>CM034151.1:785280115-786676365 GCA_019776745.2 Taxus chinensis | reverse complement strand
CAGCTTCGTGAAGACCTCAAGAATAATACAATCAATATCCCTTGTAGACTTCCCGCATCGATCAGTCTACATTCAATAAAATAAAAGCCTCATTCAAAAGAACTTTTGAGTCATGGACTTGTCTATTTAGGGTAGGTTCTCTTCCGTCAGAACACCCACTTTGTAATAAGTTCTCCGTACCTCAGCTATATCACCCACCTCACCTCACCATTTGTTTCAACTCAAGGGACGTAATGTATGCTCGATATATTGTGATCACACAACTCTTTTCACTGATTGACTTCTCGTCTATGCACGGTACCTAGGGCTCCAAGCTCATTCTATGTTGTGTGGTTTGTTTAGCTCTTTTCACCTACGGAGCACTCTTTCTGCTTTGCCTCGCATCTAGGATTGTGTGTTGACCTTAATCAGGACATGGTTCCCTTCTACTTGGGTAGGCTAACTTTCGCTTCCCTTATACCTTTTACAACATCACCAATTCATTACCAACACCATCAACCTTACCTTTACCAATCTTAATATTTTTACCAACCAACCAATTGCCTAAACCATACCAAATTTCCTGAATTCGCCTCTCCCTGATCCTAAGGGAGAACTACATCGGTCTGAGGCCCCTCCTTGCTTTGTGCAAAGGGCTATGTAGGCAGCACTTCGGAGACATGGAGTCTCCCAAGGTTAGCTTGACCATCCCCTACCATAACCTATCATGTGTGGTAAATATAAATATTTTTGTGTATTTCTATTTAATCACATTCCTCTTTATCCTTTTTCAAAACACCGAAAGTCGAAACGAAAACATTCTTATTATTATAACTCAAATCAACATACATATCTTGTTTTATTTAGATGTTAAACAAATACATCTTCTCTATCATCGACACGTAGGTTGGTACTCTTATTTATTCTTATACCTTGCTAACATTTAGTCAGACCCTCACGCCTCATCCCGAACTAGGTGATGATTGTGATCGTCGACCCCTCTCGCCGGGCCTCTCCGTCCTCAAAGGTACCACGGCTATTGGTACCGCCCACTGATCTGCCAATCTCTCCTATAACATATGAATATGCCCTCTCGCATGGAGGACTCCAGCCTCTAGTCTCTCCGCCCGTGACTCCGCAACCACTAACAATCCTCTTGTCTCATTCACCTGTGTTTGGAGCTGCTGAACCAAATGCTGCAGACGATCCCTCTCTACTGTAATCACCACTATGTCCGGGGGCTCACGTACACCTCGCAGTTCTGCTACCCACCATAATCTATAGGCCTCTGTCGTTCCTGCATCCATTACCCTGTGATCGGCTACTACCTCTTCAGGCCCTTCTGGAGGTGTTGGCCGGGGAGGTGAGAATGTTGCCTCGGCGTCGATCCTCATAAATGGTCTATAAGCCAGGGGTATATCCTACACAAATCCAAATTGTCATCGCACGCGATCTATAGGAATCCTCTCATATTCACCTGGCCTGTGCCCCGCGATCCACCTCATTCGCTCTACACCCCTTAACTCCTCAGCTATGCTCTCTGTTATCATATAGTTCTCGTAAGGCCTCCAACAGATATCCGCAACCGTCACTCTCTCCCATACCTGCCTGTAATACTCAATGTCACCCATCACGGCCTAAGATCTTGCCTCTTGTTCTGTCTGGACCCATCGTCTGAATCCCAACCTCTGTACTCCGGTCTCTCCTGCCTGGAGGGATTGGCCTATTGGTCACACACAAACAGTGTGCTCATAGGCCCAACAGTGTAATAAGTATGAACAATCCAGCGTCGTCCTGTGATTTCACCTACAAGCCCATAAACCCCTGTATAGCTCCGCCAAATATGCAGGTGCCCATGCAAACGTAACGTTCCTTTCTACCATCTCCCAGATAACACACATCAATGCCTTTGGAAATCTTCCTCCTTCTGCCCTCGGTAATGCATAATACCCTACCGCTATCATTAATACCACTGCTAACCTTGTCTCCTCAGGGTGTGCTGCATACAGTACCCCATACGTAAAGGATAAACCTCGCTGTGCCAAATCTCGTGCGTATGGACCAAATACTGCTGTTATCGCTCCCCGTGTCGCGCTAGGTAGTGCCTGATATACTAGTTCTCCTGTAATAGGGAGTCTCAAAATCTGAAATACATCTTCCAATGTTACTGTCATCTCCCCTGTTGGTAGATAGAAGGTATTTGTCTCGGGATTCCATCTCTCAATCAACGCCTGTAACATACCATGATTACATGTGATTCGTGAATAATAGCGGATTCCACTTAACCCCAAATGATTTATCAATGTCCATTCAGCTGGTGTTACATCCGCTCGGATTTGTGACAACAGCGCTGGCACACTATCATTCATCCTCAATCCTGCCTCTTCCTGCATACACCAAAACAACAAACAACCATTCAATCCGTCAGAGTTTTTCAAACATTCTGGAAATTCTTCTAGTAACCGGTATTAGTTATACATAACCGGTATCGGTTTAGTAACCGATACCGGCTACCTCTAACCGCTACCGGTCACTGTCAATTACATACATCTTGCCTAAAACAACCACCTACGACAATAAATTGCTCATTTATTCCTCTCTGTATACACAGACATACCCGAAACCCTTGATTACCTACCACGTAACACTCACCTCATTTATAACTCTTGTTATCATCTTTTCTTTCTCATATCTACCCACATACTCTCCCCCATCTTATTCACAAAACATGCAAAAATCAAATCACAACCAAAACATTTACCTCTGGGGTTGCAGTAGCTTGAGGTGGCCCTTGTCTTCCCTCTTGTCCCTGCCTGCTGGATGTTTCTCCTCATCCTGCCATTATCACCACGCTTTTCAAATTCACCTTTCTACTTTCTGAATCTCCGATCGCATTCACCTTCCCAGTCTCTTTTCTTATCACCCAAATCTCTCATACAAATTCCTATCTCTCTTCTCCTTATCACTCAAATCTCTCATGCAAATACCTGTCTCAGTCGTCAAAAAGCGTCGCGTTCGCGTATTTAACCTCTTGCATGGCTCTAAAATTAAAACTTAAGTTGCCACCCTAGCTTTTCTATTTTTAGAAAAGCTCATACCTAAATAACCGGTATCTGTTACGTAACCGATATCAGTCTATCAGCTACCGATATCGGTTCCCTAACCGATATCGGTTACACACCTATCTTTTCTCAACAGCGTTCTTTTCTTCATTTCTCACCTAAATTTTTGTCGCGCCCGCCTCTTTTCCTGCATAAACAACACAATTTACCATATTTGTTCATCCACCACATATAGCATTACACTTTCATTAACATCATTTATTTTATACAAATACACAAACCATCAACTACGGATATCAAGCAACTATCAATCTATACATCATTTGGATCCAACTCATCAGTTACATATATCACAATGTCACAAAACCAACAATTCATCACATAACCTGTCTTTCATATATACGTGCAAAAACAAAAACATCAACATCATCCATCTATCAACATGTCAACTAAAACTTATCATACATTATATATTACTAACCATTAACAAAATATTTAAACACATTTTGAACACTGCATGTGGATCAAAACATCATCTCTATATATATACAAATTTTCAAAAATACAATGTGCCCTACATCGGGGCCTCTGTGATCTCATAATCCACCAAAGCCGGCACGCAGGCTGCAATAACTGTCAAAAAATCTCGACTCGGCTCGCAGGCCGGTATACAATAAATGAATAAATGAATACATGAATAATACATAGGCACGCAGGCCTCTATCAATACACCCAGTTCGTAGACCGGTGCCCATCTATCAATACACCATGTCTGGGATCTCTCAGCTCTCCCCACCGCCCTCGGCACCTCTCCCCGCTGGTCCCTGTGGTGCCTCTCGCCTCCTGCCTGTGACGGACCCACCAGTTGTGGCTGCACCTCCCTGAGACCTCTGGCTCCGAGAGGTCTCTGCTCTATGTGCCACATAGGGCTGATAATCAGCCCCGGTACCATCAAGAATATCCTGATAGTATCGGGCCTCCGCTCTAGCCTCCATGTAACGCTCTCGAGCCACCGTAGGTGCTGGGGCTGGTCCCCTGACACCTACTACCAGTGCCCCCTGTGCCTGTGCTGGTGCCGCTGGTGGTGCCTGTGGCTGTGGTACCTGTACCTGTACCTGTGCCTGGGGCTGTGGCTGTACCGCTGCTAGTGGTGGTGCTGGTACCTATGCTGCTACTTGTACCTGTACCTACACCTGTGGCTGTGGTGCTGGTGGTGGTGCTGCCTGTGCCTGTGCCTGAGCCTGGGCTAGCTGCCCCTGTAAGACACCTACCTGTGCTTGAGCCTGGGCTAGCTGCCCCTGTAAGACACCTATCTGTGCCTGTGCTGTAGCTAGCTGCCCCTATAAGAGTTGCACCTGACCCCTGAGCTGATCTCTCTCTCCTATCACTGCAGCCAAGTCTGGCTGTGCAGGCGGTACTATCCTGGCTACTCTCTGCCCAGCCCACCACACCCTGTATGCTCCCGTGCACCCAGCATCATCTACACCCTCACCTGTTGGCCTCTCTGCTACCCAATCTGGATCCAAAGGCTGTGGTGCAGGCAGTGGGGCCTCTACATCATCTCTCCTGTACTGAGGAACGGGAGGTGGCTCGTCCTGTCGCAGCCCCATCTGCCTGCGTACCCTCTCCAGGGGTATCCACTCGTACTCTCCTGGCCTCCATCCTGCTATCCAGAATGTGTACTAGATTAGGCGCAACTATAAGCGGGCTCCTCTGCCAGGATGGTGACCTCTGTAGGGTCTCCATACAATGTCTACTACTGTAAGGCCCTCTAGCAAATGTCTATAGTATGCCACATCCCGACCTGCCATAACTGCTCGTGGCTGGCCCACGACCCCCAACCACCTCTGAAAGCCATATCGGTATATGACCTGTGGCCCTGGCTGCTAGGGTAACCCTACTGGCCTGATGCATACGATGTGCTCGTATGCCCAACAATGCAACAAAAATGTAGAACAAATACCAAATCACCTCCTCCAGCGATAGCCCCATAGCTCCCTGTATAATTGCACCAGATATATTGGTGCCCAGGCGTAACAAGTGTGCTCCTCCACCATCTCCAGCAGCACCCCCATCAATGCTCGTGGGAAGCGGCCTCCCTCTGAGTCCGGGAGGGCGAAGCAGGTGATCCCAACCATCATTAACACAGCCAGTCGTGTCTCGTGTCGATGCGCACGGTACATGTCACCGTACCCGATACTCGCGCTATGGTAGGTCAGTAGCGCGGCTGCATCCCCAAAAACTTGCAGTATGTTGTCCATGGCAGTCTCTGAATCTACCTGGAAGACTACCTCTCCCTCGATAGGTAACCGAAGGATGCGATACACATCCTCCAATGTGACGGTCATCTCCCCAGTCGGGAGATGGAACACATTGGTCGCCGGATCCCATCTCTCGATGAGGGTGACCATCAGGCGTGATCTCTCTCTATCGCTCTGTACCTCTGGACTCCACCGAGTCCCACCTCACGCATGATGGCCCAATGAGCCGTAGATACGTGTGGCCTCATCCGCACCAACAGCAGGGACATCCTATCCCGCATCGTCAACTGCTGACGTGCCTGCAAAACCAACCCACATCCTTAGACCTACTCTTTATTACAACATCTACTTTATCATCTAAACACCCCTTTTTATCCCCCCGACCATACCCTGACTCTCTACCACCCCCCTCTAGCAACCTACCACCCTACAAACCCAAAACCATCCCACCCCAAAACCAACAAAAAAACAAAACCCAACCCCAACACAAAACCAACCCCTACACCAAACCCTTCTCCACTCCCAACCCACACCCACCCACAACCTAACCCAACACCCATAACCCAACCCCACACCCACAACCCAACCCAAAAACCCAAAACAACCAACCCAACCCAAAAACCCAAAAAACATACAAGCCACCGACGCCGGTCACCAACAAGTCTCCCTTTCCCTAAAATTGTGTGACCGATGCCGGTCGCTTTGTGACCGACATCGGTCACTGTCTTCTCCTGGAGCCGAACTCCCGCGCGGCCCCCAAAACCCATTTTTTACCTATTTTTCCCCATCTACCCACCCAAATACCCTAAAAACTTACCCACCTACCCACCTTAGCCTATCTAGCCTATCTACCCTCTCCCTTTTTCAAATCATTTCCATTTTCTCATTATTTCCTAAAAAAGGTTAATTCCTACCCAAACCCCCAATTTAGCATAATACAACCAAATCACCAAATTAAAGAGTTTCGAATCTACCCGAACGACGACACGTCGTCGTGGTGGGATGGGTGGTGGCGGTCCAGCTGGTCCAGCCCCTCCAGCTCCTCCTGCCTGTGCCATGGCTCCAATCCTGATCTGCTGGGTCCCCGGCCAATCAACTGCTGCCTCCTCCTTAATCGGGCCCACTATCAACTCTCTCTGCCAATACAACAGCTCCACCTCACTCAATCAAGCCTCTAATCCCAACTCTCCATGTTAGACAAGTCGATTTGGTTTGCAAATAACAAATGTGACAATGATAAGCCGTATTTTTCTTTTTATAGGTTTTTCGGCTTTCACCGATATCGGTTTCATTTTGCCCTAAGGAACCAGTATCGGTCCCTTAACCGATATCGGTCATGCAGAATCGACATCGGTTCTATACCCAACTTTCACCCCATTCTTTGCCCTTATTTACTCCTTGCCTCTTTTTCACCAATATCGCCTCTATCCACCTTTGCTACACACCATTTGTTCACTTGTCCAGCCTGACCTAAGGCCTCAACTACTTATTCAGCCCGACCCAAGGCCTCAACCTACCTATTCGGCCCGACCTAAGGCCTTAACCTACCAATTGGCCCGACCCAAGGCCTCAACCTACCTATTCGGCCCGACCCAAGGCCTCGCCCTACCCATTTGGCCAGACCCAAGGCCTCGCCCTACCCATTCAGCCTGACCTAAGGCCTCAACCTACCTATTCGACCCGACCTAAGGCCTCAACCTACCAATCGACCTGACCTAAGGCCTCAACCTACCAATCGGCCTGACCTAAGGCCTCAACCTACCTATTTGGCCCGACCTAAGGCCTCAACCTACCAATCGGCCTGACCTAAGGCCTCAACCTACCAATTGGCCCGACCCAAGGCCTCGCCCTACCAATTGGCCCGACCCAAGGCCTCGCCCTACCAATTGGCCCGACCCAAGGCCCCGCCCTCACTATTTGGCCTGACCCAAGGCCTCAACCTACCAATTGGCCCGACCCAAGGCCTCGCCCTCACTATTTGGCCCGACCCAAGGCCTCAACCTACCAATTGGCCCGACCCAAGGCCTCGCTCTCACTATTTGGCCCGACCCAAGGCCTCCATTTACCCTTCTGGCCCGACCCAAGGCCGCAACCCAACAACTTGGCCCGACCCACGGCCGTACCACTTCCATCCCTTACCTGAAATCCACACCATACACTTTTATCCACCCATCCGGTAGTTTTTTGTTCAATCGAGCTCACATGTTCGTGTTTTAGCATGATTAGGGTCCTTGACTTGATCTGTCGACCAACTTTGCCTAGACCTAGACCATGACGTTTATCTCAACCAAACCAACCATTTGGTACTTCCGAACATGCCTAAATGTTCCTGTACCTCACCTGTTATATACCCTGGAGCTACTTCCTATGCCTTGGATACTAGGATTATATCACCCTTATTTGGATAAACTATCGACCTTTGCCTACACATTGCTGGTTTGCTTGTCAAATCATGTACCCTCGTCGTACTATTGCATTTCAACATGCGTCTGCTTCCTTGGACCTACCCCACCACCTTACCATCCTCTCTACAACATGTACCCTTTACCATCTTCCGATCTGTTGTTTTGTTTTGATTTCCCGTTCACTCAATCGGCGATAGATTTGAGGGGGATTACCTATATCTTTAACATGAGAAACCACTTCATATTATTGTCCGCGCAGCTTTACAGAACAAGATACACGACAATAAGGGGCTAATGTAGACACCAAATTTGTGTCTTACGACCCCTTGTGACCCGCATCTCATCTCGCAATCTAACCTCATCACCTAAACCTTACACAATTATTTATTAATTACCTTATAATTGATAAATCCACATCACCTTACCCGCCACCTCACTTTGCCACCTCATCATGACCTAGCCCTAACCCTAAACCAACCTAATTAGGACCCATGACTTGGTCTAGATTCACATCCATAACTAATGCCTCCTTACTCGCACCCAAAGCCGACCTTCTAGCCACTTGGCCAAGCCCGCAACTGATCTCTCGGGAGAAAAGCAGGGAAGGTGGGCTATTTTACTAAAAATAGCCTACTTTTTCCTTACCGATGCCGGTTCCTACTCGACCGCCGTCGGTTACGCAACCGCCAAATTTCCCTATAAATGGGATCCCCAAACCAAAACAACGGATCGGAATTTCATTTTGGAGATCAGTCGAAGGATTTATGGATCAACAGAGAGCATTGGGAGCGAGGAACAGAGTCTAGATCTTCACTGGATAGACTAGAGACGAGTGGAAATACCAGAAGTGTTTACAACCAAGGAGATCAACTTGCATCTTTGCCAAAACCAGTAAGTCACATCTTGCATGTCCTCTGTTATAACATTTCTTATGCTTCTTGAATCTCAGTCCTCCTAAATCTGTTTCTGAATCCACTACCCAACGTGCCATTGCATCTAACTGTCATTCTTTTATCCCTCATCGTCTCATTTCCTAATATCATCCATAAACCAGCCATTACAAACACCATAGCTACTAAGAAGATCTTAGAACCCACCGGTATCAGTTATCAGTAACCGGCATTGGCTATCATAACCAGCATCGGCTATCAGTAACCGCCATCGGTTCCTCTGATCAAAACCAGAAAACCAGCCTTTCCCCTACCCAGTTCAATGAAACAATTTAATTGATACTTTACAGTCTTTTGTGTTAATTCATATTAGCAGGGGAACTGACCATCTTCGAAAGGAAGTTTTATATTTCCTGGGCCCAAGGCAGTTTCCTCATTTATTGTTTAATCAAATCTTGTGGTCTTGTGTTCTTATTTGCAGGTAGTCCTTCCAAGACAAAAAGGAGTTCTTTGCAGTCATCTTGATCTTTCTCTACGGTACGTGCACACCATCTCGACATTCCACAGGTATTCCTCCTAGCCCATAACTCTTATCTATTTCTATAGGAACGATTCATTCCGAGTGAAACAGATTTCTAGATGACACCAAAGAAAGCACCTACCATAGGAGCCAAGGGAAAGAAGAAAGTGGAAGCAGAGGTTGAAATTTCTACCGAGAGTAATTTCTTAGAGATGCAATACCCAGAAGGCATGATAGTGGGACAAGAATGTGATTCTCACATATGTAAGTGAAAAATAAGTGATTACAACCACCGCACATCGGATTAAAAAAGGAATTAGATGTGTTGTCGAGTACAAAGATAAACAAGCGCACAATAGAGGACATGCCAATGTATGATGACGTTGGAGAAAATTTATTAAAGCATATTAGAGTCTACAAGTTGTAAAATCTCCCATATTTCAGAAAATATAAACCTTTTTACCAGTGGTTGATGAGCAGAGTACATGAAGACTTTTTCTATTTTTCTAGACGATGGGTAAGGATTATAGCCACATTGATTTCAACAATAACATGAGTAAAGGGTACAGGAGTGGATTTTGATAGTGACTTGACAAATAAAGTAGTAATCTTGGAGACACAAAAGGAGTTATGGTATACCAAGGGTCCCTGCAGAATGGATATCGACAAATTGAAGAAGTACCCAATGGTATAGCTAGCTGCACATCTAGTGATAAAATTGAATGATCAAGAGATATGGTCACAAGTGAATAAAATGTGGCTACACATTGTAAGGAGAATTTCACAGGGAGTAATTTTTTACATATCAGGCTACATTATAGAGAATATCATCAAGGAAGTGCACACAAGTGATAAAATTAGTTTTGGCACTATCTTATCGTCCCTTGTATTTATGGAGATCAGAGTGCCTGATGGGCCAAAGAACAAGATCTGGGAGTATCCCATACAAAACATGTCCCTTGTGGAAATATTTGACAAGTACTTGTCTGAAGGGTCAATGAGTGGGCCATTCAAGAAGAGGGTGGAGATGTGGTATGATCGGCTCTATGTAGCATTTGAAGAGGAGTGGTGCATCCCCAAGGAGTTACCTTTAGTGGTGGGAAAGGTAGTGTAGTTCACAGTGTACCATCACTTGTACATCACGTGATTTTTAATGAAAGATGGGACTTGAAGCCCCTAGTGCAAACTGTCATATGCCTTCATAGCATGTTATTTCTAGGAATCATTCCACCATTTTACTGATGTGTACCACCTGAATTTTGTTGTAGACAAGGTAAACTGTGACTACCATGCGCTGAGGAAGACATATGTATATCCATGTCAGACTACCTATATTGAGAGGCTAATTTCAGACATGATAAATATGAATCCTATGATTTTGGAAATTGGAGACAATGAAACCACGCTTATATACCTTCAGCTTAAGCCTAAGTTAGAGTGTAAAAAATACGTATAAAATGAGTTCACCCTCCCAAGGACACCTAAGGGTAAGCATACAATGGAGAACGTGCCAGCTCCAAAGCCCACATAAATGGTAGAGGCAGATGATGAGGAGGAGGAACATGAGGATAGTGATGGATTTGATCACAGGGGATGGAGGTAACCCACTAATAGGGTGGAAGTCGAGCGTGTAATACTTGACCCTAGGCACAAGAATAAGGAGATGAAGAATTGGAAGTAGGAGCAGTCCCTAAAGAGCATCACTTTAAGATGGTTTTCATACAAACAAGAACTCAAGGTGCTACTCCATTATTGGTACAAAGATCACCATGACTCTCTCCACAAAAGGATACAGCTGAGAAGAGAAGGAGAAAATTAAAGCTGAACGAGGAGGTGTAGGATTTTGAAGAAAGCGCACCTAGATCTCCTATACAACCAGATGATGTGGAAGAGCCCAAGGATAAAGAAATGAAGGTTGAAGGAGTAAATAATCCAGGAGAAATGAAGTAAGATACTACTCAAGACATAGAGGATCCAACTCCAAACCTTGGTACTCAAGTTCCTAAGGGGCCAAGAACAAAGAGGGAAAGTGCAGAGTATGTTGTACTAGTCATGGGCTATGAAGAGGAAACAAGTAAAATTGTCTGCGCATAATTTCATAATACAGTGGGCCTTACAGACTTGTATGGATGTGATTTGATGGACCCTGACATGGAAACCATGCGAGGAAATAGTTTTCATGGTCCATGCAAACTCACATGGACGATCTTGATTTTGATGTGTGTGAAGATTCTTGTGTGTCAATGAGAATGAGAAAGGCACCATAGAACAGACATATAACCATCAAACCCACGGTTATGTCTGATGAATAGGTGAGTAATGTCTTAGTGAAGGTATCTATAGAGGTGGTTGCATAGGAATATGGATAAATTTGTCACCATTAAAGTGCTAAGAGGAAGATATTAAAGCGCTAAGAGAAGACATCAAAGCTATAGATGCAAAGATTGCATGTCTGAAAGGAGAAAAGGACCTAGAGAAAAAGAATAATGGTGTTCTCATTAGCATGGTAGAGGAGATTAGTGATCATGTCCTAAAATCAAGACCGCACTTGGATTCCAAGGTACCTAAAAGGTTCCATTCATCTATGCACTATGTGCATACATTAGTCGATTTTTTGCTTGAGGATGGACAAGTTTGGATGCCAGCACCAAAGTACCCTAAGTAAGAAGATGAGAGGGAAAGGACTTCAGTGGTAAGGAATATTTCACCCTATGAAGCATTACTCCAAACCTTGCATGAGGAGCTGAAGAAAGTGGACTAGGCATTGAATATTTGTGTAGCTCTAGAGGTAGTAATAAGAATTAGGACAATAGTAGAAGACAATGAAGTTCTAAATGTAATGAAATATGTGACATTGGGATGCACAGAAAGATTGGCGCTATTTAAGAAAAAGTGTAAGGCCCTTGCAATAGCACAAGACCCCCATAAGGTAAAATTGGATGAGATTGGAAATCATATAGTGCAGAAGATGGATCTGTTGGAAGGAAGAATGTCTGCTATGTTTAACATTGTTTTGGTGTTATAAAATGAGAAGGGAGAAATTTCCCAAGATGAGTTAGAATCTATTATAGTGGAGATTCCAAAGAAGATAGAAGTTACACTAACTAAATGGTAGACTTTAGAAGCTGAGATAAAGGAAGAATATTTGGAATTAATTCTTCTGGTTGAGACAGAGGATGTTACAGGGTAGATTTTATTCTTTGTACAGAAATTCTTTCATCTCTTTCCATTCCTTGTTCTTTCTTATTCGAAGAGCAGCCATTACCAGAGCGGAAATGGAAATTAGTTTTGGGTAATGTTGAGCAGAAAAGAGTATGATACTAATGAGAAGGCACACAGAAGATTCACGTGTAGGAGTAAAGCACAGACAAATGCACAAAAGGATAGGGAAGGACATGTGTGCAAAAAGACAAGGGTAGATTCTGGACTTAGCCATTTTCACGTGTATGGTCTATTTTTGAAGATAGCGTGCAGAGCACAAAAACTAGATAAAGACTTGTGTGACACACATAGGCTATTTTAGGAAGAGTGTCTATTAAGCACTTTGCATGGGTTCAGGCTAATAATAGAATTTTTACTTGTAGTTAACCAAAAGAGATCTATTGTTAGCACACTTGCATGTGTGTCTATTATTGTAAATTCACGTAGCTATTTTCATCATGTGACCTATTTTGGGAATTATGCAAGTGGTGAAGGGAAATTCCCCACCCTATGAATTATTTTGAATTTATGTTGTCATATCTCATGTTGACATGTGCTTATGGTATTACTTAGAATCTTATATGTATTTATTGTGTTTAATATAACAGAGTGTATTGGTTGATTCAATGTGTTAAAATGGTTACAACTAGATCTTACATGAAAGAATTCATTATGGCTATTAAATAAATTTATTTCTCTTTATATCTAGATCTAGAATATGCTCTGTAGAATGTTATACTAATTATGGATCTGAATTCATTAACTCCTCATCTTGCTAACATCCTACAAGCAACCCTAAAGAGGGGGCTGGTACCTTTGCACCCTTCGGGTGAGCGCTCGGTCTAAGCTGAGTGATGTGCCAGTGCACCTGGGTTATTACTAGTAAACTCTAGGCTACATCAGCTCACTATCTTGGTGTGATTGACACAAGAGAAATCTAGTTTCAAGGGACACAATTCTATCACACACACCAAAAATACATTGATTTTGAAATGTAGTACAACACTTGGTGAGAATCACATTTGCGTCACCATCAAGATCAATTTGACTCAAGCATATGCATATTTAATTCTCTCTAATGTGTGCTTGATCCTTGTATAAGTAGTTAGGGTTTGATTTACATGTATAAGTGCGACCGTGAAACCCTAAAAAAATACAGAGTGAAGGAATCCAATATTTATTTTCAAAGGTATAGCTACAAAAAAATAAAGAATCTATATAGGTTGTTATTTATGGCTAGGGAATCGAAGAATGGGGATTAAGGAAAAATACATTTTACCCCTTCAATAAGGATACTCTCTCTTCTACTAAAATATTATATTGTTGACTACACTATATAGACCTAAGCACAAATAATTTCCACAAAACCTTCAACAACAACGGTCAAACTTTGTAATATTTTAAAATTCCTCTAATGTTGAAAAAAGAAATATATATATATATAATAGACATAATAGGATAATTTAAAATAGATTAGATTACTATATTTTCTTGTATTTTATCAGTGTTCTAAATATTTCTAATGCAATAAAAAAACCACATTCACAGTCCATTATAAAGTCTCAAATTAATGTAGGTATAACTATTTATTGTAGCTACTTACTAAAAATACACAGAGGGTGTTTTGATCCATTTTGTAATAACTAAGAATTATATACTCCCATTTGCATCCTAGGTATAATACGTGGTTAGGTGACTATTGACAACATTATTCCTCCATATTTCTCTTCCTCTTCTCCTATTTGGAATACATGAAAAAAAAAATCCCTATTTTCCTCCACCAAATAAAAGATGAAAAAAAAAATTCTCAATTTGATGAAGATATTTTCTATAGCCATTCTTCCTCCACTCCTAATTGCATAAACTATTCCAAACTCTCTATTACATCCTTCCAGTGGATCATCAGATCCTCAATAGCCATCTCATAAGTGGAATTTTGGACATCTTAATATTCATCACCACTATTGGACCATTGGAAATCATGTGCATCAAGCCAATATGGGTAATTTATCATCCTCTCATAATGTCAAAGTGATATCTCCACTTGGAATGACTCTTATCTCCATGAAATTATGCTCATTGATTCCAACATGTCCATAGAGTTATGTATTCTAGGGCACACTAATTAGACATGAAAATTTCTATATTGATCATGTTTTTTATTAGATAGGGTAATAAAATAGGGACTATGGCTCCTAGAAGAAATTACATCCAAAATACTTCATGAAAATTGTTTCACCTGATTCTTAAATCATTTCTTTGAAGCATTGACGAAAAATATAGTGGTAACGAGTGTAGGAGGAATACCTATTCAAATGTCAATTGATGGGTTGTTGTGTGCATATGACTTCTGAATCCACAGCTGATTGTGAGAGATTCCTTTTGGCTAGGAGGAACTACCTGTAATGAAAACAAGACCACCATAAGGAATTAAATAATATGGGAAGTGAACTACCTAGTGTATGCTAGATCTAGGAAGTGTGATACTTCCTAGATCATTGTCAGTCCACTGTTTTAAACAATTTAATATTGTAAAAAAAGTAAATCCTATTGTTATTTAAAATGATTTAGGTATCTCACTTAAAACACAATAAGAAATAGATCTAATCTAACAGGCTAAGCTAGAATAGAATCCAAAGGTCAAATGATTGGTTCTGGATTTTCCAGGTTTGATAGAGGTCTCAAGTAGATCGTAGGTGAATGAGGGTAAGATGAAATTTTGTGGGTAGGTCTCTATTCTAGGTTGTGTGGACAAATACAGAGACCGGTGTCAGTTAGGGGTGACCGACGATGGTTAGGTGCAACCGGTGCCAGGCTTTGGTCTCCTTTGTGATTGTACAAAGGACTTTGGTGGGTCAAGATGAGGTATTGGGTGGCTGGATTAGGCTTTGGCAAGGTTTTAATGGGTATATGGAGGTGAAAATGTTGGAGAATGTCAATAGGGGGAAAAGTAAACAATAGATGATAAAATGATGACAAAATGAAATAAACCAAGAAAGTATGATGTTATACTTACTTGGATTATGTTCCTAAATGCCTGTGTGAGGGATGGAGGTGCTGATAAGGGGTTTGAAGGCTGCAAGTGATCACCAACTAAAGAAAATATTTTTCATGGACTGCATGTATACTCCTCTTTGCTTGGATGGATCAGATCATGGCTGGGGATGGCTGTGCAGAGGAAGATGCTCAACCTTCTTCCTTGCATGTGGGTTTTCACTGGAATTTTCTCTTTGAAGATGCGTTATCTCTCTAAGATGTGTTCTTGCTCTTCAACCTTCTCTCAATGTTTTCTAAAAAAAATTCCAACCCTGAGAATAAGGTAGTTTAGGGGTTAAAAGGGGTAACCGACGTCAGTCAAGGCAGGGGATTTCCTAGGTTTACTAAACTAGGGAGATTCTCTTGATTTCCTTAGATCTCATGTTGTTAACACATGGATTAGACTGGGAGCTTCTTATGAGCATGTGGGAATGTGGTTATAGGGAATGTAGGCATTGATTTTTAGGGTTTGGGTAAGTCTTAGTTAGTTATGACAACTTGATAAGAATAGGTCTTAGGTTGAGATGGCTTAGTGAGGTGTCTAAGTGAACTATATGTGTGGATATTATTTAAATAATATCCACACATATTAAATTAATATAGTGAGGATATTATTAATTTAATTAATAATAAATATAGTGAGGATGATCCAATAATTTAATTAATTTAATTAAATTAATATTATTCGGGTGAAGGGGGTCATGGCTAGGTAAATGTAATAAAGGCCGCTTATTTGTCTAAGGACCAAAAGGGGAGCGTGACCTAATTTTAGTGTCTACATTTTGCCCCTTTTTGTTGTGTAGCTTGTTTTGGTAAGCAATGCTAACAAAAATAAGATGTGGTTTGCCCCATGTGTGGGTGAAGATGATCCCCCTCAAACCAAGAACTAATGAGGCAGAAGGCTGAAGCGGTGAGTGGTTTGATAAAAGGAAAATGTGAAGAAAAGGTAGGTGGGCATGAGGGGGAAAAAAAAGATAAAAGGTCTACTCAGGAAATCTAGGTAATGGGTCAGAGTTAAAGGTAGCAAAAATAAAATGCACGCACATGTATAAATTGCAGCACACTACCAAGCTGAAGAGTAGGAAAAATCTACATCGTCTAAGGTCGATAAGTGTATCTAGACAAGGTTAAAGTGAATCAGGTATTCAAGGTATAGGATATGGTTAGGAAACACAACATAGGTGAGGTGCAAGAACGTTTAGGTATGTTCCAGTACACCAAAGGTAGGGTCAGGATAAACAGTCTCAGAAATAGGCTAGGTAAGGTCATTAGGTCAATCAACACAGGTAACAATGCCACAAGGTATAGCGAACACATGAGGTCAAAGGTCACTAGCAATGGTCCAAGTCTAAATATCTAGGTCACGGCACGGGTAAGGCCAAGGTAGGGGTAAATGAATAAGAAGTCCCCAAAGGGGGAAAAATGGAGGTAGGAAGTGATGAGGTCAGGAAAGGTAGGGTAATGGGTTGGGTAAAGGTTGGATGGGGTAAAGGAGGAAGGTAAAGGGCGGGGTAAAATGGAAAAGTAAGGGCAATGTGTAGGTGAGGGTGACCGATGGTGGTCATGGATAACCGACATTGGTATAGGAAAACTGGTGACAGTTAGGTAGGGCACGCGACTGATGCTGATCAATGTTAACCAACGTCAGTTAGGTCAGGTGGGTTATAAAAACAAAAATCTGTGTTTTTATTATTCATTTGTTATTTGCAAAGTGAAGAAATGACAAAATAGAGAGAAAAATATATGGAGGAAATGGGATAGTGAGCTGGCAGTCTAATTAGACGAGGGTTTTGTGGGTGAGTATCAGGTCCATGGGATCAGGGCAAGAGAGGTGATTGGTCATAGGTTGCAAGTAGATATGCGATGATGGCAGAGGCTAGAGAGGGATCGGGTGGACCACCGACATAGTGGCCAGAGGTTCCACCGAGATGGCGGGCAGCGTGACGAGGTAAGTGCCTAACTCTATATTGGTGATTAGATAGATTAGAGGGGTGTGATATTAGTTTTTGTAGGGTTTTGCATGTTTTGGGTTTTATGGGTGGTTAAAAATAAAATGTTGGTATGGGGGGAATAATAGACAAAAAGGCAGGGGTAGTAAATTTTATAGGTGAGTTGGGTAGGGGTCTAAGGGGAGTTTAGGTCAGTGTAGGTGGGGTAAAAGGGGTAGGGGGAGGTTTATAAAAAATTAGGGTTTGGGAAGTCGTAGAAGTTTCCACGACAGTGACCGGCGTTGGTCAAGCTTGGCCAACGTCGGTTGCATAGAACCGGTATCGGTCACCAAACAGGTGACTGATGCCAGATTTAAAGGTGACCGAAGTCAGTTAGAAGAAACCGGTACCGGTCAGGATTTTAGGCACAAGGGTGCAAAAGTGATGAAGGTTAGGTGGTTGAGATGGGTAGGGTAAAAATAGGGTGGAGGGTAATTATAATTGGTGAATATGGTCATGGTAAATAGGGATTAATGCCATGTTTGGATTGGATGCAGGAGAGAGCACAATTACACACATGGGATAGGGTTCTACCTCTACTGGTGACATTACATAGCTTAGTGGTCCCTTTAGAGCTACAGCATGTGGAGGCAGTGGGCTTGAGTGGGATTCAGCGCTATTGACATGTTGTTCGGTAGCCTAGCTTGATGGTTGCGCTCATCAATAGATGGGACTCTGTGACCAACACGTTCCACCTTCCAATGGGTGAGATGACTATCACCCTGGAGGATGTGATCCAGATTTTGTGGTTACCCATATTGGGTGCCCAAGTTTTTTTCTATCTCCTCCTAGGCCTCATAGGATTTGATCGGGACAATTTTTGGTAAGGGGGCGGTGGATATGATATTTCATAGTGCTAGTTTGAGCTATGGAGAGATGTACCTAGCCCATCTAGATGAGACAAGGCTAGTGGTTCTATTACTGGAGGTAGTGTGCTGCTATGCACTGTCAGATGCAAAGGGTGGACACTTTCCCCAATCACTGATGGGGGTGCTCCACAATATGATGGTGCATGAGACATGCTTTTCCTAGGTACCAGCATTCTTGGTGCAGCTATACCGAGATCTATGGGCATATGGGCATTTGTGCAAGTTTAGCCTACGTTGTACAATTATACTACATTTTTGGGCCTATGACCACATATGTTCAACCTATAGGGATTCCCCGAGTAGATGCATTTCCCATGAGATGTGTGTGGGTGGGATATAGGAGATGGGTGCCGGTTGTAGGAGAGCAGAGATTGGATAGACTGACATATGATGTGGCCCATTTTTGGAAATTGTTAGAGGGGTTTTTTGGAGTGGACATTATCTGGAGGCCATATGTGGGATTCCCCTCATATAGGCACATGCATGAGGAGCTAGCTGAGATATAGCTAGAGAGGTGGATACAGGGTCACTGTGCCGGGGAGGATGAGATGATCCCAGTAGACAGGGTCCAGCAGCAGTTTGGGCATGTACAAGATATTCTTCTGTCCTTCCCACAGTATCAGATAGATGACATGGAGAGGCCTCTACCTCTACCACATCCCAAATTGCCTACAAGGGAGGAGGAGGAGCTAGTGGATCGGTGGATTGATGAGGGCAGAGGTCGCCTGAGTTACGAGTATAGGTGGCTAGTCTGCAGCCTCAGATGGTGAAGTGAGAGGGTAGAGGAGATGGAGGAGATGGAGATAGAGATGGTCAGGTGGAATCCTTACTAGCTCAGGTGGTAGGTTTACAAGGCCAGTTGGTCATATCCTAGGCATAGATTGGGGCCTTACAGGCATAGGGGCAGGGGGCACCACCACAGGCACAGGGAGCTGGTCCCAGTTTATAGGTTGGCGTAGGGAAGGTCTCTGCAGGGTAGGTACAGGGTCCTAGACCTATGAGACCACCACAAACCATACCTGTATCTAGGTTATAGGATGCCCTAGGTGAGGTGAGGTATTATCAGGATTAGCTCATGGCATTCAGGATAGACTTCCTATCCTACGGAGAGTATAGAGCACAACAGGCATCCAGTGAGAGGACAAGATCCCACACACAGTGTGGAGAGCACAGGAGGTCTGCGAGCTCTGAGGTCCAATCAAGGAGAGGCCACCAGGGCATGGTGAATAAAGCTAGGTGATGTTCCAATAGGGACACAGGAGGCCGAGGGTGAAGGTGACACAAAGATGGAGGACATCCGACTAGATGCTTGAGATGCAACACCTAATTTTTGGATATATATGCCGACCTACGTGCTAAAGGTAGTTGTATTTTTTATCACATACCGGCCTATGTACCGAAGAAAATGAGGATGTATGAGTGATTTTGTATATTTTGATCATATACTGGCCTACGTGCCAAAGATATTTTGTATTGATTCATTCATTCTTTTTGTATTTATGAGACCAGCTTGTATGCCGATGACAGTTTGTATTGTATATCGGCCTGCGTGCTGACATTTTTGAGATGATAAACATGATGAGGTATACATGTATATTGAGATACACATTTATTGATTTAGATGATGAGATACATGGTACTTTGTGATTTTTTGATGTGTTTATGAGACATTGGTTTATAGCTTGTGTTAGATGAGATATGGATTTGTTACTTTAATGTGGTTTGAAATTAGGTGAGTTAGGCATGATGGAGTCAAGTTATAGGCATGGATCGGGTCAGGTTTGGGTTAGGCATGGATCAAGTTAGGTTATAGGCATGGTTGAGTCAAGCTATAGGCATGGATTGAGTCAAGTTATAGGCATGGATCGAGTCAGCTTATAGGCATGGTTGAGTTGAAATTAGGTTTAGTTATGATTCATTATTTTGGAAATGAATGATACTATGGGTCATATGTGCAATGTTCTATAATCTATGCATAGTGATGATAGATAGATGGTAGGTGTAATAAATGCATGATGTGGTAAGCAACTTGTTATTTATGTGGCTTAATTTCCAATTCTGTTAGAAAAGGAGAACTAAGTGAAATGGGATGTAAATGGTGAGTTAGGCCTGGTTGATGATTTGTTTTAGGGTATAAAATTTTTGAGCTAACCTCCAAGGGGCCCATGCCCTTAGAGTGTTGCCTACATAGTCCCGGTAAAAAGGGACCTCAAACCGATGTAGTTCTCCCATGAGCTAGGGAAGAATATGAAAATGAGTTGGTAGGTTTTTGGCTATGTTGTGGGTTTAGGTTTAATAGGTGTAGGTATATTATAGGGAAAAGGATGCAGGTGAAGGTGATTATGGTGAAAGAGGACGATTACCTCAAAGGTAAGCGTCGAGGACCAAGTCCTGTATAAGGTAATCAAAATGTAAAAAAAGATGGTTAAAAGATAAGAGGGGGAAATAAATCCACCTGGTTGGGTAGGATCATACCGAGTAGATCATACCTTAGAGGGGGTGATGAACATAAGACCCGAAAGGCATTGCATGATTTACTGTTCTACGATGAAGGTAGTCATAGGATCACCAAATGTCTAAATTCCAAGATGTCCCTTGAGGAAATTGAGGAAGTGAGAGTGGAAATGATAAGGAGGGTGAAAGGTAGTTAATTTTATATGTTTTGAGTGACAAGGCTTTTAGGCAAGGGGTCCTAGGTCACAATGGGCAAGTCCATGACTAAAAATGTTTTTTTGTTTTAATAGACTGATTGATGCGGGAAGTCTATATGGGATTATGAATATGGTACTTCTTGAGGTATTCATGAAGCTAATCGATCGGGAAGCTTCAGTTTCTCTCATATTTTTTTTTGAGAGCGTCACATAGTTATCCTTCGAGGGAGTATTCTATTTATAATAGCAATTTTATTGAGAGGAAGATGTCCTTTTGAGGGAGTCATATTTTATTAGAAGTTTGACTCAAGGAGTTTGGTCCCATGTGAGGTCTTTGAAATCATGGACAAGACCAAGGTGGAGTATAGGACTCTTGTTCAAAAGGCAAGGTGGAATGACCATGGGATCTCATCTAAAGGTAGATGAAAATTATCCATGAGAATCATGCTATGTGTAGTGCCGTGGTACACATATTCAAGAGAAGATAACAAGTGATGGGTACTCACATAATTCTTGTTTAATCATTAGGGAGGTGTATGGAGTGGATGGCACTCAAGGGATGAGACTGTAAAGAGACAAAGGGTGAGGTAGGACAATGAGTCAACAATAGAATGGTCAAATATGTAATGCGTTAAGGGGCTTAGATTCGGGTTTACCATCAAGTGAGGATAAACGATAGGCACCTGATCCATAGGTATGAGTTACGATGTATGGTCCAAGAAAATTAGGAGCAAATTTGCCCCGTTTAATTTTTTCTTCTTTAGTTACGTGTTGATTTTCTTTCAAGACACGGTCACCAACTTGGAAGGTTTTTTCATGAACACGTTTTTCATAAGCATGTTTGATACGTCATTGGTAAACTTAAAGGTGATCCAAAGTGTTAAGATGACATTCATCTAATAACTCTAGCTGTGCTAAACGGTCTTGATGAAAGTCATCATCAATAAGCATGTCATGGAGAGAAATGCGGAATGAGGGGATCTATACTTTGAGGGGTAGAATAGCCTCTGTACCATAGACCAGAGAAAATGGTGTGGCCGCAATGGAAGTGTGAATACTAGTGCGGTATGCCCACAAGGCAAAAGGAATGTGTGTATGCCAATTCTTCCCAGTATCGTCAACCACTTTCATGAGAATTTTGTTGAGGGTTTTATTAGTGGATTCAGCTTGGCCATTGGTTTGTGGGTAGTAGGGTGATGAGAAACGAAGTTGAATGCCGAATGAGTCGCAAAGTTTTTGCAATGTTTTATTTTTGAATTGTTTTCCATTGTCAATGATGAGGTAATGAGAAACACCAAAGTGAAAAATGATGTGGTGGTTAATGAGCTCACATATCTTCTCGGATTTCATGGAGATGAGTGGTATGGATTCCACCCATTTTCTGTAGTATTTGGTAGCAGTTATGATCAATTGATGGTGTTGGGAAGAATGGGGATTGATTTCTCCGACAAGATCCAAACCCCATTGAGAGAAGGACCAAAGGCCATGAGCGACCTATAAGGCATGACTGGGTGTATGATGAAGGTTGGAATGTTGTTGACATTTTACACAACATTTGACATAGTCACAACAATCATGGTTAAGGGTCAGCCAGTAATAGCCTAGGTGAAGAATATGCTTAGCAATAGCAAGGCCACTAAAGTGATTTCCACATATGCCATCATGAACCTCCTTAATGGTATAAGGAATTTCATAACTTGTGAGGCATCGTAAGAGAATGTTGTCAAAGCCTCGCTTATAGAGGAGACACCCTAGAATGACGAAACAAGAGACCTTTTTAAGGAAGGTGTGTTGTCCGTTATAGGTGAGATCAGGAGGTAAGATGGAGAGAGAAAGGTATTCGAAGTATTGTTTATACCAAAGGTCACTCGGGTCAGGGGTGTTGGTTCCGATTGAGTAAACATCGTGAGGTAAATAAGAAGGTGAATGGAGGAATTGTACAGTGACAAAGATTTTAGAATCGGCGGGTGAAGTGGGTATTGGGGAAGCTAAGTAGGCCATGGTATCTTCAAATTTGTAGGTTTTGTGGTTGATTAGGTAATGGCAGAGTTTGGTGGCAATGAAAACTAAGGCTAAGAAAAAAAAAATTAGGATGCTTGTATCAAGTTTCATAGTCCAAAAGAGTACGGCTTATGTAATAAACCACCTGCTCCCTGTCTTGTTCATCACGATGAGCGAGCATGGCTCCCAAGGAATGATCGATAGCAGATATGTATAGGTAAAAAGGTTGATCATCTTTAGGTGGAATGAGTACGGGTGGTTGGAGAAGGTATTGTTTTAGGGTCTCAAAAGCTTTATGACAGTCATAATCCCATTTAAAGGAGACATCCTTCCTAAGCAGATGATGAAATGGTTGACATTGATCAGATAATTGTGAATTGAAATAGTGAATGGACTGTAATTTTCCTTGCAAGCTATGGAGTTGGTGAAGGTTAGTAGGTGGAGGGATTTTGAGAATGGCCTTGACTTTAGCAGGGTCAAATTATATACCACGGAGGGAAAAAATAAATCCCAGGAGCTTTCCTAAGATAATTGTGAAGACGCACTTTTTAGGCTAAAGGTGAATGCAATATTTAATGAGGCAGTCAAAGATGGTGTTGAGGATGGTGAGGTTCTCAGAGTGATGTTTAGACAAGAATATCATCCATGTAATATTTCAATATGTGATGCATGATATCATGGAAGATATAATTCATAGCATGCTAATATGTGGCACCAGCATTTTTAAGGCCCAAAGGGCATGACTTGATAGCAGAAGGTCCCCCGAGGGGTGATGAATGCAGTCTTTAGTTGATCTTCTAGGGAAAGAAAAATTTGGTTATAACCCGAGAAGCCATCCATGAGTGATAGCATCTCATGACCAATGGTGAGGTCAACCAATTGATCAATACCGGGTAAAGGAAAGTCATCTTTCAGGTAGGCTAGGTTGAGGTCATGCAAGTCCATGTAAATGTGGAGTCCCCCTATTGCTTTAGTAACATGGACAATGTTAGAAATCCAATGAGGATAATCAATGGGTAAGATGAAGGAAACAAAAAGAAGGCGCTGAAGTTCTTATTTGACGAGAAGAGCAATGCGAGGGTGCATTTTCCTTAGCTTTTGTTTGATAGGTTTAGCATCGGGAACGGTTATGATATTATGGACCACTATAGTGGGGTCAATACCAGGCATGTCTGCATAAGACCAAGTGAAAGCATGGTTATGATCTTGGAGAAAATAAGTGATGGCTTCCTATTCAGCAACATCTAAAGATTGTTCAATCTTTAGGATGTGCGGGTCATCCTGAGTATGAATGTTGATCTCGAAAGTCGACTCATTCAACATGGTTTGCATCTTAGAGGGTAATGACCGATGAATGTATGAGTTTTCTACACCGAGGTAGGTGAGTATGGATTCATCATCCTGACATTGAACAACATTAATTACAAGTGTTTCATCATCAATCATCTCAGGATATAGGAATGGAAGAGTGGAAGGGGCCTCGCCTTCGCATTGATAAGTCAAAGGCCCTAAGGAAATGGTGTTTATGAAAAAAAAAATTAGGAGGGATAGATTCAAGATCCATCAACTCCATTGGTGAGAGTGGAGCAGGTAGAGGTGGTGATGAAGATGAAGGTGGAGAAGGGCTAGGGTCCTCAGTGAGTTCAATGCGGTCCTATTTGGTAGGATGTTCGGGGAAGCCGATACCACGATGGTTGTTATGTTTGCAGGTGGTACATGGAATAACGGTATGGTGGCCTTGCTCGTAAAATACAAAACTAAAACCCTTCCACACACGGTGGTGTAGGAAGGTGTGGGTGAAATGGTGATTGGTAAGTCATTGGAAGTCAGCAGAAAATGGGTGGGTTTGTTATGGTGGTTCAGGTGTGTAAGTGGTAGTTGTTGTTACAAATCAGCAGCACCCCTGGATGTAAATCAGGTTTCTAAGTTGATGTTTCAGGCATCCAGTGTGATTGCACAACATTGAAACCTCTCTCCAAGTGTGGGACTTGTAAAATGAGAGAGGAATATCTAGATTAGAGGTTGGTTCCTCAAACTCCTCTGATTAGATCTATTATTTGCACAATTACAGAGGTTTGAATCCTAATCCTACTCTAAATTCCAAGGAGACAGAGATAGAAAGTGCAAAAATTGAAACTAAACTAATAGGTGATACACCAAAGGAGTGGTGAACACTTCTTGTTCATGCAAATTGACACAATTTCATAAAATGCAACATGAAACATCATACACAGGCTGATAATATGTAATTAGAGGTCTGAAATGAAGCAAGACAATACAAACAAAGGACTGAAAATTGATCACAGAGTCTGCACTGTCATTTTTCACTGTCAAAATCCTTGCATTTGCAACATCAAAGAGGTAGAAACCTGTTACAATCATGAAGAAGGTCTGATACTTGCAAAAATCACTTGTTGAAGGTGAAAGAAGAAGCTTGCTATCCAAAAAAATGAGCCAAATCTAGCTTTTACAATGCATGGGTCGAGCCCAGGAGAGAGAAAATGTGTAAAAAACATGGAAGGGATTCCCCATTGAATGAAGATGCATTAAAACAGCATGGGCGTCCTTACAGACCCATGCCCTGACATTTTTAACCATGCTGAAGAAGAATGCGAGCCATTCTTCATTAAAACTTGGTGGTTGAAACGTCATTTCTGGCCATGACCACGTGCCAGAAGACGTTTTTTGATTTTCTCTCTCACAAAACTCCACCAAAATGCAAAATTGACCCCGGAATCTTGTAGATAATTTCACCATCTTTCCATTGATATAAAGAACATGAAAAATCTGAGCTCTGGATCGAAAGATATGGCGATTTGAAGTTTTAGGGAAAAACAGGGCCAAATCGGGTCGCTTTGATATTTTTGGCCTGGACACGTGGCGAGTTCTGATTGGCTACGTAGGCCTTCTAGGGGAAAATTTCCCACAAAAACTCCATCTAGCCATAACTTGAAAAATACATGGAGTTAGGAGGAAAACTTTACCTTTCTGGAAAGCTGAGAAAGAGCTCTATCCAATGGTGCCATTTCAGAAGGTTTTGAGTGCCTGAAAAGCAAAATTTTGTGACTGAGGCACAAGAGAGGGAAGAATGAGAGGAGTTAGCCACAAAATGAGTAGGGGGCACATTTTGGATAACAATTTTGGTGACTCAGAGGGGTCATCTGCCTGCTAGATGAAGTTACCAGTTGCCTGAAGCATCCATTGGGCATGGAGTCATGAGTTGTAGCCTGCAAACTGATCTGAACTTTGAAAACCTCCTCTCTGAGCCACTTGGAAACCCACTGAAATGGACTGTGCAAGAGCAAAACCAGCACCACAAAAACTATGTACAAAACTAAAGGGTCATACATGCTCCAAAATGGAACATGCAGAGTGTGCACAAGCACTTCTTTTACTGAAAGCAAAACTACCTATCCTACTCTAACTGGAAGCAAAAGTGGGCTAAACAAACCCTGCAACTGGTTGTGCAAAATAGCTTCCTTTCTTCAAAATTGGCAACCATGCAACTGATTTGGCATTGAACATGGCTGATTGGATGAATGGAAAATCAACAAGAAGCTGGTCTTCCACCCAAATCATCAAGGTATCAGCTAAAGGCAAATTCAATACCTCTTTTAGTTGTTCTGCATTTGGATTGGAGAGGTATGACAGCTGATCCTTGGTTCCTTGTAGCTCATCCTCATGCTTAGAAGCAAGCATGACTGGTTGTGACTTCTCCTTTGACTCCAATGAAGTCAAATACCTTATTGGGCAAGGTATGGTCCTTTGATATGCCCATAGCTCTGATTTTCAACTCCAAAAATGGAGTCTTCTTGTAGACCTTCTTGAATGGATGATGTGGAAGCAATGGTAGAACCTTTCTTCCCTTTCTCTTCTTCCAATGAAGAACATGAAAGATTAAAATCTTCCAATCTTAGTTCCAAAGAGCTGCTATAAGATGCAGGCTGCTGCAAATGAATGCTCTCCTTCATGACAGCAAGGCTCAAGTATTTGGGACGTGGAAGATGAAAGAGAGAATGGTGGAAACTCAACCGGTTCTTCTTCATCAAAACAGTCCTCCAAATCTGACAGATACACTACCTCATTGTTGTCCTGATGCAAATGCTCAACTTCCTCCATAGTGTCCTCTTGATCTGTAACTTGATCATCATGGTTTCTTTCATCCTCCAACATTGAGTTTGAGAGATCAAACTCTTCTTCAGCACTAGAACACGAGAGGGATGAAGTAGAAAGAAGAACTGAAGGTTCTCCTGTAGCCTGCCTTGTGTTCAAAGCCCTTGGATCTGCACTTTTCTTCTTCACAGCTAGAATGTGCTCCTCTTCTTTCACATTTGGAGTGGCTTCTCCCTCCTCTACTACTTGAAGGCAATCTTGCTCTTGATATAACTCTTCCTCTAGCATGAAGTTTGTCAAGTCAAACTCTTCAATCTGCTGCTCTAGAGGACAAGTTGGGACTGCAAGATCTTCTTCTGAGCTTTCTTCCTCCATGGCTGATTGTGCAACTTGAATTGAATCGGCATTCCCTTCAAATAGAGTGCCAACATGGACACTACTTTCTGAGTAAACTAACTGTTGGTCTGCTTCTTCTTTTTGCTCTTCTTCTGCTGTCACAAAATCAGTCCTAACCACTACTTGTTCTCCAACTCCAACCTCTTCTGAAGGCTTAACCATCAAGGGGATCTTTTTCATCCCAAATTTAAGAGCCCAACTCTTCAGACTTTGAATTTCTTCATCTTTGTTTGGCTTCTCTTTTTGCTACTGTTTTCCTTGATTGGCATTCTGATTTTTATCCTCCCAACATGGATTTGGGAATGCAAGAGGAGAAGTGGATTGTAACTCAATTGATTTTGCAATTTTTTGTGGTGGTGGAGGAGGTAGGAACTCTTGTTTCTTTGGAGGGAATGGATGTTTGGAAGGGAAAAGGACAGAAGAATTGAGATGGGGTGGAAGACTAGGGAATGGGGAAATGGATTCAACTCCTGGGGCAGCATTGACTGGATTTAGAATTTGAAATTCCAAATGAGATGATGTTGCTTGAGTAATGGGAAGAGAAAAACCAGATGATGGTGTAGAACTTACCCATTGACAAGGTTGTTCAACACCAAGTGTATAGGCCTCTATTTCTGCTATCCATTGTGCAAGTTGGGGCAGCATCTTCATCATAAATTCCAGCTTCTCCTGAGGGCTGAAGTGTCTTGGAAAAGGGCCTCCCCATGGACAAGGAGTCCTGCAACTAATTCTGAAAGCCTTCATTTGAGCTGCTGCTCTTGATTGCACCATCTTTGCCTCCATCTTTTGGATTTTTTCCACAAAATCTGCATCTTCCATTTGATTGTCTTCATTGCATGCATACCCTTGTTCTTGATGTGCTTCACAACCAAACTAACTTTGGCACTGCTGCTCATATGGGTAGATATGCTGATTTTGAATTTGATCAAAATGTTGATTTGGAGGATTTGTAAAACATGTTGGAGGTGTGATATACTGCTGTTGTAAATGTGAATTCCATGATGGAAATGAAGTCATGATTGCACAACTTCATGGAATGGAAAAGAATGAAAATGATGGAAAGAAGAATGGATGGAAATGAATGGAAAATAGGTCTGCAACTTAGAGAATGAGTTGTTTACCAGATGGAGTCGCCAGATGTGCTTTTGAAAGTGCCTCCAAAAGGATGAATCTTTAACAGGAACACACCAACCTGTCAAAGATAAAGTGAAAGACCTCTAAGGTCCCACCGGGCATGCCAAAACTATTGTTGCAAATCAGCAGCACCCCTGGATGTTGATCAAGTTTCTAAGTTGATGTTTCAGGCATCCAGTGTGATTGCACAACATTGAAACCTCTCTCCAAGTGTGGGACTTGTAAAATGAGAGAGGAATCTCCAGATTAGAGGCTGGTTCCTCAAACTCCTCTGATCAGATCTATTATTTACACAATTACAGAGGTTTGAATCCTAATCCTACTCTAAATTCCAAGGAGACAGAGATAGAAAGTGTAAAAATTGAAACTAAACTAATAGGTGATACACCAAAGGAGTGGTGAACACTTCTTGTTCATGCAAATTGACACAATTTCATAAAATGCAACATGAAACATCATACACAGGCTGATAAGATGCAATTAGAGGTCTGAAATGAAGCAAGACAATACAAACAAAGGACTGAAAATTGATCACAGAGTCTGCACTGTCATTTTTCACTGTCAAAATCCTTGCATTTGCAACATCAAAGAGGCAGAAACCTGTTACAATCATGAAGAAGGTCTGATACTTGCAAAAATCACTTGTTGAAGGTGAAAGAAGAAGCTTTCTATCCAAAAAAAATGTTCAACCCTTTGAAAAAAATGAGCCAAATCTGGCTTTTACAATGCATGGGTCGAGCCCAGGAGAGAGAAAACATGTAAAAAACGTGGAAGCCATTCCCCATTGAATGAAGATGCATTAAAACAGCATGGGCATCCTTACAGACCCATGCCCTGACATTTTTAACCATGCTGGAGAGAATGCGAGCCATTCTTCATTAAAATGGTGGTTGAAACGTCATTTCTGTTCATGACCACGTGCCAGAAGCGTTTTTTGATTTTCTCTCTCCAAACTCCACCAAAATGCAAAATTTACCCTAGACTCATGTAGAATTTCACCAGCTTTCCATTGATATAAATAACGTGAAAAACTGAGCTCTGGATCAAAAGATATGGCGATTTGAAGTTTTAGGGCAAAAACAGGGCCAAATCAGGTCACTTTGATATTTTTGGCCTGGACACGTGGCGAGTTCTGATTGGCTGCGGGCCTTCTAGGGGAAAATTTCCCACAAAAACTCCACCGAGCCATAACTTGAAAAATACATGGAGTTAGGAGGAAAACTTTACCTTTCTGGAAAGCTGAGAAAGAGCTCTATCCAATGGTACCATTTCCAGAAGGTTTTGAGTGCCTTAAAAGAAAAATTTTGTGACTGAGGCACAAGAGAGGGAAGAATGAGAGGAGTTAGCCACAAAATGAGTAGGGGGCACATTTTGGATAACATTAGTATCAAGTCCCCCATATGTGAGACTAGTATGAAGATGAGGAGGGCCATAAAGGAGGTTTTCTCCTATATGGTGATCATAGCAAGGGTGTTGGTGATGGATTCCATACTCCTGTGGAGTAAGGAATGTGTTGACACTATATAGGTGGTACTCCCCCCAGAGTGAGGAATTTAAAAACACCTTCCAAGGGATCAGTGGTTGGTAAGTAGGTATCTGGAATGGATGCTGTGTCGGAGGTCAGTATGGAGGTGGTGTTAACAGATTGGGAAGCTAATGGATCAGCTATGGAGGTTATAGTAGTGGTAGGAAAGGAGTAGGTATGTGTGGTGAAAGTAGTAGTTGTACTAGTAGGTGGAGGTGTAGGTGAAGTGGTAGTGGTTGCGGAGGTAGAAGGCTTGATAGGTATGAGCACATCATTGGGTCGGTAAAGCATGTTGCATTTTTTGAAAGGTGATGGGTCAGCCAGAATGGTATAAGTGTGTCCTTTGTGTTTAAACTTTACACAACGATCCAAAGTGTAAGGAACGTAACCCATGACATGGATCCAGGGTCTACCAAGCAACAAGTTATATTGGAATTCCCCCTCCAAAACGTAAAACAATTCTGGAATAGTGTTAGAGCCCATGCGAACATGGAGGATTACAATGCCTATTGTGGAGGTGATAGCATCATTGAATGAACGTAACATGACCAGATGTTTATGCATGTAATTGTTAGGTATGCGCATTTGAGCAAATGCATGGGATGAAATGATGTTAATGATAGTGCCCTCCATCAATCATCACATGGCATACCTGTATGTCATCAATGTGGATGGAGATGAAGAGGGTCGGGTCTAGGTCATCATTTTGGTGTGGCGTGATCTCCTCCTCTGAGAAGCTAAGGGAGGCCACTTGGTGAACAAGGCAGGGTGAAGAGGAAGTTGTTAATTGGGTGAGAGAGGCTACATGATGGGGTGTGTTAATGGAGGCTACGGGTGTAGGGTCATTGGGTAAAACCTCAGTAGATTGAAGAACCTCCATGAGAGCTTGATGATGGGATTCTAAGGTTTATATGAGGTCATATAAGAACATTTTGAGGGGAGATTGGTGTAATTTTTTGAGTATGGTGCGATGTGTGATGCCATTAGAAATGTTGTACGTGGGGCCAAAGATAGTTATTTTAGGTATGGGTGTAGATGGTATGTTGGGTATAGGATTGGTTGGTAGGTCAGTTGCCTTTTCTTTTCCCTTCTGTAAGCATGTGTAGTGACATGTATTATGTTGATTTTAGGGGAGTTAGCAAATGGAGAAGGTGTAGGATGAGTGGTATAACGACATGAAGGGAAAAAACCTACTGGAGGAGAAAAATCTTATGAGGTGAGCTAGGTGCAACGACATTGGGGTGGTGGCGTGGCAAGTTCTCTGATGTGAACCATGTTAATTTAAAATCTTGGGAGAGGATCTAGGAGCTGTGAGGGTGGAGGTTGTGGTTGTTGAGTGGGAAGTGTGGGAATGGGTGTCGATGAAGAAGGATCCTCGTCAAGAAGGTCATCATCGTCAAACTTGGTTTATGGTGGACACAATTGGATAAGGATGATTTTCAAGGCCTTATAGCTCTCCACATCGTGTCGTAACACACGATGGTATGCACAAATTTTAGTATCATCAAACCGTTTGGGCTTGGGTTTGAGTAGGTCGTAAGGTGGGAATGGCGGTAATCTGATTACAGAGGTCTTGAGGAGGTTGGCTAAAATTTTGGCATAGGATCCTACTAGTGGATCACAATGGGAAGTGAACATGAGTTTGGGTGCAGGTGTGGTTGATTGTCGAGGAAATATTTTCAGAAGAGTAGGAACAGGTCGAGTTACGATTTTAGGTGCTGGTGTGGTTTTAGGTATCGGTCATGTTTATTTGGGTAGGGGTATAATAGATGGATGGGTAGGAGGGTGTGTGGTTGTTTTGACTACCTTATTATGGGGTAGTGGGGTTTTATTTTTGGGTTGCACCTTCTTGGGTAAAAGTGATGTGGGTATATGAGGTCTAGAAGGAAAAGCAGATGGAGGAAGATGACGAGTTACCCACGGGGATAACGAGGGTGCTATAAAGGTAGAGGACACGAGCCGTGCTTGGGGTGTAAGGGATAATGACTGAAGTGTGGTGGGTAGTGAAGCAATAGCTAAAGGTATTGGAGGTATAGGTGGTAAAAATACTACAGGTGCGAGTGTAAGTCATGTTGTGTGCCTGGGTAGGTTTGAGGTTTGTGAGGAAGGAATGGGTTGTTTTTTTATTGTTTTATGGATGGGTGAAGGTTATTTGAGCATGTTGGGAAACTAAAGTCTTGAGAAAAATGGTACAAGTGTGTGTGTGATTGGTGCAGTTGGGGTATGAGGTTGATGAGTTTGTTTCTTTGGTTTGGGTGTTAGAGTAGGTGTGGTATTGATGTTGGAGGATTTGGCTAAATCCAGTTTAATAGGTGGATGAGTGAGGGTGGTGGTCGGGGTGACCCCTAAAGTGGTAATAGGTTTAGTTGAGGTAAATGTTGTAGGTGTGGGTTTGGGTTTAGATGTAGGTCAGGTTATGGGTAAGGGTGTGGTTTGAGTGCTAAAAGGTATCATGGAAGAGGTTGCAACAGAGGTGGTTACATTTGGTTTGATTGGTCGAAATGTGTTTGGGTAGATAGTTGAGGTATCAGCGAGGGATTTCAGCATTTGTGTTGAGATGGGGAGTAAGAGGCACCCCCATAGTAAAGCCCTATCCACATAATCTAATTGATCGGCCAAACGTGAAAATGGCACATCTGTAGGTGGAGTTGGTGAGGACCTAATGACAATTCCCATAAAATGTGTCTTAGAGATGGGGAATTGGCTAGCTTTAGCTTCCGTGGGTAAGAGAGCTGAAAGTAGGTCTACGGGATTCTGGGTAGCTGATGGAGATTGCTCACCAAGAGGCAAATGTATCTCAACTGGGTCTATGATGGGTGGAGGAAATGATGGGATCTCCTCTATAAGTGGAGGAATATATGGACGCTCCTATGTGGGTGGAGGAGGTAATGGGTGATCTTCTTTGGGGTGGAGGAGATAATGGGAGCTCCTCTATGGGTGGAGGAGATATTATAGATAAAGGTTCTCTAAGTGGTGAAGCTAGGGGTGAGATGGGCTCAATGTTAGCGAAAGACCCCTCCATTGGTGATGAAGGAGATGAAAGGTGTTCCTCTGTTGGCAAAGGAATAGGGGAGGTTGGTTCCAATGCGGAAGGAGAATTTCAGGCTAGGATCTCCTCTATGAAAGGAATATGGGGTTATTGGGAGGAGACAAGTACCTTGTTAAAGATAGCGTGAACCTCATGGGTATGGGTATCGTGAGTTGATGTCTCACCGGTTTGATTGGATGAAGGGGCATGGTTGGGAGGTGGTTTTTTGAAGATTTGTAGATTTTTGTTAGGGAGTGGCATTGGGATTATCCATAGTTAACTCACCTTTCTCGAGAATTTCTTGGACAATATTTTTAAAAGTGATGCAGTTGTCATCACTATGACCCTTTACTCTATGATAGTTACAGAAATCATGTTCTTTATACCATGCAGGCATGGGGTGAGCAGGGTCAAAACTAGTGTGTGGTTTTATAGGTGGAAGGGTGATGGCTCCAAATTTGATAAGCTTTTCTAAGACAGAAGAGTAAGGTTCCCCAAGTGGGGTATATTTTCACTGCTCTCATTTGAATTGAAAAGTCTAGACATGGGTGAGAGATTAGATGATGGGGTAGCCTGATTTGATGTATGAGTTGGGCCAGCCTTGAGTACCACTGCGTTAGTGGTGCCCTTGGCTTTTGAATAATTCATTTTTGGTTTGGAAGAAGAAGAGGTGTCATTCAACTTGAATGCAAATTCTTATTACGTAACTATATTTTCTTCTCTTTGATGTCCCGAATCTCTAACTTTCATGCCATAGTGAATGCCTCATCAAATGTTTCAAAGGTTTGGACCTGTAAGGTTAGGGAGATATGTCTAGTGCAATCCTGTGTGAAGAGCTCGATGAGTTCAGTTTGTGGCAGTTGAAAGGTAAGTTGATTGATCACAGCTGCGCTAGTGAGCAACAAAATTTGTGATAGATTCATCCTCATACTGACATGTGGAATATAGATCGGTCATGGTAACTTTCTTGGTGATATTGATAGAAAAATGATCAAAAAAGGCTTAGGCTACCTGATTGAATGAAAATATGGAGTGTTATGGGTAACCCACTATACCAAGTCTAATGCAGGTCTAGTGAGGGACATGGGAAAGGTCTTCTCAAAAGTAAGGCATCATCATGAGAAATCAAATAACATCTGTGTTTAAATGAGAGAAAATGTTATTGTGGGTCTTCCTTACTATTGAAGTGGATTGAATTTAGGCATTTCCCAATGCACAGTGTTATGAACGGATGGGAATGGATGGGTGAATACAGCTTGTTGCAAATCTACATCATAAGTGAGAGGGTTGTGGGAGCTGGAAATCTGATGCCTCCAATGTTCTGCATCTTGTCCAATCATCAATTTAATTAGGTCGTTGGTGGGTTGTGATGATTGGATTCCTCCTATAGTGTGAGGACGTTGGTTTTGGGCATATAGCATGGGAGTGGCATTCCAGTGTATGGGGCTGCCATGTAAGGTGGTGGAGAAGAAGGCAAGGAAAAAGGGGGTACGTACTCTAAATGAATGATAGAAGAAACAGGCAGGTTGTTGGTAGTATGTATATGGGGGAGGAAGGGTCGTGGTAACCCTAGTGGCAATAGGGGATACATGATTGTGGAATGGAAAGAACTACATGTCTTGAAATGGGTTAGGGGTCACTGACACTCGGAGGTGGGAATGTAGCTACAGGTATGTGTGAGACATGAGGGATGGATGAGGTTTTGTTTGGGGGTAATCATCGAGGGTATGGTGGATGTAATGCAGTGCCATAGAGGTAACAGATGCGTATAGTCATGGGGGGGTATAGAAACCTAACTGCGAAATGACTAGGGGATAAGGTGGATGCAGGTAGCATTGAAGCTAGATGGGGCTGATGTTGGAAGTGGGTTGTGACAGTTGGGGGGATAGATATAGGAATGTCCATGTACATCAAATGACCTCGAGGTGTCTCGAGTGGACAAATGGGAGAGGTAAAACTGCAAGGCAGTAAGGGTTCTGGTTAAGGAGTTCATGTGAACTCCTCATCTCTGGTAGTGATATTAGTAGGTTGGATAGGATCCATGGCTGGTGACAAAATAGAAGGTGGTGAAGGACTAGGTGGGAGAAATTGGCAATTGGCATGGAACACGAGGGCAGTTCGCTTGTCTTCGGATCAGCACCATGTGAACCAGTACTGATCAGGTGGGGGCTGCTTCTCTATAAATGGTACATAGAGAATAGTAGGAATAGGTGAATCTGGTGACAAAGAAGTGGATTAAGTAACTAAATGGTGGCTGGAATGTGAAAGAGGCTAACCGATGCTGGGTAAAGTAAAACTGACACTCGGTCAGGGATAACCATTGCTACTGATCACTGTAGAAAATAGGTAGTGGAGTAACCAGTGAGGCAAAAGGAAAAATCTGACAAGTATGCCAAATATGGGGATGTGTGAAACGTTAATGGAAAAAAATGACAATGACAAAGATTGTGGGAAGTGGAAGAAAAGTGAAGTGAGAATTTCATTTTGAGTCAGGTTAGCAAAAGGACCTGGAACCGACGTCGGTTGAGTTTAACCGATGGTAGGTCAGAGGTAACCGAATGACGGTTACTATGATATTGAAAACAGTGATGAGAAAAAAGTGGTTGTGAATTAGAATATGATGTGGAATCATACCCAGAATTCTGGGAATGATGGTGATATGGCACAGGCACACTTAGGTGAAGCTAGAATACACTAGCTATGATGAGGAGCATGCAAGGATGAAGAAAAAAAGTGATGAACTTGATATTTCACCTCAAAACAGAAAGCCAAGCAGACAACACTAAGGAAAATGCGATCCTAAGAGTGCCCTTTTCTATTATGTTTTTTTTAGGTTATGCTATTTAAGGACTGACACATGAATTTTGAAATAGAGTTTTTGGTGAGGATGGCTTCCTACAAAGAAGGAGATCTAAAAGGTGCAAAGTTTCAGGTTTGTTATGGTGGGGGGCGGGCTTCGCTCTTTGAAGTATGACTAAACAAGAGCAGCGAGCGGGGTGCCCACTATGTGCCGTGATCGTGTGATCACCTACAAACTTCTTCCAGGTAAGTATGTTGTTTAAGAATGTATGTATTTTGAATTTTTGTGTGGTTTTGGTAAGACTCAGAGAACTAGAAAAGGATAGAAGTGCTTTTCTATGATTTCGTTTTTCAACCATCAGCTAGGTAATGACTTCTAGCATATAGGTTGCCCTCAATTAATGTGAGCTAATGCAGATAAATCAGAATGAAATGCACCTGATTTTAAAACCCAAATCGAAAATGTGAAATTGGAAGACACAATAAGATGAATAGGAAGAGGGATGCTCTTTCACTAAAATGCAAAAAACATGAAGAAATGATTCTTTTTAAATACACTAAAAGAAAAGTTTCCTTTAGAGCAAGTAGAAAGATGAAGGTCGATTAACAGGGGAAGAAATTAATGTGTACACTTTTTTAGAAGGGAAAAAAACACACAATTTTTTCCTAGGAATGAATGAAATGAAAGGAACCCCCGGATGGGTCCCACTAGGCGTGCTAAAATGTTTCACCTGATTATTATATTGTTTCTTTAGAAGCGTTGACGAAATAGATAGGGTAATGAGGAATAGGAGGAATACATGTTCAAATTTCGGTTGATGGGTTGTTGCATGCGTATGACTTTTGAATCCACAGCTGATCGTGAGAGCTTCCTTTTGGCTAGGAGGAACTACATGTAATGAAAACAAGACAACCATAAGTAATTAAACAATATGGGCAGTGAACTACCTAGCGTATGCTAGATTTGGGAAGTGTGATATTCCTAGATGGTTGTTATTCCACTATTTTAAACAATTTAATGCTATAAACAAAGTAAATTCTATTGTTATTTAAAATTATTTAGGTATCTCACTTAAAACACAATAAGAAATAGGTATAATCTAACAGGCTAAGCTATAATAGAATCCAAAGGTCAAATGATTGGTTCTGGGTTCTGCAGGTTTGATAGAGGTCTCAAGTAGATTGTAGGTGAATCAGGGTAAGATGAAATTTGGTGGTAGGTCTTTGTTCTAGGCTGTGTGGACAAATACAGAGACCGGTATTGGTCAGGGGTGACCAAGGGCGCTTAGGTGTAGCTGGTGCCGGTTACTATGAGATCTAGAAATATCACAGAACAAGCTTTGATATCCTTTTTTATTGCACAAAGGACTTTGGTGGGTCGAGATGAGGTATTGGGTGACTGGAGTAGGATTTGGAAAGGTTTCAATGGGTATATGGAGGTGAAAACATTGGAGAAGGTCAATAAGGGGCAAAGTAAACAATAGATGATAAAATGATGACAAAATGAAATAAACCAAGAAAGTATGATGTTATACTTACTTGGATTCCATTCTTGAATGCCTATGTGTGAGGGATGGAGGTGCTAATAAGGGGTTTGAAGGCTGCAAATGATCACCAACTGAAGAAAATATTCTTCATGGACTGCATGTATACTCATCTTTGCTTGGATGGATCAGATCATGACTGGGATGGTTGTGCAAAGGAAGATGCTCAATCTCCTTCCTTGCATGTGGGTTTTCACTAGAATTTGCTCTCTGAAGATGTGTTATCTCTATGAGATGTGTTCTTGCTCATCAACCTTCTCTCAATGTATTCCAAACTTTTTCTAACCCTGAGAATAAGGTAGTTTAGGGGTTAAAAGGGGTAACCGATGGCGGTCTAGTTTAACCGGCGATGGTTAGGGGTAACTGATGTCGGTCAAGGTGGGATTTCATATGTTTACTAAACTAGGGAGATCCTCCTGATTTCCTTGGATCTCATGTTGTTAACCCATGAATTAGACTGGGAGCTTCCTGTGAGCATGCAGGAATGTGGTTAGAGGGAATGTAGGCATTGATTTTTAGGGTTTGGGTAAGTCTTAGTTAGTTATGACAACTTGCTAAGAATAGATATTAGGTTGAGTTAGCTTGGTGAGGTGTCTAAGTGAACTATATGTGTGGATATTATTTACATAAAACATTCAAATAATAAATATAGTGAGGCTAATGCATTAATTTAATTAAATTAATATTAGTGGGGTGAAGGGGGTCATGGTGAGGTAAATGTAATAAAGGGTGCTTATTTGTCGAGGGACCAAAGGAGAGTGTGACATAATTTTAGTGTCTACAAAAATAGTAAGAAAGAAACAAAAATTGAAGTAGGGCCATAAAATATAATTAAAACAACTTAACCCATAGAACACTAGGACCCGCATAGAAACACCACAAAAAATGACAACAACCCACTACAAAAATTAGAAATAGTTCTCACACAGTCTGCCAAAAGGCCCAAAACCAAGATGGCCACTAATTTTTCTTGATTTGTTTGAGGGGGCCCTCCCAGGGTTCTAGATTGACCTTGCAACACATAACTTTCATCAGTTTCCTTCTAGAGTGCTTCATTTCCCTCATCATCTTCATTGAATCTATTCAGGTGGAGTTGAAACCTCTCATGCCTTCGACCCTTTTCCAAATTTTCCATCCTCTCTTATAAATCCTTGACCAAATTTTTGACCCCTAAAAATTCCTCTCTCATAGTGCGTTAGGATATACAAATCTATTTTGAGGCCTCAACACAGTCATACATACTATCCCTCAAATTGTGGCCAATTTTTCCCATGGATTCCATATCCCCTTCCAACTGCTTAATCTTCAGAGTGAGTTTCTCACAAGTCTCCTTCCACTCAAAGTGATATTTTTCCTTTCTTTTGGAAGCTTCTCCCTTCATATTAGCCAAAAACACCACAACCCTATAACAATCCTTTTCCTCTACAAGATTTTGAGTTCCCTTCCCTCTTTTAAGCTTAGTCATACATTCCACTAAAGTGAGAGCATCATCTAGGTCCACCTTGGGTGGCTCCACCTCCTTGGGAACAAGGATTTTTCCATTTTGGTACAAGAGAAAGATAATCCCATGGTGTATGGGAGAGTCCACCTTCCCCTCATGGAAATCCTTAATCGACGTAGAAAATTACATATCCAAATAGAAGGGAATTATCATAACAATTTTTTGTTTGAACATGTTTAAAATGGAAAGGTGATGTGTATATATCTTCATGTACTTACCCTCCAACATAATGTGAAGACATATTGTGTTCCATATATTAGGGATACATGACTTCACAATTCCATCAATAAGAAAGTACACTTTCTCCTTACCTTGGAAGAAGGTTTGGATTTCATGATTTCTTCGTCTTTGATCCTTGAAAATTTTCATTCTTGTCGTTTCCATACCAGTGGCCTCCATAATGGACATCTTGGATACTTGAATCTCCACTCCTCTAACCACAACTCTCTCGTTATCCTAAGCACGTCCAAACGCAAGGGCAAGAGAAGGGTCCGACCTTTTGAGATTGGATATAAACTTCCTAAATCCCCTAATCTTAAATATTTTCCATAGACATGAATTGTTCTCAATCATTCCATGTCTACAGGATTCCATATGCAGTCTGTCACCAGCCATATTTTGACTTATAGCAAGGAAATTACAAGTGGAAAAGAAATAAATAGTACCCCATTTAAGTTCGATGTAAATAAATATCTCAATAGGGATCTCACACATGTGACCAGTCTTACCACTCATACAGCTATTATTGACAATCTCACTACTTGTAGATGTTTTAGGCATAAGAGAAGTATAGTGGAGAACATGGATATTATCCTCATTTTTTGGTTATATGTGGAGAGGAATATTTGAGTTATTTTTTATCATTATATAGTAGACATATGTGAAATTTTCATTGTCCCCTAATACAATTTAAATTAGCTAATTGTTAAACATCAAAGTTAAATTTTCTGCAAGATCTTATTCCTCTTATAACATAAGATAAGATCATATGCTAAACTATTTTATTTGATGAAGTATTATAACATGCATTTGCAAGTCAATCTAGTTTGGCTCAATATTCCCTTAAGCCACTTGTTATAATAAAAATGGGACTGGGAGGGGGGGTGAATCATTCTTTGGGACAAGCTAGGTTGAGGTCACAAAAGTTTCATGAAAACTGACGGAGTCAACCATTAACCATGTAATGCATTCATTAATGTGTGCATAGGAACGATGTTAGAACATCCAATGGGGACTATATCAAGGGTAGGATGAAGGACCATAACTGAGAGAAGTGCGCTGGAAGCTCTTCTTTGACAAGAAGAGTATGCGATGATGCATTTTTCGCATCTTTTGTTTGATGGGTTTGGCATCAGGAAATGGTTATTTGAATAATGTGGACATCACTAGAGATTTTTAGGTCAATGAGGCTCGGCATATCCCACATAGGAGCTATGAACCCTTAAATCCTTATTGTTATGGTCCACAAAGGACAAGAGGTAAAAGCTTCCTTCTTAGTAGCATATAAATATTGGCACAATATCTTTAGAATGTGCGGGTATGTCCTGAACTGTTAATGTTCTTTTACCATGATCTAATATTGTATCCAACATGGTTTGTGTCTTAAAAGGTTCCAAATCGTTGGTGAATATAAGAGGTCTTCCACATAAGGTAGATGAGGATGGAGCTCATTCGTTACTTCTCAATGCTTCAAACGACATTGCATAGAAGGATGCTTATCATCATCAATCATGTCAGGGTATGAGAATGGGATAGATTTAGGGAGCCTTGCCATTGCATGCTTCAACAGGTACAGAGGTTCACCCACCTAGAAATTGTGTTTACAAAAAAAAAGTCAAGGAGAAATAGATTCAGGATTTATGAACATCCATGGGTGATATGCTGGTCCACATTGGTGCATGGGGTAGGCAGATGGTTTGTCTTCCTCAATGAGGTTCGACCCATGGGCCTTCTTGGGAAAATTTAAAATGCAGAAATATCCAATAGCTAAAACGGTAACCCAATTAGTGTTTATGGGTGGTACATGAAACCCTGACAGTACATGTAGCCAAAAAGGCTCATAAAAACCATGAAGCCAACATCCTTTCCAATGACACTTACAGTGAAGGAATAGTTTTAGAGTGAAGCGAAACAACTTAGTAAGGGAGTGTAAGTCAGATAAAATGGTCATATTCATGGGATGGAGGTCATTGGGTCTATAAGTGGTAATATCAAATCCCCCATATGTCAGATTAGTGTGTTTAGGTGGGCCCAGATCCATAAGGAAAAACCTCAGCCTACATGATAGTCATAACTTCAGGGTGTCAGCACGCCTGGAAACTTCATCTTATCACAATATCAATTGCAGAGTCAAGGAATGTGTTGATATGTGTACCAGGTGGTACTCCCCCCAGAGTGAGGCGTTGAAAAACACCTTCTAAGGGAATTATAATTCATGAAACGATCCATGTGGGTAAATCCAGGGACTAAATTTTCCTTCGCTCAGATGAACCTGGGAAGTAGGTGAGTTAGCTGTCCAGAGGCTAGCGGTGGCAGTAGGAATAGTTTAGGGTTAGATGCAGGAGAGGTGATGATTTGATTCATTAGATGGAAAATTAATCCCTATGTGGGTTTACAGGTGATAGTGGGGGTAGTGAAACAGATGCCATCTGATTGGTTCAAGTACAATCGTTGGGCCGGTATACACATGTTAAAGGTATTAAAAGGTGCCATGGGTCGACCTGGGATGGTGTAAGTTATGTCCTTCATGTTCAAGCCTTGAGGTAATGGTGTAAATTCGAAGAGGACATAACCCATGACATGGATCCAAGGTTGGCCAAGTATATATGATTATACTTTCGAAATCCCCTTCTAGGACATACAATAGTTTTGGGATAGTAGCGGGAACCTACGCTAGACATGGATAACGACGGCACCTAGGGTATAGGTCATGGCGTCATTTAAGGATCTGTCATCACCTATCTAGCACTATGATAATTCTCCACCAGGAACTCCTTGTGCTATGATAATTTAATAATGCATAACTTTTAGTTTGGTGGATGTAATCTGGAAACACAACAACAAACATAACACAAGAATACCATAGACTATGATATGAAGGAATGATGACAAATCTTAAATATAAGTGTAAATTATAATATCAACATGAAATTGTTATAATTTCACCCATGAGGTACTTCAAGTTTTACTAACTTCACTTGCCTTCCAACAATAACTATGGGAGAAACTTCACAATTACACCTCTTAATGGCTTCTTTAACACACTTTAAACTGATGGCTTCCTTTACACACTATACAATATTTCTCACTAATTCCTTCTATGTTAAATGAGGGGGGTGGCCTCTCTATTTATAGAACTTACAGGCTTATCCACCTTATTTTTAAGATAGGGTAAGAAATATACTCTAATGAATCATATTCCATACCTTAACTCTTATCTTTACATGTAAGCTTATCTTTTAAGATAAGATAAACCTTATCATTTCACATGGGTTCCACATTTTTAGACTTTTCACAAATAAAATAAACAAAATATTTATGACCTCACTCCTTGTCCTTATTGCCAATATACTATTTCTAATTCCTAATCATGTAGACCGTACTTATCTACTTACCCTAACTTTGACATTTTAACATTACTGAACCACTTACAACAAATATTTACTTTTTACCACAACATTCCTATTGTACTTTGACTATTACCATAGTATACATTATTGGCAGCATCGTACCGGAAATGTTGTTATCTTCTATCAGGATGCTACTACTAATTATACTTAACAATATTGTATTCCTAATACATACATTAATGAAATAGAATTTACGGAAGAAAATTTTAGTGTTGACATCTTCCCCCTTCCTAGCTTCTACTCCATCCTCGAGGTAGACTATTCTACAGCTTGGAAAATATTTAACTTGTCGTGGTTGATCCATTTCGTAATGGGGGTGCCATCCAATTCCTCCAGTTGGTATGTACCATTTTCATGCACAACTACTATTTTGTAGGGCCCCATCCATTTGGAAAGAAATTTTTTGTCTTCTTTTTTTGTATCTGGAATCATATACTAGAAACTAAGTCATTCACATGAAATGGAGACCAACGGATATTTTGATCAAAGTATTCCTTCTGCTTAATTTTCTTCTTATAGCTTGTATCCTTCGCTATTTCCCTCATTTCCTCTAGCAAATGAAGATGTACTGACCTTTCTTTTACTGAATCACTTTCATCCATCCTTTCATTTTTCATAACTCTCACAGTGGGAATATCAAACTCAATAGGAAGAACTGGATCAATGCCATAAGCCAACTGAAATGGGGAGTATCATGTTGCTGAATTTGATGTTTTCCTATATGCCCACAATGCTGCATGAATCCTTTTATCCCACTTATGTACCTGCAAGGCTGCATCTTTTGCTAGAATTTGACACAACACAAAAAAATTTCATTCCACCTTTCCATTTGTGTTTGGCTTGTATGTTGTTTTCCTTCCTGTGCTTAATAGAAAACTTGTTGACTAGGGCTTCTACCACCTCATTAATGAAGTGGCTTCCTTGATCTGTTACAATTTCTAATGGACAACCAAATCTGGTGACAATGCGTTCATATATGAACCTTGTTACTTCATCCATGGAAGTTGTTTTCAATGGCCTAGCTTCAACCCACTTGGTTAAATAATCTGTGGCAACTACAATATACTTATTTTGGCATGGGGTAGTTGGAAGTGGACCTACAATATCTATTCCCCACTTTTCAAAGGGACCAAGTGGAAGAATAGGGCATAATGGAGCTGATGAAGTCTTACGATTACCATGTGTTTGAAAAATATCACATGTCTTACAATAATTATAACAATCTCTAAAAAGAGTGGGCCAGTGATAACCTGCATCCAAGATCCTTCTTGTTGTAAGTTGTCCAGAGAAGTGTCCTCCACATGTACCATTGTGGAATTCTTCTATTAGCTCCTTCCCTTGATCATGTCCAACTGCCCTCTTGTACTGTCCATCAGGTCCTATTCGAAATAATACTCCATGTAGAATAGAATATGGATGACTGGCTTGAGTAATCTTCCTCTTAGTCTTTGCATTGGCACCATCAGGAAACTTGAATTCATTCAGATAATTCCAAATATCTATGTATTCACTAGGGATTGTGTCAAGGGATAACAATGTTGCATCTGGGAAATCATCATCATCACAAGATGAACCTAAACCATCATAGGCTCGAGAGAGTGCATCTGCATTGACATGCTTCTTTCCTAGCCTATCTATAATATCAAATTCAAATTCTTGTAGCAAAATTATCCATCTTGGCTATCCTCCCTGATGGGTTAGGCTTATTTATAATATATTTTAAAGCCTGATGATCTGTTACAACTATAAATTTCTTACCCTAGCAAGTAATTCTAAACTTCTTTAGAGCAAAAATGATAGCTAGAGCCTCTTTTTCTGTTACAGTATAATTTACCTCAGCACTGCTCATTTGTCTACTCCCAAAGTAAACTGGATGATCATTCCCATTTTCATCCTTTTGGCTCAGAGTACTTCCTAGTGATGCATCTGAGGCATCAATATACACAATGAATGGCTTGCTCTAATCTGGATTCTTTAAAACGGGTGAAGACACCAGGGCTTCCTTCAGTTGTTCAAAAGCTTCATGCGCCTTATTTCCTGGTTCATAAGTAACATCCTTCTTCAAGAACTGAGTTAGTGGTTGTGCAATCTTTGAGAAATTCTTGATGAACCTTCTATAGTAACCCACATGGCCTAAAAATGATCTCAACTTACTTCTATTCATAGGAAATGGTAACTCTTTGATTTTTGAAACTTTATCAAGATCAGTACCAATACCATCTCTGGATACAACATGCCTTAACAAAACACCTTTAGAACATCCAAAGACACACTTTGTAGGGTTTAGTGAGGCTTGTGCTTCATCTAACCTTTGAAATGTTGTCTCCATATGGTGCAGGTGGTCCATCTTGCTCCCATAGATGCAAAAATCATCCAGAAATACTCTGATGAAGTTCCCAATGTAGGGTTCAAACACCCTATTCATCAAACGTTGGAATGTTGCCAGAGCATTACACAACCCAAAAGGCATAACTCTATAAGAAAATTTTCCCCAAGGAGTGGTGAACGTGGTCTTCAATTGATCTTTCTCCACTATACGAACTTGGTTGTATCCACTATATCCATTAGCAAAACTATAGCACTCCTAGCCAGCTACTTCGTCCAAGATCTGATCTGAGAATGGAAGAGGGTAATGATCCTTCTTTGTTGCCTTGTTGAGCTTCCTATAATCAACAAAAATGTGTAGCTTCCCATTATTTTTTATTGAGATCAAAATGGGAGAAACCCATTCTGAATTCTCCACAGAAAATATGAATCCTGCATCAAGCAACTTATCTATTTCTTCTTTTACAGTCTTGGAAAAATTAGGATTCATTCTATATGGCATTTACTTTATGGGCTTAGCACCATCTACCGACTCAATAGAATGTTCTACCCAACTTACTTGATGGAGTTCCTTGTAATCAAAAGTGAATAGGTGTATGTACCTTTGAAAGAGTTGGAGGTAGGATTCCTTCTCACTCTCCATCACAACATCACCAATCTTTATTTGTTGGAGACGATCATCAATTTCTTCTTTAGATAATTTTATGGGTTCATGAGTCAGTGTGACTGGAAGGATATCCATGACTGAAACATCAACCTCACTTTCTTCATCTTTTGTGTCCACTTCACTGGTACTAGAGTAATCAGAGGATGTCCAATCATCAGTTTCATCACTTGAATCCACAGGTTCTGCCTTATGATGCCGAGGGATCACGTTTATCTTCACCCTCTCTCTTCCACGTCCAAGTGTCATGAAGCCTTCATTCCAATAGTTTCTCACATGAACTCTCCTTAGCCATGGCCTTCCCAACAACATTGGGTACGCAACAGTACCATTTTTCATCACCTGAAAGTCTACCACACATACAACACCCATAACAGATATTGCCACATTTGAAACAACACCTTCTGGTTTAGTTTTTCCCTTATTTAATGACCTTAACATAAGTGTTGAGGGGCGATCAATTTTTAAACCCAACATATTCATTATAGACTCGGTCATTACATTAACTACAACACCTCCATCAACTAAGACATCATGAATTGAAATACCATTACATAATACCTCAGCTTGTGGAGCATAGGGATCCGCCTCTACCTCCAAAACAGGGACCTCAACCTCCTTCTTTCATCGAGCATTGAGTCTACTTCGCAGCTCCCGCCTCTTCTCAGAAGACATAGCCAAGATTTTACCATATCTAATATTTGCAGGCATTTTGGATAGATCTTCTAAGATGGAGTATGGTCCTTGTCCCTGTGAAATCAGAAAATCCTGCACACCCAACTTTCTTCTCCTATGTTTTTTACTAGTTTCTCCTTTCATCTTCTTAGGATTATTTCCATCTTGGTTATCTTTTTCTTTGTTTCTTTTTGTTACAAACACATCTACTTCATTATTTATGCTCCTATCTACTGCATCAAAAGAATTCATAGGTGCTTTTCCTTTATCATTATCTCTTGTACCAGATATAGAAGCTCTATCTAAACAATTATACTTATAATGACCCTTTTTATGATAACCATTACATATAACTTCAGAAATATTTCTTTTTGGACCTCTATCTCCTCCTTGGGAACTAAATTCTTTCCCTTGAAGAATATTAATAGTTAACTAGCCCATCTTCTTGAGCAAATCTTCATACTCAGTAGATGTACTAGGAGAAAGATTTGTGCTCACTAAGAGTTGGTTCTGGATTCTTGACCAAAGGTGTTGGTGTAGGCTCTACCTTAGCAAAAATTTCTTTGAGCTCTTCTTCCATGATTTCTTCTTTCCTTCTTGAAATCTCCTTTGCTTGTTTGAGGGTCGTTGGGCAGTCATAATTCACTCGTTGTTTGATCTCTGGCTTCATCCAAAGAATGAAGTGCTTACAGAGGAGATTATCCATGTCATTCATCAACTCATCCGCTAATCCTTCCTTCTGGATCTAGGCATCGAGATTCCTCCTTAGCTCTAGAACACGAACATGATAATCCCTTATATTCTCCTTCTCTCCTTGGGATAGCTTTGTGATATCGATCATGAGATCTACATATATTTTGTTGTTTATCAAAATTCTTCAAGAAAACTTTCAGTTAATAAATCCCATGAGTTTTTCACATTATCACCTAGTTTTTCAAACCACCTAAGGGTTGAACCATCTCAAAAAGGTAGGAAAAAATTCAGTCCATTGTTCCCTTTTTATGAGGCCATTATAAATGCAAGATCGCTTAAACTCTTGAATGAAAGAGGAATCATCTTCATTAGATTGGGCTAAAAAAATAGGAATCTTCCCCATTTTCAAAAGTAACCACAATGAAATACCAACTCACAAGTACAATCAACAAGACTAATGTGCACAAATAATTGGAATCACCATAATAAAAAGTGACTTTACACCTTTCTACAATAAAATATAAATGACCAAAACTATGGTTAAAACTTGACTTACTGTGGTAAAAACTTACTTTACTGTGGTAAACACTATTCAAGGTAAAAAGTGAAGTTATTACGGTAAATACTATTCATGGTAAAAAGTGAAAGTTACTGTCTGGTAAATACTATTCATGCTAAAAAGTGACTTTACCATAGTAACTACTATGCACAGTAAAAACAAGGTTATCCTCCAAATGATTTTTGACTAAGTGGGAATATCTCTCCAGAAAATCCACCAATGAGGAATGGTCCAGGCAACGGAACCAAAATGTCATCACCAATCTGGCACTATGATAATTCTCCACCAGGAACTCCTCATGCTATGATTATTTACTAATGCATAGCTTTTAGTTTGGTAGATGTAATTTGGAAACACAACAACAAACATAACACAAGAATACCATAGACTATGATACGAAGAAATGATGACAAATATAGAATATAATTGTAAATTATAATATCAACATGAAATTTTTACAATCTCACCCATGAGGTACTTCAAGTGTTACTAACTTCACTTGCCTTCCAACAATAACTATGGGAGAAACTTCACAATTACACCTCTTAATGGCTTCTTTAACACACTTTCAAAATGATGGCTTCCTTTACACACTTACTCATACAATATTTCTCACTACTTCCTTCTATGCTAAATGAGGGGGGTGGCCTCTTTATTTATAGAACTTTATAGGCTTATCCACCTTATCTCTAAGATAGGATAAGAAATCTACTCTGACGAATCATATTTCATACCTTAACTCTTATCTTTACATAGTAGGCTTATCTTTTAAGATAAGATAAACCTTATCATTTCACATGGGTTCCACATTTTTAGACTTTTTACAAATAAAATACAAAAAATATTTATGACCTCACTCCTTGTCCTTATTACAATATAATATTTCTAATTCCTAATCATGTAGACCCTACTTCTCTACTTACCCTAACTTTGACATTTTAACATTACTGAACCACTTACGACAAATATTTACTTTTTACCACAACATTCCTATTGTACTTTGACTGTTACCGTACTTATACATTATTGGCAACATCGTACTGACGGTGCCGTTATCTTCTATCGGACGCTACCACTAATTACACTTAATAACATCCTATTCCTAATACATACATTAATGAAATAGAAATTACGGAGGAAAATTTTAGTGTCGACAGACCCTATCCACTACCACCTTCACTCTTTGTGCAATCTATAGAGAGGCTAAAAATACCCATGTACTGTACATTACAATCTCTTGAAATCTACCTATTGCCCCTACCAATTTCAGTTCACCTACATTCCACTACATCAGTTCCTCTCCTACTAACGGAATTGGTCAACCTCGACCGATACCGGTCTTCTGTCAAATAACTAATATTTTTAGATGGGGCCTAGTTACGACCATGGCCATTCACCCAAACATTTATGCCCAAACCTCACCCACCAACCTCAGATCCACTACCAGACACCTGATCAGACCTACCTGACTATGAATAAAAACTCATGGTCACTATACTTCAGATTCTGTAAATTACTCCTAGTTTTGATTTTACTAGCATTTTAGACTACTAGTTCCTTATGTGTATGAGAAACATTCATAAATCATTACGATGATGCAATAGGACCTATTTATTTTAGTTTCATGTTTGCATTAACCTTATTATTAAATCAGTGGATTAACAACCTTTCCTAGGAAGCCACCACGCTTCCTGGGTCTGAATGCAAATAAACACTAGGCCTTCAGTCTCACTCGACCTCCCTAGGTCGCTATTAGTACATACTGATGTGAAAATGTGTGGTATAGGATTAACAAACTATCAGAGGTAAGTCAATGTCCTCAGACATGTAATATCAGGATCTACTTGTACAGGGTAAGGACTTGGACCTTCTAACATCAACAGACATAATGTGATATGTCAGAGAGTATAGCCACCTTCAGACTTCAATAGGTATGTCGAGCTCCTTAAAAATTTACCCTCTAGTTGTTGTGGATTCTATGGAAAGCTTTAAAATTATTGGACTCATAGACATATTTAAAAAAGGTCTATGAAACGAGTGAGAGACCCTCTCTTGGGTTCATGACATATAAATTTTCTTCATATAGGGAAATATGTGTAGAACTGTGTAAGATTTCTCAACTTAAAAATACACATTCTTTTAGGTTGTGGAGCCTATTGTTCATGTGGTAGTGGCGATGTGTTGAAGACCAATGTACACTAAGAGTATGTGTACAATTTCTCATGAGTAGTTCAGGCTCATTCGGTTGGTTCATCATCAGGATCACTACCGTATTTTCTCATATGTTGCGGTGATTGTATGACCCATGTGTGTTTATTGTGACGGTTTTTTTATAATGGTTTTGAATACCCACGGTTTTGTAAATACTAGCTTAAGCATTTGTCTATGTTATATGTGTTTTATAGAATATGATAGGAAGTAAGCAATACAAAGCAACTAATCTAACAAAAGAAATATTTTTGTGCTTTCCTCGAATTCGGGTGTGAAAAATAAATAGAAAAATTTTAATCTAGCAAATAGCTCCAAAACAGATAAATAATCGGTATTGTATTGAGAGACCTAGTGGCAATAGTATAATAAAATCTATGAGCTAAGTGATTAAAGTTGGTGGACGTTAGCCCAAATTGAGTGAAAGCACGTTAAATGATGTCTCTTTGATGTTGTGTTATTTCCTACGAGGTACGGGACTTTTATTTGAGATCTTCTCAGAAGATTTTCCTGCCCTATGTAACTTCTCTAAAAAAAGTTAAGGCAATTCTGTGAGGGATTATTCTGCATATTTTATCCCTTATTTCCTAACACATTTAATCTTCTCCCTGGTAACATTCTCTTCTTCTAATTGATCTAAAGGACATTTGTGATTTGGTTTTTAAAATGAATCATTTCTTTCTTCTTGTATTTGCATAGTAGTGAAAGAGCATGTTCTTGACCTATACATCTTTTGCTACATTGAATATAATTGTCAATTTGGGTTCTAAAAATTGTTACATTTCATCTTATATCCTTCATTATAGCTCATCTATATTTATTTTCAACCTATATGTTGGAGGTCATGTCTAGTTGATGGTTGGAGGGAATGAGGCATAGCTCACTTTGTGTACGTGTACCCTAAAGAAATACGGGAAGAAAAAATATAGTGTAAGAGAACAGAGCTTGGCTATGCAGTTTCTAGCAAAATTGTTGCATCTCAACTAAGCAAGATACACAAAATAAATCTCCGGCTATTTTCTTGAGAACAAGTAACGACTTTATAGAAGGTTGGATGGGAAATGCACTATAACACTTAGTAGGAATGGGCTGCCACATCAACAATTAAGAGGCATTTTGAACAAACAATTGTAAATTACAAGTGAAAGAGGAGATTGCCACAAGTCATTCAAGCTTAAAATCAGCTAAAATTGTTCTCAAATGTGCATTCAAAGTGAATTGGAATGGAGTAACACATGTCTTAATTCATGCATGAAGATTCTAGAAAATTCACATAAGACCTCCACCCTACACAAGGTAGTGGTTATAGGACCTCCGCCTTGTGCAAGGTGGTAGTTACAAAATCGCCACCCTTCTTAGGCAGCGATTATATGACCATGCACCCAGATAGGGCAGTGGTTTTGTACCTTTTTATTTGATATAAATCACTAAAATTCATTTTATCTTCTCTTCGCAGATTTCACAGTAACCAGTATCAGTCCAATGACCTCCATCAGTTATATCATCGCACAGGAATCAGTTTTACTAACTGTCGTCGGTTCATTACTGTTTTGGCCATTTCTACCAAAGTAGCATTTAATCTACATTTCCGTGCTTTCTCTAATTTATTCTATCACTGATCAGGGGATAATTTTTAATATAAAATTTACCTAAACATCCCTAAATGGTGTCAGTTCAGAAGACCAACTTTGATATATTTCCATCAACTATAAGGACATGACAAACGGACATTGGGAGCTCTAGTTATGTCTGGTCAAAGTTCAGCCAAAGTGAAAAGTCAACTCTAGTAAACTAGGTCAACAATGGACCAATCGTACTATGACACATGGAAAAAAGGTGTTGGAAAAAATCGTCGAGAGGTTTTCTCTACCGGTCTTTGACAGTCATAAAATGATATATCATTGTCCACAAGGTGGGTCCTCATATGCCATATACGTGGCTTGCCACCACTTCTATGCCATATTTTATGTTTTAAATATCATAGTATTATATTGGTAAGTCCACTTTCTATATGGCATGCATATATACCAATTATTCACCATATATACTATATATATATCATATATGCAATATATATATAGAATATGACCAAGTTTATTATCCTTTCTTGGTATTAACCACCACTAGCTCGAAGAGATTATCCAGACTTCAAGTTGAACACTTTCCCTCATGTGGTCGAAGCGGTCATTGTGGGATTGGAATTATCCCATACATGGAAGCTTCAACGTGAAGGAGGACTCTACATGATAGCGGTAGAACATGGGAGATCATTCAAACCCATGTGTGGAACCGACCACTACTCCAAGACATGGAGCGGCCAATACAGGTAATTGTTAAAACCCCCCATGTTAATGCCAAAGACCACATGGTGAAGTGGTAGGACAAATCCATGTGTGGATAGTTTCACCCACGTGAGACAGGCAAGAGGGCCCACTGGTCCTAAGCTGCTCCCTATGTGATTTTTATGACCACTATACATGCAACGAAAAAGGATTTCAGATTAAAGCCTAAATTTGGTAATCACGCCACTGAATGTGGGGATTTTTACCCACTTATCAATATGCTCTGCCACCCAATATGGGTATTCTACATCCCATTATACATACTACGGGTTAGGATTTTAAAATAGTCTATAAGATAAGATGCAATAGCAATATTTTAAGGGCCCTCATTTTTTGATATAAATAAGGGATCCCATTGTATTGTAAAACACACACACTAAGACATGAAAGCTTATTAGTTGTTACAGGCTTAATTGTAGGATTTGGGAGAAATAGTAATAGGGTAATTTTAATGTAGTTGTGAGAACTATATTAAAATCCTAAAATTACTATAGGAAAATATTGTTTTTTCGCCTATTGTTTTTTAGGAAATAGTAGATGAAATATTTTTGATTGGGATTAAATTATAAACTACCCAATAGGCCCATTTAAGCAACACCATAGTTACTTGCAATACGACGCCTGGAGTATCGACTAGAGTGCCGAAGCTTCACAGGGATAGCATTGGGGAAGGCTGATCGAAGTTCTAAAGGAGGTTATGCATCAGGAAGATGGAGAATGATTCAAATAATCATCGGAAGTTCTTCAAAGGACTGACATATTGATAGGCAAGTGGAAATTCCATTAGATTGTATTGTAAGAAAGTAACTATTGTAACTTACAATTTTTTTACTAGTGGAACGATTCAACCATGAACCCAGAAACGTAGGCTATTTCCGAACTCTGTAATCAATCTATGTGTAATTGTCATTACATGTCTTGCATTTATTTTAAATTGATTACTTAAAAGTAGTAGATTATCGGCAAATAATTAAAGCCTATAAGGGTCCGAGATCAGGTAGTAATAATCTGGTTATTTTCGGATCAAGTTTGGTATCAAAGCTGGTAAATCTGATTAACAGAGTGATTGCTTCAAGTTGGTGTAGTTGGTTCAATTTGTGTGAACAAGGTACAAGCGCACTATGGGCAAGATGTCTAAATAGGTGAAGCCTCGATGAAATTGAAGCATATAATCACCAGATCCATGAAGAGAATTCTCTCCTGCGATCAATGTATTCTTCCTTGGAAGAGGAGAATGCTCATTTGAAATCCGCTTGGAGAACTGCAAACCAAGGATGAGCTTTTGGCAAGGTTGCAATGTGGTGATCAGAGGAAGGAAATACCTTGAACTTTAGATGTAGAGGCCATGGCAGATGACTACACTGTAAGTTGTTCACCACTGGAATCTTCTTCTTCCTGTGACATGTCAGTTCGGATCTCAGGTAATTAAAGTCTTTGGTTTGTTTGAACGAGCATACTTAGTAGGCATTGGATTCTCGATTGGACTATTGAAGTAGGGTATGTAAACTGTCGATGTGGTGCGCCAATTAGGACTTCACACGACACCACTTCCTCATACCAAGATAGTTGGTACATAATATGGTACTCTGCATGGAGTGTCTACTAGTTATTGCATTGTGAGCTTCACAGCTAGGAGACGAGTTTCCAAAAATATCACGCTCGACATCATCCATTTGGAGATGGACGAAATGGTATTAGGAAACTTCTACCTGACCACTCGTCAAGGTTATATGACTGATGATAGGAGCGGAGTGGAGCTTTGCCTTAGGCACAACTGGAGGATCGAGTTTGCGACAGGCCATGTTGTTCGTATTGCACAAGGCGAAGACAGTGAGACTTCGGAATCATATGTACCTAGGGATCAAGTAGATCCTAGTGTAGAGTTGAGCTCATATGTCCCTGTGGATCATCCAGATCCAGACACGGAGTTCCCGTACATTCCAGTTAGACCATGAGGATCCATATGCAGAGGAGCGAGAGTCCAAGGATCCACAGGACACCTATTGAGGTATCCTAGATAGACACCGAGGATTCTACATTTTGGTAAGACATCTAAGGTGCAAATAAAGTTGACTTTGTTCAACTATTGTATGGGTTTTTCCGAGCATTATTTATTTCCCTTGTTATAATAAACCATAAACTATTGTGTTAGGTATAATGTATTGGTAAGACCCCTTTGAGGGCAACGTTTGTATACATCTAACCAGACATGGCACATTAGTTAAAGACCTAATTCTGGGGCAATGTTTGTACTCTATTATACTTGCATTAGTAAGACCCCCAGAGGGCAATTATTTTGGTGATTTTTCTAACACCATAAAATGTAGTATATTTTCCTTGTTTAGTCATTGGTCTGGCAGGGAGGAGACAAATGAAGTCAATCCACATTGCGATGCAGTGGAGAAGACCAAGTACATAAGCCACCAAGTAGGAGAAATTTCACGACAGGTTTACCATGCAAAATTATTTTCCTATAGAATTGGTATTTTAAGCTTATTATACAAGACTCCAAAAATGGAGCATTTTTTTTTCAACTTGTTCTACATGATGTATTAGGATATAATTTCCTTACACTTGTATTTGAAATTTGTAAAAAAAAGAGACCCTATTAGGGGTACATATCTCCTAATCAGCTTGTGAGTACCTATTACAGCTTGGATACATGAAATAACTCATATAAAGCTAGGATATTGATCTGTCATTTGTTCAGACATTAGAGTTCTCAAAAGATCAGCTCGGAACTTCATTCTGTGTAGAGGCATTGTGACCATGCAGTAGAATGGTAGCTAAATCACCATTGGCATTAACGTCAGGTCGGAACTTCATTTTGTGTAGAGGCATTGTGACCGTCTGCAGTAGAGTGGTACCTGATATTGTATGTTAACAAGAAAATATCTCAAAGTATCAGCTCGGAACATCATTCAGTGTCAAGGCATTGCAACCACACATACGAATGGTAGCTGATCAACAAACTTAGCATCGTGCATCGGAGGCTCGAGGTCTTGCAAGAGGCTTAGAATCATGCATCGGAGGCATTGAGGTCTGTAACAGACTAAGCATCATGCATTGGATGCTTGAGGTCTTGAAAGAGGCTTAGCATCATGCATCAGAGGCATTGAGGTCTATAGAGACTTAGCATCATGCATCGGAGGCTCGAGGTCTTGGAAGAGGCTTAGCATCATGCATCGGACACGTTGAGGTCTGTAAAGGGACAAGTCATTGTCCATCACCGACATCGAATCAATCAAAGCTCTACGTAACATGGAGTTCCTTCAAACCAGTTTAGATTCTACGGAATCAACTCAGAGCCACGAGCTGTGTTATAGAGTCAAAGAATATCCTTGTTTTCAGATATCAAGAAGCTTAGCACTGCACAGAAGGATCATTGAGGTTTCATTCAAAAACTTAGCACCATAAAGCGGAGGCGTGGAGGTCTTCTTCGGATATCAGAGTGGTGCAGCGGAAGCATCGTGGGCCCATAACCCACAGGTCCCAGGATCGGAGCAGAGTTTTCAAAGTGAGAAGGTTGGAGGAGAAGACCTAAGGGTCTACTACAACAGCACTTCCGAGGTGGTAGTAGAATTTTTCAGATTTAGGACAATATAGAAGATTTTTGCGACAAAAAGCCTTTCTCAGTGGGGAGGTGTGATCAGGGGATCATTTTCAAAATTTCCCTAAAGAATCCCTAAATGGTGTCAGTGTAGAAGAGCATCTCAAGAGATTTCCAATGACTGTGAGAACGTGACAAACAAACATCGGGAGCTCTAGATATGTCTGGTCAAATTTTAGACATCGGGAAAGTCAACTCTAGTCAATTGGTCAATATTGGACCAATCGCACTGTGACACGTGGCTTGCCACCACTCGTCGAATTCACTTGATTTTCCTATTGGGAGACAACAAGTGGGCTATATGCTATTTACCGAGTTAATTATTTCTATGCCACATTGTATGGGTCGAAATTATATTATCTTAGTAAGTCCACTTTCCAAATGGCACGCATATATGCCAAACCACTATATATATATATATATATATATATATATATATATGTTTATACATTAGTATAAACTACCACATTCTATTTCCAAACTTCCACGCACATGGAGGAGGTGGTGAAGCGGTGTTGTGGGAGGCAAATGACATACATGGAAGCTTCCACGTGGAGGAGGAAATGAAGTGGTGGTAGGGGGCTAGGCCCATGTGTGGAATGTTCCACATGAAGAATGGAGTGGGTAAGGTTTGTTAAAAACCTTACCCAAATATAAGTGGTGCCAAATGTGGGATATTACACCCACATCAACATGCAAACCGCCCACTTCTCCTAAGCCGCTCCCTATGGGATTTTTATCCCATTAAATATACAATGCCACCCATTTCGGATTAAACATGCTAATCCACCACTATGGTATTTTTATCCCTTATCAAATGTTATGCCACCCTATATGGGTATGTAATCCCATTATACATGCTACGGGTAAGGTTTAAAAATAGCCAAGGATAATATGCAATGCATTTTTTAAGGGCCCTATTTTTTGTATAAATATGGAACCCATTCTATTGTAATGGAGACATTAGTCCAACACGCTTATTATTTGTTAAGATTTTATTTGTGGGATGTGTTAACAAGTATTTTCTATTGGCCTATTATTTTAGGCAATAGTAGATGATATATCTTTGATTGGGAGTAAATTATAAACTACCCAATAGGCCCATTGAGCCACACCAATTACTTGTAAATCCCGGATTGTCGACCGGAGTGCTAGCTTCGCATTGATAGCGTTGGGAAGGCCGATCGAAGCCGAAGGATATTGTGCATCAGGAAGGTGAAGAACGATTCAACTGATCATTGGAATTTTTTCGAAGAACTGGTGTACTGATAGGCAAGTAAAAGTCCATTAGGTTTTCTTGTGAAAGTACTATTGTAACTTACAAGTTTTGACTAGTGGAACGGTTCGACCACAAACTTGGAGACGTAGGAAATTGCCGAAATCCGTAATCAATCTATGTGCAATTGTCATTATTGTCTTGCATTATTTTAAATTGATTACTTAAAAGGAGTAAATTATCGGAAATTAATTAAAGCCTGTAAGGGTCCAAGATCAGGTAGTAATAATCTAGTTATTTTCAGATCAAACGTAGAGTCTGAGTATGGCATTCCCAAAATAGGGAGTTAGAAGCGATACATGACATGTCTACGTGCCGAAATGTCACCATCCAAGCTCCCTTTACCTGCAAGATTAAATAAATACTCAAGTGCAGATACATATGATATCAAAAAATAAATACTAAAATAAAATGACAACAGGACTCAAAATTTGTCCAAGGATAGAAGTAAACCTACACCAACGCTCCATCCCTGTAAAGTACATACACTCAAAATGAAATTAAAACAAACATATATATAACTCAAACCATTCATTTTCAATTCATTTACACATATCCTCTTAGTGATTTTGGAGCTCTAGACCAATTGTCACCATTTTGAGCAATAATATAGTCAAAACGAAGAGTGTGATGATGTGATCATACCTCTGTGAGCAAGAAAACTAGTGGCGAAGACAAAGGTTAGTATTTTGAATTTGTTTATTTGAAACCTAAAACTGTAAAATTTGAGAAATCTAAGCCTAGGGGGGTTATTTTCAAAATTTATTGTGTGAAAAGGTTCCCTAGGGGGTATTCTAGGTGGGTTTAGCTTTTGTTTTATTCAAAATGGGCTATTTTTGTCTTTTTTTGAGTTTTGGGGGTCAAAGGAAAAGGCTTGTGCATTATGGACATGACCGCCACCCTGTGTAGGGTGGTGGTCACATGACCTCTGCCCTAGCTAGGTGGTGGTTGCAAAACCATCGCTCTGCACAAGGCATCAGTTTTGTAATTGTCAAGATAGAAAGCAATTTTGACCAAGTTAGATTATTTTTTTTGTTTTTAAGTTGTTTTATATGATAGAGCACCAACACTTTCACACAAATAATAATATTGGAATTGATAATATGCAACTCTCAGTCTTCATTCATCTGGGAGATACCCAATATATAAGAAATACATATCCTATAAAAATAGGAAGCCTATGAAGGCTCCTATAGCCACTCACTAATTCTATAAGAGTTGTTTAAAACAACTCGTAATGACTAATCTCAAATATATGAGTTATTATAACTCCTAAAGAACTCATTAAATACAACTCACATTATTATTATTTTGACTCATGTAAACACTACCATGATTTCCTAACATTCCCCCCTTAGTGTTTACATGGGAAGAAAGCACATATGAAAAACTAGAAATAGAATCATATGCCTCTGCATACTTTTAGGTCTACATACTACTGGCTTGGATCTTTCTGTCTAGATCTTGTTGTACATGACCAATTTGTTTCACCATAGTGAATCCCATACCATATGATCACACTTCCACCAATTCACCTACATATGTGAACTCAAAATTTCCCACTTTCAATTCCAGTGAATGTTATATTTCACCATTCGATCGATGTTAGAAGTACGACAGTTGAAGAATATCTGTAGTCATAGGATCATGCCAATTCAATTTCCCTCCTAATAAAACTATTCTCAAATTCCAAAATTCACATCCTTTGCATTTCAATCATATAAAGGGAATGAAACCACACACTACTCAAAGAAAACAACCAAAATCTGGAAAAAAAAAAAACTCACATTACATTCTATAAGAATCACAATGTTCTTAATTATATCCATTGTTGACAATCACTGCCACTCAATCTCAAACAACATAGGAAACTCTCACTACCACTGGAAGCTTCCCTTAACTTTAGTCATTTTAGGCATAGAATGGAAATGGAGCATTGGTGTTATGTTCCCCCCTACAATGTGAAATTTTCCATTTATTCACACAACCAGAAGCATTGAAAGGAAAATCAAATCAAACTGAAAAAAGATGCCACCATACCAAAATGCGTCCCCATCATTGGTGACTGACGAGAGGAATTGATCACCCTCCATCCTCCATTTCCTCCAACCTCTATTGAATTATGTTGCTACCTCATTCGAATTTTACTTGGATGTTCAATAGTTTCCACATTGTACTTTATTTTCTCTACTCCCGTAATGTGAAACACTTTATTTTTTGAGACGTCGGATAACACCGAAAATGCATCTGTGAGACACAATTTTTTATTTTATTTTATAACTTTGTTTACAATGACTCAAAAAACTTATTGACCTTGATTGGATAACTATAAAATTGACAAATATTGTGACAAGGATTCTTGACACTAAAAACAAAACTATTATCATGACACAAAACAATTCGAAAAGTTATGTTATATATTAGAAATTAAAACTACTATTACAGAAGGATTTCTCTCATTTAAAAACATATTATCAAAGATACACCACTCATTTCAGAAAACTATAAATTGGCTCATTTGTTTTAATCGATTATGACTAGACACTCTAATCCCAATTGACCAAATACACTCTAAACAGCATATTATAACAATGACTCCAACAAACCTTTTTAATAAACTATTGACTACAACTTTAAAATGACTAAAGTACTAAACTTAAAACACCTTAAATATCAAAATAAGACATCCATGAGCACATTACACTGTTATTTTAAAAATGTTGTGGGAAGGAGATCTTGACTGATTAAATAAAGGACTACCCAATGTAGATGGACCATTACATGCATGCAAAATTATTCCAAGTTGATTTGGCACAAGAGTTGAGGAATCTTGTTACGGGTGGTTTAGAGAATTCATTGTCCACATCCAATTGAATAACATGTGTGATGCATGGATGTTCTTCTTCTCTTCTGTGATGGATACACTTTAATTGCATTTGATTTCAATGTGAGTAGAAAGGGTGAATCTAAGATGGAAAATAAAATAATTTTCCAGGACTGTATGCTTCTATTATATGCACCAGCCTTAAGTTAAATTTGATATCAACACACCTATTTAGGAGCACACATAATTTAAAGGAAGCTACAATAATTTCAAGGTCTCAATTGAAATGAAATATTTGATAGAGATCGTTAACCATCTCCAGAGCAGATTGGATGGTGACCTGCAATAAGGGAGTCGAGAATCCAATTTGGATTTATATACAAATGCACATCTAATCGATACTTGCATGTGGTCAGAGAAAAACATTTTCCACACTTCCACACATACATATTTATTTTCTCCTAGTCAGAATTCTCCATAAATTAACCCATTAAGAAAACTTCAAAAAAGCACAAACATGATTAATGATTCTCTGATACCAAATGAAAGAGCACTAATAGTTTCACACAAAATAATAATATTGGAATTGATAATCTACAACTCTCAGTCTTCATTCATCTGGGAAATACCCATATATAAGAAATGCATATCCTATAAAATAGGAATCCTATGAATTCTCTTGTAGCCACTCACTAATTCTATAAGAGTTGTTTAAAAAAACTCATAATGACTAATCTCAAATATATGAGTTGTTATAACTCCTAAACAACTCATTAAATACACCTCAAGATATTATTATTTTGACTCATGTAAACATTACCATGATTTCCTAACATTATATTGTTGTTGATGAGCTTTTATATTTAAATACATTATTGAATCACTCTTTTTGTGGTCTTGGTGGATGAAGAAAGAGTTATGCATCCACTGGAGGCAAGAGAGAGTGTGCAACTAGATTATAGGCATTCTTGATCAGCTGACTCAGGGTGAGGTAGATTTATTACACTGGGATGGTATATAGAGGATCACACAAGTGCCACACATTGCACCAACCAGCCATATATTGTGTGACCTATTGTCTTATTAGGATGCAGACCGGAACACTTTTTTATTACCTAGTGTTATAGGAGAGTGGACTATCACTCTCAAGGATGTCTACAGAATTATTGATGTGCCTATGACTAGGAGATAATTGGCCTTAAAGACTGCAAAGAGCACAACAAGTTATAGATAGTGGGCTTCTAATATGGGGATGATGGGGCATCAGAGGTCACCAAGAAGGGTTTACAGATTTTATTTGTTGCCTCTACACCTATCCTTACCCTTCGTAAGGCCATTATTGGTATTTTATCTTCACGTTTGGTAGGAGACAAGGGCGAGGAAAATCTCTTGTATTGTTGGGCTCTGATCATTATACAGATTGAATAGTAAGGGAGGATGTTTTCCTCTGGTGTGGATATCTTGGGGTCTATATACCATGACTTGTACCGAGTGATGAGGCTCCAAGGTAAATCCTTAAGACATCCCACATTAGTGATGATCTGGGTGTACAAGTGAGTAATCCCATATCAGAGGTGAATTGGTGTATATGGCCACGAGATGGACATGTTTTTCAGTTCTTATAGGGCCACATCAACATGTTTTCTACATTGATGATGGTTGATTTTATTGAGAGACCCTACCAAGACATGGTTGGATTGTGTGGTTAGGAAGGGACCATTTTGATTGCATGTGTTACCACCTCCCAGTTAGTAGACAGATTTGTGAGGGTAGAGCCCCACCCTGCTTCCAGAGTACCCCAACAGTTTGGCTTACCCTATGTTGATGCTCTTCCAACCATGCCTACTATTTACAGTAGTGTTAGGGAGGCACGAGACAGCCCTAACAGTCAACATGGATGGAAATTGGTGATACCAAGAGTACCTATCTCTTTGGATAATGTCGTAGTCCCCAGATAACCTATGGCTCTTCTTCAGATTGAGGCCGCACTTTCTCACAGTGGGGAGGAGGAGGAGGAGACCAGTGATATAGAGTCGCGGGTCACTTAGGAGATCTCAATGGTAGAGAGAGAGGAGGTGGAGGTGGAGAAGGAGAATTTGTTTCAGAGGAGCCACTTCCTCTTGAGGGAGGTGGAAATAAGGAGTCTATGATGGGACAACATGTCATCCCAGGAGAGGGGGAGGTAGAGGAGGTTCACGCAGCACCACCACCACTAGCAGTTACACCAGCCAATCCTACATGGATGCTAGGAGATCTAAGTATGTAGATACTCTTCTCTTGACTTTGTTATCTAGAAATGTTGATATGTTAAGCATTGTAAAAAAAAATTGTTTTTTGTTTTTTGAATGTTTTCTAACTCGTCATTGTTTTCTTTGTTTTGCAGCTACTACTGTCGTTTGGTGAGATCTTATTTTCCATATTTTTGTTGATACCTTAATAATCCCTGTGGGGAAGACTCGTACAAATCTACTAGAGGATTCAGGACAACCATTGCATGTTGGGTGACATACCGACGTGTTTGTGCCCCTTTGGAAGTTTTCAGAGATCTTGACTTCTCATAACGCAAAGATCACTGCATATGAGATGGTAGAGAGGTTGGTGAGATGGAGCCATTTACATAGTGAGGCTGCAACTAGTGGTAATTCTCATAATCACTCTCACCACTCAATGCATTCACAACATCATAGCCATAGCAGGAGTCCTAGCCACAGCCGTGCACCATCTCAGGGATCCCGTAGAGAGAGATAGGCCATTGAACCTTTATTTATTTAATGCCATTTTGTGAGGCATATATATGATTTTTTTGGATTTTCATGCTCATTGCAAGCATGTTTACCACACGTGGTGTGTGATGGAATTTTATACAAACTTGATTCACTACAATATATACAAATATATATTTTTAGTTCGGGCTTATCCTTTGCATAGAGTTGACTTCATTTATGTTTTTCTTTGCACATGTAATCTTAGATGTTTAGAATTTCCAATTATTATGCTTTTCAGAATGCATGTAATGGATAATGATGTACTGACAGAATGATTTCTTTTTCATGTTTGTAATGTTGATAACTGATGATTATGCAACCACAATGTAATGTTGAACTTTATTTTTTCAAAAAATGTTTGATACTTCTTTTTTTTTTGGCAATATGTGATGAATAATGATATGATAATAAAATGAACTCACTCCACTTATAACCCCATGCAGCCAGTAAGATGCAAGGTATCAACACTAAGATCCATAAGGGAAGCGAATTGTATGATTTGATAGATGGAGATAGTGAGAGAAGGACAAGATTTTGACATAAACCCAATTAGGATCCTACAAACCTAACTCTGCACATAGTTTAATAGATAGCCTAGAATGTGATTTACTTGCAATTTTATCTAGAATTAGACCTATAGATGGCCTCTTGATTGACAAAATATGGTTTTTAAGGCTTTAACTCTCTTAGAACATACACATCTAATTCACTTTTCTTGGGATTTTAAGATTTTCAAAGCACTTTTTATTGAATGAAATTACTTTTAACTTACTAATTTATTTTCAGAGACCCCCTACAACTTGCCCCATGCTACTAGTAGGAAGCATGGGCTCATCACCAAGGATAAGGAATAGGTGAGTAAGGGTACCTCCCTCCTTTCCCAATCTCACACCACTAGTAAGAGGCGTGGGCTCAACACCAAAGGTTGGTGGGGTAAGGAAGTGTGTAAATGAAAATTTTGTATTGATTTTGATGTGAGATATATACTTTTTTTTTCTTTTAATTTTCTAAGTTGTGCTCTTGGGGAAGGAGAGCTTCCCCTAGCCTCAATCATACACAACCAATAAGATGCGAGGGCTCAACACCAAAGGCTGAGATAGTTGAACAAGCGACATGGGTAAAAATGTTTATAATGATTTTACTACCAAAGAGGTTTTTCTGGGGGAAAGTATGACATCATGAAGCTTCTAGCACAAACTATGGGAAAAGGAACCCATGCTAGAAATAATCTATAGGAAGAACCAAGTATGCAGGCCTTGGTAGGATTAGTGTCAAAAAACATTCTTGTTTTGTTGAACTAATGAAGTGATCAAAAATGTTGATGAAAATATTATGAATGTTTGAAGAGATGTGATTTGAATGATTGCCAATGTTTTCGTAAGTTTTTGAAAGTTACTTGAAAATAATTTCCTTGATTACAAGTTTCACAGAATGAGCTAGCAAATGATATGTAATGTGGATGTAAAAGTGTACATGTGGAAATGCAGATGGATCATATGTAGTAAAATATTAGGTTAAGTGAATTGACAGTTTTTCTGAATTATTCACCCTCTAGATTACATAGGTGATATGCCCCATTTTTATATTCCTTCATGACTCGGTATGGGCCCAATCACTTGAGTTTGAATTTCCTTCCTTCATTGGCTTTCTTATCTATTCGGTTATCCAGTCTCAGTACTAGATATCCAACATATATTTTTCATTCATATACTTTCTTATTATACGTCGGGCACATCCAGATCAACGTAAGCTCTATGGTGCACTTCAGCTCTAAGCCAAGCTTCATCGAGGGTCTCTAGCTCAATGAGTCATGGCTCATGATATCCTTCTTCTCCTAAGATTTCGTGTAATGATATCTGGATACTGGGTATCTCAACTTCAAGCCATAAAACCATTTTTGAGCTGAAAACTAAGGATTATGAGGTTTCCCCCGTCATCATCCTTACTGATGTTCTATAGGCCCACAAGGCCGGAAATATCTTTAGGTGCTAATCACACTTGTTCTCCTTAACAATTTTTAGGAGGATGGACTTTAGTGTCTTATTAGTTACCTCAGCCTATCCATTGGCCTGAGGGTAGTATAGAGAGGATGTGTGATGATTTATCTTGAATTTTTCACACAACTCATGTACCTCTTCATTCTTAAATGATGTTCCATTATCAGATATAATGACTTTTGGGACCCCGTACCTATAGATGATCTGGTTCAAGATGAAATTTACAATTATAGATCCTAGAATGGTAGTAAGAGGAATGGCCTTAACCCACTTCATGAAATAATTTGTGGCCATAATTATAAAATTGTGGCCATTAGTAGATGAGGGAGAGAATTTCCCTATAAAATCTAAGCCCCATATGGAGAAGGGACAAGGTGTTGCAATCAGTTGCAAAGCTTGGGCAAGAAAGTGAATCTCGTGAGATAATTCCTGACACTTATGGCACTTACGTACGTACTCTATTATGTCATGTCCTAGGGTGTGCCAAAAATTAGCCCATCTGGTGTATCTTTCTAGCGGTTACATGTCCTTTGAAATGACGTCAACAGACCCCACTATGGGCTCCATAGAGGATATTTTTAGATTCTTCCTCATTGACACATCGTAGCAGTATTCCATCAAAATATCTATAATAGAGCACTTGTTCTATAGCTATTTACTTGGAGGATATGATGCATGGCCATCTTCTCTATTGAAATGTCACTCCCTTAGGGTATGTGTGGTACATAATAAAATTTATAATATCCAAATACCATGGACACGCAACAAAGGGAGTTCTAAATTCTATGTAGTATATACACTCATCGGGGAAACTTAGGTCTACTAACTCTCCACCATTTAATGGGTTATATGCCAACCAGTCGGAAATGATTTGTCCCTTGATGGAATTCTTATTGATGTAATTTGACTCAAATTCTCCCATTAAGGTTATGAAGCGACTAAATTTTTTAGACAGTGAACCTTTTGTTAGGAATGTCCAAAGAGAATTTGTTTTAACAATAACTTATGTTTCTTGGTTAATAATATAATGCCTTAACCATTTTATTACAAATACCATAGTGAGGCATTATATTTCCACCTATGTATAATGTGTCTCATATTCTAGTAATGTATGATTGGTGAATTAAATTTCACATTCACGTTTGTCATCATCTTCTTGTGCTAGCATGTAAGCTAATGAGATGTTTGTAGCCCTTAAATATAGAATGAGAGGGTGATCTAATTTTGGAGGCATGAGTGTGGGATGTGAGAGAAGTAATTGTTTGACATATTCAAATGCCTTAGGAAACTCATCTATCCAAATGTTAAATAAATCCTTATTTAACAAATTGTTCATCGAGATGAATAACAAAGGTTAAATTAGGAATAAGCATGTGGATTACACCAAGTTTTCTAAGAAAGGACCTAATGCCTAACTCGTCTGATGGTGGGGTCATTTCTAGAATTGCCTAGATTTTTGTTGGATCTACATTGATCCTTCATGAAGATATGATGTATCCCAATAATTTCCCTCTCGTCACACTAGACACACATTTTTTTAGATTCAATGTAACACCATATTCAATGAGATGAGAGAGGATGATGCGAATCACCTCAGGGTGATCAAATCATTTTATGGCCTTAGCTAGAAGGTTGTCAATGTATGATTCCATGATCTTGTGAATGAGATCATGGAACATGTAAGTCATTCCCCACTGGTAAATGACACCAACGTTCTTGAGACTGAATGACATGATTGTGTAGAAATAAGTTCCCCAAGGAGTAATAAAGGTTGTATTTGTTTGATCTTCCTCAGAGATCCTGATTTGATTGTATCTAGAAAAACCATCCATAAGTCAGAACAACTCATAACCAATTGTTTTTTCAACGATAACATCGATGGATGGTAATGGGAAATCATCTTTGGGACATGTTTTTGTTTATATCCCGAAAGTCAATGCAGATTTGAATTTTTCCATTATTTTTAAGAATAGGGACAATGTTAGATACCCATGTTGAGTAATCGAATGGTTTAATGAACTCCACTTGTCGGAGTTTCATAATTTCTTCTTTAACCATTAGCACCACCTTTGGTTTCATAGGTCTAGATTTTTGTTTGATGGGATTAACATCAGATTTGTTCCCAAGGTTTTGAACTACAACATGAGGATCAATTCCTATAATTTATTTATAACTAAACACAAAGGATTTTGAATGTTATTTAAGAACATTTGTGTGTATTTCTACCTCTTTGAGAGTCAGCAAAGAACCTAACTTCAAAAATTTTGGGTGCTCCTCCATCCTGATATTGATATCAATCATCCCCTCTATCAAAGAGGCATTACCCTTTTCAAACTCATGTGGGTTGGAATTATTTCTAATTCCCCTTCATCTTCTATTTCACAAATCTTGAGGCCTTCTGAGGAGGAAGGTTACATGGTGTGATCTATGAAATAGGAGGAAGAGTGAGGAATAAGAGAAAACATCTCTTATGATGTGAGGGATGTAAATCCTTATAAGCATTAAGGTACCCTAAGATAGCCTCATCATTTTCTGCATAATCTAGGGTAGCAGGCTCATTCTTAGCCTCAACATATGCCAAGATTGGATTCATTGGCATTTTGCAAACTAAGGGTTTAACACGGACCACAAATATAAAGTTGGTGTCTTCTAGTTCTTTTCTTGGAAAGAAGTGGGAAGTAGATGTAGCTATCAAATTAGTGAGAAGGTTGTGTTCATGTGGAATGGCTTCAATTTGAAATGAATTCAAAAAAATTGTTTAAAATTGAGTAGAATAGCTTTATAGAGTTGTAAGTATTCTGCCCTAGTCTCATATACCTCTGAAACTTGATTAACGACTATCTATGAATCACTCAACACTCTAATGTTACAATTTCCCATCCTTTTGGCTACTATGAGACCAAGAAAGAGAGCCTCATATTCTACACCATTGTTTATACATTTGAAATATATCTCAAAGGAAATTGGCATGACCTTCCCCTCAGGAGAAGTGAGGATCACACTTTCTCTAGCACCAAAGTGGCATTTTGCTCCATCAAAATTAAGAGCCCAATAGTTGCATAGGAATATTAATGTTGGATTACTCTTTGCATCTTCTTACCTTGCTTCTTAGACTTCAACCATGCAAACTTCATTGGCCAAAAGAGAGCCGAGTCCTAGAACATGTCCTATGCACATGGAATCAAATGGAAGGAGAATGGGTAAACCATTTCTCCAACAGCTTGATAATCTTTGTCATGGTTTCTGTTGATATTGTTTCTATAAGAGTAGTTTCATCTTTGCCTGAAGGAATCCCTTCAATCAAACCCGTAGTTTCTAACTCCGTTGTGGAAATAATTTTTGTCTCTAGTGTTTAATTTTTTGTTTTGTTTAATTGATTTGTGGGGAGATCAGAATTAGAATGTACCCCAAGTTTCTTATTTATGTTATCTAGGTGAACTTCAAAGGGCTTCAGGTCACCCTACTCAATGAATAATTTCCCCAAATGTATGAATCTAACTTCCTAAAATAATGTGGAAGGGATTGCCTTCATGCAATGTATCCAAGGACGACCAAGAATCATATTATAATTGGTTTCTCGATCTATAATATAAAACTTTGTAAGAATCATCATGGGCCCCAAGGTAACTAGTAGCACTATGGTTCTAATAAATGTTTCCGTGAGGCTATCATACCATCTCAGCATGTTTCTTTTCAAGGAGCAATTTTTTTCTCCGTAACCTAACTTATGGAGAAAATAAAAGGGGACAATATTGATTGCTACCCCATCATCGATCATTATGTTCTTTACATAGTTGTAAATTCAAACCTATAGATACATATTTGGATCACCTCTACATGCTAACTCAGCATCTGTGGGGATCTTACTAATGTTGAATACGAATCCAACATCTCTTTTTGGTTGCCTAGGCGGGAAGACATCAAAGTCTATGTGGTTAATTTAAACCTCTGGTGGAGGGGTAACATTGATCAAGTGACCAAGACCCAACGCTTCCAATAAAGCAGCTCGATGAGCAGGGGAATTCTTCAACAAATATAAGAAATATATGTGAGAAAAGGTCTTGGTTAAATCATTAATTAGATCATATGCCCCTACCAGCCTCTAAGTTATTGGAGTTTCATTTGACATAAATAGGTAGATAGGAATTGGTTGCGTTGAATAGTCACGAGTAATTGTAGTTGTATTGACTTGAGGTTTATTTTCCAACTCTACGAGACCCATGATTTTAGTTTGTTGGTGACCATCCAACGTAGGTTCCACTAATGGGTTTGATGAAATTGAAGTGTCGTGATCATTATTTCCCACAGGGATACGCTTGTTTGAGTCATTGGGGTCCAACGTACCGTTGTTAGGACACGTTGGAAGGGGATCATTAAAGATCCTAAGCAGTGTATTTTGAGGGGATACAGGCCCCATGAAAGTATTCTGAGTTGGTGTCATAGGATTTTCCAAAAACATTTTGACAAAGAGTTGCCTTTGGTCCTCTGGTAAGTGTTGTAAGAAGTTTTTACAGTCTCGAGAAGTTCTGACATCATGCCCTTAGACCCTATGGAATTCGCAATACAGATCAAAATCATAATCTCGAAGTCTTTAATTTGTGTTTTGTTACAATCACAACCTCTTATTTTTATTCAACTATTGATTATTGTAATTGAAGTTTGGAGGCCATTTCCCTTGATTTTGATATTGGATTTGGTACCCATCTCAGTACTGGTTAGAGCCTTGAGCCTGAACTTATTGTTTTTGTTTGGGTGGAGAACAATTGAATTCCACCACATTGATTACAGGAGAAAAAATTTTTACTCCTCATATTTCTACTGTGCGTGTTGTTATTGACATTATTTTTGTTTGAGGTGTTAACAACATTTGGTTTATTTGTTTGGTCTATAACACCGTCGGTCATCAAACCACATTTTTTAGGACCTTCGGTCCTTGGTTATTGTTTATGTTGTTGGGGTAACTTAAATTACCCTGATTGGGATTGATCAATCTCTTATTTGAAGTATAGGTCTTTCGACCAATTTCGATTACCTCTTGATCAATGTGGAGAGCACCCTCCAACACCTCTTCATAATTCCTTAAGGGGAACTTCTGGAATTCTTCCTTCATTTCCCAGTTTAGAGAGTGAAGGAATAGGTCTCAAAGCTCTGTTTGATCCATGTTGGGAGTGATTTTTGAAGAGTAGAGAACCTTCTGCTATCTCTGGATAAAATCCTCAGTAGACTCATTGTGCTCTTGCTTTATATGTAGGAATTATCGTATTCCTATCCTTAGCAACTTGTTCATGTTGAAATATTTTATGAATTGTGACACGAGTTGTTTAAAGGAATGTAATAAAGCTTCAGGTACTTTATAATACTAGTTAAGAGTGATTCCTTCAAGATTATTAGGTAATATATTTACTACAACTACATCCCATGGGAGAAACTCTCAAACGATAGTTGCACATGCCTTGATATGTGTGTTTAGATCCCCCTCCTCTTTAAATTTAGGAAGATCTGATAGAGGATTTAGGAGCATAACACTCCATATGGTGAATTCGATGGGTTCTTTAAGAAATTTAGAGTAGGTCTCCACTGTGTAAGACTTGACCATTGACGACCCTTGATGGGGAGGCAGAGATGGAATAGGCTATTGATATGGTGTAGCATAGATGTTTGTAGAGGCATAAGGCACCCTTTGTGGCTAACCATATGAATCAAGAAAAGAGTAGATGTCCCCATGCAGTGATATGGAATACATGTGCAAGTACAGGGAAGCGTTACTCTGGTACGGAGTTGGAGAAACAAAACTAGGGAACATTACATTACAAGTTGGTACAACATTTGAGAATGCACTTCCAGCTGGTGTTTATTGAGGGTATCCATACGTGGTGTGAGGGGGCATACCCAAGGTGCCCGATCCTATGAGAATATCTCTGAGGCTAGGGATTCCCATGTAAATTGGAGAAGGATTTAGCGTAGTAGGTATTTGGCCAAATTTATGTGGATTATGGAGAATACTTCCTTGTCCAGTAAAAGTTGAAACATGAGTATCTTGAGTAAGTTCTAATTCTATAACCCTATCCACCAATGTTGAGATGACCTCACCTGATGATGGTACAGTGTTCCTTTTTAGTGCATGTTGTTGAGCCTTGTTAGGTTGTAAAGGAGTGTGATATCCTACTATGAATTGTTTGTTGTTGTTTAGCCACCCCTCATTAGAAATGTTTTCTATTATAGGAGGGGTAGAGGTGTTATTCTGAAGTAAGACATCAACATGCCCTTGCATCATATCCAGAGATCGATTCAGGTTTTGGAAGTGTTTCTCTCTTTGGGCATAACGTGTTAAATACTCCTTGTCTAGTAACGGGACTTGATCAAACTGCATATTGATTTACAGTCTGAATAAAACCTAAGGAGATTAGCCTGACTCTCTAGTGAATGCCATGTTATTATAACTTGAACATTTAGGTTGTTGCATATGATTAAGTTGGTCAATTTCCTCAATCTTGACCAAGGATCCATTGTTTTTCCCTTGAGGAGGAGGATTTTGAGACACATGGAAATTGATTGAGTAGTTTTCTGCCCACACAGATACTAAGGGTGACTGTTGTTGCCTACCCATTTGGTAGTAATATGCCTCAAGGTCCAAAATGGGCTAGCCGTGTTCCTGTCTGGAAATATTCAGGGGGTATATGAATACCCACATAATAATGGAATAGGGAGAAGATGGATGAAAGAAATGGAAATGAAAAGAGATTATCTCTTCACATTAGATTCACCAATTTGTATGAATGAAAATCAACATGCAATATTCAATCGCACTCGACCTCCTGAGGTCGTGTCAGGATAATCGATGTGGAAATGTGTGGATGGGATAAATAAGCTATCAGGGTAAAACAATGTTCTCAACACACAATATCAAGATCTTATCGTCAAGGGCAAGGAAGGCCCTTCTAACCAAAACAGGTCTAATGGATGGGTCAAAGATAATAACAACACAAAGAATCCAATCGATGTTGAGATCTATGGAAATACTCTCTCCTAGTTGTGGAATCTGTGGAAAACTAATAGGGACCTCGTAGAGATGTCCAGACAAGGTCATGGAATGAGCGAGAGAGGCGTGGTTTCATGAGATCTAAATTTGATTGGCTAGGGCAGTCCAAAACTCATAAGATTTATTTTACTTCAATGTTCAAGGTGTTTAGCTATGAGATAATGTTAGGTGGTAGTGGCGATGTGTGGAAAACCAATGTGCACAAGCATGTGTTAATATGTATGAGTAGTTCAGGCCCATTTGGTTGGGGGATCCTAGGATCGCTACCGCATGTCCTTGTCTATTGTGGTCCTTATATGGTCATGTGTGCATTTGTGTGATTTTAATCTAATCAAAGTAAATAACAATCTAATCTAAATAAGAAAATATTACACTATGTTTTTGTGTTTTTGGAATATAAAGGAAATAAACAATAAAAAGAAACTAATCTAACAAAAGAAATCTTTTTGTGCTAAACTAGAATTTAGAAGAAACAAAGAAATAGAAAGATTCTAATCTAAAAATAAAATCCTATACAAATAAATAACCAAATGTAGTTATTTACCTGTGTAATGGTGTAATTATATCTATACTAACCATTTAAAGCTTCTCTAAATTAATCTAATTAAATGAAATCCTTTCGATGATGTATGTGGATCCTTTGTTTTACCTCAGAGGCATGGGAGGAAATTAAATCTTCTCAGAATCTTTTCCTTCCCCTGCAACTTCCCTGGCAAAAGTAAAGACAACTTTCATGGAGGATTTTCTAAATGAAATGATGTTCTAATTGATTTCTAAACTAACACAAAATCTTTCTTCTAGAATCACCTCTTTGCAAATCTACAAAGATAGGAAAAAGAAGATATATTTCCTGCGAAGGCTTTGTTGAAGGAATTGATCTATTGTAATTAATGAATGACCACAAAAATGAAATGCATTTTCTACTGTAATGAATAGTATGAATAAAATTCTCGACAAAGAATTAAAAAAACACAATTATAACTCCAACCTAGTATTTACAGTATTGTGGCAATCCAGTTGTGTTGCCTTTGTGTCCCCTCAGCTTGTCTTTTTAATATATTACATTCACATGAGTCCATAATGTTGGGAATGCAGTATAAGTGGCAAGGAGAAAGTGTTAGAGCAATGGCAGCTTGATAGAAGTATGGTAGTAATGCGAGCAGAAGAAAGATAACGTAAGAGAACAGAGCTTGACTATGCAGTTTCTAGAAAGATTTTTGTAGCTCAACTAAGAAAGATACACAAAATAAATCTCTGGCCATTTTCTTGATAAAAATTGATGAATTTATAGAAGGTTGGATGGGCAATGCACTATCACACTTGACAATAATGGGGAGCTACAACAACAATGAAGGGGCAGTTTGAACAGTCAATTACAGATAAAATAGTGAAAGCGGAGATTACCAAAAGTTATTCAATCTTAAAATCAGCTAAAACATTTCACAAACGTGCATTTAAAGTGAACTATAATGGAGTAACACATGTCTTAATTCACACACAAATATTGTGGAAAATTCACACAAGACCGCCGTCATATGCAGGGAGGTAGTTACAAAACCACGGCCCTGCCTGGGAGGTGGTTATAATACTGGCACCCAGGTAGGGTGGTAGTTTTGTAACTAAAATCCAAAACAATGAAAATTGATGCGGGAAGCTAAGGAAAAGCATGCAATGGCTAAGTAAGGTAAACTAGGCTACAAATATAAGCTACAAAGAGGTTACAGAGCTCAAACACATTTTGGAAAATACATGAATCATCATTGGGGACTTTTGAACTATTTTCAACAATGTAGCACATGTAATTCAGGGTGTGTACAATTCCATGCAAACATACTATTCACAAGGAGCATCTGAAGTTGAACTTTGAGCTGGAATTTGACTTGATTTTCACCCTATCTCATAAAATCAGTCATATCTTGCAAAATTCACATCATGGGAACCTAAAATTTGGCTGAGATCACTATGACTCCTCCCTCTAACATATGTAATCATTATAATGTGAAATCAATACATCAATCTCTCCATTCACTAATACTTACTTATTCTTACATGCTAGATCCTCATTATAGAAGCTAGGGTCAACTGAAATAATGTAATAACTAAAAAAGAAACCTCTACAAATGACCTAAAAATACCTCATATTCCATGATACATCTGAATTCATGATTCCATGAGGTCATATGGCTTTAATCCACATTGTCACACATCCAAACAAGTATACCTACTCCCAATGAGCACTTGTAACCAAATGATCCACCTGTACTTGTACTATGTCACTAATGTGAGTGCTCAATCACCCTAAATACATGCTAGACATCATGTCAATGTGTTTCCCAATCATCCAAGAAGCTCACACTTCCAAGCTACATCTCTTAGGCACTTGTATAGGCTTGCAAGAGCAAGCACACCTCATTGAATCCCACTGCAACAACTAATATACATCTGAACCAGTATGTAATCATTATATACAACATCATGACATCATAATAAAACATTCACTTTTTCATTAATTTGGTTTTGTATTAATGAAAACACCTATTATTCCTACATGCCAACACCACACCCATAGTAATGATTCGTTACTATGCTCTATTCATTATTGCCAACAAATGAGATATGTAATAACTTCTTTTCCCTTGGTAAGAGATGAGTACTATGATGGAGAAGTAAAAAAATCATGCCTTGATTGCAAATTAATAACCGAAGCTTGTTTTTTGAACAAGAAAACCCTAGATCTTTATGCTAAATATGTAATCTAAAAAATAATACAAAAATAGAGCTGGAATTTGAAAATAAAGGATCTAATTGTTGATTAGAATCCATACTACATTAAATAAAAATCACAAATCCTATAACCCTACAACAGTACATTCCTAGGAGAACATGTTTAACAAAATATTCCCATGAGAGAATTTTATCAAAATAGGGGATACTAGAATATGAGAAAATTTTAAAACATAAATTATTGTCATCTTTATGGATATTAGAAGATAGAATGTAGGAAAAATAACAGGAAAAAATCACACCTTGAGTTTCTCATTTTAATGACATGTTGAAGAATCATTAGGTTTATATGCATGCATGAAGTCAATGTAATAAATATGATACTCCACCCTGTTAATATTCTATCGGTGCAGAGCTAAGTAAAGATAAAATAATATCCAACACTAACAACCCTAAATTACTTTGTATCTCTAATTTATTTCCCCTATTGATTTTCCCTCTCAACTACTCTAATTTATTGTTTGTGTATTTAAACTATTTGTCTTTTCTTTCCCCAGACATAAGTGACATGAGAAGTTAACCCAAACAGTAGTAAAAATCAGTATAAGGTCATAGTGACAGAAACAATTATATGTCTCAAATATGCCTCCCATGTAGTAGTTTATAGATTCAAAATATCAAGAGTGTTATTAAGCTCTTCTTTTGAATTTTCTAGAAATAACACCTTGTCATTAGCAAAATGACATTCATAACAACATTGGTCTAAGAGATGGAAATACTAGATATAAGACTCAACTGATTAGGGGTAAGTACATGGAGATGAGGGGATAAAAGGGGGTCTTAAGTGGACGCATTTTTAAAAAAAAACAAGAAACCCTAGCTTTTACGAGTTATTTAAGATAGCTACACTTGAAATTTGAAGATGTTATAAGAGCATGAATTATAGAATTTCAAGTCTAGTTTCTAAACTAAAAAAATTTTTTTAAATGGTTGAGTGTAAGTGGGTCCAAGATTTAAAAGTCTACAAAGTGCTCCTTTTTTTTCAAAAAACATAGTCGAGAGTTAGTCATGCCCCCCCTCATTTTTTGAGCACTATTTAGTGTTTTCTAAAACCCTATGGTGGAAAGATAGATAGAATAATAGTCTAATATATATATATATATATATATATATATATATATATATATATATATATATATATATATTAGTGATTTTTTTAATGTTTTCCAAGTAAATGGAATTTGAAATTTAAAAAATAATGGATAGCCGACTGTGCCCCCCGCCCCCCTAACCACCTCAAAAATATTGAAATTTATATTTTTTTGAATATGTATAGAATTAGTCCTAGGTTGGGACTGTATAATTTTTATTCAATTTGGATGAGTGAAATAAAAGATATGTGTAGACACAAAAATTGGGTCACACTCCCCTTGGTCCCCTTTCAAATAACCAACTTAAACACATTCACCTAACCATGACCCTTATCCCCCACATTAATATTAATTTAATTATTTACAATTAAATTAATACCCATCCTCACCCCATTTATTAATTTAATGTAGGTACTTTAATTAAATGGATGCACACATCACCTAGACACCTCACCATAGACCTATTCATAGCATGTTTCCATAGATGAATAAGACTTGGTTCAAACCTAAAAATCAAGGCCTTTTATTCCTCTAACCACCTTCCCACTAATAAAAAACATAATGTTCATTCTGATCTGTAAATAAGTGGACAGACCTGGTCCAAATGATTGTAAGGTCTGATATTTTTAGCAAACCTATGGAGTCCTACCTTAATCGACACTGGTCATCCCTATACCAACGCCGGCCAACCAAGAACTATCATTGGTTACCATTTATTCACTTGAGGAACCTTGTGGAAAAGGTTGGCACATTCTGGAATCAAGGGGAAGAGAAAAGAGTTGCATGCAAGCAGAACCAGAGTCTTTTCACACCTATAGACATCCATAACCAACACCAGGATAGATCCTAAGGTATTGAACTGATGGTAACATTCTAGGAAGCACTATCATAGTAGCAAACATCATTCCTCTGATCAACAGTCATCACCATCTAGTCATTTGAACATGCACCATAGTACGTACACTTTTAACCTGCATCATCTATTTCTACTTCAATCTATTGGGTTTTTTATTGCTGTTATTAGTTTTCACTTGCACCCTCACTCCCCTACCATTTACTTTCCTGTCAACTCAACCATTCCTCCACCCACACCGTTAAATCACCTATATCTGACTATTACACATATCTAATTATAATTAAGATTCTTACAGACCTCTCCACCCCCCTTTTGTCTCTATTTAACCTCAGATAAACCTCTACAACTAGATATTTTTGAGTTTTATCAGCCCACCTCTACTGACGTCATCTACCCATGACCGTCATCAATTCTACTTAACTGTGATCGGTCATGCCTGATTGACACTGGTCTTTGTGTCTGCCAACACTATGTAAACCAGCAACCACCTACCTACCAAAACAACCCAAACACCTTACCCAACCCTACTGATACCTTGTCTATGACCTACAGACCACCTGAACAACTTGTAACCTAACCCAAAGACCTTGACCCATAGTTTTTAGTATTTAATTAGATTGACGTTGATAGTGATCTAAGGTACCCAAATCAAAATACTAGCACTAGATTCATTTATGTACGTATTCCATTTATTTCATATTTGTTTTATAAAAATAGTGGATTGACAGCCACCTAGGGAGTATAACACTTCCCGGATCTAGCATACTCTAGGTAGTCCACTGTCATATATTATTTAACTCTTCATTGGTGGTCTTGTTTTCTATTTCAGGTAGTTCCTCCTAGCCAAAAGGAATCTCTCATAGTCAGCATCGGATCGAGAAGTCAGAACGGGCGCATCAACCTCCAACCAACCAACACAACAGGTATTCCTCCTCAACCCATAGCATTATTTGTTTCGGCACATTCCAAAATGTAAAGAAAATAGTGAAATAATATGTGATGAAAAATAGATGTGTATAATCCCTAAAAATAGAGGTATAAAAAGAAAGTTTGAAATAAATATAGATGGAAACCTTGCAATAGTAATTTTTTTTGAAAAATTACATATTAGAAATATGATAGTTTGTTTGATGTCATAGGTATATTTTCAAGAAATGCATCAATATTTTCTATTGAGGATTTATCATGTAAGAAGACGAATTTATAAATTTTCAGTTCATACCATGTAAATTGTTGTGTTAAATAGTTACAGGCTTTAGGCTCCAGAAAATAAACTGTTTCTAGGGCTAAGAGGTTTTGGCATGTGTGAAAAGATAAATGAATGCATATGTTCTATAGTGCATACATGAAATAACAAGTACGCAGTCTTAATGTTAAGTTTTTTGGCAGTTTTGATGTGGTGGGTCAGGCTAGGGGGCATATTTACTATTAAGTTTTTTGATGTGGCAGGTAAAAATAGAGGTGTATTTAATAAAATAATTATTAAGTAAGAGATATAATTATTTCTTATACTTCAGATTTATTTTAGTAAATATAAGAAATTAGGGTCACTATGCACCTGATAGAACTGATCTTGTACCTCTAATAGTTATAGTCTAGAAGATGGTTTTTCAAAATATAATATGGTCAGTAATTACTCATTTTTCATGATTTCAACATTGTCCAGCTAAAGCTTTTACGGTGTATATCTTGTAATAGGTGTTTGTTTTGGGAAAATATATAGTCATTTTATAGGAATTGTGGACTTCGCGATTGATTTCTGACATTTATAAGAGTTTTCGATGTGTCAAAATGAGATTTTACAAACCTCACAAATCTCAAAAATAATGACACTTGATTGAATATATAAACTCATGAATTTCCTTAGAATACACATCATATGAAAAAATATAGATATGTTAGGAAATAAGGGATAAAATGTGTAGAATGATCCCACACAAAATCACAATAGTAGAAACTAATATACATAATACTATCACAGATCTGAAATAAAAGTGTAGAAAATAAAAAAACACAACACAGAGACAATATTTTATAGGGTTCACCCAATTTGGGCTAGGTCCACTAAGAATCACTTGCTCATATTTTATTACAAGCCACCTCTATCTCTCCATACAATACCCAGATTTGTTCAGAACTATACTCAACAAACTTTCGAGAATTCACACTTGAACTCTCACATCTACAATTTTACATTTTCCCTACCTTATGCATGAAAGCACATTAATAGGAAACAACCTAGGTAATTTTACAATATCTTGGGTATCAAAACCATGGGTGAAAATTGTCCCATAAACCTATGGGTCAAAATACTACCCATATCAGAAGAGCACATCTCCCGATGTATCAAACACATTTTTCGAGGCACAAAAAAATTCTTATGGCACATGCCCCCAAACCCCTGCACCCCCACTTAGGGCCTGACCTGAACCCCAAAGAGAAAATTATGGAGCATATAGTACTTTACGTGTACATTCTTCAACACTTCCACACATGAAAACATGCTCCACAACATAATAATCTCCCACTTTAAGACTAGTTTTCCCTTGAAAAAACTTCTTAACCCTTCATTGTCATCCATGAAGACCAACCAAATGTGAACATATATTTATTTTCTCCATTGTGACCACCCTTGTCATCATGCTTGCAGAATTCTTACTGGTATGAATCTTCTTTAGCTTCAACTTCTCTTTCTATGAATCTATCCTAATGAAATGATACCTTAATTATATATGTTTCATCCTAGATTGCAAAGTAGTGTTTTTAGCTAGGTGTATAACACTCTGAATATAACTATGTAGCTTCCCTTCCTCCTACTTATGCCCTAACTCCTCAATAAATTTTTGTACCCAAATCATCTCTTTGCTTTCCTCTATGGCAGCAACATACTTAGCCACCATGGTTGACAAAGCCACACACTTCTGTAGTCATTAAATCTAGCACACTGTTATCCCACCTATAGTGTAAATATAACCTATCATATTTCTTCTACTATCTACATCTCTAACCATGTATGAATCTACATAACCATGAAAAGTGGTGTCTAATCCACTGTAGCACAAAATTATCCCCTTGGTCCCGCTCAAGTACCAAAAGATCCACTTTATTACCTATCAGTTATCTTTACCTAGATCACTCATAAATCTACTTAGTTCTCCCAGTGCATAGGAAATATCATGCCTCATACACACCATGACATACATCAAATTTCCAACCACTGATGAGAAAGGTACCTTGGACATCTAATTTCTCTCTTGCTCTATCTTGGTACATAACTCCTTTGCTAACTTCAAATGGCCTACCAAAGGGGTCCCAAATGAGTTAGCATCCTGCATATTAAACCTCTCCAAGACCTTCTTAATGTACTCTTCCTGAGATAAAGTTAGCTTATGTTCCTTCCTATCTTGACATATCCTCATACCAAGGATTTTTTTGGATGCCCCCAAATCCTTCATAGCAAAGGAGTCACTTTGCTGCTTCTTAAGTACTTATATTTTTTACATGCTTTTTCCTACAACCAAAATGTCATCCACATACAAGCACATGATAATGTAACTACCATCCTAAAATTTCTTTGTATACATGTAATGGTCAGAATGGCATCTAATATAACCTTGCTCCATCACAAAGCTATCAAATTTCTTATACCATTGACGTGGAGCTTGTTTCTAGCCATATAATCTCGTCTTCAGTTTGCACACCATCTCCTATTTACCTTTGACCTCATAGCCCTTTGGCTACTACATATATAGATCCTCCTCCAAATCACCATGGAGAAATGTAATCTTTACATCTAGATTCTATAAGTGCAAGTATTATGTTGCCACTATTCCAAGAAAAATTCTAATGGAATTCATTTTTTGCGACAGTAGAAAAAATCTCATCAAAATCTATACCCTTTTTCTATGCAAACCCCTTGACACTAAACCAAGCCTCGTATCTTTTATTTCCTCCTTCCTCTTTCATTGTGTACATCCACTTATTCTGCAATGCTCTTTTGCCTTCGAGTAGCTTCATCAAATCCCAATTCTGGTTCTCTATTAGAGACTGATGCTCCTCATCCATGGCTTACTCCTAATTCTTCCTAGCATCTACATGTATTGATTCATCTAAGCTATTTGGATCTCCACTGTTGGTGAGTAATAAATAATAAAGAGAAGGAGAAAAATGTTCAGGTGATATTTTTTCCCTAGAAGGCATCCTCAATATAGGAGTTTGAAGTTCTTGTTAAGTAGGTTCCTGAACTAATTCATGTGTCACTTTCCCATTCAGAAGATCCTCTACCACTACATATTATTTCTTAGATTCTTCCCTTTTTTCCTACAAATTTTGTTTATACATAACTTTCTCATTAAATACAACATCCCTAGATCCAATGATTATATTTTCCTTAATATTGGAACATTTATATCCAAAGTTATTAACACCATAACCATTGAAAGTGCATTTATCCAATTTATCCTCTAACTTGTTCATATCATCCTTGTTAATATGGAAAAACACCTCACATCCAAAAGGTAGTCCCACACGTAATATCATGCTCCTAGCTCGCACTATTATTGTCTTATTCATCCTTTCTAATACCCCATTCTACTACAGAGTTCCTGGAGTCATTTTTTATCATGGATTCCATTCATCAAAATTATTGCTACAATACTCCCCTCCATTATCTGACCTAAGAAATTTTACCTTCAGACCTGTTTCATTCTTTACCAAGGCTTTCCATTTAACAAAAGTTTCAAATACATCAGTTTTATTTCTAATACATTATACCCAAACTTTTCTTGTTGCATCATCAATAAAAGTAACATAATAATATGAACCCCCAAGAGATGATACTTGAGTCAGAGCCCACACATCAGATTGTACTAGATATAACTTAATCTCTTTCTTCGTAGGTCCAACCTTCAGAAAAATTACTTGCTTCGATTTCCCATCTACACAATTCTCTAATAAATCCAAATCTATTTCTATATATCTAGTAAAAATTTTCTTTATGATTTACATGACCTTATGGCTCATATGATTGAGCCTATAGTACCACAATGTTGTATCTATGTCTAAAGCCACAAGATTACAAGCATTAGTGCTACTCATAGTTAAATACATGGTTCCAACCTTCTTACCTCTTACCACCATAAGAGTACCCTTGGTAACCTTCCAAGATTTTGTTGTAAATATCACAGTACAACCTTCATTTCCCATATGCCCCACCGATACTAAGTTTCGTCTTAATTTAGGCACATGTCTAACATCCTTCAATAGCCATGTATTCCCATTTTGTATCTTAACCTGAACACAAATTTTTCCAAATGTGCTAAAAGGATCATCATCGCCAAGATAAACAAGCCCAAAATTCCCTTGAACATAATCAACAAAATAATGTCTATGTGGAGTAGTATGGAAAAAAGCCTCCGAATCTAAAACCCAATATTCAACAATATTATCCAAAGAGATAATCAAAGCATCCTAACAGACATTACATGTTGCCACATTCACCTTCATTTTTTCTTCTCGTTGTTTCTTCTTGTCTCAAAGCTCCCAAAAATCCTTCTTTGCATGCCCAGATTTTCCACGGTGCCATCATACCATCTTTCTTTTGGACTTTTACCTTTCTTGATCTTTCGATTTTCCATGGATTCCTCTATTCTTATTTCTCCATCTAGTTTCAACTATCAAAGCATTCCTTGAGGTAGAAGACTCCCTGGATATTTTTATTCACATTTCCTTTCTTAGAACCACACCTACAACATACTCAAACTTCAACTTTGAGTCAGCTAAAACCCATTTGCTTACCGACATTACCAGGCTATTCCAACTCTTAGGTAAGGAGCAAAAAATTAATAAAGCCCTAACTTCTTAAAAATCTATTGTAACTAAATCTAGCATATTCACAACATTATTAAATTCATTCAAATGTTTTTCTATTGTACCATTCTCACACATCTTCATATTAAACAAATTTTTCATTAAAAATATCTTGTTAGAGGCAGAGGGTTTTTCGTATAACTTCCCTAATGCATCCATAAACTATTTTGTAGTATTTTCATTTGAAACATTAAATTATACCGAAGGTGTAATACATAGCTAGATTGTCCCAAGTTCCTTCCTTTCAAAAAAATCCCACTCCACATCTGTCATGCTCAAGTGTTTGTTCCCTTTCTCAAACATCAAAATATAAAGATCCTTCTGATAAAGGTAATCTTCCATTTGCATATTCTAAAGACTAAAATTATGCTTGTTGAATTTATAAATCTTTTATCTTCCATCATCTGCCAAAACTCCCACTCAATCTAAAACTTTCCCTGCGATTCAACACTTTAGCAAACCAAACAAGGCTTTGATACTAATTGCTAGGAAATAAGAGTTAAAATGTGTGGAACAATTCCACATAGAATCACAATAGTAGAAAATAATATGCAGATTACTATCACAGATCTGAGATGAAAGTGTAGAAAATAAAGAACAAAACACAAAGACAATATTTAACGTGGTTCTCCCAATTTGGGTTACGTCCACTAAGAATCACTTGCTCAAAGTTTATTACAACTCACCTCTTTCTCTCAATACAATACCCAGATCTATTTTGAGTTGTGCTCAACAAACTCTCCTGAATTCACACTTGAACTCTCACATCTACAATGTTACATCTTCCATACCATATGCACAAAAGCACATCAATAGGTAACTACCTAAGCAATTTTACAATATTGTGGGTATCAAAACCATGGTCCAAAACCACCCCTTAAACCTATGGATCAAAATACCACTCATATGATAAGAGCATGACTCCCGAGGTATCATATAAGTTTTTTAAGGCCAAAAAAAATTCCTAGAGGTTGTGCCTCCGAACCCCTACTAGAGAGGGTTGCTGCCCCCACACCCCCGCTTAAGGTCGGACCCAGCCCCAAACACTGGAAAGAAAACTGTGGAGAGTGTAAAATAATTTTAGTGTACAGTCTTCAACACTTCCAAAAATGAAAACAAGCTCCACAACATAAAAAGATAGGTTTCTATTAATTTTAACATCCTTAATGACATATACAAATTCTACTCCAACTATGACATCTTACAAATAAAATGAGCTAAAATCCTAAACATATTAAAATGATGATTCTCTAATACCCTTCACAATATTCACTTGTTCAGTTTAGCTCATCTCTCTTATTTACTTTTCACCACTTTACCCCCTCAAATAGTGAACTTAACTCCTTTTTAATTTTATTAGGTTCTAGATATTTTTGCATTAGAATTGATTTCATTAACTCATTTTAAAGACCACATTATCTAGCTACACAACATCCTACATTTGTCAGATATGGTGGTTGAGGATAATCGATCATTGAGATCTTGTTAGAGATCTATAAAGATAATTTGTTAGAGACCTATAAGAAAATTTGTTAGACATGCCTATATATTGACCTTGTTTCTTTTTATCATGCATGTCCATAGATAGCTTCTCTTCATGACTCTTTGTCACTCATTTCACATGTTTTGTCAACAAATAATGTCATCCATGTACTATTATTATGTGTCAGTTAGCCACATAACTAAGGATTTATACTCAACCCACATAACTATACCATGAAATTATACAAAACTTGAAAAAACACCACAATGCAAAACACTCTACCTTGCACTATCACTTTCGAGGCGTCAAATTTTCCAAACCCTGCCCTATTTCTCTAAAAATTCAACATTCTACCCTACCTACCCACCCATTCCTACCCCAATATATCCTAAATTCATCCCCACTCCTCTTTAACCTACATACCACTTCCTACCTTTCCTATTTCACGCATTTTCTTCAAAATTTAAATTTCATTCCCCCCCAAACCCACTTCTACCCAAACCCACTTTTTACCAACAAATTCACCTAACCAACAAAGAATGAGATCTAATCTTACCTCTCCGTGATGTCGTCTCCTTGGAGGCACTACGGGCCATTGCGTTAGAGGTCCACCCAGCCCCTCTCAAGCCTCTACCATCACCAAATGCTCTCCTCACCTCCACCCAATCAAATTCTCCACACCGATCTCATGGACCCATCTACCTAACTCCTCTCACCAACCGGTTCTCTCCACCTCATTCGGGTACAGTCCCTCATAATTACCTCTCAAAAATCACCAAAATTCAAATGTCTATGTTGTTTTCTCCAACAATACACCACAACAATGATTATGTACAATACAAAAAAAAATTTATAAACCCACCCTAATCTAACAGACGTCGGTCTTATTTTTTCCCTAGCCAACCAATGTCAATTTCTCTATAAATGGCATTGGTACACCCTTATCCTTGTTTGGTCTTGTTACGCTTCCTTTTTCCTGTAACTATTTATGCCCACGTACCTTTTTATCATCTCAGATACCCATTGAACCATACCTACAATCCCAACCTACCCCTATATTACCTTTTTTATGTCTTAGGAATTTTTATTTTACCTATACCTTGGCCTTACCCATGTCATTATCTATATACCTTGACTTGAACCACTTTTTGTGACCTTTAACCCTCTGTGCTTATTGTACCTTGTGATGTGGTTACCCATATTGCTCTGCCTACCAACCTTACCTTGCCTATTGTCATGATGTTTATCCTAACCTAACCTTTGGTGTACTAGAATATACCTAAATGTTCTTACACCTGACATCTGTTGTGTTTCCACACCATATCTTATACCTTGGATACCATAATCACTTCAACCCTATTTAGATAGACCTATTGACCTTAGCTGACGTAGAGTTTGAAATCTTATCAACCTGGTACCATGTCGTAGTTTCCAATGTGTGTGTGTGCATTCAACTTCCACTACCTTCGACCCTGGCCCATTTATCTGTTTACCTGATTTGACCTTTTACCTTTACCCAATGCACCCACTGATCTTCATTTTCCTACCTCCTTATTTTATCAAACCACTCACCACTTCCATCTCTCACCTCATCAGTTCCTACTTTGAGGGGAGTTACCTTCACCCACGCTTGGGGCAATACCACCCTCACTTACACTTGACACAACCATTTCCTATTTTTGTCAATGTCACTTACCAATATAAGCCACGTGACAAAAGGGGGCAAAATGTAGACACCAAATTTGGGTCACACTCCCCTTAGTCCCCTTTCGAATAACCAACTTAAACACATTCAACAAACCATGACCCTTATCCCCCACATTAATATTAATTTAATTATTTACATTTAAATTAATATCCATCCACACCCCATTTATTAATTTAACTTAGTTACTTTAATTAAAAGGATGACACCACACCTAGACACCTCACCATAGACCTATTCATAGCATGTTTCCATAAATGAATAAGACTTGGTTCAATCATAAAAATCAAGGCCTATTATTCCTTTAACCACCTTCCCGCTCATAAAAAAACATAACATCCATTTTTATCCGCAAATAAGTGGACAGACCTGGTCCAAATGATTGCAAGGTCTATTATTATTAGAAAACCTAGGGAATCCCACGTTAACTAACGCTGGTCATCCCTAAACCAAAACTGGTCGACCAGGAACCATCGTCGGTTACCATTTATTCACTTAACGAACCTTGTGGAAAATATTAGCACATTCTAAAATCGAGGGGAAGAGAAGAGAGTTGCATGCAAGCAGGACTAGAGTCTTTTCACACCTACAGACATCCATAGCCAGAACCAAGATAGATCTAGAGGTATTTCTCTCACGGTAACATTTTGGGAAGCACTGCCATGGTATATAACATCATTCCTCTGATTAACCATCATCACCATCCAGCCATTTGAACCTGCACCATACTAAGTACACTTTTTACCTAGATCATATATTTCAACTTCAGTCTATTGGGTTCTTTTATTGTTGTTATCACTTTCCACTTGCACCCTCACTCCCCTACCATTTACTTTCCTGTAAACTCAACCATTCCTCCACCCACACCATAAAATCACTTATATCTGATTGTGACACATCTTTGATTATAACTAAGATTCCTACAGACCTCTCCACCCCCCCTTTTGTTTCTGTTTAACCTCATATCAACCTTTATAACCAGATCTTTTTTATTTTTATCAACCCACCTCTACCAATGTCAGTTACCCATGACCATTGTCAATTCTATCTAACTATGATCAATGATACCTGACCGACGCTAGTCTTTGTGTCTACCAACATTGTTTAAACCAGCAACCACCTACCTACCAAAACAACCTAAACACCTTACCCAACCCTGCTAAGACCTTGTCTATGACCTGTAAACCACCTGAACAACCTGGAACCTAACCCAAAGACCTTGACCCACATATTTTTCAGTATATAATTGGATTGACGTTGATAGTGATTTGAGCTACCCAAATTAGAATACTAGCACTAGATTGGTTTATGTACGTATTCCAATTATTTCATATATTTTTTATAAAAATAGTGGATTGACAGCCTTCTAGGGAGTATAACACTTCTCAGATCTAGCATATGCTAGGCAGTCCACTATCATATATTATTTAACTCTTCTTTAGTGGTCTTGTTTTCTATTTCAGGTAGCTCCTCCCAGCCAAAAGGAATCTCTCACAATCAACATCAGATTGAGAAGTCAGAATGCACACATCAACCTCCAACCGAAAAACAAAACAAGTATTCCTCCTCATCCCATTACATTATTTATTTCATCACATTCCAAAATGTAAAGAAAATGGTGAAACAATATGTGATGAAAAATAGATGTGTATAATCACTGAAAATAGAGGTATAAAAAAAGAGTTTGAAATAAATATAGATGGAAACCTTGCAATAGAAATTTTGTTTTGAAAAATTACATATTTAGAAAGATGATAGTTTTCTTGATGTCATAGGTATATTTTCAAGAAAGTCATCAATATTTTCTATCAAGGATTTATCATGTAAGAAGATGAATTTATAAATTTTCAGTTCATACCATACAAATTGGTGTGTTTGAATAGTAATAGGCCTTAGGCTCAGGAAAACAAACTATTTCTAAGTCTAAGTAGTTTTAGCATGTGTGAAAAGATAAACGAATGCATAGGTGCTGTATTTCATACATGAAATAACAAGTACACATTCTTAATGTTAAGTTTTTGGGGGTTTTGATGTGGTAGTCAAGCTAGTGGGCATATTTACTATTAAGGATTGATGTGGTAGGTCAAAAAAGAGGCGTATTTAATAAAATAATTATTAAGTAAGAGAAATAATTATTTCTTATGCTTCAAATTTATTTTAGTAAATATAAGAAATTAGGGTCACTGTGCACCTGATAGAACTAGTTTTGTACCTCTAATAGTTATAGTCTAGAAGATAGTTTTTCAAAATATCGTATAGTCAGTACTTACTCAGTTTTCATGATTTCAACATTAGACCTAAATATTTTATGGTGTATATACTATAATAGGTGTTTTTTTGGGAAAATATAGTCCTTTTATAGGAATTGTGGACTTCAGGATTGATTTCCTACATTTATAAGAGTTTTTGATGTGTCAAAATTAGATTTTACAAACCTCACAAATCCCAAAGATAATGACACTTGAATATATGAACTCATGAATTGCATTAGAATACACATCATATAAAAAAATATAGATATGTTAGGAAATAAGGGATAAAATGTGCGGAACAATCCCACACAAAATCACAATAGTAAAAACTAATATACATAATACTATCACAGATCTGAAATAAAAGTGTAAAAAATACAAGAACACAACACAGAGACAATATTTTATAGGGTTCACCCAATTTGGGCTAGGTCCACTAAGAATCACTTGCTCAAATTTTATTACAATCCACCTCTTTCTCTTAATACAATACCTAGATCTATTTGGATCTATGCTCAACAAACTCTCCAGAATTCACACCTGAACTCTCACATCTACAATTTTACATCTTCCCTACCTTATGCACAAAAACAAATTAATAGGAAACTACCTAAGTAATTTTAAAATACCTTGGGTATCAAAACCATGGGCCAAAACCTTCCCATAAACCTATGGGTCAAAATACTGCCCATATCAGAAAAGCACAGCTCCTGATATATTAGACACTTTCAAGGCCCAAAAAAGATTCCTTGGGGCACGTGCCCCCGAACCCCTACACCCCCACATGGGGCCTGACCCTTGTTAGGAAATTAGGGATAAAATATGTAGAATGATCCCTCACAGATTCGCAACAGTAGAAACTAATATGCATATATTATTACAGATCTCAAATAAAAGTGTAGAATAAAATGACACAACACAAAGAGACAATATTTAACATGGTTCACCCAATTTTGGCTACTTCCACTAAGAATCACTTGCTCAGATTTTATTACAAGACACCACTCTCTCAATACAATACTCATATTTGTTTGGAGCTATGCTCAACAAACTCTATAGAATTCACACCCGAATTCAAAACACATATGTAATGTTACCTTATTATCTACCATATGCATAAAACCATATAAGTAAACAATTGCTTAAGAAGTTTTACAAAACCGTGGGTATTAAAACCATGGGCCAAAACCCTCCCATAAACCCATGGGTCAAAAATCCTTCCCATATGAGAAAATCATGTTTCCTGATATATCGGGCACATTTTAAGGCCAAAAAAAAAATTGGGGGCTTCTGCCCTTGAACCCCAGTGAGACAACTATGGAAAGTGTATAGTACTCTTAGTGTACATTCTTCAACACTTCTTCACATGAAAATAGGCTCCATAACCTAACAATCTCCCACTTTGAGACTAGTTTTCCTCTGAGCAAGCTTCTCAACCCTTCACTAGTTTTCATGAAGACCAACCAAAGTTGAACATAGCTTCAGTTTTTCCCTTGTGACCACCTTTGTCATCATGTCTATAGGATTCTGACTAGTATGAATCTTCTCTAGCTTCAACTTCTCTTCCTCCAAAGTTGTCCTGGTGAAATGGTACCTTAACTGTATATGCTTCGTCCTAGAGTGGAAAGCAGAGTTCTTAGTTAGGTGTATAGCACTCTGACTATCACTATGCATCTTTCCTTCTTCTTGCTTATTCCCCAACTCTTCAAGTAATTATTGTAACCAAATCATTTCCTTGCTTGCCTCTATGGCAACAACATACTCAGCCTCTGTGGTTGACAAAAAAACCAAATTTTGTAGTCGTGAAATCCAGCTTACTGTTGTCCCACCTACGGTGTAAACATAACCTATTGTGCTCCTCATGCTGTCTACATCTCCATCCATATCTGAATCTACATAACCACACAAAGTGGTGTCTGATCCATTGTAGCACAAAATTGTCCCCATGGTCCCTCTCAAATACCAAAGGATCCACTTTACTGCCTGTCAATGATCTCTACCTGGATCACTCATAAATCTACTCATCACTCCCACTGCATTGGTAATATCAGGCCTAGTGCACACCATGGCATACATCAAACTACCAACCACTGATGAGTAAGGTAGCTTGGACAACTAGTTTCTCTCTTGCTCTGTCTTGGGACACTGCTCCTTTAATAACTTGAAATGGCCTATCAAAGGAGTCCTAACCGGTTTAGCATCATGTATATTAAACCTCTCCAAGACCTTAATGTACTCTTCCTAAGATAAATTAATTTTTCGTTCCTTCCTATCCCAAGATATCCTCATACCAAGGATTTGTTTGGCTACCCCCAAATCCTTCATAACACAACCAAAATGTCCCAAGTGCCTTGCTATTAAGAAAATCCCATTCCACATCCGTCATGCTCAAGGGTTTTTTCACCTTCTCAGACAGTGGAATATAAAGATCCTTTTGATAAAGGTAATCTTCCATTTGCATCTTCTAAAGACTAAAATTTGGCCCGTTGAATTTATCAACCCTATATCTTACATCATCTGCCATAGCTCCCACTCAAGATAAAACTTTCCCTGTGATTCAACACTTCAGCAAACCAAACTAGGATCTGATACCAATTTTTAGGAAATAAGGGATAAAATATGTGGAATGATCCCTCACAGAATCACAACAGTAGAAACTAATATGCAAATATTATTACAGATCTCAAATAAAAGTGCAGAATAAAATAACACAACACAAAGAGACAGTATTTAACGTGGTTCACCCAATTTGGGCTACATCCACCAAGAATCACTTGCTCAAATTTTATTATAAGCCACCGCTCTCTCAATACAATACCCATATTTGTTTGGATCTATGCTCAACAAACTCTATAGAATTCACACCCGAATTCAAAACACATCTGTAATGTTACCTTATTATCTACCATATGCATAAAACCATATAAGTAGACAACTGGTTAAGTAGTTTTACAAAACAGTGGGTATTAAAACCATGGGCCAAAACCGTCCCATAAACCCATGGGTCAAAAATCCTGCCCATATGAGAAAATCATGTTTCCTAATATATCGGGCACATTTTAAGCTCAAAAAACTTTTTTTGGGGACTGCCACTCCCTAACCCCCAATCATGGCTTGGCCTAGCCCCGAACCCTGCTAAGACAACTATGGAAAGTGTACAGTACTCTTAGTGTACAGTCTTTAACACTTCCTCATATGAAAACAAGCTCCACAACCTAATAACCCTAAACCTCAATGAGAAAATTATGGAGTGTATAGTACTTTTAGTGTACATTATTCAACACTTCCACACATGAAAACATGCTCCACAACATAATAATCTCCCACTTTAAGACTATTTTTCCCTTGAAAAAATTTCTTAACCCTTCATTGTCATCCATGAAGACCAACCAAATGTGAACATAGATTTAGTTTCTCCCCTTTGACCACCCTTGTCATCATGCCTGCAGAATTCGGACTGGTATGAATCTTCTTCGGCTTCAACTTCTCTTTCTCTAAATCTATCCTAATGAAATGATACCTTAATTGTATATGCTTCATCCTAGATTGGAAAGTAGGGTTTTTAGCTAGGTGTATAACACTCTTAATATCACTAGGTAGCTTCCCTTCCTCCTGCTTATACCCCAAATCCTCAAGAAATTTTTGTAACCAAATCATCTCTTTACTTTCCTCTATGGCAGAAACATACTTAGCCACCATGCTTAATAGAGCCACAAGCTTCTATAGTCATTAAATCCAACTCACTGTTGTCCCACCTATAGTGTAAATATAACCTATCATATTCCTTCTACTTTCTACATCTCCAGCCATGTCTTAATCTACATAACCATGACAAGTGGTGTCTGATCCACTGTAGCACAAAATTGTCCCCTCGGTCCCTCTCAAGTACCAAAGGATCCACTTTACTGCATGTCAGTTATATTTACCTATACCACTCATAAATCTACTTAGTTCTCTAACTACATAGGAAATAACAGGCCTAGTACACACCATGACATTTATCAAACTGCTAACCACTGATGAAAAAGGTACCTTAGACATCTGATTTCTTTCTTGCTCTATCTTGGTACACAACTCCTTTGATAACTTCAAATGGCATGCTAAAGGAGTCATGACTGAGTTAACATCATGCATATTAAACCTCTCCAAGACCTTCTTAACGTACTCTTCTTGAGATAAAGTTAGCTTTTGTTCCTTCCTATCCTGAAATATCCTCATACCAAGAATTTTTTTGGATGCCCCCAAATCATTCATATTAAAGGAGTCACTTTGATGCTTCTTAAGTACTTTTATTTTCTGCATATTTTTTCCTACAGCCAACATGTCATCCACATACAAACACATGATAATGTAACTACCATCCTAAAATTTCTTTATATACACACAATGGTCATAATGGCATCTAATATAACCTTTCTCCATCACGTAGCTATCAAATTTCTTATACCATTGACGTGGAGCTTGTTTAAATCCATACAAGCTCTTCTTCAATTTTCACACCATCTCCTATTTAGCTTTGAACTCATAGCCCTCTGGCTGCTGCATTTATAGATCATCCTCCAAATCGCTATGGAGAAATGAAATCTTTACATCTAGATTCTATAAGTGCAAGTATTTTTCTACCACTATTACAAGAACAATTCTAATGGAAGTCATTTTTTACTATAAGAAAAAAAATTCTCATCAAAATCTATACCCTTTTTCTGTGTAAACCCCTTGACCACCAACAAGACCTTGTATCTTTTCTTTCCTCCTTCCTCTTTCATTGTGTACATCCACTTGTTCTGCAATGCTCTTTTTCCTTCGGGTAGCTTCACCAAATCCCAAGTTTGGTTCTGTATGAGATATTGATGCTCCTCATCCAAGGATTGCTCCTACTTCTTCCTAGCATCTACATGCATTGATTCATCTAAGCTCTTTGGCTCTCCACTGTCAGTGAGTAATAAATAATAAAGAGAAGGAGAAAAATATTCAAGTGTTATTTTTTCCCTAGAAGGCCTCCTCAATATAGGAGTTTTAAGTTCTTGTAAAGTATGTTCCTAAACAAATTCATGTGTCACTTTCCCATTCAGAAGATCCTCTACCACTACATATTATTTCTTGGATTCTTCCCTATTTTCCTATAAATGTTGCTTATACATAACTTTCTCATTAAATAACACATCCCTAGATCAAATGATTTTATTTTCCTTAATATTGGAACATTTATATCCAAAGTTATAAACACCATAACCAATGAAAGTGCATTTATCCAATTTATCCTCTAACTTGTTCATATCATCCTTATCAATATGAACAAACACCTCACATCCAAATGGTAGTCCCACATGTAATATCACACTCCTAGCTCGCTCCATTATTTTCTTGTTCATCCTTTCTAATACCCCATTCTGCTGTAGAGTTCCTAGAGCCATCTTTTTCTCATGAATTCCATTCTTCAAAAAATAATCATCAAAATCATTGCTACAATACACCCTTCCATTATATGACCTAAGAAATTTTACCTTAAGACATGTTTCATTCTCTACTAAGGCTTTCCATTTAACAAAAGTGTCAAATACATCAGTTTTATTTATAATACAGTATACCCAAACTTTTCTTGTTGCATCATCAATAAAAGTAACATAATAATATGAACCCCCAAGAGATGGTACCTGATTCAGACCCCACACATCAGATTGTAATAGATATAACTTAATCTCTTTCTTCATAGGTTCAACCTTGAGAAAATTTACTCGCTTCTATTTCCCATATACACAATTCTTAAATAAATCCAAAAAAAATTTATATATTTGGTAAAATTCTCCTTTATGATGTGCATAAACTTATGGCTCATATGACTGAGCCTATAGTGCCACAATGTTGTATCCGTGTCTAAAGCCACAAGATTACAAGCATTAGTGCTACTCATAGTTAAATACTTGGCTCCAACCCTCTTACCACCACAAGATCACCCTTGGTAACCTTCCAAGAGTTCGTTGTAAATATCACAATACAACCTTCATTTCCCAACTACCCCACCGATACCAAGTTTCATCTTAATGTAGCCACATGTCTAACATCCTTCAATAGCCATGTATTCCCATTTTGTATATTAACCTGAACACAAATTTTTCCAAATGTGCTACAAGGATCATCATCACCAAGATAAACAAGCCCAAAATTCCCTTGAACATAATCAACAAAATAATGTTTGTGGAGTAGTATGGAAAAAAGCCTCCGAATCTAAAACCCAATATTCAACAATATTATCCAAAGAGATAATCAAAGCATCCTAACAGACATTACATGTTGCCAAATTCACCTCCTTGTTTTCTTCTCGTTGTTTCTTCTTGTCTTGAAGCTCCCAAAAATCCTTCTTTGCATGCCCAGATTTTCCACAGTGCCATCATACCATCTTTCTTTTGGAATTTTACCTTTCTCGATCTTTCGATTTTCCACGGATTCCTCTATTCTTATTTCTCCATCTAGTTTCAACTATCAAAACATTCCCTGAGGTAGAAGACTCCCTGGATATTTTTCTTCACATTTCCTTGATTAGAATCACCCCTACAACATACTCAAACTTCAACTTTGAGTCAGCTAGAACCCATTTGCTTACTGCCATTACCAGGCTATTCCAACTCTCAGGTAAGGAGCAAAAAATTTATAAAGCCCTAACTTCTTCTTAAAAATCTATTGTAACTAAATCTATCATATTCACAACATTATTAAATTCATTCAAATTTTTTTCTATTGTACCATTCTCACACATCTTCATATTAAATTTTTCATTAAAAATATCTTGTTAGAGGTAGAGGATTTTTCGTATAACTTCCCTAATGCATCCATAAACTATTTTGTACTATTTTCATTTGAAACATTAAATTATACCAAAGGTGTAATACATAGCTAGATTGTCCCAAGTGCCTTCCTTTCAAAAAAATCCCACTCCACATCTATCATACTCAAGGGTTTGTTCCCTTTCTCAGACATCGAAATATAAAGATCCTTCTGATAAAGGTAATCTTCCATTTGCATATTCTAAAGACTAAAATTATGCTCGTTGAATTTATAAATGTTTGATCTTCCATCATCTTCCAAAACTCCCACTCAATCTAAAACTTTCCCTGTGATTCAACACTTCAAAAAACCAAACCAGGATTTGATACTAATTGTTGGGAAATAAGAGATAAAATGTGTGGAACAATCCCACATAGAATCACAATAGTAGAAACTAATATGCAGATTACTATCACATATTTGAAATGAAAGTGTAGAAAATAAAAGAACAAAACACAAAGACAATATTTAATGTGGTTCACCCAATTTGGGCTACATCCACTAAGAATCACTTTCTTAAAGTTTATTACAACTCACCTCTTTCTCTCAATATAATACCCAGATCTATTTTGAGTTATGTTCAACAAACTCTCCTGAATTCACACTTGAACTCTCACATCTACAATGTTACATCTCCCATACCATATGCACAAAAGCACATCAATAGGTAACTACCTAAGCAATTTTAAAATACTGTGGGTATCAAAACCATGGTCCAAAACCACCCCTTAAACCTATGGATCAAAATACCACTCATATTATAATAGCACGTCTCCCAAGGTATCATATAAGTTTTTTAAGGCCAAAAAAAATTCTTAGAGGTTGTGCCTCCGAACCCTTGCTAGAGGGGGTTTCCGCCCCCACACACCCACTCAAGGTCTGACCTAGCCCCGAACCCTAGAAAGAAAACTATGGAGAGTGTAAAATACTTTTAGTGCATAGTCTTCAACACTTCCAAAAATGAAAACAAGCTCCACAACATAAAAAGATAGGTTTCTATTAGTTTTAACATCCTTAATGACATCTACAAATTCTACTCCCACTATGATGAATCTTATAAATAAAATGAGCTAAAATCTTAAACATATTGCAATGATGATTCTCTAAGACCCTTCACAGTATTCACTTGTTCAGTTTAACTCATCTCTCTTCTTTACTTTTCACCACTTTACCCCCTCAAATGGTGAACTTAACTCCTTTTATATTTTATTAGGTTCTAGATATTTTTGCATTAGAATTGATTTTATTAACTCATTTTAAAGACTACATCGTCTATCCACACAACATCCTACATTTTTCAAATATGGTGGTTGAGGATAATCAATCATTGAGATCTTGTTAGAGATCTATAAAGATAATTTGTTAGAGACATATAAGATAATTTGTTAGACATGCCTATATGTTGACCTTGTTTCTTTTGGTCATGCATGTCCATAGATAGTTTCTCTTCATGTCTCTTTGTCACTCATTTCAGATGTTTTTTTAGCAAATAATGTCATCCATGCACTATTATTATGTGTTAGTTAGCCACAGAAATATACCATGAAATTATGAAAAATTTGAAAAAACACCACAATGCAAAACACTTTTCCTTACCCTCATAAATTTATGGAAATGTCATTTTATTTACCTTATGAAACCAATGTGTATTGTGTAATCAAACCATTGCATAATACATTTGTGTAAGCCTCGTGCATTTTTCATCATCACCCAACTTATAAGTTGTACTTTCATTGCTCCATTTGTTCACTTACCATCTTTTTTTGTGCCCTTACTAAGATAAAATAGCAAAACTTATGCAGTATAACCAATTCTCTCATATTGATTAGTTCATCTAGATTTGTAATTAGATTTATTAAGCAACAAATCACATTGTAAAGTTCTAATTAGTTTCAAATGGATTAAATTAACCCATATTTCCTCTCTTCTTGAAAAAATAAATTAACTATGAAATTCATGATATAATTAGGGGGGGCAATTGAGCCAAAACTCACATTAATAGTTACAAGTATGATTATTGTCTCAAATTGTGTAAATTGACACTTTAACTAAATAAAAGCAATTAATTATATGTGTAATGATAAAATGGGGTCAATTGAGCCCAAAATCACATTGTATATAGTCACAATAAAGTTCATGGGGCTCTAATTGCCAAAATTTCCTCTCTGATTGAATCATGTCACTATTTTTTTCAAATATGATGCAATTAGGGACCATTAAATGATGTAGGAGCATCATATTAGATAGCTTCATAGAGTAAAAATTTTATTTTAATTATTTTTGTAGACTCAAGGTAGGCTTGTTGAAATGATTTCAAGTAATTAGAGGCCTTCAAGTTTCAAATTTTTTCTTTTGAGAATTTTCCCTCCAAAAACTCTTATTTGAATTTATTACATAGGAATCTTCACTTTTTTAACAATGTTGTTCATTTTGGTGGTTTAGTTAGAGTATAAGGTGTTTAGGTAGTGTATGTTTATTATGTAAGTCCCTTTTTAAGGGCCCAAAAATCATCTTCAAAGGTTATTTTGTAGGAAATCGTATGACTGAAAATCAACACGTGACCTTCAAACACACTCGACCTCCCGAGGTCATGCCAGGACAACCAATGTGGAAAGAATGGATGGCTATGTGTAGCGAAATGTGATTAAGATGGTAAAAAATTTATCAGGGTAATTTAATGTACTCTGTAGGCACCAAAGGTATCTACTCATCAAGGGAAATAAAGGCCTCTCTAACACTGAGTGGGTGTGATGGGGCGATCAAGAAGAAGACACCCACATAAATTTTTGTCAACATCAATGTGTGAGAATCTCTCAATCAGTTGTGAAATACATCAAAAGTGACTAGCGATCACCTTGTAATGATGTCTAGATTAGGTCATGGTATAAGCAAGAGAGGTGTGGTTCTGCTAGATATATGTATAAGCGAGTGGACATTCAACTGTCTGATAATATCTAGCTGATTTGGGGATGTTCTAAAGACTAGTGAACGTAATCGAGTGTTTAAGTCTATTTTATCTTTGGGCCCATTTAGTTGGGGGACCCTGGGATCACAATCATAAACTCTCTCTTGTTATGATCCGAAAATGGTCATGCGTGCATTTGTGAAATTTAACTATGAAACAAAATAACAGGCTATTCTAAATAAATAAAAGCAAACTATGTTTATGTATTTTCCAATATAGAAGAAATGAAACAATATAAACAATCTAATATAATTAAAACTAATCTTTTTGTATATTCTAGAATAGCTGTGCGTATAGAAGAAATGAAGAAATTGTTTCTAAATTAATAAACCAATCCTAAAAACAAATAAACAACCGGATGTAGTTGTTTACCTGTGTAGAATAAATCTAATATATTCTAAACAATTAAATATTCTATAAACTATGAATGTGAATTAAATCCTCGGACACACCTCACATTCATGGGAAGAATTAGAAGCTTCTCAAAATCATTTCTTCCACAAAAACTTCCCTAGTGTAATTTAAGAGGGATTTAACAAAGATTAATTTGAACTAAATTTTGAATGCTTAAAACAATGCAGAAACTTCTTCCTGAATCACTTCCCTTGCAAATCTATAGAGATAGGTAAGGAATCTATCTATCCTAAGAAATTTTTGCAGAAGAAAATGATCTACTGTAACTACCTAAAAATTGCAACAATGGAAATAGGAGTGTATTTTCTACTCTAGTAAATAAATTGCATATAGATTCACAAATAAAGAAGCGAGGAAAGAAAGAAACTCAATAGTAACCCCGACCTGGAAATTATAGTGTTGAGGCGATGCCTGTTTTGGTATTAATTTGTGTTCCCTCAATTATCTTTTTGAATCATATGTTTCCATGTGAGTCTAGGGAATTGGGAATGTAGAGGAAGCAAGAAGAATGCGCTGGAGTAATGGTGGCTTGCAAGTGGTCTAGTAGAAATGTAGGTAGAGGAAGAATAATGTAGGAGAACAGTGTTTGGTTGTGTATTCTCTAACAAGATTTTAGTAGCATAAAAATACAATTCATGATAAAATTCTCTGGCCATTTGCTTTAGTAGAACTAGTGTTTTTATAGAACACAAGCTAGGAAATGGTCTAAGCCATTTGGCAGCAATGGAGTACCACATCACAATAAGGAGAGGCAGTTTAACACTCAAATAATTAGAAGTGGAAGAGGAGGTTGATACAAATCAATCAATCTTAAAATCAGCCAAATTGATCAAGAAATGTGTGCTAAAGGTGAGTTGGAGTGAGTTACCACGTGTCCAAATCATGCCTGAGAAGTTTCAAAAAAATCACACGAAACTGTTGCTTTACACAGGGTAGTGATTATGCAACTGCCACCCAAGTAGGGTGGTGGTTGCGCAACCGCTACCCAAACAAGGTGGCAGTTACGCAACCACATCCTAGGAAGGGTGGTGGTTTTGTAACTAAAGACTAGAACTAAAGGAAAAATGATGCAAAAATCTATGGAAACGCAGGAAACATGTAAGACAGGAAATCTAAGCTACAAATATATATTGTAAAGAGATAAAGGGGCTCGAATACCTTTGGAAAATACATGATTCATCCTTGACGACCTTGAACCATTTCTGATAATGCAACACATGAAAATTTGGTTGTGTACATATTGTCCCCTTGCAGAAGCGTTTTTACCCATGAAGAGGCATAAAATGTAAAGCTCGAGTATGGCATTCCAAAAATGGTGTAGTCATTTTTGCACCCACCAAGAACAAGGGAACCTCATGTGTTCTGGCCTATCACCCAGCGGGCACTGGATGCTCACTCGAGGTGCACAAGAGGGAGCCGAGTCTCTCTTTTATGTGAGTTCAGTTGAAGGCATACTTCACGATCTTGACTTAGTTATTTAAAAGAAATGAAAAAGCTATAGAGCTCAGAACGTCTCTATACCCCTTCATTCATAACAAAAGCAAAGCGCACAATAGAATTAATAGAACTAGGAAGTTGTAAATCCACAAATAGACTCAACATTCAAGTAAGGCTCACGATTATACAAGATCAAAAGCATGATAGAAACATGTATATAATACAGGAAGGTGATCTTAATATAAATGCATTAGTAACCATATCATATTCATTCATAGTATTGCTACAAAACATCACAGAGAGGTAGACCACGGTCATACACCATATCTGGACACATACATATATGCTCACAAAATAGAATTTTCATTTCCCATTCCCTCATTACATTCTTCCTATAATCATCTACCCATTTTATCCCATAATTCTCGTAGTAATTCTGTAGAGCTCCCCTACCTCTCTTGCATCTCTTTTCCTTTGCCAAGGGCACGTGTATAAATAGGCATCTAAGCTCTAACAAACTCCTCTGCAACCTTAGATCTGGCCCCAAGTGTCAAGGTGTGGGTCACCCCAGGCATATGCCTCTCCATGTCATGATTAGCTGTTTGGATCTTCTTATCGCAAGGTATATTCCTTCCAAGACACCCTGTTGCCAGGCTGGAACCTTATCCAAATGGAACACGTTCTTCATGTGTTCTGTCCAAAAGGCCAAAAATGCATAAGTCTCAAATTGTTCTTTGCGGGTGCGTGCGCTTGGTTCTCAAAGAACCCTTTTTGAATTCTATCTTGCGCACCTTCACTTACACGCTCCCTCTGGCCATGCGCACCTACATGCCTTTAAGATTTGGTAGCTACATTAGGGTCCCAACATTACCCCACACTTCACCTATTCTCTGCCCTTGAGAAATTTTCAAAGAATGCATTAAAAAATGCAAGGCCTTGCTTTTGAAAAGAATGGAGGGAAAGAATAAAGAAAGGGGAAGAGAAAGAATAGAAGGAAAACTACCTAAATAAGAAGAAGGGGAAAACATTTTCCATAGGTCAGCCTCCAGTGTATTCCAAGTGCTGACTTCATCCTATGCTCTTATGCAGAGGTCGCCAACCAATGTACTCACCTCATCAAAGGTTAACCCTTCCCCTTTTGTGTTAATGGTCTCCACCACAGTCCTCCAGTTCCTTTACATGATCTTCCAGGGCATCCATCTTCCTCATAATGACCTTGTAGAGCTCTTTTAGCTGGGTTTTGATTGAGACTCGTAGGATCTCAATAGCTTCATACTTCTTTTCCACTTCAGCTAGGATATTTTCTCACTCGGATTTATTTCCCTTATTCTTTTCCCTGAATTCCTTCAGCTCAGCCTCGTCTCTGGTAAGCAGCATGCTTATCACCTTGTCTTGATCCACACAATGGTCATAGGTGACCCCCGCAGTTTGTGTGGATATCTTCACACCAGAAATAACCTTGTTGTATTCAGCCAAAAACATGATGACTTTCAATTTTTCCTCCTTCTCTAAGCACGCAGCTACCTCCTCTGTCGATTCCAAGGCCAAAGGCTTCCTTTCCATGGTGAGGATCTGAGTCAAGTCCTCTAGACATTCTAGGGAGTATCCATACTTTTACACAGGAGGGTTAAGGTCTGGGTACTTCATGATAATAGCTTGGGAGATGAGCTCTACCTTCTTGGAAACTTCACATACCCTGGCCTTTTTCCTCCTGAAGCTCCCTTTGTAATTGAGCACTGATTAGTTTCTCAAGGCTGAGGTCCTTTGTTAGCTTAACTACTTCTTCCTTCTTCTTCTCCAATAGTTCCTCCAAGACTTTAATCCTATCATTTCTACAGAATATCCTAGCCTCAATTTCCATGGAGACTTTGTTGAGCATGTTACACAATTTCTCATCCGATAGTTGTTGCATGTTTATAATGGGGTTGTCCCCATTTCCTTTGGATAGTGCTAATATCGCTCCTTTTTTTAACCTTGAACTCGGGCTCATTGAGGTGGGATTTGAAAGCCCATGACAACATCTTCCTTGTGTGTGGGTATCCACCCTCAGGATCAAAAGACTCCATGGCGGTGAGCTCCTTGGTGGGCACGGTACTCTGAAAATGTGTGCGTAAAACATTTTGGGGTCATCAACATATCCCATCGTTATTCTTCCCCCTTCCACATGTTTACTTCCCATGCACACGCCCTTGGGAATAGTTACTGAAAGAGTTGGGCCTTTTGTGCTACCCACACTCTTCTCCCTTTACTCTTCCTTGAAATCACCGAGCATGAGCTCCGCGTTGTGTTCCAATTCCTCTTAGACCAAGGTATTAATTATCTTCTCTGCCTCCCTTTTCACTTTCTCATTCACCTCCTCTTGAGTGAGCTTGGGCATATCTGGCTCCTTGGTACTTTCCCCCTCACTCCTTTCTTCACTTTGTGTGCCTTCCTCCCCTTTGGTGCCCTTCCTCCTTACAAAGATGAAAGTATCATTTGTATCTTCTGGTCCCTCTTCCCCTGAATCGTGGACATTAATCAGCTCCTAATCCACTTCCAACTCTTCCTCTTCAACATCATCCTTTTCACCTATATAGGTGTTTGGGTCGTCTGTATCTTTAGACTCTAGCTCTTCTATCCCCTGTTCTTCTTCCCTTGCAGAAAACTCCAAAGTCAGGGATGTGGTCTTCTCTTCATCTGAGGGCTCCTTAGGGGATGGTGGCTTCGTAGGTCCTGGGGTCTTCTCCTTGACCATCATTCTCTTCTTCTTCTAGACGTAGGTACTTGACCCCACGGTATCTATATTCTGCTTCTCCACCACCCTTTGTTCCTCTTTCTCTTCCCTCTCCTTGCACTTTGGTGTGGGATTATTTCTTCCCATAGGGTCATCCAAGATGGATATCTCATTCTCCACATACGTGCCCCTTTTTAAACTTTGGCCTTATGCGCAGGTAAATCCTTACGGCATTGCTCCCAACAATATGTAAGGTCAAAGGCCTTACAATATGCACATCCTGTGACACGTACCTTTCAATGTATGTGCTCTTCCCTGGGTAGACCAGCTTCTTTCTCATTTCCCTGTGCTCTCTGTCAAGGGTGGACAACTCCAAGTTTAATTTCTTCGATTCCTTGCATACGTTTACCCCTGCTTGGAAAAATTGGGCAGTAAACAAGAATGGGATTTTGCACCATGGAATCCAACTGCCATCCACAAAAATGAACTTGCCAATGCAGAAGTTCTGGTAGAACACGAACTCTACTTCTCCTTCGGTCACCGCGAGGAGTTGTTTAGGGATCCGCTATTCAACCCTGAATGCATTCCTAAGGCACTTATACCATTTTTCTAAATGCGCCTTGTGTACCCTTGTCATTGATTCACATGTGTATTTATGAAATATCTTCACATGCGAGGGATATTCAGCAGGGTACTCCCACATGAACTTGTCAGATGCATTCGACACCCTGATTTTCGAGAACAAAATTGTCAATAGAATGTTTCCAAATAGGATCTTTCCTCCCTTCTCTATGCTGCTTATGATTTCATCTACTATGTATTGGGAGATGTTGTATACGGTGCCTTCCATGACCTTCCTATAGACATTCAGCTAGGGCTTGCTCACCTGGGTCCACATTTCTTGTCCGTTCAACTTGGAGACAAGGTGTGTGGCCATCTTCATCACTAGATCACTGATATCTAAGATGTCATAGTACCTTGATCCCTTATTCAATTCCTGGGATGTTATGGTTTCTTTAATTGCCTCCTCATCCTGGAGGTCATCTATGAGCGCATCCCCTTTACAGTTTAGGCATGTGAAGTGTGAAATTAGTTGGGGAGTTATATGCATTTTGTGCTGTGCGAATCAGAAGAAGTCTTCGTGTATGCGTGTCATCAACCATTGGTACAAGTGCTCAAGCTTCCTGAAGTATGGCAACTCAAAAATTTGGAGAAGCCCTGCCTTCTCCATTTTCACCTTGACCACATCACTGTAGATTGGCAACCCGTCAGGTGTTCATTTATTTGTATGGCACACCAACTCCAGCACCATTTCCTTCGTGATTGTACTTGACCAGTGATTGTAGTCTATCACATTCATTTGTCTTATTGGGACTCCCACTCGTGCCCTAGAAAAACCTCATCTGGGTATTGCATTTCCAAGTACCATTCCTCATTTATGTCCATGGGTATTTCTTCTTATTTCTTCTTTCATTTTCCTTTACCCTTTCCCTTCCTGGATTGTTTTGTAAGTTTACCAACTGGTTTTGTGGCCGTCATTTCACCCTTTGCTTTCATTCCCAGGTTATCTTGCGAGTTTTTTGAGCATTTTCCTCATGTGCCCCTTGCCCTAAAACACAAACTCTAATCTCATATTTTTCTCCTCCGATCACGACGCTTCTGCACAACGTTCCTCACACCCGTTAATCACTTCTTCTCTAGTTTGTAGATCTAACAGACTGATTGCGCTTAATTTCTTGGGATTTTTCTTTGCACGAGTCAGTTCTTGAAACCCTAGCTCTTAAAATAAAATAACTCCTCTCATGTTCACAAAGTAAAATAATGAACTACCCATTCTTGTATTTATAGATTTTCCTACTTTTTCACATTTAAGGCTAGGCTGCCTACCACCGTACGACAATATTTAATGCGGTGTTTTCAAATAAAACCTGATTTTAGCGCTTCTCCTTATGTGCCCAATCCTTGCATGAAAAAAATTTCACCCACGCCCAATCCTTGCGCGAAATTTTTTTCACCTGTGCCCAATCCTTGTGCAAAAATTTTTCCAACCTTCTGGCATGCAAACAATCCATCTTGACAGAAGACTCTTGTGCGTGTGTTACCAGCACCAAAGGCACTTCTTCCATCCTCACGATTCTTGCTTTTGCCTACCTCGTGTTTTTGTGTTTTTTCTCCTTTGTACGTGGATTTCCAATGTAACCTTATCTTGCCACCTATTTGCCTTATTTTCTCCTACTGCATCTTTTTAACATGGCCAATTCAAATGATCTACCAACCCAATCCTCCTAGAAGAATAACTCCATGCCTCTTTTTATCACCTCACCCCACACTAAAATGATGCGCGGTCCTCTACACATTCATAAGTCAAAAAGAAATAAGGTTACCTGTGCCCAATGTGCAAAACAAAACAACAACGCAAAAGGGAAATACAAGAAAGGAAAAGCATAAAAAGAAGTTCTAAACTAACTGGCAAAAGCTACCTTATTTACAAACACCAAGAAGCATTATTTATAGTAGGGCTTCAGCCTACTCCCATTGAAGTGTCCAGGTAATTTTGTTCCATCCAGCACTCTGTAACTAGCATGCACCTGAATCAAGGATGTATGAAATTACATAAGGACCCAACCAATGTACCTTCAACTTTCCAAGATGGCGTAGGAATTTTGAACCATATAAAAATACCATTTGGCCAACCTCAAACTATTTGTTCTTAATATGGTGGTCATGTCATGCCTTTTGCTTTACCTTCTCAGTTGTTTGGTTCCATCTTGCTAGTGAGCACCTTTCATCCAAATTTATCAATTCATCTATTCTTTCTTCGAGTGCTTTCTTGTCATCCAACCCTCATGCACATGTTATACACAAAGATGGTAGCATAAATTTGACCGGCAAAACTACTTCCGTGCCAAACACCAATTGAAATGGTGTGGCCTTGTTCAATCTTTTATACGTTGTTTTGTATGCCCAAAGAACTGCTGACACCTTGTCATCCCAATCCTACCTACCCATGTCACATAACTTAGTCAATGTGTGACTAAGGATTTTGTTGAATGCCTTTGCAGTCCAATTTGCCTGAGGGTGATAAGGGCTAGTCTTGTGATGGGCTACCATGAATTCTGCCAATAGAATCCTGATGGTTTCATTTAATAAGTGAGTGCCCCTATCACTTGTTAAACTTAATGGGCGCCCATACCTGCTGATAATGTTCTCCCACAAAAATCTAGTAGTTGTGGCTGTAGTACAATCCTGTAGTGGGTGCGGCCTCTGCCCATCTTGTCAGATAATTAGTATAGGTAATGATATACCGTGAGTTAGTCCTTCGTGTAGCTAGTGAGATTGGTCTGACAAAATATTTTACCCATTTTTCAAAAGGTTCTACACTGGCGATGGGGTGCAAGGGCATCTCATCCCTTCTTCTAGGTTTGCCAAAGCACTGGCAGTGGTCATAGGCCTTGTAAAAATCAATGCAATCCTGATGAATCATCTCCCACCATAGTCCAATGACTAGGATCTTGCACGTGGTTGTATTCCTTGAATAGCTGTCCTCTAGCAATCCCACCATGGGCTTCTTCTATTATGGCCATGTGTTCATGTTCTAATACACACTAGCGCAAAACCTCATCACGGCCCATTTTATACAAATCCCCATTGATCAACATGAAGGGCATGGCGTGTATGGCTAACCTTTTCCTTTCCAGTGCATTCATCCCTTTAGGTGCCACACCTTCCTTGAGAAAAATAGTAATGTCTTCTAACTTCGAGGGTGCACATGCCGCAACCTGAATAGTTGTGCATCCATTATGGTTTCCTCGATACTTTACGTGTCCTCTACTGAATCAATCCTTGATAAATGATTCAGCCCACAATTGTTCTTTCTAGGTTTTACCACCACTTTGAATTCAAATTCCTGAAATAAAAGTACCCAGTGGCATATGCGCCCTTACAACACTACTTTTTTTACTAGATACTTCAAGGCCATATGGTCAGTGTAGAATATGAAGGGAGTCACCAGTAGATATTTTCTAAATTTTTGGAGAGCGTAGATCATTGACAATGCCTCGCACTCGGTCATTGTATAATTCTATTCTACTAGTGTCAACTTTCTACTTGCAAAACACAAGGGATGATCAATAATCCCCTCTCTTGGTTGAGCAAGAACGGCTCCCATTATTGTACCAGAGGCATCCACGTGGACATGGAAAGGTTTATCCCATGATGGGAATCATAGAATAGGTGCGGTGATAAGCCTTTCTTTGAGATTGTCCAAATGCCCTTTGCTGCACCTCTCCCCACTGAAAGGCACTTTTATGTCTGAGCAATATTTCCAAAGGCACAGCAATCTTGGCATATCCCTTAATGAACTTTCTGTATTACCTGGTGTGTCCAAGAAATCCACACACTGTGCTTTGGCTAGTGGGCTCCCCTAATCCCATAATAACTACAACTTTCGCGGGATCCACCAGTAAGCCCTCTTTGCATATGATATGCCCCAACAATGTTCCCAAAGGGGTTACAAAGATACATTTCTTGATGTTGAGGTAAATCCTCAACTACTGACATCTTTCAAACATCAATTTCAAGTTATCACAATGGTCCCTTACCAATCCATACACTATCTAATCATCCAAATATACTTGAAGGAACTTGTGGATGAAGTCCTTATATGCTTGTACCACTATGCGTGAAAATACAATGGGTGCATTCCTCAATCCAAAGGGCATGACCGTGTATGTAAAGCTTCCCCACTCAGTGGTGAAAGTTATCTTTTCTTGGTCTTCCTTAGCAATCCTTACTTGATGATATCCCAAGAATCCATCCGTAAAGGAATATACCTTGTGCTCAGCAACTCCTTCCAAAATCTCTTTGGTGAAGAGGGTGGGAAAAGGATCTATGATACAAATAGTGTTTAACTCCCTGTAATCCACCCATATCCTAATGCACCCATCCTTCTTTATGCTAATCACTATTGGACTTATCCATTATGATTCCTCCACAGCCTCAATGATACCGAATGCTATCATTTTGTCTAGCTCTTCTTTAACCCTTACACGCATGTTGGGATTCATCCTGTAAGGCCTCTTCCTAACCGGGCACGCACCATCTTTCAACTTTATCCTCATTTCCCCCAATGAATGGTGGATTCCTTTCAACTCATGGTATCCGCATGGGAATAAATCCTCAAATTCATGCAAGAGAATGATGATCTTTGATACTTCTTTTTCTAACTAGTAGTCCCTAATGATAGCTTCATTGTGCTCCTTCTCCGAGCCGATGTTAACTTTCTTGGTTTTGAGTGGTTCATGATACGCGTGCACACATGCATCCGCACTGTCAATTACCTCATGTATACCAGCCAAATGGTTGACATTCAGGCTCTCCATTTCCTCTCCATCAATAACGTATACCATCTTTCCTATCTCCTTTTCAGCACATGCACGTGCTCGAATTGTATGTCTTCTAGTTCCTCCTCTTCAAACTGTTCTTCCAAGCTAGGTCCACCAAGTAAGTTTACTAATCTATCTTCTTCCATGGTGTAATCCCCCAGAGTGAGGTGTTTCATAGTCTGCAACGCCTCATTAACCGGTTGCATGGTACTTCGGTACTCGAATGTGTGAACCAAGTCAACCACTAATTCCTACCAATTTCCCATCTGGTGGCAAGTTTCAGAAAGGATGTACCAAGCATGAGCACAACCTTGTAGTGCTGAATAAAACTTGTGCACCTAAAGGGAGGGTGGTAAAGCTTCTGTGCCTTCTCCCCAGACCCTCTCACATTCTTGGATGTGGGAAGATGCGAGTTCATTACCATTGTAATCCTTGATAGCGGTGGGTATATTGCCCCTCGAGTATCAGACAGTGAGTGCAATTCTAAATTCACTGCCACTCCAACAATTTTTCACTATGCGTGGCCCACCACCTCATGGTTGTGCCTATCAAAACATAACCTAGCATACCTCATCACTCGTCCTCTCTCCATTGAGCTTCCATTTCTCTCAAAAAGACCTCAAGGTATGCATCCCCTAGAATACTTGGTTATTATCTTTCCTCCCAAGCACTGAACTATATGTGTCATTGTTACCTTGGTCACTGATCCTTTCAGATGTCATCCAATCAATTCATAAGTCCCATGTGCCCAATTATCACATGTTATACTAGTAGTATCACTGATAGATTGAGCATCATCAAACTGGATGGCTCCTTCTGTAGGGTGGATGGTCTCTAGATCTCTTATGGAGCGCACATATATTCTATCCAAGGACTTCCTCCCCAAGGGGTTCAGTATAGGGGCTGGAATTTCCATCAGCAAGTGGTATAACCACCCTCTCTTCCTTATTTTCAAAGCTTATGTACCCCTTGTTAAACCGGAGATCTGCATTATTCTTATAGCACCATGGGCACCCAAGTAACACAGGGAAATTATCTACCTCAGCAAGTGCCAAGACTTCAAAATCCCCAGTGAACCTAGTCCCCTGAATGGTAATGGCCACATCCTTCAAGACACCTAAGGGCATTGCCTTTGTCTTATTTGTCATATATAGTACATTTGAAGATGGTTGTAATGTAGGTCTTCCCATTTGATGCCAAGCATCCACAGTGAGAACATTAACCTCTGCGCCTATGTCAATGAGGATGTTGCTAAGTAGCCATCCATCCACTACTGCATTCAAGGTGATTTCTTTATCATGATCAAGGCTATGATGTGAGAGGTTTGCATGTAGGATCTGCCTTTCATGTTCTTCCCCGACACGTGGTACCTTTTCTCTCAACCATGCTCCTAGTAGGGGAATAACATTCTCTTACCTCAGCAGTTTACACACCTCCTTAACCTCATCCAATTCATCCTTTGGTGCTTCTACTAGTCTTCTTTTCTCATCTTTTCTAGTTTTCTCTTTTAAGCATTAGATCTCTCCTTGTAAAATTCGAATTATGTTCATGCTTTCCTGGTAGAATTCTATCTGGTGAGCCGGGATTGGATACTTCCCATGTACTACCTCTTCCCTCAAAACTAGAGGTCTCTACCTAGGAACTTCCCTTGTGTGAGCGGACTCCGCCCTTGTTGTTACCATAATAGGATCTAGTTCTGATTCACGTACTACTCGCAAGAGCCATTACACGTCAGCATTCTTTATACTCACCATGGTAGCACCCTTATCCTTCCAGTGCTGCTAGCTCATGTGTTCATATAACTCTAGGAACTCTTCGTACTTATGTTTTTTCCACACTAGGAGCATTGTAGAAGATCTGGACATTCACGCTTATAATGGTCTGTGGCTCCACAATTAAAGCATGTCCCATGCGGGAACTCACTTCTTCCCCCATGGTTTCCATGGCCATGAAATCCTCTTTGAAATCCTCTTCCACACGCAACCTCCATCTCCACACTCTTCATATCGATGTTCATCTCCCTCAGAACTACTGGCAATGCCAGTTTGATGCACACCAAGATCAATTACTTCATGGATCTGGTCAATCAATCTACAATCCTTAGTGTTATGTGTGGTTGAGGTACATATCTTGTAATAACAAGACACATTCTTGTAGATCGTGTGATGCTGTAAAAGGGGGCACCTACTTGCATCATGGTCCCTATGAAATATTTCACAATTTACCACTACGGTACATACCACCTTTCGAGTACATATCCCGCCATTATCCTTTGTGTTCCCTTCTACATTACAATATGTGTACCACATCCCACTGCGAGTCTCTAGAACTGTGTTGGTAGATAATTTCCCCAACTACTTAGCCATGGCAGCGATCTGAGCCTCCAGAAATGGGCTAGCGCCAGTGTCAACACTACTAACTACATCAGCATGTAAAGCAGCTTCCAATGCTTCGTGCGGGGTCCCTGAATGTTTTATGATACAAAGCCCTCCTAAAGGGTGTGATCAACCCTTTGAAAAACCACTGAGCATGTTGTGAAGGGTGGATATCATAAGATAGTTTAGACAATAGAGTTTTAAAGCATGCATTATATTCCCGCATGCTCTCTACCATTCCCTGCTGGATTTCTTTGAGAGAGCTAATGCTCTTCTGTTCAAAATTAGGTATGTGGAATTCCACCAAGAATGCATTTCTTAGCATGGTATAATCCACAACAGTCTAATGAGGGTCATACTTTCTATACCTACTATGTGTGCGTCCTTGCAAAGTTGTCATAAATTGACTAGCCTTTCGATCCTGGGTCATGATCCCCTTCGCACGCCATAACAGCTCACACTTATACACATGCTCTGTGGAATCTTCTATCCCACTATAATTTGGTAAGTGCAGAGACATCTCAAAAAATACTTAAGGAGGTGGCTGAGGCCCTTGACCTCCTGACCCAGTTCCTCGATTTCCTCCAGTGTTTCCTCCTCCACCGGACCCACTAGATATTGAGCCACCAACTCCACCACTTCCACCTCTAGATCCTCCTGTGTTAGGTACAGGGCCTTTGTTTGTCACGTCAAATGCTCCCATCATCCCACTGAATTGTGTGTTGACAATTTTTGAACTAGTGCCACTCCTAATCGTATTTCCTCCACCACTTCCTAACATGCTCCCAAAACCACCTATATATGTGCCTTGTCCAAACATTCCACAAAATACTGGAATAGTGTGTGAAGCCATAGAAGTCCCAAAGGATAAGTTGTATCTTTTGTGTGCCGATTGGCTGCTTCCATTGATATCAAAGGGGTCAACTGTACTTTTCACTTGTTCAAACAAACCAAGTGTCAAGGTTTGGTCACTAGGTGGGGTCAGATGCGTGCCAACTACTCTTCTTTCTCCAAGTGATGGGATCTCATCAGAATCCAAGGGGTTCTCTCTTCCATGCTTTCCAAGATGGGGTAGCACAGACTGTTCAGGCTCTACATCCTCCATGTTAACCTTTTCTCCCAAAAACATCTACCTCCATAAATCCATCGTAAATACAACCTCATGTCATCTCGCAATCTCCCTCTCACGTGCTTCAACATACTTGAGCCATCTCTCCTCCCTTTCCTTTTCAGTCATTATATCAGCCATCCTTCCCTAACCTATCTTCCTCACCAAGTGCCCAGAGTGGTTTAGCCGGCCATTGGGAATGCTTCTAAACCCATGGTTACCATCAAGATTTTAATTTCCAGGGGGATAGCCCGTAGAAACGATCCTCTGAGATCCTACAAAAACTCAAACTCAACAACTTCTAGACATGAATACGTGGAAATTACGTATTCCAGAGTGTAGCTAGCCAATACTCCCTTCCACCAATGATCTATAGCATGGGTCCACATTAGATCAGCATCTTGAAATTTCTTATACGTTTCTTGGGTCCAAGGGTGTGACTTATAATACCACCCCAGTCTAGATGTATAAGCTGAGATCCATTCAAATAACTCTACTGGGAAACAACAGAAGAAGGTTTCATACAACTCATGATAAAGAGTGTCTTCCACCCATCTTCGCATGTCAAACCTAGGTCCAATATTGAATATCTGAGTGAATTCATCCTCTGTGCTTTTAAACCAATCTTCAACACCTTCCAGGGTTATTCTCTCCGTCATCACTCTTTACATAGATCATGATGTATGTCATGTTCCACTACAACTTCAAAAAGAGGTCCTGACAACGGAACCAATATGTATTCATTTTTACACCCACCAAGAACAAGGAAACCTCATGCATGCTGGCATATCACCCAGTGGGTGCTGGTCACTCACCTGAGGTGCACAAGAGGGAGTCGAGTCTCTCTTTTATGTGAGTTCAGTGGAAGGCATACTTCATCATCTTGACTTAGTGATTTAAAAGAAATGAAAAAGCTATAGAGCTCAGAACGACTTCTATACCCCTTCAGTCATAACAAAAGTAAAGCGCACAACAGAAGTAATAGAACTAGGAAGTTGTAAATCCACAAATAGAATCAACATTCAAGTAAGGTTCATGATTATATAAGATCAAAAGCATAGTAGAAACATGCAGATAATACAGGAAGTAAATCTTAATATAAACGTAGTGGTAACCTTATCATATTCATTCATAGTATTACTATAAAACATCACAGAGAGGCAGACCATAGTCATACACCATATCTAGATCCATACATGTATGCTCACAAAACAAAATTTTCATTACCCATTCCCTCATTACATTCTTCCTATAATCATCTACCCATTTTATCCCATAGTTCTCGCAGTAATTCTATAGAGCTCCGCTACCTCACTTGTGTCCCCCCTTTTTCTTTACCAAGGGCACACGTATAAATAGGCATCTGAGCTCTAACAAACTCCTCTGCAACCTCAGATCTATCCCCAAGTGTCAAGGTGTAGATCGCCCTAGGTGCAGGCCTCTCCATGTCATGATTAGATTTTTTAATCTTCTTATCACAAGGTATATTCCCTCTAGGATACCCTGTTGCCAGGCTGGAACCTTATCCAAATAGAATACGTTCTTCATGTGTTATGTCCAAAAGGCCAAAAATGGCTATGTCCCAAATTGTGCTTTGTGTGCACATGTCCTTGGTTCTCTAAGAACCCTTTTTGAATTTTGCCTTGCGCGCTCCCTCTAGCCATGCATGCTTATGTGCCTTTAAGATTTGGTAGCTATAATAGGGTCCCAATAAATGGGGAGTTAGAAGTTATACCTGACAGGCTCGTGTACCGAAGTGATGTCATCCAAGCTCCCGCTAGCTATAAAATACAAGCAAGACTTAAGTACAAATAAATGTGATATCAAAAAATAAATGATAAAACAAAATGACATGAGGACTGACCATTTGCATGGAGATAGAATTATGTCTGCACTAGTGCTCCAGCCCTGCAAAACACACACACTCAACAGGAAGTTATATATATATATATATATATATATATATATATATATATATATATATATATATATATATATATATATATATATATATATATATATATATAACCATTCATTTTCAAATTCATTTGTAATTTCACTCAGTGATTTTGATGCTCTGGATTACCTATCAACATTTTGAGCTTGGATATAGTCAAATCAAAGAGTACATCAACATGATCATGGCCCCATGAGTGAGAGACCTGGTGGCTAAGACAAAGGTTAGTATTTTGCATTTGTTTATTTGAAACTTGAAATGTAAAAATTTGAAAAGTCTACACCTAGGGGGGTTATTTTCACAAATCTTTTAGTTAAAATGTTCCCTAGGAGGTTGTCTAGGTGGATTTGTCCTTTTTTGTCCAAAAAGGTCAATTTTGTCATTTTTTTATATTTTTGGTTCAAAGGGGGATGACTTGTCCATTCTAGACAGGACCGCCATCCTGCACAAGGTGGCAGTTACACAACTGCTACCCTAGGTATGGCGGTGGTTATGTAACCATTGTGATAATTGCGTAACTGTTGCTCTGCACAGGGTGGTGGTTTTGTAATTGTCAAGGAAAAGGCTTATTTTGACTAACTTAAGTGATTTTTTTGGATTTTAATTTGTTTTATATTTTTTTTACGAGCTTATGCTTTGAAACATTTTTCTAACTTGTTATTTTTATTGTTTTGGTGCACATAGAAAGACTTGTACGTTCGCTAGAGCTGAGCCAGAGAGTGCGATTGGATACTGTGCATTATTGATCAATTTTCCCAAGAGGAGAGGGGCTTGTTACATTGGGATGGATTATGTGGGATTTCATATACGCCACTGATAATTTCATCCAACCACATACTTTGTGATTTACAGAGCTACTGGGATGCCAACTAGAATACTTTCTAGTTCCTTGGGGTTATAGGAGAGTGGACTATCAATATCGAGGATGTTTACAGGATCTAGGGTGTTCCTATGACTGGTAGATGGTTGAAATTGGAGAAAGGTTCTCTAGCTATATCTAGACAATGGGCATTATATATTGGGGATGATGGAGCATGTAATGTGGGTGTAAAACAGGGTATGCGGCTACTATCATTTACCTCCACACCTATTCACACTCTACACAAGGCCATTATTGGTATTTTGGCTTCACCTTTGGTGGGAGATAAGGGTAGGGACAAGCTCTTATATTGTTGGGATCCTATCATTATGGCTATTGAGTAGCATGGGATGATCTTTTCTTGGGGTGTGGACATTCTTAAGACCACATACCATGACCTATGCCGCGTTGTGAGGCTACAGGGGAAATCCATGAGTAACCCTACTTTGGTGATGTGATGGGTCTATAAGTGGATTATCCCCTACCAAAGGGGAGTTTATATACACAATTTAGGGGCCATCAGGGCCACAAGATGGATAGGTATGGCTTCTCTCAAAGGGGCTTACCAACCTGTATCTAAACTGACCACAGATGATTTCATTACCAGACCATACCAAGACTTGATTGGGATATGGGGTGATGACGGAACTAGACTACTTGTTTGTGATGGTGCAAGGCAATTAGTAGATAAGACGGCTAGTGTGGAGGTCCACCCTATTGAAATATTCTCCCAAAAATTTAGGCTTCCTTATGATGATGCACTTCCTATCATTCCTATTGTTTATTGTGGCATCAAAGAGGCTCAAGGAGACCCTAAGGGCCTTCATGGTTAGAAAAAATCTACACTATAGGTACTTATTAGTGTGGAGAAAGTCCCTGCCCCCAGAGAGCTAGTATCCTTCCTCTAAGTTGAGGTCGTACTCATTCACAGTAGGGAGGAGGAGGAGGAGGAGGCCCATGCAGCTACAGAGACTAAAAGCAAGACCAATAAGGAGACATGAGGAGAGGAGCATGATGAGGAGGGGGATAGTGACCTGGAGTGGAGGGTGATAGGTGATTTCTCCATGGATGTGAGAGCAGAGGTAGAGGTAGATGAGGAGAATCTCATTTCTGAGGAGCCACTTTCTTACCAGGAAAGTGGAGATGAGGAGTCTGTGATGGGCCAACATGTTACCTCGGGAGAGGGTGGGGCTTAATAAATACCTATAGTGGCTCCACCATGTCTATCTATATCATCTAACCCTTCCTAGATAAAAGGATATCCATGTATGTAGATACTCTTCTCTCGACCTTGTTAGCTAGAATTTTTAGTAAGCTACGCATTTTGTTTCTTTTTTGTTTTTAAATATTTTCTAACACGTCATTGTTTGTTTTGTCTTACAACCACTGCTGAAGATTGTTGAGATCTTATTCACCAGATCTTGGTTGATACACTACTCATCGCCACCGGGAAGACCTACGAGGATCTACTCACAGGCATATGGCAACCTTTACAGGTCAGTTGTCACACTAATGTTTTCGCACTAGTTTGGCAAGTTGCAAAGATGCTTTTGGATACAAAGATTGATCTTGTTTCCTTTTGAATAGCTTAGAGGATGGAGAGGTAGAGCCATTCCTATAGCGAGGTTGTGACTACTAGGAAATCACCTACCCCATCTCACATCCATTCTCATCATTCTATTCACAGAGGCTCACATTTACGCCATAGAAGCTGCAGCAGGATCCCTAGTCATGCACCTTCTCAGGGATCTCATAGGGAGGGATAGGTCATATGCCTTTTATTGCTTAGATGTAATTTTACGAGACATGTATATGACTTTCTTAACTTCATTCTCATTTTGAATGTTTTGACCACACCTAGAGTGTGACGACATTGTATACAAAATTGACTAATTATGGATATATATAGAGATACATATTTTTATTCTAGTCATTATTACATAAGAGTTGACTCATTGATGGTTTATTTTTCTTGTATACTCTTAGATGCTCAAAATTTATGATGTTTTTATATGCTTTTTGGATGTATGCTATGGATGTTAGAGTAGGTATTTACCTTATCTCATATTCACTTAGGTACTTTATTTACTTTTATTGTATTTATCCTCACGCACTTATGTGTGTAGATATTTCTTTCTATTTGTTTAGATATTAGGGGGATATTATCTAGTTGTTAGGTATAGTTCTTTCCTTGATCTATGGTATTGACTAGGTCCTTGATGTCTAGTTCAGTCCTAAATCTATGGTCTTGACTAGTTATTTCCTTAATTTATGGTTTGATCTACGACCTTGACTGGTTCTTAGATTTTTATTCCTTTCTTATATAAGCAAGGCCCATTCTCATTATATTTCATTGAGTTCCATAATAATATATGATATTGTTTTTCATTTTTTTGAAAAGGTTTATGTAAATTTATTCTAACGAATTGTTTTCATCTTATTGATTGTGGTGTTTGATTAGCATCTAAGTTCTTAGTTTGGCATGATCTAGTTATCGTTCCTTTTATGGTATCAGAGTTGCACAACTTGTAGTCACACCTATAACATTCCCATTTTAACAATGTAGAAAAAAGGGAATTTTTTTTTTTGTAACATTCTCTATTTTAAATACATAATTTAGAACACACATTCCATAACATCCATTCTTATAACAGATAACCATATGCAGCTATAATGACTCGGCAAACTACCAATCTATTCATGTTTAATTTAAGTATTGACTACTTTTTCTGTATACTATGTATACCTGGTTCTCTTACCCTCTTTAGGGTATGGAGTGATCTATCTAGGAACCTATCTAAATATTTGCTACCAATATTCATTTGCATCTCGAACCTTAGACAAGGTGACATAGGACAATGCAATCAGTAGCTTGCAATACTTTGGCCAAAGTTTTCTAACATACTATTCGTATTACTCATTCCTTGACGGCATACTCGTCAATCTGAAATATGTTCTTAACCTCACTCAAACGTTATCTAGAATGTCCTTTACAAACTTTCGTCAGTCCACTTACCCATGGTTTACCCCTAGTTTAGGTTAACAACATATGTTATGATAGGGAGATACTCACAAAGACTTAGGATATATGGGCATACTAGGTCAACCTAGGTTAACCCCATGTGCCAAGGTACCTGGAGTCTTGGAGGGTTACTTCATATCATAAATATGCTACTACCCAGTCCTAGAGAAAAACTAAGTTCAAGTCCATAAGCATGTAGATCTAGACAATCAATGCAGAAGGGTGTTGCCACATGTCAATTACAATGTTCTATCATCAAGAAGATCCTAATCTTCTCAAAGGTACAACTATGTAGTTGGTGTATGTCAGCATCCTACAGAATAGCCTCGTCGAGATGTACAAACCCCAAGGTGAATATTAATATTTAATTAATCTGGATATTTAATAGTAGATTTCAACAACCTAGTCCAACTCTTCCCAAGTTCCCTTCCAAATCAGGCTCCATTAATCCTTGGAGAACTTCCTTAACTCATGATTTCTTTCAATGTTCGTTAATTTTTGGCTTAATAAGCAATTACCAAAAAGAGAGGACAACCACCTCATAAGTTTTGTTAATGTGACTTAAGCAATCAGGGAAGTGTAACAACCACCTAGGTTGTATCTTAATAGACTTTGTTAAATGTAGTCTATGATTATAAATCATATCTTCCTTTTTGTTTACTTTTCCACTAGAGAGGAAGAGTCTTCCTCTTCATGGTTAAGTTCTAGGGTTTAACAAACCCTTTTTGTTCTTTATATAATTGATAGTTTTTATTGTGTATTCATTACACATCACCTTACTATATTAAGTTGTTTATATAAGAACATTAAATTTTGCAACTTATCTACCTTCAATCCTAATTACAGAGATTAATCTAACTCCCTTTTTATCCTATTAATTCAAGAATCCTCTTTTAATAGTATAAATAATAAGAAGAATGTCAACAAGATAAGATAACATTTATTTTACAAAGATACAAGATAAATTACACAACTCATGCAAGTAATTTCACATCCTTCAATTTCATTTTCAACTTAGACCTTTACAACTTATGCATTTACAACATATGCATTTAAAAACATTTGTATTTACAAAATTATGCCTTTACAACTTATACATTTTTGGGCTTACTGCATGACCATAGTCTTCATTCAAAAAGGAATAATACTTTTCTTTTTCAATACATCTCTAAAACGAATCATAATTCTTCACTATAATCAAACTTAGAACAGCCAATGCATCATGTAATATTTTTCCATCTTATGTCACTCACGAATTCCATCTACAAAAATTACTAACATGGATCAGTTCATTGAACTAAGAATGATAGGCACTAAGCCTTAAAATGAAGTGCAATCCACTAATTGTTCCAATAAAAACAACCCTGCTTTAATGAATAATTAGCATTTCATACACCAACCATAAGTATAACAAAATAAGATCATCAATGAATTGGAATTCACTTCTAAAAGAAGAAAATAATGTAATCTATAATATATGTCTTACGAATTAAAGTATAATTAATCATATCAATAATCTTTACCAAACAATAGAACATAACATCTCATTGTTTTCCCCATTCTACCAAAATGGAATACAACACTTATCTTTGCCATAAGATAAAAGAAGTGTTTACAACATGTATTCACTAAGGTGTTTCACCTAATCTATCAAATGAAGAAGAAGAAAAACCATTTCCATTATGCCAAAGTACATAACATCTGCAAAGTAGAACAAGTGCATTTCATGACTTAAACTATTTCCTTTAGGGACATCTACTTTAAAATTCAACATTTTAAAGTGTTCATCAAAATAGAGTCACTTAAAATAAATCCAAGAAGGAATGATGGATTTACAATCAAAACACCAGTTTGCATTTCCTTTTTACTAATCAATCATCCATCTCTCTCTACTTATTTCATTCAATTAACAAGTATAAGAAAACTAATTGAGTAATGATTCTCTTTTTCCCATTAGAATAATTAATAGAAGGTTCCGAACCAATAAACTTAACCCAACTGTAATAGAAAAGGATCTTATTAGAAATTATCCTAAATTGAAGTCTTATCCTTCAACTCAATTAACAACGTCCCTTCTTCAAATACATACAATGCAAGTTCATGTAAGGATTTCAAGAAAGAACAAGAGCACCTTAAAGGGAAAAGGGATCTAATGAAACTTTTCCCTTAAAAACTTCCTACAGTAAGCAAGGGATCTATTCCAATAGGGACATTAGAGTAGTGAATATTAAACACAGTCCTTATACACAAAAGAACTATAACTAATTCTTTCTTGGGTTCATCATTTCTTTATGAGGACCTGCAGAAGAGAAATCCGAGCCGATTCTAACGCTTGGAATTACCCAAGAGCTAAATCAAACAATATTATTTGTCATACTTCTCAACATATTGCTTCAAGAATACAATAGAGAATGAAATCTCAATAAGATTCATAACCTACAAAGATGGTTCCAATTAAGGTCTAACAGAGTTTACCAACTGGCTCCTAAACCATATTTCTCATTTTCTCCATGCACAGTTATATGTTTCCTTTTGAAAATTCAAAGTTTTTAAAATAGTTTCCCTACTGTAATAGACTCAATATACATGACATGATCCAACAGTATATTTACAAGATACCTTCTGCCCCAAGATTCGAAATTCTAATCTGAGTGCCATGTGGAACATAAGTCTTTACTAAGATCAAAATCATTCAATTGATTTAAAACAAGTTTGGGAAAATTTTGTTCCATTTTGGTTTGCATATTTAAGCAAAGAAAACTGGAAAGAATCCTAACTGGACCGACACCTTGCTCAGGGTCTAACTCCAACACTATGAACAGTTCCCTCAACTCATTTTGAATCACGCTACTCCTTATTGAGTAATATAATTTCCACACTCTGATGCTAGATAAAATGCAATGAATAACATTTAAATAGTTCAAATTAAAAATCAAGCGTCATGTTCGAACAACTATCATATTAAACCCTGCTCAACAGCTGAAGCGGTTTGAAAGATCACTTAAAGAGTTTAGACCATCACCATAAAAGTACTAAGGCTGTATTCAAAATGAACTCTGACTATAATACATGTGGTCTCAATAAAACACAAACACCAACCAGATGCGGACTTGTAACTGTCCATAATAACTTGATAATGCTACACAATTATCACACCAAGTTAGAGTTCCAGCAACAGCAATTGTTCGCAGTTTAGAAAACAAGAACCAACCACTAATACTCTATTCTCAACTCCATATACTTACGAAGCGAAACAAAATCATAACATCACCAAGAACCTAATCACAGTTCTCGAATACCCACAAGTTTCCAATAGAATCTGATCTTACATGCAAGTTTTCCTGACAAACTAGAGCTTTTTACCAACACATGATCACAAAATGATAGCTCTAATAGATACAGGAAGGATGCAAGATTCTCAAAATAACTTGTGAGAATACATTCATTTAGAAGTAACAAAACCTAACTAAAATTTCCAAATTCAATTAAGCCAAACAGAGTTACAGAGTTGTTCTTGCATGCAATTTTCGTGTGCTTAAACCAACACATACTATATTTTTAAACCAGACCGCTTTTGCAAAGGTTTTGAAACCAAGAATACAAGATTTAATAACTCAGTAACCATACAACCAAAAACATCATGTAATGCATAGAAACTCAGAGAGAAAAGTTGTTTTAATGAAAATGCTTAGAGGAAAGCAATAAATTTTAATAGTTAGAGCCTATCATGCCTGATAGTGTCTCTGTTAAATCGAAGAAGACCTCTAGCAGAGCTCACTCCTCTTATTTTCCATGAAAGATCGAACAACCAAATATTTCTTCCATAATGTCTCTTATAAACTCCACAAAATGAAAATAGATTTGAAACCTCAAAAATAGCCATGAAGTGTAGTTCAACTTGCTGGTTCAAAAAACTAGAGCACATGCAGAGTAAAAATCAGAAAACATGCAAAGTGAAACAACCCAAGAAAAATCCATTGGCATGCCTACCAAGATGGTTTGGGCTCGTAAATCAAAAGCAATTAATTCCATTAACACAAAATCTCCCACCTAATCTTCCTTACCACTGCCTGCCAAGTCTAGCGAATGCCAAGTCCAAATTAACATGTGTTTCCATTTTAGTGATACCACCACCTAAGCCTCCACCAAACCAACTAAGCCCTACCAAATTTTGCAGTACCGTTTGCATTTACCAACCTTATCAACATCATAAATGCCTTAGGAACCATCGCCAATGTGCATGTGACTACATAAGTCCCCCTTCATGCCCAATAGTTTAGGATAGGTTATTTGCGTAGGTTAGATCTTAGGTAGATTAAATTTTATACCTTAGGATATAACACTAACAACTAACCCCCACCATAGGCCTTAGCAATTAGGTTTAGATAAACCCTCATAGGTAAATAATTCAAAGTGCCATAGTTTAAAACACTAGGTTAGATCACCATATTGCCTTGTAGAATAGGTTCAATGTTTAGTTTCAATACCTAGTAACTTTTTCCAATTCCCTTAGCACCATGTTTAGGTTAGAATCAGAATTATCTCATGTTACATAGCTTAGGTAGGAAATACTTTTACCTGGATTAGGATTATGTTTCTCTCCTACACCATGAATCAGGATAAATCTCAATTACATCGATAATGATCTACCATGGTCGATCTGTAGAGACCCAAATGAAACATACCACTGAATGGAAATATTTTCACACAAAAGATAATTAAAGAAATTTGATTACTAAGTTCAGTCCATGTGTTTCTCAGTTCATGGAATGCTAATTCATCAGTTGTTCACTCTGAACAGATTTAAAACATTTCGTGGATCACTAAAATTTATCCAAGGATGAGTCGGGTAAATAGATAAGTTTACAACTCTTAAAACCAATTTGCAATCTCACCTTCAAGAAGTGAAAAATGAATTCAGGAAAACTATTCCAGTTCAGTCAGAAGATCTTAAGAGCAAAAAAGACTTATCCAATCAAGCATGATTTCCCCAAAGTCAAAAGAACATATCCTACAAAGGAAAATCACATGCAAACAATTGAGATGCAAAGGTAGAAAATAACAACGGTCAAAGGTGTTACAACGCCACAAGCTTGAACTCATAGTGGAGAGGATCTCATCGTGTTAACCATTTGCTACGCCAACACACCCCCACATGATGGAGCCAGACGCAACCACTTGAGCATTGGGCCCACCACGTATTCACCAAATTAGGCCCAGTGACATTAGGAAGTAACAACACTAGGACTTCCTGGGAGGTCACCCATCCCAGTACTACTCCACGTCGAGCATGCTTAACTACCTGATATTAGAGTTAGACAACTTTTCATCACACCAGAAGCTTGAGCTGATGGTGGAGAGGGATCTCATTGTGTTAACCAACTGCTACGCCAACACACCCATACATGATGGAGGAAGATGCAACCATGTGATTTTCCAAATTAGGCCCACCATGTATTTTCCAAATTAGGCCCAAAGATATTAGGAGACAATAACACCAAGACTTCCCGGGAGGTCACTCATCCTAGTACTACTCCAGGTTAGGCACGCTCAACTGTCTGGATTTGTTACCATGTATGATTTTCCATCACACCAGAAGCTAGAACTGATAGTGGAGAAGATCTCATCGTGTTAATCAACTGCTACACTAACACACCCCCACACAATGGAGCTAGATGCAACCATATGAGCACTAGGCCCACCATGTATTCACCAAATTAGGCCCAACAACATTAGGAGGCAACAACATCGGTACTTCCCAGGAGGTCACCCATCCCAGTACTACTCCAGGTTGAGCATGCTTAACTACCTGGTATCAAAGTTGCACAAGTTGTTGTCACACCACAAGCTCGAACTGGTAGTGGAGAGGATCTCATCATGTTAACCAGCTGTTATACTAACAATGAATGATGATATGCTAATAAAATTATTTCGTTTTCTGTTAATTTATATGATGTTTATGCAAACACAATGTAATGTCAAAACTCTAGATTTTCAAACAATTTTTAATACTTCTTACTTTGTTGGTAAAAAGTGATGAATGTAATAAAATAAGGAAATGAACGCACTCCACTTCCAACCCCACACAACTAATAAGATGCGAGGGCTCAAATTCAAGAGCCAAGAGGTATGTGAGTTGTATGATTTTGATGAATGGAAGAAACGAGAGAAACACAAGATTTTGAAAGAAATCCAATTAGGAACCTACAACATAACTCCGTGCATAGTTTACTACATAGTCTAGAATGTGATTTTCTTGTAAGTTTATCTAGACTTAGATCTATAGATGGCAACCTAATTAACAAATCTGGTTTTAAGGTTCTAAATGTTTTAGAACATACACATCTAATTCACTTTTTTGGGATTTAATATTTCAAAGCACTTTTTATTGAATGATTTGCTTACAACTTGCTAACTTATTTGAAGAGTCCCCCTATACTTTGCCCCATGCTACCAGTAAGAAGCATGAGCTCATCACCAAATACAAGGCATAGGTGAGTAAGGGAACTTATATTCATTCCCAATCTCATGTCACTAGTAAGAAACATGGACTCATCACCAAAGACTGATGGGGCAAGGAAGTGTGGTTTTATTTGTAAAATAAAGATTTTTACATTTATTTGATTTGACTTGCTTCTTTTTTTTATTTTATTTTTAACTTTGAGTTGTGATTTTGGGAAGGATAACTTACCCTTAGCCTCAACCCCATACAACTAGTAATATGTGATGGCTCAACACCGAAGGATGAGATAGGCGAACAAGCGATCCGAGTAAAAAAATTTAGAATGCTTTTGCAACCAAAAAGGTTTTTATGGGATAAATGTGACACCAAGAAGCTTCTAGAACATACTATGGGAAAAGACACCTAAGATGGAATAAAACTATGAGTAGAACCAAGTATGTAGGTGTTGGTAGGATTATTGTCAAAATTTTGTCTTAACTTGTTGAACTGATGAAATGATTAGAAATGTTGATGATAATATTGTGGATATTTTAATAAATGTGATTGAATGTTTTGCCAACATTTTTAGAAGTTTGTGAAAGATAAGCTATTTGATTACAAATTTACAAAATGATCTAGAAAATGAAATGTATTATGGATGCAATAACGTACATGTGGAAATGTATATGGATAATGCATAGTAATGTTTCAAGTGAAGTGAGTTGACAGATTCACTAAATTCTTCACCCTCTAATGTACATAGGAAATATGCCCCATTCTTATAGTCTTCCATGACTTGGTATGGGCCCAACCACTTGGGCCTGAATTCCCTTCCTTCGATGGTTTTCTTATCTATCCGGCTGTCAAGTCTCAATACCAGATATCCTACAAATATTCCATGCTCGTATACCTTTTTGGTGTACTACCGACTCATTTGGACATCATAGACATTATGTCATTTCTCAGCTTTGATCCGAACTTCATCAAGGGTTTCTAGCTCAACGAGTCATGCCTCGCGATATCCTTCTTCACCTAATATGACTTGCAATGATATTCGGAGGCTAGGTATCTCAACTGCAAGTGGTAAAACCTCTTCAGAACCAAACACTAAGGAATATGGGGTTTCCCCCATAGGCATTCTCACCGAAGTTATATATGCCCACATGGCCAGAAATAGCTTCAAATTCCAATCACGTTTATTCACCTTTATCATTTTTAGGAGAATGGAATTTAACATATTTTTCGTAGCCTCAACCTATCCATTATTTTGAGGATAGTATAAAGAGGTTGTGTGGTGGTTTATATGGAACTTTGTGCATAGCTCACATACCTCTTCATTCTTAAAATATGTTCCATTATCTGATATAATGACTTGTGGGACCCCATACCTATAGATGATCTGATTGAAGATGAACTTTGCGATTACAGATGTAGGAACGATGGTAAGAGGTGTGACCTCAACCCATTTTGTGAAATATTTTGTGGCCGTAATTATGAAATTATGGCCATCCATTGATGAGGGAGAAAAATTCCCTATCAAATATAAACCCCATGTGGAAAAGGACCAAGGTGTTGCAATAGGTTGTAGATCCTAGGCAGGTATATGAATCTCATGAGAGAATTCCTGACATTTGTGACACTTGCACACATACTACACAAATTCATGCTCTAAGGTAGGATAAGAATAACCCATGTGGTATAGCTTGCAAGTGGTATTATGCCCTCCAAAGTTAGCCCCAAAAATTCCATTGTGGGCTCTGAAGAGAATATTTTCCAACTCTTCTTCGTCGACACACCTTAATAGCATTCCATCAAAATCCCTTTGATAAAGCACTTATTCTATAATCACATATTTTGTGGCTATGACTTGTAGTGATCTTCTTTGTTGTGAGGTTTCCCCTTGTGGTATGCGTGATCCATAATGAAATTGAAAATGTTTGAATACAATGGACACATGACAATGGGAGGCCTGATTTCTATGTAATACACACTCTTATCAGGGAAATCCAAGTCTACTAGATCTTCACCATCTAATGGGTTGTCTGCAAACCAATACGCAATGATTTGTCTTTTGACAAAATTTTGATTGACAAAGGTTAGCTCAAATTCACCCATTAGGGTCATGAAGCATCCAACTTTCTTGGACAAGGACCCATGTGTTAGAAACATTCGAAGATGATCTACCTTGAAAATCACCCATTTTTCTTGGTTAATAATATAATGCCTTAACCATTTCATTATAAACACTATAGCAAGGCATTCATTTTCTTCTCATAGTCTAGTAAAGTGTGACTAATGAATTAAACTGCACATTCACGTTTATCATTTTTTTCTTGTGCTAACATGCAAGATAGAGAGACGTCTGTAGCTTGAGAATACAGAATGAGATGTTGATCCACATTAGGTGGCATGAGCGTGGGTGGAGATAATAGGAAACACTTGACTGATTCAAATGCCTCGTGACACTCAAGAATCTAGACATTGCAGCAATAATTCTTCAATAAATTATTGATCAGATGCATAGCACAGGTCAAATCAGGTATGAATCTATGGATTTCTCCAATCTTTCCAATAAATGACCTGATGCCCAACTCGTTAATGGGTGGAGTCATCTCTAATACTAGTTGATTTTTTTTGGATCTACATCAATCCCTCATGAAGAGATGATGTAACCCAACATCTTCCCTCTTGTCACTCCAAATAATCACTTATCTGGATTGAGTGTGACACCATATTTAATGAGATGAGAGAGGATGATGTGAAGCACATCGAGGTTATCGCAATGCTTCTTGGCCTTAGCCAGAAGATCGTCAATGTATGATTCCACAATCTTATGAATAAGATAATGGAATATATAGTTCATTTCCTATGAAGAGGTAGCACCAGTGTTCTTAAGACTAAACGACATGACCACGTAGTGTCATCACCAATCCGGCACTATGATAATTCTTTACCAGGAACTCCTCGTGCTATGATTATTTACTAATGCACAGCTTTTAGTTTGGTGTATGGAATCTGGAAACACAACAACAAACATAACACAAGAATACCATAGACTATGATAAGAAGGAATGATGATAAATCTGAAATATAAGTGTAAATTATAATATCAACATGAAATTTTTACAATCTCACCCATGAGGTACTTCAAGTGTTACTGACTTCACTTACCTTCCAACAATAACTATGGGAGAAACTTCACAATTACACCTCTTAATGGCTTCTTTAACACACCTTCAAAATGATGTCTTCCTTTACACACTTACTCATACAATATTTCTCACTACTTCCTTCTATGCTAAATGAGGGGGGTGGCCTCTCTATTTATAGAAATTCCAAGCTTATCCATCTTATCACTAAGATAGGATAAGAAATCTACTCTGACGAATCATATTCCATACCTTAACTCTTATCTGTACATGTAAGCTTATCTTTTAAGATAAGATAAACCTTATCATTTCACATGGGTTCCACATTTTTAGACTTTTTACAAATAAAATACACAAAATATTTATGACCTCACTCCTTGTCCTTATTACCCATATAATATTTCTAATTCCTAATCATGTAGACCCTACTTCTCTACTTACCCTAACTTTGACATTTTAACATTATAGAACCACTTACGACAAATATTTACTTTTTACCACAACATTCCTATTGTACTTTTGACTATTACCGTACTATACATTATTGGCAGCGGCGTACCGGCAGCACCGTTATCTTCTATCGGACACTACTACTAATTATACTTAACAACATCCTATTCCTAATACACACATTAATGAAATAGAAATTACGGAGGAAAATTTTAGTGTCGACATCTTCCCCCTTCCGAGCTTCTACTCCGTCTTCGGAGTAGACTATTCTGGTGCTTGGAAAATCTTTAACTTTTCATGGTTGACCCATTTCGTAATGGGAGTGCCATCCAATTCCTCCAGTTGTTATGTACCCTTTTCATACACAACTACTATTTTGTAGGGCCACATCCATTTTGGAAGAAATTTTCTCTATCTTCTTTTTTGTATCTGGAATCATATACTAGAACCAAGTCATTCACATGAAATGGAGACCAACATATATTTTGATCAAAGTATTCCTTCTGCTTCATTTTCTTCTTATAGCTTGTATCCTTAGCTATTTCCCTCATTTCCTCTAGCAAATGAAGATGTACCAACCTTTCTTTTACTGAATCACTTTCATCCATCCTTTTTTTTTTCATGGTCTAAAAATGATCTCAACTTACTTCTATTCATAGGAAATGATAACTCTTTGATTTTTGAAACTTTATCAGGATTAGTACCAATACCATCTCTGAATACAACATGCCCTAACAAAACACATTTAGAACATCCAAAGACACACTTTGTAGGGTTTAGTGAGGCTTGTGCTTCATCTAACCTGTGAAATGCTATCTCCATCTGGTGCAGGTGGTCCATCTTACTCCCATAGATACAAAAATCATCTAGAAATACTATGATGAAGTTCCCAATGTAGGGTTCAAACACCCTATTCATCAAACATTGGAATGTTGCTGGAGCATTACACAACCCAAAAGGCATAACTTTATAAGCAAACATTCCCCAAGGAGTGTTGAACGTGGTCTTAAATTGATCATTCTCCACTATACGAACTTGGTTGTATCTGCTATATCCATCAGCAAAACTATAGCACTCTGGAAGTGGACCAGCTACTTTATCTAAGATCTGATCTGAGAATGGAAGAGGGTAATGATCCTTCTTTGTTGCCTTATTGAGCTTCCTATAATCAACAAAATGCATAGATTCCCATTCTTTTTTATTGACATCACAATGGGAGAAACCCATTCTTAATTCTCCATAGCAAATATGAATCCTGCATCAAGTAACTTATCTATTTCTTCTTTTACAGTCTTGGAAAAATTAGGATTCATTCTATATGGCATTTCCTTTATGGGCTTAGCACCATCTACCAGCTCAATAGAATGTTCTACCCAACTTACTTGATGGAGTTCCTTGTAATCAAAAGTGAATAGGTGTATGTACCTTCGAAAGAGCTGGAGGTAGCATTCCTTCTCACTCTCCATCACAGCATCACCAATCCTTATTTGTTGGAGACGATCATCAATTTTTTCTTCAGATAATTTTATGGGTTCATGAGTCGGTGTGACTAGAAGGATATCCATGACTGAAACATCAACCTCACTTTCTTCATCTTTTGTGTCCACTTCACTGGTACTAGAGTAATCAGAAGATTTCCAATCACCAGTTTCATCACTTGAATCCACAATTTTTTCCTTATGATGCCGAGGGATCACATTTATCTTCACCCTCTCTCTGCCACGTCCAAGTGTCATGAAGCCTTCATTCTAGTAGTTTCTTGCATCAACTCTCCTTAGCCATGGTCTTCCCAACAACATTGGGTATGCAACAGTACCATTTTTCATCACCTGAAAGTCTACCAAACATACAACACCCATAACAGATATTGCCATATTTGAAACAACACCTTATGGTTTAGTTTTTCCCTTATTTAATGAGCTTAACATAAGTGTTGAGGGGTGATCAATTTTTAAACCCAACATATTCATTACAGAATCAGTCATTATATTAACTACAGCACCTCCATCAACTAAGACATCATGAATTGAAATACCATTACATAATACCTCAGCTTGTGGAGCATAGGGATCCGCCTCTACCTCCAAAATAGGGACCTCAACCTCCTTCCTTCATCGAGCATTGAGTCCACTTCGCAACTCCCGCCTCTTCTCAGAAGACATAGCCAAGAGTTGACCATATGTAATATTTATAGGCCTTTTGGACAGATATTCTAAGATGGAGTATGGTCCTTGTCCCTGTGAAATCAGAAAATCCTGTACACCCAACTTTCTTCTCCTATGTTTCTTACTAGTTTCTCCTTTCATCTTCTTAGGATCATTTCCATCTTGGTTATCTTTTTCTTTCTTTCTTTTTGTTACAAACACATTTGCTTCATTATTTATGCTCTTATCAACTATATCAAAAGAATTCACAGGTGCTTTTCCTTTATCAGTATCTCTTGTACCAGGTGTAGAAGCTCTATCTAGACAATTATACTTATAATGACCCTTTTTATGACAACCATAACATACAACTTCAGAAATATTTTTTTTGGACCTCTATCTCCTCCCTGAGGACTAAATTCCTTTCCTTGAAGAAGATTAATAGTTAATTGACCCATCTTCTTGAGCAGATATTCATACTTAGTAGATGTACTAGGGAAAATATTTGTGCTCACCGAGAGTGGTTGTGGATTCTAGACCAAAGGTGTTGGTGTAGGCTCTACCTTAGCAGAAATTTCTTTGGGCTCCTCTTCCATGCTTTCTTCTTGTCTTCTTGCAATCTCCTTTGCTTGTTCAATGGTAGTTGGGTGGTCATACTTCACTTGTTTTCTAATCTTTGGCTTCATCCCTAGAATGAAGTGCTTACAGAGGATATTATCCACGCCATTCATCAACCCATCCGGTAATCCTTCCTTCTGGATCTGGGCATTGAGCTTCCTCCTTAGCTCTAGAACACGAGCATGATAATCCCTTATCTTCTCCTTCTCTTCTTGGGATAGCTTTGTGATATCGATCATGAGATCTACATATTTCTTTTGTTCACCAAATTCTTCAAGAAAACTTTTAGTTAATAAATCCCATGAATTTTTCACATTATCACCTAGTGTTTCAAACCACCTAAGGGCTGAACCATCCAAAAAGGTAGGAAAAATTTTAGCCCATTGTTCCCTTCTTATGATGCCATTACAAATGCAATATCGTTTAAACTCTTGAATGAAAGAGGAAGCATCTTCATTAGATTGGGCTGAAAAAACAGGAATCTTCCCCATTTTCAAAAGTAACCACAGTGAAATACCAACCCACAAGTACAATCAACAAGACTTATGTGCACAAATAATTGGAATCACTATAATAGAAAGTGACTTTACACCTTTCTACAGTAAAATAGAAATGACCACGGTAAACTATGGTAAATTTTGACTTATTGCGGTAAAAAATGACTTTACTGTTGTAAACACTATTCACGGTAAAAAGTGAAGTTACTGTGGTAAATACTATTCACGGTAAAAAGTGACATTACCATGGTAACTACTATGCATGGTAAAAACAAGGTTACCCTCCAAAATTTTTCTGACTAAGTGGGAATCTCTCTCCAAAAAATATACCAATGAGGAATGGTCTCAGTAATGGAACCAAAATGTCATCACCAATCCGGCACTATGATAATTCTTTACCGGGAACTCCTTGTGCTATGATTATTTACTAATGCACAACTTTTAATTTGGTGGATGGAATCTGGAAACACAACAACAAACATAACACAAGAATACCATAGACTATGATAAGAAGGAATGATGATAAATCTGAAATATAAGTGTAAATTATAATATCAACATGAAATTGTTACAATCTCACCCATGAGGTACCTCAAGTGTTACTTGAATTCACTTGCCTTCCAACAATAACTATGGGAGAAACTTCACAATTACACCTCTTAATGGCTTCCTTTACACACTTACTCATACAATATTTCTCACTACTTCCTTCTATGCTAAATGAGGAGGGTGGCCTCTCTATTTATAGAACTTCCAGGCTTATCCATCTTATCATTAAGATATGAGAAGAAATCTACTCTGACGAATCATATTCCATACATTAACTCTTATCTGTACATGTAAGCTTATCTTTTAAGATAAGATAAACCTTATCATTTCACATGGGTTCCACATTTTTAGACTTTTTACAAATAAAATACAAAAAATATTTATGACCTCACTCCTTATCCTTATTACCTATATAATATTTCTGATTCCTAATCATGTAGACCCTACTTCTCTACTTACCCTAACTTTGACATTTTAACATTACCGAACCACTTACGACAAATATTTACTTTTTACCACAACATTCCTATTATATTTTTTACTATTACCGTACTATACATTATTGGTGGTGTCGTACTGGCAGAACCATTATCTTCTATCAGACGCTACTACTAATTATACTTAACAACATCCTATTCCTAATACACACATTAATGAAATAGAAATTACAGAGGAAAATTTTAGTGTCGACAGTAGCAATAGGTACCCCAAGGAGTAGTGAAATTGTTCTTTATCTGATCCTCCTTAGAGATCCTAATCTTATTTTAACCCAAGAAACAATCCATGAGTGACAACAACTCATACCCAGTTGTTGTATCCATGATGACATCGATGGATGGTAATGGGAAATCATCCTTGGGACACGCCTTGTTTATGTCTCAAAAATCAATGTATATTCAAATTTTCCCATTCTTCTTGAGAACAGGGACTATGTTTGATACCCACATTGAATAATCTAAATGTTTTTTGAATCCAACTTGTAGGAGTTTCATAACCTCTTCTTTGACCATCAAAGCCACTTTTGGCTTCATAGGTCTTGAATTTTGTTTGATGGGCTTAGTGTCAAGTTTGGTTACAAGATAGTTGATTATGACATGGGGAGAAATTCTTCTCATCTCTTTATAGCTGAATAAAAAGGCTTTTAAATGTTCCTTGAGAGCCTTCATATGATTTCCACTTCTTTCAGAGTTAAAGAAGAACCAAGTTTTAATATCTTAGGTTCTTCCTCTGTCCTGATATTTATATTGATACACCCTTTGATTAAAGAGGCATTACCTTCTTCCTTCTTCAAAATCAGGTGGAGTTGGAGGTAGTTCTAGTTCTCCCTCCACCTATACTTCATATATCTCAAGGCCCTCTGATGAGGAAGGACCCATTGTACGATCTCCAAAATAGGAGGAAGAGTGAGGTATGAGATTGAAGCCCCTCCTGTGATGAGTGAGACGAAGGTCAATGTATGCTTTAATATAGCCTAGTATAGCCTCATAATTCTCTACATAATCTTAAGTGGCAGGCTCATTTTCAGCCTTAACGTATGCTAGAATTGGATTAGTAGACATTTTCTAAATTAGGGATTCAATTCAGATTGAAACAGTGAATTCGATATCTTTAAATCTCCACTTGGAAAAAAGTGAGAAATGGAAGTAGCCATGGAATCAGCTAAAAGGTTATGTTCATATGGGATAGCTTCAATGGATATGAAATCAAAACCTTTTCTTAGGTTAAGTAAAATAGTATTATAGATTTGTAGGTGTTTTGCTCTAGTCCCGTAAACTTCTAAAACTTGGTTGACGACTAGTTGGGAATCACCAAAAACTCTAATATTACAAGCACCCATCCTCTTAGCTATAATGAGACTAAGAAGAAGGTCCTCATACTCGAAACCATTGTTTGTGCATTCAAAATTTAGCTTAAAGGATAAAGGCATAACCTTCCCTTCTAGGAAGTGAGGATCATGCCTTCCCCAACACGAAAATGACACTTCACTCCATTATAGTTGAGCATCCAACAATTACTAGCGAAGATTAATGTTTGATCATTTCTAGTATATTCTTCCTTCACTTCTGAGACCTCAACCATGTATATCTCTTTGGCTAGAAGAGAGCTAATTTCCAGAGCATGTATTATGCCTAAGGAGTTGAAAGGAAGGAGAATAGGAAAATAATTCTCCAACAAATCGACAATATTATCCATGGTTTCCATTGATATTGTCTTAACAACATCAGTTTCATCTTTAGTCATGACAACCCCCTCAATCAAAATGGATATTTCTAGTTCTAACATGGGAATCAATTTAGACTATGGCATTGTATCTTTAGGTTTGTTTACCTGATTGGCGGAGAGTTTGAGCTTGGTATGGACCTCAGGTTTCTTATTTAAGTTGGTTAGGTGAATATCGAAAGGATTTGGGTCACCCTAAGTGATGAAGAGTTTCCCTAAATGCATGAATCTAACTTCCTGGAACAACATGGAAGGGATTTCCTTCATCTGATAGATCTAAGGCCAGAAAATAATCATATTATAGCTGGTTTCCATATCTATAATATAAAACTCAGTAAGAATCATCTTGGGTCTGAGAGTAACTAGGAGCACTATGGTCCCTATGGAAGTTGCTTTGAGACTATCGTAACCTCTCAACATATTTCTAGTTGAGGAATAATTGGTGTCGCTATAACCTAAATTTTTTAGGAATGAAAATGGGACAATATTAACAGTTTCACCACCGTAAATCATTACACATTTAACGTAATTATTATAGATCCATACCTGTAAATACAATGTTGGGTCACCTATATGTGCCATATTGGCATCGGTGGGCATTTTACTGATGTTGAAGTTGAATCCAACATCTCTTTCAAGTTGCCCAAGAGGATAGATGTCAAATTCTATGTGGTTTATTTGTGCTTCCAGTGGTAACATTAACCAAGTGACCAAGACCCGACACTTCTAACAAAGTGGCTAGATGAGTAGGAGAGTTCTTCAATAAATCCAAAAATGAGATATGAGAAAAGTTCTTCGTTAAATCTGTAATCAAATCATATGCCCCTACTGGCTTCAGAAGTGTTGGAGTGCCATCTGACATAGATGTATAGATGGTAAATGATATGCTGAGTAATCGCATGTTCTTATAGTTGCATTAATTTGAGTTTTAGTGTCTAATTCAACAAGACCCGTGATCTTAGTTTGTTGTCGACCGTATAAGGGAGGTGTTATCAGTGGGTTTGAAGAAGTGGAAGCTTCGTGGTTGTTGTTTCCCACTGGATTACCCTTGTTTGCATCATGGGGGTTTAATTTTTTGTTATCAGGATGCGGAGGAAGAGGGTTGCTAAATATCCTAAGATGAGTGTTTTGAGGGGAAACAGGCCCCATGCTAACATTCTACATCGGCATCGTAGGATTTTCCAAAAACATCTCAATAAAGAGTTACCTTTTTTCCTCTTGTAGGCGTTGTATGAACTTGTTACAGTTGAGACAAGTTCTAACATCATGCCCTCATACCTTATGAAAGTTGCAATAAAGGTCAGAATCATAATCCTGAGGTCTTTGATTCACGTTCTTTTGTTTTCTGAATTTTTGGTTGTTGTTTAATTATTGGTTGTTATAATTAAAGTTTGGGGGCCTTTGCCCTTAGTTTTGATATTTATTTCGATACCCGTTTCGGTATTAATTGGGGCCTTGGGCCTGAACTTGTTGTGGAGGTGGAGGATAGTTGAAATCCACCACATTAATGGAAGGAGTGAAATTTTTACTCCATTGATTATTTCCGTTTGTGTTTTCATTGACATTGTTTGCACTTTTAGCAACATTCATCTTTTTGGCTTGATCAGTTACGTCATTTGTTGTAACTCCATAGTTTATTGAGTACCTTAGGTCCTTTATTATTGTTGGAACTATTGGGGTAATTTGAATTACCCTGGGAGGGAGTGATCAGTCTCCCATTTGAATAGTAGGTCTTTCAACTACTATTTATTTCCGCTTGATCGATGCGGAGAGAACCCTCTAGTACCTCTTCCTAGCTCCTAAGGGGGAACTTTTGGACTTATTCCTTTGTTTCCCAGTTAAGGGAATGGAGGAATAGATTTAAAACCTCTATTTTATCCATATTGGGAGAACTCACTGAAGAGTAGAGGACCTACCCCCATCTCTGAATGAAATGGGTAGTAGATTCGTTATACTCTTGCTTTATATAAAGGAACTCCATGATTCAGGTTCTTAATAATGAGTTTATATCAAATGCCTTTATGAACTTAGACATGAGTTTCTTAAAGAAGTGTATGGAGACTTCAGGTATCCTATAATACCAATCGAGAGTGATCCCCTCAAGTTTATTAGGGAAGATCTTAGATACAACTGCATCCCATGGGAGTAGCTCTTTGACAGTAGTTGCATATGCCTTAATATGCACGTTTGGATCCGCCTCCCCTTTAAACTTTAGCAATTCAGGAAGTGGTTGGGGAAGTATTACGCTTCATATAATAAATTCCAAGGGATCCTTAAGATATTTATCATGCGTGTCGAATGTGTAAGACTCTATTATGGATTACCCTTGATGGGGAGGTGTAGTAGGCATAGGAGGTTGATATGGCACAACTTAAAAATTTGTAGAGGCATAAGGCATCCCTTGTGGATGAGCATATGAACCAAGAAAATAATACATGTCTCCCTGTTGCTATTTGGAATACATGTGCAAATACAGGGGAATATTACATTGGTATGGAGTGGGAGGTACAAAACCAGGGAACATCGCATTACCAGTTGGGACGATAGTCAATAACACACGTCTAACTGGTGCTTGTTGAGGGTATCTGTACAAGGTGTGATGGGGCATACCTAACATGCCCGATCTAATGAGGAGATATCTAGGGCTAGGAACACCCATGTAAACTAGAGGTGGTGGTGCTGTTAAGGATACATGGCCAAAGTTTTGCACATGCTGGGGAATCCTACCTTGCCCTACGAAAAAGTATCTTGAGAGGGTTGAGCAAGCTCCAGTTCTCTAACCCTAGTTACCAATGTTGAAATTACATTTCCCACAGATGGTGTTTTGTTTAACTTGGGTGTGTTTTGAGCCTATTTGGGAGGAAAAGGTATGTGATTTCCTACTATAGCTTTATCTTTGGGAAGCCACCCCTCTTTGGATGTGTTTCTTGTAGGAAGAGGGGTAGCAGATTCATTCTGGAGAAGAAAATCAACATATTGTTGCATCTAGTACAGGGAATGATCTATGTTGTTGAAGTTTTGCTCGCTTTGGGTGTAGCATGCTGGGTATTCCTCATCTAATAATGGGAGTGAATTAGACTACACACTAATTTTTGGTCTTAAAAAAAATGAGGATTGGAGCCTAACTTTCCAGTGAACGCCATGTTGTTAGAATTGGAGAATTCAAGTTGTGACCCATGTATAGGTTGATCAATCTCCTCAATCCTAACCAATGAACCATTGTTTGAACCTTGAGGAGGAGTGTGAGGTAAAGGGATATTAGTTGAGTAGTTTTCAGCCCACCTAGATAATGAGGTTGATTGTCGCATACCCATTTGGTAGTAATACGCCTCAAGACCCTAAATGGGCTAACTGTATTCATGTCCCGACATATTCGCGGGGTACATGAATACCCACAGAATAATGGGAGAGGAGGAAGATGGATGAAATAAGGTAAGACAACAGAAAGGAAAAGAGACTAGCCATTCATGTTGAGTTCACCAATTTGTATGACTAAAAATCAACACATGACCTTAAGACGCACTTGACCTCTTGAGGTCATGTCGAGACATCTGATGTGGAAATAATAGATGGTTAAGTGTAGTGAAATATGATGAAGATGGGAAATGATTTATCATGTCAATATAATGTCCTCTATAGGAACCAAAGGTATCTTCTCATTAAGGGAAATAAAGGCCTCTCTAACATGAGTGGGTGTGATGGAGCGATCAAGAAGAATACACACGTGTAAAATTTTGTGAATGTCAATGTGTGAGAATCTCTCAATCGCTTGTGAAATACGTGGAAAGTGAATAGCGATCACCTTGTAATGATATCCAGATTAGGTCATGGAATAAGAGAGAGAGGCATGGTTCCACTAGATATATGTGTGGTGAGATGGTTCATTCAAGAATACGAAAGCTCTATAAGCATCTTTGTTTAGGACGTCCAATTGTCTAACAATATCTATGATATGTGGGGATGTTCTAAAGACTAGTGAACATAATCCAATGTTTAAGTCTATTTTATCTTTGGGCCCATTCGGTTGGGGGGGCTAGGATCACAACCGTAAACTCTCTCTTGTTATGGTTTAGAAATGGTCATGTGTGCATTTATGCAATTTAACTATGAAACAAAATAACATGCTATTCTAAATAAATAAAAGAGAACTATGTTTATGTATTTTCCAATATAGAAGAAATGAAGCAATATAAACAATCTAATCTAATATAAACTAATATTTTTTGTATATTCTGGAATAGCAGTGCATATAGAGGAAATGAAGAAATTGCTTCTAAATTAATTAACCAATCCTAAAAACCAATAAACAAAAAGATGTAGTTGTTTACCCATGTAGAATAAATCTAATCTATTCTAAACAATTAAAGCTTCTCTAAACTATGAATGTGAATTAAATCCTTAGACACACCTCAAAGTCATGGGAAGAATTAGAAGCTTCTCATAAGCATTTCTTCCCCTGAAACTTCCCTAGTGTGATTTAAGCGGGATTTAACAAAGATTAATTTGATCTAAATTTTGAATGCTTAAAACAATACAAAAACTTCTTCTAGAATCCCTTCCCTTGCAAATCTATAGAGATAGGTAAGGAATCTATCTATCCTAATAAATCTTTACAGATGAAAATGATCTACTGTAACTACCTAAAAATTGCAAAAATGGAAATATGAGTTCCTTATCTACTATAGTAAATAATTTGCATACATACAAATAAAGAAGTGAGGAAATAAATAAAATCAATAGCAACCCCAACTGGGAAATTATAGTGTTGAGGCAATGTCAGTTGTGGTATTAATTTTTGTCCCCTCAGTTATCTTCAATCTTCTATAGTGATCTCAATTGGGGGATTGCCAATGCCACAATAGCTTTAGGAAGGGTATTAGCCTACACCCAGTAGAGATTGAGTTTGGCACACAACCAATTCCAACATTTCACAGCAAAGGGGCAATGCAACAATAAGTGATCTCGATCTTATTCCTTCTTTTCACAAAGATAACATTGAGTAGGGCCCTAGAAAATGAATTTTTTCCTTCTTTTCTAAGTAAGGACTTTACCTTAAAAGGCCATCCAAGCAAAGAGACTAGCCTTCGGAGGACAAGAAGAAGCTCAACACTCCTCCCAAATTTTATTCTCAGTAGTAACCTTTGAATGTAACAAAATATATCCCAAGTTTGGGGAGTAAATTCCTAAAGAGGTAGCAGTCTAAATGATTTCATCCTATTGATTAGTCAACAAAACTTGCCTCTCTAGAAGATTTTCTTTGAATCTATTTTTTTCTTCCTCAGGAATGTCCAAATGATCAATACCCCTAACCGCAGTTAGAGACATAAGGGCCCCATTCCTCTAGAAAATTTCTTTTAATAACCTTGAACTCCGAAATTCCCCTAAGAGCCAAGAAACCGTTCCAAGGATCATCCCAAAATAAAGCTTTTTCTCCATTTCCAAGCTTCCATGTAGCATTATTTAAAAATAAAGACCTGCATTCCATCATAAAATTCCAAATGTGGGATCCCCTAGGGACATTATCTATCTGAAGGATGGAAGCAGGGAGAGGGGCTTCCAAGAATTTCTTCTCTACCACCTAACTAAGATAACTATTGGCTTTGGATATTAGATTCCAAACTAACTTGGCTCCAAGAGCCAAATTTTGAAGACCCGGATTGAGAATACCAACTCCTCCAAGAACTTTGGGTTTTGGGAGGGTCTCCCAACTAATCAGAGGGATCTTCCTTTTGTCAGATAGACCTTGCCAAAGAAAATTTCACATGATAACCTTCAGTTTATCCAAAACACCTCTAGATATTTTCAGAATAGAAAGTAAATACAAGGGGGAAGCACAAAGAACTAAATAAGAATCAATCTCCCAGCCAGAGAAATCCATCTACCTTTCCATGAATTTAGTTTATCCTTAATAGAGTAAAGGATGTTCTTCCACATAGAAGCTTTTTGAGACCCACTAAACAAAGGGACACCTAGATACTTAACCAATAAACTACCCTTTTTGAACATAAAAATATTCAAGATTTGATTTTCGAGCTAGGGGGGAACATTGAAGAAGAAGATATAGGATTTAAGGAGACTAACCTCTTCACTGGAAGCCATCGAGTAGGCATCCAAAAGAGATTTCAATTCCTTGGATTCATGAATACTTGCCTTACTAAAAAAAAATTATCATCCAAGAACTATTGATGGGAGAGAGGATTAACCCCATCAATGATTTTTAAACCCATTAATTTGCCTTCTTTCAACTTTTTCTTGATGGACCTGTCAAGTGATTCTGCTACCAAAATATAAAGGAAATAAGCAAAGGGTCACCTTGTCTTATACCCATATTGCTTTCAAAAAAACCTTCAACACTCCCATTAATCAAAACGGAGAAAGAAGGACCAGAAATAAAACTAAAAATCCAGTTACAAAGGTACTTTGAGAAACCAAATTTCTTGAGAATCCTGATGAGAAACCTCCAATTAATCTTGTCATATTCCTTGCTAATTTCTAGCATTAACATCATACCTAGGACTTTATTCGAAGAAAAGGAGTGAGTCAGCTCATGAGACAAGAAAATACCCTCATAAATTGACCTACTAGTTTTCTCCTAGGAGATAAGAGGACCCAAGACATATTTCTGCCTAATGGCTATGGCCTTAGAGATTATTTTCTAAGAAGTATTATAGAGGGAAACTGATCTAAAATATGCAAAGGAGTAGGGATAAATATTTTTAGGGAAGAGGTTAATAAATGTGTTATTCATAATTTTAAGCATTGAATGGGATCTCCTCAAATCTTCAACCGCTGCCCAGACATCATATCCAACTATACTCCAAAAACGCTAAAAAAAGTCTACTTGGAAACCATCAGGGCCTGGAGCTTTATTTTTTTTCCATAGAGAAGACCACTTTCTTGAATTCTATAAAGGAGGAAGGTTTAAGAAGGGCTGAATTTTGATCCTCATTAATGAGCATAGGAATACACTCCATAAGGGAAGACTAGATTTCATCAAAGGAGGCCACTTCTCCCCCAGCAGGTTAGAGACATAATGAATACCTTTCTCCATGATAGCCTTATAATCATCGAGCAAAGCCCCTTCACCATTCTTAATTTCTAAAATAAAATTTAAATTTCTCTTTATTTAACTGAGGCATGGAAAAATTTAGTATTTCTTTCTCCATCTTTTAGCCAAAGTTCCCTTTATTTTTGCTTCCAATAAATTTCCTCCTTAAGAAATAGCTCACCCAACTCCACAAGAAGAGACTTCTCAAAATAAAACTCTAGCTACCCCATACCAGAGTTAAAAACTTACAGATTTAAAGCTTTCAATTCTGATTCCACACAATATTTTTCATGAAAAATATTTTTAAAACAATTCTCATTCCAATCTAGCAAATCCCTTTTTAGTCTCTTGAGCTTCTAAGCTAGCACAAACATCTTGAATCCTTCAATATGATAATAATTCCACCACTGCTTTATCCTTTCTTCCAAGGAAGCATCCCTAAGCCACATTAATTCAAATTTAAAAGGGGATTTGTGAGGATATTCATTGAAACTTACCATTAAGGGACACCGGAAAATGATCTGACCTGGACCAAGGCAACACAAAACTTTCCAGGACAATATCTCTGAGAGACCAATTAGGGCTAGCAAGGAATCTATCCAATCTTTCTACTATATTACTGAATCCCCTCCTCCTATTACTCCAAGTGAACTAACCCTGCTTAGGTTCTAGGTTAACCAGAGAACTGTCACTAATGAAGGAGCAGAAGTCATTTTGGGATTGAAAATTTCTGTTAATGCCCCCTTCTTATCTTTACTTGAAGAAATGGCATCAAAATCAACACCCAAGATGAACAGATGATCCTCCAGAGAAATTAAGGATCTAGAAAGATCTTACCACAATTTCCTATTTCAAATAACACTATAGGAGCATAGACATTAAAGATAAAAAATACTAATTGAGAGTGTCTAAGGCTAACTCTAACTAGTCGTCGATTAGAATTATGAGCTTGCAAATCAACCATAACCCGATTCTCCTTCCACATGATACCCAAACCTCCATAAGCACCATTCGAGCCAAAGAAGACACCTTTATAGCCTTTACAGACCCTACCCCAAACATAATCTGCTTCTGCAATAGACATTTTTGTTTCCTCCAAAAAAACCATAAAAACTTCCGAGGAAAAGAGATAATGGTTCAACAAGCATTGTTTGTTAGGGGTATTCAAGCCCCTGACATTCCAAGGAAAAATATTCATTGACAGTGTTTTACCTTTTTCTTTACCTTTTTGAAATGATGAAACAAATAAGGGTAAGGGACAAGGAGGAATACCTATTAAATGTTGGTCAATTGATGGTTGTTGCGCGCGTTCTGACTTCTTGATCCACAGCTGAATTTTAGAACTTCCTTTTGGCTAGGAGGAACTACTTATAATAGAAAACAAGACCACAAAAATATAGTTAAATGATATATAACAATGGAATGCCTAGCATATGCTAGTTCCAGGTGTAGACACTAAAATTATGTCACACTACCCTTTGGTCCCCCGAAAAATAAACACCCTTCATCACATTAAACTAGCCATGGCCCCCTTCACTCCACTAATATTAATTTAATTAATTAAATTAAATTAATTCATTATCCTCACCATATTTATTATTTAAATATCTTAATTAGGGATAATGTCCACATACATCTCACCTAAACACCTCATCAAGCCAACTCACCCTAATACCTATTCTTAGTAAGTTTCCATAACTAACTAAGACTTACCCAAACCCTAAAAATCAATGCCTACATTCCCTCTAACCACATTCCTACATGCTTACAAGAATCTTCCAGTCTAATCTGTGGGTGAACGATATAAGATCCAATAAAATCAACGGGATCTGCCTAGTTTAGTAAACCTAGGAAATCTCACCTTGACCGACACCGGTTACCCCTAACTGTCACTGGTTAAGCTGGAACCGTCATCGGTCACCTTTTAATCCCCAAAACAACCTTATTTTCGAGGTGGGAAAACATTGGCACATTCCTAAGAGATATTGCATCTTCTAAGAATGAATTTCAGTGAGAACACATGTGCAAGGAAGGAGATCAAGCATTTTCTCTTGCACAGCCATCTAGCACTCACCCCAGCAAGGATTTTCTCCAACCAAGCAAAAAGGAATGCACATGCAGCCCATGCAGAAGCTTTCCTATGATTGGTGATCCTCTACAGTCTTCAACCTCTAACCAGCACCTTCATTCCTCACTCACAGGCGTCCAGAACTAGGTTCCAAGTAGTTCCTCCTAGCCAAAAGGAAGCTCTCATGATCAGCTTTGGATTTAGAAAATATACGCATGCAACAACCAACCAACTAGCATTTAAATAGGTATTCCTCTTATGCCCATTACCCTATCTATTTCATCAATATTTCAAAGAAACATCTAAGAATCAGGTGAAACATTTTGGCACCCAACTTGGTGGGACCCATCTGGGGTTCTTTGCATTTTATTCATTCCTAGGAAAAGTTGTGTGTTTGTTTCCCTTCTAAAAAGCATACACATTAATTTTCTTCCTTGGTAACCCTATTTTTCTTTCTATTTGCTCTAAAAGAAACCTTTCTTTTGGTGTACTTAAAAAGAATAATTTCTTCTTGTTTTCTTCATTTTAGTGAAAGAGCATCCCTCTTCCTATTCATCCATTTGTGTCATCAAACTTCATATTTCGATTTGGGCTTAAAATAAGTGCATTGCATTCTAATTTATCACATTAGCTCACATTAATTTAGGGAAACCTATACATTGGAATTCATTCCCATCTGATGGTTGACAAATGAATCATAGAAAGCACATCTCTCTCTCTCTCTGAGTCTTGCCACATTGCACAAATTCAAAACAAATACATATTCTTAAACAACATCTTTCCTGGGAACATTTGTCAATGATCGCACTGATCTGAGGATTGGCAGGTATTCCCCAGCTTGCTACTTTGTCGAGTCATACTTCAGAGCGAAGCCCACCCCCACCATAACAAACCTGAAACCTCACCTTTTAGATCTCCTTCTTTGTAGGAAGCCTTCCTCACCAAAAAATTATATTCTATAGTTCATGGGTCAGTCCTTAAATAGTATGAGGTAAACAAACATAATAGAAAAGGAACTCTTAGGATCACATTTTTCTTAGTGTTTCTAGTTAGCTTTCATTTTTAAGTGAGAGGGTCACATTCTTCATTCTTCTTGTTTATCCTTGCATGCTCATCATCATATTTGGTGTATTTCAACTTCATTTGAGGGTGCCTGGACCATATTCTCATCATTCCTAGAATTCTGGGTCTGATTCCACATCAGATTTTAATTCACAACCATTTTCCTTTCATCACTATTTCAATTTCATAGTGATCAATGTCGGTCTAGCGACCATCGTTAGTTACCCCCTAACCATCATCAGTTATACCCAACCAACGTCGGTTCACTGTCATTTTGGTTAACCTACCCAAAATTGACATTTATTCACCTTCTTCAACTGTTCAGAGTCCCTGTCACTATTACCATTCCCATTGACCTTGTAAAACTCATCAGTTTTGGCATACCTGTCAGATTCAACCTTACACCTTATTTTTGACTCACTATCCATTTCCCATAGTGACCGGCCATGCGATTACCTGTGACCGGCGTCGGTTTACCGTAACCGGCATCAGTTAGCTTGGTGTCATTTTCCAGTCAACATTTGGTACCTAGTCCACTTTTTACCGCCTGTTTCAGCTGTTCCTACTATTTTTTATGTGTCATTTATAGAGAAGTAGCCTAACCTGATCAGTACTGGTTCACATGGTGTTGACCCGAAGACAAGCAAGCACACTCATATTCCATGCAAGTTGTCAACCGCTACCACCTAGTATCCTTCACTGCCTTCCATTTTATCACCTGCTCATGGATCCTATCCAACCTATCACTATCACTACCAGAGATGAGGAGTTCACACAACTCCTTGACCAAAACCCTGTACTACCTTGCATTTTTATCTTTCCTCACTCATCTACCCGAGATGCCTCAGGTCAGTTGATATACAACATGCCAGTATTTATCCCCCTGACTCTTGCTCCCACTCCTGCTGTCAGCTCTAGACTGGCTCTACGCTATCCTGCATCTACCTTACCCCCAGTCGTTTCACAGCTAGGTCCTATACCCGCTATGACTGTCATGGTTAGTCTACCTCCATTATACCCACCACATCTACCAAACCTTCGAAAACCACCCAAAATGCAACCTCATCTGCCCCTAATGTCTCGTATATACCCGTAGCTAGCCCTACCCCTTTTCAGAATGTGGTCCTTCCATTCCAAAATCATTAGCCCCCATTTCCACTAGGGTTACCATGACCCTTCCACCCCTGTATATGTACAATCAGCAGCCTCCTGTTTCATCTATTATTCACTCTAGGTACGTAGCCCCTGTTTCACTACCTTCTTCTCAATCAACCTACATGGAAGCGCCATATACTGGAGTGCCATCCCTGTTACGTGCCCAAAACCAACCCTCTCATGCTATAGGAGGCACCCAATCATCATAACCTACCAACGACCTAATCAAATTGATGTTGGAAAAGATGTAGACATTAGAGGCATCGGTTTTTGGCTCCCGCAACACTCTCACCTACGATGAGATTTGCAACGAGCCCATCCACCCATCCATTCCTATTCATCCATACCCTATACATTGGGAGATGCCTAAATTCAACTGCTTCAATAGCAAGGAAGACCCGCAACAACATTTGTGGTCATTCAAACATGGGTGCACCCTTATCACACATGAAGATGCTTTGCTCTTGAGGACCTTTCCCATGTCTCTAACTAGACCTGCATTAGATTGGTATAGTGGGTTACCTAGACACTCTATATTTTCATTTAATCAGGTAGCCAAAGCCTTTTTGGATCATCTCTCCATCAATATTGTCAAGAAGGTTACCATGACCGACCTATAATCCACGTTTCAGTATGAGGATGAATCTATTGCAGATTTTGTCACTTGCTGGTGTAGCCTAATTAATCAGCTCATCTTCCAACTACCACAAACGTAACTCATCAATCTCTTCACATGGGCTTGTGCCATACATATCTCATCGACCTTGCAGGTCCAAACTTTCTGAACCTTCGATAAAGCATTCACCATGGCATGAAAGCTAGAGATTTGGGCCATCGAAGAGAATAAAATCCAATTATGTAATAAGAATTCGACATTCAAGTAAAATGATACCTCTTCTTCTTCCAAACCACAAAACAATTATTCAAAAGCCAAGGGTACCACTAATGCAGTTGTACTCAAGGCTGGCCCAGCTCATCTGTCAAATCAGTCTACCCCCTCATCTAATCTCTCACCCATCCAGACTTTTCAATACAGACAAGAACAGTGGAAATACACCCCAATCGGGGAGCCTTACTCTTTTGTCTTAGAAAAGCTTATCAAATCCGAGGCCATCACCCTTCCACCCATAAAACCACACACTGGTTTTGACCCTACTCACCCCATGCCCGCATGGTATAAAGAACATGACTTCTGTAACTATCATCGAGTAAAGGGTCATAGTGACGGTAATTGCATCACTTTCAAAAACATTGTCCAAGAAATGCTCGAGAAAGGTGAATTAATCATGGATAATCCTAACGCACCTACCAACCAAAACCTACACATCTTCAAGAAACCATTTACTAATCATGCCCCTTCATCTGATCAAACCGGTGAGGCTTCAACTCATGATACACATACCCATGAGGTCCACGTTATTTTTAGTGACGCACTTGTTGCTTCCTAGTTACCCCATATTCCATCCATAGAGGATATTCTAGCCCAAAATCCTCTTTCCACATTGGAACCAACCTCCCCTGTTCCTTCACCCACAAAGGAACACCTTTCACCTCCTTCCTCACCTATGGAGGAGTCTTCATCGAGACCATTTCACCTTTGGCTTCTCCACATAAAGAACTGATACCCACAGTACTTGTTCAGTTCATGGAGGATACTTATTTGCCTCCTCCACCCACAGAGGATCTCCCATCATCTCCTCCACCTATAAAGGAGCACCTATCATCTCCTCCACCTATCATAGACCCAATTGAGATACCTTTGCCTCTTAGTGAGCATTCTCTATTAGCTACCCAAGATCCTGCAGACCTACTTTTGGCTCTCTTACCCACGGAAGTTGAAGCTAGCTAATTCCCCATCTTTAAGACACATTTAGTGGGAATAGCCATTAGGTCCTCATTAAATCCACCTACAGATGTGTCATTCTCACGTTTGGTCAATTGCTTAGATTATGTGGATCGGGCCTTACTTTGGGGGTGCCTTTTGCTTCTTGTTTTAATGCAGATGCAGATGTCACTTGTTGATACTTCCACTATCTACCCAAAAATATTTCGACCAATTGAAAAAAACACAAGCACCTCTATCACAAATTCTTCCACGACACCCATCATAGCTCAACATACACCCTTAACCATAACTCAAACTATATCTAAACTCAAACCCACACCTATAGCATCTGCCTTGACTAAACCTATTACTACCTTAGGGGTCACCCCAACCACCAGCCTTACTCATCCACCTATCAAACTAGATTTAGCTACATCTTCCAAATTCAACACCACACCTACTCCGTTACTCAAACAAAAGAACCAAATCCATAGAACTCATACTCCAGCTATGCCAATCACACCTGTACCGGTCCCATCCATCTTAGGACCTCAACTTCCCAGCACGGTTAAGAAACTTCCACCCATCAATAAACCAAAAACACAACAGTCCACTCCTTCCTTGCAAACCTCTAACCTACCCAAGCACCTGACACAACTTACACCTACACCTATAGCATATTTACCACCCATACCCCCAATACTCTCTATAACTTTTTCACTACCCACTACACTTCATTCTTTGTCTCTCACACCCCCTACACGACCCACATCATCTACCTTCACAGCACCCCCTTTATCCCCCTGGGCAACTCATCCTCTTCCCCCATCTACTTTACCTTCTAGATATTATGCACCCATATCACCTTTACCTAAGAAGGTGCAACCCAAAGACAAAACTCTACTACCTCCCAATAAGGTAGTCAAAACAACCACACACCCTCCTGCCCATTCATCTACCACACCCCTACCTAGACAAACACGACTAACACCCAAGACCACACCATCACCCAAAACCATAGCTTGACCTATTCCCCCTCTTGTGAGGATTGTTCCTCAACAATCAGTCATACCTACACCCAAACCCACTTTCACCTCTCATTGCGACCCACTAGCGGGGTCCTATGCCAAAATTTTAACCAACCTCCTTGAGACTTCTGTTATCACATTACCACCACTCAGACCTTACGACCCCCTCAAACCCAAGCCAAAAGGGTTTGATGACACTAAAATTTGTGCCTACCATTGTGTGCTAGGGCACAATGTGGAGAACTGCAAGGCCTTGAAAACTATCCTTATCTAGTTGTGTCCTCTGGAATCCATCTTTGATGATGATGACCTTCTCGATGAGGACACTGCTTCACCAACACCCATTCCTATAGTCCTTCCCTCACTTCCCACTCAATAACCATGACCTCCATCACCACAGCTCCTAGAACTACCTCCAAATTTTGAAATTAACATGGTTCACATCAGAGAACTTGCCATGCATCTACCCAAATTTCATTGCGCCTAACTCACCTCACAGGGTTTTTCTCCTTCGGTAGGTTTTTTTCTGTCATGTTGTTATACCAGTCACCCTACACCTTCTCCATTTGCTAACTCCCCTTGGATCAACATGATCCATGTTATTACCCATGCTCAGAAGGATAAAGGTAAAGAAAAGGTGACTGACCCACCAACCAATCCTATACCCAACATACCATCTACACCCATACCTAAAATCATTATCTGCGGCCCCACATACCCCATTTCTAATGGAGTCACACATCGCACCATGCTCAAACAATTACACCAATCTCCCCTCAAAATGTCCTTATATGACCTTGTCTAAACCTCAGAATCCCATCGTCAAGCTCTCATGGAGGTTCTTCAATCTATTGATATTTTACCCGATGACCCTACTCCCGTAGCCTCCATTATCACACCCCATCATGTAGCCTCTCTCACAAAACTGCCACCTTTATCCACACCGCACCCTACTCACCAAGTAGCCTCCCTTAGCTTCTTAGAGGAAGAGATTGCACCACACCAAATGGATGACCTAGACCCAGCCCTCTTCATCTTTGTCCACACTGATGATATATGTGTACAATGTGTAATGATTGATGGGGGCACTAGTATTAATATCATTTCATCCCACGCATTCGCTCAAATGTGCATACGTAACAACTGCATGCATAAACATCCTGTCATGTTGCATTCATTCAATGACACTATCACCTCCACATTAGGCACTGTCATCGCATGGGCCCCCTGCACTATCCCAGAATTATTTTATGTCTTGGAGGGGGAATTTCAATATAAATTGTTTCTTGGCAAACCCTGGATTCGTTTCATGGGTTGCGTTCCTTCCACTTTGCATCGTTGTGTAAAATTTGAACATGAAGGAAGCACCTATACCATTCCAATTGACCTGTCACCTTTCAAAACATACAACATGCTTTACCGACCTAATGATGTGCTTATACCCATTAAGGTGTCTACCTCCACAACCGCTACTGCTTCACCTACACTTCCACTTATCAGTACAGTCGCCACCTCCACCACACATACCTCTTCCACTCCTACCATCACCACAACCTCAACGACCAACCCATTAGTCTCCTAATCTGTTAACTCCACCTCCGCATCGACCTCCGACACATCATCTATTCCGGTTACCCACATACCAACCACCGATCCCTTGGAAGGTATTTTTCAATGCCTCACTCTGGGGGAATATCACCTATATAGTGTCAACACATTCCTTACTCCACAAGAGTATGGGAGTCTTCACCAACACCCTCGCTATGATCACCATGTAGGAGAATGCTTCCTTTATGGTCCTCCTCATCTTTGTACTAGAATCACCTATTGGGGACTTGATACTACCACATACACACCCGAACCACCGTCACAAACCCACCCATTTTCTATTAACTTCCAGTCTCTTACCAATCACCGTTTTTGCCACACATTCCTACACCAATGTGCGTGGAAGGGTTTTGGTTTTGGATTTTACGAGTAAGGCCACCATACCATTATTCCATGTGCCACCTACAAACATAATGACCATAGAGGTATCAATTTTCCTGAACCACCTACAAAAAAGGCCCGCATTGAACTCATCAAGGACATCAGCCCTTCTCCACCCTCTTCACCTGCTCCACCTTCACCGATGGAGTCGATGGATCCTGAATCTATCCCTCCTAAAAAAAATTCATAAACACCATTTCATTGGGGCCTTTGACTTATCAACATGAGGGTGAGGCTCGTTCCTCTCTTCCCTTCCTGTATCCTAAAATGATCGATGACGATACACCTTCAATTAACGGTGTCCAATGTGAGGATGATGAATCCATACTCACCTACCCTAGTGCAGAAAAATCATATATTCATCGATTATTACCCTCTAAGACACAAACCATTTTAAATGAATCAACTATCAAGATCAACATTCATACTCAGGACAACCCGCACATCCTAAAGATCAGTCAATATTTAGATGTTACTGAGCAGGAAGCCATCACTTCTTTTCTCAAATATCATAACCACGCTTTTTCTTGGTCTTATGTAGACATGCCTAGTATTGACCCCACCATAGTGGTCCACAATATTGTAACCATTCTTGATGCCAAACCAATCAAACAAAAGCTAAGGAAAATGCACCCTCACATTGCCCTTCTCGTCAAAGAAGAACTTCAGTTCCTTATTTCTATTTCCTTCATATTACCCATTTATTATCCTCGTTGGATTTCTAACATTGTTCCTATCACTAAGGCAACAGGGGGACTCCACATTTGCACGGATTTCTATGACCTCAACCTAGCCTACCCAAAATATGACTTCCCCTTACCTGGTATTGACCAACTAATCAACCTTACCGCTAGTCACGATATGTTATCACTCATGGATGGCTTCTCGGGTTATAACCAAATCTTGCTTGCCACAGAGGATCAACATAAAACTGCATTCATCACCCCTTGGGGACCTCCTGCTATCGTATCATGCATTTTAGCCTTAAAAATGTTGGTGCCACATATCAACAGGCTATGACTTACATCTGCCATGATATCATGCATCATATATTAGAAGACTACGTGGATGATCTCTTCGCCAAATCTAAACACCGCTACGAACACCTTTCCATCCTTAAAACCATTTTTGACCATCTCATTAAATATTGTGTTTACCTTTATCCTAAGAAGTGCATTTTTGTGGTCCTCTCTTTATCATTTCACTATGTGGTATAGAAGTTGACTGTATGCCGAAAAAGTGACAAGCAAGCGTGGTAATCTACAGGTAACTCTTTCACATACCCGACCTCCTGAGGTCGTGCCGAGACAACCGGTGGGGATAGAATATGTGTGCAAATGAACTAGTTAGGAAATCTAATCTCTTCGACACACACTAATGGAATTTGTGAATCTAAGGCAAAGAAGGCCCTTCTAACTTGGACTGGTGTGATAGATCGGTCGGCAAGGATGATTGCTCGAAGGCTCCAATCAATATCGAGCTCTGGCGTGATTCGATCTATGGGTTGTGGAATACGTCGAAAATGACCTAGGATAGTTTCGTGTACGTCTCCAGATAAGGTCATATGGTGGATGGTGAATACAATTGATTCTACGGGTGATTCTCTGGCCTAGTCCAGAATTCTCTAGCTTTGTTAGCCATTATATCTAGTAAGGACATTGTTCGATGATGATGGGTGGAAGTGGAGTGGACTGGAATACTAACGTGCATAGGCCAGTGTCTGTATCTGATTGACTTATGGATTCATTAGGTTGTGGGATTTGTGGATCACAACCGTAGACTCTAGGTTGTTGCGGTCATGTTATGGTCATGTACGAAATCAAGTCCTAATCCCTAGTATCCAGTAATCATATGCTTTCTCAGCTTCTATGTTTAGGACCAATAACTACGTGATCTTCTCAGAATATCTCACGGGCGTTCGTGCAACCTGGATCCTTAAACTAGTATCTATGTCTGTGAGAGTGTCTCATGCACCTGGCTATGGGACCAAAGGATCACAACCAAAGGTTTGTTCTCTTTCAAACCCTTCTACAGTCATGTGAATGTTTTGCCTAGGGCAGTCTGTAGTTCGGTTGATTTGACCAAAACGTGTGTGCTTGGTCGTCTTCTATGTTTAACCCTCTCAATTGAGAGCTGATCAGTCGTAAATCTGTTGTTATTTGGAAGACTTGTATTCTAAGGTTCTGGTCTATGTCAACTATTGCTGTGACGAGGTTGGGCTGAGGCACGATTGGTTCAAATACGTATTCCCTGGGCTCCCTAGGTCCCGTGATTGTCATATAAAACAAAATATAAATCTAACTGCAACAAAACAAATTTTAACCATCTAAAACATATATAACTTCTACTTTTTGTATTTAACTTTCTAAGAAGAAAAGCAGCTATTTAAACGTATCTAGAAATAACAACTAAATAACAATTTAAAACAAACAAAATAACCGAGTGTAGTTATTTATCTGTATAATTTGTAGATTTATTTTAAACAAATAAAATAGCTTATCTAATCTATCTGCAAGATTCTCAATCCTACCTCAGAAGTGAGGAGTGAATCATAGTTTCTCAGAAACTATCAATCCTCACAACTTCCCTGGCAATATCGAGAATAGAATTTACTGAAATGAAGTAATTATCTACTCTATTTGATATGATTCTAACTAGAACTTTGAAAGCTAAAACCTGGATTCCGCATAACAGTGGCGAATCCAATGGTGTGTGTGATCTTGTCCCCTCAGTATGATCTCCTTGTTCTTTCGTATTCTCGTGGATCCAGAAAAGCGTGTAATGCTAACATCAACAGAAGTAGATATTGGGACAAGGACAGCTCAAAATGCAGACTGAATATAATGCGAGTAGGAGAGGGATAGCGCAAGAGTACAGAGCTTGGCTTATGCAATTCCTAGTGGGATTTACTATGAGTCATGCAACATAAAGCGTCTAGAACCTGAAACTATCCTGTTTGAAGAGCAAAACCTGCAACTTTAATGGCTTCCTAAGTTATTCTACTCCAATGGATTGGATAAAACAAAAACACCGTTTGCACAAGCTGGATATGTGGCTTACCAACAATTGAACAATGCTAACTAGACATATAATGAACTAAACCAAGCACTCTAAGAAAAATGAAAGCTAAGTTTATTGCAAAGAGAAATTCAGATAAAACTTCAGGGCCATTTGCTTTAGCACAAGCAATCTATTTATAGGAATTGCATTCACCCAAAGATCAAAACCAAACTGAACTCTCAAACAATAAACAAAGGCAAAACACTATTCCAGGGGACCAAAAACATAAATGCAAGCCCAAGTCGGCAAGGAAAAGCTGGTGAAATGTTTATCTTTACGTGAGTTGCATCAAAACGCTTTCTGGAAAACGTGTAAAGGACCGCCACTCTGAGCAGGGCAGCGGTTACAGGACCGCTGCCCTGATTAGGGTGGTGGTCACGAGACCGCTGCCCAGGTAGGGCGGCGGTTTCGTCACTGAAGAGCAAAAGGCCAAGAAAAGAGAGGAAAAAGGAAAAATAAAGGATGCGGGGGCTAAGCGGGGCATTCGGGATGTTAACACACACTTTGAGAGCTTTTTTGGATCCCGAACACCTTGCGAGGAGACCTGTATCATCATTGGGGCATTTGTTACACTGTTCTGGTAGTACAGTACCTTACAATTTTGGGTACGTACATATTGCCCCCTCAGAGAAGCGTTTTAGCCATGAAGAGGCGTAAAACGGTGGGTCCGAGTATGGCAGTCCCGAAATAGGAAGTTAGAAGTTATACCTGACACGTCTGTGTGTTGAAATGATGCCATCCAAAATTCCCGCTACCTGCAAAATGAAAAGAGAACTCAAGTGCAGATAGATACAATAGTTTTGAAAGATAAACGCTAAGAATAACAGGGAATGAGAATGTACCATTTGTGTGGGGATAGGAACTTACCTCCATCAGTGTTCCAAACCTGTGAAAAAGTCATTTTGAAACGAAACATGGTGCTATATATATGAAAGTGGGCCCATTTTCCTATTCATTTGTGCGAGTCGATTTGATTGATTTTGAGCTCTGGGACCCGTGGTGATGGTTTCTTGCGTGAGTAGATTCGAAACATTCGCAGCGAGATCGTGATCATGCCTCCACGTGCGGAACACCGAACTCAGCGATCACAGGTTAGTTTTCTTCAGTTTATTATTTTTCCCCCCTTAATTTCGAAATGCTAAATACTCTGTAATGGGGGGGTCATTTTTGAAAATGCTAGGTTCAAAAGGTCGACCTAGGGAGGGCGCCTACTGGGTAGGCTTTGTTTTTAGTTAAAATGGTCTTTTCTGGCACTTTTTAGGCCTTTTTAGGTTAAAAGCCTGTGTGGGTTTTCAGACCACGACTGCGCCCTGGCCAGGGCGGCGGTTGCATGACCGCTGCCCTGTTCAGGGTGGTGGTTACACGACCGCTGCCCTTAAGGCGGCGGTTACAAAACCACCTCCCTGCCCAGGGTGGCGGTTTTAGACAGAATGCAAAAAGAACTTGTTTTTGAGATTGTGTTTATATTTTTAGCATTTCTACGTGTTTTTATGACTTTCTCAGCATTTCCTGGATGCTAACTTAGTTTGTTTTGTGTGTTTTTGGATGTATGCAGGCAAGAGAGGAGTACATACAATGGAGCAGAGAGAGAGTGTGATTGGCTCTCAGGGGTATTAGATGCCCTTTCATAGGATGAGGAGGACAAACTTCAGAGGGCTGGCATATTACGCATATCGCGTGTGCCCCATTTTACACCATCTAGTCACATCCTTTGTGACTTATTCTCTTACTGGGATGTAGATCAGAACACCTTCCGATTGTCAGGGGTCCGTGGCGAGTGGACCATTACATTGGAGGACATCTACCGCATTCTGGGGGTCCCGATTATCGGGAGGCGACTCACTTTGGAGACAGCAGGCTCACAGGCACAGATTGCACAGTGGGCGACTTATATGGGAGATGCAACCATCTCCATGGGGTTGAAGAAGGGGGTGAGAGTTCGATCCATTCCTTCTTTGCCCATCCCCGTATTTCGTCAGGCCATCATGGAGATCCTTGCCTCGAGATTGATTAGGGACAAGGGAGGGGACACATTGTTATACTGCTGGGCCCCCATTATTACACAGATAGAGGGCCACGGCCGGATATACACTTGGGGAGTAGATATTCTTGGGACCACCTACCAAAATCTATACAGGGTGGTCCGTTTACAGAGGCATTCGTTGAGCCACCCGACTCTAGTCATGAGTTGGGTTTATGAGCACTTCATCCCTTATGGCAGGGGTGTGGAGGTAGCAAATCCTGGAGCTGTTAGGGCAGCAAGATGGTCAGACATGTCGGTGCTTAGAGCACCTCATCAGCCAGTTACCTCTCTAACTACCGTCGATATGGAGGTGACACCATACCAAACCATGGCTGGTATATGGGGCGAGGAGGCCCTTACCTTGATTTCCTACTCCACCACAGGGCAGCTTATTGATAGAGTGGGATGAGTGGAGGTGCACCCCTTTGGCCGAGTCCCTCAGCAGTTTCGCCTTCCATACGTGGGTATGCTTCCCCTAGTGGTACCAGTTTATAGATCAGTTTGCGAGGCCAGAGGGGGGCCTAGAGGCTGAGGTTAGACAATGATTACTTCTGGTATTCCTATTGCAGCCAGGAGGATAGTTCATGCTAGAGGGAGAGCCGGTGCACCTCGGGCACCTTTGCTTCAGATTGCTGCGGGTCCTACTCATAGCAGCGATGACCCTATTGATATTGACTCCGAGTCCGAGGAGTTTACAGAGGGAGGGACAGAGGAGGAGATCGAGAACAGCGATCCTAAGTGGCATGACACTCAGGATATTATGCAGGCAGAGAGGGCTAAGTAGAGCGCAGAGAGGGACACTCTAGTTTCAGAGGAGCCACTCTCTCAGGGCCATGGTGGAGAGGATGAGTCAGTTACAGGGCGACATGTTGCTCCTACCACAGGACCAGCCCCTCAGTCGGTAGCGGCATCCGAGGCAGGTGCCGGCCCCAGCGACCCATCTTGGAGGCCTGGGGATCCGAGTAAGTTACCCTTTCTCCCTTTTAATGTTTATTTGTAGGCTCTCCTTAGTTGTTATTTTGTATCTTTTAGTTTCTTGCTTAGTTTCTAATTCATTTTCTCCTTTGTTTGTAGCGATTGTTGATGAGTGGCGAGATTTGATCCATAGGGTATGTACCGATTCTCTAATGAAACCCATGGATAGGACCCGCGCAGAGCTATCTGTGGATGCTGGGGAGCCTTCAGTAACCGGTAGGCATACCGACATTTTTTCTCCAGTCTGGCATGTGGCCAGGATGGTGTCGACCCTTCGCACCGAGCTAGCGGGCTATAGGACGGCTGAGCGTCTTATGAGGAGTCGTTCTCATGGTGAGACCGCGGCTGCTCCTAGGGATCTTGAGCCTTCCGTACATTCAGAGCACTGGCGTAGCCGGAGTCCTAGGTGTGGGCATGCACCTTCGGAGGGGTCGCGTAGGGATTGAGAGGCCACTTGGCTCTCGTGTATTTTGTATTATATATTTCTTTGTATATCACGGGCTCTTTGAGCATTTTGACCATGCTTAGTGCATGATGGCATTGTATATAAATGTTGATCATTTATATATATGCATTCGTTTTGGATCAAAATCTTGGCACTGATGGTTTCTTTTCTATTTCCAGTTTCTTTGTATATACTACGATGTATGTTTATATGCTTTTTAGAATGTATGCAATGGAGAACAGATGATGCAAATGTTTGTTTCTTTTTGTGTATTTCATGATGCTAATATATGTAGATGTAGATACAGTGTGATTTTGAATCTTAGCTTTTGTAAGCAATTTTTGATATCTCATGTTTGTTTTGCAAAGTGATGAATATAACTGGTATGATGAACAGATTAACTTGCCCCACTCCTAACTCCACGCAACTAGTAAGATGCGAGGACTCATCACCGAGAGCTAGAAAGGGCACAAGTTATGAGGTGTAGTTGAAATGATAGTGATGAAAGACAGACAAAGCTTTAGTGGAACCAAATTAGAAGCTACAAGCGTACTCTACCCGAGTGACTTCATAGTTTAGAATGCAACTTACTTTGCGGTTTATCTAGACTTAGATCTGTAGATGGCCACATAGTAGAAAAAATCTAGGTTTTTAGGATTTTAACTCTTGGAATTTTGAACATCTGATTCATTCGTTTTTGACTCAAAGTTTGAATTGTTTGTTTATGACTTTTAACATTTGCTTTGTTAAGAGGACCCCCTATACTTTGCCCCATGCTACTAGTAAGAAGCGTGGGTTTATCACCATGGACAAGGTATAGGTGAGTAAGGGCATTTCCATCCTTTCCCAACCCTACGTCACTAGTAAGAGATGCAAGCTCATCACCAAAGGTTGGTGGGGCAAGGAAATGTGTAAAATAAAATTTTCTGTTTAATCACTACTTGACTTGTTTTCTTGATTAAAATGTCAGTATGTGCTTATTTCCAAAGAGATATACATATGGGATAGATGTGACACCATGAAGCTTCTAGAATAGACCATTGGTAAGGCACCTATCCTAAGAAGAAATCAAAGTGAGAATAAACTTGCAGAACTTGGTATGGTTACCGTTAAGACTTTGTCATGTCTGACTTTATTTGATAAAATGATTTTGAGATGATTTGATGATATCACGAAAATGGAGAGGTATGATTAGAAATTTTATGCCAACAACATCATGAGTTTGTAATGAATTACTTTGAGGATAGATTCCTTGATCACCATTTATGTAAGAAACAAGTGGACAAAATGATCTTAATCTATATGAAGATGTAATGTAGATAATTATAAGTAGTGCTAGCCGCTTATGCGTAGAACCGCTTGAGGTGAAGGGAATTGACTGTTTCACCAAATTCCTCACCTTCTAACATACATAAGAGGTATGCACCGTTTCCATAGTCCTTCATGACTCGGTATGGGCCCAACCATTTGGGCCGGAATTTCCTTCCTTCACCGGTCTTCTTGTCGATCTGGCTGTCTAGCCTTAGAACTAGATCACCTTCGTATATGTTGCGTTTATAGACCTTCTTGTTATACTGCCTGCACATTCGGTCAGCATAAGCTCTATGCCGCTGTTCAGCATCTAACCTAGTTTCATCTAGGCTTTCTAGTTGGGAAATACGTGCTTCTCTATAAGCGTCTTCATCCAGAATCCCTTGTAGTGAAATGTGGAGACTGGGTATTTCGACCTCAAGTGGGAGAACTGCTTCTGCCCCAAATACTAGCGAGAAAGGAGTTGCTCCCGTTGGTGTTCTTATTGAGGTTTGGTGGGCCCACAAGGCCGGATATAACTTCAAATTCCAATCTCGTTTGTTTTGTTTTACCGTTTTAAGGAGAATGGCTTTCAGTGTCTTGTTTGTCGCTTCAGCCTATCCATTGGCTTGGGGGTAATACAAGGAAGCCGTATGATGGCTTATCTTAAATTTATTGCATAGTTCGTGAACCTCTTCATTCTTAAAAGAAGTTCCATTATCAGAGATAATGATTTGCGAGATACCGTACCTACAAATGATTTGGTTCAAAATGAACTTGGCGATTACAGACCCAGGTACAGTAGTAAGAGGCATAGCCTCTACCCATTTGGTAAAATATTCAGTGGCCGTGATTATAAAATTATGGCCATCTGTGGATGAGGGAGAGAATTTCCCTATTAATTCTAGACCCCATGTAGAAAAGGGCCATGGAGTAGCGATTGGTTGTAGAGCTTGTGCCGGCATATGAATCTCATGGGAGAATTCTTGGCACTTATGACACCTGCGTACAAACTCTATTACGCATGTTCTAGAGTGGGCCAGAAATAGCCCATTCGATGTATTTTTCAAGCAGTGGCATGGCCACCGAAGTGGCCTCCACATATTCCACTATGAGATTCATGGAGAATCTTCTTGGATTCTTCCGTGTCGACACATCTTAGGAGCATTCCATCGAATGCTTTTCGGTAGAGCACTTGCTCTATAATGACGTAATTAGCTACGATAATGCATAACCGCCTTCTTTGTTGCGGTGTAACTCCTTCTGGGTAGTATGGTCCATGATATAATTAATGATATCTGTGTACCAAAGGCACTCAGAGATAGAGGGTCGGGTTTTGATGTAGTATACGCACTCATCTGGAAAGTCTAAATCTACTAAATCACCTCCATCTAATGGGTTGTCAGCTAACCAATCCGTGATGATTTGTCCTTTAACCGACTTCTGATTTACAAATGTTAATTCGAATTCTCCCATTAAGGTTATAAAATGTCCAGCCTTTTTAGACAAGGACCCTTGTGTGAGGAAAGTTCGTAAATGGTCCGTTTTTACCATGACCCTTGTTTCTTGGTTTAGCATATAATGTCTTAGGCATTTAGTAGCAAAGACTATGGCAAGGCATTCTTGTTCTGCCTGTGTATAGCATATTTCATAGTCGAGCAGCGTTCGGCTGATGAAATAAATCACATGTTCCTTCTTGTCATCTTCCTCTTGGGCCAACATACAAGCTAACGAGACATTGGTAGCTCGTGAATATAAGATTAACGGGTGATCTAGCTTTGGTGGCATTAGCATAGGTGGCGATAATAGGAAACGCTTAACTGCTTCAAAGGCTTCATTATAGTCTTTGGTCCAATCAATGCTATAGTCTTTCTTGAGTAAATTGTTGATTGGATGAATGGCGAAGCTTAAGTCTAGGATAAATCTCCAGATTGCACCCAGTTTTCCGAGAAATGATCTGACTCCAGATTCATTTGAAGGTGGGACCATTTCGAGGACAGCCTAAATTTTGGTTGGATCAACATCTATCCCTCGTGACGATATGATGTAACCCAGGAGTTTTCCTCCTGTTACACCAAAGACGCATTTCTTTGGATTTAGTGTGACTCCGTATTCTATTAGGCATGAAAGAATGATGCGGAGTACTTCCGAATGGTCACAACGCTTCTTGGCCTTAGCCAATAAGTCATCTACGTAGGACTCCACGATTTTATGAATTAAATCGTGGAATATATATGTCATAGCTTGCTGGTAGGTAGCACCAGCGTTCTTGAGACCGAATTGCATAACAATGTAGCAATAGGTTCCCCAAGGAGTTATAAACGTAGTTTTAGCTTGATCTTGCTCAGATATTTTGATTTGATTGTATCCTGAGAATCCATCCATGAGAGACAAAAGTTCAAATCCAGTTGTTGCATCAACAATGACATCTATGGATGGTAATGGGAAGTCGTCCTTAGGACATGCTTTGTTGATGTCTCGAAAATCTATGCAGATGCGTATCTTTCCATTCTTCTTGAGAACGGGAATGATGTTAGATACCCATTGGGAGTAGTCGACTGGCTTGATAAATCCTACTTGGAGGAGTTTTATTACTTCCTCTTTTACCATGAGAGCTACCTTGGGCTTCATGGGTCTTGATTTTTGTTTAACTGGCTTTGCATCTAATTTAGTGACGAGGTTGTGCACCGCAATGTGGGGTGCGACTCCTGTCATCTCCTTATAATTAAATACAAATGCCTTCTGATGTTCTTTGAGGATCTGAGTATGTATTTCTACTTCTTCTGGGGTTAACGAGGATCCTAGTTTCAATATTCTCGGTTCATCTTCTGTCCCGATGTTGACATCGATTGTTTCTTCGATCAAAGAGGAGTTACCCTCTTCGAACTCAGGTGGTGCCGGAGGTAAATCCAAATCATCCCCATTTTCTACTACATATATGCTAGGTTCCATTTGTGAGGGATGATCCATCGAGGGATTTCCGAAGTAGGAAGATGAATGTGGAATTAAGGATAAATCTAGCATATGATAGGATAGATGTAGTGCTGCATAGGCGTTTAAGTAATCCAAAGTAGCCACATCACTATCAATACGGTCTAGGACGATAGATTCACTTCCACTTGAAAGGGGATTTGTCATTGTTTTTATCAATGGTTCATCACGAATGGACACCGTGAACTGGGTATCTTCTAACTCATTGCTTGGAGTAAAACATGATGCTGAAGTTGCTATTGAATCGGCGAGAATATTTTTCTCTCGCGGGATCACTTCAATGGATATGAAGTTAAATGCCTTGCTTAAATCTAATATGGCTTCTTTGTAAAGCTACAAATGTTCAGCTTTGGTTTCGTATACTTCAGAAACCTGGTTTGTCACTAATTGTGAGTCTCCTAAGACTCTGATGTTATCAATACCAATTCTTTTGGCTAAGGTGAGGCCAAGGAGGAGGGCTTCGTACTCAGCGCCATTGTTTGTGTATTCAAAGTTTAGCTTAAAGGAAAATGGTATGACTTTCTCTTCGGGTGAAGTAAGAATTATACCTGCCCCCTGCTCCATAATGGCATTTAGCTCCATCGAAATGGAGAGTCCAATATTTAGCCGAGAGTATAGATGTTGGGGTATCTGTTGTGTTTGCGCACACAACTTCTACCATGCAGAGGTCCTCTGCTGGAAGGGAACCAACACCTAGGGAATATCCTATGCCTACTGAATCAAATGGTAAGAACATTGGTGAATCTTATTCTATTAACTCAACGATTTTTGCAGTAGTCCCTAATGATACCATTTCTATAGCCTTATCTTTAGGGGTTGGGGTTGTTTTCGCTATGCTGATAGTTTCAAGATCCGTTGTAGGTACCAACTTTTCCTCTGGTTTTGGGTCAGTGGGTTTATTAAGTTGGTTTGTCGGAAGTTCAAATTCTGAGTGCACACCTGGTCTTTTCTTTAAATCAGCTAGGTGCAAATCGAAAGATTTTGGATCACCTTTGGCTACAAATACCTTTCCTAGATGTAAGAATCTTACTTCTTGAAATAACGTAGAAGGGATTGCCTTCATTCGGTGTATCCATGGTCGGCCGAGTATCATATTATAATTAGTTTCCCGATCTATAATATAAAACTCAGTCAGGATTGTTTTGGGTCCTAAGGTGACCGGCAGTATTATAGTTCCTATCGAAGTGGCTTTAAGGCTATCATAGCCTCTCAATGTATTTCGAGTGGTGGAACAGTTTGTTTCCCCATATCCTAGTTTTTGGAGGAAAGAGAAAGGGACTATGTTAACTGCGGTCCCATCGTCAACCATTGCCCGTTTTACATAGTTATTATAAACCCATACTTGTAAGTGTAAGGCTGGATCACCTTGGCGTGCGATCTCAGCATTTGTAGGCATTTTACTTATTTCGAATATGAATTCGACATCCTTGTCCAGCTGCCCCGAAGGGTGGATATCAAAATCTATGTGATTTACTTGTGTTTCAGGAGGTGGAGTGATGTTAATTAGATGACCTAGACCTAATGCTTCTAAAAGAGTAGCTCTGTGAGTGGGAGAGTTCTTTAGTAAATCCAAAAATGAAATGTGCGAGAAGGTCTTTGTTAGGTCACTAATTAAATCATAGGCACCCACGGTTTTTTCTACTATTTGTTGACTCTTATCCGTTTCTGGTAGATGACTTGAGCTCAGTTGAGAGAAATATTCTCGTGTTCTTGTTATAGCTTCGATAGGTAGTTCAGCGTCTAATTCTACCAAACTGACTATCTTGGGTCTCGGTTGACTTCCTAACTGTGGCGCACTGATGGATTTAGTGAAGTTGAGGTTTCATGATCATTGTTTCCCGTCATTGCACTTTTGTTTGTTCCAGTTGGATTCAACCTGTTGCTATCATGATTTGGGAGTGGATCATTAAAGATCTTGAGGGGAGCATTATGAGGGGAAACTGCCCCTGCGAGCGTATTTGGTGGTGGTGACACGGGATCTGCCAAAAACAAATCTGTGAAGAACTGTCTTTGTTCTTCTGGAAAATGTTGCATGAATTTATTGTAGTCATAACGTTCTAGTATCATGACCCCAAATTTTGTGGAACCACAATAAGAATTGGGATTGTAATTCCTGTTTTGTTGGTTTGGTGTATATGTGGCCTAAAATTCTAATCAAACTGTTGCCTATTAGGATTAAAATTTTGTGTTTGTTTCTGGATTTGGTTTTGATAACCAAATGAGTTTTGGCTTGGCCCTTGTATAGGATTTTTCCGTTGTTGTTTTTTGTTGTGGATGGTTAAAATCCACTGTATTGATTGTCGGGGTGAAGTTGTTGTTTCGTTGGTTGTTTGTTTGTGATGGAGTATTGACCATATTTACCTTCTTGGGCTGGTCGGTTACTCCATCCGTTGTTACACCACGATTTTTGTTAAGGATTTTAGGTCCTTGATTGATGTTCATGGTAGTTGTAGTGTTCTGGCTGGAGGTGATTAACCTCCCGTTTGCTCCATATGTCTTACGACCACTATCTATCACTGCTTGATCTTTCGAAGAGTGCTCTCAAGTACTTCATCGTAAGTTCTTAGCGGGAACTTCTGGACTTCTTCCTTCACCTCTCTACTGAGAGAATGAAGGAATAAATTACATAGTTCCATCTGATCCATGTTTGGAGCACTTGCTGAAGAATAAAGAACTGTATGCCACCTCTGGATGAAATGGGCGACAGATTCGTTGTGTTCTTGTTTGATGTGCAAGAATTCCCTGATTCCTGTTCTCAACAGTTTGTTCATGTCGAATGCCTTAATGAACTCTGATACGAGTTGTTTAAATGAATGGATGGAGGCTTCAGGTATTCTATAATACCAGTCGAGAGCAATGCCTTCCAAGGTTTTGGGGAATATTTTAGCAACAACCCCATCCCAAGGGAGTAATTCACGTATGGCTGTAGCGTAAGCTTTGATATGCACGTTTGGATCTCCCTCACCTTTGTACTTGGGTAAATCAGGAAGGGGTCTTGGAAGCATGACGCTTCGTATGGTGAAGTCTAAGGGCTCTTTCAGATATTCTGAATAAGTCCCTATCGCATAGGTTTTGACCATTGATGGTGGTTGTTGAGGGAGTGATGGTGGGATGGGTTGTTGATATGGCGCAGTCGTATGCATTGGCAGGGGCATAGGGAAGTCCCTGCGTTTGAGCCAAAATGTCGGGAGAGGAGAACATATCTCCTTGTGGTGATTTGGAGTACATGTTTAAGTATGATGGGGTATTGTCTAGTAATGGATTGTTTGATACTAGACCGGGAGGAATAGTGTTAGAGATGATGGGCCTTGTTGGCATTTGTTGTGGATACTGAGGAGGCATGCCTAACATGCCTACTCCTGTGAGGAGATCTACTTGGCCAGGGTGGTATGGAGGATTGGAACTTTCCTGCTTGCATGAACTGAGAATTTTGACTTGCTTGAGCAAGTTCTAACCCTCTCACTTTTTCTACTAACGTTGAAATGACTTCATTTGGTGAAGTCACGGTGCTTTGCCTTAGCGGCGTTTGTTGTATACCTTGGTGTTGTATAGGCATGTGATATCCTGCTATGAACTGATCGCTATCTTGCCAAGTTTCTCTGAGAGTATTTCCTATATGTAGTGGCATAAAGGTATTTTCTTGAAAAGAGACCTCGGGTTGTATTTGTAAACCTCCTATAGATGGGTACATACCCCAAGAGCGTTGTTCACTTCTAGGATAACGTATTGACTGTTCATTATCTAAGACCAGGTATGGGTCAGATTGTCTACTAATTTGTGGTCTAAGTAGCATCTGAGGAGACGAACCAGATTCTCCAGTAAACGTCATATTGTTCGAGCCTGAAGGCTCTGTTTGTTGCGTTCGAGGGGGTTGATCTAACTCCTCAGTTTGAAAAGATGAATTATATCTGATTCTTGGGGTTTGTGTTGACAACTGATTAGTTGAATAGTTGTCATCCCCATACTGAGAGTGAGGGTGATGATTGCCTATTCTGTTGGGCGTAGTATGCCTCAAGACCCAAGAGGGGTCTGCCATATGCATCGAATCCTCGACATATTCGGGGGGTATATGAATACCCGCAGAATAATGGGAAGGAGCGAAGGTGATTGAGATAAGATGAAACTTCTCAAAGAGAAGGTGAAACAGTTGTTAGTTCACGTTGGGTTCACCAATTTTGTACGCTAGAAAAGTGACAAGCAAGTGTGGTAATCTACAGGTAACTCTTCCGTGTACCCGACCTCCCGAGGTCGTGCCGAGACAAGCCAGTGGGGATAGAATATGCGTGGGATGCAAATGAACTAGTTAGGCAATCTAATGTCTTCGACACGCACTAATGGAATTTGTGAATCTAAGGCAAAGAAGGCCCTTCTAACTTGGACTGGTGTGATAGATCGATCGGCAAGGATGACTGCTCGAAGGCTCCAATCAATATCGAGCTCTGGCGTGATTCAATCTATGGGTTGTGGAATACGTGGGAAATGACCTGGGATAGTTTCGTGTATGTCTCCAGATAAGGTCATATGGTGGATGGTGGAATACAATTGACTCTACGGATGATTCTCTGGCCTAGTCCAAAATTCTCTAGCTTCGTTAGCCGTTATATCTAGTAAGGACAATTGTTCGATGATGATGGGTGGAAGTGGAGTGGATTGGAATACTAGTGTGCGTAGGCCAGTGTTTATATCTGATTGACTTATGGATTCGTTAGGCTACGGGATTTGTGGATCACAACCGTAGACTCTAGGTTGTTGCGGTCCTGTTATGGTCATGTACGAAATCAAGTCCATAATCCCTAGTATCCAGTAATCATATGCTTTCTCAGCTTCTATGTTTAGGACCAATAACTGCGCGATCTTCTCAGAATATCTCACAGGCGTTCGTGCAACCTGGATCCTTAAACTAGTATCTATGTCTGTGAGAGTGTCTCCCGCACCTGGCTGTGGGACCAAAGGATCACAACCAAAGGTTTGTTCTCTTTCAAACCCTTCTACAGTCATGTGAATGTTTTTCCTAGGGCAGTCTGTAGTTCGGTTGATTTGACCAAAACGTGTGTGCTTGGTCGTCTTCTATGTTTAACCCTCTCAACTGAGAGCTGATCAGTCGTAAATCTGTTGTTGTTTGGAAGACTTGTATTCTAAGGTTCTGGTCTATGTCAACTATTGCTGTGACGAGGTTGGGCTGAGGCACGATTGGTTCAAATACGTATTCCCTGGGCTCCCTAGGTCCCGTGATTGTCATATAAAACAAAATATAAATCTAACTGCAACAAAACAAATTTTAACCATCTAAAACATATATAACTTCTACTTTTGTTTTTAACTTTCTAAGAAGAAAAGTAGCTATTTAAACGTATCTAGAAATAACAACTAAATAACAATTTAAAACAAACAAAATAACCGAGTGTAGTTATTTGTCTGTGTAATTTGTAGATTTATTCTAAACAAATAAAATAGCTTATCTAATCTATTTGCAAGATTCTCAATCCTACCTCAGAAGTGAGGAGTGAATCATAGTTTCTCAGAAACTATCAATCCTCATAGCTTCCCTGGCAATATCGAGAATAGAATTTACTGAAATGAAGCAATTTATCTACTCTATTTGATATGATTCTAACTAGAACTTTGAAAGCTAGAACCTGGATTCCACAGAACAGTGGCGAATCCGATGGTGTGTGTGATCTTGTCCCCCTTCAGTATGATCTCCTCGTTCTTTCTTATTCCCATGGATCTAGAAAAGCGTGTAATGCTAGCATCAGCAAAAGTAGATATTGGGACAAGGATAGCTTAGAATGCAGACTGAATATAATGTGAGTAGGAGAGGGATAGCGTAAGAGTACAGAGCTTGGCTTATGTAATTCCTAGCGGGATTTACTGTGATTCATGCAACATAAAGCATCCAGAACCTGAAACTATCCTGTTTGAAGAGAAAAACCTGTAACTTTAATGGCTTCCTAAGCTATTCTACTCCAATGGATTGGATAAAACAACAATACTGTTTGCACAAGCTGGATATGTGGCTTACCTACAGTTGAACAATGCTAACTAGATATATAATGAACTAAACCAAGCACTCTAAGCAAAATGAAAGCTAAGCCTATTGCAAAGAGAAATTCAGAGACAAACTTCAGGGCCATTTGCTTGAGCACAAGCAATCTATTTATAGGAAATTACATTCACCCCAAAGATCAAAACCAAACTAAACTCTCAAACAATAAACAAAGGCAAAACACTATTCCAGGGGACCAAAAACATAAATACAAGCCCAAGTCGGCAAGGAAAAGCTGGTGAAACGTTGATCTTTTACGTGAGTCCACGTCAAAACACTTTCTGGAAAATGCGTAAAGGACTGCCACTCTGAGCAGGGTGGTGGTTACAGGACCGCCGCCCTGATTAGGGCGGCGGTCATGAGACTGCCACCCAGGCATGGTGGCGGTTTCGTCACTGAAGAGAAAAAGGACAAGAAAAGAGAGGAAAAAGGAAAAACAAAAGGACGCGTGGGTCTAAGCGGGGCATGCGGGATGTTAACGCACACTTCGAGAGCTTTTTCTGGATACTCGAACACCTTGCGAGGAGACCTGTATCATCATTGGGGCACTTGTTCACACCATTCCGGCAGTACAGTACCTTACAATTTTGGGTACGTATATTGACCCTTCTAAAGTTAAGCCCATTCTCAAAATGCCTCTGTCCACTAACCTTAGATAACTTCGTAGCCTATAAGATAAGTTACAGTCTATTCACTGTTTCATTTCACAATTATCTGATCGGTGCCAACCATTTCATCATCTTCTCAACAAGGATGTTTCCTTTAAATGGGATGATGACTACCACAAAACCTCCTCCAACCACCTGTACTCATTCCACCTAAAGATGATCAACCTTTCTACTTATACATCTCAGCTACCGATCACTCCCTGGGAGCCATGCTCGCACATCACGATGAACATCATAGGGAGTAGGTGGTTTATTACATATGTCATACTCTTTTGGATTACGAAACCTGATACACCCATCCCAAAAAACTTTACTTAGACTTAGTTTTATTGCCACCAAACTCCGCCATTACCTACTCAACCACAAAACCTATGTTGTGACCAACACCAACCCCTTACACTTCATGTATGCCAAACCTTACCAAAAGCAGTTTGCCACATGCTAGCTTATGCTCTTAGCTGACCTTGACCTTGAATTCATTCATCAAAAGTCCATCAAGGGCCGAGCCATCACGTACCAATTGGCCAACGCACCTATTTCCGAGTATCAACCCTCTAATTTTGACTTTCCAAATGAGTCAATTGCTACCCTTTCCCTAGACGAACCCCCTACCAAATGACACTCTTCTTCGATGGTTCAAAGTGTCAGTTTGGGGGTGGGGTTGGTATTATCCTCATTCTTCTTGATGGTGAGCCCATGCCTTTGTCTTTCAAACTTGATTTTGAATGCGCAAACAATATCACCGAATACGAAGCACTCGTATTAGGTCTCCAAGCCACCTATGCCCTAGATGTCAAATCCATCAACATCTTTGGTGATTCTCAATTGGTCGTAAACCAATTCAATGGTGTATACACATGTCGTAACAAGATACTTCAAAAGTATAAACATCATGTAGACATACTTTTGACCAATTTTGACTGTTACGCCCTTCAAACCATCCCATGTTCAACCAACAAATTTGCAGATTCCATGGCCTGCTTAGCTTCCCAAATACCCTCTTCGGCCACCTATTCTAAAATATTTGTCACCATACAATTACTCCAATCACCTTCTTATCTGTCTCATGAAATTTACTCTATTAGAACCACTACCCCCAACCTGAGCAACCTGTGGTATAAATAATACTCCGACTATCTTTCTGTCTCCATCTTACCCCCTGATCTCACCTATAACAGACAACGTGCCTTCCTTAAAAATGTCTCTCATTATGTCATCATGGGGGGCCTCCTCTATAAGCGTGGATTTGATGGTATTCTCTTACGATGCCTCACAAGTTCTAAAATTCCTTATACCATTAAAGAAGTTCATGATGGCATATGTGGAGGTCACTTCAGTGGCCTTGTTGTTGCTAAGTGTATCCTTCACCTAGGGTATTACTAGCCGACCCTTAACCTTGATTGTTACAACTACGTCAAATGTTGTGTAAAATGCCAACAACATGCCAACCTTCATCACACACCCAGTCATGCCTTATAGGTCTCCCGTGACCTTTGGCCCTTCTATCAATGGGGTTTGGATCATGTTAGAGAAATCAATCCCCATTCTTCCCAACGACATCAATGGATCATCACTGCTACCAAATACTATAAAAAATGGGTTCAAGCCATACCACTCATCTCCACAAAAGATGAGAAAATATGTGATTTCATTAATCATCACATCATTTTTCACTTTGGTGTTCCTCGTCGCCTCATCACTGACAATGGAAAACAATTCAAAAACAAAACATTACAAAAACTTTACGACACCTTTGGTATTCAGCTCAGTTTCTCATCACCTTATTACCTACAAATCAATTGCCAAGCCAAATTCACTAACAAAACCTTAAACAAAATCCTCATGAAAGTGGTTAACGATACTGCGAAGGACTGGCATACTCACATTCATTTTGCCCTATGGGCATACCGCATTAGTATTCATACTTCCACTGCCACAACACCATTTTCTTTGGTCTATGGTACAGAGGCTATTCTACCTCTCAAATTCCAAATTCCCTCACTCTACATTTCTCTCCATGACATGCTCAATGATGATTACTTTTATCAGGACTGTTTAACACAGCTTGAGTTATTAGACGAATGTCGTCTTAACGCTCTTGATCACCTTCAAGTTTACCAAAAATGTATGAAACGTGCCTACAAAAAACGTGTCCATGAACGAACCTTCCAAGTTGGTGACCTTGTCCTGAAAGAAAATCAATATGTAACCAAAGTAGAAAAAAGTAAATGGGGAAAATTTTCTTCTAATTGGCTTAGACCATACATCATGACTCATACTTATGGATCAAGTGTTTATCGTTTATCTTCACTCGATGGTAAACCTGAACCTGAACCCCTTAACACCTTGCATCTTTGACCATTCTATTGTTGACTTTTAGTCCTACCTCGCCTTTTGCTTCTTTCCATGCTCGTCCCTTGAGAGCTATCCACTTCATACACCTCACCAACGATTAAACAAGAATCATGTGAGTACCTGTCACTTGTTACCTTCTCTTGAATATGTGTACCACGGTGCTACACATAGCATGATTCTCATGGATACTTTTCATCTACCGTTAGATGAGATCCCATGGTCATTTCACCTTGCCTTTTGAGTAAGATTCCTCTTCTTCACCTTAGTCTAATCCATGACTTCAGAGCCCCCACATGGGACCCTACTTCTTGAGTTAAACTTCTAATTAAAAGAGGACTCCTTCAAAAGGACATCTGCCTCTTGATAATCGTTGTTATAAATAGACTGCTCCATCAAAGGAAAGCTATGTAAAGCATTAAAAAAGAGAGAGAAAAGTGGAAGCTTCTCGCATCGATCAGCTTCACAAAGACCTCAAGGAGTTCAATTTTTCATCCCATATAGACTTCCCGCATCGATCAATCTATCTCAAATACAAGTCAAAACAGAGAACTTTTTAGTCATGAACTTGCCCATTGTGACCTCGGATCTCTTTCCAAAAGAGCATGCCACCTCATACCATATAAAAAACTAACCACCTTTCACCGTTCTCACCATTCCCACTCCCATTTTCTATCACCTTAAGGGACCTCTTGGAAACCAAGAAATTTGGTGATCATGTGACTACTTTTCACCTTAGAAAAATCAATCATGTAATGTCTTTAGGGTCTTACGTTCATCACCTCCTCCAAGGTGTGATCTACTCAGTATGATCCTATCCAATCAGGTGGCTTTATTGCCCCCTCTTATCTTTTAGCCGTATTTGTTTACGTTTTGATTACCTTAAATAGGACTTGGTCCTCGATGCTTACCTTTGGGGTAATCTATCTTCTTCTTTTGCCACAATCGACATCACCTATATCACTTTACCTCTAACCCACCCACACCTAACATACCTCAACCCACAACATGCCTAAAACCTACTAACTCATTCTCATACCTCATCATATTCTTCCCTAGCTCATGGGAGAAGTACATCGGCCTGAGGTCCCTTTTCACTGGGACTATGTAGGCAACACTCTGAGGGCATGGGGCCCTTGGAGGTTAGCTCGGCCACTCTCTACCCTAACCAATCCATCTTTCATCTTCCTAAAATACATTCTACCCCACTTAGTTTCCTCTTTATATCAACAATTGAAAATCAAACCAAATAGACAACAATATGCTTAACATTTTTATCATCATCACAACATACATTTCTTATGACTACTATTTCTCTACCATCATCATACATATATTATAAATCATCTTAACAATAGCCCATATTATCATTCATTATACAAATTAATGAATCACAACCCCAACCACTTTAAAAATCAACCATGCCGAAACACAAATGAATAACAAAAAACATGGATTTTTTGTTTTGATAACAAACCCGACCTAACCGACACCGGTTCACCTTCACCGACATTAGTCATGTGCCCTACCTTATTGTGGTTAGTTTCACTCTACTAGTTTCAATTACCCTTAAACGGCATCGGTCACCCTATCTAGCACAAAACCCAACATTTTACCCTATTACCCCACCTATCCCTCCTTTTTTTCCATGCCTACCCTTTACCATGACCATTTATCTCACCTAACCTTCACCATGACTACTTACTCCACCTTCCTGGCCTTATCATTTACTACCTACCTTTTTCCTCCTTATTTTACCCCTCCCTCGATCTTACCTATGCCATAAACTAGATTTTTTTTTGGCCCTGGACCATCGCTAGTGACCTTTGACCTCATGTGTTCACTATTCCTTATGGCACTGTTACCTGTGTTATTGACCTAATGACCTTACCTAGCCTATTTTCATGACCGTTTATCCTAACCCTACCTTTGGTGTACCAAAACATACCTAAACATTCCTACACCTAACCTACGTTGTATTTCCTGACCATATCATATACTTTGGATACCATAATCATTTCAACCTTGTTTGGATAAACCTATCGACCTTACATAATGTAGCGTTTGACTGCTCTTCAACCGGGTAGTGTGTTGTAGTTTATACATGTGCGTGTGTTTGACTGTTACTACCTTTGACCCTAACCTGTTACCTAGATTGCCTGAGTAGACCTTTAACCCTTTTTTCCCTTGTTCCCCACCTTCCCTTTTATCACATTTACCTTTTATCAAACCACTCACTGATTCTACCTCCTGCCTCTTTAGTTCCTAGTTTGAGGGGCATCACCTTCACCCACACATGGGGCAACCACATCTTATTTTTGTTAGTTTTGCTTATCAATGCAAGCTACACAACAAAAAGGGGCGTAGACACTAAAATTAGGTCACACTCCCCTTTGGTCCCTCGACAAATAAACACCCTTCATCACATCAACCTAACCATGGCCCCCTTCACTCCACCAATATTAATTTAATTAATTTAATTTAATTCATTCATTATCCTCACCATATTTATTATTTAAATATCTTAATTAGGGATAATGTCCACATACATCTCACCTAGACACCCCATCAAGCCAACTCACCCTAAGACCTATTCTTAGTAAGTTGTCATAACTAACTAAGACTTACCCAAACCCTAAAAATCAATGCCTACATTCCCTCTAACCACATTCCCGCATGCTTACAAGAAGCTTCCAGTCTAATCCATGGGTGAATGACACAAGATCCCAGAAAATCAAGGGGATCTGCCTAGTTTAGTAAACCTAGGAAATCTCACCTTGACCAATGCCAGTTATCCCTAACCATCACTGGTTAACCCAAAACCACCGTTGATCACCTTTTAATCCCTAAAACAACCTTATTTTTGAGGTGGGCAAACATTGGCACATTCCTGAGAGATATCGCATCTTCTGAGAATGAATTTCAGCAAGAACATGCATGCAAGGAAGGAGATCAAGCATTTTCTCTTGCATAGCCATCCAGTACTCACTCCAGCAAGGATTTACTCCAACCAAGTAAAAAGGAATGCACATGCAGCCCATGCAAAAGCTTTCCTACAATTGGTGATCTTCTGCAGCCTTCAACCTCTTACTAGCACCTTCATTCCTCACTCGCAGGCATCTAGAACCAGGTTCTAAGTAGTTCCTCCTAGCCAAAAGGAAGCTCTCATGATCAGCTATGGATTCAAAAGTTATACGTGTGCAGCAACCAACCAACCAGCATTTAAACAAGTATTCCTTCTATGCCCATTACCCTATCTTTTTCGTCAATATTTCAAAGAAACATCTAAGAATCAAGTGAAATACTAGGAAGTGTGATACTTCCTAAACGGTTGTCAATCCACTATTTAAAACAAGTTAATGTGATAAATAAACAAGGTCCTACTATAGTTGATATGATTTAGGTATCTCATTCAAATACAATAAGCAAATCCAATCACAATAGGCTAGGCTATAGTTGGATCTGAGAGGTGAGGTATCTGTTAAGGTATTGGGACTGGTCAGCGTTAGGTTTTGGGTTATTTAGGTTAACTAATAAGGTGATTGTTAGGTCTATTCTTGGTCAAGTTGTAAAACACAGAGATCGACGTCATCTAAATGTGACCGATGTCGGTTTAGGTAGAACCGATGACGGTTGTGGATAACCGGCATTGGTATGGTCGGGGTAAAATAAACTCAAAATAAGCTAAATAGCAAGGATGATCTGAGGTCAAATAAATTTTGGGTGAGTGAATGGGGAGGTTTGTAGAGATCTTAAGTATGCTTAGAAGTATACAATAGGTGAGAATAGGTGATTTGGTGATGTGGTTGAAGGGATATTTGGGTTTACAAGCAAGTGGGTGATGAAGCAATAAGCATACATAGAATAGATTAATAACAGGAGTAATAAAGATTACTAACTAAAATAAACTATACTGGTTAGGGCCATACTTACTTTGTTAAGGTTTTTGATGGTAGAGTGGTGGAGGTGGTTGATCGGAGAATACATGTATGGTCCTGTAGTGGTGCCTTCCCGTAGTGCTCCTATGAATGGAATGGCTCTTTAATTGGTCCTGGTGATGGCTCTAAATGTCTGGATCCACAAAATGATGCTTCTTTTGCTTGCCTGCAGCTCTAGTCTCCTTTCTTTTGCTCTCAGAATGTGCCAACCTTGAAATAAGGTTACCAAAGGGAATAAAAGGTAGCTGACGATGGTTTCGGGTTGACCGACGTTGGTTCAGGGGCGACTGGCATCGGTTAGGGCAGGATTCCCTAGGTTTACTAAAAATAGGAGATCATGGCAACGATTTTTGCCAGATCTCTCTATTCATCCGAGCAAGAGTGGGAGGTACCTTTTCTTATGTGGGAATGTGGTTAGAGGGGATGTAGCCTTTGATTTTTAGGGTTTAGTTAGGTCTTAGTTAGTTATGGCAACATGCTAAGAATAGAATTAGGGTGAGGTGGCTAGGTGAGGTGGTGGGGTGGGAATTATCCTAATTATGATAATGAAATAGTAAATATCGTGAGGACATGGATTAATTAAATTAAATTAATATTAGTGTGGGGTGAAAGGGGCCATGGTTAGGTGAGTGTGTTCAAGTTGATTATTTAACGAGGGGTCAAGGAGAGTGTGACCCAATTTTGGTGTCTACAATTTTCCCCTTTTTGTTGCGTAGCTTGTATTGGTAAGCGATGCTGACAAAAATAAGATGTGGTTACCCCATGTGTGGGTGAAGGTGATCCCCCTCAAACTAGGAACTTATGAGGCAGAAGGTAGAATCAGTGAGTGGTTTGATAAAAGGTGAATGTGATGAAGAGGAAAGTGGATAGAGGGGGTAAGTGGGTAAAGGTCCAATTGGGGGATCCAAGTAATGGGCCAAGGTCAAAGGTAGTAACAGTCAAATGCACACACACATATAAACTGTAGAACAGTACCAGGTTGAAGAGCATGTAAACTCTACATTTTCTAAGGTCGATGGGTTTATCCAAACAAGGTTGAGGTGATTTTTGTATCCAAGGTATAAGATATGGTGCGAAAGCACTTCGCAAGTTAGGTGCAGGAATGCTTAGGTATGTTTTGGTACACCAAAGTTTGGGTCAGGATAAATGGTCACAACAAGAGGCAAGGTAAGGTCATTAGGTCAAACAACACGGGTAATAGTGTCACAAGGTATAACGAGCACATGAGTTCACAGGTCACTAACAATGTTCTGGGTCTAAGTAGCCAGGTCACGGCATGGGTAGGGCCGAGGTATGGGTAAAATAACAAGTCCCAAAATGTAATTAAGGACAAGTATAGGTAAGGTAGGCATGGAGCTTTGTTATAATAAGGGTGGGTAAGGTCAAACAGTGGCTGGGTTGGTTAAGTGGGGCCAGTAATGGGGAATGGGCAAGAATATGACAGGTAACCGATGTCAGTCATACATAACCGAGGACAGTCGAGGTAAGTTGATCACGGTTTATTGGGGATAGATGACTGATGTCGGTCTTGGTATAACTAACCATGGTGAGCTAGGGCATAGGACGGATGTCGATTTAGGTATAACCGACGTCGGTCAGGTCAACGTGGGTATATAAAAACAAAAATCTATATAATAAGGATTCATTTGTATGTTTTAGATTTTTTAAAAATGACAGAGTGCTTAACAAGTTGTGTTTTCTCAAGAGAAAAAGATGAGGGATGATATCCTGCTGAGGTGGAAGGATATAGTTAGTTAGAGGAGTCAGGTAGACGGGTTCACGAGCATAGGTGGATTGATTGTGATTGGGTGGAGAGAAGGAGGATTTGATTTGGTGAGTGGACATGGCAAAGATGGGAGAGGGATCAGGTGAACCACCAGTGCAGTGGCCCAACATGCCACCATGGAGATGGCAGTGCAATGAGGTAAGATTCAATCTCTTGCATTGGTTTAGGAGGTAAATTATGTATATAGGTTAGGGTAGGAATACGAGCTTTTGGGGGGAACGGGGGATTTGAATTGGGGAAGGAAAATTGGGTAAAATAGGAATGGGTAGAGGTGCGGTTAGGTGTACGAGGGGTGGGGAGGATGTGAGGGTAGAGTTAGCTAGGAATGGGTGAGAAGAAGGGGGTGTTTTAGGAAAAAGGGGTTTGGGTGGTGTGGATTTTTGTGTGACAGTGACTAACGGTGATGGTGTCGAGTCGGTACGAGTCATAGATAAGGTGACGGATGCCGGTGTGGGATAGACCATGGTTGGTTAGAATTAAATAGTACCGGTCAACATGTGGGGGAAAAGGGGCCAATAGAGCCCTAGGATGGTTGGGTGAGATAGATAGTGGGCAAGGAGAATGTTGGTGATGAAAAATAGAGCATGGGTAAGAGGTTGAAAGAGGTATGGTATGATCAATAGTGGGTTAGGGTTGGGGTGGGTAGATAGAACATGTGATAAGAGGGTAAGTTGCGAGGGGAAAAGAAAGGAGGGTAATAGGTGTAGGTGAAATGTCAAGAGTGATTGTGGGTATGATCAAGGTGTATTAATGTGGTGTTGTGTTGTAGGTGAGAGACCACCTGCAAATGTGAATAAGGTAACGCCCCTTCTCATGATGGTTCGAGGAGGTGCGATAGTCAAGGATTGGTGGCATTTGGTAGAGGTTGGCCTGATTAGGGTCAGATGCTACCAGCATGTAGTCTAGCAGCCTAGTTTTATGGTCACCCTCATTAACATATGGGATTCGGTGACCAACACATTCCATCTACCAACGGGTGAGATCACAGACACCCTGGAGGATGTTTACAAGATTCTACGGTTACCGATAGTGGGGGCGCAGGTATATTCCATCTCTTAAGAGGCATCTGAGGAGATGATGCTGACATTTTTTAGCGAGGGGTTGGCAGAGATGATATTTCACAGTGCTAGCATGAGCTATGGAGAGATGTACTTGGCTTGTCTAGAGGAGACGAGGCTAGTTGTGTTGTTGATGGAGGTAGTATACTACTTTGCACTGCCAGTTGCAGAGGGTGGGAGATTCCCATGATCACTGATGAGGACCCTGCATGATATGGTTATAGACCAGACCCATTTTACATGGGTGTCAGCATTCCTAGTGCAGCTCTACAGGGAGTTATTGGCATATGGGTGGCTTCAGATGTTTAGTTTGTGTTGTATTTTCCTATTACATTGTTGGGCATATGAGCACATTGTGTGTGTGCCGAGTTGGTATGCCTCGGGCTGATGCATTCGAGCCAACTTTTTTTAGGGTGGGCTATAGGTGATGGGTGCCTGTTATTGGAGAGCATCGAGTGGGAAAGGTGACACATGATGTCTCCTATTACAGGTGGTTAATGGAGGGTTTGTCTGGTGTAGACATCATTTAGAGGCCCTATGTGGGTTATCCATCATATGGGTAGATGGTTGTGGAGCTAGATGGATCGCAACTACTCAAATGGATAGAGGGGCGACGTGCTGAGGAGCACGAGATGATACCCATAGATAGGATTATATGACAACTTCGTTTTCCGTGGGATATACCTCCACCCTTCCCACAGTACAGGAGGGATGACGTGGAGAGGTCATTGCCTTTGCCTCAGCTGAAAGTGCCTCCAGGGTAAGAGGATCAGGTGAGAGACTAGCAAATCGATGATGTTGGGGTGATCTACAGATATAGATAGTGGTGGGCTACACACCTACGAGCAATACCACCGAGGCTGGGGTAGCCAGATTTAGTCACCATCACCATTCAGAGGGATGCCCTACAGGGGCAGGTGGCTACATTGATTACACAGCTAAGGATGGTGTAAGGGTAGTTGACAGGTGCAGAGGCACAGGTGGCCACTTTACAGGCACAGGTGACTAGTTTATAGGCCCAGATAGTACAGGGATAGGCACCCACACATGGTGGTGATGGTGATGGGATACAAGGGGTTGCCCTATAGGTGTAGTTTACAGGTTTTTAGGGCTAGGTTACCACTACATGGGTGCAGGTTATGACTCTTCAAACCCATATATAGGTAGAAGTAGGACAGGCTCCCTCAGGACAGGCATGGGGACAGGGTCAGAGGCCAATAGGGCCACCAGAGATAGTACCTGTAACCAAATTATGGGATGCCCTTGGTGAGGCCAGGTATTATCAGGATATTTTGATAGTAACAGGGATAGATTTTCTATCCTATAGAGAGTACAGGGCACAGCAGGCCTTGAGTGAGAGGACCAGGTCATGCACCCATAGTGTGGAGAGCACAGGGGGCCAGCAAGCCCTGAGATAGGGTTAGGGTGAGGCCACAAGTTCATAAAGGTTAGTTCTAGGTGCAGTATCAATAGGGACCCAACCACAACCTATGATGGGTGGTGAGAGGTTAGCAGGCCACCTTACAGGAGCCAAAGAGGAGGAGGAGATAGGGGAGACTGATATGGAGGATATCCAGTAAGGTTATATCTGATAGCCATATGTACCTCCTATTTTTTATTGGTATTTATTTTTGATATATACCGGCCTGCGTGTCAAAGAGAGTGAGGATATATACGAGAGTTTATTGATTTTGATCATATACCAGCCTGTGTGCCAAAGATGGTGAGGATGTACATGAGGGTTTTTGAGATGTTTGTATTCATTTGTATTGGTGTACATATGTATGTATACACAGACGTCATGATTTATAGATGATGATATTTATGCTATGTATGGTGTACCTTTTTTAATTTCCATTATTATTTTTGTATGTGATGGAAACTATGTGAATTAAATATGATGGAGTCAGGGTTCTCCTTTGCATTCAATTGTTGATATGTGATTTTTCCATATGATGATATGTTCTTTTGATTATGGGAAATCATGCTTGAATTGGTTGTGTCCTTTCTGCTCTCAAGATCTGTGATTGAACGGGAATATTCTTGGATTTATTTTCTTTCATTTCTCACATATGAGTACAATCTAATTTCTGGGAGATCGTAGACTTACCTATCTCTATGACTCATCCTTGGATCAATTGCATTGATCCAAGGAATGTTTTAATTATATTCGGGATGAACAATTATGTATTGACATTTCTTGAATTATTAAGTCTGACTGAACTTAGAAAGTATAAGTTCTTTTAAAATATTCTTCATATGAAAATATTTCCATAGTGGAAGTTTTGTTGGATTCCGGAAATTAATCCTGGCAGGTCATTGCAATCAGAATCTGGTCTCAATCATTTTGGCATCGGAAAGGACCTGGACCTTAAGCCAGGTAGGATATGTAAGTTTTCCATCAAAAGCTAATTACTTGATGCAAATCTAGAATCTGATCTAGGAACTTTGTATTCTGTTTGAATTCGGAATGATGATTTCAGCCTATTAAAGTAGACCTAAACTAGAATCAGTAAGGTTAATAGTTTTGAACCTAAACTATAACCTATTGTTGCTAGGGTTAGTTGATCTAACCTAGTCCTAAACTATGTACTTGATATTCCTAAGGGTTATCTAAACCTAAAACTAAGGTGGGTGACAAATGTTATAACCTAAGTTGTTAAGATTAAACTTACCTATGATCTAACCTAAGTCACTAACCTATCCTAAACTAATGCTATGGAAAGGAACCTAAGGGGTCGCAAGTTTTGGGGCGATGATTTCAATGGCATTTAAGGAGAGGATAAGGATGAAGGGGAAGGGAGTACTGCCAAGGTTAGCAGTGGTTAATTTGGTAAGAGGGAAGCTTACGTGGCAGCATCTCTAAAATGGAAACTTTTGTTATTTGCAATGTGGAACTCGCCAACTTTGGAAGACGGTGGCAATGGAAAACGGGTGGGAGAAAAGAATTTAATGTAATTAAATTGCATGGGTTCTCGAGCTCGGGCTGCCTTGAGAGACATGCAAAGGGAATTTTGTTTGGTTGTTTCTTTTGTTATGCCTTCCGTTTTTCACTCTGCATGAGCACTAGTTTTTCAAACCAGCAGTTTACTCTTTGTTGCATGGCAATTTTGAAAGTTTCAAATTTACTTCTGTGTCGTGGGGAATATATAAGGCATGGAGGAAGCAATATTTTGTTGTTTAATATTTCGTGGAAAGGAAGAGAAAGGGTGAGCTCAACTAGAGGTCTTCTTCGAATTTTTAGCGACACTATCAGGCATGATATGCCCTAACTGTTAAAATCTTGCTTTCCTTTAAATGTTTTCATTAAAACAACTCTGTTTTGATGATATTCGTGCATTTTTGACTTGGCTGGTAAAAATGATTTGTGGGTTTTATGTAAGCTTGGGTTCTGGATTGAACGTGGAAATGTTAGTTCAAAAGGAAACTTGTTTTTCATTGTTTTCTTGTTCCCTTGCTGTGGTTTAAGCTTGGAGTTCTTTATCCGGTTAGAACTGTCGCATTGCTTTTCTTTACTGTGTATTTGTAACTAGAAACCTGTACCAGATTTTGTAGGGTTTTCTGGGTGATGAATTGATAAATGTGTTCGATTTCTTAAGATCCTTACTGATGTTAACGATTTGGTTGTATTCGTTGATTTGGGTTTTTGGGAACTATTGTGTTTTCATACCCATTTGGGTAAACAGCTAGTGACTGTTGTAAGCTTCTGTCTGATTGATTTACTAGATTAAAAACTTTCTCCATGGAAGAAAACATTTTTAAAGACTATGTATTTTCTTTTGCTATGGTAATCTCTTTTGCTTTGGCTGTGAATGGAGTAATAGATTGTTGCTTGCCATGAGAAACTCTGACTGTAACAATTTTTTGATCAAGAGAACTAGAAAATGATTTCGAGATCGGGTTGCTCGTAAACTCAGTAAAAGAAAACTTGACTGTTACATGTTGCGTGTTTTGGAAATATGGAATGATTGAATCCTTATCACCTCTTGTGAAGGTGTTTGGTTGCTTTTTAATTTTCACAGGTACTGCGAGTAATACAGTGTATGGCTTAGTTGTTTATTTTATGGTGTCCATGTATGTTGGCAATATGAGTTATATGGAAAGATTAGTTGTTGAATGGGTTTCGTGTTCTTCTTGTGAATTCTTGTTTGCTTCTTGGAAGAGTTGTAACAAGAAATTGTGTTCATCAATTTTGGTTTTTTTAGCCTGTTCCTTTGGATCAGGTTTGTATCAAGTTCAATAGGATGTAATGTGTCTACGTCAAATGTTGATTTTGGTTTTACTGGAAGTATAGTTATAGATTCCGTAGGGATCTATTGACAAACCAATAAGATAGTTCTACCTGACCCGAGCTAATGGGTGAACTTAGGTGTTAGAATTACTTGTCTTCTCCTTCTTTTATTGGACTAATGAATGTTTATCACTTTGTGAAAGTTGATATCATTCAGAACTCGATTTTAGTGGTGTTTTGATCTTCTCTGTTTTCTCTCTCTGAGCTAAAAAGGAAAATTTGAAAGGGTTTTTAAAATAAGAAAGTTTTAATACTCTCTTTTTTTTATGTTAGTGTGCTCTTCTTTAGAATTCTATAAGGAACTCAAACAACAAGGTTATGAGATGACAGGACTGTAATATTAAGTTGAAAGGAATAGTAGGAAGTGGGATCCTAATTTGGAAGACTCCTTTCATCTTACAGCATGTTAAGATCTTGTTTCGAACTTACTATTTGTTATTTATTTTTGTAAAGTAATTCAGTATTTATTGCTTGTATTCTGGATATGGAATGAAAATCTAGTATAATGAGATGAAGGACAGATTGGTAGGGGAACTTGAAAGTGGCAGTAATCCATTTCGTCGGTTTAATTACTTTTGTATGAACATGTTGGAATGAATACTTCAAGTGGTTAGTGTTAAATAAAGATGAACAAATCATATATACGTTGTTTCAGCTTTTTCGGATGATTAGGTGCATAATAAACAAAATGTTCCTTCTTACTTTCTAGCAAGAAATGAAATGAATCATCCAAAATAGATTAAGTTGAAATTACTTCTGTCATTCAAGTTATAATATGAAGTTGTATTATAATAGGTAGGAAGAAATCTCATGGTGTATTATGATTTTGAATAGTGAAGGTAATTGTTGGATTCAAATATACTTTAAATTTAGGACAAGCAGAATGAAATATTCTTTCTGTCCTTTTGGTTTTAATAGTGTATTAGGACTCTCTTTATATTGACTTCATTTTAGGATATAAAGTATGAATTAAGTGAAGTCATTTTAATAGGGTTGTTTAATTGAAACAATTAGAGGAATGCAATTGTTTTAAGGATTAGCGCTTATCATGCTCAGTTCATTGAACTGACCCATGCTAGCAATTTTGTAGATGGTCTTCGTAAGTGGCAAAGGAAGACAAAATCTGATATGATGCATTGATTGTTCTAAATTGGTTCTTATGAAGAATTCTGATTTGATTTCTAAACTGTATTGTGAAAAGAAGAGTTATCTCTTTTGTTGAAGGCTATTGTCTTAAAGTATGCCAGAAGTGCATAAGTTGTAATTGTATGGTTTTGGAAATGAATGAAATAGTGAGAAAATTACCTATTTAGAATGTGTATCTTATCTTGTTGGGATGATCTTCTTATTGGCTATATGAATGAGTGTGCATTCTTATTGTTTTAAACAATGGATTATAGATGATCTTCTTAAGTAAGCCATAGCTAATTATGTGGCTGATTACTACATTCTTAATTAGTGACTCATTATAACTTATGATTGTGATAAAAAAAAACTGTAAATAAGATCACTACATTTATAGGGAACATCGAGAGTGGGTTATGCCCTAAAATGTATCTATAAGAAGAGGTGGACCTTCCCCTCTTGCAATGCACTAATTATAAAAGGAACAAATGACTATAAATCACTAAGACTTAACAGTAGAAAGTCTGATATATCTCAGCCTATTAGGTTGATGCATTTCCCTCGTTGGATAAGTTATTTCTAAATAACGGAACTTAAATTGTTGTAGTCCTATTTTTGTGGATAAAAGGTTGTTAGGTCTCAACTGACAACCAGGAAACAATCTTAAGTTAATCAAAGTCCCTTTTTGTAAAACTGAACCCTAATTACAAAAAGGTAATTTAAAGAGTATTGGACTCGGGGTTAGGGAAGGCTGCCTAAATATGTAGTCCTGTAACCCAAATATAACTTAACGTAAGTAATTGTCTTGGGGATATGTACATCTTTCTGAGGCTATTCTGTAGGATGTTGACACACGTCAACTGCAAGGTCGTACCTTCGTGAAGATTAGGATCTTCTCGAGGATACAACAATGCAGATGACATGTGGTAACACCCTTCTGCATTGATCGTTAAGATTTACACACCTGGAATTTGATCAATATTTTCTCTCCGGGACTGGTTAGGACCATAATCAGGTTATGAGGAAGCCCTTTGAGATTCAGGGTACCTTGGCACATAGGGATAACTTCGGTTGACCCTGTATGCCAATTTATCCTTAGTCTTTAAGAGTCTCTTCATAACGTGAACTATGATGTTAACCCGATCTAGAGTGAAACCTTGGGTCAAGGGGACTGACAGAAGTCAGTATAAGACGTTCTATATAACAATAGAGTGGGGTGAAGGATGTATTCCAGATTGACGAGTATGTCGTCAAGGAATAAATAATACGAATAGTATGTTATAAAACTTTGGCCAAAGTATCGCAAGCTGTTGATTGCGTTGTCCTATGTCACCTAGTCTAAGGATCGTGATGCCGATGAATAGTGGTAACAATTATTCAGATAGGTTCCTTGGGTAGATCACTCAGAACCTAGAATAGGGAAGAAGAGCCATGAGTATGAAGTATTTAGTAGAAAACTCCATGCTCAATGTTACACATGAATAGATCGGTAGTTCACCGAGTCATGGAATGAATAGATCGGTGGTACACCGAGTCATTACAGCTGCATATGGTTATCTTTATAAGAATGATTGTTGAGATGTGTGTTCTAAATTATGTATTTAGAACAGAGAACATTAATCATGCAAAAAAAAAAATCCTTGTTTCTAAAAGTATTAAAATGGGAATGTTACATCTTGGTATCAGAGCTGAAGGTTGCAGCTCTTGGACCTATTGTGTCCATAATCTGATAAAAACCTGAATTTTCTTGTAACAGAAAATGGTTAGAACAAGGGGAAATGTTGCGAATAATGCTCCACCTGTTGAAGGAGTAGCAACAACCCAAAAACTTGATGAGATCCTTGCTGCCCTGTTGGATACAAGAGATCGTTTGACTGTACTTGAGTAGTAAGTGATGGGAAATGAGGAGGAAGAAGAAGCTGGTAATAACAATCAGCTACCTCCAGAGGACAACCCCAAATTGGGTGTTGATAATAACAATGGAAATGTACCTACCCAACCAGAAAACAAAAAGGCTAGGTTGGCAGTGGAACTCACTAATGATATAAAAAGGATAAGTCCACCCAAATTTGATGGCACCACATTAGGAGATGGAGCTGAGAATTGGCTCAGTGAAATGGAGAAGTACTTTGTGATAAGAAACTTCTCGGAGGAAACCAAAGCTATTTGGGGAGCATATCAGCTTTCCCATGAAGCATCTTCATGGTGGGACAGTCGTAAGGCTGAGTTAAATATTGATGAAACCAACATCACTTGGGATCAATTTAAAGGTTATTTTAGGCAACGTTGGCTGCCACAACTTTATTATGATCAGAAAATGACAGAATTTCAGAACTTAGCTCAAGGAAAGCTAACTATAACTGAGTATTGGGAGTGGTTTACGAAACTCCTCAAGTATGTACCACAGTATCAAACTGATGAGAAGTTCAGAATACAAAAATTCATCATGGGACTGAATCCTGTGATTGGAGGAGAGGTTGATGTTCATAGCCCAACCACTATGGAAGGGGTTGTCAAAAAGGCCATAAGGCAGGAACAGAAATTAAAAGCTATTTCTGCTCATAAAGAGGAAGTGCGGAAGAAAATTCCAAATCCTTCTTCAGCTTCTCTTGCACCTAAGAAGGGACCATGGAAAAATTTTGGTAACAAAAATAAGTTTTCAGCTGATAATAATAAGAAAACAACAACGAACAAGCCTACTGGAAATGCAAGGAATAATTTTGCAAAGAATAATAATAATGGGTAGAAGCCCTATGGAGGTCAACATGATAATTTTAGGGTTGGAAATAATTTTGAGCATAAAAAGGGACCTGTAGGAGGCTGCTATAATTGTGGAAAAGATCATTATGCAAATCAATGTCCTTTGAAGAAGGATGATCGTAATCAGTAGCATAAGATACATGCTGCAGTAGCAGACAAGCAAGCTGAAAAGCAAGTTACACCTATTGAAGTTCCTGGTAAGTTATTTGGCATACCTGTAACTGTTCTTTTTGATATGGGAGCTACTGAATGTTTTATTTCTAGTAAAATCACTTCAAAACTTAAAAGAAAAGATGAAAAATGGATAAATCATGGACTGTACATTATGGTAATAATTATGTTCATACAGTTAGTATGTGTCTTTTTGGGGCAGTCCTTGACTTACCTAACTTTTCCACTGAAGTTGATCTCTATGTTGCACCTTTGGGATCCTATGACGTTGTCATCGGCGTTAATTGGTTAGCTGAGCATAAAGCAAAAGTGGACTACTTTGAAAAACATATAAGATGTTTAGATGATCTGCAGAAAACAATAGAGATTCAAGGTGTAAAATGAGAAATTTCAGTTAGGAAATTGTCAGCTATGCAACTTAAAAAGGCCAAAAATAAAGGTTGTACCTTATATGTGGTAAAAATATCTGAATCTAAGAAGAAGACAGTGATTTCATGAAACGATACCCATTGTTACAGAATTTCAGAGACGTATTTCCAGAAGAATTACCAGGTTTACCACCTAAAAGGGAGTTTGACTTCACCATTGAGATCAAACCAGGTACAAAACCTATTTCTAAAGCACCTTATCGAATGACTACCACAGAATTAGTTGAGCTTAAGGCTCAGTTGCAAGAACTTTTTTCTAAAGGTTTGATTAGACCAAGTGTTTCACCTTGGGGAGCACCAGTGATATTTGTGAAAAAGAAAGATGGAACACTTAGATTGTGTATTGATTATCGGATGTTAAACAAAGCAACAATCAAAAATAGATATCCACTTCCTAGAATTGATGATTTATTTGATCAGATGCATGGAGCATCGGTATATTCCAAGATAGATCTTCGATCCGGATATCATCAATTAAGAATTAAAGATGAAGATATTCATAAAACAACTTTCCAGACAAGGTATGGACATTATGAATTCACGGTTTTACCCTTTGGATTAACTAATGCACCTGCAGCTTTTATGAACTTAATGAATAATATCTTTCAAGAATACTTGGACAAGTTTGTGCTTGTATTCTTGGACGACATTCTCATATATTCTAAGAGTGTTGAGGAGCATAATGAGCATTTGAAAGTAGTCTTGGAAATTTTGAGAAAGAGAAGGTTATATGGTAAGTTATCCAAATGTTCTTTCTTTGATAGCGAAGTTCATTATTTGGGTCATGTTATAAGTAAAGAAGGAATTGCTGTAGATCCTTCTAAAATAGTGGCAATAACCGAGTGGCCTGCACCAAAGAATGTACATGAAGTAAGAAGCTTCATGGGCCTTGCTGGTTATTATAGAAAATTTGTTAAAGATTTTTCTAAAGTGGCTGCACCGATAACTTCATTGCAGAAAAAGGATAAGAAATTTGTTTGGGATGATAAATGTGAATCTACTTTTAAAAATTTGAAAAGTCAGTTGACTTCAACACCTATTCTGGCTGTACCTGATCCTAATGGAGACTTTACTGTTGTAACAGATGCATCTGGGGAAGGCCTTGGAGGTGTTTTGTTACAAAATGATCATGTCATAGCATATGAAAGTAGAAAACTTAAGTTACATGAGTTGAATTATGCTCCACATGATTTAGAGCTTGCTGCCATAGTACATGCACTTCAAGTTTGGAGGCATTATTTACTTGGTAAACCTTTTGAGTTGAAAACTGATCATCTTGGGCTGAAATATATTTTCACTCAGCCTAATCTGAATGCAAGATAGCGAAGGTGGTTAGAGTTTTTGTCTCAATATGATTTTGATATAAGTTACATCAAAGGAAAAGAGAATAGAGTAGCAGATGCTCTAAGTCGTAGGAAGCACATTTCTGCTCTTATAACATTAAGAACTCAGTATAAAGATGAAGTAAAAAGAGCAATGGAATCTGATTTATACTTTCAGCAAGTAAAAACAGCGCTTGCTGCAGATCCAAAAGATGAAAGGTATAAAGGTTTTCATTTTGATAATGAAGGAATCTTACGTTATGAAAACAAGAGTATACATACCTTTGCTTAATGATTTGAGAAAGAAATTGTTAGCTGAATTTCATAATTCACCTTTTTCTGGACATCCAGGTATTACTAAAATGCTTGCTGATATAAAACAACAATATTTCTGGAAGGGAATGAAAAAGGATGTTGTTAATTTTGTGACTCATTGTCTTGAATGTCAGCGAGTGAAAGCAGAACATATGCACCCGGCTGGTTTATTATATCCCCATAGCATTCCGCAGTACAAATGGCAAGTAGTAAGCATGGATTTTGTACAAGGTCTACCTATGTCAAGAAATAAACATGATGTTATTTTAGTAGTTGTTGATAAACTAACAAAAGTAGCTCATTTTATTGTTGGAAATCTGAAGGATGATTCTCCTGTGTTAGCTAAAAGATTTGTACATGAAATTTTCAGATTACATGGAGTACCTGAATTGATTATATCAGATAGGGATCCTAGAATGACATCAAGATTTTGGCAAACGCTGAATGCAGCTCTTGGAACTAAACTGAACTTCAGTTCTGTGTATCATCTGGAAACGGATGGACAGACTGAAAGAGTAAATCAAGTGTTAGAAGATATGTTACGATGTATTGTATGGATCAACAGTATAAATGGGAAGAGTATCTTCCATTAGTTGAATTTGCATACAACAATACATATCACGCTTCTCTTAAGATGGCACCTTTCGAGGCACTTTATGGAAGAAAATGCAGAACCCCTGTTAGTTGGGACAGCATTGAGGATAGAGAGGTAATTGGGCCTGAAATCCTTACAGAAATGGAACAGCAAGTTAAAATGATTCGTGAACGCTTGAAAGAAGCAGCAGATAGGCAGAAGAGTTATGTTGATTTAAAGCGGATTGATCAGAAATTTGAGCTTGGTGAAAAGGTTTTTCTTCATGTTAAACCAAGAAAGAGTTCTATAACTTTTGGCAAGGCTACCAAGTTATCACCTCGTTTTGTGGGACCTTTTGAAATTGTCGAAGTAATCAATCCCATAGCTTATCGATTAGCATTACCACCTGCTTTTTCATGAATGCATGATGTTTTCCATATTTCTTTGCTTAAGAAATACGTTTCCGATTTGTCACATGTGTTAAATTGGAATTCCTTGTAGGTCCAAGACCCAGGAATAATCATGGTTAAACCCATTCGAGTGCTGGAAACTCATCAGTTGCAATTAAGGAATCATGAAATACGACAATGTAAGGTCCAGTGGGACCAGTTTAACAAAGAAAGTGCAACTTGGGAGAATCTAGAAGATATGAGAACAGCTTTTCCTTTTCTTTTTGAACAGAACTGAATCTGTTGACTGATAAAAATTGTGATTTTATCTTTTACATGACATTAAGTAAGCCAATTTTGGAGCAAACATTTATTCCGATGAGATAAATAGTAATATAATACTGATTTCTGGAACTATTTAAAAGTTTGAAATAGTTGATTTGATAGTAAGTGAAAGAAATTGACTGACCATAAGGTAAATAAAAGTTGTAATCATCGGGACGATGATTCTTTTAGGAGGGAAGCATGTAACACCCTGAACTATTGTTACTTTCTCCTTTGCATTCAAGTGTTGATATGTGATTTTTCCATATGATGATATGTTCTTTTGATTGTGGGAAATCATGCTTGAATTGGTTGTGTCCTTTCTGCTCTCAAGATCTGTGATTGAACGGGAATATGCTTGGATTTATTTTCTTTCATTTCTCACATATGAGTACAATCTGATTTCTGGGAGATCGTAGACTTACCTATCTCTATGACTCATCCTTGGATCAATTGCATTGATCCAAGGAATGTTTTAATTATATTCGGGATGAAAAATTATGTATTGACATTTCATGAATTATTAAGTCTGACTGAACTTAGAAAGTATAAGTTCTTTTAAAATCTTCTTCATATGAAAATATTTCCGTAGTGGAAGTTTTGTTGGATTCCGGAAATTAATCCTGGCAGGTCATTGCAATCAGAATCTGGTCTCAATCATTTTGGCATTGGAAAGGACCTGGACCTTAAGCCAGGTAGGATATGTAAGTTTTCCATCAAAAGCTAATTACTTGATGCAAATCTAGAATCTGATCTGGGAACGTTGTATTCTGTTTGAATTCGGAATGATGATTTCAGCCTATTAAAGTAGACCTAAACTAGAATCAGTAAGGTTAATAGTTTTGAACCTAAACTATAACCTATTGTTGCTAGGGTTAGTTGATCTAACCTAGTCCTAAACTATGTACTTGATATTCCTAAGGGTTATCTAAACCTAAAACTAAGGTGGGTGACAAATGTTATAACCTAAGTTGTTAAGATTAAACTTACCTATGATCTAACCTAAGTCACTAACCTATCCTAAACTAATGCTATGGAAAGGAACCTAAGGGGTCGCAAGTTTTGGGGGGTGATTTCAATGGCATTTAAGGAGAGGATAAGGATGAAGGGGTAGGGAGTACTGCCAAGGTTAGCGGAGGTTAATTTGGTAAGAGGGAAGCTTACATGGCAGCATCTCTAAAATGGAAACTTTTGTTATTTGCAATGTGGAACTCGCCAACTTTGGTGGATGGTGGCAATGGAAAATGGGCGGAGAAAAGAATTTAATGCAATTAAATTACATGGGTTCTCGAGCTCAGGCCGCCTTGAGAGACATGCAAAGGGAATTTTGTTTGGTTGTTTCTTTTGTTATGCCTTCCATTTTTCGCTCTACATGAGCACTAGTTTTTCGAACCAGCAGTTTACTCTTCGTTGCATGGCAATTTTGAAAGTTTCAAATTTACTTCTGTGTCGTGGGGAATATATAAGGCATGGAGGAAGCAATATTTTGTTGTTTAATCTTTCGTGGAAAGGAAGAGAAAGGGCGAGCTCAACCAGAGGTCTTCTTCAACTTTTTAGCGACACTATCAGGCATGATATGCCCTAACTGTTAAAATCTTGCTTTCCTTTAAATGTTTTCATTAAAACAACTATGTTCTGATGATATTCGTGCATTTTTTACTTGGCTGGTAAAAATGATTTGTGGGTTTTATGTAAGCTTGGGTTCTGGATTGAACGTGGAAATGTTAGTTCAAAAGGAAACTTGTTTTCGTTGTTTTCTTGTTCCCTTGTTGTGGTTTAAGCTTGGAGTTCTTTATCCAGTTAGAACTGTCACATTGCTTTTCTTTGCTGTGTATTTGTAACTAGAAACCTGTACCAGATTTCGTAGGGTTTTCTAGGTGATGAATTGATAAATGTGTTTGATTTCTTAAGATCCTTACTGATGTTAATGATTTGGTTGTATTCGTTGATTTGGGTTTTTGGGAACTGTTGTGTTTTCATACCCATTTGGGTAAACAACTAGTGACTATTGTAAGCTTCTGTCTGATTGATTTACTAGATTAAAAACTTGCTCCACGGAAGAAAATGTTTTTAAAGAATATGTATTTTCTTTTGCTATGGTAATCTCTTTTGCTTCGGTTGTGAATGGAGTAATAGATTGTTGCTTGCCATGAGAAACTCTGACTGTAACAAGTTTTTGATCAAGAGAACTGGAAAATGATTTCAAGATCGGGTTGCTCGTAAACTCAGTAAAAGAAAACTCGACTATTACATGTTGCGTGTTTTGGAAATATGGAATGATTGAATCCTTATCACCTCTTGTGAAGGTGTTTGGTTGCTTTTTAATTTTCGCAGGTACTATGCGAGTAATACAGTGTATGGCTTAGTTGTTTATTTTATGGTGTCCATGTATGTTGGCAATATGAGTTATATGGAAAGATTAGTTGTTGAATGGGTTTCATGTTCTTCTTGCGAATTCTTGTTTGCTTCTTGGAAGAGTTGTAACAAGAAATTGTGTTCATCAATTTTGTTTTTTTAGCCTGTTCCTTTGGATCAGGTTTGTATCAAGTTCAATAGGATGTAATGTGTTTACGTCAAATGTTGATTTTGGTTTTACAAGAAGTATAGTTATAGATTCCATAGGGATCTATTGACAAACCAATAAAATAGTTCTACCTGACCCTAGCTAATGGGTGAACTTAGGTGTTAGAATTACTCATCTACTCCTTCTTTGATTGGACTAATGAATGTTTATCACTTCGTGAAAGTTGATATCATTCAGAACTCGATTATAGTGTGTTTTGATCTTCTCTGTTTTCTCTCTCTGAGCTAAAAAGGAAAATTGGAAAGGGTTTTAAAAATAAGAAAGTTTTAATACTCTCTTTTTTTATGTTAGTGTGCTCTTCTTTAGAATTCTATAAGGAACTCAAACAGCAAGGTTATGAGATGACAGGACTGTAATATTAAGTTGAAAGGAATAGTAGGAAGTGGGATCCTAATTTGGAAGACTCCTTTCATCTTACAGCATGTTAAGATCTTGTTTCGAACTTACTGTTTGTTATTTATTTTTGTAAAGTAATTCAGTATTTATTGCTTGTATTCTAGATATGGAATGAAAATCTAGTATAATGAGATGAAGGACAGATTGGTAGGGGAACTTGAAAGTGGCAATAATCCATTTCGTCGGTTTTAATTACTTTTGTATGAACCTGTTGGAATGAATACTTCAAGTGGTTAGTGTTAAATAAAGATGAACAAATCATATATACGTTGTTTCAACTTTTTCGGATGATTAGGTGCATAATAAACAAAATGTTCCTTCTTACTTTCTAGTAAGAAATGAAATGAATCATCCGAAATAGATTAAGTTGAAATTACTTCTGTCATTCAAGTTATAATATGAAGTTGTATTATAATAGGTAGGAAGAAATCTCATGGTGTATTATGATTTTGAATAGTGAAGGTAATTGTTGGATTCAAATATACTTTAAATTTAGGACAAGCAGAATGGAATATTCTTTCTGTCCTTTTGGTTTTAATAGTGTATTAAGACTCTCTTTATATTGACTTCATTTTAGGATATAAAGTATGAATTAAGTGAAGTCATTTTAATAGGGTTGTTTAATTGAAACAATTAGAGGAATGCAATTGTTTTAAGGATTAGCATTATCATGCTCAGTTCATTGAACTGACCCGTGCTAGCAATTTTGCAGATGGTCTTCGTAAGTGGCAAAGGAAGACAAAATCTGATATGATGCATTGATTGTTCTAAATTGGTTCTTATGAAGAATTCTGATTTGATTTCTAAACTGTATTGTGAAAAGAAGAGTTATCTCTTTTGTTGAAGGCTATTGTCTTAAAGTATGCCAGAAGTGCATAAGTTGTAATTGTATGGTTTTGGAAATGAATGAAATAGTGAGAAAATTACCTATTTAGAATGTGTATCTTATCTTGTTGGGATGATCTTCTTATTGTCTATATGAATGAGTGTGCATTCTTATTGTTTTAAACAATGGATTATAGATGATCTTCTTAAGTAAGCCATAGCTAATTATGTGGCTGATTACTACATTCTTAATTAGTGACTCATTATGACTTATGATTGTGATTAAAAAAACTGTAAATAAGATCACTACATTTATAGGGAACATCAAGAGTGGGTTATGCCCTAAAATGTATCTATAAGAAGAGGTGGACCTTCCCCTCTTACAATGCACTAATTATAAAAGGAACAAATGACTATAAATTGTTAAGACTTAACAGTAGAAAGTCTGATAAATCTCAGCCTATTAGGTTGATGTTTTTCCCTCGTTGGATAAGTTATTTCTAAATAATGGAACTTAAATTGTTGTAGTCATATTTTTGTGGATAAAGGGAGGTTAGGTCTTAACCGACAACCAGGAAACAATATTAAGTTAATCAAAGTCCCTTTTTGGTAAAACTGAACCCTAACTAAAAAAAGGTAATTTAAAGAGTATTAGACTCGGGGTTAGGGAAGGCTACCTAAATATGTAGTCCTGTAACCCAAATATAACTTAACATAAGTAATTGTCTGGGGATATGTACATCTTTTCGAGGCTATTCCATAGGATGTTAACACACGTCAACTGCAAGGTCGTACATTTGTGAAGATTAGGATCTTCTCGAGGATATAACAATGCAGATGACATGTGGCAACACCCTTATGCATTGATCGTTAAGATTTACACACCTGGAATTTGATCAAGATTTTCTCTCCGGATCTGGTTAGGACCATAATCATGTTATGAGGAATCCCCTTGAGATTTAGGGTACCTTGGCACATAGGGATAACTTTGGTTGACCCTGTATGCCAATTTATCCTTAGCCTTTAAGAGTCTCTTCATAACGTGAACTATGATGTTAACCCAATCTATTGTGAAACCTTGGGTCAAGGGGACTGACAAAAGTCGGTATAAGATGTTTTATATAACAATAGAGTGGGGTGAAGGATGTATTCGAAATTGACGAGTATGCCATCAAGGAAGAAATAATACGAATAGTATGTTATAAAACTTTGGCCAAAGTATCGCAAGCTGTTGATTGCGTTGTCCTATGTCACCTAGTCTAAGGATCGTGATGCCGATGAATAGTGGTAACAATTATTCAGATAAGTTCCTTGGGAAAATCACTCAGAACCCAGATTATGGAGGAAGAGCCATGAGCATGTAGTATTCAGTAGAAAACTCCATGCTCAATGTTACACATGAATAGATCGGTAGTTCACCGAGTCATGGAATGAATATATCGGTGGTACACCGAGTCATTACAGCTGCATATGGTTATCTATTATAAGAATGATTATTGAGATGTGTGTTCTAAATTATGTATTTAGAACAGGGAACATTAATCATGCAAAAAAAAATTCCTTGTTTCTAAAATTATTAAAATGGGAATGTTACATCTTGGTATCAGAGCTAAAGGTTGCAGCTCTTGGACCTATTGTGTCCATAATCTGAGAAAAACCTGAATTTTTTTATAACAGAAAATGGTTAGAACAAGGGGAAATGTTGCGAATAATGCTCCACCTATTGCAGGAGAAGCAACAGCCCAAAAACTTGATGAGATCCTTGCTGCCCTATTAGATACAAGAGATCATTTGACTGTACTTAAGCAGTAAGTGATGGGAAATGAGGAGGAAGAAGAATCTGGTAATAACAATCAGCTACCTCCAGAGGGCAACCCTGAATTGGGTGTTGATAATAACAATGGAAATGTACCTGCCCAACTATAAAACAAAAAGGCCAGGTTGGCAGCGAAACTCACTAATGATATAAAAATGATAAGTCCACCCAAATTTGATGGCACCACATTAGGAGATGGAGTTGAGAACTGGCTCAGCGAAATGGAGAAGTACTTTACGATAAGAAACTTCTCGGAGGAAACCAAAGCTATTTGGGGGGCATATCATCTTTCCCATGATGCATCTTCATGGCAGGACAGTCGTAAGGCTGAGTTAAATATTGATGAAACCAACATCACTTGGGATCAATTTAAATGTTATTTTAGGCAACGTTGGCTGCAACAACTTTATTATGATCATAAAATGACAAAATTTCATAACTTTGCTCAAGGAAAGCTAACTATAACTGACTATTGGGAGCGGTTTATGAAACTCCTCAAGTATGTACCGCAGTATCAAACTGACGTGAAGTTCAGAATATGAAAATTCATCATGGGACTGAAACTCGTTATTAGAGGAGAGGTTGATGTTCACAGCCCAACCACTATGGAATGGGTTGTCGAAAAGGCCATAAAGCAGGAACAAAAATTAAAAGCTATTTCTGCTCATAAAGAGGAAGTGCGGAAGAAAATTCTAAATCCTTCTTCAGCTTCTCTTGCACCTAAGAAGGGACCATGGAAAAATTTTGGTAACAAAAATAAGTTTTCAGCTGAAAACAATAAGAAAACAACAGCGAACAAGCCTACTAGAAATTCAAGGAATAATTTTGCAAAGAATAATAATAATAGGTAGAAGCCCTATGGAGGTCAACATGATAATTTTAGGGTTGGAAATAATTTTGAGCATAAAAAGGGACCTGTAGGAGGCTGCTATAATTATGGCAAAGATCATTACGCAAATTAGTTTCCTTTGAAGAAGGATGATCGTAATCAGTAGCATAAGATACATGTTGCAGTAGCAGACAAGCAAGCTGAAAAGCAAGTTACACCTATTGAAGTTCCTAGTAAGTTATTTGGCATACCTGTAACTGTTCTTTTCAGCACGAGAGCTACTGAATGTTTTATTTCTAGTAAACTCGCTTCAAAACTTAAAAGAAAAGCTGGAAAAATGGATAAATCATGGATTGTACATTATGGTAATAATTCTGTTAGTTTTGGAAGATGTCGCTAAATCTAATTTGATGGGTGGGTGAGTAAGGCTAGCTATTGGTATGACCCCTGTAACACCCTTGATAGTTTTTATTTTCCTCCTTTACATTTCAAGTGTTGACATGTGATTTTCCTTATAAAGATGTGTTCTTTTGAATTTTGGAGATCATGCTTGATATGGATAAATCATCTTCTATTCTTAAGATCCTTTGACTGAATTGGAATGGCTTCCTTAAATCCATTTTTTATTTTCTTGTAGGTGATTACAATCTGGTTTAAGAATTGTAAACTTTTCTACTAATCTGACTCATCCTTGGATCAATTTCAGTGATCCAAGGAATGTTTTAAAAAATCTACTCTGTAGGATGAATGGTAAATCGACATTCCAGGAATTGATAGACATATGAATGAACTTTGACAGATACTAGTTCTTTGATTGTTGTATGAACATGTTCTATTCAATGGTATGTCATGCTTGGATCTTTTCAGTTTGATTGTACCAGGACAATGTTGATGCAAACTAACCGTAGTTGTTCACAGCATAGGAAAGATCCATAATCCTAAGAAGAACTATCCTACATAATTCTAAGATAGGTAAAAATAATTACTACCTAAACTATGTTACGTAACAGAATTCCTATTTTAACCTAAAGCTTTCTATTCCACTTTGATTTGGTTGATTGGCATCCTAACCTAAGCTCGGTTGAAGGAATTTGGAAAGGTTTCTAGGTTATTAAAAATTTACCTAGAAACTAATACTACCAGGTTATATTATGATCTAACCTAATGCCTAAAACTATAGTAATGAAAAATTAATCTAACCTAAGTGGAAACTACCTTAGGCTATGTGCTAAGACCTATTGTGGTAATTGTTGTTTGGGTTATAACCTAAGGTATATATATACTACAAATTACCTAAGGTCTAACCTAAACAATATAATCTACCCTAAACTAATGGGTTTGAATGGGGAATTAGGTGGTCGCATACATGGTAGGTGATGGTTCCAAGGCATTAAAATTGTTGATAAGGTTTTAATTACTTGGAGGTACTACCAGCTTTGGCAGGGGTTAGTGAATTTGGTGGAGGCTTAGGTGGAGGCTCCACTAAAATGGAATTCTTTGTTAGATTTGATTTGGAAATAACTAAACATGAGAGGCGGTGGCAAAGGAGGATAGGCAGGAAAATAGGAGTTAAGGGAATTAATTGTTTTTGGTCTTCGTGCTCAAACTGCCTTGGAAGGCATGCAAATGGTTTGGTATGTGGTTGTTTCACTTTGCATGTTTTGTGATTTTCACTCTGCATGCTCACTGGTTTTTCAAACCAGCAGATAGAACTACACTTGATGGTCTATTTTTGAGGTTTTAAACCTAGTTTCAGTTCGTGGAATATATAGGAGGCATGGTGGAAAAAGAACATGGTTATTTGATTTTTCATGGAGAAAAAGAGAAGTTTTGAGCTCAGCTGGAGGTTCTCTTTGACTTGGTAGAAGCGCTATCAGGCATGATAGGCTCTAAACTTTAAGATCTTTTTCTCTCTTATAAATGTTTCATTAAAATGATTCTGCTCTATGAGATTCTCAGATTCCTTATTTTGTCTGGTTATTGACTTGTGGGGTTTATTAAATCTATGTTATTGGTTTTGAATTTCATGGTAAATAGAGTTCTGTTTAGAAACTTACCATGTACAGTTCTTAAAAATAAGAATGCATGCATAAACGTATCTCTGTAACTTGGCTTTTTCATTTAGAATGGGAAATCGAAGTAATCTGTTTAGATAAATCTTCGTTGCTATTTAAATGTGGTTCAGAGTTTGGAGATCTTTGGGTTCTATCTAAACTTGCTGGAATTTGTGTTTGTTGATCGTGAGCTTGAGCTGAACTTGTGTATTAATGGAGCTTGTATCCGAGCTCGTTTTAGATTTGAAACTTGAGTTTCGTTGAGAGAAAATATTGGGATCTGCAACCGTGTTTTACATTCTTTTGAAATTTGAAATAGTTATTGTAGATTGGTAACTACAAAGCACTCGTATTTGTTACTTGTGTGGACTCTGTACTCTGTGGGAATTCCTAGTCCTACTTGAGCTAGTATTTGGACTTCGTGTTTTCTTATAAAATTGTGCAGGAGCTTTTTGTTGTTCTGAACTAGAGTTTGGAGACCTAGGTAGCTCCAAACTGTTGTTAGAAGTTTGTATTTGATCCTGTACACGTAATTTATTACTCGCATTTTCCTGAACTGTTGTTAGAGAACTTTTGTTCTTAAGGATCATGATTTTTATACTTGTAATGACCTGGACTGTTGTTGAAGTCCGTAAATGGATTAGAGTCTGTGTATTTCTCTAGTGATCATTTTTACTGTTAATGCAAGGTTGTAATGTACACAGACACTCACGTTTTATTATTTATGTGGACTCTGAACTTTGTGGGAAACCTTAGTTCCATTGAGTTAGTTTTTGGACTTCACATTTGATTTGAACTCATGTAGGAGTCACTTGTTGTGTTGAACCCGTGTTTGTATTTTGGAAAAAAAATCAAGGCCTTGATGATGTCATTTATGGCTCTGTACCTATGTTTTATGTAGAGGAATTTCAGACTGTTAATGGAAGTTGTATTTTCATTTGCATTCATTTTGTGTATTGTATAGATCTGAAATTTGTTAGGACTTGTGTCGACTCTGTTCTGGAACTTTGGAGTTGTGTTCTATTTTGTTATAAACGTTTAAAAAAAAATTACAACTCTTTTGTCGAGTTTTTGCTCAAGGTAAAATTGGGAGAATAATTGGGTTATTGTGGGAAAAACTCTCCAAGATATCAATGGAAAAACGTTCTTGTTTGATGAATAAAATTGTTAATTCAGTTTAAGAACTGTTTCTTCTTTCCTGAGATGTTGATGGTATTTAATTGGGAGTAGCCCTTTCTCTCAGTCCGAGGAAACTTGTATCTCAGACCTCTTAGAATAGACTCTGAGTTTCTTTTATGAGAAGAACTTAGTAATTTAGTACCGTATACTGTTATGGAGGGATTACTTGAATTTGTTCTAATAGTTTTTGTATTATAATTTGTTGAACCAAGAACTGGTTATTCTTTTTGTAATGCAAAAATGAAACCTGACCTTGGGATACTAGTATGAGTTGTTTGGTCTTCCTTTGCACAATCATTTGTAGAAATGATGTTGGAAGAGGTTATATTATTTGGTTTTATTGAACTGTAAATGTCAGTTTGTTGGTAGACTGTTGTTTTGTAGGGCCTTGCTTGTTGGTTTGAGATGAGTGAGTTGTCTCTGGCACTCTATCTTTTTCAGAATTATCTTTGGATGATGAAGAGTAGAGAGTAACCCTGTATGAGTTTTCCTTGATATTTGAACGTTGTTTCAAATCTCCAAAATTTTAAATTCTATATTAAAAGTAGATTTAAAACTTACAGGTAAAACCAATTGATCCTCTATTCTTCTTGGATTAAATGAAATTTTGCTCGGATGAATATCTTAATTGTTAAAATTTTTAAGGTAATAGTCTTTTGGGAGAAATAGTTGAATCATGTTTTGAATCTGTTCTGTTCTTGGATGTGTTGTGTTTAGGCATGAATTGTAATGGTTCTTCTTCTTCTTGTGTTTAGGAGATAGATGAGTCATCTTAATATGAACCATGCTCTAAACTGTTCTTTTGCTTGAAGCAAAGATAAATGTTGATTTCTTTTATGGCAGATTGGGAACAATGAGATGTTATAATATGTTGTTTGTCTAAGGATAATTGATGGGATCAATTAGACTCTATTTGTAGGGTTGAAATGGTAGATAATATTTTGTTCCTTTTCATGGAAGTAAAATTAATTGTTTATAGTGTACTTCTTTTTCGTTGCTTTTGATATATTGATTATTTGATGTAATAATTGTCTCATTAAAGCAGAGTTGTTTTAATGGAACAATTATTGGAATGCACTTCTTTTTAAGGCTTAGTGCTTATCATGCTCAGTTCATTGAACTGACCCGTGTTAGCAATTTTTGCAGATGGACTTCGTAAGTGATAAAGAAGGAAAAACTTACATGATACATTGGCTGATTTAAGTCTATTTCTTGTGATGAACTCTGATTTGTTCTTGAGACTGTATTGGAAAAGAAAAGTAGTATTCTTTTATAATTAATATAGTTGTTATGTAGTTTACCTGAATGCATAAGTTTTGTAAATGTAATGGTTATAAAGATAAATTGAAAGGTGGGAGATTACCAGTATTGGTTGTGTAAATTACTTTGCATTTGTATGAAAAAGATGGGTTCCATCTTGTTGTCAAATCTTCATATTATTTATATGTTAAATGGTTAAATTTTAATAAGATTGGATCAAGGGATTAAGTTCAATCTCCCTACTTATGATACAACTTGAAAAGTTGTAGAATGTGATTTTCGTTATATAAACTATAAATCATAGTAATGCAAAGTAGGATGAACATACATTATAAAAAAAAGTGATCAAGGGGTAGAATAAACCCTAACGCTATACATATAATGAAAGACTCTTCATCTTTCATAACTGTTCATAAATCATATAGATTTGATAACATGACTTCAATTTATCAGACTTCATTTGTTATGAAGTCTAATTTATTTTGGATATCTTCTGGCACTGAACTTTCTAAAAAGTTAATGTACTTTTTACATATGAAATATTATAACACTATGCAGTTATGCTTAACTGACAGTTTAACTATGTATTCGAAAAGTAAAAGCGGACAATGAATATAACAAAGTTCTTAAAGGGCTAAATGAATCAATTTAGAAAAGAACTTATGGAATGTTGGATTAGGGATTAGGCAGGTGGCTGAAATCTGTTTAAATAATCCAAATTAATTAAACAATTAATAAATTCCTTGGGTATGTACATCTCGATGAGGTTGTTCTGTAGGATGCTGGCACATGCCAACTGCAGGGTTGTACCTTCAAGAAGATTAGGATCTTCTCGAGGATACAACGATGCAGTCAACATGTGGCAATACCCTTCTGCATTGATCATCTAGATCTACACACATTGGACTTGATCTTAGTTTATCTCTAGATCTGGATTGTAGCATGGTTAAGATATGGAGTAGCCCTCTAAAACTCGGGGTACCTTGGCACATGGGGTTGACTTAGGTCGACCCAGTATGCCAACTTACCCTAAGTTTTCGGAGCCTCCCCTTATCATAACATATGTTGTTAACTCGAACTAGGGTTAAACCTTGGGCAAGTGGACTGATGGAAGTCAGTAAAGGACATTCTAGATAACAATAGAGTGGGGTGAAGGACATATTCTGGATTGACGAGTATGCCGTCAAGGAATAGTAATACAAACAGTATGTTAGAAATCTTTGGCCAAAGTATCACAAGCTGTTGGTTGTGTTGTCCTATGTCACCTAGTCTAAGGCTCGTGATGCCGATGAATATTGGTAACAAATATTCAGATAGGATCCTTATATAGATCACTCAATACCCTGAACAGGGTAAGAACAACCAAGTATATGTAGTATACAGAAAAGTATTCAATACTTGATGTTTAACATGAATAGATCGGTAGTTTACCGAGTCATGAAATGAATAGATCGGTAGTACACCGAGTCATTACAGCTGCATATGGTTATCTGTTATATGAATGGTTGATAAAGAATGTGTGATCTAAATTATGAATTTAGATCAGGGAACATTATTTTATTTTTTTAAAAATCCCTTGTTTCTAAAAGTCTTAAAATGGGAATGTTACATCTTGGTATCAGAGCTAAAGGTTGCAGCTCTTGGACCTATTGTGTCAACAATCTGATTAAACTTAAATTTTCTTATAACAAAAAATGGTGAGAACAAGAGGAAATGTTACAAATAACCCTCCACCTAAAGAAGGAGTGGCAACTGCCCAGAAACTTGATGAGATCCTTGCTTACCCTATTGGACACAAGAGATCATTTGACTGTGCTTGAGCAACAAGTAATGGGAAATGAGGAGGAAGAAGAAGCTGACAACACTAATCAGCCACCTCCAGGGGACAATGCCAATGTGGGTGTTGATAATAACAACATTAACATACCTACTCAACCTGAGAACAAAAAGGCTAGGCTAGCACAGAACTCACTAATGACATAAAAAGGATAAGTCCACCCAAGTTTGATGGCACCACATTAGGAGATGGAGCTGAGAATTGGCTCAGTGAAATGGAGAAGTACTTTGCAATAAGGAACTTCTCAGAGGAAACCAAGGCTATATGGGGAGCATATCAGCTTTCCCATGAAGCATCTTCTTGGTGGGACAGTCTGTAAGGCTGAGTTAAATATTGATGAAACTAACATCACTTGGGATCAATTTAAAAGTTATTTTAGACAGTGATGGCTGCCACAACTCTACTATGATCAGAAAATGACTGAATTTCAGAACTTAGCTCAAGGAAAGCTAACAGTAACTGAGTATTGGGAATGGTTTACAAAACTCCTCAAGTATGTACCTCAGTATCAAACTGATGAGAAGTTCAGGATACAGGAAATTCATTATGGGATTGAATCCCATTATAGGGGGAGAAGTTGATGTTCACAGCCCAACCACTATGGAAGGGGTTGTTGAAAAATCCATAAGGCAGGAACAAAAATTAAAGGCTATTTCTGATCATAAAGAGGAAGTAAGGAAGAAAGTTCCAAACCCCTCTTCAGCCTCTCTTGCACCTAAAAAGGGACCATGGAAGAATTTTGGTAATAAAAGAAAGTTTTTAGCTGATAATAATAAGAAAGTAACAACGAATAAGACTGCTGGAAATTCACGGAACAATTTTTCCAAGAATAATAACAATGGACAGAAGTCCTATGGAGGTCAGAATAATAACTATAAGACTGGAAATAACCTTGAGTCTAGAAAGGGACCTATAGGAGGTTGTTATAATTGCGGTAAGGATCATTACGTAAATCAATGTCCTTTGAAGAAGGATGATCGTAATCAGTAGCACAAAATACATGCTGCAGTAGCTAACAAGCAAGCTATACACCTATAGAAGTTCCTGGTAAGTTATTTGGCATACCTGTAACTATTCTTTTTGATACAGGTGCTACTAAATGTTTTATTTCTAGTAAAATTACTTCAAAACTTAAAAGAAAAGCTGGGAAAATGGATAAATCTTGGACTGTACATTATGGTAATAATGTTGTTCATACAATTAGTATGTGTCTTTTTGGAGCAGTCCTTGAATTACCTAAATTTTCCACTGAGGTTGATCTTTATGTTGCACCTTTAGGGTCTTATGATGTAATCATAGGTGTTAATTGGTTAGCAGAACATAAGGCTAAAGTGGACTATTTTGAAAAACGCATTAGTTGTTTAGATGATCTTCAGAAAATAAGTAGAGATTCAGGGTGTGAAACGTGAGATTTCTATTAGGAAAATGTCAGCTATGCAACTTAAAAAGGCCAAAAATAAAGGATGTACCTTATATGCAGTAAAAATTTCAGAAACTGCAGAGGAAAACAAGTGATTTCATGGATCGATATCCGTTGTTACGAGATTTCAGTGATGTATTTCTGGAAGAATTGTCAGGTCTTCCACCCAAAAGGGAATTTGATTTCACGATTGAGATCAAGCCTGGAACTGAACCTATATCTAAGGCACCGTATCGAATGACTACTATAGAATTAGTAGAGCTTAAGGCTCAATTGCAAGAACTTTTGTCTAAGGGTTTGATTAGACTAAGTGTTTCACCTTGGGGAGCACCAGTGATTTTTTTGAAAAAGAAAGATGGAACACTTAGATTGTGCATTGATTACAGAATGTTAAACAAAGCAACAATAAAGAATAGATATCCGCTCCCTAGGATTGATGATTTATTTGATCAGATGCGTGGAGCATCAGTATACTCTAAGATAGATCTTCGATCTGGGTATCATCAATTACGAATTAAGGATGAGGATATTCATAAAATTACTTTCAGAACAAGGTATGGACATTACGAGTTTATGGTTTTACCTTTTGGATTAACTAATGCACCTGCGACATTTATGAATTTAATGAATAATATCTTTCAAGAATACTTGGACAAATTTGTGCTCGTATTCTTGGATGACATTCTCATATATTCTAAAAGCATTGAAGAGCATCATGAGCATTTGAAAGTAGTTTTAGAGATTCTGAGAAAGAGACGGTTGTTTGGTAAACTGTCCAAATGTTCTTTCTATGACACAGAAGTTCACTATTTGGGTCATGTAATAAGTAAAGATGGAATTGTTGTAGATCCTTCAAAAATTATAGCTATAACAAAATGGCCTACACCAAAGAATGTACATGAAGTTAGAAGCTTCATGGGACTTGCTGGCTACTATAGGAAATTTGTAAAAGACTTTTCCAAGGTAGCTGCACCAATAACTTCCTTACAAAAGAAGGATAAAAAGTTTGTCTAGAGTGAAAAATGTGAAATTGCATTTAAAACCTTGAAGGAACAGTTAACTTCTACACCTATTCTTGTAGTACCAGATCCTGATGGAGATTTTATGGTGGTAACTGATGCATCCGGTGAAGGTCTAGGAGGTATTTTTTACAAAGTGGTCATGTTATTGCATATGAAAGTAGGAAACTTAAGTTACATGAGTTGAATTATGCTCCACATGATTTAGAGCTTGCATGCCATTGTTCATGCACTTCAAGTTTGGAGGCATTATCTACTTGGTAAACCATTTGAGTTGAAAACTGATCATCTTGGGCTGAAGTACATTTTCACTCAGCCAAATTTGAATGCAAGGCAGTGAAGATGGTTAGAGTTTTTGTCTCAATATGATTTTGACATAAGTTATATTAAGGGTAAAGAAAATAGAGTGGTTGATACTCTAAGTCGTAGGAAGCACATTTCTGCTCTTATAACACTAAGAACTCAGTTTAAGGATGAAGTAAAAAGTGTTATGGAATATGATTCTTACTTTCAACAAGTAAAAGCAGCACTTACTGCAGATTCTAATGATTTGAGGTATAAAGGTTTTCACTTTGATAAAGAATGAATCTTACGATTTGAAAATAGAGTTTATGTACCTTTGATTAATGGTTTGAGAAAGAAATTGTTAGTAGAATTTCATAATTCACCTTTCTCTGACACCCGGGCATTACAAAGATGCTTGCTGATATAAAACAACAATATTTCTGGAAAGGAATGAAGAAAGATGTTATTGATTATGTAACACATTGTCTAGAGTGCCAACGTGTTAAGGCGGAACATATGCACCCAGCCAGTTTATTGTATCCTCATAGCATACCGCAATATAAATGGCAAGTAATAAGCATGGATTTTGTACAAGGATTACCTATGTCAAGGAATAAGCATGATGTTATTTTGGTAGTTGTTGATAAACTAACAAAAGTAGCTCATTTTATTGTTGGAAATCTGAAGGATGATTCACCTGTTTTGGCTAAAAGATTTGTACACAAAATTTTCAGATTACATGGGGTACCTGAATTAATCATATCTGATAGAGATCCTAGAATGACATCAATATTTTGGCAAATGCTTAATGCAGCTCTAGGAACTAAGCTAAATTTCATTTCTGCGTACCACCCAGAAACAGATGGACAGACTGAAAGAGTAAATCAAGTTTTAGAAGATATGTTATAAATGTATTTTATGGATCAGCAGTATAGGTGGGAAGAATATATTCCATTAGTTGAATTTGCTTATAACAATACATATCATGCTTCTCTTATGATGGCACCTTTTGAGGCACTTTATGGAAGAAAATGTAGAACCCCTGTTAGTTGGGACAGCATAGAGGATAGAGAGGTAATTAAACCTGAAATCCTTACGGAAATGGAACAACAAGTTAAATTAATTCGTGAATTCTTGAAAGAAGTAGCAGATAGGCAAAATAGTTACGCTGACTTGAAGAGGGTTGATAAGAAATTTGAACTTGGTGAGAAATTCTTTCTCTGGGTTAAACCGAAAAAGAGTTCTATAACTTTTGGCAAGGCTGCCAAGTTATCACCTCGTTATGTGGGACCTTTTGAGATAGTGGAAGTAATCAACCCTGTAGCTTATCGTTTAGCATTACCTCCTACTTTCTCACGAATGCATGATGTTTTCCATATTTCCTTGCTTAAGAAATATGTTTCAGATTTGTCACATGTGTTAAATTGGAATTCCTTGCATGTCCAAGACCCAGGAATAATCGTGGTTCAACCCATTTGAGTGTTGGAAACTCGGAAGTTGCATTTAAGAAATTAAGAAATAAGTCAATGTAAGGTCCAATGGGACCAATTTAACGAAGAGAGTGCAACTTGGGAAAATATAGAAGATATGAAAATTGTTTTTCCTTATCTATTTGAACAAAATTGATTTTGTTGCCTAATAAAAATTTATGATTTTATATTTATATGACATTAAATATGCCAGTTTTGGGCAAATATTTATTGATTTGGATAAACAGCTATTAATGCTGATTTCTTGAATTATAAGATTCTAATATATTTAGACTTGTGGTAAAAGAACTGAATGAATTGATTGTCCTAATTTATATTGTTAAAAAAAGTGTAATCATCATGATGATGAGCTCTTGAATTATAATATTCTATATTATCCTCCATAGGTAGAGGAGAGGACATGCCAACTGAAGTGGGCTCTCCTTATGTTGGTGTAGGTGGTGAACCTACATCTTCTATGAGTAGGAAAGGTGCCACTAACAACTGCTCAGAATTTTGAGGGGTCAAAGGCGGTGTTCTGATCATAGGCTCTTTTACGGGTGAAGGAGAAGATGAAGGGGATTCCTCTATTGGTAGAGGAGTAGATGAAATAGGTTTTGGTGTAGGTAGGGTAACACAGGCTAAGATTTCATCTTTGGAAGGAATATGAGGCAATTGAGAAGCAACTGGTGTGTCAATGAAAATAGTGTGGACCTCGCAGATAATGTTATCATTGTTTGAGGTATCACCCCCTTAGTTGGAAGATGGGGCATGATTATGGAATGGATTCTTAAAGATGTGTAGGTTTTGGTTATTGGGTGCATTTGGGCTATCCAAGACTAAGTCTCCATTGTCCATCATTTCTTGAATGATATTTTTGAAGGCAATGTAGTTATTGTCGTTGTGACCTTTGACCCAATGATAGTTGCAAAAGTCATGTTCCTTATACCACGCAATCATGGGTCACTCTGGTTCGAAACCAGTATGTGGTTTTATAGTGGAAGGGTAATGGCACCAACCTTAAAAAGCTTTTCCAAAATGGAAGAGTAAGATTCTCTTAGGGAAGTGTACTTTCGTTATTCTCATCTAATCTGGAAAGCTCTGATAGGAGAGAGATTAGAAGAGGGTTTGGCCGGGTTTGATTGATGAGGGGGGACCAACTTTGAGAACTACTGCATTAGCAAACCCTTTGGGCTTTGAATAGTTGTTTTAAAGTTTCAAAGATGAAGAAGTATCATTTGATTTGAACACGATGTTCTTGTTACGAAGTTGAATCTTCTTTTCTTCGATAGTGCGAATTTCCAATTCCTATGCCATGGTGAATGCTTCGTCAAAAGTGTGAAAGGTTTACACCTATAGGGTTGGTGAGATGTGTCTAGCACAGGCCTGAGTAAATAGTTCTATAAGCTCAGTTTGAGATAATTGGAATGTAAGAAAGTTAATAAGGTTGTGCTAGCGAGCGAAGAAGTCAGCGATAGACTCATCTTCATATTTTCGTGTGGAATAAAGATCAATCATGGTAACCTTCTTAACAATGTTGATGGAGAAGTGATCTAGGAAGGCTTGGGCCACTTGATTGAATGAGTAAATGGAGTGTCTTGGTAGTACATTGTACCAGTCTAATGCATGTCCTGTCAGGGACATTGGGAAATTCCTCAAAAGTAGAGTGTCATCATGGGCAATCAGGTAACACCCATGTTTAAAGGACTGCAAATTTTGTTGTGAAACTTCTTTCCTATTGAAGTGGTTGAATTTTGGCATCTCCCAATGTACGAGGTATGGTCAAATGGGAATGGACAGGTGAATAGGCTAATTGCAAATTTCATCATAGGTGAGGGAATTACATGAGGCAGAAACCGATGCTTCTAATATTTACATTTTTTCCATCATCAACTTGATGAGGTCATTGGTAGGCTTTGATGGGGGGAAACCTCATGTTGCATAAGGAGGCAGATATTAAGCCTGATAGGGAGATTGGGAATAAGGAACTGACGTGGAAGGCACATATCCAGAATGGGTGATAAACGAGATAGGGGTTATTTATAATAGGTGTATGTAGGTGGGATGGTTGTCGTGACTCTGGTAGCAATTGGGGGAAATGTTTATGGGATGGAGAGAATGATATTTTTGAATGGAGTAGGGATCACCGACACCACGAGCGGATGTGTTGCAATGAGTATTTATGAGACAATGGGTGTAACTTGTGCTATGGTCTAGGTGGTGGACAAGGGGACAATAGATATGACAGGCACGAGGGAAACTTTCGATGCAATGGTCATGGCGGGTATGGGTCCTAGCTGCAAAACTACCAGGGGTGAAGTAGGTGAGGGTAATGCAGTAGTAGGAATAAGGGCAGGAGATATTGATACATGCATGTCGTATATCAACTAACTAGAGGAGTCTCGGGTGGAAGAGTGGGAAAGGTAAAACTGTAAGGCCATGGGATTCTGGTCAAGGAGTCGTGCAAACTCCTCGTCACCGGCAGCAATGGTGATAGGTAAGGTTGGATCCATGGGTGATAGGATGGAAGATGGTGAAGGACTAGGTGGGAGTGGTTGACAACTAGTATGGAATATGAGGGCATTAGTCTGACTGTGAGTTAGCACCATGTGAACAAGTGCTGACCTGGTAAGATTGTATTTTGTAGATGTAACATAAAACAGTAAAAACAAAGAATAATGGGGTCAGGGAGGTGAATCTAGTCAATGTCTAGATTTTGAAACAAATTAAACATAGGCAACCCACGATGGTAAGGTTGACCGGTGACAGTTATGGGCAAACTAATGATGTTCAGGATGACCGATGATGGTTGAGACAACATCTGATGACAGTTTCAGAAACTGATACCAGTCACCGTGGAAGAAACCAGTCTTAAAAAAAATGAAGTGGGAATGTTGGATTTGTACTAGTGAAACTATGTATGATAGTAAATATCAATAAGGGAGAAATATGATGATGCCCTGAGGGATAGAAACATAATAGAAGAAGTAATGAAAGATGTTCTAGGTAAAGTAACTATAAATCCAGAAGCTGACACTGGTTAGGGTTTAACCGATGACGGTCAGATGTGAACCAGCGATGGTCGCTGGAGACCGACATCGGTGACTGTGAAATTAGAAAGAAATGAAGAAAATTGGTTTTCTGAATTAAATTAAGTGAAGAATCAAACTCAGAAGTCTGAGAATGAGAAGATGAGGCCCTGACACACTCAGAAAAAGTTAGAATAATCTAACTACGATGATGGAGTGTGCAAGGAAGAAGAAAAATGGGGATTCATAGTCTCACACCTCAAAATGCAAGCTAAGAAGAATGTTAAGAAAAATCATGATCCTAACAGTGATTTTCTTATGTTTGTTTAGCTTATGTTATTTAGGACTGGCTGTGTGTATTTAGAACAGAATTTTTTGATTGGTAAGGTGTCCTATGAAGAAGGATATCTAAAAGGAGAGGTTTCAGGTATGTTATGGCGAGGGCGGGCCGTCCTCTAAGATGATGACTCGACAGAGGTAACGAGATGGGGAGTACCTACCAATCGGATCATGACTAACAGATGTTCCTAGGTAATATGTTTTTTAAGAAAGATGTGTATATTTGATTTTGTGCAAGTTTGGTAAGGCACACAGAGAGAGAGAAAAATGTGCTTTCTACGCTTCTTTGTGTCAACCATCAGTTGGGCATGACTTACAGCATATAGGTTTCCCTCAGTTTTAATGTGAGCTAATAATGCAACAAATCAGAATGCAATGCAAGTGTTTTAAACCCAAATCAAAGTGTGATATTCAATGTAGCAAGAGATGAACAAGAAGAGGGATGCTCTTTCACTAATGCAATGCAAAAGAAAGGAAGATGTGTTCTTTTTAAAGCACTAAAAACATGATTGTTTTTAGAAAATAGAAAGAAGGAGAATGATTCTAAAGAAGAAAAATTAATGTGGAAACTTTTCGAAGGGAAACAACAATACAACTTTCACCTAGGAATGAATAAATGCAAAATAACCCCCGATGGGTCTCATCGGGCGTGCCAAAATGTTTCACCATTTTCTTTACCTTTTCGAAATGACAAAATAGATAAAGGTAAGGGCCAAGGAGGAATACCTATTAAATTCTAGTCGGTTAATGGTTGTTGCACACGTTCTGACCTCTTGATCCATAGCTTAATGTGAGAGCTTCCTTTTGGCTAGGAGGAACTACCTTGTAATAGAAAACAAGACCACAAAAAGATAGTTAAATGATATATGATAGTAGATTGCCTAGCGTATGCTAGTTCCGGGAAGTGTGATACTTCCTAGACGACTATCAATCCACTATTTAAAAAAAGTTAATGCAAGAAATAAACAAGTTCCTACTGTAGTTGATATGATTTATGTATCTCATTCAAATACAATAAGCAAATCCAATCACAACAAGCTAGGCTATAGTTGGATCTGAGAGGTGAGGTATCTATCAATGTACTGGGACTAGTCAGGGTCAGGTTCTGGGTTATTTAGGTCAACTAATAAGGTGATTGTTGGGTTTGTTCTTGGTCAAGGTGTAAAACATAGAGACCGACATTCGGCTAAATGTGACCAGTGTCGGTTTAGGTAGAATCGATGATGGTTGTGGATAACTGGTGTCGATATGGTCGGGGTAAAAGAAACTAGAAAATAAGTGAAATGGCAGGGGTGATATGAGGTTGAATAAAGTTTGGGCGAGTGAATGGGGAGGTCTTTAGAGATCAAAGGTATGCTCAGAAGTATACATCATGTGAGAATAGGTGATTTGGTGATGTGGGTGAAGGGATATTTGGGTTTACAAGCAAGTGGATTTAATTTGCATTTGTATGAAAAATATGAGTTCCATCTTGTTGTCAAATCTTCATATTATTTATATGTTAAATGGTTAAATTTTAATAAGATTGGATCAAGGGATTAAGTTCAATCTCCCTACTTATGATACAACTTTAAAAGTTGTAGAATGTGATTTTCGTTATATAAACTATAAATCATAGTAATGCAAAGTAGGATGAAAATACATTATAAAAAAAAGTGATCAAGGGGTAGAATAAACCCTAACGCTATACCTATAATGAAAGACTCTTCATCTTTCATAACTGTTCATAAATCATATAGATTTGATAACATGACTTCAATTTATCAGACTTCATTTGTTATGAAGTCTAATTTATTTTGAATATCTTTTGGCGCTGAAATTTCTAAAAAGTTAATGTACTTTTTACATATGAAATATTATAACATTGTGCAATTATGCTTAACTGACAGTTTAACTATGTATTCAAAAAGTAAAAGCGGTAATGAATATAAGAAAGTTCTTAAAGGGCTAAATGAATCAATTTAGAAAAGAACTTATGGAATGTTGGATTAGGGATTAGGCAGGTGGCTGAAATTTGTTTAAATAATTCAAATTAATTAAACAATTAATAAATTCCTTGGGTATGTACATCTCGATGAGGTTGTTCTATAGGATGTTGGCACACACCAACTGCAGGGTTGTACCTTTGAGAAGATTAGGATCTTCTCGAGGATACAGCGATGTAGTTTGTACATGTGGCAACACCCTTTTGCATTGATTATCTAGATCTACACACATTAGACTTTATCTTAGTTTTTCTCTAGATCTGGATTGTAGCATGGTTAAGATATGGAGTAGCCCTCTAAAACTCGGGGTACCTTGGCATACGGGGTTTACTTAGGTCAACCCAATATGCCAACTTACCCTAAGTTTTTGGGAGCCTCCCCTTATCATAACATATGTTGTTAACTCAAACTAGGATTAAACATTGGGCAAGTGGACTGGCAGAAGTCAGTAAAGGACATTCTAGATAATAATAGAGTGGGGTGAAGAACGTATTTCGGATTGACGAGTATTTCATCAAGGAACAGTAATACAAACAGTATGTTATAAATCTTTGGCCAAAGTATCGCAAGCTACTGGTTGTGTTTTCCTATGTCACCTAGTCTAAGGCTCATGATGCCAATGAATATTGGTAACAAATATTTAGATAGGATCCTTAGATAGATCACTCAATACTCTGAACAGGGTAAGAACAGCCAAGTATACGTAGTTTACAGGAAATTATTCAATACTTGATGTTTAACATGAATAGATCGGTAGTTTACCAAGTCATGAAATGAATAGATCGGTAGTATACCGATTCATTACAGCTACATATGGCTATCTATTACATGAATGGTTGATAAAGAATGTGTGATCTAAATTATGAATTTAGATCAAGGAACATTATTTTAAAAAAAATCCCTTGTTTCTAAAAATCTTAAAATGGGAATGTTACATCTTGGTATATAGAGCTGAAGGTTACAACTCTTAGACCTATTGTGTCCACAATCTGATTAAACTTGAATTTTCTTGTAGCAAAAAATGGTGAGAACAAGAGGAAATGTTGCAAATTACCCTCCACCTGAAGAAGGATTGGCAACTACCTAGAAACTTGATGAGATCCTTGCTACCCTGTTGGACACAAGATATCGTTTGATAGTGCTTGAGCAGTAAGTAATGGGCAATGAGGAGGAAGAAGAAGCTGACAACACTAATCAACCACCTCTAGGTGACAACACCAATGTGGGTGTTGATAATAACAACGTTAACATACCTGCTCAACCTGAGAACAAAAAGGCTAGGCTAGCAGCAGAACTCACTAATGACATAAAAAGGATAATTCCACCCAAGTTTGATGGCACCACATTAGGAGATGGAGCTAAGAATTGGCTCAATGAAATGGAGAAGTACTTTGCAATAAGGAACTTCTCATAGGAAACCAAGGCTATATGGGAAGCATATCGGCTTTCCCATGAAGCATCTTCTTAGTGGGACATCTGTAAGGATGAGTTAAATATTGATGAAACTAACATCACTTGGGATCAATTTAAAAGTTATTTTAGATAGGAATGGCTGCCACAACTCTACTATGATCAGAAAATGACTGAATTTCAAAACTTAGCTCAAGGAAAGCTAACAGTAACTGAGTATTGGGAACGGTTTACGAAAACTCCTCAAGTATGTACCTCAGTATCAAACTGATGAGAATTTCAACTATATAGAAATTCATTATGGGATTGAATCCCATTATAGGGGAGAATTTGATGTTCATATCCCAACCACTATGGAAGGGTTTGTTAAAAAATCCATAAGGCAAGAACAGAAAATTAAAGGCTATTTCTACTCATAAAGAGGGAGTAAGGAAGAAAGTTCCAAACCCCTCTTCAGCTTCTCTTGCACCTAAAAAGGGGACCATGGAAGAATTTTGGTAGTAAAATCAAGTTTTCAGCTGATAATAATAAGAAAGCAACAACGAATAAGACTGTTGGAAAATTCATAAAACAATTTTGCCAAGAATAATAATGGACAGAAGTCCTATGGAGGTCAGAATAATAACTATAAGACTTGAAATAACCTTGAGTCTAGAAAGGGACCTGTAGGAGGTTGTTATAATTATGGTAAGGATCATTATGAAAATCAATATCCTTTGAAGAAGGATGATCCTAATCAGCAGCACAAGATACATGTTGCAGTAGCTGACAAGTAAGCTGAAAAGTGAGCTACACCTATAGAAGTTCCTAGTAAGTTATTTGGCATACCTGTAACTAGTATTTTTTATACGTGTGCTACTGAATGTTTTTATTTCTAGTAAACTTACTTCAAAACTTAAAAGAAAAGCTAGGAAATTGGATAAATCTTGGATTGTACATTTGTTGGCGTAGCAGCTGATTAACACAATGAGATCCCTCTCCACCCATCAGTTCGAGATTTTGGTGTGATGGAAAATCATTTGGTATCAAAGCTACATGACTTTCCGTCACATACAAAAATCTCAAACTAATGGTGGAGAGGGATCTCATCTATGTTAATCAATTGCTACGCCAATACCCTCACCCGCACGATGGAGTCAGGTATAAACCCAATCGGCCCAACTGCATCAGGAGGTAGTGACACCGGGAATTTTTGGGGAGGTCACCCATCGCCACACTACTCTGGGACTAGCGTGCTTAACTACCTAGCTCTATACCAAATAGATTTTTCATCACACCAAAAGTTCAAACTGATGGTGGAGAGGGATCTCATCATGTTAATCAGTTGCTACGCCAACACCCTCCCACATGATGGAGCCAGGTATACACCCGATCGGCCCCAACAAAGATGAGAAGGCAGTGACACCGGGAATTTCTCAGGAGGTCACCCATAAGCCACACTACTCTGGGGTTGGCACACTTAACTGCTTGGATCTGATACCATGAAAAGAGTTTGCGAGAATCAAATCGGAAATGAGGCACCACAAAGTAGTTACACTCCAACGGAATCGTGATAGCTCCAGCATAATTACAAGAAAGAATCAATTAGTAAAGGAAGAACTTGCTCAACAGAAACAAAGCTTGCACATAGAGGAAAGACAGCGGAGTGTCTTGGCATGCTCATAAATGAATAGTAAAAGGGTACATATAGGGTGTTGAGTAACCCTAGTGCATGACACACATGAAACCCTAAACCTAACCCATGTGAGATGACCCTCCAATATGAGAGGAGGACACATAGGATAACTCACACTAACACCCCCCCTTCATTAAAGCTTTGGGGTAGCGGCTATGATGAGCCAGACTGAAAGGAAAGACACTCCAAAACAACTAAGAAAGATGTGGCAATGGGGCCCGACAACTAAAGGCCTGATGAGGTGCCCATATAAGAACACAATCTTCCTAGAAGAAGAAGAAGAAAAGAAGGACTACATAGCCCAAAGAAGATGAGCAGCTTTCAGAAGACCTCACCCCAAGAAGAGACCATAAGTGAAGAAACTTCATCTTCAGTAAAGGGGTTGGTGAATAAATCTGTAATCTGATCAGCTGTCTGAATGTACTGAATGTCAATGATACCATCATGAATAAGCTCCCGTATGAAGTGCTATATGGATCTTAATGTGCTTCGTCCACTGATGCTGAACTGGATTTCTGCAAATAGAGATTGTGCTCATGTTATCACAGTAGATAATGGTAGGCCACCGAAAGTGGTATGCCAAACTTTGTCAGAATACCCTGTAGCCAAATAACTTATTTGGCAGCGTTAACTACTCCTTTATATTCTACCTCTGTAGATGATATCGCAATTGCATTATACTTCTTGCTAGACCAACTAATGGGACCCAAACCAAGAGAGAAAATGTAGCTAGAAGTAGATTTCCAATGATCTAAGTCACCGGCCCAATCAGAATCTGTGAACCCAATCAAGTCAATATCTACCCCTCCATGATAGTGAATGCCATCAGAATAGGTGCCATGAACATAATGAAGGATCCATTTAGCTACTTTCCAATGCAGCTCATGTGGCTCCTGCATGAATATGGACATGATCCCAACAACATACGATAAATCCGGTCAAGTGTGAGTCAAGTAAATCAAGCTCCCCACCAACTGTCGATAAAGAGTACCATCAACCAAGGGAGTAGAGCAATCTGAAACCAACTTAACCCCAAAAAGAAAAGGAGTAGGAGAAGACTTGCAATTGGACATCTGAAAATAAGCTAGCAAATCAAGAGCATACTTCGGTTGTGAAATCAAGATTCCCGAGTCAAATTGTGAAATCTGGATCCCAAGGAAGTAATGAAGTAGACCTAAGTCAGTCATGGAAAACTTGTTAGCCAAGGTGATCTTCACATAATCAATAATAGAGGAAGAGTTGTCTGTGATCAAAAAGTCATCAACATAGAGAACAAGAATGACTATGGAGTCATCTTGCCATAGAATATAAACATTTGGATCAGAGTGACACCTAGTAAACCCTGATGTAAGTAAGAAGGAGTCCATCTTGGCATACCAATTTTGAGGGGCTTGTTTAAGGCCATAAAGAGACTTATTTAACTTACAAATGAGGGAGGGATCTTAGACATAACCCGGAGGTTTTTCTATATAGATCTCTTCCTCTAGGTCACCATGAAGGAAGGCACTCTTAACGTCCATTTGATGGACTTTCCATCTATTCATTGCGGAAATGGCTAGGGTCAGTCGAATAGAAGTCATATTCATAACTGGAGAAAAAGTTTTCAGTATAGTCAACCCCAGCTATCTGGGAGAAACTATTAGCTACTAATTACGCTTTAAACTTTTCAACATCTCCATCTACTTCATACTTTTTTCGGAACACCCCACTTACACCGAATGATTTTTCTTCCTTTCAAAAGAGCAGTGAGATCCCAAGTATCATTCTTCATGAGAGTGGAATACTCCTCATGCATGGTAGAATCCCACTCAGGAATACCAGAAGCCTCCCGTTTGAAAGACTGAGGATTAGAAGTAGAGGTGAAGAAAGAGTGGGGTCGAGTGAAATCTAAGAAAGTACATCTCATATCCAAAGTATCTGCAGCTAAATCTCCAGCACTTTTGCAAAGTTTTCCTTGCCCAAAGAGGACCAGGAGCATCAGGCTCAGAGTCAAAAGATATTCACTTGAGTGAGAAGGGACATAGTTCTCGTCATCACTCTGTTAGAATCAGAAGACTCAAAGGTCTGATGGTCAGGAGGATCAGGAAGAGGAGCACGCTCAATATCATCATCATCTGATGAGTCAGAATCCGAGTTAGCAAGCTGAAGAACCTCAATAGGTGGAGAAGTATAAGTTGAAGAAGACTCAGTCGAACTTAATACTTATCTTGATATATAGCTCATGAGAAGTAGGATTCATCAATTTGATATCCCTTCACGCCATCAAGATACCCTATAAAGATACAAGGTTTGGATTGTGGTTCCAGGGCCTTGCATTTCTTCTTAGGAATCTGAGCCATAGCCTTGGATCTGAAGACTCGAAAGTGCTCAACATCAGCCTTGCATCCAAACCAGGCCTTCAAAGGGTGTCATCCCTCTTATTGCCCTTGTGTGGAACATGGTTCTGAATGTAATGTTTCTCTATGTAATTTTTTTGGCCCAATACTGGTCTGTTGGATGCAGACCTTCAAATGAGTCATACAAGTGGCCATTTCCTTAACAGTATGGTCCATTCTCTTTTCTGTGACTCCATTACTATGAATGGCTGTGAGGAACTGTATGCTACAAATTTCAAATACCAACAGAATTACATAAACTCAACTTGAAACAAATGAGTACATATGGAAGGAAAAGAAGTGAATTTCGTGACAATATTGAATTCCACCATTCCATTGCAACATGTTTTCTATCATGCGAAGAAAGCCTTAAAGTGAAAGAAAGAATGGAAAAATATTTATTGGACTTCCTCTGTATTTAGTACATATGGGATCTCAAACATATCACGAATAGTCATCAATGTAAGGTTAGCACATTAAGTAGCTTTGATTTATTTTATAGTTTTTGGAAATGGACCAGAAAGATCGTCTATGTACATGATCCAATAGGACCAGTGGCTCTCCAGGATTATTCCTTTGATGATCAGGGATGATAGGAAAAAAACTTTCTAAGGGTACAAACTCTGACAGTGTTTACCCTTCAGTAATACTTGACATTCTACGAAACCAATTGACCATTTAATTTATGGCTCTATTGTTCAAGATGGCGATATATATTGAGGAGCATTGTCTTGCACAACGCATCATGTTCACTACTCTTACTAAACTCATTCTTCACTTTATTGAGCATGTCAAGTGAGCGTAGAATCAGAATTTTAGTGGGACCATTATTGGTTGTACAACTGTGAACAATGATTTGCCTATGCCCATAACCACATGCTAGTGCAATTGCTAGTGTTAAAAGCTCACGAATAATCACTGAGTTAGTGACCACTTTCCACTAAAATTCAAGGGCAAAAAGGGTGTTTTTTTTTTGTAAAAGCTGATAGGAGATCCGTAGTGAGCTACAGGAAGGCACTCAAGCACTTGCTTAAATGTGTGCCTTTTTCCATCCATGTGCTATAGATCCACTACCATTGTCACAACAAAATGCCCCTCATATCATTAAGCCATCATGATGTCAAAGCCTATCCCCAACACTTCGCATGCTTAGAAAACTCACACTATCCTAAAGAACCCTTGTCTTGCAAGGCACCAGACATATCATGTTGTTGTAGTCGATTAATGGATGAAACTCTGTTTCTCCAAAGGTCTTGTCCTTATGTTGGTTATCATCCTTACAACCTTCTGCAGTAAAGACTACAAATTTCGGACCAAATTGTTTCTGAATATGGTTATTTTTAGTCGTAACTTAGATCTCATTTTTCTTTTGCGAAGACAAATTAAATGATTGAAATGTGCCTTAGGCCTCAGAAGTTAAAGTGTTTGGGACCTCCATAGGTGTTGGTCATGATTTCATTTATTATTGTTTGACCCTACTTCAAAAACTTTGGATATCCCCGTTCAGTCTTCTTTCACAAAATGAGAGTACTTAAGAGCAACAAGTAAGCAAATGACTTGGACTTCAGAGACCACATCTGATAGGTAGTTCTCTACCCAAACTCGACTTGATTTGGGGACAAATTGCAACATTCTTTTAAAAACTATGGGCATATGGCGTTGTATCGCATAAAGTATGTTTATGTAGCATTCTTTAGTTGACATCAAGACAGAATATTAAGTGGACCTAGCTTCAAAAAAAATGCTAACTCAAAAAATCATTTTTGTTTTGTTTCTGGTCTCTACGTGACAGTGACTTTTATAACAACATTGTAATGTGGACGGGATTTCGATAATAAGTTGCTTGTTAAAAAGTGTTTTTACTTTAATGTTACGAGGATTTAACCCTAGTAGTTCTTCCACACAAATCAATATGCTATAGGTTGTCATATATTCAAACACAAAAAAATAATTATTTAGAAAAGACAACTATTACTTGTAGACAGTAGGTGGATTGGACGCCTCAATGTGAAAGAGAAAGTCAGGAGAAATGGACATGCAAAGAAGACCTAAAGCTTCATCACTACGGTTTAACCACTTAGATTTTTTAGGTTCGTCATCTGGTTCAGTCTCAGTTCCCATGGTGATGCGGAATAACACTTTACCCCCTTAGTTTCATTATTATTTTTGATCTCCATTCGAAAAATTTGAACGGCATAAGCAAAATAATTGAAAGTGCATCCATAGTGAGAGAGAGAGAGAGAGAAATGCAGAAAAGAAACACAACCACCCAGGACAATAACAACCCCCTGCTTTCGGCACTTTATAGTTTAGTGCGTTGATTACAATCAGGTCCGTGCATGTGGTTTGAAACGCTTGGTAACTCATCTTGCAATTAGCATAATAACGCGCAAGAGAGGAGACCACAACAGTGTTTCGTGGAGCGCAGCAAATAGGACACCATAAACAAGCACAAGCAAAAAACAAGAAATGAGGCAAAAGCCAACCCTAGTGGTGAGAAAAAAAATGTCTCACCTCGTAAAAGGAAACCCCCCTTACTGCAGACTATGGTGGACGTGCTCACTAGTCGCAAGCAATAATAAGGGTGAAATACAAGGTTTTAAAGGAACTCAAGGAGGTTTAGAGAATCTTCATAACAACGAAAAAGAGCTCGGAAGGAAAAAAGGTGCTCATAGTGATGTTTGCACACTTGAGCGCACGATTAGAGAAAAAAATGACAATAATGCCTAAATTTTACTGTTTGGAAAATGCCCAATTTTGCTATTGTTAGAGCTATTGGAGTTTTAAAAAAAGACAAGAAGGGTTATTGAAAGAACGATTTTTAATTTACTATAAATCGTAAATAGGAGCAAATTAATGTGTAATTAATAAAAAATAGATTTAATCAAATTAAATCTAATTAATTACAAAAATGAAATTAAGATCTAAAAAATTAAATCCTAATTAAGATAATTGATTTGATTTAAAAAAATCTAAAAAATTGAAAACTTAAGATCTATGCAGATCTATAAAGCAAACTAATTATCTTTATTAATAGAAGGAGATTTTAAAAAACATACAGTTATAAAAAAAAAGCAATTTTTAAAAAAAAAACCTACCAAATAAATACTTACGGCTTGTTTTACTGAAAAAAGGAAAGCTTTTTTGTGTTTAAAAAGGAAAGACTTTTTAAAAAGAAAATCTTTTTGTTTGTTTGTAAAAACATCTAAGAAAAGATTTTTTTAAAAACTTTTAGAAAGTATGTAAGAAAACTAATCAAAAAACATAAACACTTACCCAAAAAAATGTGTCTTACCTAGGCAGGCCGCGTGAAAAAATAGTTCGTTGAAAAAAAACGCAGGGTTGCGAGGGCTTGCGGGTTGGCACAAGCAAAGGCGACAATGTGGGCACATGGGGTGGAAAAACAGTGCAGGGTAGAGGGGCTATAGGCCATGGGGTAGAGGGGTCGTGGGCCATGGCAGGAGAACCCTGCGAACACAACACAGTGGGCACGGTGGGCAGCAAAAAAATGCCACAGCAAGAAAAAATGAGCTCCCACGCAAAGACACCACAGCAAGCACGGTAAAAAAAAACCTTCCACGCAAAAAAAGAACTCCCACGTAAAAATGCCACAGCAAACACCACAACTCGAATCCACATTTCAAATAATGCACGAGCCCACGAGATCAAGCAAAAGCTAAAAAAAACATGTACAACAACCCAATCAGCGAGCCATAGATCCACCAACATAGGCCAGAGAGGAGAGAAGGCTTGGGACAGAGTCCAAACCCCAAAAAAAAATTACCTGAATCTATAAAAAAACATAAAGAAAACAAAAAAACAGAGATAAAAAAAATAAAAAAACTAGAAAATACTATATTTTGGATTTAGTTGCAGCTAGCTAAAAAATGGCAGCAAAACCCCTGATTACTCAAGGTGTGATGAAAACTTGCACATGCACAAAAACTGACACAACTTTATGCGAAATCTTGTTAGAGAGATTAGCAAAATAATTCCAGAAAATAGTGATCAAAAAACTTGCATGCAGAGTAAAAGAACGAAACCAAGAAAGAGTAATCGCAACTAAAAAATATCGAGTGCACGTTTACCCGATCTCAACTCTGATACCAGGTAGTTAAGCGGGTAACCCCCAGAGTAGTTTTGGGATGGGTGACCTCTCAGGAAATTCCCGGTGTCAGTTCCTCCTAATGCTCTGATAACAAATGATTTTACATCACACCAAAATTTTGAGCTAATGGTGGAGATAGATCTCATCCTGTTAAATAGCTGTTAGGCCAACAACATTATGGTAATAATGTTGTTCATACAGTTAGTATGTGTCTTTTTGGAGTATTCCTTGAATTACCTAACTTTTCCATTGAGATTGATCTTTATGTTGCACCTTTAGGGTCTTATGATGCAATCATAGGTGTTAATTGGTTAGCAGAACATAAGGCTAAAGTGGACTGTTTTGAAAACCGCATTAGTTGTTTAGATGATCTGTAGAAAATAGTAGAGATTCAGGGTGTGAAACGTGAGATTTTTGTTAGGAAAGTGTTAGCTATGCAACTTAAAAAGGCCAAAAATAAAGGATGTACCTTATATGCAGTAAAAATTTCAGAAATTGCAGAGGAAAACAGCAATTTCATGGATCGATATCCACTGTTACGAAATTTCAGTGATGTATTTTCAGAAGAATTGCCAGGTCTTCCACCCAAAAGGGAATTTGATTTCACGATTGAGATCAAGCCTAGAACTGAACCTATATCTAAGGCACCGTATCGAATGACTACTATAGAATTAGTATAGCTTAAGGCTCAATTGCAAGAACTTTTGTCTAAGGGTTTGATTAGACCAAGTGTTTCACCTTGGGCAGCACCAGTGGTTTTTGTGAAAAAAAAAGATAGAACACTTAGATTTTGCATCAATTACAGAATGTTAAACAAAGCAATAATCAAGAATACATATCTGCTCCCTAGGATTAATGATTTATTTGATCATATGTGTGGAGCATTAGTATACTCTAAGATAGATCTTCGATCTGGGTATCATCAATTGCGAGTTAAGGATGAGGATATTCATAAAACAGCTTTCAGAACAAGGTATGGGCATTACGAGTTTATGGTTTTACCTTTTGGATTAACTAATGCACCTGTGGCATTTATGAATTTAATGAATAATATCTTTCAAGAATACTTGGACAAATTTGTGCTCGTTTTCTTGGACGACATTCTCATATATTCTAAAAGCATTGAAGAGCATCATGAGCATTTGAATGTAGTTTTGGAGATTCTGAGAAAGAGACAGTTGTTTGGTAAACTGTCCAAATGTTCTTTCTATGACACAGAAGCTCACTATTTGGGTCATGTAATAAGTAAAGATGGAATTGTTGTAGATCCTTCAAAAATTATAGCTATAACAAAATGGCATGCACCAAAGAACGTACATGAAGTTAGAAGCTTCATGGGACTTGTTGGCTACTGTAGGAAAATTGTAAAAGACTTTTCCAAGGTAGCTGCACTAATAACTTCCTTACAAAAGAAGGATAAAAAGTTTTTCTAGAGTAAAAAATGTGAAATTACATTTAAAACCTTGAAGAAACAGTTAACTTCTACACCTATTCTTATAGTACCAGATCCTGATGGATATTTTATGGTGGTAACTGATGCATCCGGTAAAGGTCTAGGAGGTATTTTGTTACAAAGTGGTCATGTTATTACACATGAAAGTAGGAAACTTAAGTTACATGAGTTGAATTATGCTCCACATGATTTAGAGCTTGTTGTCATTGTTCATGCACTTCAAGTTTGGAGGCATTATCTACTTAGTAAACCATTTGAGTTGAAAACTGATCATCTTGGGCTGAAGTACATTTTCACTCAGCCAAATCTGAATGCAAGACAGTGAAGATGGTTAGATTTTTTGTCTCAATATGAATTCTACATAAGTTATATTAAGGGTAAAGAAAATAGAGTGGCTAATGCTCTAAGTCATAGGAAGCACATTTCTGCTCTTATAACACTAAGAACTCCGTTTAAGGATGAAGTAAAAAGTGTTATGGAATCTGATTCTTACTTTCAACAAGTAAAAGTAGCACTTGCTACAGATTCTAATGATTTGAGGTATAAAGGTTTTCACTTTGATAAAGAATGAATCTTATGATTTGAAAACATAGTTTATGTACCTTTGCTTAATGGTTTGAGAAAGAAATTATTAGCATAATTCAATAATTCACCTTTCTCTGCATGAGCATTACAAAGATGCTTACTGATATAAAATAGCAATATTTCTGGAAAGGAATGAAGAAAGATGTTATTGATTATGTAACACATTGTCTAGAGTTCCAACGTGTTAAGGCAGAACATATGCACCCAGCCGGTTTATTGTATCCTCATAGCATACCGTAGTATAAATGGCAAGTAATAAGCATGGATTTTGTACAAGGGTTACCTATGTCAAGGAATAAACATGATGTTATTTTGGTAGTTGTTTATAAACTAACAAAAGTAGCTCATTTTATTACTGAAAATCTAAAGGATGATTCACATGTTTTGGCTAAAATATTTGTACACGAAATTTTCAGATTACATGGGGTACTTGAATTAATCATATCTGATAGAGATCCTAGAATGACATCAAGATTTTGGCAAACGCTTAATGCAACTCTAGGAACTAAGCTAAATTTCAATTCTGCGTACCCCCTAGAAACAGAAGGACAGATTGAAAGAGTAAATCAAGTTTTAGAAGATATGTTACAAATGTATTATATGGATCAGTAGTATAGGTGGGAAGAATATCTTCCATTAGTTGAATTTTCTTACAACAATACATATCATGCTTCTCTTAAGATGGCACCTTTTGAGGCACATTATGGAAGAAAATCCAGAACCCCTGTTAATTGGGACAGCATATAGGATAAAGAGGTAATTGGACTTGAAATCCTTACGAAAATGGAACAACAAGTTAAATTGATTTGTGAACGCTTGAAACAATCAACAGATAGGCAAAAGAGTTACGCCAAATTGAAGAGGGTCGATAAGAAATTTGAACTTGCTGAGAAATTATTTCTCCAGGTAAAACCGAAAAAGAGTTCTATAACTTTTGGCAAGGCTACCAAGTTATCACTTCGTTATGTGGGACCTTTTGAAATAGTTTAAGTAATCAACCCTGTAGCTTATCATTTAGCATTATCTCCTACTTTGTCATGAATGCATGATGTTTTCCATATTTCCTTGCTTAAGAAATATGTTTTAGATTTGTTACACGTGTTAAATTGGAATTCCTTACAGGTCCAAGACCTATGAATAATCATGGTTAAACCCATTTGAGTGCTGGAAACTCAGCAGTTTCATTTAAGAAATCAAGAAATAAGTCAATGTAAGGTCCAATGGGACCAATTTAACGAAGAGAGTACAATTTGGGAAAATCTAGAAGATATGAAAATTGCTTTTCCTTATCTATTTGAATGAAATTGATTTTGTTGGCTGATAAAAATTTATGATTTTATCTTTATATGACATTAAATATGTTAATTTTGGGAAAATATTTATTGATTTGGATAAACAGCTATTAATGTTGATTTCTTGAATTATAAAATTCTAATATATTTAGACTTTTGGTAAAACAAGCGAATGAAGTGATTGTCCTGATTTATATTGTTAAAAAAAGAGTAATCATCGGAATGATGATTCTTTAAGGAGGGGAGCATGTAACACCCTTGACAGTTGTTGTTTTCCTCCTTTACATTTCAAGTGTTGACATGTGATTTTCCTTATAAAGATGTGTTCTTTTGAATTTTGGAGATCATACTTAATATGGATAAATCATCTTCTATTCTTAAGACCCTTTGAGTGAATTAGAATGGCTTCCTTAAATCCATTTTTTCTTTTCTTGTACGTGGATTACAATCTGGTTTAAGAATTGTAAACTTTCTACTAATCTGACTCATCCTTGGATCAATTTCAGTGATCCAAGGAATGTTTTAAAAATCTTCTCTGTAGGATGAATGGTAAATCCATATTCAAGGAATTGATAGACATATGAGTGAACTTTGACAGATACTAGTTCTTTGATTGTTGTGTGAACGTGTTCTATTCAATGGTATGTCATGCTTGGATCTTCTCAATTCGATTGTACCAGGACAATGTTGATGCAAACTAACCGTAGTTGTTCATGGCATAGGAAAGATCCATAATCCTAAGAAGAACTATCCTATAGAATTCTAATATAGGTAAAAATAATTACTACATAAACTATGTTACGTAACAGAATTCATATTTTAATCTAAATCTTTCTATTCCACTTTGATTTGGTTAATTGACATCCTAACCTAAGCTCAGTGCTAAGGAATTTGGAAAGGTTTCTAGGTTATTAAAAATTTACCTAGAAACTAATACTACCAAGTTATATTATGATCTAACCTAATGCCTAAAACTATAGTAATGAAAAATTAATCTAACCTAAGTGGAAACTACCTTAGGCTATGTGCTAAGACCTATTGTGCTAATTGTTGTTTGGGTTATAACCTAAGGTATATATATATACTACAAATTACCTAAGGTCTAACCTAAACAATATAATCTACCCTAAACTAATGGGTTTGAATGGAGAATTAGGTTGTCACATACATGGTAGGCAACAGTTCCAAGGCATTAAAATTATTGATAAGGTTTTAATTACATGGAGGTATTGCCAACTTTGGCAAGGGTTAGTGAATTTGGGGGAGGCTTAGGTGGAGGCTCCACTAAAATGGAATTCTTTGTTAGATTTAATTTGGAAATAACTAAACATGAGAGGCGGTGGCAAAGGAAGATAGGCAGGAAAATAGGAGTTAAGGGAATTAATTTTTTTTGGTCTTCATCCTCAAACTGCCTTGGAAGGCATGCAAATGGTTTGGTATGTGGTTATTTCACTTTGCATGTTTTGTGATTTTTCAATCTGCATGCTCATTGGTTTTTCGAACCAGCAAATAGAACTACACTTGATGGCTATTTTTGAGGTTTTAAACCTAGTTTCAGTTCATGGAATATATAGAAGGCATGGTGGAAAAAGAACATGGTTATTTGAATTTTTGTGGAGAAAAAGAGAAGTTTTGAGCTCGGCTGGAGGTTCTCTTCAACTTGGCAGAAGTGCTATCAGGCATGATAGGCTCTAAACTTTAAGATATTTTACTCTGTTATAAATGTTTCATTAAAATGATTCTACTCTATGAGATTCTCGGATTCCTTACTTTGTCTAGTTATTGACTTGTGGGGTTTATTAAATATGTGTTATTGGTTTTGAATTTCATGGTAAATAGAGTTATGTTTAGAAACTTACCATGTACAGTTCTTAAAAATAAGAATAGATACATAAACGTATCTCTGTAACTTGGCTTTTTCATTTAGAACAGGAAATCAAAGTAATCTATTTAGAAAAATCTTCGTAGCTATTTAAATGTGGTTCAGAGTTTGGAGATCTTCGCGTTCTATCTAAACTTGCTGGAATTTGTGTTTGTTGATCATGATCTTGAGTTGAACTTGTGTATTAATGGAGCTTGTATCCGAGCTCGGATTAGACTTGAAACTTGAGTTAAATTGAGAGAAAATATTGGGATCTGCAACCATGTTTTACATTCTTTTGAAATTTGAAATAGTTATTGTAGATTGGAAACTACAAAGCACTCGTATTTGTTACTTGTGTGGACTCTGTACTCTGTGGGAATTCCTAGTCCTAATTGAGCTAGTATTTGGACTTCGTGTTTTCTTATAAAACTGTGTAGGAGCTTTTTGTTGTTCTAAACTAGAGTTTGGAGACCTAGGTAGCTCCGAACTATTGTTAGAAGTTTTTATTTGATCCTATACACGTAATTTATTACTCTTGTTTCATGAACTATTGTTAGAGAACTTTTGTTCTTAAGGATCATCATTTTTATACTTGTAATAACCTGGACTGTTGTTGAAGTCCGTAAATGGATTAGATTCTATGTATTTCTCTAGTGATCATTTTTACTGTTAATTTGAAATGTACATGGCACTTGCGTTTTATTATTTATGTGGACTCTGAACTTTGTGAGAAACCTTAGTTCCGTTGAGTTAGTTTTTGGACTTCAAATTTGATTTGAACTCATGTAGGAGTCACTTGTTGTGTTGAACATGTGTTTGTATTTTGGAAAAAAATCAGGGCCTCGATGAAATCGTTTATGGCTCTTTACCTGCATTTTATGTAGAGGAATTTCATATTGTTAATGGAAGTTGTATTTTCATTTGCATTCGTTTTGTGTATTGTATAGATCTGAAATTTGTTAGGACTTGTGTCGACTCTGTTCTGGAACTTTGGAGTTTTGTACTATTTGTTATGAACGTTTAAAAAAAATTACAACTCTTTTGTCGAGTTTTTGCTCAAGGTAAAATTGGAAGAATAATTGGGTTATTGTGGGAAAATCTCTCCAAGATATCAATGGAAAAACGTTCTCATTTGATGAATAAAATTGTTAATTCAATTAAGAATTGTTTCTTCTTTCCTAAGATGTTGATGGTATTTAATTGGGAGTATCCCTTTCTCTCAGTCCGAGGAAACTTGTATCTCAAACCTCTTAGAATAGACTCTGAGTTTCTTTTATGAGAAGAACTTAGTAATTTAGTACCGTATACTGTTATGGAGGGATTACTTGAATTTTTTCTAATAGTTTTTGTATTATAATTTGTTGAACCAAGAACTGGTTATTCTTTTTGTAATGCAAAAATTAAACCTGGCCTTGGGATACTAGTATCAGTTGTTTGGTCTTCCTTTGTAGAATCATTTGTAGAAATGATGTTGGAAGAGGTTATATTATTTGGTTTTATTGAATTGTAAAGGTCAATTTGTTGGTAGACTGTTGTTTTGTAGGGCCTTGCTTGTTGGTTTGAGATGAGTGAGTTGTCTCTGGCACTTTATCTTTTTCAGAATATTCTTTGGATGATGAAGAGTAGAGAGTAATCATGTATGAGTTTGCCTTGATATTTGAACGTTGTTTCAAATCTCCAAAATTTTAAATTCTATATTAAAAGTAGATTTAAAACTTACAGGTAAAACCAATTTATCCTCTATCCTTCTTGCATTAAATGAAATTTTGCTCAGATTAATATCTTAATTGTTAAAATTTTAAGGTAATAGTCTTTTGGGAGAAATAGTTGAATCATGTTTTGAATCTGTTCTGTTCTTGGATGTGTTGTGTTTAGGCATGAATTGTAATGGTTCTTATTCTTCTTGTGTTTAGGAGATAGATGAGTAATCTTAATATGAACCATGCTCTAAACTGTTCTTTTGCTTGAAGCAAAGATAAATGTTAATTTCTTTTATGGCAGATTGGCAACAATGAGATGATATAATATGTTGTTTGTCTAAGGATAATTGATGGGATCATTTAGACTCTATTTGTAGGGTTGAAATGGTAGATAATATTTTTCTCCTTTCATGGAAGTAAAATTAATTGTTTATACTGTAGTTATTTTTTGTTGCTTTTGATATATTGATTATTTGATGTAATAATTGTCTCATTAAAGCAGAATCTTTTTAATGGAACAATTATTGGAATGCACTTCTTTTTAAGGCTTAGTGCTTATCATGCTCAGTTCATTGAACTTACCCGTGTTAGAAATTTTTGCAGATGGACTTCGTAAGTGATAAAGAAGGAAAAACTTACATGATACATTGGCTAATTTAAGTCTATTTCTTGTGATGAACTCTAATTTGTTCTTGAGACTGTATTGGAAAAGAAAAGTAGTATTCTTTTATAATTAATACAGTTGTTATGTAGTTTACCTAAATGCATAAGTTTTGTTAATGTCATGGTTATAAAGATAAATTGAAAGGTGGGAGATTACCAGTATTGGTAGTATAAATTACTTTGTATTTGTATGAAAAAGATGGGTTCCATCTTGTTGTCAAATCTTCATATTATTTATATGTTAAATGATTAAATTTTAATAAGATTGGATCAAGGGATTAAGTTCAATCTCCCTACTTATGATACAACTTTAAAAGTTGAAGAATGTGATAATCATTATATAAACTATAAATCATAGTAATGCAAAGTAGGATGAACATACAATATAAAAAAAAAAGTGATCAAGGGGTAGAATAAACCCTAATGCTATACATATAATGAAATGCTCTTCATCTTTCATAACTGTTCATAAATCATATAGATTTAATAACATGACTTCAATTTATCAGACTTCATTTGTTATGAAGTCTAATTTATTTTGGATATCTTCTGGTGCTGAACTTTCTAAAAAGTTAATGTACTTTTTACATATGAAATATTATAACACTATGCAGTTATGTTTAACTGACAGTTTAACTATATATTCAAAAATTAAAAGCGGAAATGAATATAAAAAAGTTCTTAAAGGGCTAAATGAATCAATTTAGAAAAGAACTTATGGAATGTGGATTAGGGATTAGGCAGGTGGCTGAAATATGTTTAAATAATTCAAATTAATTAAACAATTAATAAATTCCTTGGGTATGTACATCTCGAAGAGGTTGTTCTATAGGATGTTGGCACATGCCAACTGTAGGGTTGTACCTTCGAGACAATGAGGATATTCTCAAGGATATGGTGATGTAGTCGACATGTGGCAATACCCTTCTGCATTGATCATCTAGATCTACACACATTGGACTTGATCTTAGTTTATCTCTAGATCTGGATTGTAACATGGTTAAGATATGGAGTAGTTGTACGATGGAAAAGTGACAAGAAAGCATGGGAATCTACAAGTAACTCTTCCTCGCACCCGACCTCCCGAGGTCGTGCCAAGATAGCCGGTGGGGATGGAATATACGTGGGATATAGGCAAACTAGTTAGGTAATCTTATATCTTCGACACGCACTAATGGAATCTGCGAATCTAAGGCAAAGAAGGCCCTCCTAACCTGAACCAGTGTGATAGATCGGTTGGTGAGGATGACTGCTCAAAGCTCCAATCAATATCGAGCTCTGGCGTGATCTGATCTATAGGTTGTGGGATATGGGGAAAATGACCTAGGATTGTTTCGTGTATGTCTCCAGATAGGGTCATAAGATGGATGATGGATATATAGTGGATTCTCCGGGTGATTCTTTGGTCTAGTCCAGAAATCCTTAGCTTCATTAGCTGCTATATCTAACAAGGATAATTGTGTGATAATGGTTGGTGGAAGTGGAGTGGATCTAAATACTAATGTGCATAAACCAACATCTACGTCTGGATTGACCTGTGGGTCCGTTGGGTTGTGGACCTGTGGATCACAACTATAGATTCGTGGTTGTTGTGGAACTCCTATGGTCATGTGCAGAATCAATCCCTAATCCCTAGTATCCAGTAGTCGTATGCCTTTTCGGCCTCTATGTTTAGAATTAAAAGTTGTGCAATCTTCTCAGAGTATCTTACAGGCGTTCTTGCAACTTGAATTCTTAAGCTAGTGTCTATGTCAGTGAGAATGTCTCATGCGTCTGGCTGTGGGACCAAAGGATCACAACTGAACGTTTGCTCTCTTTCAAGCCCTTCTACAGTCATGTAGATATTTATCTAGGGTAATCTGTAGTTTGGTTGGTTTGACCAAAACGTATGTGCTTTGTCATCTTCTATGTTTAGTCCTCTTAGTTGTGCACTAATTTCTTGTAGGTCTATTGTTACTTGGAAGACCTGAATTCTGAGATTCTGGTCTATATCAGTTATTGCTGCAACAAGATTGGGCTGAGGCACTATTGGCTTGAATACGTATTCTCTGGGCTCTCTAGGTCCCGTGATTGTCATGCAAAAGAAACAATGTAAATCTAACTGCAGTAAAGTAAAATTAACTATGTAAAGTATATCTACAACATATATAACTTCTCTATTTTTGTGTTTTTGACAGAGCTATTAGAATTAAGAATGAATTGAAAGAGCAATTATTTAAAATATCTAGAAATTGACAACTAAACTAATAACAAAATTAAAACAAACAAGGCAGCCGAGTATAGCTACTTGCCTGTGCAGTTGTAAGTCTATTCTAAATAATGAAATAACTGATCTAATCTATTTGAAAGACTGTCGATCCTACCTCAGAAGTGAGGAATGAATCATATTTTCTTAGAAACTATCAATCCCCATAGCTTCCCCGGCAATATCAAAAGTGAGATTAACTGAAATGAAATGATTCACTATTCTATTTGATATATTTTAACTAGAACTTTGATAGCTTGAACCTGGATTTTGCAGAACAGTGGTGAATCTGGTTGTGTGTGGCTTTGTCCCCTTTAGTGTGATCTCCTCATTCCTTCGTGCTCACGTGAATCTCAGAAAAGTGTGTAATGCTAGCATCAATAGAAGTAGGTATTGGAATCAGTGGCAAGCTTAGGATGCAGACTGAATACAATGCGAGTAGGAGAGGGATAGCGCAAGAGAACAAAGCTTAGCTTATGTAATTCCTAGCGGGATTTATTGCGAGTCATACAACATAAAACGTCCAGAACCTGAAACTATCCTATTTGATGAACAAAACCTGCAACTTTAATGGCTTCTGACTGAAAATGAAACTATCCTACTCCAACTGATTGTATGAAACAGTAACAACACTAGCACAAGAAGATTATGTGGCTTCTAAACAACAAAACAACACTAACTATGCATGCAACAAATGAAACTACTGAACTCCTAAGAATTGAAAGACTAAAACTATGAAATGAGAAGATGAGAGGTAATTTTGAGGGGCCATTTGCTTGAAGATCAACCAGCTATTTATAGAATCCCCATTTACCCAAAGGTGAAAACCAATTTGAACTCTTTAACCATAAACAATGCAAAAACACTATTCTAGGGAACCAGAATCATAAATACGAGCAAAGGCGGTGAAAAAAGATGGTAAACGTTGAAATTTTACATGAGTCGTGTTAAAAAGAACATTCTAGTAAAATGCACGTGAAGGACCGCCACCCTGAGCAGGGCGGCGGTTATGAGGACCGCCGCCTAGGTAGGGCGGTGGTTTTGTAACTAAAGATCAAAATGCAAAGAAAAAGAGGGGAGAAGAGAAAAACAAAGCACACAGGGGCTAAGCAGGACATGTGGGATGTTAACGCATACTTGGAGAGATTTTCCAGATCCCAAACACCTTGCGAGGAGACCTGTATCATCATCGGGGCACGTGTACATTGTTCTGGTGGTGCAGTACCCTACAATTTTGGGTACGTACATATTGCCCCCTCGGAGAAGCGTTTTAGCCATGAAGAGGCGTAAAACGGTGGGTCTGAGTATGGTGGTCCCAAAATGGGAAGTTAGAATTTATACCTGACACGTCCGTGTGTCGAAATGATGCCTCTCCAAGATTCCCGCTACCTGTAAAATGAAAAGAGGACTCAAGTACAGATAGATAAAATAAAGCAAAAAATAAATACTAAAATAATATAAAATGAGGACTTACCATTCATGTGGGGATAAGAACTTACCTCCATCAACGCTCCAAACCTATGAAAAGGGCATTCAAAACAAGTCAAGATGCTATATATGTAAAAATGGGCCCATTTTCCTATTCATTTGTGTGTTGATTTGATTGATTTTGAGCTCTGGGACCCACTGGTGACGGTTTCTTGACGAGAGTATAGTCAAAACATTCGTGACGAGATAGTGATCATGCCTCCATGAGTGGAACATCGACCCGCGAGATCACAAGTTAGTTTTTCTTGATTTAACATTTTTATCCCCAAAATGTTAAAATGATGAAATCTTTGTCATGGGGGGATTATTTTTGAAAATGTCAGTTTTAATAGGGTCATTTAGGGGGGACACCTAATGGGTAGGCTTTGTTTTGGTCAAAATAGTCATTTTTCATGTTTTTAGGCATCATTTAGGGCACATGACCCATGCAGAAATTCGGGACATGACCACCACCCTGACACATCGCCGCCCTGATTAGGGCGGCGATTATAGGACCACTGCCTTTAAGGTGATGGTTACAGAACCGCCACCCTGCTCAGGGTGGTGGTCCTTCACAGAATGCCAAAATAATACTTGTTTGAATTTATTTTTGCATTTCTAGCATTCTTACCTGCTTTCATGATTTTTCCAATGTCATTTGAATACTAACTTACTCCTTTTTGCATGTTTTTGGGTGTATGCAGGTGAAGGAGGAATATATCAGATGGAGCCGAGAGAGAGAGAGAGAGAGTGTGTGATTGGCTTCCAGTAGTGTTGGATGCACTTTCTCAGGCTGAGCAGGATATGCTTCAGAGGGCCGGCATATTGCATATATCACGGGTCCCGCATGTTGCACCTTCTAGTCACATACTTTGTGACTTGTTTTCATATTGGGATGCTGATCGGAACACTTTCCGATTTCCAGGAGTCAGGGGTGAGTGGACTATCACCCTGGAGGATGTCTACCATATCTTGGGGTCTCGATCATCAGGAGATGACTCTTACACTTGAGACAGCAGGGTCACGGGCTCAGATAGCACAGTGGGCTACATACATGGGAGACGCAGTTATCTCCACTGGTTCGAAGAAGGGGGTGAGGGTCCATTCTATTCCTAGCCTACCTATCCCCTTGATTCGTCAGGCCATTATGGGGATCCTTGCCTTGAGATTGATCAGGGACAAGGGAGGAGACACTTTACTTTATTGTTGGTCCCCCATTATTGCACAGATTGAGGGACATGGCCGGATTTATGCCTGGGGAGCTGATATACTTGGGACCACCTATCATGATTTGTACCGGGTGGTTCATTTACAGGGACAGTCTTTGAGCCATCTGACCCTGGTTATGAGCTGGGTCTATGAGTGTTTCATCCCTTATGGGAGAGGTGTAGAGGTGGTGGATCCCAGAGCCGTGAGGGCAGCCAGATGGACAGATATGTCGGTGCTTAGAGCACCCCACCAGCCAGTCACCTCCTTGACTACTGATGATATGGAGGCCACACCTTATCAGGCCATGGTAGGGTTATGGGGTGAGGAGACCCTCACTTTGATCTCTTGCTCTACCACAGGGCAGCTTGTGGACAGGACGGGAAGGTGGAGACACACCCCTTTGATCGAGTGCCTCAGCAGTTTGGCCTTCCTTACATTGGTATGCTCCCCCCAGTGGTGCCAGTATTCAGATCAGTTCAGGAGGCTAGGGGAGGTCCTAGAGGCTGGGGTTGGACCATTGTTACTCCTGGTGTCCCTATTGCAGCTAGGCGGGTAGTACGCGCTCGAGGGAGAGCCAGTGCTCCTCAGGCACCCTTACTTTAGATTGTCACCAGTCCCACCCATAGCAGCGACGACCCCATTGATATAGACTCTGAGTCTGAGGAGTTCACAGGGGAGAGATGGAGGAGGAGACCGAGGCTGAGGTTAGCAAGTCGGGTGGAGAGGAGGACAGCAATCCCAAGTGGCATGACACTCAGGATATCTTATAGGTGGAGAGGGCAGAGTAGAGTGCGGAGAGGGTGACTCTAGTTTCAGAGGAGCCGCCTTCTCAGGACTTAGGTGGGGAGGATGAGTCCGTAGCAGGATGCTATGTTTCCCCGAACACAGGAGGAGGACATCAGTCAGCGGTGACATCTGTGGCAGGTGCTGATCCTAGGGATCCCTCTTGGAGGCCCAGAGATCTGAGTGAGTTATCATCCTTCTCTTAATGTTTGTTTCTAGTTAGGATTTGCCTTAGTTGCTATCTCTCCTCTTGCTTATTTTTGTTTTTATCTTTTGACTATTTCTAATTTTTTTCTCCTTTGCTTGCAGAGACTGCTGATGAGTGGTGAGACCTGATTCATTGGGTATGCACTGATACCCTGATGATCCCCATGGAGAGGACTCGCGCTGAGCTATCCATGGATGCAGGGGAGCCTTCAGTAGCCGGTAGGCCATACTGAAATTTTTTCCCCTGTCTAGCATGTGGCCAAGATGGTGACTACCCTCCATACCAAGTTGGCTGGGTATAGGAAAGCAGAGCACCTGATGAGGAGTCACTCTCATAGCGAGGCCACAGCTACTCCTCGGGACCGTGAGCCCTCCAGTGCACTCAGAGCGCTGGCGTAGCCGGAGTCCTAGATGTGGTCGTGCACCTTCAGAGGGGTCTCATAGGGGTTGAGAGGCCACTTGGCTCTCTTAGATTGTTTATATGATTTATTTTGTATTTCCTGGGCTCATTGAGCGTTTTGACCATGCCTAGCGCATGATGGCATTGTACAGGAAACTTGATTATATATATATATATATATATATATTCTTTTGGATCAGACTCTTGGTGTCTATGATTTTGTGATTCATTTCCACATGTAAATTATAATGTTGTTTTTATATGCTTTTCAGAATGTATGCAATGGAGAACAAAAGATACAAATGCTTTCTTTCTTTTTGTATTTCATGATGCTGATATATGATAACATAGACACAATGTGATTTTGAACTTTAGCTTCTATAAGCAATTTTTTGGTACTTCATATAGTTTTGACAAAACGTGATGATAAACTGGTATGATGAGCAGATGAACTTGCCCCACTCCTAACTCCACGCAACTAGTAAGATGTGAGGGCTCACCACCGAGAGCTAGAAAGGGCACAAGCTATGAAATTTGTTGAATGATAGTGATGAGAGATAGACAAAGATTTGGTGGAACCAAATTAGGATGCTACAAACCTACTCTACTCAAGTGACTCCATAGTTTAGAATGCGACTTGCTTTGTGGTTTATCTAGACTTAGATCCGTAGATGGCCACATGGTAGACAAAATCTGGTTTTCGGGTTTTGAGCTCTCTTGGAATTTTGGACATCTGATTCACTTGTTTTTGACTCAAGATTTCAAAGGTTTATCTGAACTGTTTGTTTACGACCTTCAATGTTTATTGTCAAGAGGACCCCCCACACCTTGCCCCATGCTACTAGTAAGAAGCATGGGCTTATCACCATGGACAAGGCATAGGTGAGTAAGGGCATTCCCATCCTTTCCCAACCCTACGTCACTAGTAAGAGACGCAAGCTCATCACCGAAGGTTGGTAGGGCAAGGAAATGTGTAAAAATAAAATTTTCTATTTGATCTATATTTGACTTATTTATTTGAGAAAAATGTCAGTATGTTCTTATTTCCAAAGAGATATGCATACGGGATAGATGTGACACTATGAAGCTTCTAGAATAGACCATAGGCAAGACACCTATCCTAGGAAGAAACCAAAAGTGAGAACAAGCATGCAGACCTTGGTATGGTTACCGTTAAGACTTTGTCATATCTAGCTTTATATGGATGAAATGATTCAGAAAACGATTGATGATGTTATGAAAATGAAGAAGTATGATTGGAAGGATTATGCCAATACCATCAGAAGTTTGTAATGCATTGCTTTGAGAATAAGTTCCTTGATCACAAAATTTTATGAAACAAGTGGACAAAATGAACCTAACTACATGAAGATGCAATGTAGATATAATTATACAAGTAGTGTTGGTTGCTTATGCATAGAATCATTTAAGATGCAAGGAATTGACTGTTTCGTTGAATTCCTCACCTTCCAGTGTACATAAGAGATATGCACCATTTCCATAGTCTTTCATGACTCAGTATGGGCCCAACCATTTGGGCTGGAATTTCCTTCCTTCACTGGTCTTTTTATCGATCCGGTTGTCTAGTCTTAGAACTAGATCTCCTTCATATATATCTCATTCATAGACCTTTTTATTATACTACCGGCACATCCAGTCAGCATAGACTCTATGTCATTGTTCAGCCGTCTAGCCTGGCCTCATCTAGGATTTCTAGTTGGGAGAGACGTGCTTCTCTATAAGCTTCTTCATCCAGAATCCCTTGTAGTGAGATGCGGAGACTGGGTATTTCAACCTCAAGTGGGAGAACTGCTTCTGCTCCGAATACCAATGAGAAAGGAGTTGCTCCTGTTGGTGTTCTTATTGAGGTTTGGTGGGCCCACAAGGCCAGATATAACTTTAAATGCCAATCTCATTTGTTTTCTTTTACCATTTTAAGGAGAATAGCTTTCAATGTTTTGTTTGTTGCTTCAGCCTGTCCATTGGCTTGAGGGTAATACAGGGAGGCTGTATGATGGTTTATTTTAAATTTACTGCATAGCTCACGGACTTCGTCATTCTTAAAGGAAGTACCATTATCTGAGATAATGATTTGTGGGACACCATACCTATAAATGATCTGGTTCAAAATGAACTTGGTGATCACGGAACCTGGTACAGTGGTGAGAGGCATAGCCTCTACCCATTTGGTAAAATACTCAGTGGCCGTGATTATGAAGTTATGGCCATCTGTTGATGAGGGAGAGAATTTCCCTATCAAATCTAGGCCCCATGTAGAAAAGGGCCATGGAGTAGCGATTGGTTGTAGAGCTTGTGCCAGCATGTGAATCTCATGGGAAAATTCTTGAAATTTATGACACTTGCGTACAAACTCTACTGTGTCATGCTCTAGAGTGGGCCAAAAATAGCCCATCCGATGTATTTTGTGGGCAGTGGCATGACCTCCAAAATGATCACCACATATTCCACTGTGAGATTCGTAGAGAATCTTCTTGGATTCTTCTGTGTCAACACACCTTAGGAGCATTCCATCGAAAGCCTTACGATAGAGCACTTGTTCTATAATAACATATTTAGCTACGATAATGTGTAACCGCCTTCTTTGTTACGGTGTAGCACCTTCTGGATATGCATGGTCCATGATATAATTAACAATATCAGTATACCAAGGACATTCAGAGATAGGAGGTCTGGTTTCAATGTAGTATATGCATTCATCGGGAAAATTTAGATCTACTAGATCACCTCCGTCTAACGGGTTATCAGCTAACCAATCCGTAATGATTTGTCCCTTAACGGACTTCTGGTTTACAAAAGTTAATTCGAATTCACCCATTAAGGTTATAAAGCATCCAACCTTTTTAGACAAGGACCCTTGCGTGAGGAAAGTTTGTAAATGGTCTATTTTTACAATGACCCTTGTTTCTTGATTTAGCATGTAATGTCTTAAGCATTTGGTTGCAAAGACTATGGCAAGGCATTCTCATTCTACTTGCATATAACGTGTCTCATAATCAAGTAATGTTCGGCTAATAAAATAGATCACACGTTCTCATTTGTCATCATCTTCTTGAGCCAGCATGCAGGCTAGCGAGACATTGGTAGCTCGTGAATATAAGATTAAAGGGCGGTCTGGCTTAGGAGGCATTAGCGTAGGTGGTGACAACAAGAAACGCTTAACTGCTTCAAAAGCCTCATTGCAGTCTTCGGTCCAATCAATACTATAATCTTTCTTGAGTAGATTGTTGATTGGATGGATGGAAAAGCTTAAATCTGGGATGAATCTTTGGATTGCACTGAGTTTCCCAAGAAATGACCTGATTCCAGATTCATCCGAAGGTGGGATCATTTCAAGAACAGCCCAGATTTTGGCTGGGTCTACGTCAATCCCTCGTGATGATATGATGTAACCCAGGATTTTCCCTCCTGTCACACCAAATACACATTTTTCTGGGTTTAGTGTGACTCTGTATTCTATCAAACGTGAAAGAATGATGCGGAGCACTTCCGGGTGATCACAAAGCTTCCTGGCTTTAGCTAACAAGTCATCTACATAGGATTCCATGATTTTATGAATAAGATCATGAAATATATATGTCATTTCCCGTTGGTATGTAGCACCAGCGTTCTTGAGACCGAATGGCATAACAACGTAGCAATAGGTTCCCCAAGGAGTTATAAACGTGGTTTTGGCTTGGTCTTGTTCGATATTCTGATTTGATTGTATCCTGAGAATCCATCCATGAGAGACAAAAGCTCAAATCTAGCTGTTGCGTCAACGATGACGTCAATGGATGGTAATGGGAAGTCATCCTTGGGACACGCCTTGTTAATGTCTCAGAAGTCTATGCATATGTGTATCTTCCCATTCTTTTTTAGAATGGGAATGATATTAGATACCCACTGAGAGTAATCAACCGGTTTGATGAACCCTACTTGGAGGAGTTTCATTACTTCTTCCTTCACCATGAGAGCTACCTTGGGTTTCATTGGCCTCAATTTTTGTTTAACTGGATTTGCATCTGATTTGGTGATGAGGTTATGTACCGATGTGTGGTGCAATTCCCATCATTTCTTTATAATTAAATGCAAAAGCCTTTTGATGTTCTCTAAGGATTCGAGTGTGTATTTCTATCTCTTCTGGAGTTAGCGAAGATCCTAGTTTTAAGATCTTCGGTTCTTCCTCCGTTCTGATGTTAATATCAATCATTTCTTTGATTAAAGAAGTGTTACCTTCTTCAAACTTAGGTGGGGCTGGAGGTAGTTCCAGATCTTCTCCATTCTCTACCGCATATATGTCGAGTTCCTTTTGTGGGGGAAGCTCTATCATGGGATTTCCGAAGTAAGAAGACAAATGTGGGATTAAAGACAAATCTACCACATGATGGGTGAGATGTAACACTACATAGGAATTTAAGTAATCAAGAGTGGCTCTATCACTATCAACATGATCTAAGATAGCAGATTTATTCTCAGCTATGTTCGTTAAAAGAGGGTTTGACATTTTCTTCACTAACGGTTCAGTGCAAAGGGATACCATGAAATGGGTGTCTTCCAACTCACTGCTTGGAGTGAAACGTGAAGCTGAGGTTGCTATCGAATCTGTGAGAAGATTTTTTTCTCGCGGGATTGCTTCAATTGATATGAAGTTAAATCCTTTGCTCAAATCTAGTACTGTTATTTTGTAGAGCTGTAGATGTTCAGCTCTAGTCTCATACACCTCAGAGACTTGGTTTGCTACTAATTTTGAGTCTCCTAACACTTTGATGTCATTAATGCCGAGCCTCTTAGCTATGATGAGACCAAGGAGGAGGGCTTCATACTCAGTGCCATTGTTTGTACATTCGAAATTTAGTTTAAAGGCAAATGGTAAGATCTTTCCCTCGGGCGAAGTAAAGATCACACCTGCCCCAGCCCCATAATGACATCTAGCTCCATCAAAATGGAGAGTCCAATATTTAATTGGGAAGATGGATGTTGGGACATTTGTTACATCTATTTCATTCTGTTTCGTTACTTCTACCATGCAGAGTTCTTCTGCTGGAAGAGAACCAACTCCTAGGGTATATCCCATGCCTACAGAATCAAATGGCAGGAAAATTGGTAGATCCTGTTCTAGCAATTTGACAATATTTTTACCATAGTTCCTAATGATATTGTTTCTACAATGTTAGCCTCATCTTTGAGGGCTGGGATATTCTTGATTAGGTTCATAACTTCTAACTCCGTTGTAGGTACCAACTTTTCTTCTGGTTTCGAGTCAGTTGGCTTGTTAAGTTGGTTTGTTGGGAGTTCAAACTCAGAGTGAATGCCTGGCCTTTTCTTCAGGTCTGCTAGGTGTATATCGAATGGTTTTAGATCACCTTTTGCTATGAATACCTTTCCCAAGTGTAGGAATCTTATTTCCTGAAATAACGTAGAAGGGATTGCCTTCATACGGTGTATCCATGGTCGGTCGAGGATCATATTATAGTTGGTTTCCTGATCTATAATATAAAACTCAGTGAGGATTGTTTTGGGTCCTAAGGTGACTGGTAGTATTATAGTTCCAATCGAAGTGGCTTTAAGGCTATCATAGCCTCTTAGCGTATTCCGAGTCGTGGAACAATTTGTTTCTCCATACCCTAGCTTTTGAAGGAAAGAGAAGGGAACTATGTTAACTGCTGCCCCATCGTCAACCATTGCACGTTTAACATAATTGTTATAAACCCACACTTGTAAATGTAAGGCCGGATCACCTCTTCGTGCAATCTCAGCAGTCTGTTGGCATTTTTTTATGTCAAATATAAACTCGATATCCCTATCCGGCTGCCCCGGAGGGTGGATATCAAAGTCTATATGGTTTACCTGTGTTTCGGGAGGTGGAGTGATGTTAATTAAATGACCTAAACCTAATGCTTCTAAAAGAGCAGCCCTATGGGTAGGAGAGTTCTTCAATAAGTCCAAAAAGGAGATATGAGAGAAGGTCTTTGTTAGGTCATTAATTAAATCATAGGCACCTACGGGTTTTACTAATGGTTGTTGAATGTTATCTATCTCTAGCGGGTAACTTGGACTTGGCTGAGAGGAATACTCTCGTGTCCTTGTTACAGCTTCCACGGTAGTTCAGTGTCTAACTCCACTAAACTGACTATCTTGGGTCGTAGCTGATTTCCTAATTGTGGTGCGACAGGTGGATTTAGTGAAGTCAAGGCTTCATGATCATTGTTTCCTGTCATTACACTCTTGTTCATCCCATTTGGATTTAATTTGTTGTTATTGTGATTTGGGAGTAGATCGTTGAAGATCTTGAGGGGTGCATTTTGAGGGGAGACTACTCCCGTGAAAGTATTTGGCATAGGTGATGCAGGATCTGCTAAGAACATATCTATGAAAAGTTGTCTTTGTTCTTCTGGCAAACGTTGCATGAATTTATTGTAATCATGGCAAGTCCTAGTGTCATGGCCTCAAATCTTGTGGAAACCACAATATGAGTTAGGATTGTAATTCCTAGGTTGCTAGTTTGGCACATATTGTGGTCCAAAACTCTGATTAAACTGTTGACTATTAAAGTTTTGCATTTGTTGTCTTTGGTTTTGGTTTTGGTTTTGATATCCAGTTGAATTTTGACTTGGACCCTGTGTCTGGGTCTGCCTTTGTTGTTGTTGTTGTGGATGATTAAAATCCACCGAGTTGATTGTCGGGGTAAAGTTGTTGTTTCGTTGATTGTTAACCAGTGGTGGAGTATTTACAACATTTGCTTTTTTTGTTTGGTCAGTTACTCCATCTGTTGTTACGCCACGATTTTTGTTAAGGATCTTAGGTCCTTGATTGACGTTTGTGGTAGTAGGATAAGTCGTAGTATTCTGGTTGGGGGTGATTAACCTCCCATTTGTTCCATACGTCTTGCGACCGCTATCTATTGCAACTTGATCTATTCGGAGGGCGCTCTCAAGTACTTCATCATAAGTCCTTAGTGGGAACTTCTGGACTTCTTCCTTTACCTCTCTGCTGAGAGAATGAAGGAATAAATCACATAGTTCCATCTGGTCCATGTTTGGAGCGCTTGCTAAAGAATAAAGGACTGTACGCCATCTCTGGATGAAATGAGCAACAGATTCATTGTGTTCTTGCTTAATGTGCAAGAATTCCCTGATTCCTATTCTCAACAGTTTATTCATGTCAAACGCCTTGATGAACTCTAAAATGAGTTGTTTAAATGAATGGATGGAAGCTTCAGGTATTCTGTAATACCAATCGAGGGCGATGCCCTCTAAAGTTTTGGGGAATATTTTGGCAACAACCCCATCCCAAGGGAGTAGTTCTCGAATGGTTGTGGCATAGGCCTTAATGTGTGCATTCATGTCTCCTTCCCCTTTGTATTTGGGAAAATTGGGAAGAGGTCTTGGAAGCATGACGCTTCGTATGGTGAAGTCTAAGGGTTCTTTCAAATATTCTGAATAAGTTCCTATTGCATAGGTTTCGACCATCGACGGTGCCTGCTGAGGGGGTGGAGGTGGAATGGGTTGTTGGTATGGCGTAGCATATGCATTTGTAGGGGCATAAGGAAATCCCTGTGGTTGAGTGAATATGCTAGGAGAGGAGAAGATATCTCCCTGCAGGTGATTTGGAATACATGTTTAAGTATGGAGGAGTATTGCCCAGGAATGGATTATTTTGTACTAGACCGGGAGGTATCATATTTTCCACCAGAACGGTGTTAGAAAATGTGGTTCTAGTTGGCATTTGTTGTGAATACTGAGGAGGCATGCCCAACGTGCCTATTCCTGTGAGGAGGTCTACTTGGCCAGGATGATGTGGAGGATTGGAATTTCCTACCTGCATGAATTGAGAATTTTGACTTGCTTGAGCAAGTTCTAACCCTCTAACTTTTTCTACTAAAGTTGAGATGACTTCATTTGGTGAAGTCACAGTATTTTGCCTTAGTGGCGTTTGTTGTATATCCTGAGGTTGTATAGGCATGTGGTACCCTGCTATGAACTGATCATTGCCCTGCCAAGTTTCACTGAGGGCATTTCCTATAGGTAGCAACATGGAGGTGTTTTCTTGAAATGAGACCTCGAGTCATGTTTGTAAACTTCCTATAGGTGGGTACATACTCTGAGAGCATTGTTCATTCCTGGCATAATGCACTGAATGTTCATCATCTAAAAATAGATATGGATCTGATTATCTACTAATTTGTGGTCTAAGCAACACCTGAGGAGATGAACCAGATTCTCCTATAAATGTCATGTTGTTCGAGCCTGAAGGCTCTAGTTGTTGCATTTGAGTGAGCTGGTCCAACTCCTCTATTTGGAAAGAAGAACTATATCTAGTCCTTGAGGTGGAGTTTGTGTTGACAATCGGTTAGTTGAATAGTTGTCACCCCATGCTGAGAGCGAGGGTGATGGTTGTCTATTCAGTTGATCGTAGTATGCTTCAAGACCTAGGAGAGGTCTGCCATATGCATCGAATCCTGACATATTCGGGGGGTATATGAATACCCACAGAATAATGGGAAAGAGCGAAGGTGGATGGAAGAAATAAAACTAAAAGAGGAAGAACTATTTCGTTCATGTCGGGTTCACCAATTTTTTTGGTGAAGCTGATGTGAAGGCTAATGAGGTGGAAAAGATGAAACAGTATACTAATTGGAAGAACAAGTTTCACAAAAAGTAGGAAGTTTCGGGTTCACCAATTTTGTACGATGGAAAAGTGACAAGCGAGCATGGGAATCTACAAGTAACTCTTCCTCACACCCAACCTCCCGAGGTCATGCCGAGACAGCCGGTGGGGATGGAATATACGTGGGGTATAGGCAAACTAGTTAGGTAATCTTATATCTTCGACACGCACTAATGGAATCTGTGAATCTAAGGCAAAGAAGGCCCTCCTAACCTGAACTGGTGTGATAGATCAGTTGGCAAGGATGACTGCTCGAAGGCTCTAATCAATATCGAGCTCTGGCGTGATCCGATCTATAGGTTGTGGGATACGGGAAAATGACCTGGGATTGTTTCGTGTATGTCTCCAGATAGGTTCATAAGATGGATGATGGATATATAGTGGATTCTATGGGTGATTCTCTAATCTAGTCTAGAAATCTTTAGCTTCATTAGCTGTTATATCTAACAAGGATAACTGTGTGATAATGGTTGGTGGAAGTGGAGTGGATCTAAATACTAATGTGCGTAAACCAGCATCTACGTCGGATTGTCCCGTGGGTCCGTTGGGTTGTGGGACCTGTGGATCACAACCATAGATTCGTGGTTGTTATGGACCTCCTATGGTCATGTGTGGAATCAATCCCTAATCCCTAGTATCTAGTAGTCGTATGCCTTTTCGGCCTCTATGTTTAGAATTAACAGTTGTGCAATCTTCTCAGAGTATCTTACAGGTGTTCTTGCAACCTGAATTCTTAAGCTAGTGTCTATGTCAGTGAGAATGTCTCCTGTGTCTGGCTGTGGGACCAAAGGATCACAACTAAATGTTTTCTCTCTTTCAAGCCCTTCTACAGTCATGCAGATATTTATCTAGGGTAATCTGTAGTTTGGCTGGTTTGACCAAAATGTCTATGCTTTGTCATCTTCTATGTTTAGTCTCCTTAGTTGTGAGCTGATTTCTTGTAGGTCTATTGTCACTTGGAAGACTTGAATTCTGAGATTCTGGTCTATATCAGTTATTGCTGCAACAAGATTGGGTTGAGGCACTATTGGCTAGAATACGTATTCTCTAGGCTCTCTAGGTCCCGTGATTGTCATGCAAAAGAAACAATGTAAATCTAACTGAAGAAAAGTAAAACTAACTATGTAAAGTATATCTACAACATATATAACTTCTCTATTTTTTTTTTTGAATTTTTGACGAACTATTTGAATGCAATTGAAAGAGAAATTATTTAAAATATCTAGCAATTGACAACTAAACTAATGAAGAAATTAAAACAAACAAGGCAGCCGAGTATAGCTACTTGCCTGTGTAGTTGTAAGTCTATTCTAAATAATGAAATAACTGATCTAATCTATTTGAAAGACTCTCGATCCTACCTCAGAAGTGAGGAATGAATCATAGTTTCTCAAAAACTATCAATCCCCACAGCTTCCCGGCAATATCGAAAGTGAGATTAATTGAAATGAAATGATTCACTATTCTATTTGATATATTTTAACTAGAACTTTGATAGCTTGAACCTGGATTTTATAGAACAGTGGCGAATCCGGTTGTGTGTGGCTTTGTCCCCTCAGTGTGATCTCCTCGTTCCTTCGTGCTCACGTGAATCCAGAAAAGTGTGTAATGCTAACATCAACAGAAGTAGGTATTGGATCAATGGCAGCTTTGGATGCAGACTGAATACAATGCGAGTAGGAGAGGGATAGCGCAAGAGAACAGAGCTTGGCTTATGTGATTCCTAGCGGGATTTATTGTGAGTCATACAACACAAAATGTCTAGAACCTGAAGCTATTATTTTTTACGAACAAAACCTACAACTTTAATGGCTTCTGACTGAAAATGAAACTATCCTACTCCAATTGATTGTATGAAACAGTGAACAACACTAGCACAAGAAGATTATGTGGCTTCTAAACAACAAAACAACACTAACTATGCATGTAACAACTGAAAACTATGAACTCCTAAGAACTGAAAGACTAAAACTATGAAATGAGAAGATGAGAGGAAATTTTTGAGGGGCCATTTGCTTAAAGATCAACCAGCTATTTATAGAATCCCCATTTACCCAAAGGTGAAAACCAATTTGAACTCTTTAACCATAAATAATGCAAAAACACTATTCCAGGGAACCAGAATCATAAATACGAGCAAAGGCGGTGAAAAAATTTGATAAACGTTGAAATTTTACATGAGTCACATTAAAAAGAACATTCTGGAAAGGACACGTGAGCAGGGCGGCGGTTACAGGACCACCCCTGCCTGGGCAGGCGGTCACGAGACCGCCACCTAAGTTTGGCGGTTTCATAACTGAAGACCAAAATGCAAAGAAAAATAGGGGAGAAGGAGATAAACAAAGCATGCAGGGGCTAAGTGGGACATGCGAGATGTTAATGCATACTTGGAGAGCTTTTCCATATCCCGAACACCTTGCGAGGAGACTTGTATCATCATCAGGGCACATGTACATTGTTCCGGTGGTGCAGTACCCTACAATTTTGGGTATGTACAGTAGCCCTCTAAAACTTGGGGTACCTTGGCATATGGGGTTGACTTAGGTCGACCTAGTATGCCAACTTACCCTAAGTTTTCGGGAGCCTCCCCTTATCATAACATATGTTGTTAACTCGAACTATGGTTAAACCTTGGGCAAGTGGACTTACGGAAGTCAGTAAAGGGCATTCTAGATAACAATAGAGTGGGGTGAAGGACGTATTCTGGATTGATGAGTATGCCATCAAGGAATAGTAATACAAACAGTATGTTAGAAATCTTTGGCCAAAGTATCGCAAGCTGCTGGTTGCGTTGTTTTATGTCACCTAGTCTAAGGCTCATGACGCCGAAGAATATTGGTAACAAATATTCAGATAGGATCCTTAGACAGATCACTCAATACCCTGAATAGGGTAATAACAGCCAAGTATACGTAGTATACAGAAAAGTATTCAATACTTGATGTTTAACATGAATAGATCGGTAGTTTACCGAGTCGTGAAATGAATAGATCAGTAGTACACTGAGTCATTACAGCTGCATATGGCTATCTGTTATATGAATGGTTGATAAAGAATGTGTGATCTAAATTATGAATTTAGATCAGGGAACATTATTATTTTTTTAAAAATTCCCTTGTTTCTAAAAATCTTAAAATGGGAATGTTACATCTTGGTATCAGAGCTGAAGGTTGCAGCTCTTGGACCTATTGTGTCCATAATCTAATTAAACTTAAATTTTCTTGTAACAAAAAATGGTGAGAATAAGTGGAAATTTTGAAAATAACCCTCCACCTAAAGAAGGAGAGGCAACTACCCAGAAACTTGATGAGATCCTTGCTACCCTGTTGGACACAAGAGATCGTTTGACTGTGCTTGAACAGCAAGTAATGGGCAATGAGGAGGAGGAAGAAGCTGACAACACTAATCAACCACCTCCAGGGGACAATGCTAATGTGGGTGTTGATAATAAAAATGTTAACATACCTACTCAACCTGAGAACAAAAAGGCTAGGCTAGCTGCAGAACTCACTAGTGACATAAAAAGGATAAGTCCACCCAAGTTTGATGGCACAACATTAGGAGATGGAGCTGAGAATTGTCCTGGCAAAATGGAGAAGTAATTTACAATAAGGAACTTCTCATAGGAAACCAAGGCTATATGGGGAGCATATCAGCTTTCCCATGAAGCATCTTCTTGGTGGGAGAGTCGTAAGGCTAAGTTAAATATTGATGAAACTAACATCACTTGGGATCAATTTAAAAGTTATTTTAGATAGCGATGGCTACCACAACTCTACTATGATCAGAAAATGACTAAATTTTAGAACTTATCTCAAGGAAAGCTAATAGTAACTGAGTATTGGGAATGGTTTACGAAACTCCTCAAGTATATACCTCAGTATCAAACTGATGAGAAGTTCAGGATACGAAAATTCATTATGGGATTGAATCCCATTTTAGGGGGAGAAGTTGATGTTTATAGCCCAACCACTATGGAAGGGGTTGTAGAAAAAGCCATAAGGTAGGAATAGAAATTAAAGGCTATTTCTGCTCATAAATAGGAAGTAAGGAAGAAATTTCCAAACCCCTCTTCAGCTTCTCTTGCACCTAAAAAGGGACCATGGAAGAAGTTTGGTAATAAAAGCAAGTTTTTAGCTGATAATAATAAGAAAGCAACAACAAATAAGACTGCTCGAAATTCACAGAACAATTTTGCCAAGAATAATAACAACGGACAGAAGTCCTATGGAGGTCAGAATAATAACTATAAGACTAGAAATAACCTTGAGTCTAGAAAGGGACCTGTAGGAAGTTGTTATAATTACGGTAAGGATCATTATGCAAATCAATGTCCTTTGAAGAAGGATGATTGTAATCAGTAGCAAAAGATACATGTTGCAGTAGCTGACAAGCAAGCTTAAAAGCAAGCTACACCTATAGAAGTTCCTAGTAAGTTATTTGACATATCTGTAACTATTCTTTTTTATACAGGTGCTACTAAATATTTTATTTCTAGTAAACTTACTTCGAAACTTAAAAGAAAAGCTAAGAAAATAGATAAATCTTGGACTGTACATTATGGTAATAATGATGTTCATACAGTTAGTATGTGTCTTTTTGGAGCAGTCCTTGAATTACCTAACTTTTCCACTGAAATTGATCTTTATGTTGCACCTTTAGGGTCTTATGATGTAATCATAGGTGTTAATTGGTTTGTAGAACATAAGGCTAAAGTGGATTATTTTGAAAAATGCATTAGTTGTTTAGATGATCTGCAGAAAACAGTAGAGATTCAGGGTGTGAAACGTGAGATTTTTCTTAGGAAACTGTCATCTATGCCACTTTAAAAGGCCAAAAATAAAGGATGTACCTTATATGCAGTAAAAATTTCAGAAATTGCAGAGGAAAACATCGATTTCATGGATCGATATCCACCGTTAAAATATTTCAGTGATGTATTTCCAGAAGAATTACCAGGTCTTCCATCCAAAACGGAATTCGATTTCACGATTGAGAACAATCATGGAACTGAACCTATATCTAAGGCACCGTATCAAATAACTACTATAGAATTAGTAGAGCTTAAGGCTCAATTTCAAGAACTTTTGTCTAAGGGTTTTATTAGACCAAGTGTTTCACCTTGGGGAGCACCAATGATTTTTGTGAAAAAGAAAGATGGAACACCTAGATTGTGCATTGATTACAGAATGTTAAACAAAGAAACAATCAAGAATAGATATCCACTCCCTAGGATTGATGATTTATTTGATCAGATGCGTGGAGCATCAGTATACTCTAAGATAGATCTTCGATCTGGGTATCATCAATTGCAAATTAAGGATGAGGATATTCATAAAAAATCTTTCAAAACAAGGTATGGACATTACGAGTTTTACGGTTTTACCTCTTGGATTAACTAATGCACCTACGGAATTTATGAATTTAATTAATAATATCTTTCAAGAATACTTGGACAAATTTTTTCTCGTATTCTTGGACAACATTCTCATATATTCTAAAAGCATTGAAGAGCATCATGAGCATTTGAAATTAGTTTTGGAGATTATGAGAAATAGACGGTTGTTTAGTAGACTTTCCAAATGTTCTTTCTATGACACAAAAGTTCACTCTTTGGGTCATGTAATAAGTAAAGATGGAATTGTTGTAGGTCCTTCAAAAATTGCAGCTATAACAGAATGGCCTGCACCAAAGAATGTACATGAAGTTAAAAGCTTCATGGGACTTGCTGGCTACTATAGGAAATTTGTAAAAGACTTTTCCAAGGTAGTTGCACTAATAACTTCCTTACAAAAGAAGGATAAAAAGTTTGTATGGAGTGAAAAATGTGAAATTGCATTTAAAACCTTGAAGGAACAGTTAAATTCTACACCTATTCTTACAGTACCAGATCGTGATTGAGATTTTATGGTGGTAACTGATGCATCCGGTAAAGGTTTAGGAGGTATTTTGTTACAAAATGATCATGTTATTGCATATGAAAGTAGGAAACTTAAGCTACATGAGTTGAATTATGCTCCACATGATTTAGAGCTTGTTGTCATTGTTCATGCACTTCAAGTTTGGAGGCATTATCTGCTTGGTAAACCATTTGAGTTTAAAACTAATCATCTTGGGCTGAAGTACATTTTCACTCAGCCAAATCTGAATGCAAGACAGCGAAGATGGTTAGAGATTTTGTCTCAATATGATTTCGACATAAGTTATATTAAGGGTAAAGAAAATAGAGTGGCCGATAATCTAAGTCGTAGGAAGCACATTTCTTCTCTTATAACACTAAGAACTCGGTTTAAGTATGAAGTAAAAAGTGTTATGGAATCTGATTCTTACTTTCAACAAGTAAAAGTAGCACTTTCTGCAAATTCTAATGATTTAAGGTATAAAGGTTTTCACTTTGATAAAGAATGAATCTTACGATTTGAAAAAAGAGTTTATATACCTTTGCTTAATGGTTTGAGAAAGAAATTATTAGCATAATTTCATAATTCACCTTTCTCTGCCTGAGCATTACAAAGATGCTTGCTGATATAAAACAACAATATTTCTAGAAAGGAATGAAGAAAGATTTTTATTTATTATGTAACACATTGTCTAGAGTGCCAACGTGTTAAGGTGGAACATATGCACCCAGCCGTTTTATTGTATCCTCATAGCATACCGCAGTATAAATGGCAAGTAATAAGCATGGATTTTGTACAAGGGTTACCTATGTCAAGGAATAAACATGATGTTATTTTGGTAGTTGTTGATAAACTAACAAAAGTAGCTCATTTTATTGCTGGAAATCTGAAGGATGATTCACCTGTTTTGGCTAAAATATTTGTACATGAAATTTTTAGATTACATGGGGTACCTGAATTAATCATATCTGATAGAGATCCTAGAATGACGTCGAGATTTTGGCAAAAGCTTAATGTAGCTCTAGGAACTAAGCTAAATTTCAGTTCTACGTACCACCCGGAAACGGATGGATAGACTGAAAGAGTAAATCAAGTTTTAGAAGATATGTTACGAATGTATTGTATAGATCAGTAGTATAGGTGGGAAGAATATCTTCCATTAGTTGAATTTTCTTACAACAATACATATCATGCTTCTCTTAAGATGGCACCTTTTGAGGCACTTTATGGAAGAAAATGCAGAACCCCTGTTAGTTGGGACAGCATAGAGGATAGAGAGGTAATTGGACCTGAAATCCTTACGGAAATGGAACAACAAGTTAAATTAATTTGTGAACGCTTGAAAGAAGTAGCAGATAGGCAAAAGAGTTACCCTGACTTGAAGAGGGTTGATAAGAAATTTGAACTTGGTGAGAAAGTCTTTCTCCGAGTTAAACCGAAAAAGAGTTCTATAACTTTTGGCAAGGTTGTCAAGTTATCACCTCATTATATGGGACCTTTTGAAATAGTTGAAGTAATCAACACTGTAGCTTATCGTTTAGCATTACCTCCTACTTTGTCATGAATGCATGATGTTTTCCATATTTCCTTACTTAAGAAATATGTTTCAGATTTGTCACACATGTTAAATTGAAATTCCTTGCAGGTCCAAGACGCAGGAATAATCGTGGTTAAACCCATTCGAGTGCTGGAAACTCAGCAGTTGCATTTAAGAAATCAAGAAATAAGTCAATGTAAGGTCCAATGGGACCAATTTAACGAAGAGAGTGCAACTTGGGAAAATCTAGAAGATATGAAAAATTCTTTTCCTTATCTATTTGAACGAAATTGATTTTGTTGACTGATAAAAATTTATGATTTTATCTTTATATGACATTAAATATGCCAGTTTTGGGCAAATATTTATTGATTTGGATAAACAGTTATTAATGTTGACTTTTTTAATTATAATTTTCTAATATAATTAGACTTGTGGTAAAAGAAGTTAATGAAGTGATTGTCCTGATTTATATTGTTAAAAAAAGTGTAATCATCGGGATGATGAGTTCTTGAATTATAAGATTCTATATTATCCTCCATAGGTAGAGGAGAGGACATGTCAGCTGAAGTGGGCTCTCCTTGTGTTGGTGTTGGTGTTGGTCTTGGTGTAGGTGGTGAACTTATATCTTCTATGAGTAAGAAAGGTGCCACTGACAACTGCTCAGAATTTTGAGGGGTCAAAGGTGGTGTGCTAATTATAGGCTCTTTTATGGGTGAAGGAGAAGATGAAGGGGATTCCTCTGTTGGTAGAGGAGTAGATGAAATTGGTTCTGGTGCAGGTAGGGGAGCACAGGATAAGATTTCATCTTTGAAAGGAATATGAGGCAATTGGGAAGCAACTGGTGTGTCAATGAAAACAGTGTGGACCTCGCGGACAGTGCTATCATTGTTTGAGGTATCACCCCATTTGTTGGAATATGGGGCATGATTATGGAATGGATTCTTAAAGATGTGTAGGTTTTGGTTAGTGGGTGCATTCAGGCTATCCAAGACTAAGTCTTTGTTGTCTATCATTTCTTGAATGATATTTTTTAAGGTAATGTAGTTATTGTCGTTGTGACCTTTGACCTGATGATAGATACAAAAGTCATGTTCCTTATACCACGCAGGCATGGGTCACTCAGGGTCAAAACCAGTATGCGGTTTTATAGGTGGAAGGGTAATGGCGCTAGCCTTAACAAGCTTTTCCAAAATGGAAGAATAAGATTCTCCTAGGGAATTTTACTTTTGTTGTTCTCATCTAATCTGGAAAGCTTGGACAGGAGAGAGATTAGAAGGGGGTTTGGCTGGGTTTGATTAATGAGGGGGACCGGCTTTGAGAACTACTACATTAGCAAACCCTTTGGGATTCAAATAGTTTTTTTGAGGTTTCGAATATGAAGAAGTATTATTTTATTTGAACACGATGTTCTTGTTACGAAGTTGAATCTTCTTTTCTTCAATAGTGTGAATTTCCAATTTCTGTGCCATGGTGAATGCTTCATCAAAAGTGTGAAAAGTTTGCACCTGTAGGGTTAGTGAGATGTGTCTAGCACAGGCCTGAGTAAATAGTTCTATAAGCTCGGTTTGAGACAATTGGAATGTGAGAAAGTTAATAAGGTTGCGCTAGCGCGCGACGAATTCAACGATAGACTCATCGTCATATTGTTGTGTGGAATAAAGATCCATCATGGTAACCTTCTTAACAATGTTGATGGAGAAGTGATCTAGGAAGGCTTGGGCCACTTGATTGAATGAGTAAATGGAGTGTCTTGGTAGTACACTGTACCATTCTAATGCATGTCCTGTCAAGGACATTCGAAAAGTCCTCAAAATTAAAGTGTCATCATGGGCAATCAGGTAACACCCATGTTTAAAGGACCGCAAATGTTGTTGTGAATCTTCTTTGTTATTGAAGCAGTTGAATTTTGGCATCTCCTAATGTACAAGGTATGGTCGAATGGGAATGGATGGGTGAATAGGATAATTACAAATTTCATCATAGGTGAGGGAATTACGTGAGCCAAAAACCGATGCTTCTAATGTTTGCATCTTTTCCATCATCAACTTGATGAGGTTGTTGGTAGGTTGTGATGGGGGGACACCTCTTGTGGCATAAAGAAGCGGATATTGAGCCTGATAGGGAGATTGGGAATAAGGAACTAACATGGAAGGCACATATCTAGAATGGGTGATAGACGAGATAAGGGGTTATTGATAATAGGTGTATGTTAGTGGGATGGTTGTTGTGACTCTGGTAGCAATTGGGAGAAATGTTTACGGGATGGAGAGGATGAGATTTTGGAATGGAGTAGGGATCACCGATACCACGGACCGATGTGTTACAATGGGTATTTGTGAGACAATGGGAATGGATTGTGTTATGGTCTTGGTGGTAGACGAGGGGACAACAGATACGACAAGTGCAAGGGAAACTTTCGACGCAACGGTTATGATGGGTATGAGTCCCTAGCTACAAAACTACCGGGGGTGAAGTAGGTGAGGGTAATGTAGTATTAGGAATAAGGGTAGGATATATTGATACAGGCATGTCGTATATCAACTAACTAGAGGAGTCTCAGGTGGAAGAGTGGGAAAGGTAAAACTGTAAGGCCATGGGATTCTAGTCAAGGAGTCATGCAAACTCCTCGTCACCGGCAGCAATGGTGATAGGTAAGGTTGGATCCATGGGTGATAGGATGGAAGACGATGAAGGACTAGGTGGGAGTGGTTGAAAACTAGTATGGAATATGAGGGCATTAGTCTGACTGTGAGTTAACACCATGTGAATAAGTGCTGACTTGGTAAGACTGTATTTTGTAGATGTCACATAAAACAGTAAAAACAAAGAATAATGGGGTCAAGGAGGTGAATCTGGTCAATGTCTAGATTTTGAAAAAAATTAAACATAGGCAACCCAGGCACAGGCCTGAGTAAATAGTGATCTATAAGCTCAGTTTGAGATAATTGGAATGTAAGAAAGTTAATAAGGTTGCGCTAGCGAGCGAAGAAGTCAGCAATAGACTCATCTTCATATTTTCGTGTGGAATAAAGATCAATCATGGTAACCTTCTTAACAATGTTGATGGAGAAGTGATCTAGGAAGGCTTGGGCCACTTGATTGAATGAGTAAATGGAGTGTCTTGGTAGTACACTGTACCAGTCTAATGCATGTCCTGTCAGGGACATTGGGAAATTCCTCAAAAGTAGAGTGTCATCATGGGAAATCAGGTAACACCCATGTTTAAAGGACTGCAAATTTTGTTGTGAAACTTCTTTCCTATTGAAGCGGTTGAATTTTGGCATCTCCTAATGTACGAGGTATGGTCAAATGGGAATGGATAGGTGAATAGGCTAATTGCAAATTTCATCATAGGTGAGGGAATTACGTGAGGCAGAAACCGATGCTTCTAATGTTTACATCTTTTCCATCATCAACTTGATGAGGTCATTGGTAGGCTGTGATGGGGGGAAACCTCATGTTGCATAAGGAGGCAGATATTAAGCCTGATAGGGAGATTGGGAATAAGGAACTGAAGTGGAAGGCACATATCCAGAATGGGTGATAAACGAGATAGGGGTTATTTATAATAGGTGTATGTAGGTGGGATGGTTGTCGTGACTCTGGTAGCAATTGGGGGAAATGTTTATGGGATGGAGAGAATGATATTTTTGAATGGAGTAGGGATCACCGACACCACGGGAGGATGTGTTGCAATGGGTATTTATGAGACAATGGGTGTAACTTGTGCTATGGTCTAGGTGGTGGACAAGGGGACAATAGATATGACAGGCACGAGGGAAAATTTCGATGCAATGGTCATGGCGGGTATGGGTCCTAGCTGCAAAACTACCAGGGGTGAAGTAGGTGAGGGTAATGCAGTAGTAGGAATAAGGGCAGGAGATATTGATACAGGCATGTCGTATATCAACTAACTAGAGGAGTCTCGGGTGGAAGAGTGGGAAAGGTAAAACTGTAAGGCCATGGGATTCTGGTCAAGGAGTCGTGTAAACTCCTCGTCACCGGCAGCAATGGTGATAGGTAAGGTTGGATCCATGGGTGATAGGATGGAAGATGGTGAAGGACTAGGTGGGAGTGGTTGACAACTAGTATGGAATATGAGGGCATTAGTCTGACTGTGAGTTAGCACCATGTGAACAAGTGTTGACCTGGTAAGATTGTATTTTGTAGATGTAACATAAAATAGTAAAAACAAAGAATAATGGGGTCAGGGAGGTGAATCTAGTCAATGTCTAGATTTTGAAACAAATTAAACATAGGCAACCCACGATGGTCAGGTTGACCGGTGACAGTTATGGGCAAACTAATGATGTTCAGGATGACCGATGATGGTTGAGACAACATTGATGCAGTTTCAGAAACTAATACCAGTCACCGTGGAAGAAACCATTCTTAAAAAAAATGAAGTGGGAATGTTGGATTTGTACTGGTGAAACTATGTATGATAGTAAATATCAATAAGGGAGAAATATGATGATGCCCCGAGGGCTGGAAACAGAATATAAGCAGTAATGAAAGATGTTCTAGGTAAAGTAACTAGAAATCCAGAAGCCGAAAATGGTTAGGGTTTAACCAATGATGGTCATGATGTGAACCGGCGATGGTCACTGGACCGACATCGGTGACTAAGAAATTAGAAAGAAATAAAGAAAATTGGTTTTTTGAATTAAATTAAGTGAAGAATCAAACTCAGAAGTCTGAGAATGAGAATATGAGGCCCTGACACACTCAGAAAAAGTTAGAATACTCTAACTACGATGGTGGAGTGTGCAAGGAAGAAGAAAAATGGGGATTCATAGTCTCACACCTCAAAATGCAAGCTAAGAAGAATGTTAAGAAAAATCATGATCCTAAAAGTGATTTTCTTATGTTTGTTTAGCTTATGTTATTTAGGACTGACTGTGTGTATTTAGAACAAAAAAAATTGATTGGGAAGGTGTCCTATGAAAAAGGATATCTAAAAGGAGAGGTTTTAGGTATGTTATGGCGAGGGCGGGCCGTCCTCTGAGATGATGACTCGACGGAGGAAATGAGATGGGGAGTACCTACCAACCGGATCGTGTGATCACTAACAGATGTTCCCGGGTAATATGTTGTTTAAGAATGATGTGTATATTTGATTTTGTGCAAGTTTGGTAAGACACAGAGAGAGAGAGAGAGAGAAATGTGTTTTCTACGATTCTTTGTGTCAACCATCAGCTGGGCATGACTTCCAGCATATAGGTTTCCCTCAGTTTTAATGTGAGTTAATAATGCAAAAAATCAGAATGCAATGCAAGTGTTTTAAACCCAAATCAAAGTGTGATTTTCGCTAGATCTCTCTATTCATTTGGGCAAGAGTGGGAGTTACCTTTTCTTATGCGGGAATGTGGTTAGAGGGGATGTAGGCTTTGATTTTTAGGGTTTAGTTAGGTCTTAGTTGGATATGGCAACATGTTTAGAATATACTTAGGGTGAGGTGGCTAGGTGAGGTGGTGGGGTGGGAATTATCCTAATTAGGATAATTAAATAGTAAATATTATGAGGACATGGATTAATTTAATTAAATTAATATTAGTGTGGGGTGCAAGGGGCCATGATTAGGTGAGTGTGTTCAAGTTGATTATTTAATGAGGGGTAAATTAGAGTGTGACCCAATTTTGGTGTGTACAGACAACTAGGAAGGATTTTCACCTTCCTAGAGTTAGACATATCAAACTTTAGAGTGCTTTGTTTACCTAAGTCCACTTCCTTCTGTGCTACTTCCCGGTTTGATTTCCTACCTCTCTTTCTTGTTAAACCACAAATAACAGAAATTAAGCCTTCCTAACTAACAACTAATTTAGAAGAAACCACATCTAAAGCTAAGCCTTCAAGATTAATCTCTCCATCCTCCAAAACACCACCGAAATCTATGGATTTCTCCACATTTAGACCCTTATTACTTGAGATTCACCCATTCAAAACTACCAACAAAGAGGCATGACCTTTCTCCATTCCCTCCCTAATCAGGGAAACTAATTCGTTTAAGTCTTTATGGACTTCTTTCATTTCCTTTAAAAGAGTGTGAGGAGACAACTCCTTTGAAGGGCCAATAATGGCCAAAACAACATTAGATGAACCGTGATGAATGCCTTCCTTTGGACTGACCTATGAAAATTGAATTCCAATAGAAGGATCAGGACCAGGCAGCTAATCCTCAGCGTGAGGAGGGGGATGATCAGAGGCCTTCCTGACTTTGACCGAATAGTCCTTCCTCATATGACCCAATTTCCTGTAGTAAAAACACTTCACATTCAACCCCTCATAATCAATAGCCTGAGCTAAGGAACCCCTAATTGATTTCAAGATGAAAGAGCTAGGGAGCAGGGAAGAAAAATCAATTTCAATGCAAACGCAAGCCAAAGAATTCCTCTAGGTAGAGAGAGAAGGATTTCTAATAGGGACAAACAAATATAGGGAATTCCCAACAGCCTTCAAGGTGGACTGATTCTGGAATTCAGAGGGCAAGTTATGAAAGCTCAATCAAATCATGGCTCATGCAATCTTTTTAGTCCACGGGTTAAAATCCGGAGACCAAGGGCAAAAATACAAACTAGAGGAATTTAAAAACTAAGGTCCTTCTTTATAAACCTTTTTTAGGAATTCCACTGCATGAAAAGAACTTAAAAAACCATTCGCAAGAAAGCTTACCTTGGGTTTCCCCTCCTTCCCCCAAAACCAGAACACCCAATCCATAATTTTTCTTCCATAAAACCTTACCCCCACAAACTTGCAAAAGATCTCCCTTCTCAAACAAACATCGATTAACTCGTCTTCAACGCTGATGGTGAGATCCACATTCACCTTCTCCAAGGAGATTTTAAAATCTATACCTCCCACCTTAATCTCCTCAATGCGATTTGAGCTAGTGATCTCAACCTCTTTTGGATTCGAAGGGACCTCCTCCAGTGAAACTAGGGTTGATTTACCTTGCACCAAGCTCAGAAGAACTTTAGCCACCAAATTTTCCAAAGTTGAAACCCCTAACAACGACGCAAAGGATTTGATGACTGCTCCAGGGCCAATCTTCTGAACCAAAGCTGAAACATTCCTTTCTACCTGGCTTATAAACCCAAAACCCTTCCATTCTACACCACTTCTATTTCCAACTAGAATCTTATTCACTCACCATAAGGAAACACTTGGCCGTTGTGAAACTCTTCAAACCCTCCAGTTGACACAACGGGCTCTTTCGCTAGCAAAAATTCAAAAAAAATTGTAGTTTTCGCTACTTTGGCAGTCCATCCTCATCACCCGAAAAATAACCCAATCATGCCCTAACACATGTTGTTACAAGAATTTTGTAAAAAAAATTGTATCTCTACCATTGAAAAGTTTTTATTAATGAAATATGTATTCCTAAATTATTTTTTAACATGCTTAACTACTAGTTTTTTCTTCGATAATAGAAACTTCATACCACTTTCCAATGGAATGAAATAACTATAATATGGTATGTTGTTGGGCCCTGAAATATTGGATAAGGACCAAAGGGTGCACGCGTAAGGGACTAGTAAGAAGAAGGGCACTCAGGGGAAAGTGCACAAAACAAAGGGGTTTAAGAAGGGTTTAAGTGAAACTAGGGCGTGTACAGAAGGAAGAACATAGGTTCAAAGGACTTAGCCATATTTGTCATTCTAGAGAGCACTTGAGGAAAAATGTGAGGACCCGACTAGGCATGATGAGTGGATAAGGTGCCAGCCTGGAACCTTGGAGGTCAAGAAAAGGATATTCCATGCAGGGAATATTCCCAGAAGACATCATTACAAAGAGTGGAGGGTTTGCAAAGGGATAAGCATTCACCAATGGAGGACCACATTGACACTTGGCACATGATCTATTCAGGAGAGAAGGCATGGAAGTGGGTGCTGATCCTATAAAAAGAGATGCTCATGCTAGAGATAGGGAAAGATAGAGATACAGAGACACAATAAAAGAGATGATGAGAGGGAATGCATAGAGAATGCATAGAAAAAGAAGGAGAGTACAAAGTGTTGCAGTAATGCTAGGGTTTAGAGCACTTAGTGCTAAGGGTTATAAGGGATGCCATAAGCCTTTGTATGGCACTAGGATCTATAACAAGGGTTAAAATGGGAAAAGTATAGCTAGGGTCTCATATCAAAGAAGCTTGTAGGAGTTGAGTCTCTGTCATTTAATATGTATGGTCTGAGATGACCCTTTTTTACTGTAATGTGGCTACCAAAACTATTGTAAATCAATATATATACGGGTTCATTTATGTATATCTTGTTTAAATATGTAAACCCTCATGTTATATGACTATCATGGCTCAGATCTGGTTTATTATGCTTATTACAATGTTATTTAGTCTCTGTAATGCATTAAGGTGTGGATTTGTTAGTTGCATCCTTCTACCTTTTTCAAATAAGTGAATGTACTATCTAATTCTGCAAATCATCCTCCATTAATGGTGGAACCTTCTCACAAAGCTCACATAAAGGAGGGGCTCACACCCGTGCATGCCTTGGGTGAGCGCCCAGGCCCATTGGGTGATAGGCGCGCTTGGGGTTAGAAAGTAGTATTGATGGGTAAATAAATGACTACATCTTGGTTTTGTTGTTGGGACCTCTTTTCAAAGATGTTGTGAGAATGGTGTGTGATGACAGAGTGCTTGGACCTTGGAAAGTGTCAAAGCATGGATTAAAAGTCACAGAGGATGAGTTTTCTCAAAGATTTAGTACTGGACCTGAGTTTGATGCATGTAAATGGGTAGAAGAACATCTGTATCATGAGTTGTATGAGACCTTATTTTGTTGTTTTCCAGTGGAGTTGTATGAATGGATTTCATGTATGCATCTAGATCAAGCTGGTACTATAGACCTCACGTATGGACCCAAGATGAGTATCAGAGGCTGCATGATGTTGATCTGACTTGGACACATGTTGTTGATCATTGGTGGAGTAGAGTGTTGATGAGTTACACCTTGGAGTATGTAATTTCTACATATTCTTGTCCAGAGATTGCTGAGTTTGAGTTTTTGAGGGAGCCAAGAGGATCATTCTTGTGTTATCCCTTTAGCTATAAAGATCTTGATCATTACAATGAGTTTGGAAGCATTTCCTATGGCTGGCTAAGCTTCTTCTGAGTGCTGGGTGAGGAAGCTAGGGTGGAGGAAGATGGCAGACCTTGTGGCTGAAAAGGAGAGGGAAGAGAGATGACTCAAGTATAATGAAGCTCATGAGAGGGAGTTAGATAGACAACATGAAGTTACAAGAGTGATGGATTTATGGAGGCAAACATTGTGGGAAGGAATTGAGGTTCACACAGAGGACATGGAGCCTGAGCAGTATGTGCTACCCCATCTTGGCAAGTGCGGGAGAGAGACCCCTTCAGCTTCTGATGAGAGCTCGTCACTTGGAGAAAGGAGAGTTGTCGGTGTGCATCTAAATCCACCTAGTGACCAACCCCTAGTGCTTAGTTTTCCAAATCCAGAGATAAGTATTACTAACCCAGTTAGTATTGGTGGAAGTAACCGATCAACACCTAGGAGGTATAACTTTTCATTTGGCACATCTATGGCTGCATAATCATTTCCTGTGTTTGGAGGTATATTATCTAGAGTGGAATTTGGGAAAATTTTGGGTACACAAAGCTTGGGTATCACATCTGGAAGCAGTGCAAGACACACATCTGGTAGTGGTACAATATCACAAACTGTTAGGCATGTAGTTCAGCGTGACAGTGGGGACACAAGGCACAACCACTTCAGGACCTTTACCAACTACGGGAGGTGGATCTAGTGGATCAGGTGGAATAGGAACTAGTGGACCTGGTGGACCTGGCAGATCTGGAGGATCTAGTGGGTCAGGAGGAATAGGTGGATCTAGTGGATCTAGTGGTGGAGGAAACACTTGAGGGAATCAAGGTTCTGGATCAGGCAGATAAGGGCCTCAACCACCTCAGCAAGTATTTTTTGAAATGTCTTTGCATCTACCAGATTACAAAGGTGTTGAGGATGTTGTAGAACATGTACACAAATGTGAGCTGCTATGGCGTACACGTGAAGGGGATCACTACCCCAGAATGGAAGGTAAGTTAGTTTACAACAATGTTGCAAGGACACATGCATAGTTGGTACCAGAAGTATGACCCCCACTAGATAGTAGTAGATTACACCGCACTGCGTAATGCCTTCTTAGCTGAATTTCATATTCCTGAGTTTGAACAGAAGAACATTAACACACTAAAGGAAAATTCAACAAGGTATGGAAGAGAGTGTGTGGAGTATGATGTATGTTTTAAGACTCTCTTATCAAAACTATCTTATGATATTCATCCTTCTCAGCATGCTCAGTGGTTTGTTGGAGGACTAATAACACCTTTCGGGAGAGCACTTTCACATAAGACTTTCACAGACCCATGCAAGGCCTTAGAGGCTACCCTATGCACACTGAGGCTGTAGGAAGCATGGATACCGGTGTTAGCCCTTTTCTTGAAGCTATATTGCTACAATGGCCAAGTAGCTGGAGAAGCTATCTATGAACTCGGTGCATGAGACTCACAGTGGCCTATGGTGCATGAATTGTGAGGTAGAGGGGCATACAAAGGATAGTTTTCCTTAGAGATCAGTACGCACCATGACGATAGACTATGATATTTTCCATGGAGATCATGATGCAAGTAGGTGTCCGCTACTACAGCACATGATCCGTAAGAATGTGTCTTGTTATTGCAATATTTGCACCTCTACTACTCATGACACCAAGGATTGTAGATTGATTGACTAGATACATGATGCCATTGATATTGGTGTGCACAGACCAACATTGCAAATAATTCCAAGGATGATGGTCATCACTATGAAGGATGTGTGGATGGAGGAGCTTGTGGAAGAGGCTTTCATGGAGGATTTAGAGGTCCATGACAACCATGGAGGTGGAAGAAGTGAGTTCCCATGTGGAACTTGTTACAATTGTGGGTCTACAGAGCACTATAAGCGTGAATCTCCTGACCTACTACAGTTCTCTTGGTGTGGAAAGAAGCACAAGTATGAGGAGTGCCCAGAGCTATTTGAACATATGAGCTAACACTAAAAAGAAAAGGGCACTGGTGCAGATGGTAAGCGTTAAGAAATTAGACTCGCAATGGATGCCAAGGGTAGCGTGTGAGTCAGAATTAGAACCTGTACTAGTGATGATGTGAGCTGAGGTTGCACATGCACCAGGGAGATACCAAAGTAGAAACCACTGATTATAAGAGAAGAGGTGGTGTATGGGAAGTATCTGGACCCTACCCATCAGAAGGAAGTCTATCAAGAGACCATGGACGTAATCAGGAGTCTTCAAGGGGAAATTCAATGTCTGAAGGAGAAATCCAGGAAGTTGGGGTAGAAGAAAAGCATGAGGTTCCTCAGTCAGATATAGATGATGTCAGAGAGGTGTGTAAGATGTTACACCAAGAGAATATCATTCCTCTATTAGGAGAATGGTTGAGGAATAAGATACCAAGTGTTGGAGCAGAGCACGAGAGGCAAGTTTTGCATGCTAACCTTCCTCCCCATAGCCTCAGACTATGATAAGGAGATTACCTTGAATGTAGTTGTTGATGGATGGATCCTAAGCAATATTCTGATTGACATGGGTGTGGAAGTCAATGTTCTCACCCTAGATGCCTAGAATCAAATGGGAAGGCCCCCATTACAGCCATCTTCAAATGTGTTATATATGGCCAATAAGACAAAGGCAATGCCCATTGGTGTTTTAAAGGATGTTGATATCACTATCCAAGGGGTGAAATTCACTGGAGACTTCAAAGTCTTAGCACTTACTGAGGAAGATAACTTTCCAGCATTACTTGGGTGCCCCTGGTGCTATAAGAACAATGTTGACTTATGTTTCAATAAGGGGTATATAAGTTTTGAGAACAAAGGAAGAACGGGTTATCATTCCTTTGACAGATGGGAAGTCAACACCCTATATTGAGCCTTTAGGAGAAGAAGACCTAGATAAATTTACATGTGCACTATCTGGGACCCTGAAGTTGTGCAACCAACAAAGGAGGGCATTATTCAGTGGGAAGACACTCAATCTATAAGTGATACAACTAGTGTGGCATGTGAAAATTGGGCACACATGGACATATGAGTTGGTCAGAAGGTAGTTAAGAGGCTTTGTGATGAGAGTAACAAAGGTGCGCTCAGTCAAGTGCCTAGGAGGAAAGAAGTTGCCAAGTTATTCTAGAGGAGCCAACCCTGATGTTTTCCTATGAGAAATGGAGACCCAGTGGAGAAGTGAGATCAAAAGGAGAAGGATGCTTCAGCTATACCTTGCTCGGGACTACAACACATTGGTGGCGACCCATCACGATAGCCTTCTAGAGTGGCATGAAGTGAGAATCACATTCTCTGTTAGGTTTTCCTAGAGCAATGCACCTACTATCATACAAGATTATCATGGGAAGGAACCCACCTTGTTTCACATCCAAGCATGTGAGAAGGCCTGGATGGAAGGTGCAGAAGCCTTGCCACCTTCTTTATGGGTACATAAGTTGTACTCCACCTTACAAGGTTGCGCACACACATGGTACATTCACTCAAAGATGCATCATCAGACAGAAATTGGCAGGAGTTGACGACTGACCTCCTTCAAGATTTTGAATATCAGAGCACCAAGCCATCGGTGGATGAGGCATTGCAGGTTGTTAAGCACCTAACAATGGGAGATAGTGCCATGGCGGAGGATAGAATACTAGAATTATTGGGTGAACCTAGGTTTAGAAGCACACTTTGATGAGGAAGAATTAGAGGAGATACAACTTGAGCATGCATGCATGGAAAAAGAAAAAGGAAAATTGGTCTATGTGATCGATGGTGAAGAAGTGGAAAATTTAGATGTTAACCATACTATAGGTATGTGAAGTTATGGATAGTGTTGATGAGCAAGCAGATGCCTACCATGAAACCCATAAAAACCAAGAAGGTTAACATTGGTTTGGAGGCTGAACCTAAGGAGGCTACTATTGGAGACTATTGGTCAGAAAAGGAGGTTTCAAAGATCATTGATCTATTGCACGAGTTTCAGGACTTATTTCCAGTAGGTACCATGAGCTTAAAGGCAGTTCACCACTCTTTAGGGAAATGAAAATCAAGTTAAAGGAAGGCGCGCACCCAATTTGGAAGAGACCTTATCAAATGAATCTGAATCTTCATGTCAAAGTTAAGGAGGATATTGACAAGATGATTGCATCAGGCATCATTGAGGCTATTGAGGAATCAGAATGGATAAGTCTAATGGTCATCAACATTAAGAAGGATGGGAGGATAAGGATGTGTGTTGATTATAGGGATTTGAATGTGGTATGTGTTATTGACCCTTTTCCAACCCCCTTCACTTGAGGAGATCCTAAGAAGGAGTAGCTAGGTGCGAGATATATTCTTTCACAGACGGATTTTTCAGGATATCATCAGGTTAGAATTCCAAAGGAAGACCAAGAAAAGACAACTTTTTCCACTTAATGGGGAATATTTTCCTACAAATTCATACATTTTGGACTAAAGAACATGCTTGTGTGTTTTGTGCATTATGGTGTAGGCATTTCAAGACTTCATCCATAAGTTTCTTCAAGTCTACCTTGATGATTAGATGGTATATGGATTAGTAAGGGATCACTTGTGAAAATCTTAGGCTGATGTTTGAAAGATGTCGGCAGTTGAGGATATCCCTCAACATTAAGAAATGTGTTTTTGCTACTCCATTCGGAACCCTTTTGGGGCATATCATATGTAAGGAAGGCTTGTTGGTGGATCCTGCCAAAGTTTTCGTTATTGTGGGATTGGGGGAACCTACCAGCTAGAGCGTAGTGCACAGATTCCTTGGGCATATGGGGTATTATTGGAAATTTATTAAGGGGTATGCCAAGATCACCCGCCATTAGAAGAGTTACTAAAACAAAAAAGTGCATTTCACTAGGGAGAGGCGCAACAAATGGCATTTGATACATTAAATAATAAGCTTATCATTGCACCCATATTACACTTTCCTTCTTGGGATAAGCCATTCCATGTACATGTTGATGCTTCAGGGATGGAGATTGGGGAAATCTTAGCACAACCTGGAGAAGGAATTGTTGACCACCCCTTGTGTTTTCTAGTAGGAATTTGACACCAACAGAGTAGAAACTATACTACTACTAAGCGTGAAACATTATCAATGATCTACGTGCTGCAAAAATTTAGGAAGTATCTACTGGAAACACCCTTTATCTTCTACACAGACCATATGGCATTGAAGTACTAGTAAACAAGCTCATTTTACAAGGGTGCATATGCCGGTGGGTCTTGTTGTTTCAAGAATTTGAGTTTATCTGGGTAAGAGTAATTTGGGACCTGACCATTTATCAAGGATTGACTCAGGGGAGGATGCATAGAGCATTGAGGATACAATGCCAAATGCAAAACTATTTAGATTGTGGCATGCACCCTCTGACTTGGAAGATATTGTTGTATTTATAAAAATGGTGTGGCACTAAGAGGGAATGAAGAATTTGGAAAGAAAGTAGTTAGCCATACTCATGCCCTACATGTTAATTAGTGGAGACTTATACAAGCTAGGCCATGATGAGGTTTTGCATTTGTGTGTTAGAGCATGAATGTGTTGCAATCATGGAGGAAGCACATGGTGGGATTGTACAGGAGGACACTATGTAGGGAATGCAACCAAGTGTAAGATTCTTCTAGCAGGGTTTTGGTGGGAAAAAGTTTACAAGGATTGTATTGAGTTTTGTGGCCTGTGACCATTTCCAGCACCTTGGAAAACTAGGAAGAAGAGATGAGATGCCCTTGAGACTGATAGCTAGCACGTAGAACCATTTGAGAAGTGGGATTGATTTTGTAGGACCGATTTCACCTGCCGCAAAGGACTGGTTTACACTATATCATTACTTGTACATATTATCTTAACGAGGTGGGAATAGAAGTGCCTACAAAGGGATTTCATAGCAGCAACAACAATCTAGGTTCTTGTGGGAAAATATAATCAGCAGATATGGATGTCTGATGAGTTTAACAAGTGATAGGGGTACTCATTTCTTGAATGAGATAGTTAAAATCTTGTTGGCAGAATTCATGGTAGCCCACCACAAGACTACCCCTTATCACCCACAAGCTAATGGAACTGCTGAGGCATTTAACAAGATATTGAGTCAATCACACTTAACCAAAATTTGTGATGTGGGAAGAAAGGATTGTGATGATAAAGTTTATGTTGTGTTATGGTCATACCGGACTACTTATAAAAGACTGAATAAGGCCACACCTTTTCAATTGGTGTTTGGCACAGAAGTGGTGTTACCTATTGAATTCATGTTACCATCACTACGTATAGCACACGCAGGAGGGTTAGCTGATGAACAAGAGCTTGAGGAGAGGAATGATAAGTTAATGCAGTTAGATGAGAGGTGGGCTATTGCTCATTGGAGTTAGAAAATAGAAAAATCCAGGTAGAAGGCATGGCATGATAGACACATCAAGAAAAAAAAGTTTGAGGTTGGGTAGATGGTTCTATTGTATGATTCCAAGTTTTTGTGCCATCCTGGGAAATTCAAAGTCCATTGGATGGGCCCATACATTGTATCCTATATACTTGATTTAGGTGCTTTCCAGTTACAAGCCCTAGATGGAACATGGTTACCAGGCCATTTCAATGGGAGTAGGCTTGAAGCCCTACTATAAATAAGTCTTCCTTGTGTTTGTAAATAAGGTAGTATTTCCATTTAGCCTAGGATTTCCCTTAATGCATTTCCTTTCTTTGTGTTTCACTTTCTTGTTGCTTGTTCCCTTTCTTTTTGTTGTTGTGTGTGCATTGTGTGCCAATAACCACTTACAATTTCAAAAAAATTCTATGCATAGAGGACTGCACATCTATTTTTGTGTGGGATGGAGTGATGCGACAAGTACAGGAAGTTGGTAGTGGAAGGTATGTTTCGATGGCCCAGGTTGAAGGATCAAAATCACGTAGTTTGGAATAGCGCGTGGAAAAGGTGAACATGAGGAATTTTGTGTCAGGAAGGCTTTACAAAAACCACGTACAAGGGTGAGAAGCACATAGAAAAAACATGAGGTAGGCGATGTCAAAAATCAGGGTAAGGATAGAAGAAGTGCCTTCGGCACTGAAAGCACGTGTGTAAGGATATTTGGTGAGTAAGAGTTTTTTCATGCGAGAAGGTTGTAGAAGTTTTCACACAGGATTGGGCACGCAGGGTAAAAGCGTTGAAGGTTGGCTTTAGATGTAAAATCCAGCTTTATTGTAAAGGTACATTGGTAGGTGGCATGGAATTTATCATAGAAAAAATAAAAATCTATAAGTAGAAGGTCAAGGTACATTATTTTTTACCTTGCATTTGTGATATCAAAGAGCTCTTGTGAACTAGGGTATCCTTGAAGAAAATTTGTGTGAAAAAAGGGTTGTGATATTTTCATGCATAGCTAGTTCAATTAATGAACTAGAGTGGAAAAAGAGTACACAAGCATGAGGGAGAAGGTTGTAGAATTTTTTGAATCCCGCAAGTGAATACATCATCTTGTGGAAAGAAGGGTTTTCAAGGTTAGGGTTTCATAGCTAGGGCACAAGATTGAAGGGATTTTCGTGAAGGGCTAGAGCTGTAGAGTTGAGTAGAGCCAGGATCAGGAGACAGAAAGTGACCCAATAGAGAAATGACACCAAGGAAAGCAATAAATGTTTCACTAAAGAAGGGCAAGGGCAAAAGGAAACAAGTTATTTCCACTAGTTTTAAGGAAGAATGGTACGTGGAGATGCAATATCCAGACAACTTATTACTTGGAAAAGAATTGGTGTCTCATGTTAGAAATATGACCGTAAGTGACTACAACCATCGAACGAGCACCATAGAGAATGAGATGGCATTAGAACTGGTTCACCCTACAGAAAAAGGACACTATATGGAATATTTATCTATGATGATGAGGTAAAGGTGAAGATGGAGAAGGACGAGTTATTACAACTCTATGAGTTTCTCTATTTTGGAAAACCTGAGTGAATATACCAGTGGTTAATGTCGCACGTACATAAAGACCATTTCTACTTCACAGGATGTAGGATGCAGATAACTCTCCAATTGATTTCTAAGTTTACTGGTCTTGTTTGTGAAGGAGAATATTTTAATGATGACTTGGACAACAAGGATGTCATCAAGAAGATTGTTGAGGCCTATGACTATAAGAAGGGGTCACAATACTTCAACATCTCTATGATTTCTGACCCGAGTAATGAGGATGGTCGCATGCTTGGTCATAAAATTAAATGGCCATAAGAGATGGACACAGATAAACAAGGCTTGGTTGAACATTTTACATAAGATCTCGGAGGGGACCATCTATAACCTCTCGGTGTTCATAGAAGAAGAAATCATCAATGCCACCCACGATGGAGAAAAGATCATTTTTGGTTATTTCCTCCTTACCATCGTCTTTTCAGATATTGGAGTGCTTGATGGGCCTAATAAATTTGTTTGGAAGTACCCATATGAGAACCATTCCCCTGCTAAAATATTTGAGAAGTAAACTTGTGACACCATGACGGTCGCCCACAAGGTGCACCTAGAAAAATGGTATAGGTGGATGCGTGAGGCATTCGACGCTAAGTGGAGAATACTTGAGTAGTTATCTATTTTTATTGCAAGGAGAGGCTGAATTTTCTATGTACCAATGCTTATGTATTGGCAAGTTTACTCTAGCAAATGGCGCTAAGGGTCCCTAGCGTAAATTTCCATTTTCCTTCACAACACAATACTTCTAAGCCAGAGTCAATAGATTCAAAGAGGAAAAGAAGCTAAGGTTTGACCTCAGCACAGTAGAACATGATTACTATGACTTGCTTATGACATTGATATATCTAAAGAAGCACACCTATGTGGAGAAGTATGTCTCCCAAGATGTACATATGCTGAAGCCAGTAACATTGCATGTTGCTGGGAGGACCACAACAAGGGTATACCTGCGCATAAGGCTGAAGTATGAAAAGGCCACTTATGTTGAGAATTATGTCTCTATCCTAGAATACCCCACCATAAGTAAGAAGGTTGCGCCAAGGAAAAGGGAGAGATAGGAGGTCCTGAGGAAAAGGCACCAAGTACACAGACAACATAGTCTGGAGTTGCACAGGAGTTAGGTGTAAAACCAAGCACCTATGCATAGAGGAAGAATTCCCCCACATAAGGAGAGAGAGAGAGAGAGAGAAGACACTTGAGGAAGAGGAGCCAAAGCAAGAGAATCCCCTTATAAAATAAGATTCACCGACAAGAAAGGAGTCGCCTAGGGAAGAAGAAAAAGAAGAGTCCCCTATAGTGGAATCACTAGTTAGGAAGAAGCAAAGAGTAATAGAAAAGGAGGACTCAAAAGAAACAGAGAGTATAGAGGATGATAAGGGCGATGAAGATGATGAAGAGCATGGTGAGGCTCAGAACCATCCTGTGTACAATGCACACGAGTCAGAGGAGAAGGGAAATGAAGAAAAGGATGAGGACAAATGAGGTGCTCACAGAAAGGGGGAAGTGAGGAAGTTAATATGAAGGATCAAAGGACTCCAAGCCTGACCAAGGAGCACATAGAGGATGCCACAGAAAGGGAGGTAGAAGGCATCATAAAATGAATTTATGGATCAAGAGGTGGAGTGGAATGCCGAAGAAGTACTCAAGGAGACGGAAGGAAGTGAAAGTGTAAAAAAGGAGTATGGAAGCATGGGCGAAGATCCCAACCAAACATTAAACTTCCCAAATGCATCACACATAGGTGAAAATGGTATGGTAGTGTGTCAGGAATAAGGAATGACCTACATTAATGATCCAAATATGGTATTGTTCCCATGTTTCCAAAGTACCATGCCTTCAAACCAACTCTTTGCATGGTCTTCTTTCAATGAAGAGGGTGTGTACCCATGCACAAGGAATATGTTGTCTTGGGATTTTGAGTCCCATGTTGATGAGCCCAAATTTGAGGTCAACCATGAGGCATTGATGAAGATACCAAATACCAAAGGAGTAAACCCTTTGGTGAATTCTTGACAACTATTAGATGAGCAAGTTTGTAATGCACTCAACAAAGTGTCTGTGGAAGTTGAGGTGAGGCTCTTCTGGAGAAATGACAGAGTAGGGGTCTTGGAGGAAGAGCTTGAAAAGAAAAATGACAGAGATAGTTGAAAAAGTACGAGGAGTTAAAGTAGGAGGAGATGATCAGCGCACAATTGATGTGTGAATTGAGGGAAGATAAGGAAAATGTACGCATGAGATCCATAAGAAAAATAGATATGATTTTAGATGCCAAAACCTTGAAGCACCTCGGACCTGGCTCCGCTTGAGAAAAAATACAAGTCAACCATGCAATTCTTAGAATACTTGACCTCGTATCCTCGCCATGGAGAGGTGACCAATCACATTGGAATCGGAACATAAGATACATTAGCATGCACTAGAAGGAGGAATAAAAAATGAAGATCAAGGATATAGTTACTTGGTAATCCAAGCTCCTTGCCACTGTAAAGATTACCATGCAAATGGATGAGGGTATTTATGAAAATTGTTATGATAGAGACAATTAGTGAGCATATTGGTTACTACACATGAGGTGGATCTACAGGAATTTAAAGAAAAAAAGGCAACATAGGGCAGAATGGGATAAGATCTAAGTTGAGGTTGAGAAAAAGTTGGAAGTAATCGAAACCTTGCAGGGTTCAATTAAGAATCGGCTTAAGGAACTATATCCCCAGGTCACTTGTAGAATGGACGCGTTGGATGATCTTAGCAAACAACTAGAAGGAATTATAGATACACTAAATCCTAAGAGCGAAGAATTGAGTTTTGATGAGGTGAGTGCTCTAGTAGGTGACCTACTTCAGCAGGCGTAGGGTGAGGTAGATGCCTAGGAAAAGATTGAGGCAACAATGAAAAAGGAATTCCCACTCCTCCTACAATAGTAACAGATTCTTCTATTCTTTCATTCTTTATTCAAATTGTCCATGTTCTACTATTCTTTATTCTTTAAAGAAGCATGATGTTTCTGAGGATGAATAACATGCTTAGTGTAATTCCCTTTAAAAACAACCCACTTGAGACCCAAGAACAACCTAGGATTAGTTAGGAAAATTATGGAATAATTTTTTTTGTTTAAAAGAGTTTACAACCAAGTTACAAGACAACAGTTGTCGTAAACAAGTTTCAAAGCCAAATACTATTAATAGCTTAAATTTTTATTAATACGACAATTATAAAAGATCACAAGGTCTAAACTTAGGGTTAGATTAATAAATTACGTTAAGAGGGTAATTTCTCACTAAACCACCCTCTAACATGATTAAAAGATTCAACTTGATTTTTCTCAAAATTAACACACTTAAAACTTTCCAAAAACATTCCCATTAGATACAAAATTTCCTCACCTTTCCGGTGATATAAAGAAGTCCTCCTAACTCCTCATATTTCTTGAGTTATGGGCTGGCGGACCTTGGGAGGAAAATTTTCCCAAGAGCGGGTCTGCAGGCTTGGGAAAGAAAATTTTCCCATGCACGGGCCGGCAAAGCGGGGAGAGTTTTAGTGCATTTTCCCTTATGGAAAAAAACATGATCTACCTTTGTGAGCCCGAAGAGGACACTTGTCGACATTTCTAAACTCTGGCAAAAAATCGAGCCACCAGAGGATTTTAAGACAATGATCCTTTTTGGCCGAAGGGCGCTATGTAATCAAATGATCCGCACCTCTGCTGATGCCCAAAGTGCCACGTGTCAAGCGCTGATTGGTTGCGGCCCGTCGGGTCGTCGGAGCAATTTAGCAAAATTTGACTTTTACGAGAAGAAGGTTTAAAGACTTAAAAAGATCTGCGCCTCCGTGGATGCATCATGAAGACACATATCATCCATCCATTACATGTGGATCGGCGGGCCGGCGAGAGAATTAAGGAAAATTTTCCCAAAAAAATTCAGAAGCGCTAAGCTAAATAGGGGATTCACTCCTCCGCCGACGCCTTGTGACGCCACATGGTAGTACCTGATTGGCTATGGGCCGGCGGGGTGGCAGAGGAAACTTAGAAAAAAATCCCAAATTATTTTAAAGGTTAAGTTAACTATTGCGGGCCCGCATGGCTGTGAAAAACAACCAAAAAGGTAAAAGCGGGGCGGTAGGTCTACGGGGGAAATTTTTCCAAAATTTCTTTTTTGAACTTAGGTAATTTTTGACAAAAAGAAAGGCTTACGGGTTAGCGGAGTGGCGGGGGAATTTGTGCCTTTGGTGTTTTTGACCAAAAAATGTTAAGGGAAAATTTGAGCCCGCAGGTCTGCCCAGGAAATCTTTTTTTTTCCAATTTTTTTTACAGTTAGAATTATTTTTTACGCCAAATGAAGAAAAACTTCAAAAGGCCATAACTTTTGATTGGGAGATCATTTTTGGGAAAACGAGGACTTTTTGGAAAGCTCTTGACGTCCTCTTGCACAAGAATTATTAATTTTTTTATTTTGATAATATTTAAGGTGTCAATTTCATGAAAATGATCTGCAGGATTTTAAAAGGCAAGCTAGTAGATTTCCAACTTATGAAATTTTAATCAATTGATCTTCTTCCTCTCTCAACATGTCAATTAGATGTGGAGAATTGTTCTTAGATGGATTTAGGATGGAATTGGAAGGTAAGTTTGTTTGATTAACTCCCAATAAAAAACAACTTTGACAACAAACGACAACAAAACGGTTTGAGCCTGATTTTGCTAAGTTTACTAAGAAATTACTTAAGTTTTTTTGTCCAATTGAATTCATTTAGGGCATACTACTTCAATTTAATCATTTAATTTATTATTTCATTGTTACAGGTTTGAATTGTGCATTTTGGATAAATTATTTGCTAGTTTGAAAATGCAAAATAAAGATCAAATTTTAAAGGATCTATTTGCCATTTTCATCTTTCTAGTATTAGAATTCATCCCAATTCTAATCTAATACATTTAGTTGATTCAAATCAAACTATTCAAAACCAAAATGTAATTCTGATTTCCAATTTTACACATTTCAAAAGATAGAGTTCTGTATTTTCCTCACACATATTTCTTCCTTTCAAACAGAGATTTCAAATACATTTCAAACTCAGATTTTAAACAGCAATAGTTCCAATCATGGAAAAGAATGCAACTTTTATTCCAAAGACAAGATTTCCTTATTTTACAACTTCTCTTTTCTATTGATGTTCACAATACAATATACAAAATACATCTCTTTCTTTCAAGACAAAAAATAGAGTATATCTCTCGTTTACATTTCAAAATTACAACTTTCATATTCAATACAGCATATTTCCATTACAAAACATATACAAGTTCATCCACTTCAAGTGGGAAAGGTTACAATAAGATTTCATTCTAACAAGGGACTGTCAAACCCTTTTTTTTCTTCTTCTTTGCTCCAGGACGGAAACATGTAGATTTATCATTCTCCCAATTTTGATCACAACAAGAGCAGGGGAAAGGCAATGCTCTCCACCCAACCAAGACATCCAATGAAAAGGAGAATCCATCCTTCTTCATTGGCCCCCAAGCCCCAACCATAATGCAATAGAATATGTGGTTCAACTCATGGCAACAAAGGCTTCCACAACACACAAGCAACATTTTCACATGTAAAACATTGTCCAGAACAAAACTACAATTTACAACCACAGATAAAAGACAACAAACAACACTCAGGCTTCCTCATGCAAGCCAAAGGAGCAAGAAACTATGGGGGATGTTGTTTATGCCTCCCAAGGGGAAATGGGTATCACCACCTGAGAACAACCACCATATATATATATATATATATATATATATATAATTTAAAATCCCTGACATGCCCTTATGCCTCCCCCAAGTACCCCCTTATTCCTCACATTTCCTTATGCCTCCCCAACCTCTTATGGCACCGTATAATGAGTAAATAAATGCAAGCTATTTATTTTTAAGGTGGAACCCAAATCCCAACTCCCTCCACACTTATACCTCCCTAAAACAATTATGCCTCCCACAAAAATGCCCCATAGTCTTCTCATACACCATCCCTAGGCCATTTACCCAAACAGCCCACACACATGCCAAAACATTCGTAACAATAACATTTGCACAATAAAAGAAGAGAATTTCAAGAGCCAAGATCTTACCTCTCCATAATGGAGTTTGTTCCAAGTTCCAAACCACAAGCTTTCCAATGCAAAACAGCCCAAGATTAACAAAACACAAGTCTGTAAAAATTATGCAACTTTCTCCAAAAGCAAGAGCTCCAAATAGTAAAAGAATTCACCCAAAAGAAGTATGCAAAAGTAGAGCAACCAAAAGAGCGTAACCCCAAAACAATAAAAATAATTTAGAATATATAGAAGGGGGAAGAGAGGAGGATGAGGTGGATATTTTTAGGATGCCACATCACACATCCTCAACTCCAACTCATAAGTCAACTTCAATCTCTAAGAAACAATAAATAAGTAGTTGAATAATATGACAGTTTTACTTACACACTCAAATTAAGCACATATCCCAAAGGACTGAAATTAATTTCAAGCAAGGAGTGCAATTAAAACATTTGGCTAGACTTACATAAATGCATAATGAAGGCTAGGTTTAAACTCTCCAACCGTAGGTAAGTTTGGCATGCAAATTTAAGAGGTATGTGACAAGTTTAACTTGTCCCACAAGCCTCCAAAATCAGTCTCCAAGGACAATTTTGAATTCTAAAGAAGATGAAGTGTTTCATACTCCAAATTTTACTTACATATCTCTTACACATCACTTACACATTGCTTACACATATCTTACAACATTTAATACAAGAGTCACCCACTCCAATAATTACTTTCTTGTGACCCAATTTGATTAATTTATTTTAACAATATGATTACTCACATTATATACCACAATTTATTTAAATAAAAGGGATAAACACATCACTTAATAAACACATAAAATCATCAATAAAAAGGAACCAAATAAATAAATACACATAACCCTTTGTCACATTTAAAGTTGATCCCCCCATGGAAATCCCTAACACAATCAAACACACAAACAAATACAAGTTGCCATGGTGACCTTGTTGAATTCATCTAGAATTCCAATGTGGTTAGTCTCCAATCCCCCGATGTTTGTTGTGATATTTTAAACCTGCAAAATACAAATACCTCCTTCAGCCTCGTGGCCATATTAGAACATCCAAATTAATATAAATATAATTTTCAAGATCATCGACATATATGGGAATCTCAACAATCATCAAGACAAACAGTAGAATCACTCACAATTTCATCCACAACTATGTCATTACCAAATTTAATTCAATTCTCATTTTCTAGGTCTACTCAAAATATCTAAATATCACAAGTTTAAATCAACATCTTTCAAACAATATATCAACATCAATATCTGAAATGTCTCTAATAATCATCATGCACCATATATGAATCAAAGTCCATAATAAACCATGATCTAACATCTAACATCATACTATAATAAATTCCATAATCATGTCTATAATATAATTAGCAATATCATGATCAGTATCAAAAGGTGTCAAAGGGAAGTGGTCACTACACTTAATGTGGGGTGATGTTGGTGTAGACACCAAAATTGGGTCACACTCCCCTTGGTCCCTTGTCAAACCCCTTCCACCCCACATCATTATTAATTTAATAAATTTAATTAAATTAATATATATCCTCACAATATTTATTATCTAATTACCATAATTTCTACTACACCACCTCACCTAGACACCTCATCCAACCACCTCACCCTAGACCTATTCTTGGCATGTTTCCATAACCAATAATAACTAAGTCTTACTTGCCTTAATGAGCTAAGATTTGGTCTAACCCTAAAATCAATCCCTAAAATATCTCTAACCACATTCCCACCCATTACAAGGGAATTTTCCATTCTAATCCATGAGAATAGACTAACTGGGCCAAAGAAATTAGAAAGATCTTCCCATTTTAGTAAACCTAGGGAATCCTCACCTTAACCAATGCCAGTCACTCCTAAACTAACGTCTTGTTAACCTGGAACCTTCGTTGGTTACCATTTATTCATCCAAACAACCTTGTTTTTGGGTTGGCACATTCTGAGAGCAAGAGGAAGACAAGATCAGAGTTGCATGCAAGCATAACCAACATACTTTCACGTATCCAGACATCCAAAACCATCACAAGGACATATATTGAAGCATTTCACTCACAGAATCATTCTGGGAGCCACTTTTACGATATCAAACACCATTCTTCTTATCAATTACGATTAACATTAAGCCATAAAGTCTGCATCATAGTAAGTACATTTCTACCAACATTGTCTATTTTAGTGTAGTTAGCTTCTATTATTTCCGTCATCAGTTTATACTTTGCATGCTGATTTCTCCATCTCTTTCTAGCTTATAATTCAAATATTTTCTTTACCTACATCACCAAATCACCCATTCTTACATCCTATTAATTCCTGAGTATACTTAATACCCCTATCAACCTCTTTATCCACCCTACCCTCCTTATCAGATCCTAGATAACACTCTATAATCCATTTTCCTTGATTCTCTTACATTCTGACCTTACTGACACTGGATACTCATGACCGTCATCCATTCTCTATAAACCATCATTGGTTGTATTATACCAACATCAGTTTCTATGTTTTATACCCTAAGCTAGAACGGAACCCAACAACCTCTCATAAGTTGACCTAAACAACCTAGAATCAAACCCTAACCAGTCCTAACACCGTGAAAACTACCTACCTTTCTGATCTGACCATAGCCTAGCCTATTATGTTAATATTTTATTATTGTACTTGAATGAGAAACCTAAATCATATCATCTACATTACGATTTCCTTTATTTCAGACATTAAATTGTTTTAAACAATGGATTGACAACCATCTAGGAAGTATCAAACTTCTCGGAACTAGCATACGCTAGGCAGTCCACTGTCATATATCATTTAACTTCTCTTTTGTGGTCTTATTTTCTATTACAGGTAGTTCCTCCTATCCAAAAGGAATTTCTCACATTCATCTGTGGATCGAGAAGTCAGTACGCATGCAACAACCTTCAACCAACTATTATAAATAGGTATTCCTCCTTCACCCATTACCCTTATCTATTTCATCATTCAAAAAGTAAAGAAAAATGATGAAACATTTTGGCACACCTCGTGGGACCCATCAGGGGTTCTATTACATTTTCTTCATTCCTAGGTAAAAAGTTGTGTGTTTGTTTCCCTTCAAAAAAGATTACACATTAATCTTCTTCTTTGGTAATCCTCTCTTCTTTCTAATTTTTCTAAAGGATACACTTTCTTTTGGTGCATTTAAAAAGAACCATTCTTCTTAATTTTTACATTTAGTGAAAGAGCATACCCTCTCCTATTCACCATTTGTGTCATCAAACATAATCTTTTGATTTGGGCTTAAAATTGGTTGCATTACATTCTGGTTTGTTGCATTTAGATCACATTAAAATGAGGGAAACCTATATGCTGGAAGTCATGCCCAGGTGATGGTTGACACAAAGAATTGTAGAAAGCACACACTCTCTCTGTTTCTTATAGAACTTACACAAAATTTGAAATATACACATTTTTCTTAAACAACATCTTACCCAAGAACATCTGTCAGTGATCACATGATCCAATTGGTAGGTACTCCCTAGCTCGTTGCTTCTGTTGAGTCATTATCTCAGAAGACAGCCCACCCCCACCATAACATACTTGAAACCTCTCCTTTTAGATATCTTTCTTCATAGGAAGCCTTCCTCACCAAAAAATCTATTCTAAAATTCATGAGTTAGTCTTATAAATAACATAAGCTCAATACATTAAAAATCACTTGTTAGGAGCATGTTTTTAGTGTTTGATTGACGTGCTATTTTGAGGTGTGAGGATATGCTTCTCCATTTTTTTCATTATGTTGCCTTACACGCTCCACAATCACAGTTGGAGTATTCTGACTTCTTCTGAGTGTGTTAGGACTTCATTGCATCATCTCTAGAACTCTGAGTTGGTGGTTTATCTTGTTAAAACTCATAACAATCCATTTTTCTACATATTTCCAAATTTCACAGTAATCGGCATTGGTTACCCCTGACCAAGTTTTTTCTTACATTGGTTTTACCTTAACCGACATCAGTTTTTTGTTCTTTTGGGTTGAATTGCCTAAAAGAACCCTTATTTCATTTCTTCATTATCAGGTTCCTATGAGTCTCTTTACTCTCTCTGCTTTGATACATAGTCATCATTCAACTTTGTTCATCTAACCGTCAGTAATCTTTGCTTCATTTGATAAAATTGTTCCTATTTTCACAGTAACCAACCTCGGTTACCCCTTAACCGGAATCGGTCAACCTTAACCGGCATCGGTTACCCTATATTGAACATCAACTAATATATTACACAAATCTACCTATAGACACCTGTTTTCTTCATTCTTACTACCCCCTGTGTCATTAGCAGGATACATAATCACCTTATATATACCCATTCACATGGTGTTGACATGCAGTCAAGCCAATGCTCTTATATTTCATGCAAGTTGTCAACCACTCCCACCTAGTCCCTCACCACCTTCCATCCTTTCACCCATGGATCCTACTCAGCTATCACCATTACCACAGGTGATGAAGAATTTGCATGACTCCTTGATCAGAATCCCACAGCCTTATAGTTCTACCTTTCCCACTCTTCCACCCAAGACTCCTCAGGTCAGTTGATATACGGCATGCCTATGTATCCATCTCTCTTCCCTTATTCCTGCTTCTACATCAGCCCCTAATAATGTGGCGTTACCCTCACCTGCTTCACCCCCAGTAGTTTCGCAGCTAGGACCCATACCCGCCATGACCACTGCATCTGTAGTATCACTCGTGCCTGTCGTATCTGTTGTCCCCTCATCGACCACCTAGGCCATAGCCCAGTCCACACCCATTGTCTCACAAATACCCATTTCAACACAACCACCCGTGGTGTCAGTGACCCCTACTCCATTCCAGAATCTTGTCCTCTCCATCCCACAAACACTACCCCCAATCACTACTAGAGTCACCACGACCATCCCACCTACATACACATACTATCAACACCCCCTATCTCATCTATCACCCATTCTGGATATGTGCCTTCTATGTTGGTCCCCTATTCTCAACCTCCCTATTCGGCATATCAGGTTCAATATCAATACACCCCCTTATGCCACAAGAGGTGTCCCTTCCATCACAACCTACCAATGACCTCATCAAGTTGATGATGGAAAAGATGCAGACACTAGAAGCATCGGTTTCCAACTCACGCAATTCCCTCACCTATGATGAAATTTGTAATGAGCCTATTCACCCATCCATTCCTATTCGACCATACCCCATACATTGGGAAATGCCAAAATTCAACTGCTTCAATAGCAAAGAAGACCCACAACAACATTTGTGGTCCTTTAAACATGGGTGTTACCTAATTGCCCATGATGACGCTTTACTTTTGAGGACTTTCCCAATGTCCCTGATAGGACCTGCATTAGACTGGTATAGTGGGCTACCAAGACACTCCATCTACTCATTTAATCAAGTAGCCCAAGCCTTCTTAGATCACTTCTCCATCAACATTGTTAAGAAGGTTACCATGACTGATCTTTATTCCACTCGACAGTATGATGATGAGTCTATCGCTGACTTTTTCACTCATTGGCACAGCCTAATTAATCAAGCTCACATTTCAATTACCTCAAACTGAACTCATAGAGTTATTTACTTGGGCTTGTGCTAGACACATCTCACCAACCTTGCAGGTGCAAACCTTTTATACTTTTGACGAGGCATTCACCATGGCATGGAAATTGGAAATTCATGCTATCGAAGAAAAGAAGATTCAACTTCGTAACAAGAACATCACGTTCAAATCAAATGATGCTTCTTCATCTTCAAAACCCCAAAACAACTATTCAAAACCCAAAGGGTCTACCAATGCCATAGTTCTCAAGGCTGGTCCCCCTCATCAATCAAACCCAGCCAAACCCCCTTCTAATCTCTCTCCTGTCCAAGCTTTCTAGTTCAGATGAGAACAACGAAAGTACACTTCCATAGGAGAATCTTATTCTTCTATTTTGGAAAAGCTTGTTAAGGCTGGTGTCATTACCCTTCCACCTATAAAACCACATACTAGTTTTGACCCTGAGTGACCCATGCCCACATGGTATAAGGAACATGAATTTTGCAACTATCATCATGTCAAAGGTCATAGTGACAATAACTGCATCACCTTCAAGAATATCATCCAAGAAATGTTAGACAATGGAGATCTAGTCTTGGATAGCCTGAATGCACCCACTAACCAAAACCTGCATATCTTCAAGAAGCCATTCCCTAATCATGCCCCATCTTCCAACCAAGTTGGTGATACCTCAAACAATGATAGCAATGTCCACGTGAGGTCCACGCTATTTTTGATGACATACCAGTTGCTTCCCAATTGCCTCATGTGCCTTCCATAGATGAAATCTTAGCCCGAGCTCCCTTACCTGCACAAGAACCTATTTCATCTACTCCTCCACCCATAGAGGCACCCCCTTCATTTTCTCCTTCACCCATGGAAGATCCTATAATTAGCATGCCACCTTTGACCCCTCAAATTTCTGAGCAATTGTCAGTGGCACCTCTCCTACTCATAGAAGATGTAGGTCCACCACCTACACCAACACAAGAGAGTCCACTTCATCTAGCCCATCCTCTCCTCTACCCATGGAGGATACTATAGAAGTACCACTGTCTTTAGATGACCATTCACCATCAGACCTTCAAGATCCCACTGATCTTGCTTTCAGCTCTCTTACCCACAGAGTCCAAGGCTAGCCATTTCCCTGTATCTCAAACACATTTTACGGGGATTGCCACTCGATCCACATCAGTTCCCACTTACAACAACACCATTTTCATGCTTGGCTGATCTGCCTGGATTATGTCGATAGAGCCTTACTTTGGGGATGCCTTCTACTTCCTGTTTCAACACAAATGCAATTGTCACTCGCTGACACCTCCACTATCTATCCAAAAGTGTTTCAAGAAACCAAACCAAACACAACCACAACTATTGCAATACCTTCCATGTCACCACCCATGGCCCAACTCACACCTCTTCCCATAGCCCAACATACATCTACACCCAAACACCTACCCACGCCTATATCATCTCCCTTACCTAAACCTATCACTACCTTAGGGGTCATACCGAATAGCTAGCCTTACTCACCCACCCATCAAATTAGATTTAGCCACATCTTCCAAAACTAACACTAAACTTACACCGGCCCCTAAAAAGAAGATCCAATCTCCTAGACCTCATACACCAACCTCTCCTACCACGCCCTTATCACCTTCACCCCTTCCGTCCATCCTAGGACCTCACCCCTCGACCCTGGCCAAGAAACCCCCATCCACCAGTAAACCAAGAGTGCAAAACCCATTTCCCCATCACAGACCTCTAATATACCCAAGTGACCCACACAACTTCTGCCCTCACCTGTAACCTTCTTACCACCCATACCTCCACTACCATCAATAACTTCTTCACTACCCATGACACTTTCTTCCCTTTCACTCACACCTCCTGCCCAACCCACACCACCTACCTCCACAGCACCTCGATTACCCCCATGGGTAACCCACCCTCTTCCACCATCAGATTTTCCCTCCACATCTCATACACCCGTATCACCTTTACCCAAAAGGATGTAACCTAAAGCTAAAAATCCACTATCCTCCAATAAGGTAGTTAAACCAACCAAACCTTCCATCGTCCAGTTCTTCTACCATGCCCCTACCCAAGCAGATATGACCAACACCTAAGACCACACCACACACCAAACTAGTAGAACCAACCTACTCCCCCTCTTGTAAAGACTCTTCCTCCACAATCAGCCATGTACACTTGTACCCAAACCCACATTCACCTCCCATTGTGATCCACTAGCAGGGTCCTATGCCAAAATCCTAACCAATCTCCTTGAAAACTTCTGTCATCACATTACCACCTCTTAGACCTTATGACCCACTCAAACCCAAACCAAAAGGGTTTGAAAAAACCAAAATTTTTGCCTACCATCATGTGCCAGGACATGATGTAGAGAACTTGTAAGGCCTTAAAAACTGCCCTAGTCCAATTATGTCCTCCCGAAGAAAATTTTGATGATGATGATCTTCTTGATGAGGACCCCATTTCACCTTCACCAATTTCCATAGATCTTCTCCCATTACCTACTCAATGACCAAAATCTCCACCCCCACAACTCTTTGATCCACCCCTGAGATTCGAGATTAACATGGTTCGTATAAGAGAGTTGGCCAAACCACCACCAAAATGCCAATGCACCCTACTCATTTCACAAGGATCATATCCCCCACTAGGGTTTTTGTCCCTCATGCCACTATACCTTCCATGACACACCCTCTTCATCCACCTCTCCTCAGATTAACATGATCAACATTGCCACCCGTGCTCAGAAAGACAAGGGCAAGGAAAAAGCAACTGGCCCATCAACCAACCCTGTACCCAACATACCATCCACCCATACCCAAAGTCATCATTCGAGGTCCTGCATATCCTATTTCTGATGGGGTCACACATCACACAATGCTAAAACAACTACACCAATCCCCCCTCAAAATGTCTTTATATGACCTCATCCAAACCTCAGAGTCACATCGTCAAGCCCTCATGGAGGTCCTTCAATCTATTGAAGTCTTACCAAATGACCCCACACCCGTAGCCTCCATCATTACCCCTCACCACGTAGCCTCTCTCACTAGGTCTTCACCTTCCTCTACACCTCCACCCACTCACCAAGTGGCCACCCTCAGCTTTTCAGATGAAGAGATCACTCCCTTCCAGTCCGATGACCCCAACCCCACTCTTTTCATCTCTGTCTTTATCGATAATATACGCATATGACATGTTATGATCAATGGTGGTGCTAGTATTAACATCATCTCCTCCCATGCATATGACCAAATGTGGATACCTGCCAATTACATGCATGGTAACCCTGTTATGCTGCATTCCTTCAATGATGCCATGACCTCTACCCTAGGTACCATTGTTCTCCATGTCCGCGTGGGCCCCCGCACTATCCCAAAACTTTTCTATGTTCTAGAAGGGGAGTTCCAATATAACTTGCTGCTTGGACTGACCTTGGATCCATGTTATGGGTTGTGTCCCTTCGAATTTACATCGATGCCTCAAATTTGAACATGAGGGACATAATTACACCATCCCTACCTGACCCATCACCTTTCAAGACCTGTAACATGCTATATCAGCCCAATGATGTGCTTGTACCGGTCAAGGCATCTGCCACTATCACCACTTCACCTTCACCCATGAGTCCATCCACCAAAATTGCCACTACTTCTGTGGCATCTAACCTTGTTATCTCCACTGCAGCTGTAGCCTCTACCACTGATGCACTTATTTCCCCAACATCTAGTGAGCCATCTATACCCACTACCCACATACCAACTACTGATCCCTTAGAAGGTGTTTTTCAATGCCTCACTCTGGGGGAATACCGCCTATACAATATCGATACCTTCCTCACCCCACAAGAGTATGGGAACCTCCGCAACACCCCAGTTATGACATCCACATCGGTGACATTTTCCCTTATGGCCCTCCCCACCTTCGCACCAACCTAACATATGGGGGACTTGATATGGCCACCTATAAACCTGAACCTCCATCCCAAACCCAACCATTTTCATCTGACCTACACTCCCTCACTAACCACCACTTCACTCACACTTTCCTCCACCGGTGTGCATGGAAAGGATTTGGCTTCAGTTTTTATGAACAAGGCCACCATACTGTCATTTCCTGTACCTCTCGTAAACACAATGACCATAGTGGCATTGGTTTTGATGCTCCACCCTCCAAGAAGGTTTCACGTCGACCTTATCCAGGATGAGAAATCTTCCCCCTCTCATTCACCCACATTACCATCTTCACCCACGGAGTCCATAGATCCTGAATCTATTCCTCCTAACTTTTTTTTTCATAAACACCATTTCCCTGGGACCACTGACCTATCAACATGATGGTGAGGCTCCCTCTTCTCTCCCATTCCTGTATCCTGACATGATCGATGATGATACCTTCAATTAACATCATTCAATGTCAGGACGATGAGTCCATCCTCACCTACCTTGGTGCAGAAGACTCTTATATTCATCAGTCGTTACCCTCTAAGATGTAAACCATGTTGAATGAATCAACCATCAAAATCAACATTAATACTCAGGATGACCCACACATTCTAAAGATCAGTCCAATCCTTAGATGCTACTGAACAGGAAGCCTTCACCTCTTTCCTTTAGGGACCATAGCAACGCATTTTCCTGGTCCTATGCTGATATGCCTGGTATTGACCCAAAAATCATGGTTCACAATATCATAACCATTCCTGATGCCAAACCCATCAAACAAAAGCTGCAGAAAATGCATCCTCGCATTGCTCTTCTGGTCAAAGAAGAGCTTCAGTGCCTTCTCTCAGTTTCCTTCATTCTACCCATTGATTATCCCCAATGGATTTCTAACATCATTCCTGTCACAAAGTGACAGGGGGACTCCGCATTTGCATGGATATTTCCATGACCTCAACCTCACCTATCCCAAAGATGATTTCCCACTACCAGGCATTGACCAACTAGTTGATCTCACCACTGGCCATGAAATGTTATCACTCATGGATGGTTTCTTGGGCTACAATCAAATATTACTAGCTCCCAAGGATCAACACAAGACTTCCTTCATCACCCCTTGGGGGACTTTCTGCTATCGAGTCATGCCCTTTGGCCTCAAAAATGTTGGTGCTACATATCAGCGAGCCATGACTTACATCTTCCATGACATCATGCATCGCATATTGGAAGATTACGTAGATGATCTTCTTGCCAAATCCAAGCATCAAACCAAACACCTGCCCATTCTTAAAGTCATCTTTGACTGCCTCATCAAGTATTGTGTTCGTCTTCAACCAAAAAAGTGTGTCTTTGCGGTACTTTCCAGAAAACTCCTAGGTTTCATCATTTCTTTGCATGGCATAGAAGTTGATCCTGCTAAAGTCAAGGCTATTCTTGAAATGCCACCACCCACTAATCTCTGTCAACTTCACAGCCTACAAGGAAAGTTGCAATCAATTCATCATTTTATCTCACAACTTTCCAACCGTTGTCAACCATTCCATCATCTTCTCAAGAAAGACGTTTCATTCAAATGGGATGATGAATGCCATAAAGCCTTCAAAGCCTTGAAACAATACCTCCTTCAACCACCAGTGCTCATTCCTCCTAAGGATGACCAACCCTTCTACCTATATATTTCTGCCACTGACCATTCTCTAGGTGCCATGCTCACTCATCGCACGACCAACACCGAGAGCAAGTGGTTTATTACATAAGCCATACCCTTCTTGACTATGAAACTAGATATACCCATGCCAAAAAACTTTTCCTAGCCTTAGTTTTCATCACCACCAAACTCCGCCATTACCTACTCAACCACAAAACCTTCGTCATTACTAATACTGACCCATTACACTATATGTATGCCAAACCTTATCAAAATCAATGTGCCACACGTTGGCTTATGCTTCTGGCTGACCTCGACCTCGAATTCATCCATCAAAATTCCATCAAGGGCCAGGCTATCACTGACCAATTGGCTGATGCACCTATTTCTGGAATCAACCCTCTAACTTCAACTTCCTAGATGAGTCTATAGCTACCCTTTCCCTGGATGAACCCACTTACCAAATGACACTCTTCTTCGATGGCTCCAAGTGTCAGTGGGGGTGGGGCTGGTGTTATCCTCATTCCACTTGATGGTGAACCTATGCCTTTGTCTTTCAAACTTGATTTTGATTGTACAAACAATATTGTTGAATACGAAGCACTCGTATTGGGTCTCCAGGCTGCTTATGCCTTAGATGTTAAGTCAATCAACATCTTTGGTGATTCTCAGTTGGTCATAAACCAAGTCAATGGTATATACCAGTGTCGTAATGAGATACTTCAAAAGTATAAGCATCACGTAGACATACTTTTGACCACCTTTGACTGTTACGCACTTCAAACCACCCCACGTTCTACCAATAAATTTGTAGATACCATGGCCTGCTTGGCTTCTCAATACCCACTTCACCCGCTGACTCTAAAATCTTTGTCACTATACAAAGGCTACAATCACCCTCTTATTTACCTCATGAAGTTTACTCCGTCGGAACCGTTGCCCCTGACCCACATGACCTTTGGTATAAGCAATATGCAGACTATCTTTCCCTTTCCATTCTACCCACTGATCTCACTCGTAATGGACAACGTTCCTTTCTTAAAAGTGTCTCCCATTATGTCATCATGGGTGGTCTTCTTTACAAGTGTGGTTTCGATGGAATTCTCTTACATGCCTTACAAGTTCTGAAATTCCTTACACCATTAAGGAAGTCCACGATGGAATTTGTGGAGGTCACTTTAGTGGTTTGGCTGTCACAAAATGCATTCTTCGCCTAGGCTATTATTGGCCAACCCTGAACCATGACTATTGTGATTATGTCAAACATTGCATGAAATGCCAACAACATGCTAATCTTCATCACACACCTAGTCATGCCTTACAGGTCACACGAGACCTTTGGCCTTTCTCTCAATGGGGTTTGGATCTTGTCGGTGAGATCAACCCCCATTCTTCACAACGCCACCAATGGATCATAACCGCTACTGAATATTACACTAAATGGGTAGAAGCCATTCCCCTCATTTCCACCAAAGCTGAGAAAATATGTGAATTCATCAACCATCACATCATTTGTCATTTTGGTGTCCCTCACCGCATTATCACTGATAACGGAAAACAATTCAAAAACAAAACCCTACGCAAACTATGTGATGCTTTTGGCATCCAACTCAGTTTCTCATCACCTTATTACCCACAAACCAATGGTCAAGCCGAATCAACCAATAAAACCTTGAACAAAATTCTTATGAAGGTAGTCAACGATACTGGGAAAGATTGGCATACGCACATTCCTTTCACCTTGTGGGCTTATCGCACTAGTATTCACACTTCGACTGTTGCCACCCCCTTTTCTCTGGTCTACGGTACTGAGGTTGTCTTACCTCTCGAAGTCCAGATTCCATCTCTCTGCATCTCACTACAAGACATGCTCAATGATGATGACTTTCACCAAGGATTGTTTGGCACAACTTGAATTATTAGATGAACGTCGTCTCAATGCTCTTGACCATCTCCAAATCTACCAAAAACATATCAAACGTGCCTATGAAAAATGTGTTCATGAATGAACCTTTCAGGTCAGGTGACCTCATCCTGAAGGAAAATCAACATGTAACCAAAGAGGAGAAAAGTAAACAGGGAAAATTTTCTCCTAATTGGCTTGGACCCTATATCGTTACCCATGCCTATGGATCAGGTGCTTATCATTTGTCTTCACTCGAAGGTAAACCCGAACCTGAGCCCCTTAATGCCTTGCATCTTTGACCATTTTATTGTTGATATCAAGTCCTATATCACTTTCTGTCAGTTGATCACTCATCCCTTGAGCATTGTTCACCTTCCATATTACCCATTTTGAGGATCCACGACTAAACAAGAATCATGTGATTACCTGTCACCTTTTAGCCTTGTCTTCAATATGAGTACCACGGCTCTACTCATAGCATGATTCTCATGGATACTTTTCATCTTCTTCAAGATGGAATCCCATGGTCGTTCATCACTCGAAACCACCTCTTCCACAGTTAATCTTTGTGTGCTATGGTCTTGTCTTCTAAACAAGAACCTAATCGTCCTCTATAGTCTTGTCCATGACTTAAACATCTAAAAACAAAAAGGGATACCACTCCTTGAGTCAAACTTCCAGCAAAAGATGACTCCCTCAAAAGGGACATCTCTTCTTTATATTCTACCACTATCAATAGACTGCTCCCTTGAAGGACAGCTATATACAGTCATTACAAAAATATAATAAATATTCAGAAGCTTCCCACATCGATCAGCTTCACGAAGACCTCAAGGAGATAATATATTCATCCCATCTAGACTTCCCACATCGATCAGTCTATTAAAAACAAACAAATGAAGAAAAAGATGAAATTTTCATCATGGACTTGCCTATTTTTGATCCTGGGTTTCTTGCTAAGAAAAACATCCTTTCATACACTAAGTTATGCTAAACCACCCATTCTCACCTCATTTACCTTCTTATCCTAACTCCCTCTCTACTCAAGGGACTCGCCGCAACCGTGACATTTCATGATCATGTGACTTTTCTTCACCCTTAGAATAGTCCATTATGTAAGGCCTGTAGGGTCTTACGTTCATAAGCCCATCTGGGGTATGGTAGACTCAGTAGGGTTCTTATCAATTAGGTGGTTCTTTTTCCACCTCTTACCTTTCTACCTTCTTCATCACCTATTGATTCTCCTATAACAGGACCAGCTCATCGACACTTATATTTAAAACAACTCAACCATGCCTATGACCTAAACTCAACCATGCCTATGACCTACATTCACCCATGTGCCTAACACCTATCAATCCATTCCTCTACTTCATCATAATCTTCCCTAGCTTATGGGAGAACTACATCGGCCTGAGGTCCCTTTTCACCGGGACTATGTAGGCAGCACTTCGAGGGCATGGGGCCCTTGGAGGTTAGCTCGGCCACTCTCTACCCTAACCAATTCCCTCTTCCCCTTTCCTATTCACATTCTACCCTAGTTAGTTTCCTTTTTATATCAATAATTGGAAATTAAACCAAACAAACAACAATTGCTTAACATCTTTACCATCATCACTCATACATTCATTTCATCTTGTCTACAATTTCTTTACCATAATCATACATTTTCCTACAAATCATCTTAACATGATCCACACCATCATTGATTGCACAAATTAATGAATTAGAAACTCAACCATACCTAAACCAACCTGAATCCATCCATGCCTATGACCTGACTCCATCCATGCCTATGACCTAAATCCATGCCTAAAACAGACCTGACTCCATCCATGCCTATGACCTGACTCCATCCATGCCTAACTCCTGACCACCATGCCTACACAACCTTGACTCTATCAGGCCTAATCCACTTGATTTCCACCTATCTATATATAGCAATGCAAATTAAAACATGTACACCATCCATACTATAAACACCATCATCTATAAATCAGATAGTCTGTATAAAAATACATGTGAACATATATCCCAATAATAATCACAATCATCTCAAATCACTCAGATACATCCTCACCATCTTTGGCACACAGGCCGGTATATCATCAAAAATATCAAAAACTCTCATGTACATCCTCACTCTCTTCGGCACGCAGGCTGGTATATATAAAAAATAAACAACTATACAAAACAGGAGGTACATATGGCTATCAGACATCACCCTGTTGGATATCCTCCATATCTATCTCACCTGTCTCCTCCTCCTCCTCTACCCCCATATGATGTCCAGCTAGCATCTCACCACCCATCATCGGTCCTGGCCAGATCTCTGTTGGTACCTCACCTGGGGCTGGCCTCCATGAACTGGTGGCCTCACCCTGACCCTGTCTCGGGCTCGATGGCCCCCTGTGCTCTCTACATTGTGGGTACATGACCTGGTCCTCTCACTCGAGGCCTGTTATGCTCTATACTCCCCATAGGATAGAAAATCTATCCCTGCGGCCATCAAAATATCCTGATAATACCAGACCTCACCTAAGGCATCTCTCAACCTACCTATCGGTACTGTCTGTGGTGGTGCCATCAGCCTCGGCCCCTGTACCTGTCTCTCGAGGACCCTGTCCCATGGTACCTATAAAGAGGGACCCTATCCATGTGCCTGTGACTTGTCTTGAGGGACCCTGTCCCGGGGTCCTTCCTGTATCTGGGCCTGAAGGGCCGCAACCTGTGCCTGTGCAGTGGCCAACTAGGCCCTGCAAACCTATAATCTACACCTGTAGGGTGGCCACCTATACCCCATCTCCATCTCCACCCTGTGTGGGTACCTATCCCTACGCTACCTAGGCCTATAGAGTGGCCACTTGTGCCTGTAAAATAGCAACATGTGCCTCTGAGCCTATCAGTTACCCCTGCACTATACCCAACTATGTAATCAGGGTCACCACCTACCCTGTATAGGGTGTCCCTCTGCACTATGATGGTGGCTAAATCTGGCTACCCTGGCCTCAGTGGTACTACTCATAAATGTGTAGCCCACCACTGCATGTATCTATCTGTAACCCCGACATCATCAATCCACCAGTCTCTCACCTGCTCCTCCTACCCTGTCGGCACTGTCAGCTGTGGTAGAGGTAGAGGCCTCTCCACATCATCCCTCCTATACTATGGGAAAGGTGGTGGTATATCCTGAAGTAGCCCAAACTGTCATCTAACCCTTTCCATAGGTATCATCTCGTGCTCTCCTGCACATCACCCCTCTATCCACCGAGCAGCTGTAGCTCTTGTAGCTCCTCTGCCATCCACCCATATGATGGAAAACCCACATAGGGCCTCCAAATGATGTCCATGCCAGATAACCCCTCTAGCAATCACCTGTAATAGGCTACATCATGTGTAGCTCTAGCTGCTCGGTGCTCCCCAATCATAGGCACCCATTGCCTGAAGCCCACTCGAACAAAACCTGGCTCAAATGCATCAGCCTGGGGCATACCAACTAGATGCACACATATAATGTGCTCATATGCCCAGTAATGGAGTAGGAAAGTACAACATAGGCTAAATCTTCAGTAACCACCCATAAGCCCATAACTCTCTATATAACTGAACCAGGAATGCGGGCACCCATGAAAAACGAGTCTGTCCTCCACCATGTCATGCAGAACCCCCATCAATGATCATGGGAATCTCCCACCCTCTGCATCCGACAATGCAAAGTAGCAAACTACCTCCATCAGCAACACTACTAGCCTCATCTCCTCTAGATGGGCCCGATACATATCTCCATAGCTCATACTAGTGCTATGGAACCTCATCTCCACCAGCCCCTCACCAAAACAGGTCAACATCAACTCCTCAGAGGCCTCTAAGGAGATAGAATACACCTGTGCATCCCCACTATCGGTAGACACATAGGATCCTGTACACATCCTCCAGGGTGACTGTGATCTCACCCATTTATAAATGGAAGGTATTGGTCATTGAGTCCCATCTGTCGATGAGAGTGACCATCAAACTCAGCTCCCAGACTACGTGCCAGTAGCGTCTGACCCCAATTAGGCCAACCTCTACAACATGGCACCAGTCCTCAGCTGTCACACCCCCTCGTACCTCCATGAGCAAGGGAGGTACCCTATCCCACATCCATAACTGGTCCCTCACCTACACCCAACAAAACACACTATTGTCAAAACCTTACCATACCGAACACACCCCTTACCTCATAAACCTCGTATCCAACCCTCACTTCTTATCATACCCACCCAACCACTTACCCCTTGCTAGACCAATATATTCATGCCATTTATACCTACTCCCCTATTTTCCTCTCATGAAACCTACCCTTACATCTCTTGACATATCCTTACCTCTTACCCTTGCTCTCTATGGCCCTATTTTCCCATAAGTCAGCCGACACCGATCAACAACGAACCATTATCGGTCATGTGTAACCGGCATCGGTCACCCATTACTTGACTGATGTCAGCCAAATACCACTCGACGTCGGCCAACACTTGACCCACGTCGGTCACTGTCGCGACATCAAACATCCAAACCCCTACCCTACTTTTCAAAAATTCTCAAAATCTACCCTAATCCTCCACTCTAACCTACCCAAACCTATCCTAGCTTCATTCCCAATCCTATTTAATCTACATTGGACCTTCCCACCCCTCATTTCCTTCCTTTTTACCCATACATTCCCAATAATAAACTTACACCCAAATTTTCACCCAACCCCATTTCAATAGCCTATTTCAATCAAAATACAAGATTGGATAGAATCCTACCTCATCTCGGTGCCATCGGTGTGGTGGCATGTCTGGCCACTGTGTCGGTGGTCCACCCAAACCTTCTCCCACCTCTTCCATGTCTAATCACCAAATCCAATCCTCCTGACCTCCACCCAATCACAATCAATCCCCCTGTGCTCATGGACCCATCTACCTAGCTCCTCTAACCAACCGGATCTCTCCACCTCAGGTAGGATATCATCCCTCATCCTTTCCTCCTGACAAAGCACAACTCATTCAGTGCTCTGTCATTTTCACAAAATCCAAAACATACAAATGAATCCATATTATACAGATTTTTTCTTTTTATATACCCACATTGACCTGACCGACATCGGTTATACCTAAACTGACATCGGTCTTGTGCCCTAGCACACCTGTGGTTGGTTATACCCAAACCGACATCAGTCATGTGCTCCCTAATAAACTGTGATCGGTTTACCTAGACCGTCACCAAGTTCCGTATGACTAGCATCAGTTACCTGTCATACTCTTGTCATACCCTTTCCCCATTTCTGACCAACACTTAACCAACCCAGCCACCGTTTGGCCTTACCCACCCTTATTACAACCTACCTCCAATGCCTACATTACCTATACATGTCCTTAATTACATTTAGGGACTTGTTATTTTACCCGTACCTCAGCCCTACCCATGCCGTGACCTAGCTACCTGGACCTGGAACATTGTTACTGACCTATGACCTCATGTGCTCACTATACCTTGTGACATTGTTACCCATGTTGTTTGACCTAATGACCTTACCTTGCCTAATGTCATGTCGTTTATCCTGACCCAACCTTTGGTGTACCAAAACATACCTACACATTCCTACACCTGACCTGCGAAGTGCTTCCGCACCATATCCTATACCTTGGATACCAGGGTCACCTCAACCTTGTTTGGATAAACCTATCAACCTTAGATGATGTAGAGTTTGCATGCTCTTCAACCTGGTACCTTGCCAGTTTATACATGTGCGTGTGCGTTTGACTGTCACTACCTTTGACCCTGGCCCATTACCTTGATTACCTGATTGGACCTTTACCCCATTACCCCCATTGTCCACCTTCCTCTTCATCACATCCACCTTTTATCAAACCACTCACTGATTTTGTCTTCTCTCATCATGTTCCTAGTTTGAGGGGGATCACCTTCACCCACACATGGGGCAACCACATCTTATTTTTGTCAGTGTCACTTACCAATACAAGTTACGCAACAAAAAGGGGCAAAATGTAGACACCAAAATTGGGTCACACTCCCCTTGGTCCCTTGTCAAATAACCAGCTCAAACATACTCATCTAACCATGGCCCCTTCCACCCCACATCACTATTAATTTAATTGATTTAATTAAATTAATATATATCCTCACAATATTTATTATCTAATTACATTAATTTCTACCCCACCACCTCACCTAGACACCTCATCCTAGCCACCTCACCCTAGACCTATTCTTGGCATGTTTCCATAACCAACAATAACTAAGTCTTACTTGCCTTAATGAGCTAAGATTTGGTCTAACCCTAAAATCAATCCCTAAAATCTCTATAACCACATTCCCGCTCATTAGAAGGGAAGTTTCCATTCTAATCCGTGAGAACAAACTAACTGGGCCAAAGAAATTAGAAAGATCTGACCATTTTAGTAAACCTAGGGAATCCCACCTTAACCGACGCCGGTCACCCGTAAACCATCAAACTGAACCATCGTCGGTTACCATTTATTCACCCAAACAACCTTGTTTTTGGGTTGGCACATTCTGAGAGCAAGAGGAGGAAGATCAGAGCTGCATGCAAGTGGAACCAACATCCTTTCACGTATCTAGACATCCAGAGCCATCACCAGGATAAATATTTGAAGCATTGCACTCATGGAATCATTCTGGGAGCCACTTGCTATGATACCAAACACCATTCTTCTGATCAACTACCATAACCATTCAGCCATCAAGTTTGCATCATAGTAAGTACATTTCTACCAGCATTTTCCATTTTAGTGTAGTTAGCTTCTATTATTTCTGTCATCAATTTATACTTTGCATGCTCATTCCTCCATCTCTTTCTAGCTTATAACTCAAATATTTCCTTTACCCACATCACCAAATCACCCATTCTCACCTGCTGCTCATTCCTGAGTATACCTGATACCCCTATCAACCTCTTTATCCACCCTACCCTCCTTATCAGATCCCATATCAAACCCTGTAATCAGTTTTCCTTGATTCTCTTACACCCCAACCTTACCGACGGTGGTTACCCATAACCGTCATCATGGTTCTACATAAACCGTCATTGGTCATACAAGACCGACATTGGTCTCTGTGTTTTATACCCTAACCCAGAACAGAACCTAACAACCTCTCATCAGTTGACCTAAACAACCCAGAATCAGACCCTGACTAGTCCCAACACCCTGACAACTACCTACCTTTCTGATCTGACCATAACCTAGCCTGTTATGTTAAGATTTTCTTATTGTACTTGAATGAGAAACCTAAATCATATCATCTATAGTAGGATTTCCTTTATTTCTCACATTAAATTGTTTTAAATAGTGGATTGACAACCATCTAGGAAGTATCACACTTCCTGGATCTAGCACACGCTAGGCAGTCCACTGTCATATATCATTTAACTTCTCTTTTGTGGTCTTGTTTTCTATTACAGGTAGTTCCTCCTAGCCAAAAGGAAGTCTCTCACAATCAGCATTAGATCAAGAAGTCAGAATGTGCACGCAACAACCATCAACCAACTATTAAACATGGTATTCCTCCTTGGCCCTTACCCTTATCTGTTTCATCATTCAAAACATAAAGAAACGGTGAAATAGTTGGGCCCTGAAATATTGGCTAAGCACCAAAGGGAGTGCGCGTAAGACTAGTGATAAGAAGGGCACTTAGGGGAAATTTTGCATAACAAAGGGGTTTAAGAAGGGTTTAAGTTAAACCAAGGTGCACGTGGAAGGAAAAACACGGGTTTAAAGGACTATTAGTGCAAAATCACCGCACCCCCAAATGAGTTCTACATATTTGCTTTTCTAAGGCAGAGTCATTTGGTGTGATCCACATAACATTAAAATTTTCTCAAGGTGTGGAACCTTGCAAATGGAAAATCTCTCCAGATTAAAGGTTGGTTCCTTATTCCTCTGTTTAGGTGCATATGTGAGAACTTGCAGAGGATTTATCTCTTTATTTATTCTAAAATTTTCCAAGGAAACCGGGATGAAAGGGATATAAGAAATAAGAAATGACTAAACTAAAAGGTGATGTACTAAAGGAATGATGAACATTTATTTTGCTGATAGACACAAACCAAATGAAATATATACAATAATCAAACACAGATAACCGGATTCGTAATGAAAGACTAGATGAGAGAAAATAAGACAAGAGAGGATCTAGGATTGATCACAAAACATGTTTTATTACTCTACAGACTGATACAATACATTAAAGAAAAAATGGCCAGAAGGTGAGAAATGTATTATAGTTTTAATGGAAGGTCTAAACTCCATGAGTTCCTTGCCAGAAGGGAAGGGGAGCCTGCAAAAGACTAAAGAATGTCCAACCCTTTACAATGAGTCCTAACCCGGTATAAGTAGAATCCATCAGAGAGAAGAGAGAGAGAGAAGCGGGAAATAACATTGAAGCTCAACCACTGTTGTTAAATGCCCTTAACAAAATCTACCTCCAAATCCATCTTGATTGTATCAATCTTTGGTTTACCACCTTGAAGGAAGAAGAAACGGAAGAGCAGATCAAATCCGATCTAGTTGTTGAGGTAAGATGGATCCTACATTAAAGGCCCTGAAGATGTTCTCTCCATTTTCCTCTACCTAACCTCCCCAAACTTAAAGTTTCAGATCTCCATGGTGTGAAAGAGGTCGAGATCTTTCCAATGGTGTCAGATTTGCAATATTTTGAGCCCTGAGTTGAAAGATATGCCTCTTCAAAGTTTGTATCCGGTCTGTACAAATGGGTGGGAAAATAGTTTGAAAAACGGGCCTCCTTTTTGACCTCTGGGACACGTGGAGGGAAGGCGCTGGTCTAAAGGTAGACCCTAAATTTTTCTCTTGGAATGGCGCTAGGCTGACACATGGCTTTCTCTGCTAGCTCACTCAATTTCTTCGATTTTCAGGTAAGTTCTTTTCTTGGCGGGGTCATATTCCTCGATCGAGGACACGCAATGAACTGGCACTTGTTCAAAAACCTTCTCTCGATTCAATCCTTCAATCAACGCTATTCAGACACTTAGAAGCCTCCACCGGCCTTTCCACGTATGCATTGACCATTCAACTGACTCTACCCCTTTCTTTAGAATTTGGACATGTGGAGGCACCACGCTCGCATGAAAGCCCGATTCAAAATTTTAGCTTTGAAGGAGTGTAGATTTGACACTTGGCAGCCTCCATAGGTTTGTGGACTTTTCAATGGTCCCTCTTACTTTTTTGGACTTTGGGCCACGTGGAGAGCTCCACGCTCATTTGGGTCTTCGTATTTGGACTAACTCTTGGAGATGCGCCACACTGACACTTGGCATTATCCACTTTCACTTTTATACTTAGCCAATTTTTAGGCCCACCCTATCTGACTTTTGACTTTGTTTGACCATTTACTACGTGGAGAGTTGGAAAAAGTTTGAGTCTCTTCCCTGGGCTCCCATTTCAGATTTGTGTTGAGCCGACACCTGGCACCTTCTCTCTTAGTTGAAGACTTTTCAATAGCCCTACAAATTTTGTAGCTCTGGATGTGTGGAAGCCTGGCGCTCATTTGGGCTTCCCTTTCTAGATTCAACTTTGGAGAAGTGTCGCATAGACACGTGGTTCTTTTTTTGCTACCTCCTCCATACTTAGTTGATTTTGGACTCCTTTCTGAACTATTTCGAGCTCAAAAACTTTGAATCTTCACCTTTCTTTCCCCCTCTTGTTCTTGGCTTCTCTGTGGCACTGCCCCTTCTTTTCTGACCCTTCTATTCCATTGTTGAGTCTACCTGTAACTTAAAAAATGGATTTAAGACATGGAAACGGCCTGACAGAGTCATTTCTTCTTTCATAGGGTATTTTAGTCCTTCTCAGCCCCCGTCACTCCATTGTTGATTCATTTCTGCTACCTGTTTACAAGATCTAAATGATATTTCTCAGGTTCCTTCTATGCGAGGGTCATGGCTAATCCAATATTTTTCCTAGGGGGCGAAATATGGATAACAATTTGGTGACTCACAGGGGTATCTACTTGCTAGATAAAAGGACCAATTACCTTGTCATATCCTTGGTCATGGAGTCATGAACAGTATGCTACTGATTCTACCTATAATTCATGAGCCTAGTTGTTTTCATTCTCAATTTTCATCAGAAATCTCAAAACAAAGGTTTCTGAGAGTAGGAAATTATTTTGAACTGGGGCTTCATCTGTATCTCTAAATGGACTGCATAAGAGCAACAAAACAACACCAGAACTATATATAAAATTTGAAATCATACATGCTCCAAATAGAACATGCAGAGTGTGCAAAGCACTTAGGAGAAAAGAAACCTAAACTATAGTAAGATAATGTGCACAAGAACTTAGAGGAAAGAGAAACTAAATTAATATGTACAAGATGAGAACTTTCCTTTTAGTAGCAGTGCTTAAGATAGATCCCATTCACTGGAATATGCAACTCTTCACCCTTCAATGTAGACAATTGGAAAGCATTGCTACACTTACATTTTATGACCATGTAAGGGCCACTCCAAATGGCATCAAACTTGGAATGCCTTCCTTTTTTTGCCCGATCTGTATCCCATTTCAAAACCAGGTCTCCTTCTCAGAAGGTCCTTGTTTTTGCCTTTTTTTCAAAGCATCTCTTGATTGGGGTCTAATTCTTCTCTATTTATTGGATTGCATGCCCTCTAGTTTCTTCCAATTATATCAGCTCTACATACCTAGCCTCCATCGGTTCAAATTTAGACATCTCTAGGTGCTTCATGAGCTCTAATGTTGGCAACTCAAGTGATATAGGCAGGACTTACTCTTTCCCATAGAAAATTTTGATGGAGAGCTACCTGTAGATCTCTTGCGTGTTATCCTATCATCCCATAAGGCCGATTTGAGCTTTGTGTGCCAGGTTCTTTGATTTTCATCAAGAGTTCTTCTGATAATCTTCAGCAGGTTCTTGTTTGTGGACTCAGCTTGGCCATTACCTTGAGGGTAATAGTTTGATGAAGTGCTCAAGTAAGTCCCATTCTTAACAACCCATCATGTGATCTTGGAACCTATGAATTCCAATGCATTGTCTGATATAATGGTGGCTGGCACTCCAAATGTGGTTACTATCCCTTCATAGAAATCTAGTATACTAGACTCATTAGCTTCTTTGAGTGCCACTGCCTCGGTCCACTTGGTGAAATAGTCTGTTGCTGTCAGAATCCATTTGTGGCCTTGGCTTGAATTTGGATTGATGACTCTAATGAAGTTCCAATCCCCATTGCATAAAAGGTTGGTCAACTGAGATTGGGTGCAATGGAAGTGCTGCTAGCTTTTCTTTTCCCTTGAAGAATGCACAATTCTTACACCTTTTGATCCATGCATAGTAGTCACTAAACACTCTGGGCCAATAATAACCTACCTTCATGATTTTGAGTGTTTTCACCCTTGGATAAAAATGACCTCCAGCTGTTCCAACATGGAATTCTTGTAACATTCTCTCAACCTGGTCTGTCCCAATGCATCTTAGCAGAATGCCATTTATGTCCCTTTTGAACAAGACACCATCAATAAGAACATATGGGATGGCCTGCAGTCTGAAATGTCTCCTTTTTTCTTTACCCATCCAATGAGGACACATGCCTATTTGAAGGAAGTGCACCATGTCTTGAGTCCAACAAGGAGCAGGTACATCAACATTTTCTTCCTCTTGATTATTCTTTAGAACAAAAACAACCTCCTTTTCACTGTTTGCTTCATCTTGTTGACCTGAGGCTAGTTGTTCACACAACCCCTTCCCATGGACCAGTTTAGTGACCTTGATCTCAATTTCATACTACATAACACGAGTGATCCACCCTGCACATTTTTCATTCAGATCCTTGCTGAGAAGGAAGTCTTTAACTCCTGCATGGGAGACTAACAATTGGATTTTATTGTTTAAAACCAAATGATTAAACTTCTTTAACCCTCTGATCACTTCTAGGACTTGATTTTCAATGAAGGAGTATCTCACTTCATAGTCTCCCAGACCTTGGCTGAAGAAAGCAATTGGATGTTCCATACCTTCTTTGTTCTGTTGAACTAAGATTGCAAAAATTGTGTCATTGCCACCAAAGGCATACAATATGAAGTCTTTAGAGAAATCTAGATTCATGAGAGTTGGGGCTTGTGATATAGCTTCTTTGATGGCTTCAAAGCTTGCTCTCCCTTTAGTTGTCAACCTGAATGCTAAGCTCTTCTTCAACATCAATGTTATTGGCTTAACAAGGGCTGCAAAGTTTGGTATAAACCTTCGAACAAAATTGATCTTTCCTAAGAAGCTTTGAAGAGCTTTCTTGTGGCTTGGTAATGACAATGCTCTTATTGCTTCAACTCTCTCTGGGTCAATTCCTAGTCCTTCCTTAGACACAATGTGGCCTAAAATCCTGCCCTCATGGGCTAAGAATATGCATTTTTTAGGGTTCAATGATACCCCAAATCTCCTGCATCTTTGAAACACTTGCCTCAGGTGAAAAAGGTGGTCTGCTACATTTTTGGAGAACACAGTAATGTCATCCAGATAGATCAGCACTATTTTGTTGATCAACCCTTTGAATGCCATATCCATAGCCCTTTCGAAAGTGGCTCCAACATTAGACAATCCAAATGGCATTTTTTTGTAGGCATAGGTGCCCCATTTGGTGGTGAAAGTTGTTTTGAATTGATCATCTTCTTTCACCATGATCTGATTGTACCTTGAGTAGCCATCTAGGAGAGAGAATCTCTCTAATCCAGACACCACTTGCAAGATCTGCTCCATTGAAGGGAGTGGGTAATGATCTTTGAGGGAAGCTTTGTTTAAGTTATGAAAATCTACACACAACCTAATCTCTTCGTTCTTCTTCCTGACTGGGACTAGGTTTGCAACCCAGCTTGAGTGTTTGATTGGAAATATGATACTTGCCTCTATCATCTTGTTCAACTCTTTCTTCATCAGAGGCTTGATGTGTGGATTGACTGGTCTCTGCTTTTTCCTGATGGGCTTAGTAGTTGGGTCTAGTTCAATTGTGTGTTGTGCTAGCTTTGGATTGAATCCTCTTAGGTCTTCATAGCCCCAAGAAAATACATCTGGAAACTCTTGGAAAAGTTGTATGAATTCATACCTTTCTTTCTTGGTGGCCACTTTGCCAATTTGAAGTGTTTTGCCTTCTCCAACTGGGATTGAATCTAAATCTTCTCCTTTGATCTGTATGTTAGCCTTCTCTTTTCTAAACTGATCATTAGGATTGAAGATAGACTCCAATGTCACTAAGCCTTTGGGAAGCTTGTTTGTATGTAGCTGTACTATTTGATTCCCATATTGCGACTCTAATCTGCTTTGATTTCTAGCTGAGAATTCAGCTTCTTCTTGTAAAAAATTAATGATCTACTGATCATTCTCGAATACCTGCCAGCATGTGTTGTTATCTGGCACTAGTTGGCCTCACAACTATATGGATATGTGGTTTTTCCTTGTCTCTTTTGATGTTGTCAACCACATCAAATGTTGCTCCAACTATTGCAAGCCTATCAGTAGCTTCATTCTCCTTCCTGGGTATGGACACAATGTTGAAGGCCTCAAAATCCTCCATGAGATCCCATACCCTACTCTTGTAGTTCTTGAGTAGGTCATTCTTGACAGCATTAAGTCCTCTGACTTGATTGGCAACCAGTTCACTGTCACCAAACACTTGCAAGTTCTTGATTCCTAACTTCCTTGCCCAATGAAGACCATGGACTAAAGCCTCATATTCAGTAGTGTTATTTGAGTAGGAAAACTAGAATTTGAAGGATGAATAATATTTAATACCCTTGGGGGACATAATCATAGCTCCTCCTCCAGCTCCTTGTCTACTCCTTGAGCCATCAAAGAAAAATTTCCATACCTCATTATCATCTTTATATTTTGGCTTAATTAGGTCAGGAAGAGGATGATTCTCTTCATGTAGATAGTAGACACCTAGCTCAGATTCTTCCATCTCCTTGTAGGGGTCAAAAGCATGTCTTTTGTTGGCCCACTCATCAAGAGTCAAGTCTGGGATACATCCCACCTTGGTATCTGCTTCACAAGTGCTTGGGAGGTCTTCTTGATCAAAAGCTGAGAAGTTGGCATTGATTGGGCTAGGCACATAAGATTCAATATGATAATCAACAATGGGTTTAGATATGATCATGGCCTTTGCCCCATACCTTTTCTAAAGAGAATATGTGACCAATCAGCAGACAGATAGCCTCCAATTTTGGCAGTGAAGTCCCTGGAATAACACAAAGCAAAATGTGGTGGCAAGTCTATGACTGACACATTCTGCAATACGGTCACATTAGGGTAGGCATGCAGAGTGAGGCTTAGATCCTTGATGATTCCAACAGTTGTCACTATTGTCCCATCTAATTACACCACCCCTCTAGAGATGACTTCATATTGGAGACCCAGTTGATCAGCTATTTGCTTGGGCATTACATAACTACTTGCCCCAGAATCAATCATACAATTGTGCACCAATTTGTCCCCAATAATTAATGAAACATAGAATGGAGGAGGTCTCAGGTTGTTACCTTGTTGTTCTCTATGGTTCCTTCCAGGTTGAGTTGTATTGGTGAGCACTTTCTCTTGCTGGTTAGGGGTGTGATTTGAGCTTGACCAATTTTGTATAGCAATCTACAATAGATCCCTCTGCCCTAGAATGGCCAGTGACTCCCATAGTGAAATGTTCACACTTTTCTTCTTCATTTTCTCAATGATATTGAATGAGCTATCCTTTTGCTGCCCCTTCCCAGGCACATTTTTCTCTTGCACCTGGGTTATTACAACCGGTGCCTGAGTAGGATTTGGAAGGTGGCTTGGATTGACTTTGCACATTGGGAGTTGTATTTGGAGCACCAAAACCTTGTGGAGTGATGGAAGGTTGAGGGTTACCTGAGTTCAGTGGTTGACCTTCTCCAATATTTCTCCTTTTGGACTGTGTATTGGCAGATACACTTTGAGAAGGGAACTGATTCATTCCACAGAAGTCCTCAGATTGCCAATTGACAAGCATAGTCTCACTTGGAGATCCCTCTTACTGGATCCTTGCTATTGATCTCCTTCTTGGCTAGGTTCTTGTGACACCATACTGGTCTGCACCATCAAGGCCTGATTTAGTGCACCATTAAAGCACATTGATTGGTTATGTGGCTGATTGCATGGGAAGCACCAATCATATTCTTGTGTCATGTTGTTCTGTGTTGGAACCAATGCCCTTGATGTTGAAGCTATGTTTGGATCATATGACTTGAAAGGCCTAGCAACTTGAGGTTTCCTTGGTTTTGACTCTAATTTACAGTCTGAGATAGTGGTCTATTTTGTTGATGTTGGGGTCTAGCCTGATACTGAGCCTGGGGCTGATATGGCCTAGAACTCTGGGCTTGCTACCTTTTGATGGTTACTAACTCATTCCCTAGGTTCTGAAGTTGTTTCATGACTTCCTGGAGTTCTTTTGAAGTGTTAGATGATGAGGTGGAGGCTTCAAATGAGCTTTGACTCCTGGGAATAGGTATAGGGGCTAATGTGGGCATTTGGCTAGTACCTGGGTTTCCTAACTCAGGGTACAGAGGCATGGATGGCCTAGGAGTGAGTTTTCCAGCCTGAATCAAACAATTCTCAGCCCCTATGGAAAGGCTATAGGCTATAGGTAAGGTTGTGCCCCCCATTGACTAAATCATCAAAGAAATATTAGAATTTAAAGCCCTAAGAAAGTATAAGAAGGCACCTTCATTAGTGGGATTTACTACTATTGGAATCATGTCCCAGGTCCATTGAAATATGAGGTTGAAATCTGTCAGCTACTCGTTCAGGGCTCTCTTGATTGTTGTTAGTTGCTCCAACAAAGATAAGTTATCACCTTTCTCCCCAAACTGGTCGTGAAGAGCTTGTGCACAGAACTGGTTCCAATTTTGGATAGAGCCTGCTTCAAGGCTCCTGAACCATTGTGAAGCTTTACCTTTGAGTGAAGAGGCAAGCAACTTGACTGCAATGTCCATCTCATGGATTTCATGGATTGTATAGACATTTGCAATATCTTGGACATGATCACCAGGAGAAGTCTGGTTTTCCCCAGTGAAATATGGGATGCTCTTTAATGCTGCTATTGGGACTGGATTTTGTGCATTCAGAGCAAGTGGGCTGCTGCCAGTGAAATTGACATAAGGATTTGGCTGAGCCATCCTGATCGGCCTGAGCACCCCTCTTGATTGAAAGAATGGCCTGTAGGAGGAGGTGTCGATAAGGCTCTATTTGGTGGGGATATAGGACCTTTGGGATCTTCTTCCTCCCCTCTCCTCTATCTGGGGATAAGTCTAGATAGAAAAATAATCCCTCCTCTCTGGTTCTTGACCGTGTTTGTATTCTTCTCATGAACTTTCTTGGACTACTGAAACCAGTAGATTTGTTTCTTTTGGAGTCGTCAGATGTACAATCTTAATACTTCTTCAAAGTTAGAATCACAGCAAGTGCACATCAACCTTACTGTAATAAGATGGAGACTTCTGTCCCACCGGGCGTGCCAAAATTGTTAGTGCAAAATCACAGCACCCCAAATGAGTTCTACAAATCTAATTTTCTAAGGCAGAGTCATTTGGTGTGATCTGCATAACATTGAACTTTTCTCAAGGTGTGGGACCTTGTAAATGGAAAATCTCTCCAGATTAAAGGTTGGTTCCTTATTCCTCTGTTTAGGTGCATATGTGAGAACTCACAGAGGATCTATCTCTATATTTAATCTAAAATTTTCCAAGGAAATAGGATGAAAAGGGATATAAGAAATAATAAATGACTAAACTACAAGGTGATGCACCAAAGGAATGATGAACATTTATTTTGTTGATAGACACAAACCAAATGAAATGCATACAATAATCAAACACAGATAACCAGATTTCTAATGAAAGACCAGATGAGAGAAAAGAAGACAAGAGAGGATCTAGGATCGATCACAAAAATGTGTTTTATTACTCTGCAGACTGATACAATACATTAAAGAAAAAATGGCCAGGAGGTGAGAAATGTATTATAATTTTAATGGAAGGTCTGAACTCCATGAGTTCCTTTACCAGAAGGGAAGGGGAGCCTGCAAAAGATGAAAGAATGTCCAACCCTTTACAATGAGTCCTGACCCAGTATATGTAGACTCGATCAGAGAGAAGAAAGAGAGAGAAGCGGGAAAGTAGGTTGAAGCTCAACCACTGCTATTAAATGCCCCTGACAAAATCTTCCCCAAATCCGTCTTGACTGTATCAATCTTTGGTTTAGAACCTTGAAGGAAGAAGAAATGACGAGTAGATCGAATCTGATCTAGTTGTTGGGGTAGATGATCCCGCATTAATGGCCCTGAAGACATTCTCTCCATTTTCCTCTACCTAACCTCCCCAAACTTAAAGTTTCAAATCTCCATGGCATGGGTAAGGTCGAGATCTTTCCAATGGTGTCAGATTTGTAATATTTCAAGCCCTGAGTCGAAAGATATGCCTCTTCAAAGTTTGTATCAGGTCCGTACAAATGGGTGGGAAAACAGTTTGAAAAATGGGCCTCCTTTTAACCTTTGGGACACAAGGAGGGCTGGCACTGGTCTGAAGGTGGCCCCTGTATTTTGCTCTTGGAATGGCGCATGGGATGACACGTGGCTTTCTCCGCTGGCTCGCTCAATTTCTTCATTTTTTCAGCTAAGTTATTTTCTTGGTAGGTCATATTCCTTGACCGGAGGACACGTGGTGATCTAGCGCTTGTTTGAAAACCTTCTCTCAATTCAATCCTTGAATTAGTGCCATTTAGACACTTGGCAGCCTCCACCGTCCCTGCCACCATGCATTGACCATTCAACCAACTCTGCCCCTTTCTTTAGAATTTGGACACGTGGAGGCACCTGTGCTCGCATGAAATCCCTGATTCAAAATTTTACCTTTGAAGGAGTGTCGAGTTGACACTTGGCAGCCTCCGCAGGTCTGTGACTTTTCAACGGTCCCTCTTACTTTTTTGGACTTTGGGCCACGTGGAGAGCTCGCGCTCATTTGGGTCTCCACCTTTGGACTAACTCTTGGAGATGCGCCACACTGACACTTGGCATTCTCCGCTTTCACTTTTATACTTAGCCAATTTTGAGGCCCACCCTGTCTGCCTTTTGAATCTGTTTGACCATTTGCTACGTGGAGAGTTGGCGCAAGTTTGAGTCTCCACCCTGGGCTCCCATTTCAGATTTGTGTCGAGCCGACACCTGGCACCTTCCCTCTTAGTTGAAGACTTTTCAACGGCCCCGCAACTTTTGTGGCTCTAGACGTGTGGAAGCCTGGCACTCGTTTGGGCTTCCCTTTCTGGATTCAACTTTGGAGAAGCGTCGCATAGACACATGGTTCTTTCCGCTGCCTCCTCCATACTTAGTCAATTTTGGACTCCTTTCTGAAATATTTCGAGCCCGAAAAAATTTGAATCTTCACCTTTCTTTCCCCCTCTTGCTCCTGGATTCTCTGTGGCACTGTCCCTTTCTTTTCTGACCCTGCTATTCCATTGTTGAGTCTACCTGTAACTTGAAAAATGGATTTAAGACATGGAAATGGACTGACAGAGTCGTTTCTTCTTGCATAGGGTCATTTAATCCTTCTTAGCCCCTGCCACTCCATTGTTGAGTCCTTCTGTGACCTATTTACAAGATCCGAACACGATTTCTCAGGTTCCTTCTATGAAAAGAGATGCTTGGGCTAGAGACAGGGACGAAGATAGAATACAAGAGATGATGGGAGATAGAGGGAATGCATAGAGAATGCAAAGAAAAAAAAGAAAAGTACGAAGTGTTGCAGTAATGTTAGGGTTTAGAGCACTTAGTGCTAAGGGTTGTAAGGGATACCCTAAGCCGTTGTATGGCACTAGGATCTATAACAAGGGTTAAAATGGGAAAAGTATAGCTAAGGTCACATATCAGAGAAGCTTACATGAGTTAAGTCTCTGACATTTATCGTATATGGTTTGAGATGGCCCTTTTAACTGTAATGTGGCTACCAAAGCTATTTTAAATTAATATACATACGGGTTTGTTTTGTATATCTTGTTTAGGGGTGTAAGCCCTCTTGTTATATGACTATCATGGCTTATATTTGGTTTATTACGCTTCTTAAAATGTTATTTAGCTTCTGTAATGCATTAAGGTGTGGATCTGTTAGTTGCATTTCTACCTTTTTCAAGTAAATGAATGTACTAATGTTTATGCAAATCATCCTCCATTAATGGAAGAACCTTCTCACAAAGCTCACATAAAGGAGGGGCTCGGCACCCATGCGTGCCTCGGGTGAGTGCCCAGCACCCGTTGAGTGATAGGCCGACGCTCTTGGGGTTAGAAAATAGTATTAAGGGTAAATAAATGACTACATATGTGAAGACTCATCGCACTGAAACATTACATTCTATTTAAATAAATTCAGCACAAGAAAATATTCCTAGTATAGTTAATTCCAATATATGTGATTATGGATTTCAATATATGTGATTATGGATTCCAATATATGTGATATTGGAATCCAATATGTGTGATTTTGGAATCCAATATGTGAGATTTTGAAGTGCAAATAATTTCAATATTTAACATTTTGGAATCCAAAAATAGTAATATCGGATTCCAATATTGGCTATATTTTTTAGATGTGTGGACTAGAATAAGTCTAGATTTGGTGAAAAATAAGTGTTTTATGATCATTTTAACAATATAGAACAGTGGATTTTATCAAGTGAATAAAAACCCTAGTTTTTCTAATCAATTGAAAAAGCTCTAATTTCAGACAAATGTGCAAAGACAAAACTGAAAGTTTGACAGAGGTGCACCTATGCTTTCAAGCTTGTGTATGTGCTTCAAAACCCGCACATGTGCACTCAGGTAAATTTCCTTCAAACTTCATGATTTTTATTTCTAAGCTTTTATGATTTCTGTCATTTTTATAGGGTTTTAGTTGTTTTTTGTCAATTTACTGATTTTAGAGAAATGTTCCTAACAAAATTCACTTAGGGCTTGATAAGTAATATTTGGTAAAATTGGCTTAGGGTTTGATAAGTGATTTTTCATGCTTTATTTGTTTAAGCTAGGAAAAATGCACTACTAGCAAGGAAATAAAATACTAACAATAATACCTCCTCCTTTGTGTTCTGTAGCAAACCTCAAAATGGGATAGGAAACATGGATTGAGCCCTGATTACGTGATATATAGGTACTTTTATTCAAGACGGAGCAAGGCCTTCCTGTAACAATGATCCACTTACTTTGCACCAAATGGGTAAAAGGATTATGGAATTGGGGTGCTTCAAGATGAGGCTATTTGGGCATTAAGACGAGGTGGAAGGATGTTCTTTTATCAAAGGATGCAAGAACTTAAACAGGGCATTCAAGATTATTCTCTGTGTCCTTAAAGGGGAGGGGTAAGGATGTATTTATAGCCTGGGGGAGTGATTAACTTAGATTAATTTAAGTAATCATGGTTTGAAAATGTGGGCAAGATTAGGTGAGTGGGGACCACGAAGAATGGGTGAGGATTTGATTTTGGATTTTTAATTCATAAGTGGAGGATTTTAGGTGAGAGGGGACCATGAAGAGCGGGTGAGGATTTGATTTTGAATTTTGAATTCAATAGTAGAAAAACATGGAGAATGATGACATGTGGTAAGGATTAGGTTATTTTTTGGATTTTGAAACAAATAATTAATCAAATTATATTTGATTAATTCGAAGTGTATTTTTGTGGGAAATGAGGAAGGGGAATTAATTGATTTAGGACATATGTGAAATTAGGGTGTCTACATTTTCCCCTCTTTGGAAAGGTACTATGAAAGTAGTGTCCTTTCAAAGAAAGTAGATGAGATGGGGGAAGAATTCAACCTACTTTTCTTAAGCAAAAAGTAGAGCGATTTTTTGTTGGGGATAATAGAAAGTGGTGAGTGACGGATGTCATAGTATCCTCCAAGACAAAAATGTCATGAGAAGATGTAATTATGGACAAATATGATGATGCCCCCTCAAGAGGGCTGATGAGAATGGAATATATGACAGAGCTCTCGAAAAGAGGAGAGATGAATTCTACGGAGAAGAGGATGATAATGGAGTGGAAGAGACTGGAATGACCACACGACGCAAATGGAGAAAAGATTTAATCAGCCTTGAATGTTAGGTGTGAGGGTGTGTGGGAAGATGAAATGGGAAAGAGAAAAGGGAATGGATAGGATTGGGGGTTGACTATGAGAGGAGTAAGTAAGGGGAAGAGTAATGGAGATAGGGGAGGGACAAAAAAATGAATGAAAGAGGTAGAAAATAATAAGAGAGAGGGATGATAGGGGAAGAAGGGAATGATGAAGGATAAATAAGGAAAAGATAGGAAAATGACAGAGTAAAGGGTGAAGGAAGGAAATAGATAGATGTGCCAAATGAAGGAAGCAACAAAGATAATAAAGAGGGATGCATGAAAGTGAAAGAAATGATAGAGCTAAGAAAAGTAGGAAACTGGGAAGGATAAATAAGAAGGAGAAGGTGAGGTGAGAGTAGGGGGTAAAATCAACAAAAATTGAAAGAGGACGAAAGAAGAAGTAGAATGGAGAAAAAAAAGAAACTATGAGGGGTGAGTAAAGTGTGAAAAAGAGTAGAGAAAAGAATAGAAACATATGCATAATGAACAAAAAGGTAGAGGTGGTAGAGAAAAGGAGAAGTGGTTAGAAGAAACGTGAAAATTGAGGGAGAGGAAAAGAAGATAGAGTAAATACATGGAGAAAATTGAAGGAACCATGTCGTTGTGAGGAAGACCAAGGCAAAGAATATGAAACAGACCATATGGAGATGCATGTGGAGGGTGGTATGATAAAAAAAGATAGGACAATACTGAAGATCCAGGTTATCGATGGGAAAGTAAGGAGGAAATGAAATGTAAAAAGGGGAAGAAGACGATAGAGGGGAAGAAAAATAAGATGAGGGGTGGGAGAGAGAAGAGGATAACAGAGAAAATGATGTAGAAGGAAGGGAATATAGAAAGGGGAGAATAAGTGGAAAGTGAATAGTATGAGGAACATAAAGAGAAGAAAGAGGGGAGGAATGACATAGATTGGAAAAGAGGTGGAGATGCATGAAATGAGGATACTAGGATTACGAGAAAATAGACAAAGTATGTAAGATGAAGATAGTAAAGATATTGAAGAGGACGAAGGGAAGATGGAGATATGGGTAAGAAGTGACAAGAAAGGGTAGGATTGGGGGGGAAGAATATGAGAGAAAAGAGAATGGGGGATAGAAGAGGCAATGCCAATGAGGGGACGTTAGGGAAATTCCACTAGTAATGAGTGGTGAGGAAGGGTGAGAGAAAAAATGAAGAAAAGGAGAAAGGTAATAAGGATTGGAAAGGGTGACGCCAACGAAGGAACGTTAGGGAAAGCCCGCTAACAATGAGTGGTGGGCTTAGAGGAAGGAAGGAATGAAGGGAAACTATAGAAGGTCCAAGGGAGTGAACGAGCTCATGTGGAATGAGGATTGATGATTTTTAGGGAAATTCCACTAACAACTATTAGTGCGGGAATAGAAGATGATGATGAAAGAATGATAGAGGAATGTTAACAATAATGGCAAACAAGTGTGTGGGTAGACTGGTGGGAGAATTTGAGAAGATGAAGTGGAAAGAGTAAAGAAAATGGGAGGGATGATTTAGGACTAGGTGAAAGCAAGGAGAGGATGCGGTAGATGAGGACGAATGAGACGAGGCTGAAGAAATAAGACATGAAAAGAATGGGAAGAAACGGTATGAAGGATGATGGATCAAGAAGGGGGAAATGGGGGAAAATAATGTGATTGTAGGTGAAGATATTAGACGTACGTTGTAGGATGATAGGTGGAGAAAGGATAATGGTAGGAGGAAAATGTGGTTGGTAAGAGAGACCAGGTGGAAGAAGTGATCAACAAAGTGAATGGAAAATGAGGTGAGGGAGAAGTTCACAATGACTAGTTTAACGTAAAGAGGAACCTGACGTAAGACTGTCATGTGACGAAAGTGGTTAAGTAAGGTTGCCAAGCGAGTGACACTAGAGATGACAAGTGGGAAAGCAGGAAGTGGTGTTTGTGAAAATGGAAAAGGAGGTGAAAGGATGTGATAATGGGGAATGTCGAGAAAAAGTGAAGGGTGAAGGGTGTGTAGTGATGGGGAAAGGCAAGAAGGTAGATCATCCTTAAGAGGGAATCTTAAGTGAGATCATCATGTCGTGCGAGTGGTTAAGTAAGATTGCTAAGTAGAGGATGGTGATAATGGTGGTAAAAATATGTGATGATGGGGAATGAAGAGAAAAGATGGATGGTGAGAATGTGGAGTGATGGGCGAGTGTAAGATGGTATGTCATACTTAAGTGAATCTCTTAAGTAAGATCATCATGCCGTCGAAGTGGTTTCATAAGATCACCTAACTGACAGGGATGATATGCAAGGAGAAAGACAAAATTATATTGGGTACAGGGGTGGAATAGTTGGTTAAAGAATATGATCGCGACAAGAGGTGGGAGAAATAAGATGGGGGAAATATGATGGGATGGGGGAAGGCCATAGGGCAGATCATCCTTAAGAGGAAGTCTTAAGTAAGATTGTCATGTAGTCAGAATGGTTAAGTAAGATCGCCAAGCTGAAGAAGAAGAAGAATGATGATAGAATTGATGGGAATAGGGTATGACAAAATGGACTGAAGGGGAACCCTCAAGTGAATTTGCCATACTATGAGAGCATGTAAATAGGATGACCAGGCATAAGATGGATTTGGGGAAGGATGAGAAAAGAGTGAGTGAGGTATGCCTGAGCAGAAGAGGATACGAGATGAGGTGATAACAAGAAAGAAAGGAAACAAAGGAGTGTAACATGAATGGATGAAGGAATATATGTAGTGAAGGGTGGAGAGTGTGAGGGGAATCCTTAATTGGGATGCCCACATGGTGAGAGTAATGATGCGAGAATGAGTAGTAGAAGAGGTGGAATGGGAAGATGTGTGTGGTGGTGAAGAAGCTTCTACAATGGGAAGATCTTAGGGAGAGGGTAAAATTCCATCGAGGATCTCATATAAAAGGGGTTATTAATTAAGATTGTCAAGTGGGAAGAAAAAGAGTGAAAGTAAAGAATATAAATGGGAGAGGGGATAGGAATGGTGAGAAGGGTAATATGGGGATGAGTGGTGGAAGAGTAAAAACGAGGAGCAAGGATGAATGGATAAAATACATGGTGATCATGGTGGGGGAGGAGGAGTTGCTGGATAATGAATGCTACTTGAGAAAAATCTTCAAGTAGGATTCGCAAACTACAATGGTGATCAAGTAGGATTCCCAAACTAGGGAATGTATTAGTATGGGTGAATGGATGGGGCACAAAGTAAGATGTTGATCATGCAAAAAGATACTCACATGACAAAAAACATCTTAATTTTAATATAACACACAATAGGATGCATCGTGATATAAAAGATCGGGATGAATAGACTGTAATATGCGTGATAGCATAGACAGGGGCCATAAAAAAGGTTTGATGCCCCAATACGATATGTAAGTGGAAGAGAGCATAGGTAGATGCCATCAAGAAAGTATGATGGCCCAGTATGCCATGTAATCAAATAACATAAGTATATTAGAGGGAACACTAGGATACAGAAAATCAATATGCCTCCTGTACTATATCAAGATACAAGAAAGCAATTAATAATTTGTAACTAATAATACAACACAAGAACCAATAAACATTTCCCTAACATGTTCCATAATGAGGATTGACCGCATGTGCCCCCAAGCAGGGGTACAAAAACATAGAAAAGGATTGGGTCATTGTCCTTAAACAAGGAAACAATGAGAGCCGGATTTGCCCCAAGCGAGGATTTACGCAAGGAGAAGTGGGTTGAATTTGGTAGTCATAAGGTGATTGGATCATTCGTAGGGATAATAGTTCAAAGGTTGAATTGTGTTGATTATTTTAGAGTTTTTGCGATTTTGTGGAGTTTACAATATTTTTATTTTTGTTTATTATATATTTATTTTTTGTTTGGAGTTTTTTTTTGTGGATATTTTCCAATGTTTTTTGGATTTTTGACGATTTTCAAATGTTTTTTTGGATTTTTGATGATTTTTAAATGTTTTTTGGATTATTGATGATCTTGGAGTATTTTTGGATTTTTTGGATTTTTACACTATTATTGGCAATTTATGGACCAGAGTGCAGACTTATTTTGAGAGGTGATAAACTAGGATATTATCCGCATGTATTGTGTTCCTCATGGTAACTCATGCTCGAAATAACACAAATTGTCATTCTATTGGCAGGATATGGTGGCGATGGTATGATGAACAAAAGTCCAGCTCCATTCTTAACTCCACACAACTAGTAAAATGTGGTTGGTAGGAGAGACCAAGTGGAAGAAGGGATCAACAAAGTGAAAGAAGAATGAGGTGAGGGAGAAGTTCACAATGATGAGTTTAGCGTAAGGAGGATCATGACGTAAGATTGTCATACGACTGAAGTGGTTAAGTAAGGTTGCCAAGCGAGTGACACTGGAGATGAAATACCACTTGGCGTGCCAGAATGTAAACTACAAAAAATGCACTACTAACAAGGAAATAAAATACTAACAATAATACCTCCTCCTTCGTGTTCTGTAGCAAACCTCAAAATGGGCTAGGAAATATGGATTGAGCCCCAATTGCGAGATATGTAGGTGCTTTTCTTCAAGACAGAGCAAGGCCTTCCTACAACAATGATCCACTTACTTTGCACCAAATGGGTAAAAATATTATGGATTTGGGGTGCTTCAAGATGAAGCTATTTGGGCATTAGGACAAGGTGGAAGGATGTTCTTTGCTCAAAGGATGCAAGAACTTAGACAGGGAATTCAAGCTTATTCTCTATGTCCTTAGAGGGGAGGGGTAAGGCTGTATTTATAGCCTAGGGGAGTGATTAAATTAGAGTAGTTAAAGTAATCATGGTTTGAAAATGTGGGCAAGATTAGGTGAGTGGGGACCACGAAGAATGGGTGAGGATTTGATTTTGGATTTTTAATTCATAAGTGGAGGATTTTAGGTGAGTGGGGACCACGAAGAGTGGGTGAGGATTTAATTTTGAATTTTTAATTCAATAGTAGAAAAACATGGAGAATAATGACATGTAGTGAGGATAGGGTTATTTTTTGGATTTTGAAATGGATAATTAATCAAATTATATTTGATTAATTCGAAGTGTATTTTTGTGGGAAATGAGGAAGGGGAATTAATTGATTTAGGGAAAATGTGAAATTAGGGTGTCTATAATTTGAGTTTGTAATAGAGTGTGTATGCTCTTCCCTTGCACTTAGTGTGATCTTAAAAAGTACTTATACACCACGTTTTTTCTATTTTAGAGTAAGTAAGAAAAATCACCATTCATTGACATGCTTGATCTTTTAGTTTAAGAGCTTTTTCACTTGATAAAGAACCAAGGCTAAAATTTGTGTATGCTCTTCCCTTGTACCTAGTGTGATCTTGGGAACCAAAAGCAATTTTAGTCTTTCATTAAGAAGCACTTGGATTAATTGGGAAAAAACCTTGTTTTTACAAAGTTCAATGGTAGTTAGTTAATTTACAAGCTTTTTCATAACTATATTTCTATGATATTGTGAATCTTGTTGAACTACTAACCATTTGTGTGAAGGACCTAAAATGCTTGTCAAAGACAGAAGGGCTCTCTTCAAACTAAACTCTAACACTCACGTTTGCTTATAGGTTGCCAACGGTGGTCAAAAACCAAATTACTTAATCCAAAAGATTAAAAAACACACCATTATACAAAACACTTTATTTACAAGTTGGTTAAGAGCTAAAGCTCTTGCATTCAACTAGAACATGACCTATTTGGTATAAGCCATAAGCTCACAACAGGGGTGGTTCTATGAACCCTAAAGTAGTTCACGTAAGAGGGAACCTTGTGAATGAAATAGGAAAGTGCTCCACACTACCGAATTGACTAGTTCTCCTTAAAAGTTTAGAGTCAAAAATATCAGTATCGTGACCCTAGTGAAAGTATAACTGAACGCACTTCGGTGCTCATTATACTAAAGGGGTAAAGTAAAGCCAAGATAACCCCAAACTAGTCAGTGTGACTTTTTGGGTAAATCGAGCTCGCTCTAGATATTTTGTGACACATAGAGAGAGAACCCCTAGGAAAGTTTGTCGGTTTGGAGATAATTTTGTCTTAGATAGTATACTTGAGTGCTCTCACAAAGTGACAAAATTGTTGGATTCAAACTCTTATTTTTTGAACAAGGGAAAGAATATCTTAAAGTTGAAACCGTGTGACATTCATCATGAAACGTACAGCGTATTAGTTTTCTCTAGATTTTCATTTGCCTTAAGGCAAGGTGAAACTTTAGTAAAGTATACTTATTTTTTTTCATCACCATTTGGTCTACCCCCTTTGTTTTCTTGTTTCTCATTTTTGAGACAAGAGAAAAACAAACATATACGGATACCTACTAGATATAATTATGTCCACCACTTTTTTAGTCTTCTTGCATGACCATGTCGCGATAGGAAGGCAAGAGTTGAAAGTGTGAATGGTATGTCTTCACGATCTAGTAACCCCTTATGTCTCAAAACCCATATTTGAGACTTACTATCATTGTAGTTAGGTTGTCTTATCATTTTCTTCTCTAGAGTTATTACTCTTCCCGCATTATGTCCATTCAATTGTGACATTTATGTCTTGTTTCCATTGTGAAACTTGGCCTAAATCTCTATATTGTATTGTTACACTACTCGCACGCTTAATAATTCCTTGATATACTTGGACATAAGTTTTTACATCCTAGCCTTGTCTTGGATTTTGTAAGTGTTGAGGTTACTTTGTTAGCATCACTATAACGCCATTTTGATACTAAAATCTTGTTTTCTTGCAAAGATTGATTATATGTCCAAATAGCATTGTTACGCTACTCACATTTGTATCGTCCATTTTACAAGACTCAGACTTTCCTAGTGTTTAGAAACTGGTTTTTAGTATATCTTGTTAGAAGGTCGCGTCAACATTCTCTTATCATTTAGGCCTTGTTTGTTTCAAATTTGACCTAACTGGTGATATCATGTTGTCAATATTTGGTTTCAAACCTATCTAGATAAATTTTAGGGAATAGACTATTCATTGTGACTAAATTTAGAGTATTATACATCATTATATTGTTTTAGAAAAACATGATTCATGCATTACCTTGCTATGGTAGCTTGTTATTTAGTTCTTAGGTTCACATTGACCTATTGAATTTTTGGCTATTTTATAGTCACCTTTGTTGTTGACAATTTAGGGTCATTGCACTACACAAATTTGGCTATAATCCCTTATTAATAAACCTTAGTGGAAATATTTTGTGTTGTACCTCCTATTCCAAGTAATTCCTACTACGATAATGAGGTCCTGAAAGTTAGAAGCCAATATATTTGGAGGTGACAACCATGTTATCCAGTTTTACACACACGACAAAATTGGACAATGGCTTCCTATTACGAATAAATTACAACATTGGTCCCAAGGGCCCATTTCTTGTCATCACAGAGATAAAATGACTAAAATAATTAATAAATTGATAAGTGAGCTCTCCTAGCTTTAAATAGGATCAACTCAGAGCCCAACTCGGGCTCAACTCAGTTGTCAACTTAGATAGGGTGCTCGGTATGTAGCTCGAAGGCGAGAAGGGGTTGGCCTTTTTTATGAAAACATAACAAGGCAATGTCGATTCTTTCATCAACTCGATCGAACTGGTGTAGTCAACTCGGAAGGTAACTCAGGCTAGGTGGAGTCACTTCAATAGAGAGCCCGACTCGGTAGGGAAAAATTCACCTAGATCGAGGTAGGATGGCTCGATAGTCATCCAAAGGAGCCAACTCGGCTATAAAATTATTATAAGGGACCAAGCTCAGAGGATCTCAATGAAGAACAAGCTCATGGGATTGAGCTAAAGATAGCCTGAGATCTCACAAATGCAAGAAAGGATCTTGACATGTTTATCAAGAGGAGCTCGGTATCACCATAGAAATGAATGTGAGCTCAAGATTAAAGTCTGGAGAAGTGAATCATGTCTTTCAAAATTAGGGTGAGCTCGGTGCGAGTGACTCAGGGTCAAAGGACTCGGTGATTCATAGTGGGCTCGGTCCATACATAGAGGGATCGGTTACAAGGCTAAGCCAAAAATTAGAGATCCATGGATAGCTCGCCAAGCTAGGAGAGAAAAACTTGAGCGATTCGTAAGACTCAGTTAGGTTACTGTAAAGACAACTTAGCTTGGCACTTCAATGAGCAGAGTTGATTTGATCATAGGAACATCGGTATGGAGCTCGATAATGGCTCAATATTGACTAGAAGAATTCCAAACTCATTGATCTGTTGTGGTCAAAGCAAGACATAACTCAATTTGTGACTCAATGTTACAGGTTCATTCTGAGTTGAAGGACTCAGACATGGTTAAGCCATCGAATTGAGCTTAGCTCATGGCCAAGTTAAATAGATGCAATTACTTGAAGGACCAGTCGATCCACTTGATTGGAATGTTAATGCCAACTAGCTTAGGCTAGTACTAGGTTGATATATCAAACGAGCTATGAGGGTCATGATAAGACAAGAGTAGGCGAGCTCAGTGATGAATAGATTAGTTAACGTAGATTTTTCTAAGTTCAACAGTTTAAGTGAGCTCGCGAAAGAGGAGATTAATACATGAGGCATCGTAATGATGAAGTCACAAAATTTGAGCTCACCTTTCATTCACAACCAAGTTTCCTAATGGCTTGATCGAGTTTTAGTGGATCGGGTGGAATTTGTTTAGGTTCACAAAGATGGATGATGAATTGGTTTAGGCAAAAATACACACCGAATTACTCAAACATTGAAGCCAATTCAACATGGGGCACATGTGTTGGCTCATTGAAGGAGCTTGGTGATCCTTAAGATGAAATCAGGATGACTCGACATTGAAGTGTAATGGCGAGCTCACAGGATGAGTTATTGTATTAGCTCGGGAAATCTCGAGGATGGCTCAGTGAGCCAAGACGGTCACTACTTGTAGACAGAGCTGGTAGAAAACTCGGTGCCAAGGTGAGTTGAGTTGAAGAGCTCACTCGATTGAGCATGAGGAAGGGGAGCTCGTAATTCAAGACTAATGGAGCACGGCTCGGGGTAAGCCAAGCTCGTATCAAGTTGGGGAGTTTTGAAGGGTCGCGCCATGGGACAATGAAAATACCACTCAAAGAAGCTTGGATGAGCTAGGTTGAAAATGAAGAGCATCTCGGTCGATGTAAGGCATCAAATCACATCACCAAGATGAGGGGGGATTCATAAGATTTTTGCTCCATTGTCAACCAGGTGGGAAAGGGTGATGGCTAATCCCACACTTAAACATGGCATGGGAAATTCAAGAAACTTTGGGTCCATATCCTAGTCGAGTCGATAAAATGGTGCTAAACTCCTGCACTCCCGTCTTCACTGTGGAAATTTAGAAGAGCATTTCCATGTGGCAATGTCAAAATGACAACCCAAAAAAAGAGTTCCACGCAGAGGAGGAGTCTGAGTTAGCAACAGAGTTATCAGGTGAGTCACCGAGTGAGTCAGAGCACATTAGAGTGAGTCATGAGAGATCCCAATATGATTGGTGACAGAAGAGGAGATATGGCGAAATTAAGGTAACTAACATGATGAATGACCAAGTTGGTCACCAAGTTGATAGGGAGATAGTTACCTTCCAAGTCAGATGCGAGTAAAATTTGGCTTATGGAGAATTCACCACCATCATTAGAGAAAATAGGAATGAGACATTTCAAGCTTATCATATGCTTGTGTGAGAATAGCTAAGACGTGTTTTTCAAGCTATGAGGAAATTGGATCATTGATTGATTAAGAGCTCATCAGTAAGCATGGCACGGGGTGGTCTATTCCAAGTCAAACTCGCAGTGAAAAAGGCAAAAGAGCTCACAGTAAGCTGGGTGTTTAACATCAAGATTTGAGTGAAGAGATGAGATGTTCGTAATGGCTTGGTGGAACACATAAGAACTTGGACACCATCACATGAGTTGAGGAGAGCTCATGTCATAGAGATCGCATGAAAGATTCGACTAACCGAGATGAGCTATTCATCGAGGAGGGGTTAGAGAGAGCTTGCATGGAGGACAAGTTGGTAGACTTGTGAGGAAGAATTGAGTTGGTGAGTAGCTTGATCCGAGCTCACTAGGCATCGTGTGACTCAGTTGGAAGGTTCGCAGGCTCCAGAGAGAAACGTTAGAGTTGGCTCAACCAAGCCAATTGTTTGGTTTACCAAGCATGATTTTTGTTGCATAATGGTGAGTTGGCTCGATATGAGTAGTAACCAGCTTGATATTGGCTTGAAGGTCATAAAGATAAAATGAACTCGGTCGCGGAGTTAAACCCATGAATGGAGCTTGGTCAACATTGAAGCATCTAACTAGAGAGTGCACAAGCCAAACAGATGTGGAATGAGATTGCCAGTGTCAATAGGCTAGGAGAAGTAGGGTAGAGCTCGAGTCATTTGAGATCATCATCGATTCGGTCGCGGTGGTGGAGAACCAGCTCAGTGAATAGGGAAGAGCCACTGTGGCGAGCTGTTAAAGATAAAGCTTGAATTTCCATACAAGTAAGGGCGTTCAATACCAAAGGAGCTCATGTAAAGTCGACAATGAGCTTGATTCAACAAATAGCTCGGTCAATGCCATGACATGGAGCTCAGACCCAACTTGGTGAGCCAACCACCGAGTTGGGCTCTTTTTTGGCCTTTTCCTCATAATTTTCCCCTTTAGCACAAACTAGTCAACAGGGGGGCCCACCAAAAATAGTAATTAATTTAGTATTTTTATTTAAATATTTTAATAATAATATTTATCATTATTATTTAAATATTCTTTTAATTAATTGAGAATATTAGGTCAACTGGGCATTAATGACACATGATGGAAGCTTCTCAAAGTGGTTCAACCAACTGTAATAAATACATCATGTGCCTTCATTTTAGGAAGAAATTTATGACTCCTCTCCTCTCTCTCAATTTCTTCTATAAATGTAAATTGGAAGCTCATTCTAAAGGGTTACAACAAGTCAGATAGGTTGGACAGTTAGATATCTTAGACAAGTGTAAATTTTTCAAGAGTCCTCTCTCTTCTGTAAGTTGTCCTTGTATATTGAGAGAACTTTCAAGCCTCCTTTTCAAAATTGTAATGGTAACCATTGCCTCTTTTGAATGTATGATGTGTTTTTCACGTTATTAAAATAATAAAAGTGTGTGTTTTGTGACTAATCTTGGTCCTTTCATCCTTCTATACTTCTTTGTGCCTTTTCTCATGCTTGCAGGTACACTATGCTAGTTCACGTTTCTATTGTAGGTTCTTGGAGCTCTGTGCTTATCAAGTGGTGGAGCATTGCATGAAATTGAGTTGTGGTGCTTATTCACCCTTCTCAATTTCATCCTTCTTCACTGGAAGACTAATAACTTATTTGTCTGATCAAGTTTAACAAAGGGAACATGTGCTTTCTAGTCTGTGGTATGTTGTTACCCTCTCTAAGTTACAGTAGGTGAATTTGACTTGTGGTGCACACACCCTCTTCAAATTAACCCTTCCTGAGTCTGCCAATATCCATTATTTGGTGCATCACAATCCCTAGTATAGTTTCATTTCTGCAAATCTCTTTCCCTAAAGCCCATGAAAATGTTAGCATAGGGCTAGATAACCATTTTATTGCACAAGGAGAAGTACAACACTTAGTTTAGGAAGAGGAAATCGGCCTTCACTAGAGGTTCACCTCAAGCCCAATTCCCACAGCTTGAGAGGTGATCCCATGTGTCCCAATCACACTGAACGTCATGTTCACATTTTGGCCATTCAGAAGGTGCAGTGATTTGGGGACAACAAACCCTCTTTTAGAGGATAATCTTATGGTTGACCATAGTGGTGGAGAGGAGGATTCTCCTCGTATGGATGCAGAACTTCATTATGCCCATTTTGACTATTACATTTTCACAAAAAACATGAAGTTCTTATGTGTGTTGTGAAACTAGGGGCCAAATTACCTTCCACAGCAGACCCTTCTCTTATCGTCGGCATGGTTAGGGGAGAAGAAATAGACCGCCCTCATCACACTCTTAACAAGATATTAAACCCAGGTCATGCTTCTACTTATGAATGACAGAATAACGAGGAGGTTCCTTTTGAAAATGATGGAGACAATCACATACCTATAGTTAGGGTTCATTGTGAAGACTGTGAATACCATGTTCATCATGTGCAACCTCCTCCTAATGAAGATCATCATGAAATACCTATTAAAGAGGCAACGTTAGAACAACAGGTCCAAGCCCTCACTCACCAATTAGTAAGTTTGGCATCGCATATACATAAGGAACAACCAATTTTTTTGAAGCAAGCTATACCAAAAGTGAAACCAAAAACTTCGTTTCACGAGTTCCTCATAAACACTCTTCGATGGGAGACACGCAAAGACCCCTACGAAGAATTTCTTACAGAGAATAGAGGTAGGAATACACCTAAATTTAACCCTTTGTATAGGCTTACGCCACCCATGCAAGATCCACTTTTTAATCAAGAGTGGTCAACTATGAAGGATGCCCTTCAAACATTACAAGAGGGCAAAACTGGTAACAATAACAAGAAATACCAATTCGATGAGTTATGTCCTCACCCATTTGACAAAGCCATGATACAAGTACCTTTCCCAAGACATTTTGATTTTCCAAAATTTGATAAATATAAGGGAAAAGGTGACCCTCGTGACCATATAAAAGACTTTTATATGGCATGCCAAGAGGTCGCATATAATGACAATTATCTTATTTGCTTGTTTCCACAAAGTTTAGGAGCAACGACGTTAGAATGGTTAGTACACATCCCTAAAGGATCCATATCAACATGTCCAAAACTAGTAGAAAGTTTCGTATGACACTTCTCTTTTAATATAGAAAATGACGTTACCATGTTAGATCTCCGTAATGTCAAACAACAAAACAACAAAAACTTTGTTGCATTTTTAGCTAGCTTCTACTAAAATATTAGCTAGCTACTTTCCTTACTCCATACCCGAAAAGCAGTTAATCAGTATATTTGTTCCTAACCTCCATCCAAACATTACGTTCCACTTACAAATTCATTGTCGCAACACATTTGAAGAGGTAATCGAAAAAGGGAGTCAAATTGAAAAATCATTGCTAGCTAGGGGGACTCTTAAGCCTTTTTCCCGTGATCATAATGAGTCTAAATCTAACGACAAACCAAAATTCATTCAAAATAAGAATAAAAATGTCATTAATGATGGGATAGTAGATTCTAAGTGGGTGCAAGCCGTTCAGAGCCACACACCTTTGAATCTTGCAAAGGGAATTCCACCTACTAAGTATAAACGTTGTATTTGTACCCCTCTCTCTGAATCTATATCATTCATACTAAAGCAGTTAGAGGCTACAAACATGGTAAAGTACTGTGAAACATAACCCTACGGGGATGACACACCTAAACCATCATGATTTAGGGATAATGAATTTTTTGGATTCCATCTCGTAAAAGGTCACAAAATTGACAAGTGTTTGAGATTAAAACACTATATTCAAGACCTAGTCGACAGTGGTGATATAGAAGTAAATTCTGCCGCCATTCTTCAAACGTAAACTTAGAGATCTTCAAAGAGCCTTTTCCTAATCACAAAGAAAAGAAAAATATGGATTAGGGACAATCGTCTCAGAATAAGAATGCTAACTATGTGTCAAAAAAAGACTATTTTGATGCCTTGATAGGTTGTGTTGACCCACTCATTGATCAAATCAATACAGTTAGAATTAAGACAAGAGAGTGCATCGTGGCAACGCGACGGGCTCACTATGTTATAAATTTTGAACCTACTCCCCCTCCTCCTCAAGAAATTCATTATGATGTGTTAGATCAACTAGAAAAAACTACAGCTAAGATTTCTATCTTAGACCTTCTAAAGATTTCTAACGTCCATAAAGATATACTTTATAAAACCTTACAGGGAGTAGGAGTATCTATTGAGGTTGACCCAACACATTTACTAGCCATGGTAGCGTAAATCACACCCCCAAGGCACATAACCTTCAGTCTGACAGAAGTCTTAACTGAAAATCCCTCCCATAACCTACCCTTACATATTGAGGTAATAATCAAGCATAAGAAGGTCAAGAGAGTTCTTGTGGATGGTGGATTGGGTCTTAACATTTGTACTCTTAAACTAGCTCGTTAACTAGGATGTATAGAAGCTGATTTAGAGACAAAAGTCATCACCATAAAGGCATATGACAATGAAGAACGACAATCAGCTGGGATGATCATGTTCTTATTATAATTTGGTCCCATAATACATGATACAAAATTCCATGTCTTGGACCTAGAACTCCCTTACAACATCTTACTTGGCCACCCATGGATTTATGCCATACAAGTTGTGCCATCAACATATCATCACTATTTAAAGTTGCAGTATGAAGGACAAACACTTAATATACAAGGAGACCCCCAATTGTTTGCTCATTGCAGAGCATTGTCACGGTATTTTCCTACTATCTATGAATGTCCCTCCATGGATATTGTTGTCCCTTTTCAGTCAGAGGCCCTCGCTTCACAAGTGGATCCAAATACCTTGTCTACCAATGACAATGGTGCTTCCACCTTAGAAACTCCTTTTACAACATGGGAGATGAAGGTTATACCAAGTGGTTGTAGAGAATATGATCTGTAGCAGGCTCTTATGATTCAGAATATTCCCTTATCTACTAAAGTGTATGGTAGACCATGTTATAAGTTCCAAAGATCAAGGGGAAATTACCCCTTTAACAGTTTTGTCCCAGGTGGCTTACTAGAAGAGGAGAGAATCTTCAATAATATTATATTCCATCCATAAGATGATGAAATGGCTTTATGTTACAAGTCATCTAGGTATGTTATTCCTAACATAATCATGCTTACTACGAGATATCAAAGACATGGTTGTGGCCACCAAGAATAAGGCTTATTAGAAGCTCTTCTGATACCTCACCATATAAAAGATAAATTTGATCTTAGCACTCATTTGTATGAGTCTCACTCTTTAGATAATGAGGGTGCTTCTTCTGAGAGTGAGGATAGTGTGTTTGAAAATGAAAGCGAAACATATTCTCGGTGTAGTCTTTATGAAGACCTCGCCTCTACGAACCTATTCTCTAACATGTCTATCATTACTATAACCCATGTTATACCCACCATATCCCCTATAATTTAGACGTTAACCCTCATCTACCCATCACTCATGAATTGGGACTAACAACAACACGTACCTATTGACATGTTTCCGAATGATGAGGCTATTGGTGAATTCATGAGCATCAGAGACAACATTCCAAGAAACAATCACAAGAAAGGATTCTCCATTTAGCTCAATTTGTGTGTGTACTTTGGAGAGGAGGTAGAGTTATGTGGGCACTTAAGTAAAAAAGTGAGCAAGGGTAAGAGTACTACAGAAAATCCTTACGGAAAGAAAAAGGGAAAGTCCTATAGCAAAAACCTCTTTGAGGCGCTTGTGGACAAACAAGCAGAACAACCTATGGAAAAGATAATGTACCCATAAAAAGATGAGGATCTCCATGAGATGCCTTTGGTAGAAGAGGGCCTCAATCTTCCTCCCAATCCTACGCACATGGAGGATGAGTCAAAGCTACTAGTGGAAGATACGATAGATATTAACATCAGAACGAGAGGAGCTGCCTAGAATAGTTAAGTTGGGAGCTTCACTCTCGAGCCAAAGAATATAAAACCTTTACATAGGACTTTTGAAAGAGTATGCAGATATCTTCACTTAGTCTTACACCGAACATTTCAGGAGTTGATCTTGTGCATTAGTGGTGTACAATCTTGTTGCACACCCGGATGCACTAAGCCAATCAAACAAAAGCTTCTGAAAGATGCATCATCACAAGTCGCATTACTGGTAAAGGTAGATCTAGAACGGTTATTAGAAGTAGGCTTCATCACGCCTATTGACTACTCAGAGTGGATTTCTAATTTGGTACTAGTTTAGAAGAAGTCATTCGGTATCAAAGTGTGTACAAAATTTAGAGATATTAACAAAGCTTGTCCCAAAGATGACTTTCCTCTCCCTAACATCGACATAATCATCGATTCTACTGCTAGTTATACGAGATGCGTTCGCTCATGGATGGTTTCTCAAGTTATAATCAAAATAAAGATTGTGGAGGAAGATCAACACAAGATAGCTTTCACAACCCCATGGGGGACATTATGCTACCAATTCATACCCTTCGGCCTTAAGAATGCAGGTGCTACATATCTAAGGGTGATGATTGTGATCTTTCATGATATGATAAGTGACATCATGGAAGATTATGTAGATGATATACTAGATAAATCTAGAACTTGAGAGGAACACCCAAAGATTTTATGGTGTATCTTTCAGCACCTAAGGGATTATAAAGTTTGCCTTAACCCAAAGAAATGTGTCTATGGTGTGCTATCTGGGAAAATGATAGGATTCATTGTGTCAAGAAGATGAATAGAAGTGGACCCCACAAAGGTCACAACTATCACCATAAATTCCTCCTCCTAAGACTATTAGACATAGTTGTGTAGCTTGCAAGGGAAAATTTAGGCCATTAGAAGGTTTATTTCACAGCTAGCAAACAAGTGTCACATATTTACACATCTTCTTAAGAAAGATGTTCAATGTCCACTGTGGACCAGGACAACAACAAGTGTTATGCTCTACTAAAAGAATACTTAGCTAAATCCCTTGTTCTCATACCGCCCATGGCAGGAGAACCCTTGTTGCTTTACATTTCTGCTACACATTTTGTAATTGGGGCACTATTGGCCCAGTATGATAAAGAGCACAAAGAAAAAGTTGTGTACTACTTGAGCAGAACATTGATAGCATATGAGCTCAACTATCCGCAAATTGAAAAAGCTTGCTTGGCCGTATTGTTTTCTTTCTAGAAGCTACACCACTATTTTCTTAACAATAAAGTCAAGCTTATTTCAAAGGTGGATCCACTAAAATACTTATTTTCAAAACCCGCACTCACAAGAAAATTGGCTAATTGGATCATCTTGTTAAGTGAGTTTGACATTGAGTATGTACATCAAAAGTCAATAAAAGGACGAGTCTTAGCAAATCAGCTAGTAGAAGCTCAACTACCAGGCACTGAAACTTTGAGCCTGGAACTACTAAATGCCTCCATCATGTAGCTTGAGGAATCTATCATTTGGAAACTATACTTTGATGGCTCCTTTACCTTTCATGGTTTAGGTGCTGAGAGTTGTGTTAATCACTCCTACGGGAGACTTGATTCCCCAAGCGTTCTGGCTCGGGTTCCCATGCACAAATAATATAGTGGAGTATGAAGCTCTCATCACGTAGGAATGAAGCTAGCCATCAAATGGGATATCAAACAAGTAAAGTGCATTGGTGATTCAATGCTCATCATAAAACAAGTCACATGATGAGTATAAGGTAAAAGACAAGAAAATCCTTCCATACAAAAGGATGGTTGATTCTTTGAAGGAGTATTTTGAATCAGATAACATTTGAGTAAATACCAAGAGCACAAAACAGAGTAGCTGATGCTATGGCTACAGTGGGTTCCATGTTGAGTATTCCACTAGGGAAAAATGATATGCCATTCTTTGTTGAACATCTAAGAACGCCAACATACGACATACCACAGTCCTGTTTGGTGAGAAAGTTGTTGGTCCCTTTTCCCCGTGGTATGCTGAAATATTTAATTACCTCCATGATGGAAATTTTCCCACTAACATTTCTTGTGCTGAAAAATGCACCCTCATCCAACGTATAGCCCACTATACCCTACTTGGGGGCACCCTCTTCCGTCGAGGCTACGACGGGAATCTGTTGCAATGTTTAAATTTAGATGAATCTATCCAAGCAATTAAAGAGGTACATGAAGGAATCTACAGGGCTCATACTAATGGGATCATCCTTGTGAAGAAAATACTCAGAGTAGGCTACTATTGGCCTACCATGGATCATGACTACTTGTAACCATGTGAGGAAGTGCGTGGATTGTCAAAAGTAAGACAACTTGATACATGCATTGGCACAATCCTTGCAGTCCTGTCACAACCCCTTGGCCGTTCTCAAAGTGGGGTCTTGATCTAATAGGGAAACTTAACCCTGTCTCTTCAAATGGTCATAAATTCATCATTACTGCAACTGAGTACTTTACAAAATGGGTAGAGGTTGTTCCTCTCACCTATGTTGAAGGTGCCCAAATCTCCAAATTTATCATGAACCATATCATCTGTTGATATGGTATCCCTTCTGCTATTATCATTGATAATAGGTAAACCGTTTAAGAATAAAATAGTGAAAGCACTCTACAAACACTTTCAAATATCCCTCAAGTTTTCGACCCCCTATTACCCTCAAGGTAATGGGCAAGTTGAGGCTTCCAACAAAACCCTCATTCACATTATGGAGAAGATGGTGAACAAGATAGGTCATGACTGGCATATACAAATTCACCCTACCCTCTGGGAATTTAGAACATCTATCCACACCCCCACAGGTGCCACTCCATACTCCTTAGTATTCGGCACAGAAGTCCATACTTCCTTTAGAGATCGAGATCCCTTCTTTGCGTATCAAGCTAAGGGATTACCTGAATGAAAGAGGAGGACTACAAAGTAGCTCAACTAGAAGAGTTGGAGCTATTAGACGAGAAAATACTTCATGCTCTCAATCACCTTAAAGTGTATTAGGATCGAGTGTGGCAAAGCTACAATAAAAGAGTCATACCTCGTCAATTTGAGGTAGGGGATTTGGTGTTAAAAGAAAATCAAAAGAACACCAATAAGGACTGTGAAAAGAAAGGGAAATTTAAGCCAATTGGCTAGGACCATATGTTGTGGTTACCAAGTTTGGTTCAGGTGCCTATAAGCTAGCCCATGTAGATGGTCAAGAGCTTTGAGAACCCATGAATGCAATGCATCTTAAGTGACTTCTATGCTTAAATATGGGGTCTCTAAAATATCAAGAAAAGAAAAAAAGTATAAAAATAGAAAAAGAAAAGATAAATAAACAGGTGCGTCCAATAGTGAAAACCACGCAATGGTGGCACTTTGGACAAGTCCTTTGGTGAAAAACTGGTTTCTAGCGCACTAAGGGAGGGTCCATTGTTCACAAGCATTTCAGGTTTAGGAATATGACAACTTTGTCCTAAGCTGGTCTTTACCTTCGTCTAAGTCCCTTGTGAGCCTATCCTTCTTTTCCCTGATCTGACTAATCTTACCTTTTGAATGCAAAGAATTTAACTTTGAATGAGCCCATCTCATGCGTTGGGGGAAACTTCACATGTTCACTTCTGGCATATACCACATGGCATTCTTCCCTTGTACATCCCATCTAACATTGGGGGCATCCACATTTCTTCATTTCCTTGCACGTTCACTTCAAAAAATTGTTTAGAAAACATCAAAAACATTCGTATAACTTTTGAAAACCCCAAAACATATAGATATGTCCCTTGGAAAAATCAAAACATTCAAATATGTTTCGTAGAAAACTCCAAAACAATAGAAAATTGTCTTAGAGGTAATACCAAAAACAATAGTGAAAAACATCCCAAAATTGTCCCACAAAAACAAAGTAAGTAGTTTGTCTTACTTTTAGTTGTTGGTTTGTATGGTTTTTAGTTGCATTGCTTTTTCGTATTGTGTTCTTTAAGATTGAATTCACTTACTTACTTAGATTGAATGTTCACTTTAATTTGTAGTTCATTGCATTGAGTTCATTTTATCTTGCATACTTGTAAATAAGTGTGTTGCTTTGATTAGATTTGTTAACTTGTGCTTGTCAATTTTTACTTGTACATTGTGTTATCAATTCATCATCATATCACATATAACTATCACATCTATACATCATATATCAATAAATGCTAGGTATACATCACACATGTATGCTAAAGCTAATCATCAAATACTAGTATCATCAATGGGGCAAGAGGGGTTGCACATGATCACAAATCTATCCCCCCACACCAATATCAAAAATATAAACATGTTTTACTCAAAGTATCTCATCAACATACAATATGACATCAGCTAAGGCTATCTCATACATCTAACAATATGTGATACAAACATAAAACATAACATGATTAAACATGATATCTCATAAAAAACATGTGATACATCAGTAATCCATCTATCATCATACATCATCATAAATATAAATGTCTGTGTATAAAACAATGTGTCTCAAAAGTACATCCAATACAATGAGCCATCATGGGCATCTATACAAAAAAAATGTGCCTTCATCATGAGGCATAGTAAAAAATAATACATAACGTACATCTATACAAAAAAAGTGCCTTCATCACGAGGCATGATAAAAAAACAGTACATATACATCCGTATAAAATTATGCCTTCATATTGAGGCGATACACCAAAAATATACATCTAATGAACATGTCAATAAGTAGAGTCAACCACAACTTGAGCCCTCTCTGGGACTGACCTGGTGTGGATTTGCCACTAGGAGGTGGCATATTGAGAGGCTGACTGAGTGGAGGAGGTGCTACCTGCCATGTTGTACAAACCCGTGTTACTCTAAAGCCTGTTGTCCTGAAGGACCCTATACATATCGCATTGATCGTGACTTCTGTATGGGATATAGAATGAGACCTAAGGTGCCTACTATCTGGCTATACTCAGGAACTCTCTGATCGGACTGGATATGACCTATGTAATACTGCATCCTATAGTAGTATAGCCTCCCACTGCTACAGTGACATTGTGCCCAATCAATTACATGTAAACCTGAAGTAGTGCTGACCTGCTAGTAGAGCATCACACTCTACTCTCACACTGGCCAACTCTATCTCGATAGTTGATCTCACTCAGTGCAATAGCCTGGTGATCACTCTAAAACAAGCTGGTCCCTCTCTGAACTATAGTTGTAATCCATCTCTGCTAGTCACCTGGTCTCTCTCTGATCATGGTTTGTATCCTCTCTAAGCCTAGCCTGGTCTCGCTCGGTAATGAGCCTGATCTCTCTCAGTGATCACCCAGTCCCTCTTGACTATGGCACTAAAGCTGTAAGGATACTACATGTTGTAGCTACTGCTACAAGGCAACCACCTGTCCACCAGCCTATATATCATGAATATCCTCATCCATCTATTGCTCAGCCACCTACTCATCAACTGGTATGTCCTCCTCCATTCGCTGCTCTCCACCCCCGCCATCTCCTCCATCTCTGGTGAACTATGTGGACTCACGTGAGGGGGTGATAGAGGTTCCTGCAAAGGTACCCATAATGGATCCTGTTGGGGCATCTGTGGTGCCAGTACCTAGGGTTACACCACAGCACCTACCTTCTGTTACACAAGAACCTACTCACTAGATGAGCACCTATTGTTCTATAACTTGTTGTCGTACCTCCCTGTGGATATCAACCTGGCTCTTGTGCTGTGTGCCCTAGGAGGTGGGCCCTAAAATCCCTGTGCATTGATGCATCCAATACCTCTTATGGAATGGTCAAACGGTTTTAGGTAACACTGTAGCATACCAACTACATAGTCATGTGTAGTACCAGGATCCACTACCTGTGCAACATTGTACCCAAGGATGAAAAACTACCTGTAAAAAGTTGGCACGAGCTCGACCTAACCTGATCTGAGGCCCCATATGAAAGACCTATTCTATATCTATGAGCATACCACATCTCAACACCAAGAATCTCCTGAATGAGACCAAACTGACGTTGAACCTGGTCTACTCTATACCACTCCATAATGTGGCTCCTACTCCTAAGAAGGAAGTGATCAGCCATCATTGTACAAAGCTCAACATGCATCCTCAGGCCACTGATATAACATGTATGGTCCGTCATGTAATCATATGGGGTTGTAGTTCATCAAAATCATGTTTGTAATAATCTGTGTCCCCCTTGCGTGACCATATACATCCTCCCTGACTGGAACCTAGCCCATGAACGATGGAAGGCTCTCCAATGGCTCGAGCTCTCAAAGCTCCCGTGGGGCAGTCGATCGTAATATGGTCCTAAACCCATATCTATGCAATAAAGTGGTAGGAACCCACTGACCTCTGTCCCATGGTAGGCTATCAAGTGAAGATCCACATATAAATGAGCCAGTATGCACTGACCCCAGCAGTAAACCTCTCCCTGTAGAAGGTCATGAATCAATCCAATGAGGCCAAGGGGAAACCGAGTACCAGTCTTGTCAGGCAGCACATATGTTGCTGACAAGAGCTAATAAAAACATGGGGACTCAGGCCTAACCACTAATCGGTCATGCACCTCCTAATAAAACACTGTCATACCCCGGTGGGGTATATCTGTCACTCCAAATGTCATAGTTGTATAACGCTCAATGTGGGTCATGATCGACCATCATATGTGATCAAACAACCCTGAATAGGAACTCACAAGATCTGCCACACATCCTCTAAATAATACTCATCTCGTCAAGTAGGACAGACAGAATGTCTGAGCTCTCACTTGCATCACTCAAGCTAAGGTTGTGAGCAAGCTATGGTCTAAGGTAATATGTGACGCTACGTATGCTAAGCCAGTCACCTCCAGTGTAATCTCTAAGAAAAATATGAGTCACTGTCGAGCTAAATGTCACCTCATAGGCTCGGAGCTGCACATGTCAGCTTCTACATCTCTAACCTATCTAGTCCTTCTGTAAAAACCAATCATGTCATTTAATTATGATCCTATTCTGCTATTCTAATCTGTTAATTATTCTTCTACTCTATCATTTAATTTTTCTATTCTACCATAATATTTTGCTATTTTCGTATATAAGTATCATCTATGACCTAACACTAGGGTTTGCTAAAACCTTGGTTTTTCTACCATAGAAAAGACATTTAAGAATGACTTTTGTGCACTGGCACGCCCTTGGTGGCACTAATGCACCCCTCAGTGCACATAGTGCACTCCATTCAAGTTTGTAGGTCTTTTTTGTGCACCATCACACCCCTGTATGCATTAACGCGTGCCCATTTTTACGTCAGGTTCATGCGTGCCACTATGCTGAAAAGCTCAAATTTTTGCATAGACAGGCATACATTGTGCATGGGTATGATGCTTGCCCATGCATTGTGTAGCACATGCACGCCCCTAGGTCCGCGCCTGCGCATTTCCTCCAAAAAACCCTAATTACTACCCTAAAAATGCAGGCATTTTAATCAAAATTAAATGCTATTAATTAACGAGGGTAAAGAAGAACTTTGTGTATCCATGTGGTCCATCCATTGAGAGCCTCATGTAACCTCTCACATGCAATCTGCACGATGTTTTCAACTCCACACCCTCACCATCTTCTCTTGTAGGTCAGAGCTCCGAATCAATGGTAAATGGTAAGTGAATGTGGTAAATGAATTGGCCGTGATGGCTTATATACCCTGTTTTTACCTCCCACGAACGTGTTTCTCACCCCTGAAGTGCCCTAAACCATCGTGGTTCTTATAATTTCTTCTAATACTAGTCGTGATGATTATTTTTAATAAATAATTATTTTTGCACCCGTTTAATTGCTACTTGGAAGCATGTTTTTGCATCTCGACAGCCTTTTCTACTACCCGGGGCATATTTTTGCCTTACACGGTCACTTTTGGCAAAGTCTCATGACTACATTCATTTCTTCTATAATATTTTCTTCCATAAAAATAAAAAATATTAAAACAATGCAAAAAAATTAACCAAAAAAATTTGTAAAAAAACATTAAAAATCCCAAAAAAGTTGTAAAAATTTAAATTTTTACAAAAAATGGTAAACAACGTGCATACAATGCAATGAAGCCTGTATCACTTGCATTATCCTCGAACATCAAATTTGTCCTACAAAAACATATTTCTAAGGTTCTTGCTTATTCTGGTCTCAAACGACTTGCGGATCATCGTGATCTACCTCCATTAACAAAGCTGGGTCTGCTTATGCTATGTCGGTACTCCCGTGCAACAGTGAGTTGCCAGGTACTGTGTCATAATGCACGAATGCTTTCCACTAGACTACTTGTGTCCTTCATTTTTCCCCTTGCATGTGTTATTGCTTGGGGCACCATTTTTAACCCTTGTCGTTACAACACGAACATTCGGGAACTGTAACTTGATAACAAAAACATTGGTGTAACTGTCTTGAATGTTGTTTGTTTGAGTACGTGTGAATATACTTGTTTCTCTGTTAGGTTAGCTGGTTTAATTTCTCGTATTGCATTGCATTTTATATGTTGCATGGAGCTAAATATCATTTTAATTTCTCGTATTGCATTACATAATGTATGTTGCATGGAGTTACATATTTTTAGCAGTAAACAATTGTTAGTAATCTATCTTTTCATGTTATCTTACACTTTTGTTTATTTTAAATAAAGGCCGATGATGTAGATCTAGGGGCAAAATGATGATAAAAGGTTGCTTATTGAAAGGTTGGATGCAAACGATTGGGCTTGTCCTATATTCTCCATTAATCATTTCTTATCCACTTATCATTTATTATCACTACTAATTTTTCTTCCAAATCACCTAGGGTAATAAACAACCATGTTTATCCCTATTCTTTTCCCTTCTAAATAACCAAGGGTTTCACGTGCCCGTTCTATCCTATTTCTTCTATCCATTTCGATCATATTTTTGATCGTCGATTGACTTCTTCTATCACCCCATCGTCACTCGAGGGGGCATCCTTCATTCTACTAATTTTTCTTCAAAAATTTACTTGTGTACTGCTTGTCTACTATGTTTGAAGTGAAGCCACTAACTTCACCTCAAACAGGGGCAAATGTAGACACCTAAATTCCACTTTTGCAGTCTTATTTCCAAATGCACACAAATCACTCGTCATTCTTACCATTTTCGTTATAATTAGTGATCTTCCGCTAATTAACTTAGGTTTTTTACCACTATTTTGGTCAATTAACAATCACTTTTTTGATCATCCAAACCTCTTTCCACATTGAAGATGTCACTTTACGATGAAATCGTAAGCCAAAATCCTCTTCCGGGCAAACAATTAGTGTTTATTAGCTAATTAAACCTATTTTGCTCCTTGTTTTGGTCAATATACCCTACTAATGGCTCAAACCCCTCTTTTAACCACTTAAAATCACTCCCATTTTCCACCACAATGTCTCAGCAAGCTTCAAAATATTATCCTAGCCTCCTATTTGACCCTAAACAGTTGATTAAGGCTTTACACACCTCTTAATCACTTGGTATTTCACTAATTGTGATTAGCAAGGCCTAATCATGATTAGCAATTCTAATCTAATTTGGGGCTGTTTAGTCCCACATGCACCAAAGTACAAGTTTCTCCTAAAAGGAAAACTATAAAAAGAGTGCACCTCTTACCTTAATACTTTACACCATGCTTTCATTTGCATATCATATAATACATATGATTCTATAAGCCAAGTTTAAATCCTTGCCTAAAACCTTCAACAAGGTTAGTAGGTGAATATATAAAGTGACTTAACAAGTCATTTGGAGAGGTAATTTCACCATTGTTTGGAGTAGAAACCATACCCAATTTGATTTCCCATCTTAGGTCTATTTAGGCATATGTTAGGTAATTGAAGTATATTAGTAGGCATGATTAGTTAGATTTTGCATTTTTTTTCATACTAGTTAATCATTTCTTTTTATATTCTATCTTAATGTTACATTCCTAGATTTAGAGCCTTTGACTATTATGTGGAAATGGTGTTAGCCTTCCTTAGTTAGTCATGCAATTTACTTTGAAAAGTTTAGGGTGATCACAACCATACCTGCCAAAGAAGTGTAAGGAGGAATTTCATTGTATCCTCCAAGCTCAAACTGCTTCTATGAATGTGCATGAAGAGATATTTGTACTGTCTTGGTTTTTTGGGTGATTTGACGCCACTAGCCGAAGTAGTGTAGGGAGGCACACCCGCTATAATCTCCAAGCTTGTAACTACTTCCCAGAATGCTAAGGACTCTATGTCCTGTAAAAGCTGTTATGTATGGAGTTTGTAGACTGGTTTGAACTCACTCGCAGTATGTAAACCCACAATGTCAAGGGTGGAAAGTACACTGAACTGAACTGGTGTAAACATGTTGTGTTAGTATGTAAAATCCCAAATGATTTCCCCCTCTTTGGGGGTGCATGCAACGTCACCGATAGGAGAATGCGGCCCCAAAAGAGGACCAACCACATGTACTCTGAAACTCTGTCGGGAATGCGCTTGGTAAAAACCAAGGCATGCACAAACAAGGATGTCTAGTCAAAGACAAGTGTTAGTACGAACAAACATGTATGTAAAAAGACAATGTGTAATGTACACAAACAGTGTAACAATTACCAAGCAAAGTAGTGTAAACACGCAAGAAGACAAGGAAGCCAGACAAAGTGGGCTGTAAACAAGGGACATCACTCACGATGTCATAAGACACGCAAAGGTCGTCATAACTGCAAACAACAAACAAGTGTGGACACTAAACATAGGGCAAAGACTACATACACACAGCGAACAAAGACAAATAATGTAACAAATAAATATGGAAGCAAATATTCTTGCATAAAAAATGTTGCACATGAAGCACCTGTTAACATGTTAGAAATATAACTGGTATGTCAAAAGAGTGTAAAACTAAGTAATGTAAAGTGCTAAGTACAAAATGAAACAATAACACTTGTGAGAGACGAATGTGAATGCCCCCAGCGAGCAGTGTAGGAAGGATAAAAGGTGAGCATCTGTGTTGCATATAAGAGACCTATATCTATGATCACAACTTGAAAAAGACATGAACGCGCATGTGTGGATGAGATAGATAAATGACATACAAGTAAGCTAACTAGCATGTGTAATAAAGTGACCATGAACAAGCACAAGTAAGCAAGAGTAAAAGCAACCATAATATGCAGTATGTTGTGGATTGATGGAATGGAATGCAAGATGGAGTGATAGGAGTCGCGTGCCCCCCGAGTGAATGGAAATGTATGCAGTGAGGTTTATTTGGTTTTCCCCCTTAGTAGTCTAGAATGAACCATAAACGAGAGTGCATCATTGGGAAAATGGTCAAAGTTTGTGTTGTATCTAATGTGTTGTGATGAATATGCATGCGTAGCGATGATGAGATGTGACCTAGCAACAATGTGTACGTGAACCCTATAGCCGAAGCATATATCATGACCAGATGAACATATAAGTGATGATTTAACCTAAGTGTATATCACTATGAAATGAATGGATGAGTGATGATTTAACACTAAGCATATATCACTATGAGATGAAAAATAAGGGAGTGGTGATGTAACCTAAGGTGTATACCACTACAAAATCATATAAATAGGTGAATATTTAGCCTAAATTTTATGCCACTAAACTAGAAATGTCACATGATTAAAAGGTCAAATAGTATAATGCATGTGATGAATGCATAAGGTCCATTTGATTTGTAAAATCATGACAATTTAGTATGGACCAAGGAACTAAAGTACATCATAGGGTAGTGAGTGCAATGCGTAGAAGACAATGTAGTATATGTAATGACAAAATATGACCATGTGATGAATAGAATATGTAAATACGTGTTGTGTAAAATGTAAATGGAATAGGTGTGTGAAATGTGTAAAGTACAGGGTGAATACGTGATATGTAGAATGTGAATGCCAAAAGTATATAATGTGTAAACTTGCATGTATGTATATGGAATAGTAATTTAGAATGTAATATGATGCTATGTTAGATGCATAGACAATGATTTAGATATAATGGTGACTAGTATGATGTGAGTTGTGTAAAGAAAAAATTCAAAATGTTGTAGATGAAGTATAGAATGTATGGTGTATGACGTGTAATATGTGAGTAGATGTGATATGTAAGACCTACTGTGCAGTGTGTGGGGTTCATGTGTGGTAAGCCCTCAATAATCAAGTGTGAACCGAAGTATAAGAGTGTGTCATTGGGTGGCGGTGACACTATAACATATGTATGACTATGCAAGATGGGATGATGCTAAGATGAGGTATGCGTAAGTGTTAAGAGTGTGATGTAGTACTATGTAAATATGCTAGAATGTGGAGGAGTGTGAATATTATGCCCCCGAAGTATGTAAGTGATGGAAGTCTAGTCAAAAGACATTAAGTGAATCCATGTAAGGAGTAGTTTCCTTAACAAAAGTAATGGGATGTTGAGGTGGTAATGTCACAGACAATTTGAGTGGAGGAGTATTTGCTTTAAAAAAATGATTAGAAAATGGAAGTGGAGTAGGATGGCGAGAAAGCTTGAATGGGGGCAGCTTTGGTGGTATTGATGATGTTACCGAAGGAGAAGGGTGATTGATTTTGAGAGGCGGTGGTGCACCTTGACTTGGTAGTGTTGTAGATGTGTTGGGAGGAAGAAGTGCTATATTGGTTCTTATAGGTGGTTACTTAGGCAACGCTTGTCTTTTTGAAGAAGGCGCATGAGAAACAATGGTGTGATGTGCATTAAGTGGAGAAGAGGCAATATCAGAAATAGGAGAACCATGTGATGAAACTATGGTATTTTTCTGATTAGGTGAAGAATCAATATGCACATGTGAGTGATTGTCAATATCAAACATGTAATGAATAAGGGAATCATATAGTTCACTTCCTTAGAAATATTAGGAGGTGGTGCACTAGTAGTCGTAGAGTATGGTGTAGCAGTTGTAGATGGGCATGTAATAGAATGTTATGCATTGAATGAGATAAAACCCCAATACTCAAGATGTTTGATTATTCATGGAAAAGTATGGCAATCGTTGTCATTATGTTCATTGATTCTATGGTAATTGCAATATGGATGACCTTGATATTTTGCTAACCGATAAGGAGAATAGTAATGAGTAGGTGATAGAGTGATCAACTAATGACTAAGAAGTTGAATAAGAATTTCATGTGGCGTAGCATTATGCTCAAATATGAGAGGCTCGGGAAATGACATGTCTTGAGGTTCAGCTAAATGGCATGTCGTGGACATAGATTGCATATAAGATGTAGAAGGAACACAAACATGTGATTAAGAAACATCCTTAAGTTGTTGAATTTCAGATTTGAGAGATATAATCATGGATTCCATGGCCTTAAATTTATCTTGAAATAAAGCATGTAGAGCAATGATTAAGTCCAACAGGGGTTGATTAGATGGAGGATCACTAGGGTCGTTAGATAAATAATTTAATATAGTATTTATTTTATGCAGTGGCATATTGTCATCCAGATATATGGTGTCTAGTTGTTTTTGCAAAACAACCTGACAATGGGGATATTTCTTAAGTAAATCAGATAAAGAGATTTGAGAAACTTTACGACTTGTGAAAGAAGAGAAATTCAAGGATCCTAAGTGTGAAAATGGTCGAGTTCACTAAAATGATTAACTCAAAATGTAAATGTAGATACTATTTAATCTAAGATATGATTTGTAAATAAATGCAGTAAAGAAGTATATAAGTGACCAAACAACTATGCAAAAGTAAAGGCTAACTCTGATGTACAAGAGAGAAGAGGAAAGAACTCAACTAAATAGAAGATGTTCGAGGGACTGTGTTGCAGAGCTGACTGGAGAATCTAGAAGTAGGAACGACCATGCAGAAGCTCTGAAAAGGATGGATCTAGAGTATTTGGATGAACTGGAGCACCTAGAGAGGGACTGGGGCGCCTAAGGCCGCTCTGGTCTACAAACTAGGCACTTTGGTCTATGCAAAAGCTCTTAAACTAATTTTCATAGGTTCGATAGATGGTCTGAAACCCTCGTTGTCTGCCATATTAACTTTGTTGCACTACTCTGGATGTCGCTGATATTCCAAGATGATGAAAAAACCTGCAAAAGACCAAGGAGGAGTATCAAAACCCTAAATAAAGAAGAATTCAAATGAATGGGTAAGACTGACCTCAACTACCACAACAATGGGTTGACTAACTTAATGATGCACAATATTTCAGACCCAAATGTAGTTCTGGTGAGTGTGTGCATAATGTGCCCTAGGTGCTCTTATGTCAGTCACACTTTGTGAAGTAGCGAGCAATAACTAGATGTAGAACATGTGATAGAATGTGTGCATGAAATAGAATAGAATCTCCCCCTAAGTTGTGTGTGATGCAGATGACCTAGCCTTGTACCTTGTGATGGAGCTATGTGGATGCAAGTGATCTCCAATGCAATAGATGGATGTAACTCTAAATGTATGATAGTAGTGACTAGTGCTTGGTCCCTTATTATGCTCTCATAACTTTATATTTATAGGGTTCTCTTGATCTAATTTCGTAATTAACCCTGAAATGGTTGACCACCAAAAAGATAAAGATCTAAAATGGCTAGAAAGAGCCCAAAAAGTGGTGGGAAAGTGCAAAAGGAATCGGGGCACCCCTAATGGGACCAAAGCGCCCACAGGTGCCCCAGTACTAGCCTAGGTGCCCCAATCGAGGCTAAAATAATGACAAATGACTGAAACATGTTAGGCGTGTAGGTGTAAAAGGTCAGGAATGACGAAATAAAATAAAAGAAGATGGCCAAAAGATAGGGGTTAATTAGTACTTTCTTCACTCAAGAACCTTCTAAATAATAATATGAGACTGAGACTAAATGATGTCTAAAGTGCATGATTTTGTGTCTACAACAACATAAAAAAGACTTATTTTTCAATGGCTTGTAATTTTTAAGATTTCGACTAGTATATTACTATGTGTTTAATAACATACGCGTAAAATGAGTATAACAAAAAAATTGTAAATACAATGAAAATAAAATATTCTTTGGAATAGAAAAAAATGGTATATTAAGAATAAATCAAGACACACATTGTAAGGGTGGCAGGAAAATCTACAAGTTAAAATATCATTAGGGAAATATAGGTTGAATATTTTGGAATGCAGGGGACATTGACTCCCAACACAATCAAAGGATGTTGCAGAAGAGAAAATGTTATACCAAATCGAGTCTGTGATGTTTCTCAAAATTCTAAAGAAAAAACATGTACTCGATCTCTATGCCTAAAACTTACAAAAATAAAGTTTTTAGAGACGCAAGAAAGAGATATATGTGAATTAAGCTATATTTTAATAACAAACGATTATAATATATGCACATATAGAGATGGTTGAAAACATAGTTCAATATAACGAGCCAAGCACAAAGGTGTGAGATGACAACAAGTTCACGATAGAAGTAGAGGTCGAGCTTGCAAGCGCATACGAAGGAAAACCTTAATACATTTCCTCTAATGCCCACATTCTCCCTTCCCTCGAAGAATTTACAAAGTCTCATTCACAGGTGCATGGAGATAGGAAGCTTTCAAATGTATGAATCCCTCATGCACACTTTCCCACCATGTCGCCAAGCTTGTCCTCTTTCTATAGCTTATCCTCTCCATCAAGAGATAAGGGAACACCAAAACATTCATAGTCAACATTGTCGTTGGAGTTGTGGATGTCCATTTCCTTACAAAATTAATGCTCCTATGTGAATGAGTGATTTATGTCGAGCTACTTGCCTGATTATCTTGCCAACATTCCAATTGAAAAACATAACTTAGACCCCAAACTTTAATTCTAAACAATGCATAATCTCAACAAAGATTGGCAAGAGGAAACACCATCGTAAACATAATAGTCGATTCCAAACCCAATCTCTTTATAGGGTACCAGTGGGTAGAGTCATGAAAATAACAATGTTCGACCTTTCAGATTGTTGTTATCAAACATAAAAATTTTTTAACTACTCAAATCATAAATGTGGATGATTGAATTTCATCTGTACATAAACACAAAAAACCATCGTAACTTTTAATCTTTTGTCATGTGTCAAAGCTAGTATGTATGTTGATAACTTCATACGTTAAGAGTTTAATGACCTTAAATCATTATAATTTTTTTTAGACTTACCAACACTATAAATCTATTAATTGAATTACCAACACAAGTTGGAGATTGAAATCCAAAAATAGTCATGAAGTATTAAGGCAGAATCATTTTAGGAGACAAAAATAGGTAAAATTTCTAACATGCATGGAAGTGGGCATGGGTAATAAAGTATCCAAAGTTAGTTTTCCTATTGAGATGTCTTATCCTCTCTTAATCTTAACAAAGGCCATCACATACATAACACATGGTATTTGAATTATTTATACATTGCAATATGGGAAACATGCGTGTGGCCGTTCTATGGCTGGAAGCTATCAAAATCATAAAATTTTATTGTATGCTTGATTGATTTTTTAATCTCTCAATTTAGAAATTTTTAGAGTTTTTTAAAAATCTTGTTGAATATTGTATCAATGGTTATATTTGGCTGAATGCTCTATATGTGGTTGGATTGTTTTCTATTTGCCTAGGTTTATTGCAGTGCATGGATTTTATTTATTTATTTGTGCGTTGTTTTCCAATAGCCTCCATAGAGTTGTCGCTTCACTTTTCTCTTCTAAGATCATCGACATGGAAGATGAGACAGGGGGTGTGTCACCACATGATCTTGTCACTAATGAAAATGTGCACTTTGCTTGCCTCAACCACCATCTCCACTAACCACATGCATTACAACATCATCCACACCACAAAGCACTCTCTCTTTGAAGTCAAATCTTTCCACGATTTTGACCAATTTCTCTCGCTTTTGTACCCCGCAACCACCATTTTCACTCTCCTCATCATGTATGGGCTCTTTATGACATTATTTTGCACATCACACAATCATTGCATTCCACAAGTCACATATACTTCAAGCATTTTGTCAAACAAGTCGAGTGCTTCCACATTTCACAGACATATTTGCCAGGGCACTTGTAACTTAAACGTCTGGCCAAAGTCCCTTCAAAAAGCTTCAACATATGTACACACATTGTTTTGAAGATCCATCTTTGACACAAGCTAGTAGCATGTCAGAAAAGGGGAAGTGATTAGATCAGACAAAATTTGGTCGAGAATCCTCTCTTCTATCTTCTATGCAGTATAAAGACATGTTTTTATCATGTAAAATGCTCACAAGTTTTAGCATTAGGAAGTAAATTTACCATATTGTTCTAAATAATAAGTTATAAATATTTTTTTTCCCTTCAATATATTGATGCCCCCATTCCCCTCTAATGAGTGTTTCCTTTGACTATGACAGCCATAAAAATATTTACATGAACTACTTTGGACTGTCACAACCCAATTGAAGACATGAGCATACTTACAAGAAAAGATCTCATGAAATGCCAAGATGCCAAATCAAAAAGAAGAAAATGGGTTTTTTGAAAACCCTATTGGAGATATTGAAGTGGATATCATTGACAATATAAATAACACTCATGAATCTCACCAAAATGTTGTTGTGAACAAGTTGAGGACATCAAGTCAAGCAAAGGTTTGTAACATTTTTTGCCAGAGGGTAGTGATTAAGATGCTTTGATAGACTAAAAGCTTTTTCAGATAAAACTAAAAATGAAACATGAAGCACCATTATGCCAAACATACTATTTTTTGGCTTGCGATAGAGCGAAGACAACTGAAACAACCACCGCATACACTTAATGTCTTCCCTCCTAAGCTCACTCTAATTCCTTTACCTAAATAAAATCCACGACGTACTAAAGATCTGAAGAAAGCAAAACATTTCATTTATTAAAAAGCCTTAAAAAATTGACCACTGTCCTTCCCATACCTACGATTATTTTTCTTACAATAAAATGAAGTTCCCTAGATTATCACGAGTTCCTCCCTAAATTCCCTCGGGAAAATATTTTTCATAGCCCTCATTGATAACTTGCTTTGATTGAAAGCTTATCACACAACAACACAGAATCCTAGCAAACCTACTCTCCCCAACAAGTGCACTTCACACACATATGTAAATGGAAAAACAAGGAAATAATGACAGGGAAAAACAATGCAATAGGCCCTACGGTTGCTCTTCTCTCCAACGGGCCATCTCAATGCTTTGTGTTTTTGCGATGGAAAGGCCAACATGATAAAACTTATAACACGACTGTAACATTGACCTCCTTTGCAACAAGAAACATGTGAAGGAACGGAAATGGTTTTATCTTCTCCTCCTCCCTACGCAACTTCACTGTTGGAGAAGTAAAGTAATCTCATGCTAGTCTGTACATAATTGAGCTTCATATTAATGAAGCATGATTCTCTATGTTGTAGTACACTTCATAATCCCACCACTTGCTAAAAAATATATTCACATTTAGTTAAAAATACATTATTGTCACAAATAAAAAAAAACACAAGCACCGACAACAGGGAAAAGACATACACATACCGCAAGAAACCTGTTGCAAACCAACTAGAGGGTGCAAATATCACTATTTTCAACGCATGTCCACGAAAATTAATCTACACCCTTTTATTTTATGTCTGTCAAAATCGATCACCCTAAATCTAATATATGGAATCTAGGGTGTAAGTAATTTACACAACAATAATATTCTTGGTTATTATCTAAATGAAAACTCATACATATATATAGGAGAAACAATTCATGTATTTAAGGAGGTTATTTTAACAACACTCCCTATATACTTATTTATGTGAGTTAACCAAATCTCACACATAACAATATTCTAAACAACTCACAATTATAGTTCTATAATATTAATGGAGCACTAATATTCCTCACACAGAATGCCCATTGACGTAAAAATATATATATTTTTGATTACGAGGAATCATTACATTTTACATTCTGAGCTCAGTCTCCCAACCTCGATAAACTTTAGCGTGGCGTGAGGAAGGGACCACCAGGTGCACAAGTTTCATACTGCCTTCGTATAGTTGGAGCCTATGTTTCATATCACCTTTGTACAACTAGCGCACACTCAAGAACGTTGGTCGGACTACTTCCACAACATGCAGGGATTTTGGTCAAATTAATCCTCACTCTCGAGCCTCCCAATGGAATTTGAACCTTGGACCTCTTAAGTAAGAGGTTTTCAATCCTCATAAGTATGAGATTTTCCCTTTATTACACCGAAAGGCGTGTTCTCTATGAGGAACCCTGGACCCTTCTGACATGCGTCAGAGGTATCGACGATCAGGATCTGTTGGTCAATGAAGCACGACCAATCCTCCACTGTACATGTGTCATGAAATTACTTTTGTCAGGGAGAGAGATCGACGATCGCTTCTATCAGGGTGAGCTTCTATTAGGGTGAGCTTCTGTCAGGGTGAATAAATAACATTAACCATAGCTAAAAATTAACTATACCACGGTCAAAGAGGTGAGTTAGGGCTTCCCAAACCCTAAACTGAAAAAATCTCCACCATTTTTGTCTTTGTTACATTAAGATTTTTGGGTGAAGTTTTTGGAAACCTCAGCTATAAGGAAAACTTTGTGAAATTTTGGTATGGCCGCCATAGTTGATTATTTTCTGGGCAAGTTTTTGATTCTATGGCTTTGCATTTCTTTCTACATAGGATCTAGTTCGAGCTCCCTGGAGGGTTTATTGGTTATTGCTTGCAGCCACTGGTTTCTGAATCTCTGTGCTTTCCCAACAGCCATTATTAAAGTTAAAGCCTCTGGTTTAGATGTCATTTCGTGAATCTGGAGTTATATATTCACTTCATAGCTTTGTTTGTTATATTTTGCATTATGGGGTTTTAGATTTTGCTACTATGCATCATTTTCTTTAGCCTTTGGCCTTGCTTTTTGTGGGTTCATGCCATACTTATTTGATTTCCTCACGATGCTCTATATATGTGCAGCCATGGTTTTGGTGTTTTTGCCATTGAGCTTGTGGGATTTGCTTCATTTCTGGTATGTGCTTCGTCGCCATCTGCGGGCTCGTGGATATTTTTGTTGTTTTGTGTTGGTATAGCCATTGTTTGGAGCTCATGCTTTGGGGACCCAGCTCGCCATTTCCCCTAGAAACCCGCTCAACTCGACATTTGTTTAATCATATGGCTTGTTATACTCTTTATTCACGTGAAGGCAAGGTGTTTGGGTGTTTGTTCCAGGGCTATATATCGGGCATGGACATTAGAAGTATTATTTTTATTTGGATTTCGTGCATGGGCGTAAGGCTCCAGAATGTCAAAACTCGCAGAGTATGGTCGTCGTGTTTCTGTCTATGGATATGAACCCAAAACAATTATTTTTGGCAGGGTTTTGTGGAAATCCGTAGTTTATAATACATTCTTTTGAAACAGACCTTGGTTTTGGTATCTAGTAGTAGATTTAATGCTTATCATTTGAATGCATCTTTTTTTGTGCTAGTTGGTTGTGAGAAGCATAAGGGGAGCGTTGTGTTTTGGAGTTAATTGGTGATATACGTTCTTGTTTTGGAAGCAAAAAACATACTTTTTGTGGTGTATATTTCAGACTCGTTACTAAAATTATCATGCATTTGCTAGTTACCATGTTAACATTTTCCTGAATTGTATGGCCATCGGTCCCTGTTATGCTTTTATTTGGACCTTTCTCTATTTCTATCTTTTTCAGTAACGACATAATTTCAGTGATATGGAGTTTCACTTGTGGCCAACTTTCTTTTGGTGGTCCCATAACTGGAGCACTTTGTTTTTCGTAAGCTCAACTTTTAAAGAAAGTATTGGCTTCTCTAGAGCTTTTAAGGTACAAGTGTATAACAATGTTCTTTATTTGGCGAGTTTGTTTACCACAAGGCCTATTAGCCTTTAGTCTACACACATGATGCCATGTAACTCCATCCCCTATTTAAACATTAACATAATTCAGTCCTTGCACCTCTTGAGCACCTCTTATATTTAACAGCATCCCACATTGACCTACAGTAATCCTTTTCAAGTAACTCAAGCATACAAGACAACTATTGAAGCTCAGACTCACCAATCTATTCCATTTCAAAATTTACAAGCTTTCAACTCAATATGTTTGACTGTTGTTACCAGTCTCAAGTATGTTACAATTATATTTTAACACATATCTAAGATGGACACATTCAAGACCAGGACTAGAATCTCCAATATAATTCAAAACGTGGAAATAAGATTTAGAGGATCGATGAAAATTATTTGAAGGCTACCGAAGGGATTCTCATAATTACTTTCTCCACTATTTTTTAAAGCCACTTCCCTAATTAGAGGGCAATGCTATTAAACCACATGTTTGAGCTTCATGTTTTCCTAAGAAATTCTTAAAATAACTCCCTCTAATTAGCACTTCATCTTCATTACTTCTTTCTGTTAAGGTTTATTTTTTCAAATTGTGTAACACTCCAAGAAAAATATAACCAGTAGTTGCAAATTTTGACATATAGATAGCTGAAATTAGAAATTAATTTGTCTCAAACTGGTATTTTCCAATGGCTAATAACTTTCAAGAAACTAATTTTCTAAATTTCTCATTAAAGAAAGAGTTCATTTTAGGTAAAGAAGAACAACATGCCTACACTATTCATTTCCACAATTTTATGAGAAATCAATCTAGGCCAAAACTATCGCATGTATTGTCTAGGAAGGGATTCCTTTCACCTTCTTTACTGTGGCAAATGGACCAGTTGATGGCCTTTTGGTTAGAACACATAATGGCTGGGTATTACCATGGAAAGGATTCTCATAATTGCTTTCTCCACGATTTTTCAAAGCCACTTCCCTAATTAGAGAGCAATGCTATTAAACCACATGTTTGAGCTTCATGTTTTCCTAAGAAATTCTTAAAATAACTCCCTCTAATTAGCACTTCATCTTCATTACTTATTTCTGTTAAGGTTTATTTTTTCAAATTGTGTAACACTCCAAGAAAAATATAACCAATAGTTGCAAATTTTGACATACAAATAGCTAAAATTAGAAATTAATTTGTCTCAAACTGGTATTTTCCAATGGTTAATAACTTTCAAGAAGCTAATTTTCTAAATTTCTCATTAAAGAAAGAGTTCATTTTAGGTAAAGAAGAACAACACGCCTACACTATTCATTTCCACAATTTTATGAGACATCAATCTAGGCCAAAACTATCGCATGTATCGTCTGGGAAGGGATTCCTTTCACACTTCTTTACTGTGGCAAATGGACCAATTGATGCCCTTTTGGTCTAAACACATAATGGCTGGGTATTACCATGTATTATTGTGTGCTTCACAGGTAATGTGCGAACACATCCACAAAATCATCACCGTGCTTATTTCACATACAGGCTGGGAATGTGCAAACAGAGGTTATGAACTCTAGCTGTACATCTACAAACCTAATTTATTTGATAATTTCAAAGGCTTTTTCCACAAACCCTTTGTGTGTATATCTTGTAGTCGCTGGAATCGTAAGACCACATCTCTTTGAGGCATTTTGTGTGACAATTAACATGCAAGGAACTGAATCCTTAAGTAATAATTACTACAAGCAATGACATGAAAGATGGATGGAAATAAAAAACCTAGAACACAACTATCTAGCCAACAGAGAACTTTATTTGTGAACTTGTCTAAAATAGTATTCTGAATAGTGACATATGGAAATAGTCCACTTTCAAATATCATTTTATGGATATGCATACTTTGTTAAAAAATTCCCTTTTTTGTACACATTAGGAGTATGGTGATAAAATTTGTACACATTTTACTTACATTTCTATCACAACATTCTCAACTACTTTTGACAAAAAAAATTGATTGTTGTTAAAATGGGGGTTGTGCATTAATCACGGTATAACCAGTAACTGAGAAATGGACATTTCATTGTGGATAAGGAGTGACACCCATTTATACACAGGATTTGAGTGTAGTAGAAATTCACTTTTCTTGTGCAATATCTCTTCAGCGGCCTCAAATTTGACCCCCTTTTATTGAGAACGAGAACACACCTCAGTTGCAAATTTTGACATACAAATAGTTGAAATTAGAAATTAATTTGTCTCAAACTGGTATTTTCCAATGGTTACTAACTTTCAGGAAACTAATTTTCTAAATTTCTCATTAAAGAAAGAGTTCATTTTAGGTAAAGAAGAAGAACATGCCTACACTATTCATTTCCACAATTTTATGAGACATCAATCTAGGCCAAAACTATCACATGTATCGTCTGGGAAGAGATTCCTTTCACACTTCTTTATTGTGGCAAATGGACTAGTTGACGCCCTTTTGGTCAGAACACATAATGGCTAGGTATTACCATGTATTATTGTGTGCTTCCCAGGTAATGCACGAACATATCCACAAAATCATCACCATGCTTATTTCACATACAGGTTGGTAGTGTGCAAATAGAGGTTATGAACTCTAGCTGTACATCTACAAACCTAATTTATTTGATAATTTCAAAGGCCTTTTCCACAAACCCTTTTTGTGCATATCTTGTAGTCACTGGAATCATAAGACCACATCTCTTTGAGGCATTTTGTGTGATAGTTAACATGCAAGGAACTGAATCCTTAAGTAATAATTACTACAAGCGATGACATGAAAGATGGATGGAAATACAAAACCTAGAACACAACCAACACAACTATCTAGCCAACAGAGAACTTTATTTGTGAACTTGTCTAAAATAGTATTTTGAATAGTGACATATGGAAATAGTCCACTTTCAAATATCATTTTATGGATATGCATACTTTGTTAAAAAATTCCCTTTTTTGTACACATTAGGAGTATGGTGATAAATTTTGTACACAGTTTACTTCCATTTCTATCGCGACATTCTCAACTACTTTTGACAAAAAAAATGATTGTTGTTAAAATGGGGTTGTGCATTAATCAAGGTATAACTAGTAACTGAGAAATGGACATTTCATTGTGGATAAGGAGTGACACCCATTTATACACAGGATTTGAGTGTAGTAGAAATTCACTTTTCTTGTGCAATATCTCTTCTGCGGCCTCAAATTTGACCCCCTTTAATTGAGAATGAGAACACACCTCATTGTAAATAGCCACGAGCTTGTGAGAAAGAGATTTACCTCACTTTCATACGCCGTTTACCTTTTCCTCTTCAAACCAAAGTCTTAAAATTTCTATTCGCATGCCGATACCAATTTCCACACTGAGTCAGTAGAGGGATATGGTGAGGGTTTCTTATACATTGTTTCACCAAATGTAATTTTATAGACACGATTATAATACATAATGGATTATGATGTAGCGTTTAACATACACTGAGACCTTAAAATATATTCACATGGAATTACTTGTAGTAATTTGAGTTCAATTCCTATCTTTTTGTTGGATATTCCAAAATATTTTGATAAAAATATGTGTAGGCATTTGGAATTAATTATTTGAAAAGATAAGTTTGTATACTATATACAATGCATCTTTAGAGTGCTAATATTTATGAAAACATTTCAACAGTGCAAAAAATCGGATTGAAGACAATTATTTATTAATTTTATGTCTTGTTAAAGTGGAAAAAAGTTGTCATTTACTTGTACAAATCCATTACGAGTGTTACGCCGACTGGTAAATATAATCCTAACAAGAAAATATGATGAAGATGAAATAACAATCCTAATGAATATGTATACTCCAGCGAAATCTAAAGTAGCGGAAGTTTCAACATACAGCTAGCTAAAATCAACAATTAATTTGTTTCTGATTGTTATTTTTGAATGGTTAATAACTTTCATCAGACTATTCTTTTACATTGCATTGTCTATCATTAAAGAAGAATACATCCATATCATTTTCCAAAACTAGTAATTATCCCTTAGTAAATATAAGAATTCTGTTGATATTTGCATGTTATCTCCACCGGGGACCAAGATAATTATTGTGAGTTTTAAGCTCTTGGGTAGTAATTGTAGGCCATACATATCAAATATGTTGTCAACTTCTATTACTGTGTGAATTGATTAACACAAACATGCGACTTTGTACTGACAACCACAAATATAGTTTTTTTTTTATCATCTATTTTTTTGCATTATATTGTTTAGAGAGGAGAGAAATTGGCTCTGTGAGAATCTTAACGAACAACTTCTTTGTTGGATGCGAGTATGAATTTACAGTCAATTTTTGGCATGGACTTTTCAATTTTATTTTCTTGACTTCAAAAGTTAGCCAATAAGAACTTTTCATGCTTTTATAACATAATATATCTGTGACTTCATTTCAAATAGTTGACACGAGAGTAATTACAATTCAGCCAACTAAGGAAAAGAGGATATAACACACTTATTTTCATAGAGTTACTAAAATGTTTCCCTCCAAAAATACGCCCAAACTTACGCATAGGATCACATGTTATGAATGATACGAGATCATTTTTGTTCAGCATGAATCTAATGCGAATTATATAAAATTAGCAAAAATCAATATTTTCTATGGGAGTTTATTGCTCGTCCCATCCTGTCCCGTCCCCTTATCCTCTTTATCTATCACACATTGCAACCATTACATCATGTTATTCTTTGTGAGATGGAAATTTATTTATTGTATACATCCATAGACCTTGTAATTTTAAAGCTATGTTACTCTTGGAAGCTTATAATAGAGTTTAATAGCCAACACTTATGTGTTTGTAAGGCTTACTGAAACCCGAATTTGACATTGCATATGATACTAAACCTATGATACTTATCAACCTTCCATTGGAGGGCTTCGTTCTAGTCAATATGCTTCCATGAAAATTGTGTTTTTGACTTGTTGTTGTTGTTGTTGGAATTGAGATATAGAAAGATGTTCCTACTGCTACTAAAATTGAAAGACTGGAGAATTCATTGACATTTGTTGACTTAAACAAGATGATTGAAAGTTAGAATCTAGAAACAAAAACCTACTTACATCTTGTTCATGAATACCCATTTATATAGAACATTTAATTTAACAGTACAATGTCAAAGAGCACATCCTCTCTTAGAGGCCTGTAGAAATACATAGAGAGTATGTCGTCAATTTCTATTATTGTATAAATTGAAAATGCCATATTTATTTTATTCTCCTTCCAACCTCTGGCTCGCTACTAATATAACCAATTAAGCCCCGAAAAAAAGTGCACATAACAGTGCAACTTATAAAAAAAAAAGTCCACACGCCTGTTCCAGACCCTGGCCTGCCAAATACAAGCCTACCAAGAGCTTTACCTCATCTTCATATGCCATTTATCTTTTCCTCTTCCAATCAAGGTATGCAAATTCCTTATGGCATGCCGATACATGTTTCCAAATTGAGTCAGCAGAGGGAGGTGGTGACGATGCCTCTGTTGGGTTACAATTTAAATTTTCAAAGATTTTCGACAGGTCATCGTCTTTGTCATTTAGGGCTATGTCTGTAAAAAAAACTCCTTAGATTTCCTCGGGGGAAATGATTACATCACTACATTGTGTTGTTAATGCATTGATGGTTTGCATGGACGCTTTGAACTTCCCTTCGGACCCTGTGCCCTGAAATCTCATGCTTTTACAAACGGCTAAAGGGGCGACGAACTTGCAGAAAAAAGATTAATTTAGGGAAAGATAATGAAGAGCGAGGCATAAAGAAAATTACTTGATCACTGTCGCATCTAAGGCCTATTTAAAAGTGAGCTCTAGGAAACCGATTTCTGAACATCCCAAATCCACCTTGAACCTGAGCATGCACATGTTATGGAAAGAGAAACGAACAAGAAGATGTTCGAGGTGGATCCGCGAGGCAGATCGAGAGGCATCTGCGAGTAACACTAACAATGTTTCATTAATGGATTGATGGAGGGTGCAACTGATGTGGGTCTTAAAGGCATGGGAGTGCATAACACAACTCATGATCTTTACGGCGCACTTCTGATTTGGCCTGTCTGTGTTCATTATGTTGTCGCCCAGTAGAACGTCGAAGATGAATTTGTAATAAATGCCTTTTGGGTAGTTGCAGAGCATGGCTTTTAAAGCGTACTCATATTTTTGGGATCCGTGGTGACCATAGAAACTAATTTTGCCTTCCATGGGGGCTTAAATTGTAGTGTGCGATATAAAGAAAACGGCGAGAAAAAGGAGGAAGAGACAGGTCCGAGCGATGCAAATAAGAAAAACATGCCAGAAATTAAATAAACTACTTCGTTGTTTTTCATTTTCCAACTTCAAATATCATACTCCTTTGTTGTCTGTTTCAATTTCCTTTTCCACTAACCACTATTTCACTTTCGGCATTAACATCGCACACCTCACGTGCGATTGCTAGTTACTTACTTAAAATGGGTAAAGCATCCACTTTTCCCATTTTTGCTCAACTTGGAAAAAATACGAAATAAGAATAATATCCACCTTTTGGAGGTGGAAATGCGAGCCTCAAAATAATGCCTACAAAATGTTCCCCCAAAACACGTCTCCAAAGCGATCCCATCTCACCTACGAATATTTTTATACCAATGACGGAATATTCTTCTACCCTAGAGAAACCCTAACTAACCCTAACGGAGGCATCGAAACCCTAGCGAAGAAGAACGCCGTCATCTTTTGGTGTCCGAGGGCCGTCGGTCAAGCCATCCACATTTATCTTTGTTCTCGTTTACTCGCATTTCTCTTATTTCAAGTTGCTGGAGCCTTTCTTTTGGAAGGTCTGCAGCTCGAGTCCTAGCAGCGCCACTCTCTGTTTACAGGTTTGTCTACATAGCCCTTACAAGATCTGCATATTGAGTTTGAATTTATGTATATCTGTCACCTGTGCCAAGAGATCGAGATTGCTAGGGTTTCAGCCTTCGTTCTAACGTAGACTAGTCTGATTTGGTATAACAAGTATTTCAGCCTATGTGGACATCTGCGATTGATCTTCAGAAAGGTTGTTAATGACGTCAAAGGGGGTTTTAGATTGTTTTAATGCAATTTTTGCTTGTTTTGCTGTAAAAGGGCACTGTAAAGTTTATATAATCAATACTGACGGGAACAAAAATATTTGAACCGAAAATGTGTCTACCTTTTCTGTTTTAAAAAGGGCCTTTGTTTCTTAAATAAATTTCGATGTAATCTCTCTACTCCCAAGGTTATAGCTGGTGCCTTCATTCGCAGACCTCTAGACAGCGTTTGTTGACTCTAAATACGTATTTCATAGAGCACAGGTGTTTTAGACATTTTTTTACCAAAATCTTCACCTTTGGAAATCAAAAAACTTAATCTATGTAGTAATCTTCATGTCTAAGACATCGCTTAGGTTTTTAGTTCCAGGGTCGATTAAATTATCACACATTTAAAGTTTGAGTGGGGACGTCAATGCGAAATCTGCAAAAAATCTTAGATTTACCAACCGCAGATCCTTCATAGGTCTCGTTGAAATAAAAGACAGTTGTTTCCTGATAGATACACAATATCTGATCTTGCTTTATGTTGTTTAAATAAAACACAGTTCTTGATAGCTTTACAAAATACAGATCCTTTAGGGCGTCTTGTTTAATTTAAAAACAGTTGTTTTTTGATTTATTTATCAAAATATTAATTGGTGGTTGTCTCAGTATAATTCCTTGCTTGACCTCTTAGGATAAGGATGTATGGAATTGATTTCTTATTACAAAATACAGATCCTTTAGGGCGTCTTGTTTGATTTAAAAACAGTTGTGTTTTGATATATTTATCAAAATATTAGTTGGTGGTTGTCTCAGTATAATTCCTTGTTTGACCTCTTAGGATAAGGATGGATGGAATTGATTTATTACTTTAAAGAGACGGTTCTATTGAGTGTCTGGTTCAGTAAAAAATTATTATAACATAGTTGTTTCGTGATGAGTTTATGAAAATATCTCCCTGGAATTCTCAAGTTTAATAATATGAAAATTTAATCTCCTGGATTCATCTTTATCATATGTATCAAAGTAACAATCTGATAGAGTTGATTCTAGAAGATTATTACTCACTGTTAGTCTGCAGAAGCCAAACTCGAAATCTAATAATATATGTTGCTAAATTGCTTATGTTATTCTAAGGATTTTTGATTGATGGCAGATGAAGCGTGAATTAATATTTTCACAGAAAAGTAATTGAATCAGAGCAACTCCTTTCATCTGTGGGCTTCATTGTCAGTTAAATACTGAGTATACTTTTTGGCAAATTTGATTTTGTAGAACATGTAGAAATGTCTATTATCCCACGAATTCTATTATTTATGATAACATTACAACAGGACCTTCTAGATTTATTTTAGTTCTAGATATTTTTCTTCTTTATTCCAATAATAGAGAACTCTTTACACAGCTTTCCCAGAAGCTCTTGACTCTCTGTCAATATAGACTGAAAATATTGGAATATTTGAACTAGTTAGCCAGTAAGATGATATCTGATTTATTATCGACAGGTTATTAGGCTATTAAAGACTGAGTTTTTTAATCTGATTTGGCATGTGTTTAATAGTTAATTATTTTTCAGATCATCTTGTTTAAAAATGCTGCAACTACTTCTGTGAGCATTGTTTCTCACTAATCCATTGCATGTTTATAATTCTGTACATGTTTTAACTTCTGACTAAAAAATGCAGTTCATGCCTGGCATTGTGCATCTTGTGCTTTGCATTTATGTTCTTCTAAGGTTTTGTCTGTAAATTCCTATGGAGCTTAAGGGGTCTGGTCCAGTCGAGAACTAACTGGAATTAACTGTATCAGTTACATATGAGATTTCTGTTTTCTAGTGACTACCAAATAATAAAAAGGTAAAGGAAAAGTAACATTTCAGGCCTTAGGTTAGCCAGTAGGCATATTTAATATGTAACTGAGATTTTCCTATTTGCTATACACCTATTGAATTTGCTGCCTCCTTAGGTTTTGACCCTGTTACAGGGCTTGTGATTAGGTTTTGCATTTACTCTGATTATATGCCTTGCATGGCAATAAATTTCCCAGGTTTTGTGGATGGATATTCAATGACATTAAAGGCTTTGTACTATATTTAATGATTTTCAAGGTACTTATGGGATTAGGGCTCAAGGTTTTTGTAAAAATAAGTCTTTTTTGGAGGGGTTCAATTTTCAGTTTTTTTTTAACTAAAAAAGAATTGTTTTTAATTAACATTCAGGGAGATGGGATGTCCATTTCAAGTTGTCCCCCATCCCCGAATTGCTCAGGATGTCACTAAATTCTTGGGGACGTGTTTCCATGTGACACTGGTTTAACTCTATCATTTATGCCTTTGTTTGGGTTACATTTACTTATTTTTATTCTAATCAAATTTTAATTTCAAACACCTTCTACACACTTGGCAGTTATTTGAACTAACTTATTATCTAAGTAGCAGAAACGTTTTGGATACGGGAGCGGGTACGGAGTATCCGATATGCGGATACGACAAACAATTTTTTGATCCCGAATTCGGCATTGGATACGGCAGTATAAAAAATATATAAATTTTATCCTTCTAAATAAGAATTAAGTTATTACCCAAACTTAATTCTTATTTAGAAGGCTAAAAACACTTATAACACTACAACATTATACGACATTATAAATTAAAATAACGTTATATCATTATATTCCTATAGATATATTGCCTCACTTACTAACATAATAACATTATATGATTATTAATAATATCCGATTTTGGACAATATAATGCACAATAATTTTAAATATTAAAAAGACATCATAAAGATATTAATTATAATACTATCATAACACTATAATTAGAAACACTATTATAATATAAAATATTATATATAATGTTAAATAATTTAATAACCTTTTATATATATTATTGTGTATGATTAAATTTTTTGTAAACTATTATTACTTTCCAGATGCTATTTTAAAATATATATGATATTAAAATAATTTACTATAGTCTATAATAAAATTATAAATATTAATTTTAAACTTGGATATATTCTTAGACTTCCACTTATTGATATATTCTTCCATGTATTCCTTGGAGTAATAAGATTTTGGTTGAAATCATGTGTATAACTTCAATTGTATATCTGCTGTATGTTTCTCCTTGTATTGACTGGAAAACACCCCTGCCGTATCTTTCCTGCTCCCACCGCTGTTTCTGAGCCGTACCCGTATCCGGTACATTTCATACTGGTTTCAGGCCCCCCCACCTTGCTGCATCAGTAACATAGCTTATTATTCATATAATTCCAAGGGTTGGAGATGAACATATGAAACTCTTGGTAGCAGTCTAAAACTTGTTTGAGAATAGTAGTAGTTTAATGATTTAGAATATTTATAGTGCCACTTTCAATCATTTTATATTGTAGTTAGGTGTGCATATTGTATATGCAACATAAACTGTAGGATCCTTTTAAAGAGACAATTTTTTTTGCTAGATTTATGAAATTGGAGTCGTTGAAAAATGATATATGTTTGAGATGTAATTATTGGAGTTCACAGCATCTGGAAGTCTGTAGTCAAGGAATAGGGTACTCAATTTTTTTTAGTTTGCCCTGAATAATGTATTATTTTATAAATATAAAGAACCAAATCTTTCAGGAAATCATGGCTATTTTTTATGTGAAATTTCGAGTACCAAGCTTGCATGTTGACAGTCTTTAGTTTCTATTCCTGTGGGTTTGGCATTTTAAGGTCCCTTTACTCTTACATTGATGTCTGGTTTTAGGACTTGTGCAAATGTCCGATGTCTGGTTATAGGACTTGTGCAGATGTCTGATTTGACCACAGACCCAGTGCTGTGGGTTCTACTTTTCTCCCTTCAAAAATTAAATGGTTTTGTAAAGTAGCTGTGTAACAACCTAGCACTATTTCTCTAGAGGGTCGATCAAACTCTTTTTTTAGAGATAGGACTTTAGGAAGCTGGCATGATATTGATTGCTTGGCTACTTCAGTATTTAAATCTGCCTTGCGTGAAGTTCTTGTCAATTGTTGTAGATCTGTTCTTTATAACATAAAGGTGCCTTTAGCATATTGAGTGTTTATTTCAGACTTGTTTCATAAACTTTATTTTGGTTGTTTCTTATCTGTTAATAATAATGTAGAAGTTTGTCGATGTGTTGTATGTCTTTTTTAAATATCCATTTTTGAAAGTAAAATTTTTAGTTTAAAGATGGAAGTTTTATCCAATCTTTTTAATGTTAAAGTTTTCTTTCTGTAGCGAGGGTTGTTCAAGTTATGGTTAAGTGGTTGCTAACATTAATAATGGTAGGTTTATGTTTCCTTTTTAAAAATAGAGATGTGTGTCGGGGACCGAAACCTCTCTACAACAGTAAGCTCGTTGCTAATATTTAGTGATCAGAGGTGTTTACCATAGTTTTAAAGTCCCCACTTTAGTAGGAGAAATTGATGACATACGCATTAATTGACATGTCAAATTACAAAGGATACAAGAAATGTTCTGAGATCTGCCGAGATGCATAGTTCTTGTGATGTGTTTTTTCATTGTTTTTTAATTCATTTTAGACATTCCAATCTAACCCTACACATTACTATCTTTTTACTTATGACAAATACCATTGATAGTTGCTGCTTCATTCCCCTTGCTCCTAATTAACACTTTTGGATCCTGCAGATAAGTTAACCTAGTTTTTCTTTTTCCCTTTTAACAAGGATGGGTGTAGTTATATTGTATTCTCTATCATCTTCTAGAAATAACTGTCAGCGGGAACATACAATTTGCCTCTTTAGGAAGATTTGAGCTTTTAAATCACTATTTTAGTTATGTTCTTCCTCATCTCATTGCTATCAGAACTCGTTTTTCTCATTTTTTTAAAACTTCTAATTATTTCTCTAATAATCATTATCACTGGATCATCCTTTTTTGGTGTTTTAATAGTAAGCATCTCCTTTGTAGAGGATTGTAACTTCACTATTTGTTTGTCCATCGTTGAGATTAACAAGCTATGGTGAGTTCCAGTTTTAAGTATCCTCTTAGTAGAGATGCAAAAGCGGAGATAATTGCCTTTCATGTAGTTAGCTGCATCTATGGTTTTGTGTAGTTAGCTATGTAGTTAGCTCGGCGGAGATAATTGCCTTTCATGTAGTTAGCTGCATCTTATGCTCGACCTCTACTTCTACCTTGAACTTGTTGCCATCTTACACCCTTGTGCTTGGATCAATGCATGTGCACATTAACCTTTTTCCACAAGCTTTCTTGAGAAAAGAGGCTCCATAAACTCCTAGCAGCCAAGGCTTCGCCAAAAAATTGTATGTTTTTTTCAACCCAACCACTCTCTTCCTTTGGCTTTTTGCAACGTGTTTCTAGCTAGCTAAGGCAATGCCTTCTTTGTTCTGTTTATCAGTGCACACAAATTTAAAACACCTCTTCCTAATATCTTCGAAACCTCTGTTGGAATATGTGCATGACCTTGCCAAAACACATGAATTGCGTTTAAGACTATCTTCTCAAGTCTCAAACTTATCCATCTATTGCGCTTCAAGTTGATTCTCATGCCGATCTTTGCCACCAACCTTTCCCAATCCTATTTTCCATAAGCATTTGGCTTTTGCATAAAAATCCAAGTGCTTTATCCATGAGCAAAGCTTTGTTATGTTGAAAGGAAGAATCTGCATAATTCATCTTTCCTCTTCTTTTGTTAAGGCATTACATGACACCAAAGACTTTAACAAATTAACCTCTATACTTTAGATATGTGCAAGTCTTTAGAATGACCTTTATTCTAGAGGAATTTCTTATAGAATCATCACATAAAAGCGGAACATCATCCACAGATAGTAGATGTGTGAGAAATAACGAGCTTCTCACATTAATCCCTTTGAGAGCCCTTGTCCTTTTTGCATTTTGATAGCCCTACTCAAACCTTCTGCAACCAAAAGGAAAAGAATAGGGGATAAAGGACAACTTTATTTGAGCCCTCTCCTAGTCTTAAAGAATATGGAGGTGGAGCCATTGATAAGTATAACAAAAGAAACATAGGTAATGCATCCCATAATCCACTTGACAACTTGTAAGTTAAACCAAATATGAAAAAAATTTAAGTATGAGATACAACCAACTAGCTATATCAAAAACTTTGGACAAGCCCAATTTAATCACAACAACATCCAATTTCTTGTGCTCTATTAATGTAAACCATCTTATGCCACTCCCAATGAATCATGAACTAGTCTCCCATCAAGAAAACCTAAATTGTTTGCAAGAAATGGAATTTGAAAATACACTTGATCCTTTGAGCAATGATTTTATACAAATGGTTGCATAAGGATAGACTTCAAATCTTAAAAAAAATTGGGGTTGCCTTTTTTTGGTATTGGGGCAATATAGTTGTGTTGATATCCATAGTTTTCTGTCGAAGATTTTAGTCTCCTTAATCACCTTAAGTAAGACCTCAACCAATACATAAAAGCCTAAAAACAATTCCATTGTCAAACCACCCAATCCTTAGGCTTTTACTCATTTGTAATGAAAAGAGATTATTATTAATTGATCTTGAGTAAGCTCCTCCATTTACATCACATTAGTATCTTCATTTGCAAGACCAGGAAAGAAAGCAGTAAATTTCAAGGTCTTTGCTAAATTTGACCTGTTTAGCTTCTTAAGAAAATGCATTTAAATGATTAACCCCCAGATCGACTAGCTTGTTTGAAGGTCCTAGCTATAGATCCATCCTCTCTAGGCATCTCCTAGATAGTATTTATGTTTTTATTCCGGTTGGCATAATGTGAATTTGTTTTGAATTTTCATCGGTGGATTCCAACCCAATAGAATACTTTTCATTCTCAATTCCGCGTCATGTTCTAATAGAATGTTCCTTTCCTTTTTATCTAGATCCTTGATCCTCTCTGTAGTCTCTTTGTTAAAACCAACGTCAACCAATGCTTCATACAACTTAGTTTTATTTCTCTTAGTTTGAGAAAAGACTTGTTCCCGCTGTCTAGAATTATTGCAAGTCCATTTCTTGACAATTAACTTCACCTTAAATTATTTGAAAAATGAGAACATGCTTAACTTTCCAAGTTTTTATCATTTGACCTTGGACTGAAAGCACCATCCCACAACCAAGAAGGATTGAACTTGAATTGACTTGAAAGTTTGCAGACCTCATTACCAAGTTGAAGCAAAATAAGAAAGTGATCTAAAACATTACCAATTTCAACTCAAGACATGTTTCTTTTGTTGTCGGTCAAGATTTCCCTCCATGACAAAAATTGGTCAAGCCTCTACGCATTGAAAGCATATCCAATCATATTATTTCTTTAAGTAGGGACAATATTAATCTAGGCAATCGGTATGGGGTACAGGGATCCTGTACCTTGTTATGACAATTTTTTTGGGGGGCTTGGGTACGACACTTTGGTACGACTGTACAATGTATATATAAAATGTTTAATATATTATAAAATATTGCCAAATAAGCAAAATTTCAGTCTTATACTTGGATAGAGTAAACAAAATATTAAATAAGTGAAATAGCTACAAAACATATTGATCATTCTATGCATTTATCATTATATTCATTGATCAAACTTAAACAAGTATAGGTCAATCAATGAAAGTTGGCCAATTGGAAACATCCAAGTCTAGAGTCTCTAGGTATATATTCCAACACTTTGTGGACCCTTGCTTGTACTCATCCTTCTTGTGTGATAGAAGGCACAAGTTAGAATGCATCAAAACCAAATCCTTTGCATTTTTTGCTCCCTATTTGTTGTGTTTAACTGAGTGGATAAAACAGTATGTACCCCAATTCCTTGCAGCAACTAAAGTTTAAATTTAAATACATAAAAACTTAAAAACGTAAAAGAAAGAGTTAAGAAATTAAAACAATTAAAATTTGACTTGTGATAACTTTTATTTCAAGTGGCATTAGGTAGGTGTATGCTAGTGCATGGAGATATTGCTAGGAATCAACATCCATTTTTGTATTTGTTATGAAGAGCACTGATGGAGTAATCCTTAGAGGATTTGAAATTCACAAACTTTGCTCTAACCAGTTCTTCTTCTACCCCACACTAGCCTTCACATCCCTATATGGTGGGATACTCTTGGGCAAAGAAAGGATCTCCGCGGTGTAGTATTTTCAATTTTGTAGTCTAGACAAACACAAGAAGATGGAATGGGGTTGTCATTTTGTTCCACCTTTTAATGAGATGTGTTGCATTTTCTTGAAGAAAGTCTTTATAGGATCTTGCTCTTTGGCATTTATGATGGTCTTTAATAGACTTAATCACCGAGTTAATTCCATCATAAATTTCACCAATACATGGATGATCCAAATCAACAAATCTCAACATAGTCACGATGGGCTTGGTAAAATTGAGCGAGTACTCCACACAATCCCACAACACCTCATTGAGGATCAATAATTTTACATTTCTAGCGCTCTCACTATTTGCTTGCTTCCATACATCCCGAAGGTCGTTGATAAACATGCTACTCAATGTTACTCTCACTTTCACTAGTCATCTCAAGACAAGCGTGTGAGGCAAATCAAATCTTAACAACCTAATAATAAATTAAAACAAGTAAAACATTCAAAAATAAAAATTATACAAATTACAAACCTATAAAATTAAATTAATGAATTTATTAAATTAAAATTTAAAAATTATAAAAAAGTAAATAAGAATGTTACCTCTAATAGTTGCAATGTTAAGAATATTTGGAAGATGTCTTGGGACATGTGGTGGTTGTTGACAAACATTTGGATTTCACTTACCTTGTAATAGACTTGTTTGATTCAAACAATTTGTGTCCAATTTTTGTCATTAAGTTGAGAGAATGAACATTGTAAGGTGTCCAAAATATGTGCCCGTACTTTGCCTCAACCAACAACCTTGCAACTTTACAATTTTTTGCATTGTTCATTACAACTTGGACAATGTTTTGAGTCCCCACTACCTCAATAGACTCTTAAGGATGTCGTCTATGAATTGGGCACTGCTCACCTACCCCTTACAATCAATAGCCCTCAGAAATGTTTTCCCTTTAGGCAACACATTTACCTTCAGAAACAAGGGACACCTTTGTTTTGATATCTTGCTAGTATGGTGATTTAACAATATTAAAAGGAACACCACATGCGTAAATTAAAATGGCCAATATCCTGGTCAGTCTGTGTGTTCATTATGGAATGCCTTTTCTAACGGGTTTGCATCTTTTGTTCTTTTGTGAGAAAAAGGTGAATCCTCTTCCCCTCCGATTGTAATAGGTGTAGACAAAAATAGGTGATTTGGGGCCACAACATCAACAAATGGGGAAATAGGTGGGTTGCTACTTGATCTTCCTTTTTTTTGCCATAGAATTCTTGGATTTTAGGGCAGTTGCTACATTTATATCCTCTTGCTCTTTGATGTATGCAAGGGTCCTTTGCACATGGCAACCCCTTTCCATCCAGCCCTCCATATGGTTTGTCATTCCGTTGAGAGCCATCAACGTTGTAAGGTGTCCACACAATATGTGCCCGTACTTTGCCTCAACCAACAACCTTGTAGGAGCTCTTACAATTGTATTTTACATTATTCAGCACAACTCCAAACAATGTTTTGAGTCCCCACTGCCTCAATAGACTGCTAAGGATGTCGTCTATGAATTGTGTGCACATGCTTCACAAAGGGGGAAACATGAATCAATAGCCCTCAGAAGTGGACACCCTTTAGGCATACACATTGGCCCATCAGAAACTAGGGACACCTTTGTCATTTAAAATCTTGCTATTATGGTGATTTTACAATAATTAATCAAGTGTTGAGAGACCATGTTTAAAATAAAATGGCCAATATCTTGGTCAGTCGGGTGTGTTCATAATGGAATGCCTTTTCAATAACGGGTTTGCATCTTTTGTTCTTTCGTGAGAAAAAGGTGAATCCTCTTCCCCTCCGATTGTAATAGGTGTAGACAAAAATAGGTGATTTGGGGCCACAACATCAACAAATGGGGAAATAGGTGGGTTGCTACTCGATCTTCCTTTTTTTTGCCATAGAATTCTTGGATTTTAGGGCAGTTGCTACATTTATATCCTCTTGCTCTTTGATGTATGCAAGGGTCCTTGCACATGGCAACCCCTTTCCATCCAGCCCTCCACATGGTTTGTTTCTGCGGGCCATCAACCCCACACAAATGGGATTTCACCTTATTGTAGGAGCTCTTAAATTGTATTTTACATTATGAGCAAATCCAAACAATGTCCCCTCCAACTGCTAGTTCTATTTGTGTGACATGCTTCCAAAGGGGGAAACATGAATCAAAGTTGAAGGGGATACCTTTAATACCTTGGCCCATCAAACTAGAACTTGTCATTTAAAATGCATTATGCATTTTAATAATTAATCAAGTGTTGAGAGAATGTTTAAAATAAAAAATAGAAAGTTAAAGTTTATAACAATATTACAATAACAATTATTTTTGAAAACAATTACAAAATAGTAAATATAAACAAACATTTCTAAAAAAAAACAAAAAACAAAATACATACCTCAAATCACCAAATGCCTTTGTTGCAAGTTCCTTAAACCATTTGACACTTGTAATCAGCTCTAATTAATTGAAAATTAGAGAAAATATGAAGGTGAGAGTAACTGTTCAATGAGAGGCAAGTATGCAAACGTGAGGTTATTGTGTTGTTGTTGAAATAGTGTTTGGGAGCATGTTTTAGGGTTTAGAAGACTTGTAATGTTAAAATGTTCGGTTTTGGCCTTTATTGACTAAAAAAAAAAAAATTGCCGCTTTTATGTGGGTTTGCTGTGGGTACCATAGATGTACCTCTACACAACCATATCTGTATTACATGCCGGATGTGTACTGGACCTGTACCCAGGGCCTGTATTGGTGTACCTGGTATTGTAGGTTTTACTAGGCTCGACGTTCACCAATCCTGCCTTTAATTTATGCGGAATAAAAACAGCTCAAGTGTCCAATCAAGCTGTTCACCCCCAAATCTACTGTCTGTTCAACGTAAAATTTAGATCTTCTCCCAAGATAATCTTCTCACTCAAGAAGTGCATGTTCAGAAGAGTGTCCCAGAACTGAATTTTATTCTCATATGGCCCGTGTATGAAAGTTTTCCCCTAATTAAATGGAAAACAACTTTGAGTGCTTAACCTAAAGAATAGGAAAAGCGAATTGAGGAGCCTAAAAGATCCATCAGAATTCACTGATATAAACTCCTAATCCTTCATAAAGATTTAAAAACTCCGACTGCTTTGCTACCCTCTACCATCATCTCTTGGAGCATCAGAATATCAAGTCTGTGAAGCAGAACTAACCTGTGCAGTGCGGGTTTTTTTTACAATCACTATCCAGTCCTCAAGTGTTAAGATTAAGAATTAGCATGCAGTAAACTTCCCAGGGGTCTGGCTTATTCAAAGACCCCACCAATACTTTTTTTGTTTCCCACTATAAACCTCCCTTAATGCGTTCTCTTTTGCATGTGAAATGTAGGACCTTTTCCCTTGGCTAAGGTAGCATCCCTCCTCCAAAATCAGAACAAAGGTCCCTTAAAACTTCTGAATCTTTGAAAACAGCTGCCAGATTTTTGGATCTGAAGATTGTATCTATTAAGACCTTTACAAGACTCACCTTCCTCCGAGTTCGTAGAGGATAGATTATCTTGTGTAGAGATTTTGGCTGATGGAAAGGAAGAGTACGAAGTGTGTTGGGGGATTTCCCTAAAGGGACTTCCTTTCTTGATGGGCCTCCTAGTTGGCCCCACACCTTTATCTCTTGGCTTATTAGCTAGACTGTTTTGGTACGGGTACGGGCTCGGTACGCTGAAACGGCAAATTTTTAAAAACCTCGGGTGCGATACGCTTTTGGGTGTGTTTTATATATATATATATATAAATATAAATATATAAATATGTGTATAAAATTATAAATTTAAAGAAGCATTTGCATACTTATTGAAATTTAATACTATTATATAAACAAAATACTTAGTATAAAAATATTCTCATAAATTAAATAATAAAGTCTATTAATATATAAATATATGTGTCTATAACAAACATAATAAGTTGTAAAAAATAAATAGTTGGCAATAATATATAAGGTAATACTATTGCTGAACTTATCAATAAAGTAAGTATAAACTTATAATATACTTTCTGACTTTCCACGAGATAATTAATAAAGGTTCAAATCATAATATAAAAATAATTATAAATCAAAAAAGAAATTTAACTTAAAAACTAAACATAACACAAAAGATTGTAACCCTAAAGTTTATCTCGATGGGAATTCAGAGCTGTATTCAAGGAAGTTGACACTAGACATTGTTAGCCACACCAGACCACTGCAAATAGAGGCTTCAATCTTCACTTTCAGATGCTGTAAACTGTAAACAGGGATTTGATCTTACTTTATTTCAAAAACAGCGAGAAAATCACAGATGAGAGCTCGTGGTTGTAAACTTAAAACAATAGAAGAGATAAAGATGAACTTCATGATTTTCCAAGGGTTTTTTTGTAAACTTCTGAAATATTTTAACCTACGAATTGCAGGTCATTCCCAATGAATTTCTAATTTTTAACTTGAACATTTCCAAAAAAACGTTTTTTTTTCCTGGGGTACATTTTGGGTACGTACCCACAGGTCCAGGGTACGCTTTGGGTATGTACCCACAGCGTTTCCATACCCGTACCAGTACTGGAAATGTTTCCAGTCTGGTACGAAGGGGGTGGAACGTTTCTGTGCAGTCTAGCTTATTAGTAACACCAGAAGAAAAGTGCGGCCACTGATCAAGTGGTAAGTGTGAAGGGCTAGGTAAATTGGAAAGGGAGTGAAGGGGAGTTCGCTCCAATGACATACCCATAGGGGGAGGATCAATTAGAAGATAAGTAGAAAGATTTGGAGAACATAAGAATAAGCCAGCTTTTATCAACGCTAATCTCTGTTTTTTCTCTTTGGTAAGTGTGTCTTCCTTTAAAACCTCAACCTCTCCTCTTCAATGCCCACAGTACTAGGCTTTTCAAAAGAGAGCTAGTTTTACATGACTGTGTCCTAGCTGCAGATCAACCTTTTCCTTTTCAAGGTATTCTTCGTCTTCAGTTGCAATGCGTTTATCCACTACTACATTATCTTCTGGGGACTTTCTGGTTCTCTTGTGATTTGTGAACCCAAGACCTTAGGTCACCAAACATGTCTTGTGAATCTCAAAGAACAATCATCTGCAAGATGTCCATAAGCATGAGAGAGAGCATAGCGAATGGGCACCTTTGAGCAGTCGGGTGATCATAATACCGGTGGCCAATAACAATCTCGACAGAAAGTTGCGCAAACTCCTTCATGCTCTTCAATAGCACCCTGTGTTAGCCGGAGACAGATGCCTTCAATGATTTAGGATTTGCTGTGTTTTGAACTCTGGAAATCCAGTTTGAATATTGACTCCTTCAAGCTTGATATGAAATTTGCATCCCAAATCTAGGTGAATACTGCCAAAAACCCTTTTTAACCATGAAAAGAAGCTCGGAAGGAACTGTATTTGTTCTGTTTTGAGTGTTGAAATGGCAGCCTTCCAGCTCTTGACCCCTGGGCCCCAACAAAAACTCACTCCTACCCCTAACACGACATGGTATGTGTGTCTGTGTATGAACTATATTTGTTCTGTTTCAAGTGTTGATATGGCAGCCTTCCAGCTCTTGACCCGCAACAGAAACTCACTGCTTTTACCCCTAACACTTGACCATATATATATATATATATATATATATATATATACTGCACGGGTACCTGTACGGGTATGGGTACGGTATGCTGATATGATTTTTTTTTAAAAATCTTGGGTATGGTACACTTTTGGGTACGTTTTATACATACATACATATATGTATGTATGTATGTATATAAATATATAAATATGTATATAAATTATAAATTTAAAGAAGCATTTGCATACTTATTGAAATTTAATTCTCATACATTGCATACTTACTGAAATTTAATACTCATAGAGTCATATCATTCATAGAACACGAAAACAAAATTGAAATTTCCAATACTTTGAGAATTGAGACTTGAGTTTGTGTTGATTCATAATGACATAATGTTCAAGTGATCAAAGTATATGCCGCCAAGTGGCAGTGCTGCCTTAGATACCTATCCATTTATCATGTTTAAGATCCATGGAAACTAAAAAATTACAATGCAGAAACATTATAGGCCCCATTAATCTACACTCCTACAATAGTGATGTGATATAGGCTAAACAACCTATAAGAAATCAGGTGGGCAAACAGTAGAGAAGCTTTGAGCCACAGTGGCTGCACACTATAAAATAACTTCTACTAACACTCCTCTTAGGCAAACATTAAAAAGCCTCCAAAGGAGTACACTCATACTATTTAAATGAAACCATACATACAGCCCAGTGTAACAGGAAGACTACAAATTGCAGTTCTCAATGAAATCACGATACCATCAACAATGGATACCTTCCAAAAAATTGTGGATTTGTCTAAAATTTCTATGCTACTCCTAGTGCTGGTAAAAGATTAAGCAGAGGCCTATTGATAAGTATTAAAATACAAGCACCAAAAAGGCAAATATGTCATGTACAAAATTCAACAGAGAAAAGGAACAGAGTTTCCCTTCACTGGAAGCTTTCACACAGATGCTGTGTACACCGGAATGACAGACACATGTTTTAAAGTTTTTATGACTTTCGGTTTAGAAAAGACGTTTTTTTGGTCCGGTACGTCCAGAAACGTACACACAGGCACAGGGTACGGCAAAACTGTACCCGAACCGCCCCCTGTGCCTGTGGATATGTTTCCGGATGTACCCACAGCGTACCCAGCCCCGTACCAGTACCTGGTACATTTCCAGGCTGGTACGTGGACCTCCAGGGCGTTTCTGTGCAGTCTATATATATATATGGTTGACAGGGCTGACATTTGCGTGTACACATCTTCGTTTAGGCATATACTTAATCAGTGGGTAGGAAAATTGGATATTGACCAGCCATTCTGGCAGTATATAAAACATTCTATATTTGAGTCATGCCACAGGACAGATGTTATTAGCAGTAGAGATAAGCATGTTTAAGTGTTTGATCAAGTGGCTAAAAAGTATTATTGTTACTAGATAGGGCGAGATATCATAGGAGGGGCATCTGTTGTGCATGTAAAATCAGGGTTTTTTATGGGCCTGTATATTTATCAGGATGATACGTTTTGAAGCTTTATTGACTATGCTTTGACCATTTTGAAGCTTTGTCAACGATTCTTCGAGTATTTACTTTTTTTGAGCTTTGTTGCAACATATGGTTATATGGTGCCAATAGTCTCATGTCCGAAGGATAAGCTTCTTACGTAAATGAAAAGATGCTACTTTGTTTCAGTTTTTAGTTTACAAAGTTTCTGTTCGACTATGCAGTTGAAATATTCAACATAATAAGGTATACTTGAAACTTAGAGCTTATAATGATATGAGGGGTCAGCACTGGGACATGTCCTAAGTGGTGGTTATATATATTTGTAGGCATTGAACTAAATTTTAATTTTTTTTAGCAAGTCTAATAGAGAACCAACAAAGGAGTTTTGAGGTTGAAAATACTGAAATAGCTTTATTGACTATGCTTTGACCATTTTGAAGCTTTGTCAACGATTCTTTGAGTATTTAGTATTTACTTTTTTTGAGCTTTGTTGCAACATATGGTTATATGGTGTCAATAGTCTCATGTCCGAAGGATAAGCTTCTTACATAAATGAAAAAATGCTACCTTGTTCCAGTTTCAAGTTTACAAAGTTTCTGCTTGACTATGCAATTGAAATATTCAACATAATAAGGTATACTTGAAATTTAGAGCTTATAATGATATGAGGGGTCAGCACTGGGACATGTCCTAAGTGGTGGTTATATATTTTTTTAGGCATTGAACTCAATTTTAAAAATGTTTAGCAAGTCTAAAAGAGAACCAGCAAAGGAGTTTTGAGGTTGAAAATACTGAAATACCATAATATCAGGTGGGCTCGATTAAATTATTCTCAATTATTCAGATATTTTCAGTTAGTAAATTATTTACTTGTTTACTGGCATCTACTTTTAGATTCTTCATATTGAGAGTTTTCAAATTTCAATCATGAAACAAAAATACAATATTTACATTTATTCATTGTTCTCCACCCTCTCTGGGCATCCCATAACTCCCAAGTCAAAGGGTAATAAAAAATGGGTCAAACCTAGTTTTGGCGAGTCTTTTTGAATTAGGAGTGAATCTATCAAAGTCTGTGCACGTGACTTGGTCATCAAAAAAGCAGAAAAAAAGTTTTGCTGATTTTGGCTAAGAGTTGTCTTGGTATGATTATCTTGCCAAGTGTTTTAAGAACCTTTTTGCCCCATTCTAAGTGTAATTATTCAGTTTCTATTTTAAAAAAGGAGGGAGATGGTTACTGCACTACTTTGTTGCACAAATGTGCTAAATACTGTTATTGTTTTGTGATAATTTCTCTCTTGAACGGATAGGATCTTGTCATGGTTGTACATCTTTTTTCACAGAGTAATTTTTCTATGCCATCTTACACACACTCAACACTCCCCACACGTACAAACATATAATGCAAGTAGAATTCCCTTCAAAATATTATTTCATTCTTGCAGTCTTTACCATGAATTCTATAATCAAAAGTTACTATTAGCATCATATATATACCTTTGGCATTATCAGATTCAATGGAAAATTCATCAGATGATATTAAAAATAATTAAATGTAAATTCAAAGTAACCAAAAGTTACTATTAGGATCATATATATACCTTTGGCATTATCAGATTTAATGGAAAATTCTACCTTTGGCATTATCAGATTTAATGGAAAATTCATCAGATATTAAAAATACCTAAGTGTAAATCCAAAATAACATTGTCTGCAAAGTCACTGTAAATACAAAGATGATAATGTGTTAAATGTTTGTCAGTGATATACTTCTTCACAATATTGACTTTTTTTGTAATCATTTGTTTTGCAGGTTCCTGACTTATTAAATATCAAGTTGTCTTTTGGTGAATAAAAGAGTTCTGCAAAATGGTAAGATTCCTAGTACAGAAGCCACTGTTTTAACATCAAATATTTGTGGATCAATGTCTCAATATAAATTGATCTATTTTTGAAAGAGAGTCAAACTACATCTTAATTAGTAAGATTGATAATACATGAATGTAAATTGTGTTTTGCAGGTGAAGTTCACAGCTGAAGAACTCCGTAGGATTATGGACTTGAAACATAACATACGAAATATGTCAGTCATTGCCCATGTTGATCATGGTATGAGCTACTTCATATTTGTTGGTTTAAATTTTATATTTAGGAGAACCAGCATTTGGATTTCCCATTAACATATTCTTTTTACTGTTGTACAGGAAAGTCCACTCTTACTGATTCTTTGGTGGCAGCAGCTGGTATCATTGCTCAAGAAGTTGCTGGTGATGTTAGAATGACTGATACTCGTGCAGATGAAGCTGAGCGTGGTATTACCATTAAGTCGACAGGAATCTCCTTGTATTATGAGATGACGGATGCATCTCTGAAGAGTTTCACTGGTGAAAGGGTCGGAAATGAGTACCTTATAAATCTGATTGATTCTCCAGGGCATGTTGACTTCTCTTCTGAGGTCACAGCAGCCTTGCGTATCACAGATGGTGCATTGGTTGTGGTAGATTGTATTGAAGGAGTTTGTGTACAGACAGAAACTGTTCTTAGACAGGCCCTCGGCGAAAGGATTAAGCCAGTTCTTACTGTGAACAAGATGGATAGGTGTTTTCTTGAGTTGCAGGTTGAAGGAGAGGAAGCTTATCAGACATTTTTACGTGTGATTGAAAATGCAAATGTGATTATGGCTACGTATGAAGATCCTCTTCTCGGTGATTGCCAAGTGTATCCAGAGAAAGGTACTGTTGCATTCTCAGCCGGTCTACATGGGTGGGCGTTTACTTTGACAAATTTTGCTAAAATGTATGCTTCAAAGTTTGGAGTAGATGAATCCAAGATGATGGAGAGGTTGTGGGGTGAGAACTATTTTGACCCAGCTACGAAGAAGTGGACATCGAAAAACACAGGAACAGCTACTTGCAAAAGAGGTTTTGTTCAATTTATATATGAACCCATTAAGCAGATTATAAAAATTTGTATGAACGATCAGAAGGATAAGTTATGGCCAATGTTGCAGAAGCTGGGAGTTGTTATGAAGAGTGAGGAGAAGGAACTTGCGGGGAAGGCCCTAATGAAACGTGTAATGCAAACTTGGCTACCTGCAAGTACAGCTCTACTTGAGATGATGATTTTCCATCTTCCATCTCCATCTAAAGCACAGAGATATCGTGTAGAGAACTTATATGAAGGCCCTCTTGATGATATATATGCAACTGCAATTAGAAATTGCGACCCTGAAGGACCATTGATGTTGTATATTTCTAAGATGATTCCTGCTTCTGACAAGGGGCGCTTCTTTGCCTTTGGCCGTGTCTTCGCTGGAAAAGTATCAACAGGTCAGAAAGTAAGGATCATGGGTCCTAACTACGTGCCTGGTCAGAAGAAGGACCTGTATGTAAAGAGTGTCCAGAGGACTGTGATTTGGATGGGAAAAAAACAAGAATCTGTTGAGGATGTACCTTGTGGAAATACAGTGGCTCTGGTTGGGTTAGACCAGTTCATCACTAAGAATGCTACTCTCACAAATGAAAAGGAGGTTGATGCACATCCGATCAGAGCAATGAAGTTCTCTGTCTCACCTGTTGTACGTGTTGCTGTGCAGTGCAAGGTAGCTTCTGACCTTCCAAAGCTTGTTGAAGGGTTGAAGCGTCTTGCTAAGTCAGATCCTATGGTTGTGTGTACTATTGAAGAATCTGGTGAGCATATTATTGCTGGAGCAGGAGAACTTCACCTTGAGATTTGCTTAAAGGACTTGCAAGATGATTTCATGGGTGGAGCTGAGATTGTTGTATCTGATCCTGTTGTCTCATTTAGAGAAACTGTTCTGGAGAAGTCAGTCCGTACTGTAATGAGCAAATCTCCAAATAAGCACAACAGGCTTTATTTTGAAGCACGACCTCTTGAAGAAGGTCTTCCTGAAGCAATTGATGATGGCCGCATTGGCCCCAGGGATGATCCTAAGGCTCGTGCCAAAATTCTCTCCGAGGAGTTTGGATGGGACAAAGATCTGGCTAAAAAGATTTGGTGCTTTGGACCTGAAACTACTGGACCCAACATGGTGGTTGATATGTGTAAGGGAGTTCAGTACTTGAATGAAATTAAAGATTCAGTGGTTGCAGCATTTCAGTGGGCATCCAAGGAAGGTGCTCTGGCCGAGGAGAATATGCGTGGCATATGCTTTGAGGTTTGTGATGTTGTTTTACATACTGATGCCATTCATAGAGGAGGTGGTCAGATTATTCCAACAGCACGAAGGGTTATGTATGCAGCTCAGCTTACTGCTAAACCTAGGCTTCTTGAGCCAGTATATCTTGTGGAGATTCAGGCTCCTGAACAGGCGCTTGGAGGTATTTATGGTGTGCTGAATCAGAAGCGGGGTCACGTCTTTGAGGAAATGCAGAGACCAGGAACTCCACTCTATAACATCAAGGCATATCTGCCGGTTGTGGAGTCATTTGGGTTCTCAGGTACTCTCCGAGCTGCAACTTCTGGTCAGGCTTTCCCTCAATGTGTGTTTGATCACTGGGATATGATGGGTTCAGATCCGATGGAGCATGGTACTCAAGCTGAGAAACTCGTTATTGATATCCGTAAGAGGAAAGGTCTGAAAGAGCAGATGACTCCCTTGTCAGAGTTTGAGGATAAGCTGTAAAGCTCATTTCTATAGTTGATAAGGTTGACATACTATTGTGTTTGACAAGATCGGAACATTTCTGGATGATGGAGAGTCTCTGGATCAAACGGCTCTCCTGTTGAGTATGAATACTTTCACTAAGTTTTTGCATATCAGGATATTTTTTGTGATTTTATTAGTAGTTTTGATTATTATTAAATGATCTCTTTTTTGAATGTTGAAATTTAGACCAATTGAAGCTTTTGTTGCTAGTTTTGGATGGGTGGGTGGTTTGCTTGATAATTTTAGAGGTGATTTTGCAATATTACTCAGATAGATTCCTACAGTCACATCTAGTAGGTGGTGGAAGGTGGAAATGTCTGTGAGTGTGTTCACTTTTAAATGCTGACATGCAAAAAAAAACAACATTTTTTTTATATAATGCTGGCTCCATGTGTTTATCTTTTTGCTATAAAACAATAGACTGTGAGCTGCGATCTGAGATGTCAACCGAAAGAACCTAATATTTTCTTTCCTAAACATAACCTTGCACTATTTAACAATTGAATATTACTGCAGCAGCTAAAAATATAAAAAACTAGCCACCGCTGGACATTATACTCTTTCCTTAAGTGTGTTATAAGCACAACTATACTGTGCCATAAATTGCATACCCTTTGCATAGACGAAATTTTTCACTGATGCCGTGAAGAAGAGATTGAATATTAGTGACCGCAAGTGTCATAATTCTCCAAAGAGGTCCTATCAAGAGAATCAAGAGATTCAACATCATGCAGAGAACCTCGTAAATCAGTATTAGAGAATCACAACCTAAACAGAAAATAAACCATTTATAAGACAGCATATCTCATCAAATGGGAAAACCCAGTCTATTTGAAGAGTTTCGTCGTTTAAATCTATATTAAGAATTTCCTTGAGAGCCTCTTAAATCAGTACTAGAGAATCAACCTAAACATAAAATAAACAAGGTTTAAGACAGAATATCTAATCAAATGGGAAAATTTCACCCTATTTTAAGAGTTTCAATGTTCTAAGAATAAAAATAATCCTAGCATGCATGAAAACTAAATAAATGAAATAAATTTTGTCAGAGCCTTACAAAATCTCCTCCAGACTTCCAAAATATATAGTAATAAGAAAATAAACAATTTAGTACCCAATTTTTATAAGTGGTTTGTTCCATTTTTTCTTTGAATAACTGAGATTCAAAGAGGGAATTTGTTTAATGAATGATAAACATCTGCATTATTTTATGAATGTTACGAGTACGTTGGTAATAAGTGTATTATGGAAGTTGTAGGTCTGATATATTCTACTAAATTTGTAGTCCAATTAGTATAGATGATGGTTAAATATGTTATGATTCATGAATATATTTGTTATATCTTTTTAAGAATATATTTTTTCATTTCTAAATTTTCTTCATAATATTTTTAGGAAAAATATTTTTATTCACAATTTGTGTGATAATTTTTTAAAATAGAAAAAGTTAATAAATGAATTGTTTGTTTTATAAAAAAATATAAAGATAAAATTAAGTTGTGTTCAATTATAAAAGAAAGGAGCCTTTATAACCTTAATTTTGTGTTGTTAAAACTTCCACTGTACTTTTAAAAAAATTGAGAGACATTACCTTTAGTATTGTGTATGACACTCTAAACCCTTAATTCGGCCCTCCATGTTATAGATGGAATTGTTTTAAATGTAACCATGAAAAGAAAACATGGGAAGAAAATGTATGTAATGGCAAACACTAATTGTGCATGTAATGACTATTCTTAAATGTGTGTAGCATATAATGTAAATGAATATGATATCAAATTAAGGTGTATGTGCTTTGATGTAACATAGGCATATAATGTAAATGAATATGATATCAAATTAAGGTGTATGTGCTTTGATGTAACATAGGCATATAATGTAAATGAATATGATATCAAATTAAGGTGTGTGTAAACTAACAATTGCACATGAGGTAAGGTATATTAGAAGGGATTTAAATGTATAACTATTATTTTGGAAGTGTGTTTTGATGTGATAGTTGTATAATGCATATATATTAATGTTGATTTGTTTTGTATGCGGTAATCTTAATGGAGATGGTTGAAGATTAATGAATTATATAATACCTTAAATTTCCATTCATGTTGCTTGACCCTTACCATCCATACATAAGTTCTCTATTCATTTCATACATCTACAAATTATAGTTGACCATTCCTATTACAAGTTTAACATTTTTCTAAATCGGTTTTTCTCCATTTTGTTGTGATTTTCATGCACCTTTAGAATGTAAAATGTTAAGGCCAAGGATTTTTGGTGGTGTGCAACTCTTGGATGTAAATTGTTAGAAGGTGTTGAATGCTAATGCTTCACTAATAGGATTCAATGACCCATAAAGCTTTCAAATTCTTTTGCTTGCTCACCATGCTTCTAGTGTTTGTTGTCACCCAGAAGTGCACCTTGATAGAGAATGGTGAGTACTCTCTCTCTTGTTGACAAAATTGGAACACCTCAAGGTTGTGGGTAATCTAAGACCGAGGTGAACCCCCAGAGTGGGCTGCTTCCCTTATGAATCACCTAAAAAACTAATAAAATTGACTAGGAAAAGAGAAAAGGAATGCAGGAAATATAAAATTGAGGTGATACACCAATGATTTGACACATATGTACAACTGCATACAAAAAATATATAGATCCACACACATGCACAACTCTAGGCTAATCTGCAAAATTAATTCAAAGGTTTAGACAAAGGGACAACAATATAGGGAAAAAATTCCACAACAAAAGCAATACAATATCCTGATAAACACGATGAAAACTTAGAAAACCAACGATGTGAGAAGGCAAAAATAGAGTTTTTCTATTCAGAAATGGAAGTGCAAGCTAGGACTACCAGAGTAGAATAGCTAGAGAGGTGTGTATGTATTTTCTTTTACAAAAAATCAGTCTTATTCGACTGTTGCCATCTATTTCAGACCCCTGTTGTGCACACAAGAATAAAAATATTATTTTTATTCACCCCTTGACTACCCTCCAAGTATGCAAGTGCCCCTGAAATAATTAAATAATCTTTCTCCAGTTGCTGTGTTGAAATTCATCCCTGATGCATTGAAGAATGGCATGCAAAAGTGTTTGAAAGCAAGTAAAAACTACTCCCTTGACCCCTGCGTTAAAGACTAAAAGCATGCTACATGGCAAAAGGCATGCAAAAGGTGTTGAAACAATTATAAACTGAAACTTTGACCCCTACTGCGTTGAATTTTAGCATGCAACTGAGATCTTTTCCTTGTCTTTTTGCACATTTTCTATTTTGTCTCTTTGTGCTTTACCTTTTGCTTTTGCTTTTTGGCTAAGGCTGCTTTGAAAATTGGTATATTAGGCCCTTAACTTGTTCTCTTTGACACCACCTCCTATGTGCATATCATGTAATGAATATAGGCCACACTTACACCTCCATATTAACATCTTTTTTGCTATTTTTAGCAGCTGTTATCTTTGACTACCTTTGCTAGTTTTAAAGATGCCTTTCATTCCAAGTCTGCTTAGCTTTTGTGCATGCTTTTGCACTCTACTTTGGAAACTCGCTAATTTTAGCGAATGCTAAAAAGATCAACTCTCACCTCTCACCCAATTTCCATTTAACACACTTTATTTTTAGCGAATGCTAAAAATAGACTTTTTGGCCAAAAATAGCCAACTTAAAAATAGCCTTGTTCGTTCTTGCATGGAAAAATATGGTAACATTTTGGCGACAACAGGGGATTGTTTACCTGTTAAACAAGAGATTAGTAGCCTTTTGCATCCATTGGGATATAAAGTCACATACTCTGTCAGTAATTTGCATCCTCTGAACAAAATGACCCGAATTACCTTCTTCAACAAAAGGAAAATATGTGCATGCAAGCACTTATTGAATTGAAATCCTAAACTGCCCTACTCTGATTAGATAGAAAAGGCAAGCTAAACAAAACCACAAACTGGTTGAGAGAAATAACTCCCTTTCCTTAGAAAGTGGGGCCATGAGATCAGTTTTGCAACTAGATCGCATGGTATGAGTGTAGACATGGCGTGCACTATTGATTTGCCCAAAATATCAGCCCATAAATGAATAAACACCTCTGTAGGATCTGAATTTTGTCTTTGTAGATGTTGAGGCTGATTTTTGACAACTTGAAGCTCTTTCTCATGCTCTGAAATCAGCACAACTGATGGCAACTCTGTTTGTGACCCTAAACTAGCCAAATCCCTGATTGGACATGGTCTTCTCATGACTGACAAATTGATTTTTCTAATCTGCCCCTCCTCTTTGTGTGAAATTTCATCATTTGGAGTGCTTAAGGCCCATTCTTGCTCATATTGGATGCTTGTAGATTGATTTGCAACATCTGCTACCTCATCTTTTGCAAACAACTTCATATTTGATCCCTTTTCAAGCTCAAAGGAAGATTTAATAACAAGAGACTCTTCATTGAAGAAGATAAATGATGGAGGTGTAATACTTACAATTGCAATTGGCTCTTCCTCATCATCAGAATTTTCTAAGTCTGATAAAACCTCATCCTCTTTATCGCTGTTTACATGCTGATTTGATATTGATATAGGCTAAAGATTGCTGATCTGATCCTTATAAACACTCACATGCTCCTCTGAAACATTATCTTTACGTTGTATCTCAAGAGATTTGAGAAAACTTTGTCTAACCTTTACATGATGGTCATATTCCTGCTGTTGCTCTGCAACTTCAACCACTTTCGTGCACTCCTCTATGGTAGGCTTAACCAACTGTGGAATCTCTATGCCCTCAAACTATAAGATCCATTTTGTCAGATTTAGCTCATTCCATAATGGACTTGGGAATATTAGGGAAGGGGTGAGTTGGGTTGTTATTTGATTTTGCAATGGTGGAGATGATTGGAGAGGGGTAAGATCTTGTGGAGGAGAAGGTTTAAGAAAGTTAGGAATTTGGGACTGAGATTGAGTGGGTTGGGAAATAGGAATGGGAGGGCTGCATGATGATAGTGAAGAATTACCCCATTGACAGGGTTTCCCAACACTATATTGTTAAGCTTCCAATTCTTCATCCCACTTTGATATTTGTGGTATCAACTCAAACACAAAGTCTATCTTCTCTTGAGGGCTATACCAATATGGCATAGGACCAGCCCAAGGGTAGGGTATCCTGAATCCAAACTTTGCTGCTCTGATAATGCTTGTTGTTCTCATCTGTACCATCTTCAACTCCAAGTGTAGTACATGCATATGCAAATCATCATTAGGTATGAAATTGCTTCCATAATATGCATATACCTGCTCTTGAAAAACACCATGATTAGGATAATCATACAAATTGTTTGGATCATGGGCATACTTGTATGATAGGGCTTATAATACCGATATGGAGGAGGATTTTGAGGAAAAGGAGGTGGAGGGGAGTAATAGTTTTCTTGAAACTGAGAATTCCAATGAGGAATTGAAGTCACGATTGCACGACCTTATAAAAATATGAAAATATGAAGGAAACTGGTCTACTGATTGAGAAAATGGGATTCTTTGATCCAATGGAGTCATCAGATGCTGAATATGTGCCTGAAACATTGATATTTGCAAAGACTAGCATCAACTTCTTTAGCAAATTTTGTACTCTCCCACCGGGCTTGCCAAAAACTACTGTCACCCAGAAGTGCACCTTGATAGAGAATGGTGAGTAATCTCTCTCCTGTTGACAAAATTAGAACACCTCAAGGTTGTGGGTAACCTAAGACTGAGATGAACCTCTAGAGTGGGTTGGTTCCCCTGTGAATCACCTAAAAAACTAATAAAATTGACAAGGAAAAGGGAGAAGGAATGCAAGAAATGTAAAATTGAGGCGATACACCAATGATTTGACACACACATGTACTACTGCATACATAAAATATAGAGATACATACACATGGACAACTCTAGGCTAATCTGCAAAATTAATTCAAATGTTTAGGCAATGGACAACAGTATAGGGAATAAATTCCACAACAAAACAATACAATACCCTGGTAAACACGATGAAAACTTAGAAAACTAGCGATATGAGAAGGCAAAAATAGAGCATTTCTATTCGGAGATGCAAATACAAGCTAGGACTACCATAGTAGAACAATTGGAGAGGTGTGTATGTATTTTCTTTTACAAAAAATCAGTCTTATCAGATTGCTGCCATCTATTTCAGACCTCTATTGTGTATGCAAGAATAAATATATATATTTTTATTCACCCCTTGACTGCCCTCCAAGCATGCAAGTGCCCATGTAATAATAAAATAATCATTCTCCAAGCTACTACGTTGAATTTTAGACCTGCTGCGTTGAAGAATGACATGCAAAAGTGTTTGAAAGCAAGTAAAAACTGCTCCCTTGACCCCTTCGTTAAAAACTAGGCATGCCACGTGGCCAAAGGCATGCAAAAGGTGTTGAAACAATTATACATTGAAACTTTGACCCCTGATGCATTGAATTTTAGCATGCAACTGATATCTTTTCTTTTTGTCTTTTTGCACCTTTTCTATTGTCTCTTTGTGCTTTACCTTTTGCTTTTGTTTTTTGGCTAACGCTGCGTTGAAAATTGGTATTTTAGGCCCTTAACCAGTTCTCTTTGGTGCCACCTCCTATGTGCATATCATGCAATGAATATAGGCCACACTTACACCTCCATATTAACATCTCTTTTGCTATTTTTAGTAGCTACTATCTTTGACTGCCTTCGCTATTTTTAGAGATACCTTTCATTCTAACTCTTCTTAGTTTTTCTGCATGCTTTTGCACTCTATTTTGAAAACTTGCTAATTTTAACGAATGCTAAAAATAACAACTTTCACCACTCACCCAATTTCCATTTAGCACACTTTATTTTTAGCGAATGCTAAAAATAGCAAAATGCTAAAAATAGACTTTTTGGCCAAAAATAGCCAACTTTTTAAAAATAGCCTTGTTCGTTCTTGCATGGAAAAATATGGTAACAATGTCGTCTAATGCCATATGACTTACATTAAAATTCTAACTATATGGCCCTAGAATGAGGATATACAATTGGAAGACGAAAGCGTCGTGACCTTTAGAGTGAAGATCATAATTTGTACCGAGAGGAAAAATAGAGGATGAAAGTGGATGCAACATCACATGCCCTAATACTGATGTAGGAAAAGTTGCAATTTTGAATCGAGAATGACGCCTTGTGAACAATTGTAACACCTCTTAATTAAACTTTGATGCAAATGACAAATTTAAGCTATCTTCATTATTATTTGGGTATTGGAGTGTTTCAAAATTCAAAGTACATATTCATAACTCAACAAAAGTACATTGGAGAAAATTTGAGTGAATTAGGAATGAAAAATGTAAGCTTCTCCATACGCCCATGGAACAAAATTTGAAATCAACATTTAAACATACCACCCATTTGGTTGATGCAACCAAATATAGATGACTCATTCGAAGTCTAATCTATGTGACCAAAATTAGACCAAGTAATTGTTTTGCTGTTAGTGTTCTATTTAAATTCATGTAACAACTTAGAGAAAGTCATCAGGAAGCAACAAAACAAAGTCTTTTGATATCTCAAAGGAACACACAATTTTGGGCTCAAATATTCCAAGCAGGAGACTTCAAATTGGTTGGATATTTAGATTTTGGCAATGCTTGTGATTTTGAAGATGAAAAATCTACATTAGGGTTTTTAATGAATTTTGAACAATTGTCAATTGGAAATCAAAGAAGCAATGAATGCCGACAATTTCTTCAACGGAAGCAAAATACAAGGCCGCTTCAAGGCAATGAGAGAAATTTTGTACTTTAGAAGGGGTCTTTCTGATTTACAGGTACAACATGATTCGTCAACACCATTGGTGGTTGACAACACTTGTAATTTCAATGATAAAGACCAAGCACATCAATAAAAAGTTACACTTGATCCGACATCATGTGAAAGAAGGCAATTCCAAATCGCTCCATTGTACTAATGTAGAGCAACCAATAGAGTTTTTGACAAAAGCGCTTGGAAAAGAAAATTTTGATAAGTTCTAAGGCATGCTTAGACTTATTGTAACCCCTACGGATTAAAGGGGGAATGTAATATTATTGTAGGTAGTTGAATAATTATAGAGAATATGAAGTGTAATTGCCATTTCAATGGATTTATATTTGTAAATCCCATCATTAGTTTATGCTGATTAACAATATGATGTTTGGTTTGCACATTCCACTTTATTTTCGTCCTCTTTTGCACAATCCATTATTTTTGGCTTGACATGGTTCTCCATTTTTTTGCGATTTCCATGCAACTTTAGAATGTAAAATGGAAGTAGCCAACACCTGTTAGTACACCATGTTTTGATGGCATGTGAGACTTGGGTATTTTGTGTAACAATGGATATCCACGTGGAAGATAACAATTGCACACGAGTTGTAAGGTACATCAGAAGGGATATCAAATGTAAAACTAGTTTGGAAATTGATAGTTTCAAGCTTATCCCAAAAAGGGATGTGAAGCAACATAAAAAATATTTAACCATAAATGATGCAAAATGCACAAACATATAAAAAATTGCATACATAATCTTGAACATGTAATTCAATCCCAAATAACAATTCCAACATAAGCACAATATAGTACAATTACTTTAGACAAAAGGACCATACAAAATGATCAAGGTTGGTCTAAATATTTATCACCTTTTTCTAACAATCTTGGAGATAAACTCGACTACAATGTGGTAGTCAACACATACTCAAAGGTTCTTGACAACGTTGTCCTAGGGGGCATGTTTAAGAATCTAAATGCAATTGCTAACTTTTCACCATGGTGACAAAGGAATAAATATTTTTTCTCCTTGTCTACGTCACTCAGTACAATCTGGAAAATATCATGTTACCTTCATCTCCCAAAACATTTTCCTCCAACCCTTCATATATCTCGAATCTATGGGCGTGATCTATTTGCCACACAAAAAACATGCACCCTTTATGAAATTTAATCTAACTACATCCAGGTATATTTTTAATTCCTCTATTCTTCATCAATCTCCTTAACAGTTGAACCTCATCCCACTTGCACACTTCTCCATAGATGTTTGATAGAAAAACATAAGTTACAATGTTTCGAGGATCCAACTAAAAAAAAAGTGTTGCTAAATCCCTTGTTTAAATCATAAAACAACAATACACATGCATGATAAAGTACTTATGACTGCATACTAATAAACATAAATGAAGCTTACATAGTTAGGGAATGTTCCATGAGACCACATCTCTTTGAGGCATTTTGTTGAGCGGTGGTTGTGTATGCTTCCACATTTTCCATACATCTATTAGAGAACCCACAACTACATCTAAAAAAAATCCATTTCCATTATGTTTTAATTGTTGTCTATGCCCTGCTCTAAAGCTCCCATTTTGACATATGTTGGGAGGATGCTTGCAAAGGTCGTGGAGTATAGCTTTACACCTACCAATTACATTTGCTTGAAAGTTTCCAATATTTTTCAACCAAACCATATTTTTGCATTGCATGCAAACATTGTTGTCCATGAGACCAAATATGTTTTAGGAATTTTGTCGAAAAATTCACATGCTTATACATTTTGCATATATATCTGCTAGGACTCTTGCAACTAAAACATTTAATAAAATTCCCTTATCCATAATGCTTTAGTGTTCGTTCACATGCCAAACAATATTTCAATTAATAAACATTTTTGTAATTGCATCTATGAATGGCGTTTACTATTGCAAGCATTAATGCTTGTTTTGAATTTACCATCTCTATTGTCTGTGTCCCATGCTACGATCCCCAAACAAACAAAAACAATGATGAGAAAATTTGTGAAGAAGCTACCTGTATGATAGAAAATCAAAATTGTAACAAATTGGTTACGGAAACCCCAATGATGATTAAGATCTCTTCATGACCTTCTTCACACCCGATCTCTCGAGTTCGTGCCGAGACAATCGGTGTAGAATGGAAATGGAAATGAAAGTGATGGTGATGGTCAAACTAATTGAGCAACCTTATGTCTTCGACATGCAATACTGGAGTCTGCAAATCTAAGGCGAATAATGCTCTCCTAACTTGACGGGATGTGATGGTATGATCTGATATGATAGCTACTTGGAGACTCCAATCAATGTCTAATTTTGCCGAGATTCTATTGGTTGGTTGCGGAACACGTGGAAAGTAACCTGCAGGTGCTTCGTATGGGTTTCCAAACAAGGTCATGGAAGTAAAGACAAGAGGTGTAGTGGAGATGCAGGGACTATGGGTGATTTTTTGGTCTGGTCCAGAAAGTCTTAGCCTGATCGGATGCTATGTTCAACAAGGAAATTTGTGCAATAATATCAGGTGGAAGTGGTGAAGATATGAATATCAATGTGCGTAAACTAGTGTCAATATCTAGTTGATAGCTAACAGGCCCATTGGGTTGTGAGACCTGGGGATCACAACCGAAGACTCGTTGAGGCTGATGCCCTTGTATGGTCATGCATGCAATCAAACCCTATTGCCAGGAGCATTCCAAAAGTCATAGGCTTGATTAGTAACGATGTTCAACGTATTTAACTGTTTTATTTTCTCAGCGTATGTTGTAGGTGTGCGTAAGACTGTTAAACGTAAACTTGTGTCAATGTCAGTTATTAACTCTGGCCCGTTGGGTTATGGGACCAAAGGATCACAATTTGTATGTATTTTCCTGTTGTGGACCATTGATGGTCATGTAAGATGAATTGATTTTCTTTCGGTAAATAAACTACCTATCAAGGGAAATCTAACCTATGTTTTTGGTATTTTATTAATATATCAGAATAAAACAATAAATCAAACTAATCTATGGAAAGTAAATGTTTTTGTTCTTTTCTAGTTTTTCAGACAATGCATCTAATCTAATAAAAAAATTAAATACAAACAATTATCCGGATGTAGCTAACTATTTGTGCAGATGTGTGAATCTAAATCTAAGATCTATTCTAATTCAATCAGAACCCTTCCAACCCTACCTCATAAGTGAAGAACAAATCATAACCCTAATAGAGCTATTGTTCCCCACAGCTTCCCTGGTAATGTTTGAAGATAAAGCTTCCTATTTATTTGATCTACTTGTGATTATCTAATTAATTGAAATGAACCGTTTCACTACTCTATTTGATATGTAATTGGAATCAACAATTTGAAATTGACAATTTGATGAAAAAGCAAACAAACACACAATTCTAACCTGAATAACCAAGAGCTTTGACAAATCCAGTTGTATCAGTATCTGTCCCCTCAGTTCTTTCCTTTCTTTCACCGAGTGTTCACATGAGTCCAACGGATTGGGAATGAAAATAACAACAACAAGATAATGGTGCTTGAGCAATGACAACTTGGGAGTAATCTGGATGCAATGCAAGTAGAAGAGAGATAACACAAGAGATCTGAGCTTGGCTATGCAATTCCTATTAAGATTATGGCAGCAAAACAATACAAGATACACAAAATTCTTAGGCCCTTTTTTCTTGAATACAAGCATGGAATATATAGGAATGGAGGCTAGGAGGTTACTTCATGCACAAGGCAAGAAGAGGCAGTTCCAACTAACTAAATCCATTTAAAAATAGGAGGAAGGAGAACCAATCAATCAAAGCTATTTTTAGACAATTTAGCTCATAGATGCATCCTAAAAGTGAAGTTAAGTGAATCGTCACATGTTAAAACATGCATGACGGATTCTGGAAAAAGCAGGCAGGACCACCGCCCTATGCAGGGCGGATATGGTTTCAGAACCGCCACCTAGGCAAGGCGGCGGTCCTGGCATTGAAGGCCAAAACATGCATAAAAAGAAGCGGGGAGTTGGAAAAATGCGTGGAAAGGTTAAGTAAGGATACCTAGGCTAAAAATATATGTTGCGAATGGGTTTTGGAGCTCAAACACATTCTTGAAAGGATTTTAAATCATCATTGGGGATTCTTGTAATCGTTTTTTCCGACAATGTAGCACATGCAATTTTGGGTGCGTACATATTTCCCCCTCGGAGAAGTATCTTAGGCATGAAAGGGCGTAAAACGTAGATTCTGAGTATGGCGTTCCCAAAATGGGGAGTTAGAAGCTATACCTGACATGCCTGTGTGTTGAAACATCGCCGTCCAAAATTCCCACTACTTGCAAAAATAAGAAGACTCAAGTGCAGATAGATAAAACATTGAAAAATAAATGTTAAACCAAAATGACAAGAGAACTTACCATTTGCGCGAGGATGATAGAGATATACCTGCACCAACGTTCAAGCCCTATAAACACATACACTCAAAACAAGGTTAAAATAACATATATATCAAAACAAAATCATTTTTCAATTCATTTGTGCATTGTTGATTCGGCAAATTTGGAGCTTTGGATTTACACCGTTTTCGACGAGAGCACAACCAAAACGACCATTGTGGGATATTGATCAAGCCTCCACGAGCAGGAGATCGAATGACGTGTTCTCGGGTTAGTTATTTCCTCTTTGTCTTTTTGTACCCTAAATATTAAAATGTCAAAAAGTTCACATAGGGGATACATTTTCAAATTTTCTTCTTTTTATATGAATCTTTAGGGTGGGCTGCCCATAGGGCATTCTTTCATTTTATTGAAAATGGTCAGATTTTCTTGTTTTTGAGATTTTTTAGGGTAAAGGGGACGTTTTGGAAAATCAGCTCAGGACCGCTTATGCCCAAGACAGGGCAGCGGTCACGGGACCGCCACATATGCATTCGGCGGTGGTTCTGAACAGAATGTACAAATTGTGTCTTAACTTGAATATTTTTGGATTTTCAATGTTTTTCTATGTTTTTGATGAGCTTATCATTTAATGTACAAATGCTAACTTGCCATTTTCTCATGTTTTGGTGAATGCAAAAGGAGTACATACATTCATTGTAGAGAGAGGGAGTGCAATTGGCTCCCTGACATTCTGGATCAGTTGACCTTAGTAATGACATGGATATACTACAGAGGAAAGACATCTAGCGGATAGTATGGGTGCCCCACTTCACTCATGCCAGTCACATTATACTGACACAATTATATTCCCCACTTCAGATGAAAGAATGAGAAGACCAGAACACTTTCCAATTTCCAGGCAGAGGGGGGAGTGGACTATCACTCTGGAGGATGTATAACGCATCCTTGGGGATCCTGATTCTTCTTAGACGATTAACCTTGGAGACAACTGGGTCATAGGGAAGCGATGACACAGTGGGTGCGCTTACATGGGAGACGCTATTGTCTCATCTAGCTCGAAGAAGGGGATGAAGGTACATTTTATTGCTACTGCTCTTGTTCCTATCCTTCAAAGGGCCATCATGGGTATCCTGTCCTCGAGATGTGATCAATTGGGACAAGGGAGGAGATACACTTTTGTACTTTTGGGCCCCCATCATCGCACAGATCGAGGGTCATGGCCGTAAGTATGCATGGGAAGTGGATCTTTTGGGGACTACCTATCATGACCTTTAAAGGGTAGTATGACTACAAGGGCAGTCACTGAGTCACCCCGTCTCATTATGAGTTGGATATATGAGCACATCACTGATCCATAGGGATCCAAAATAACTCTACTTCATCAGATCATCCAACACGAAGAAGGAAATTAAATAACCAAGGTTCTGTATTTTTAGTAATAGGACTACTGCTTTGTGCAGAGCGGCGGCTACAGAACCGCCGCCCAATCTAGGGCGGTGGTCTTGGGACCGCCGGTCTGCTTTGGGTGGCGGTCCTGGCTCTTTCGGACAAAAAACAAAAAATATGAAATGAACAACCTCAAAATTTGGAAGGTTGTCCGTGTCTCTTCTCCTCCATGACCTTTCCCATTCTCCAATGCACGGGAGGACATGAGAAAGACTATAAATACATGTTTGTAGAAGAGAATAGGATCATCGAAGCATGAAAGCAAGTGAGCAAGAAGTTCTTAGTGCTGGAACTGTGTTTTGTAGAAGAAAGGAGTGTTGAGATAGAGCAAGCAAGTATTTGGGAGGAAGTGTGAGATATTATCTACTTCTCTTTCATACTTATTGTAAATTCTGTACTTGTTATTTTGAATTGGCCAGTAAAAGTGGGAAGAAAGAGCAATTGCCCTTCCCGACTGGTTTTTCCTCCTTTGGAGGTTTTCCAAGATAAAATTTGTTGGTGTTTATGAGCTTAAATTCTTTCCTTTCCTCTAAATTGTTGGATTCCAAGCATAAGCATAATTCATTCACTAGCTATCTCTGTCATTTTCTAATAGAAAGTAGAACAATAGTGTTTATTTTGTGATTCTGTGGATAATTCCAAAGTCGAAGAGTTTTACAGATCATTTTGGTACCAGAGCTAACAAGTATCCAGGACTGTGGTATTCATTCTTGGATTTGTATGACAGTGACGAGCTATAAAGGCGAATAGTCTTTACCTTGCGATCCAGAGATTTCTACAAAGAAGTAGAAACAGAGAATTTGGGGACAAATGGAGGAAGAGAACTTGGTCCGTAGAATCGAGATGCTGGAGACCATGATGGATAGAATGTTTAGAAGGCAAGAAGAACTTGCAGATTTACGGAAGACAGCTACTGTCAAGCAAGAATCCATGGACTCAGTGGTTCGAGGCTTAGCTGAAAAGTTTATTATAGGGGAGAGACACCATGAGGAAGATTATGGGGAAGAGCATGAAGAAGAGACTTCAAACACAAGAGAAAAGGTAAAATCTGATAATACTCCTTTTAAAGTTGAGATCAAAATCTTTGAGGGACAAGTAGATGCAAAGTTGCTTGATGAATGGTTAAAACAATTAGAAGTCTATTTTAGCGTCCATAATATCACTGAGGCACAAAGGATCACCTTTGCACGTCTCAAAATGGAGGGACATGCTTTGGTTTGGTGGGAAACCCATCTAACCACTTGTAAAAAGAAGAAGCATCCTATTGTAAAATCTTGGTAAGAATTTAAAGAATTACTTAGAGCTAACTTCTATCCTATTATCCACAAGACTGACCAAATGATTAAATGGCAGTATTTTAGACAAGGCAATGGTCAAAGTGTGTAGGACTATACTACAGAGTTTTGGAGGTAGGCCATGTTGCTAAACATGGACTTGGAGGATGAGGATATTCTGACCAAGTATTTGGGAGGACTTCACACTCACCTTCGAAGAAAATTCATCTCGACAAAACCCAAATATCTCAATGAAGCATGTGTACAAACATATTACATAGATAATGAAAAGAAGCAAGGAGAAGTAGAGCCAAGGGTAAAGCAGTCGAAAAATCAGCAGAAAAAAGAGTATGGGCAAACAAGTAACAAGAGTAAGTGGAAAGGGAAAGGTAAACAAGTTGCCACTACTTTAAATACTTGTAAAGATCCCAAGAATTTTTGCAAGAATTGTGATATCAATGGTTATACTGACGCTACATGTTGGAAGTTGTATCTGGAGTTACATCCGAAAAACTGAACCAAGGACTCAAAGAAGTCCATAACAGCTGTAAAAATAGAAGGGGAGGTGGAAATCGAGGATGAATCTGATGTGGACGAAAGGCTTGGATGCATGGCCACCAACATGGACAACCAGGAAGAGGAGATGAGTAGACTATTCTAGATCAAAATCCAGATCAAGAGAACTAAGGTAAATGATTTGGTTGATACCGGTTCTCAGTCTAACTTGATTTCTGAAGCAGTTGTAAAGAATCTTGGTCTTGAGACTTACGAGCATCCACACCCTTATCCTTTGGGTTAGGTGAAGAAGGGTGTTGAAATTCATGTAACAAGAAGATGTAAGGTCAAGTTTGGGATAAATTACCAGTATATTGATGTTTTGGAAGCTGACGTTATTTGACTTGATGCTTTTGATGTTGTATTCGGAAGTCCTTACTTATATATCAGGGATGCTATATTTATGAGAAGGGAAAACCGGTATAGATGGGTCAAGGATGGAATCAACTACAACATTCGGGCATACCAGTGTAAGACATGGGTTACTATGGTAAGTGATAACCAAGCAAAATGACTTATTCATGCAAATCATAATCAGTTTTGTTTACTTTTGTTAAAGGATAAACAAGATGGGGTAGAATTTGCAGAGATTTATAACCAGGAAAAACAGGATTTGGATAGTATTATTCAATCTTTTCAGGAAGTATTTCAGGATCCTAGTGGATTACCACCAAAACGGGAAGTAGAGCATGAGATTCAGCTATTGCCAAAATCCCCTCTACCGAACATCGGGTTGTATAGACAATCCTTGCTTGAGAGTACTGAAGTAAAGAAATAACTCTGGGAACTCATAGACCAAGGGGTGATACGTCCGAGCACCTCACTGTGTAGTTTGCCTATTGTGATGGTGCCAAAGAAGGATGGTTCCTGGAGAATGTGCATTGACTACCGCGCTTTTGAACAATATCACCATAAAGAACAAATATCCACTTCCCCGCATAGATGATCTCTTGGACCAGCTTCAGCATGCCAAATTTTTCACGAAGTTGGATCTTAAGTCAAGTTATCACCAAGTTAGAATGGAGGAGGATATATGGAAAACTTCCTTCAAGACAAAACAGGGTTTGTATGAATGGTTAGTACTTCCTTTTGGGTTATACAATGCACCCACTACATTTATGAGATTGATGAATGATGTATTGCGGGATTTAATAGATTCATGTGTCATTGTATATCTAGATGATATCTTGTTTTTTAGTGCCACATGGGAAAAACATCTAACCCATTTACAGTAAGTCTTGCAAGTTCTCCGGGAGAAACAACTACTTTGTAATATGAAGAAATGTGAATTTTTCAAATAGTCACTTGTCTATCTTGGGTACGTGGTTGGAGGAGGAGAGCTACGAGTGGATCCAAAGAAGGTGGAAGCCATCACTAATTGGCCAACACCAATATTAGCCACATAAACTAGGAGTTTTGTTGGAGAAATACAATACATGCAGAAGTTCATTCCGGGATTCTCCATGATTGCAACACCTCTACACACAGTGGCCACAAAGAGTAAGGGTTTTGACTTGGGTAAGGAACAAGAAAAATCCTTTGAGTTATTGAAATACAAGATTAGTCATGCTCCAGTACTTGCTCTTCCTATTTCGCAGCAACCTTTTGAAGTAGAGACAGATGCCAGTGATTACGTTATGGGCATAGTGCTGCTTCAAGGAGGTAAACCCGTATGATATCATTCTGAAACTTTCACTTCAACAGTTAAAGGATATTCAGTATATGATAAGGAAATGTATGCAATAGTTTAGGAAATTAAAAAATGGAAGCATTATTTGTTGGGTAAAGAAACTATTGTGCACACTGACCACAAACCTCTCTAGTATCTGCAAGCATAGTCTAAATTGCAGCAGGCAAGGCACTACAAATGGATGGGGTTTCTTCAGCAGTTCCATCTGGTGATCAAATACAAGAAGGGTAGTACAAAATTGGTGGCAGATATGTTGTCTAGGCCACCCACATAGGAGAATCTCTCCTATTTGGACACCATCTCCCAGATTAAGCCCTTCACGAAGGAAGCTTACAGAGAGTCATATGCCTAGGACAAAGACTTTGGGGTAACATTTCAGAAGTTGCAGTCCCAAGGGACTGAAAGGATAGGGATTGAATATTTTTTATCTCTAGGATGGGATGCTCTACTGATGGGGGAAGCTTTTTGTGCCTAAAGAAGAAAGGTTTTTGTTGATGAGGGAAACACATACCTCGAAAGTAGCGGGACATTTCGGTGTTGGTAATACCCAAGCCCACTAACAAAGGTATGTATATTGGCCCACTATGTAGGAAGAAGTATCAAAATTTATACGTGGATGTAAACTTTGTTGTACTAGAAATCCTAAGACTAGGAAGGAAGGTTTGTATATGCCTTTTCCAGTACCTACTCATCTGTTGGGAGGAAATTTCTATGGATTTTATAGGAGGATTACCTATTTCTAAACATGGCCATGACTATATCGATGTTGTTGTTGATAGATTCCGTAAGATGTGTATTCTTAATGGCATGTAAAAAGAAAGTTAAATCACATGCGGCAGCAAATCTTTTCTTTGCTAATGTATGGGTGCATTTTGGTTTACCAAAGTCTATTATCTCTTACAGGTATTCCAGGTTCTTGGGGAAGTTTTGGACTACTTTTTGGGACAAGATGGATATCAGGTTACAAAGGAGCACAACTTTCCATCCACATACAGATGGACAAACATAGGTGGTGAACATGACTTTGGTATAGTTGATCAGAGGGTATAACAACAAATACCCAAGGACTTGGGATGAGTACTTAGCCTACATTCAACATTCCTATAACCAGGCAGTACACACGTCCACTATGAAGTCACCATTTGAAGCATGCTTGGGATATCTAGCTACAAATTTGCTGGACATAATAGTTGGACAATAGGATGAGAAGGATACACGAGACATAGACGTGACTAGAGCCAAAAAATTCATTGAGAGGATCCAGAAAATCCATCTCAAAGTCAAAGAACAACTAGAGAAATCTCAAGCCAAGTACAAGGCTAGACACGATCAACATAGGAGGGAACATAAGCTTCATGTTGGAGATAGAGTTTGGATTTACTTGAGCAAGGAGAGACTACAAGGTCAAGCACATAAGCTCAAGCCACTACAATATGGCCCCTTCACCATATTGGAGTAGGTTGGAGAAAATGATTTTCGACTTGATCTACCACCATTTATGAGGATGTACTCTGTAGTAAACTGTGAGAATTTGCACCTATATGAGCTATTCATGCTAGATGAAGATGAAGAAATGTAGTTGCTACCTTCCATTAAAGATTGCATCTTGGACTCACGAGGTGAATTGGAGGAGGATGTAGTGGTGCAATAGGTCCGCAAGAGTCTTGGCAGATTGGACTAAAAGGAAAGACACCAAGGTAGGCCCGATGGTACTCAAAGGAGAAAGTGAGGGAACTATTTCCTCATCTACTCCCCCACTAAGATTTTGTGGGAACAAAATCCTCCTAAGCAGGGGAGGTGTGATCCATAGGGATCCAAAATAAATCTACTTCATTAGATCAGCCGACATGAAGAATGAAATTAAATAATGGAGGATTTGTCTTTTTAGTAACAGGACCGCCACCATGTGCAGGGCAGCGGTTACAGAACTGCCGGCCAACTAGGGCGGCGGTCTTGGCTCTTTTGGAAAAAAAATAAAATATGAAACAAACATCCTCAGAATTTCAAAGGTTGTTCATCTCTCTTATTCTTCATGACCTTTCCCATTCTCCAGTGCATGGGAGGACATGAGAAAGGCTATAGATACATGTTTGTAGAAGAGAATAGGATCATCGAAGCATGAAAGCAAGTGAGCAAGAAATTCTTAGTGCTGGAGTTGTATTTTGTAAAAGAAAGGAGTATTGAGACAGAGAAATCAAGTAATTGGGAGGAAGTGTGAGATATTATCTACTTCACTTTCATACTTATTGTAATTTCTGTACTTATTGTTTTGAATTTTCCAATAAAAAGTGGGAAGAAAGGAGCAATTTCCCTTTCCCGACTGCTTTTTCCTCCTCTGGGTGTTTTTCCAGGATAAAACTTGTTGGTGTTTCTGAGTTATATTCTTTTCCTTTCCTGAAATTGTTGGTTCTAAGCACAAGTATAATTCATTCACTAGCTATCTCTGTTATTTTCTAATAGAAAGTAGAACAACAACTATTAATTTGTGATTCTGTGGATAATTCCAAAGTCGAAGAGTTTTATAGATAACAATGTCCTATAAAATATTTTCTCCCTTCAACTGTAAAAATATCCTCTCTCGCTAAGAATAATATATCTAATGTAGCCAATAGCTAAACCTCATGCATTCATCTAGTCCTTTGAAACACTTCTATCTCTGCCTTTATAATACTTAACACAACTCTTTGATAAAGTTTGCACACTCACTTTTTGATCTTCATCCTTAACCCTCTCTTGTAATCCAAGAACCTTGTTCAAGTATCTCTAGTGCATGTTTATGACATTAAACCCAAAAGTCTTGTTCGTCTCCTCTAATTAATACTATCACATTACCCAAAAATGAGCTTTAAATAGATTAGTATCAATACTCTTAACTTTGTGAAGTCTTCCCCTTTTGTCACCTTTAAGGAATATAGGTCCATAATATGTGAATAGAACCTTCCAATTCTTCCATCATCCTGCAGGACTTCCCCTTCTACATTCTTACATTATATTTTTTAATACCTTTCTCGACCAATGTCCTTAACCTCTGCTATAAGTCTTGGTTTCCAATTTCCCCCTTAAGTCTTAAATTGTTTCTAAACCTAATGTTTCAGTATTTTAGCCTAAGTCTCCTTAACCATTTATTGTCATAAGGCTTGGCAAGTATTTCAATGCTAGCTTCTTAAATGGATTGATTCACTTTCCTCAGTTCTTAGTGATGCTAACTAATTAAGCCCAAAAATTCACCTTTCTTCTTATTCATTCATCCTTCTAGTCTTGACTGATTCCCTTTCTTACTCAGTAATACAACCCACTTCAGGACATTCTGTCAAAGGAGAATTTAAAGATAGACTAAATGTGAATCTTGAGCTTTTGAGGGGGTAAACTTAAAGAATTAATAAGGTTCCAATATTAGGCATTTTGTACCTAGTCTCCTTCAATTTTGAGTTTCCACCCACCGTTCCATCCTTGCGCTCTGGTTCTCAACATGCACTACATATTACTAAATGATTTGGCAAGATGATGAATGTTCTGTTCCCAATAATTAGGTCTTGATACTCATCTTCGAAAGGAAAATATTCTTGGAAATTCCAACCATCAACTAAAATCCTGTTTTAGTCTTTCTACAAGTCTGTGCACGTCCTTACTAGGAAACTGTCATATATATCTCGAAAAGGAGAAATACATTCTTCGTAAATCTTTCTTCATCACCTTTGATACCTCCATACAAAATTTTCTTCAAAGTTTCAGGGAATATTATTGGGTAATTTACTTGTTATTTAGTTTTCAATTATGAAAACCCTAGTTGGAGGGTTTGCTCCACTGTAAAAACTTGATGAGATAAATTTAATCATTTCTTCACTATTAATCCTTAGTTCTCAGTTCTTAGTGATGCTAACTAATTAAACCCAAAACTTCACCTTTCTTCTTATTCATTCATCCTTCTAGTCTTGATTGATTCCCTCTGTTACTCTGTAATACAACCCACTTCAAGACATTCTATCAAAGGAGAATTTAAATATAGAATAAATGCGAATCTTGAGCTTTGAGGGGTAAAATGAAAGAAATTATTAAGGTTCCAATATTAGGCATTTTGTACCTAGTCTTCTTTAATTTTGAGTTTCCACCCACTGTTCCATCCTTGCACTCTAGTTCTCAACATGCAATACATGTTACTAAATTATTTGGCAAGATGATGAATGTTTTGTTCCCAATAATTAGGTCTTGATACTCCTCTTTGAAAGGAAAATATTCTTGGAAATTCCAACCATCAACTAAAATCCTGTTTTAGTCTTTCTATAGGTTTGTGCACGTCCTTACTAGGAAACTGCCATATATATCTCGAAAAGGAGAAATCCATTCTTCCTAAATATATATTCATCACCTTGGATACCTCCATACAAACTTTTCTTTAAAATTTTAGGGAATATTACTAGGTAATTTACTTGTTATTTAGTTTTCAATTATGAAAACCCTAGTTGGAGGGTTTACTTCACTATACAAACCTGATGAGACAAATTTAATCATTTCTTCACTATTAATCCATAAATTTCACCCCTGCAAGTTTCCTGAGCACTCAGATAACCTCTACTAACTATTAAGTTGTTCACTAGATCATGAACTACCCCCCTAACCTCACCGTGATCTCATTTCTTCTTACACTATCACACAGAATGCTCAAAGTAGAATATACAAATCAACATATCTAAACACCCTAGGTACAATGTTTCTATAGGTGAAATGAATCTTGTTTTTAACTAGTTACCACACTGCATACATAAGTTCAAACTAATCTTTTACATCCCCTAAATCACAGTATTCATTTTCAGTATTTTTTATTTGTTAGCTCAAAATGTGCACTAGGCACTCTGTCAAAAATGATTTGGAATTACAACAACTTCATAAGACAAGACTAACACATATAATTACATGAAGGTTCATTGTGACTTTCATATAATTCCCTCGAGGCTCACTCCTCCTTTGAATTTGATTTCCACTATTCAATGTGCCTATACTATGTACTCTCCTCTGTATCACAATTTCACTTCAAATCCCTCATTAGCAACCCTCCATCTCAAACAAGAAACAAAGACACCATTAATTAATCAAAAATAAATGAATGTATGCTTTTACCAAAATCAACACCATCCTACTCACAATGAACTCACAAGAAATAAATGCCAACTAATGAATGTACACAGGTTACCGTGATATCTCAGGATATAAAATTCATCAAAACTATTAACAAAGTTTCACTTCAAATGTTCTTGGAGCTCCAAATTCACCTTCTCATTAATGACCATTCAAATGATGGTATTTGATCAGTTAAAAAATAAGCTATATACTTTTTTTCTTCGAGTTTCCATCCTTAACTACCTACTATGGCCTCATACACAAGTCACGTGGAGGCTAATTGTTTACAAAAGGATCTTATCCAAGATTTAGGGAGTATAAAAACACCAAGTATTCAAAAAGTGACTTATAGACCTTTAAAGACTCTAAAACAAACATGAGAATACAAGAATGCACATGGAGTACCTTAATATTTCTAATTCAAGACAAAATAGGGCCTCCATTACTCTAGCTTGCACTTTTGGAGGGATAGTACAAGATTCAAAATTTGAAAAGTCCAAGCACAAAATAGCACACCTAAATGACTCACAATGATTTTCTATACCTACTGACACATCTTAAAACACAAATTTCCCTTCTACTAACCATGTTTACAAAATGGAGTGATGCTCCTACATCAATATCAAAGTAAAAACAAATTAAAATATGGCTGTCTTGATAAACAGATAAATGGACAGTGAAATTGTTGACATAAGCCATGATTGATAGATAGGAAGAAGTCGGGAAAGGCCTTTCCAAAAAAGTCTTGAGATATTATTTATATGCACCGGGAAAGAGTCTTTTCGGAAAGTTTTGAAACTTTCTGGAAAAGATTCCCACCAAAAATGGATGCCTTCGGCATAATTAATATCCCCATTTGTAATGACTGAAATACATCACACTAATGATTAGACTATATATATACATATATATATACACACACACAAACACACACACACACATATACATACACACACATACATACATATGTGTATATATACACACACACACAAACACACACATATATACATATGTGTACACACACACACACACACACACACACACACACACACACACACACACACACACACACACACACACACCACACACACACACATGCATCCAAATTTCAGCAACTAAAAAGATGTAGCTGAACCTAAAAACTATTGATAGAAAAAATAAAGTTGATCAATTATCTAAATCATCTATCTCTTTTTGAAGAGGCTTTCATGGATGTACGCATGCCACAATATATGAAGTTTGAGCTCTTTCATTTTCTTAGTCAAGTACTCATTGATTAAAAGTTTGGTCTTCATACCTGTTATATAGAAAACAATTGTTATATAAAATTAGAGTAAAGCTTGCAAATTAAAATTGATTAAAAATAGAACTGTCACCGAAACACAAATAACATAGGTTTTTCCCAACGTGCCTCATAATTAATTTTGTAAAATTTTTAGAGATCACATTCTTGGATATTTTCATCCCTAGAAGTGCATGTTTCGAAGGAAGATTGTAAGAAAAACAATGCTCACAAATTCTGTTGAACATCTAGTCAGATAGGTGTAGCTGTTTTGCATTTCTAGGAAGTATGTATTAGAGACTAATTATTTTTACACCAAGGAAAATAAATGTTAACATTATGAATCAATCCAATTCTACTAGTTTTAAGAAGTTTGTACTGAAGCAATCTCCAAGCTAATAATTGTATATTGAGCTCTTCTTTTGATCATGAAATTTCCTGTAAATACTCAACAAAACGGTTTTCAACAAAATTATATTTCCACTTTGTGTTCAATAACCTCTAAATAAGCAAGATGGGAAAAAGATAAAGATAAGAATATCTAATAGAAAAATGATCCAAATGCGATTCGTTGGGCCATCTCCAATCCTTAACAAAGTTATATGGAATGCTAGAAGACATGTTTATCATTAATTTATCTTTAACTAGTGAAATGATGAAGTGAATGATTTTCTTGTCTCCTTTCTTGAGCTAAAAAGAATTTTTAGCAAAAGTATATTACAATTATTTTTTTTTATAAAATTTGATGTTAGACTTGTGCTTATGTAACTGATATTAGGGTAACAAAATTATCACATGACATTGCACTTCTATTGGAGGCATATGCACATGACATTAGGGTAACATAATCATAGTTGATGTTTTTACGTATGAGTAAATTGTAACTATTTACAAATGTAAAAGTAGTGTGTTACATAGAGATTTAAATTTTTATGGATACTTAGACTATTGTTTATTTAGTGAGTATAACAAAGTGTGTATGCACCAAGTCGATTTGAAGTAATGTGTACATGATGATAATAGTGTTAGGAAAAAGTTTTTACATATTGTTATTTTGTTAGTATTGTATTCTTGTAGGTTTGTTGTTACCCGTTCCTATTACCAGGTATGCTATTCCTATTGATTAGGAGATGTTTGTGCTTTATTAATGACTATATAATATCCAAATGTAGTGCTTGAGAATAGTTGAGAGTAAATAAAATATTTTGTTGCTATAATTATGGTGTATCCACCTGATTTGGTATCAAAGTTGGCTCATTCTGTGAGTGAAATTGTTGTATGAGAAAAAATCACAACAGGAGTGTGGTTATGAAGTGTTGAGTTTCTCTATAAGGTCAAAATATTTATTATTCGTGCTTCCCCATAACATGGAAACATAAATATTTTAGATCTAAGAGAAACTTGTCATTTGGACGTGGTGCATTCATTTCTCATAGCATCTTATTGGGGTGAATTTGCTGACAGAAATTAGAGCAAAGATAAGATCGGGAAAATCTATGAGAGCATGGGTTAGGCATGTGTTGTATTTCCCCAGTCGATGAAAACCATAGTTTGAAAGATTTTTTTGTTTTATAAAGCAATAGGCATTACAGAGAGGAATTTAAGAAAATAAAAGTTATAATGAAAATGTGGCACATCTAATTGATTATGGCCTAGTTGATATAGACATGCTGGAACCATAAATGATTGCATTGGGTCTTTTCAAAACAAATCTCTTCATCCTTGTTCCTAGTGTATCGAATCAATCACAATTTTTCTTGTGATTCCATCCATGCGTTTTTGATCTGTGTTCAACATATGCGCATGCGAATTTTCTATATTTAGGTTTGTTGCATATATTGCAGCATTTTTCTAGGCATTAGATCTATGTGTTGGATAGATCATGAAATTGGTGTAAGAAATCTAGTGCATGGAGGGTATTGGATACTTATAACTGAGCTCATAGAAGGGCACATAAGTCTGAAAAGGTGTATGAACCTGATTTATATGAAGGGGACTCATGCAGAAATATTGTTAGTAATCCATTTATCAACTCTGCATTTGACACATTTCCTCCACGTTGCATTTGTATTGACAACTGATGTCAATGATCTAAATGTAGACGTCTATTGATTCATTCACTATATTTATATTGACAACTAACGTCTATTGATCTAAAGGTAGACGTCTATAGTTTGATCAATTACTACAAATAGGTGTTCCACGATCCAAAAACAATAACCAAGGTAATACGACAAAAGACACAAAATCCAAAGTAATAAGAGTGTCATGATCAAAGAACAACTAAGGCAAGGACACAAGACCTGAAGAAGCATGATCGACACCATACCCTCTCATACTGCTAAATGGGTGGAGTGATGGTACAAGTATGTATGAGTTTATCAAAAAAACTACTCGAACACTGATAAATTAACACTGAGCTTCACCATATTATCTTCCCCAAAGAAGAGACTATCAACATGCCTAAAAGTGTTGAAAATATAGATACAAAATCTCTCAACAAACAAGAGAGATATACTATACCTACTGAAGAAAATTTCTCAAAACAAGGAGCATTACAATACAGATGGTATATAAAGTGGAGTAAGAAGCTGAATGGTGGAGGATCCACGTTTGAAGAGTCCTCTCAACAAATGTATATATTTCCACTACAAGTGATTAGAAATCCACCCCAAATCAACATAGATTGATGAAGAAGATGTTTACATATGGTTCGGTGTAAAATGCACAAATCATGCGAATGAACTATTATCCAAAATTCACCTCCCAAGGTAATTTTTATAATCCTTACAATTTTCTTCGGGCTTGGGCAAGAAGAGATGCTGGAAAACCAAAAATTTGAAATTTTGGGGACCCCTCTACTTTTCTCTAACTTCCCTATCCTATAAAAATCCAAGGAGATAGGAAAATTTGCAAAAATATGAAAAAATGAAGTCAAGGGTCTGGTTTTAGTGCAAATTAGGTTTGGGGGGTGCGGATGGAACTGATGCGGGTAGTACCATGGTTCATCATACTAAGTTTGGGGCCAAAATGCTAAGGATGAAGAGAAACGTGGCCAGTGCGGAAAAATTATGTCCAGGACAGTCAGAACTTGAAAAGCCGAAATGGCTGCAATTCAGTGTATTTTGAAAAAGGTGGAAAAATGTGTCTGGGACAGTCGGGACCTGAAAATCTGAAATGGCCACAAGTCAGTGTATTGCGAAAAAATATGGAAAATTGTGTCCATAACAGTCGGGCTCAAAAAGGCCAAAACAACCACAAGCAAGGGAAATGCGGCAAGGCCGAATTTTTTATCCTGCGCGGTCCGTGGGACAGTTAGGACACATGAACGCGTAAGACCTGAAAAGTTGAAATGGCCACATGGAAGGAGTTATGGAAAAGGAAAAATTCAATGGCCCCCGTGGCTTGGTCAATGATAGAACCATGGGACAAAAAAGCTCGAATCAGGCGATGCAGAAAAAAGGAGGCCTAGAAAGCCCGCAGGACACTTGTGCAGCTTGGACCTGAAATCACCGAAACGTCCACACAAAGAAGGAATCAACAAAGGCAGAAAATCTTGGCTCAGACAACCTGAGTGCTGTGGGGACATGAGTTCCTCAAAAACCCACATACCCACAATATAAAGGAAAAGTCAACGCCTGACCCCAAACTTGAATACGGTCATAACATTTGATTTAGAGCTCTATTTTTCACAAAATTTGACTTTTCAGAAAGGGCACAACATCCTCTACACCACAAAAACTGGATTTCTTATTTTTTTTAATGAGGTTAGGTTTATGAAAATAAAATAAACATTTGCAGCCCCAATAAATTAAATGCTCAGTCCCGTAAAAGACAAGAAATCCCTGGCAAACTAAAAACAACTGCTCACACTCAAAAAACCAAAACTTTTGCATTTCTCAATAAAATCATGCAAAATTGGTACCATTAGAATTGTGGCTTTGAGACCAACACACAAAAATCAAGAAATATAGAATTTGATAAAGTCTTGATGGGGATTTCTCTGAAAACGTGGACAGGTTCAGAACAATGATTTTACTGGTGGTTGGGATGTATTTAATGAAGCATGGACATACATTTTCCCTGCTGCAATTTATGGGACAACATGGGGAGCTTTTGCAAGCAACATAACATCATTTCACTTCATTTAATACCTCTTGCAAGTGGTTGAAAGACAAATTTTAGAATTCTCATTTCTCCCTCTCTCTCTCCTCTCAGAACTCTATAAATAAGAATGCTGGGGTCATTGTAAAAAAAGATAGTTTTGGGAGTACCAAAACTCTGTAAAATTGGTTTTTTAAAGCCAATGTGCTGTAGAACCTTGTAGTGGACTCCTTGCATGGTGATCCAAGCCCTTATTTTGTAATAGATTGAATTATGCATATCAATGAAGCAATAGATACAAGTTTGTGGATGTATCTTCCCCTACTGTGTTATTTGCATTCTTCTTGCCTCTTTAACCTCATTACAAATATATTGTGTCTATTTTATACTGTTGTAGGGATTCATTATCATTGTGTGTGTATGAAATATTGTTGTGAATGCAGTTACTAGAATGTGGAGAAATTTTATCACCCCTTCTAGTATGCACTTTGCTTCTATTTTTCACACATTGGAGACTATTCTCACACCCTCCTTTTCTGGTGTATCACCACTTTAGTGTAGGCTTTATTTTCATGCACTCTCTCTCCCTAGTCCCTTGGAAAGTTAGATTAGGAAAACATAGTTTTTACCTACATTAGAGTTTATTGTGGAAGGTAGCTTAGGAGTAAGAACCAACTTTCTCTGGAGGTCTATCTTAAGTAGAAAGTCCCACAACTTGGAGACAATACCCATGTTATCTAGTCACACCATGAGCTCAAGCACACACACTTGTGTAAATCTAAGGGTGCTATGATTTGGTGATAACATTAAAATCATTGTGTGTCAGGTCGATCATATCTGACAATTAAAATCTTAGGTTTCTCAAGCCTGAGTGAAGGTGCAATACTCACGTGTAGCTCATGATCCTCAGAAAGAGTAAAGCATGCAAAAAAGGAGCTATGTTAATGTGTGATCCTAGTGAAGTAACTGCTAAAAAACCAATGCCATGGTGAGAATGCAACTTAATAGGATGAATAGGGGAAGCAATACAAATTATCTCAAAACATATGAGAGATATACAATACCTGCTAAAGAAAAATACTCAAAACGAGGATCATTACAATGTATATGGTATAGAAAGTGGAACAAGAAGATGAATGGTGGAGGAGCCACACATGTAGAGTCCTCTCAATGAATACCTATGTTTTCGCCACAAGTGATCATAAATCCACTCTAAATCAACACAAATGGATGAAGAATATTCCTACATATGATTTGGTGTGAAATACACAACGAGGTCATGCAAAGAAACATCAAAATATGTGTCAGGTCCATCATGTCTGATAGCTAAAATATCAGGTTTCTCAAACTTGAGTGAAGGTTCATAACTCATGGGTAGGTCATGATCCTTAGAAAGATTCAAACGAACAAAAATAGGAGCTCTGTCAATGTGTGATCCCAACAAATTCCTTGCTCGATGACGTGGAGAGAATGCTACTTAACTGGTGGAATAAGGGAAGTAATACCTTGTGAATGTTTACCAATACCTCTGCTAGCGAAACCCATATAACCAAGCATGCGAGAACTGAATGCATTGGTATGCTTCTCAAAAGAGCCATGCATGTGAGAAGAAGTAGGATTAAAAAATGTGTTACTGCAACAAGTATATGTGTCTAAGAAGAATATGTAGTAATAAGTAGTACAAGCCTAGGAGCATAAAATGCAGGAGCAGACTTAGAAACTAACAAAAGAAGGTTAGTGGGTACATGAGCAATATTTACAAGTGGATTAGGAGTAGGAGAATGGGTATGAAACTCCATAATGTGAGGATGATGCTGTAAATGAGAAAATGTCTGCTGTAGGGAGTGTATTAGTTTATCCTTGTCATAAATGAGGTTATGAAGAAGAGAGTTTTGATTTTTAAGGTGATCTATTTTTTTCCACAAATTTGACCATGTCCTCTTAAAGTCCACACACTTTAGAGAAAAGCATCCCATTTTTTGATGGATAAGAATCCATGATAATAAATAATGCAACATGACGTCAGGCTCATCCAAAAATGTGTTCGTGTGTGATTACAACACCCCCAAATTCAGACACTTTATGAAGTAGTGCATTTTATAAATTAAATGGTATAAATGGAAAGAGTACTGGTCAAAAGTTATGATGGAAACATTTCCCTGTCAGTAATGGTCCATTAAAATAAAAATGCGCTAATGTTTTTAATTTAAAAAACCTGTTTTGCTTTAAAAAAAAAACAGATTTTTTGTTGTTGTTAATCTTTTACCAAAAAGCCAAAAATGAAGAAGGGGTTAAAATAAAGCACCCACTAGTAGGAATCCATGACTTTAGCTCCCATATGACTAACCACTAAAGCTTTTCATGGGCCTCCCTCCCCTTTACACACCTTACAATCTTGGGGGGTGTCGTTTGTTCCCATTAACCTGCCATTTTTGGAAACCTTTTGGAAATTTTGCATGCTATTCGTATTTTTCTTGCATTTCTCCAAAACTAGGTGCTAGAGGCTTTTCCTCACGCATCAAATAAAATTCCCTCTGTATGGATCTGTGCAACCTGCATAAAAAAACTACCCAAAAAATTTGTGAAAAACCCAGAAAATATTTTCATGGACTCCTTTAGTAAACTGTGTATCTTCTCGTATGCATCCGTACGAAAATCCGTATCCTTTTCCACCTCTACAAAACTTCAAAAATTCCTGTCATTTCCAGTGGTTGAGTTTACAATCGCTCTATGGGTTACCCTCCGTTGCACACAAAAATACATGCTGTAGAAACATACTAAGCAATTCCATATATATAAAAGATATAAAACCCTCACTTATAAAGAACAATTACAAATGGATGTCTACATCATATACTAATTTAATACCATGAAAGGAATGGAAAAATAATTGTTCCAAGCCATGAATATCTTAGATGATAATAACACACCACATTTAATAAGCTGAAAATAATTCACTAGGATAACCTTACAAAAGGATTTGCACACAAAGAGCTAAAATATCATATATGGAAATCCATCATAATGCCATTGAATTAACCCAATAATCAAGATGTACATGTAGGAGGAGGGAAGTACAACTACTACCTAAATTAGTGGTGAAGAACTACCACTAACTGATACCGGTAGTTAAACTAACTCCATAAGACTAGCAAGCTAACTCCACATAACTGGTAAGCTAACTTAACACAATTAGTAAGCTAACTCCACACAACTAGTACACCTAAGAAAGCTAACCCAACAAGTGTAGGGATAGCCCAAGTGTAATAATTATTCTTATAAACAAATAAAAGGATAAATAATAACCTACACTAACAAAATGGAGGTTTGGAATTTGGTTGTTTATACATGTTTAAAATGGTTTTCTTCTCTTTAAAGATTTATTGTGATGTTTAAAGTTAGTATTATTATTCTAGGAGCTTCTAGGTGTAAGTTAAATTCTAATTAGATTAACAACTCAAAACATTTCATTCATTTTCAATCAAAAATTAAATGAATATCATGTTAAGAATCAATTGCATATCATGAACTGACACTCATTTCTCAACAAATTTCTTAATAATGAACTTGATAAAATAAATAGAATTAAATTAAGGTATGTACTAATTATATTTGACATCATTCATATATATGTTATGAGGAAATCAAAAGTGAGTCTACCTGTGAAGCCTCTTCATTGGAGGTCACATGTTCAAATTGACCTGCCACAATAATCCTGACAATGCTAGGAAGACCCAATGCCACACCACAATTTGAATCAAGGGGAGTGCATGTGTGTATAATGTACAATTATTTTCTATGTATTATATTTTGTTTATTTTCCATTGCCATATGGAAAATATGCAATACTGGGAATAAGAAACTTGTGAATTTATTCACACTTCTTACCATACCTTCTACTTTAGTTTCCTATTCATTAGTGCTATTATTAATCTCTTCTATTCTATTTTCTACACAATCTTAGAAATAAATTAAAAATTGAATGTATTATCAGGAATCACCTTGGTATAATAAAATGACACCCATTTCTCAATGAATTAGATAATAATCAACATGATACACCAACCATAGTTTAATTATTTCATACACAAACACAATTTAATGTTTATAGTGTGAGTGTGTGTGTGTGTGTGTGTGTGTGTGTGTGCGTGTGTGTGTGTGTGTGTGTGTGTGTGTGTGTGTGTGTGAGTGATATTTAAAATGTCTATGATGCATGTAGAAATTTAGGAATGATTGTAATATTCCTTAATTAATTTATTGAAAGTGATTATAGTGATTCAAGAACATGCTTATGATTAGAAAATAGGATTAGCTTTCATGATTGCACTTATTAAACATATAAGTCGGAAAATAATAAAAATTATATTATATGAGTGGAGGTGGAGGTCAAGTGCGTAGTATAAATGGAAAAATAAAGCTTTGCTTGTGCATTTAACAATGATTTTGGAGGAGAACCCATTGCTAGATGAGGTATATGAACAAATATAATATTATATGGACTCAACTATAAGTTATGTATGAAGATGTCCCATATCCACAGTTACTTTAACACCATAATATGTGTATGAGGCACGTGGAAACACCAAATTTGATACCACTTAATAATATTAGCTATCTAGCATAAATTTCTCTCTTTATCATCATATTCACTCTTTTTGTCGATTGTGGATCACCTCCAATGCATTTGATTTTATTTTCCACACTTTGAGGATGATTCTAGTTTTTTGGAACACTCATCACATACCTACAAACTCACATGTATTTATTTAGAGAATATCCAACCCTCTTTTAAATAAGAAATAGTTCAACACCACCTTGTCCAACCTATGATAGGTTCAGCTACCCAAACTTGTTCCTCTATGTCAAATGTTCATTTCTCCATTTGGGAAAGTTCTTGAGGTTATACTAAGTTTAAATAAAGGGCTGAATCACATGATAAATGTTTTTAGAGACGAATATACATAAAAAATCCCTATATGCCATGCACAAATAAGGGATTCAAAGTCTTCACATGTTAAGGAACACACAAGAGGATCTATTCACTACAAATGGTGTTTTAATTAATTTATGCCTAAGACATATACTAATTATTAATAAACATGGGATGATTAAAATATTAATAAATAAAAATCATAAATCCCAACATTGTGCTAAATAGATAGATAAATATAACCTCAAAATAGTAAAAGGAAAAAAGGTACATGTAATTCAAGAATTTGATTTGATTCTAATAATTAGACGAATGTATAATCAACATACTAAGTTAACACCCCTAAATTTACAATGTCAATAATTTTTAGAACCTTTATTAATTTATCCAAATTAACTTGCTAAGATCCCATGTTAAGTTGTTACAAGCCCATGAATTTTTCAACAACATATGAAATGAAGAGGATTTTTAAGTGTCTCCATGCTATAGAGAGCATGCACACTTACCTGACTTGAATTGAGGTTGAAGTCCTCATTACAACACTTTTCATTCTTAACGAGATTGAAATCTCATGACTAGTGGATTTGTTTGAGATTTTAATAGTTCATAGAGTGAACTATTCAACTCAACAAGGTTTAGAACATATTTTTCAACTTTGTGTAGGTTTAATATAAATAGGCATAAAACTTCCATTTTCTACTTTATAATCTAACCAATTGCACAACATAATTGCTTATTACTTCATTTTACAACATATTCAGAGTGTAGTAAATAATAACAGTAAAGATCCCATTCACGACTACCGACTTTCTAGGTTTTTTAATCATCTATACTAAGCCATATGAACTTAAGAATTATGGAAAAAAAAGTTATTACAATAGTGGAACATTCTTTCTCAACATTTTAAATTGCAAAGAGATTGTAAGAGAAACAATGACCCTAAGAAGATAATCTCAAATATAAATATATTCAGATCAATATATTTTAGTGCATGATAAGTGAAAGAAAAAATTGAAATAATATACCAAATATCAAGCGTAATTATAAACAAAAACTTCCTTCAAAGGTTTAAGTAAGCTAATGTACCTGTTATTATGTTGATTTTACTTCATGGTTCAAAATATCTATTTTTACAAGAAAGACCATGAATAAAATTAGATATGATGGATATAAAATTTCAAATTTAGCTACAAGTTAAAGTAAATCAGTGATAGAAGATCCCTACTTTAGAAGTTAAGAGAAAGTAACAAATAGTTGTAGATACTAAAATTTGGTAACTTTTCCTTTTGCAATGCCAAGTTTGGCTATGCTATCTTATTAAACCAACTTATCACATTTGGAATCCAATCAATATCTCCCTAGCTCTTTTAAGCCAACTTATCACATTTGGAATCCAATCACTATCTCCCTAGCTCTTTTATGACTTTCTCATATTTAAACTTTTATCTATCATAAATTCAAGAAATATTAATTAATAAAAGTGATAAACTAACTTCTTATCCATGTCTAACATACTAAAAATTTCTATTTTACATCAAACTCCTCATGTCCTGTACCATATAGTTTGGCTAGGATGTGAAATCCGGTCATGACCGACTTGTACAATCACGACCTTTCATATTATCTTACTCTTCTGTGTGGCCCCGTCGTTGGTGACTGACGAGAGGTTTTCAATTTAAATATCTTTACTACATCATTTCATATCACTAGGGCCCCGCCTTATTAGAATATTTCACCTATAGAAGGATATATAAGCACGTCAATATCACTCTATACCTCAGCTAGAACCCTTACAAGATGCTAATGTAAATATCAAACACCCAAAAACCTATATGGATTCCAAAACCATTCAAGACTCTCTAAAATATTCCTAAATTAGTTGCACATTAATTAGAGAAGCCCCAACTATAAGTATGAAGCACTCAACTAGGTCAAAGATATTGAAGATTGCACCAAGATCTCTAGATCAATAAAATGCACCGGAAGACGAGCTCCATCAATGCAAGAACGAGTCAAACAAGTGCAAAACACAACTACAATTTGATTAAAATTGAAAATAAACAAGAATATCACAAAGCGAGTAATAAAAAATCATTCAATACACTCCATGAATAACTTACAAAAATGTACAAACGACATATGTATGAGTAATATAAACACTAGAGTCAGATCGGTGAATGTGTAACTCCTCCATGAATAGTGGCCAAAGAGCCTAAATTAGGCATGTAACTCCCATGCCTGAAATAAAAAGTCATAGAAGTAACTCAATTGAAACCTCTTTTTAGAATTCGCTTCTTCACAGACCCATAAAAATTCTAAAATCTAAATCTCCATGAAACTAACAAAGTAAAAATTCATCACAAATAAATTTCCATCCACCAGGGCAAAAGAATACAATATTGCCCATTTACTAATATCTCAAAGAGCCATGCCTGCTCTGATACCAAATATAAATGCAGCTACAAATTTACACAGCGAAATCACTCTCTGTATTATATTTACTGTCCCAATATTTTGTGCAATACATTAGGCTATTATATAGCCATCATAATAGAAAACCAGTACCCTATAAAATAGGAACCCATACAAACAAATAACCCGTTAATAGATTTACGGGTACAACAATAATAATATGATCTAAGTATGTAATATTGTTTATAACAATATTACTATCCACCCAAACTATAATGTAAACATTAATATTTATTTTCCTAACAACTATCCATGTCTAACATACTAAAAATTTCTATTTTACATCAAACTCCTCATGTCCTGTACCATATAGTTTGGCTAGGATGTGAAATCCGGTCCTGACCGACTTGTACAATCACGACCTTTCATATTATCTTACTCTATTTTCAATTTAAATATCTTTACTACATCATTTTATATCACTAGGGCCCGCCTTATTAGAATATTTCACCTATAGAAGGATATATAAGCATGTCAATATCACTCTATACCTCACCTAGAACCCTTACAAGATACTAATGTAAATATCATTTCCAAAACCATTCAAGACTCTCTAAAATATTCCTAAATTAGTTGCACATTAATTAGAGAAGCCCCAACTATAAGTATGAAGCACTCAACTAGGTCAAAGATATTAGAGATTGCACCAAGATCTCTAGATCGATAAAATGCACCGGTTCAATGCAAGAACGAATCAAACAAGTGCACAACACAACTGCAATTTGATTAAAATTGAAAATAAACAAGAATATCACAAAGCAAGTAATTAAAAATCATTGGAATACACTCCATGAATAACTTACAAAAATGTACAAATAAGAGAGTGAATGTGTAACTCCTCCATGAATAGTGGCCAAAGAGCCTAAATTAGGCATGTAACTCCCATGCTTGAAATAAAAATTCATAGAAGGTAACTCCCACTAGTCTAATCATGTCAATAAAATGGTCAAATATAAATCCCATGTGACTAACACCTAAGTAAGATAACTCCACAAGTGTAGGAAATAATTCGCGTATATGAGAGCACCCCAAGTAAATAAAAGGAGATAAATAATATCCTACACTAACACCCCTTAAACTTAGATTAGTTGGGTGGAAAAGCGGGTCCTAAAAAGAGTCCTAATGAGGTACCAAGTATAACAAAAATATCATAAAGTGGATAATAGGAGAAAACCCATATGATAAAATCCCCACCAAAAGAGAGAAAACCCCCTAGAAGCCCCCCAAAAGATGACACTGATGTAACCCGCACCCTAAGAAGATATTGTAAGTGAAAATACTTTCTCTTAGTGAAGGGTTTGATGAATATGTTAGCAATATACTCTGATGTTTGTAAATATTTAAGATCAATAACCTATCTATGAATGAGCTCCCTGATGAATTTCATGTGAATCTCTATATGTTTGGTTCGCTGATGCTGGAATAGATTCCTACAAATATGAATGGTTCTATGGTTGTCACAAAAGATGACCGTGGGTCACTTGAAATTAATACCAAACTATGCGAGGATCCTCTGAATCTAGATGTCCTCAATAGAAACATTAGTATCTCATCCGTATTCAACCTCAGTAGATGATAAAACAATAACATTTTGCTTCTTGCTTGAACAACTAATCAGACTAGGACGTAGAGAGAAAACTGTAACTTGAAGTAGACTTACGATTTTGAATATCGCCAACCCAATATGAATCTGTGTATCTAACCAAGTCAATATCAACACCAGATCCATATTGAATCCCAAATATGTGTATACCATGTATATAGTGAATAATACTCTTGGATGTTTTCCAGTGCAAATCATGAGGCTCCTGCATGAATCTAGAGACTAGACCTTATGTAAAGGAAATGCCGGGTATAGTGTGAGTCAAATAAATAAGGTTTCTGACAAGTTGTTGATACAAGGAAACATCGACCAATGGTGAAATACAATCAAAATCAATCCTTGGATTGACTCCAAATAGAAAGGGATTCAGAGTTGGCTTATATCAACCATGTGAAACCAAACAAGTCAAGAGCATACTTATATTGTACAATAGTGATCCCTAAATTAGATTGTGAAATATGGATCCCAAGGAAGTAGTGTAACACACCCAAGTCATTCATGGAAAATATTTGATGTAGAGATTCTTTCACTAATGTAATATATGATGAAGATCTCCCTATGATAAAATGGCCATCCACATATAAAACCAAAATCAAAAGTGAATCATCTTGCTGTAAAATGTAGAAATTCAAATCAGAATGACATCTAGTTAATTCTACAGTAAAAAGGAAGGAATCCATCTTGACATATCAAACTTGAGGGCCTTGTTTTAAGCTATAGATAGATTTCCTAATTTTTCATGCTAATGAAGAATCCTCAACAAAACATTGTGGCTGCTCCATGTAGATATCCTCCTCAAGGTCACCAAGAAGAAAGGAACTCTTCACATCCCAATGATGAACATCCCAATGAGATGCAAAAATGGAAAGAGTGAGTTTGATAGATTTCATCTTGGAAACCAATGCATATGTATTAGTGTATTCAATATGAGGAGCCCATGAAATTTTTTTTGCGACCAATCATGCTTTGAACATATCAACAGACCCATTTGTTGCATACTTAGTTTGATATACCCATCTGCATCGAACCATATTCCTTCCATTATGAAGGCATGTTAAGTTCTAACTTTTGTTCCTAATAAAGGAACTAAACCCCTTATGCATAGAAGTGTCCCACTCACGAATTCCAGTTATCTCTCAAAAATTCTATGGATTAGAAGAAGAGGCATAGGAATTATGTGGCCCACTCAGAAAGTCTAAACATGTCCACCTGACATATGAAGGATCCCTAAATCATGTACCTACACTCAGGACTGTCTACCTAGCCCAAAGAGGAGTAGAATTAGGTGAGTCAGGTGGTGAATTATTATCCTCAAAAGTGTGGAAACATATATATGGAGATGGATATTCATCACTACTTTCACTATCTACACTTGAAGGAGAGTTCTCAACCTTTAAAATGTGCTCAACTGATCTGAATCATCATAATCATCGTCAAATCCAAATGAGTCCAATGAAATAGGAGAAGTGTCAAGTATGGGGTTTGAAGGAATTTCTTGAAAGTGAACACTTCTCTTGATGAATAACTTATGTGTATTTGGATGAAGAAGATGATATCCATTAACACTATCTAGGTAACCTACAAATATGCAAGGATTACTCTAAGGTTCCATAGCCTTGCATTTCTTCTTAGGTATGCGTTCCATAGCTAGAGATCTAAAGACCCTGAAATGCTTAACTATGGTTTCCAATTGTTCAATGCTTAAAAAGGAGTGATTCCTTTCAATGCTTAATGAGGAACCTGATTATGAATGTTGCAAGCACAATTGATTTCCTTTTCTAGTACTGAGGTGTCAATGATTTGGAGTGAATCATGCAATTAGCCATATCTTTCAAGAAACTATTCTTGCATTCTGTAACACTATTTTGTTGAGGAATGTATGAGACTATATGCTGCAAATAAATTCCCTATGATATGCAAAACTACTCAAACTTGTTGTTGACATACTTGTTAGGGTAAATATAATTGACATCATAATTATGCATTGTATTAGGTAATCATTATTTGTTTAATTATTGTTATATGGGTTTTAAACCATATTTTTCATATTACATAGTCGTAGGATTATTTGTTACATAGTTGGAACAATATACTTGTTTGTATTTAATTTAGTTATGCTTCCCAGATGTTCTTTTGGAAGCTTATGTAATTAGGATTATTGTTGCACTAGCGCAACATCATTCTCTGTTTGTATCTGGTTGTCCAATATATATAAATATTGCAGCCTACACCATTGTACTTGATTTTGATGATTAATAAAATATTCCAGGCTTCCATCCCTGTTTTAAATTTGGTACCAGAGTCAGGAATCTGGACCTGTGAAGCAGAGAAAGGGTTGGAGAGAGGTTGCAGTAGGAAGAGAAGTGTTTTGGAGAAGAATTTTATTTCCAGGAGAGCCTGTCTTGCCTCCAGCAACTTCCTAGACATCCCTGCATCCCCACAAACCCCTCTTCCATTCCAGGTGTTTGGAACATATTTTTTTTTTGCACTGGTGCACCCTGCACATGGAAAAACTTGTTACAGGAGCCATTCTGATTCAAAAATCAGATCAAAAAATAAAATAAAAGTTCTTTTCCCCCAATAAGGGGTTTTACCTCTAAATTTAGAGGTGCATAGATAGTTATAGGTAACTCTGCAGTACACTGCCATGTTTGGCAGACTTTTGGAGTGACCGAGCTTCTAACAGAGCTCCTGAGTGAGCTAGAAGGGGCAAGTTAATCCTAAATAGACCAATTGCTTTGTATGTTGGCAAGTTGATCCCCCACACCACCTATTGGGTGACCTGTACTACATTGATTGAGATAGTTGAAGAGCTTTGCATCGAGTCGCATTGACATTCGACTCGAACTCTGCACTTGATAATCAAGCTGCTTTGAATGCATTGGGGTCCTCTTGGATGAGAATCGAGCCATTTATTGAAAAGACCGAGCTTCTATTGGTCATCACCGCATTGTTATGATCATATCGAGCTAAAGATCAAGCCATAGGCGAGTTGAACGAGCCCCCTGCCTCTCTACTATTCGTCGGATGACCTACGACCTGCACAATTACAAACGGTGTCAAAATGTAATTCAATAAAAAATGGTGAGCCATACATTGCATGTGAATTTGTTCTACATGTGAATTTTTTTTTGTTTTGGAGGCCGAGCGCCTTCCACCGAGCCAAGATCAGTCTGAGCCGAACCTGCACCAAGGAAAAATGACTTTACAAATCAACAAAACTCAACATAGGAGAACCTGCGACCTGCTTACACATCAGAGTTTTACAGTCAAAGAATACGAATAAATATAAGGCACTGAGTTGTGTCTCCTCATAATCCACGAGCTAATCTCCATGCAGACCGTGCGACCTGCAAAGAAAATAAACGCGGAGATAGATAAATGATAAGGCGGCAGTAACAAAATACAAAGGTGTATAAACTAAAATAGCTTAGATCCGTTTTGATCAGCTAAAAAAAATAACTAATGATACAACTGCAGCACACTCCACGTGGTCTTTCTTCCTGCTGCCGCACAATTTATAACAGGTTAATCCATTGTTTGATTTGTTCATATATTCTAAGCTTCAATTTATAATTAAAGCGGTTAAACCGTTGTGTTGGATAAAGCAAGTGCTTTGGGAGAGAGGTACAAAGGTCGACTCCCCAAACAATCCAACATTTTAAAATATTTTGAATTGGCGCCAATTTTAGCATAAATCACCAAATATAGCGGTGAAAACCTCCTCCAAACTGCTTAACCACCGCTGAACCCACCACCATTTTTAGTGAGAAAAACCCTAATTAGGGAAAAACTTTTTTTTCACCTAATAGGCTTATTTTTTTGATTCTGGACAACATTTTCCAAAGGAGGGGTATTGGAAAACTTCATTTTGAGCCAATTGTTTATGGTCTTTTTCAGAGAGCCGTATTGGGCTCCGGAGGACACCAGGGCCCCGAAAAACAATTTTTTTTCCTGCCATTCAATTTTTCTAAATTTTTGAATGTAATTGTATACTTCAATGTATTGTACTAATTTGCAGGTTTCCATAGTCAACCAAAAACATTGTAACTGCTCAGAAATTGGCAGATAATTGTAATAAAAAACAATGAAATTTGGTTCTAAAACACTCACGAGATCCTAGATCTCATTCGCAGCATTTGGTATAAATAGTTCCTCTGGGAAGCGCTTATGGGTAAAGTCTATCACGACTACTACTGCACTTAATGCCTAATATAGCTGCAACAACTTTGTCTGGGCATCGAACCTTTAAATCGACGGGGAGTAATAAGGACACAATGCACACACTATGAGCCATCCCATCCATCTGTGAACGATTGCTCGACGTAAATCCGGACTGAGAAATTATCTGAGTATATAGCGAAGTTACGCACGCGTATGAGGATATTTCTTTGAGCCAGTGTCAATAATCACACAGACCCCTTTCAGTACTATCTTGGTACCACATATCGAATTCTTTCATGTACGTTAACGCCTCTTTCACATACCGCTAGGTATATAGAAAGGGTGAGCTTCTTCCACGTACCGACGGTATATCGGAAGGGTGAGTATATAGAAAGGTTTGGTATATCAGACTGATGGTATATAGATTGGGAGACCTTATACCTGAGAGTGATAAAAGCCTAACCCTGTCAGTGGATTCTGCAAAATGGGCACCAATGCCCCCAAATTATTTCTTCCAGATTCATAACTACTCAAGAGGAAACAACTATGCTGCATGGAAGACAAAAATCAAGACACAACTTGAGTTTGAAGATATTTGGACTGTTGTGAATGGTACTCTGACCAGATCAACTACTGATACAACACAACAACAAAAATTTGATAGATCGGATCAAAAGGCCAAACTAATCATCTTGTTTGGAGTGTCTGACGATGTGCAACCCCACATTCGAGATGCCAAAACAACCAAAGAAGTGTGGGATAAGTTGAGCATGGTGTACGAGGCCAAAAACAAGAATGTCATACTGAATTTGCAGAGTCAGTTACACACACTAAAGTTTAAAAAAAATGAGAAAATAGAAGCTTTCTTGAGAAGAGTTATAGAGTTGAGGGCTTCACTTCTAGCCCTGGGAGAAGAGGTCACTAATGAAGCTCTCGTTCCCATTGTTCTGGGAGATCTCCCCTCTTCATACTGCATTTTTTTGACAACGCTAAACTTGTCAGATATAACAGTTAGTTTTGAACAAGTTGGTAAACCTACTGCAACAAGAGGAAGCCATGTACAATAAAGATGATGAAGAGGAGCAGGCACTTTCTTCTCATCAAAAATGGAAAGGAAAAGGAAAAGGAAAACCTAATTCCTATCAAAAGTCCCAAAATTAGTATCAATATCAAGGGGACAAACAAAAAAACAAGAAATGTCCTATCTGCAAAAGAGGACATGAATTAAAAGATTGTTGGTATAATACATACAAGAAAGGTTCATCAAGCAACTCTGGACCTCAACACCAACAATATCACAAGGGACATACTAACTACAATCAAGGGCAGAAAAAGGGGAACTGGAAAAGAAAACCCCATCAATAAGGAAATATTGCTGAGCAAGAAGAACATTCAGATAATGAAGACTACTTGTACACTGCTCGATCAAGTGAACCATCCACGTCATCTAGTGATGTCTGATATGTTGATTCAGGGAGCCACTCGACACATGACCAGCCATAGAGACTGGTTTACTTCAATGAGGGACACGCCTTCAAAAAACCATGTTTCGTTAGGTGATGATTCTTCATACACAGTTCAGGGGATTGAGAACATTTATCTACCCCTTGGTTCACACACTTGTAGATTATCAGATGTACTATATGTCCCTAGGTTGACTGAAAATATGATGTCAATCAGTAAACTCCTAGATCATAACTTGAAAATTGACTTTGATAGTCATTCCGATAAGAAAACGTGTTTAATTCGAGACAAATCATGAGGCTCGAAAATAAATTACAAAATCCTCTAATGTGGGACGCATGTTCTAGCTTGATTTTGTCCACAGAGATGATCAAACACTTGTGGCTAAGAATTATACCTCTACATAATTGTGGCATCAGAGACTTGGTCATATCAGTTTCAAGTATCTCGAAACACTTCCGCTGGCACAATATGGTAAATGGATTACCATCTCTTCCAGAAGGATACAAAAAAGTGTCCTCACTGCCTAACAGGAAAACAACACAGAGCTTCATTCCAGAAGAGTACTTATTGAGATCATGTTAAGCTTGATCTAATTCATACCGATCTTTGTGGTCTGATGCAACCGAGTCATTATGGATTTCAGTACTTCATGCTTTGTGTTGATGACTATTTGAGAAAAATGTGGATTTTTGTCTTCGCAAGAAAAGTGAAGCTTTTGAAACTTTCAAGAAGTTCAAAGTAGCTGTTGAGAACGAAACTAGTCATCACATCAGAACTCTCCACTCAGATCGAGGGGGGGAATTCACTAGTAATGAGTTTAAAGACTACCTACAAGCTCACGGGATTCGTCGAAAAATTCCTCCTCCACACACACCGTAGCAGAATGGTGTTGTTGAGAAAAGAAATCATACTATCATGGAAATGGTGCGATGCATGATCGATGATTATGTACTAGCAAAGACATTCTGGGTAGAAGCAATAAAGAAAACAGTGTATTTGTTGAACATAGTGCCCACAGTTTCTCTTGATGGAGTAACACCACATGAAGCATGGTCAAAGCGGAAACCATCTATTGCACACCTTAGAGTATTTGGGTGCAAAGCAAGTATGCACATACCCAAGCATAATAGAAAGAAATTGGATATGAAATCAAAAAAAAACTCATCTTCATTGGGTACAGTGAAGATACTCTTGGGTACATATTGATGGATCCGAAGACCAGGAAAGTCTACACCAGCAGAGATGTTGAGTTTTTTGAGAAGAAGGAAGTAGAGACTCCTCCTCCAGACTCACCTGATGTAGATTTTCACTAGTTGTAAAAATAGAAGCTGATGTTCCTACAGATGATGAAAGTGATGATGGGGATGATGGTGATGATCAGATAGAACCACAACCCATGGGAACAACTCAACATATGCCCAAGTGGTATACTAGCATGTTATGAGATGCAAGAATGGATGCTCCACCGGATACATCCACCACTGGACCATAGGACTCGCATAGTAAAGTAAGAGAAGAAGTAAACTTTGCTTTGATGAGTAGAGTTATTGAATTTGATGAGCCCTCTACAGTCCAGGAATCCCTATAGTCAAAAGCTTGGAAATATGCCATGGATGCTAAATATAACTCAGTGATGAAAAAACAACTTTGTAACTTGTCGATCTTCCACTAGGGAAGAAACCCATTAGATGTAGATGGATATTTAAAACAAAGTACAAAGTAGATGGGACCAGTAGACAAGTATAAAGCGAGACTAGTAGCAAAGGGGTATGCATACATAAAAGAAGGCATTGACTACGAGGAGACATTTTCTCCCACAACTAAGATCAAAATGATCAGGATGATCTTTGCTCTAGCTGCATAGTTTGGTTGGAAATTCCATCAGATGGACGTAAAAAGTGCCTTCCTGAATCGATATTTACAAGAAGAAGTCTATATGACTCAACCTGAGGGATATGTTGTACCTGGTCAAGAAGCAAAGGTATGCATATACTCAGGAAATATCTATATGGCCTTAAACAGGCACCCTCGGGCTTGGTACATCAAAATTGATGAGCATCTCATATAACATGGATTTGTTAGAAATCCATACGATCCCAATCTCTTACCTCAAAAATCAAGGGGGGAGATTGTGATTGTCATTGTCTATGTTGATGATCTAGTCATCATTGGCAGTTCAGTGAAGATGATCGATGTAACGAAGAAAGATCTTAACCAATCGTTTGACATGAAAAATCTCAGGCTGATGCACTATTGTCTTGGATTGGAAGTATGTCAGAAAGAGAATCACATATTTGTTTCTCAGTTGAAATATACCAGACAACGCTTGAGAAATTCATGATGATGGATTGCACACCTATTGCTACACCTATGGAGAACAGATTGCAGTTATCTCGTTCAGATCCATCTCCTACGGTAAATGCCACTCTCTATCGGTAGTTGATTGGGAGTCTCATTTACCTGACCTACACTAGACCAGATATCAAATTTGCAGTGAGCTATCTATCCAGGTTCATACAAGAACCCAGAAGTTTGTCATTGGAAGGTAGCAAGGTGCATCTTGAGATATCTCAAGGGAAGAATGGATCTTAGTCTAGAATAAGAGAAGAACGACAACTTCTTCTTGTCAGGATACTTCAGATTCAGATCATGCAGGAAACATTGATGATAGAAAATCCACTTCAGGGTTTGTGTTCTTTATGGGATCTGGACCAATATCATGGGGAAGCAAGAAACAACACTTTGTTTCTTACTCTTCCACAATAAGCTGAGTATCGTTCTGTAGGTGAAGATATATTTGAAGCGATATGGCTACATGTCACATACTTGAAGGACTTAGAATACCACAGGACAAACCGACCACCATGTATGTAGATAATGAAGGTGTTCTCAAACTTGTTCGCAATCTAGTTTTTCATGAAAGAACAAAGCACATTAAGGTACAGGTACATTTCATACGTGAGCATGTCTTAAAACACAATATACAACTTCAATTTTGTCCAGCATCTGAACAACAAGAAGATATCTTCACAAAGTCACTTGCACGTGACAATTTTGAGTTGTTTAGAGAGTTCCTCTCCTCATCCCTTGAGGTAATGCAAAATTAAGGGGGGGCATGTTAGGGTAAATATAATTGACATCATAATTATACATTGTATTAGGTAATCATTATTTTTTATTATGGTTATGGCTATTTAATAACCACATTATTTGTCATATTTTATAGTCGTAGGATTATTTGTTGCATTGTTGGAACAATATACTTGTTTGTATTTAATTTGGTTATGCTTCCCAGATGTTCTTTTGGAAGATTTTGTAATCAGGATTATTGTTACACCAGTGTAACATCATTCTCTGTTTGTATCCGACTGTCCAGTATCTATAAATATTTTAGCCTGCACCATTTTACTTGATTTTGATGATTAAAAAAATATTCCAGGCTTCTGTCCCTATTTTACAATACTCACCACCGTTATCTTACCACATAACCTTAATGAGTTTCCCAGATTTTTTTCCACAAGAGCCTTGAAGTCTTTAAAATTGTCGAAAAATTTAGACTTCTGTCGAAGGAAGTAAACCCATATATTCATTGAGAAATCAGTAATGAAGGTGAGAACATATTTAGACCGAGAGAAATATAGTTTGGGCGATTCCCCAGGTACATCACTATGTATTAAATCCAATGCTTTTGTAACCCTCCATTGTTTTCCATTTTAATGTTTCTCTTCAACATAATTTTTAAGGGCACAACCCTCATAAAGACCCTTAGAAAAATAAGCATGAGGCAAACCTGTGACTATATCGTGTTTAATGAGTTGTTCCAAAAAATGATAGTTAAGGTGGCCGAATTGTTCATGTGTTTTCTTACTCCATCTGTGTGAGTAAGAAATATAGTAGGAGAAACATCAAGTGCAAAATGTGAGAAGATATAATGCCGAGATTGGTGATCTGCCCTTCCCACTACCACTGTAGAATCATTGTGTGACTCACCAATGACAACTGAATCTTGAGAAAATTTAAATTTCATACCCTTACTGATGTGAATGATCTTATACAACCTTCTTAGAGTTTACATTTTTATTTATCGTTACACTTATGATACATATGTGAATATTCTTCAAAGCAATCACTTAAACATATGATACTCACGACACAAATTGGTAGTTTTGAGTTTCATCTCTTCAGTGTCATAGAAGACATGTATGAAAGGGTTCGAAGGATGTGAGGTCGGGTCTGTGAAGTCAACTTATGTGACGGTCCCACCCCTTCGCATTCAATAACGAATTTGATTTCAATTTAAAACTCCAATTATTATAAGAGTCATTTCATCTTCTTAGGTTCTACCTTATTAGAATTTTTCACCTATAGAAGACTATAAGCAAGTCATTGATGACTTCTATTTGATGGACTCAACGGAGACTCTTAATAGCTCATATTGCAAAAAAAATTCCAAAATGTGACTCAAAGGTGTTCCTAATATTTTCCTTCAAATCACTTGCATATCATATAGAGTAGTCCCATACTACAAGTTTGCAATAGGCACACTCAACCATGTCAAATAGTATAGATTCATCCATTTCCAAGCATGAGGAAGGGTCAGTAGAGCCATGTTTTAGCAAGAGCAAATTTTTTGATCACTTCTTCAATTGATCCTGCAAATTTTGTTTCCCATCAACAACAGGGTTAGAGTCACACCATATCTCACTGACTATTGCATTGGGTACATTCCATGCTATATCAACTTAGCCCTCTATCTTGGTGTCAAGTTAGACACAAGGGCACCCCTAAGGGCTATGGTTAGCTATGTGGCACACTCTACACAAAACACTCGTAAGGGAACATACAAAATGGGGATTGATCCCATAGACATAGGGCATGTAGTGTGACACAATTTGGACTGGTATAGAAAGAACTAGTTGAATCTAACTACCGAGGGTAGTCCAGTCTAACCACACACATGTTTTCAAATGCAATCTTAAAGATTGGAACTTACTGAATAAATCTAATGAAAGGTGTTCACATGTTACTAGGATTTCCAACTAATGAGCTCGTTCCCCAAGTCATGACCTCTCATCATATGTTGTATTCCCAAGCTAACTGTAAGCAAGAGTGGTACATACTTAATGAGATATCATTTATAAATTCAACATGAAATTGGAGCATCAGGAGAAAGTTATCGGTCCCAGACTATTACAAGGGTCCTAGACCCTACAACTCACAACGGTTAGTACCCATATAGATTAGTTATTAACGGCATTCATTAAATTGGCTCATTATTAGTACCCATTAAGTTATCTGATCTCCTCCTTTCATGTGTTGGCACTCAAAATCAGAAATTCACTCTTTAGACACTGCTAGTTTGTGACAATGCCAAGGCTTGCTAGAGGACTAAATCATAACCTACCCATTCCCACTTAGCATATCTCCGAAAGTATCTTGTTTACAGAAATAGAAAGATAGCTTACATAATGAGAAAGTTTGTCATCACAACAGGCCGACACTATGATAATTATTTCACCGGGAACTCCTCCATGTATGGTGATTTATAATGGTTTGGTGTGTAGTAATCTAGAAACACAATGGAACATACATGGATTGGGCATGAAGAATACCATGCAGGCTATTGATATAATGGTGCTCAAATTGAAATGGCAAATCTGAAAAATAACAATGCAACATTATATCCCATCATTAACCTTTTTAATGATAGTTGCACTTATAAAATCTCACCCATGCAATTACTTCGGAAGCTGTTACCAAATCCACTCGGAGATGTTTGAACAGTAATCATCCTAGAGACAACTTCATTAGCTATAACCTTTTAAAATATAAGCTTCACTTTTGAACCACACCTTCACAATGACTCCTTTTTACAGCTTATACTAAAAACATCAGGCTATAAATTAAATTTCCTATGCTAAATGAGGGGGGGTGGCCTTTCTAGTTTATGATAGACTTGTCAAGCTGGATCAGTTGACCCTAGTCCATAAGACTGAGTTTGACATAGGATAATCTCTTCCGAGCTCAATCATGGATAGACAATGGTCCTAAACTCTTAGAGCTTTACATGTAGGATTATCCGAGCTAGGATAAGATGAAACCTTATCTATTTCACATGGGTTCCACCTTTCTAGATTTTAGGTACAAATAAAATATTCACCAAGCTAGTATGTATGAGCATCAGGGCTTTGATCATTATTACAGTGAGTTGATAATATTTATAATTTCAGTAAATCATGTAGACCCTTATTGACTTTTGACCCTTTTGGGCATTACCCAGACCACTTACGACAAATATTTACTTTTTTGACCATTGATTGTTACTACAACATTCCTCGATTGTACTTTGACTATTACCGCATCTATAATTTATCGGCGGTAGTACGTATTGGCAAAACCCTCATTATCTTCTATCAGACACTACTACTCAAGTATGCTTAATAACACCCTATTCATAATACATACATTAGTGAAATAGAAATCATGGAGGAAACTTCTAGTAACTGACAGGTCATCGAATTTCGAGAGTAAAATGCATAAAATCTAGTAAAATGTAAAGCATAAAGTCAAAAACTTCCACAACTTCATACTGCATGTTTTCCTTCCCTGGTCAAAGCCATCACAATATTGGTCAAAGAAAATGTATCTCTGGTCATCCACCGAACTCCATAAATAACGGTCACTTGGACCGAAGATGTCCAAATCCAAGACTGAAGGCTTTCAAGTTCATATATTTTTAGTGGGTCTTCTAGATCTCTAAAATAGGAATGTAGCTCCCATACCTCGAAAAAATCATCTCACAGAAGTAACTCCCACTAGTATACTCATGAAAGTAAACATGTAACTTCTATTTGACTAACCTGGAAATCATATGCCAGCTACATTGATACACTCACTTCTCACACTGTAGCAAAAGGCACCTGAAGTCTCCCTAAAATATCATAAATAACATCATGCATTAACAATCATTAGGGAAGTCTAGTTATCCTACAAATCTAAAGCTTCTTAGCAGGTCAATACAACAATCTCTCTCATCTACAAGTTCTCAAAGCATCCCTATCCCCAAGTATCTTAGCAAGATGCCAACTCAACTCAAGAATTTCTAGAGGTGGTTATGTCCATATCTAAACTTGACCACATCACCCTATCGGAGTAGTGCCAATGTCGACGATGTGTAGGGGGTGCCCACAACCCCAACTATGTTTTTGTTTTCACAGAGACATGATGGACATCTATAGTTAGGGTTTGAGATCATGATCATAGTCACACTTAGAGAGATTCACAACTATGATCACAATATATGAGGGTTTGATCAATGACAAATAGTTTCAGATATACTGCAACAATGTGTATTGAATTTGGCAGAGCATAACCACCAAGCATAGGTCCAAGACTCAGCACAAAAGGGTCAAGATTTCTCATACGGGTATGGTAATGATTTGATGAAGTGTATTGCAGGTTTCTAGGGTTTCCGTGTTAGTTTCCATGTTACAGTCCCAACTCATCTCAAGCACGTATCAAGTTTAGATCTCTCTATTCCAGGGAAGTGCATTCTCCCATAGGACTTTCCAGAACTCATCTATAATTTAGCTAGAGTGTAGTCACTCTTTTGTGCTTTCAAGACTGTATACTTCAAGTTAGGATTATACGACTAAAAGTTACAGAGTATACAAAGTGTTATTCTACATTGCTGGTTCAACTAATGTTGGAAGTCTAATTAATCATAATAATAACCTATTAGCTAACCCTTATCATCCTTTAGTGTACTAATTCCACCTAGCTATACATCAATTAGGTTCTCTATGTCTGACCTCTACATTGAGGTCTGTAATGTCATCTTTGTGCTATTTAAGCATATCACTTATCACTTTATTATTTGTTACACGTATGAGTGCATTAGTCTCATCATGGACTATCAATGGTTGGATTAGTAAATTTATTAGATCTAAATAATCTACCTATTACATAACTCTTACATCCTGAATTATTTTTGTGCTAAATTTCCATGAGATAATTTACTTTAGGGTGTAAACATTTGGCAAACCCAACGTTTAATTTGAATCAAATTTCCCACTCAAACCCTGAGTGACCATCCAGTTTTCTTGAATTGATCATCTGGGGTATTCTTAGCTATCCTCTCGTCTATGTGCACTATCATGCCTCTTCCTTCAAAAATTATATGTTCGTCATTTCTAACCTAACGGCCCCCTTTCCTCATTCTCGGTATGGGTTACAATACCTTCTCACCAAGGTCCATGTCCATCGCCTCATCTGAAAGAAGGGGGTTTCTCTATGATGGTTCTACTTCCCTCGTGAATGATAACGTGGCTCCTACTTATATTGATATACAAGATGAATATATTCCTTTTACTCAATAACATCCAACCCACTTCTTCATCCATGACTACTAAAGTTAATGCTATCACAATATGAAGCAATAAGAAACTAGTTGGGGGAAACACACCTTTACCACCACCAAATATGCCTCCTTAAACTATATATAGTGCCCCTTCTAAATATTCTAATATATTAGATAAATTAAATAACACACCCACTAAGATATCTCTTTTAGAACTATTGCAAAAGGCACCTATTTATAAGGATATATTAAATGAGACTTTACTACATGCTACCTTGCCTCATATTACTCAACCTATTACTTTTTCATCTATTATGGACACATTTAAAGCCATGGATAAGGAAATCACATTTAGTGCGAATGATATCCTACCTTCACTTGATGAGGATCCTTTCTCACCTCTTCTTATTATGGCTCAAATCCAATGATTCCTCATTAAGTATTTCTTCATCGATAATGGATCCTATCTCAATATGTGTCCTAGTTTTAACTTATAAATATGTGATTTTATATGTATATAATTGACACAAATATTACTACCATGAGAGGTTTTGATAAAATTACATGATCTAGATTAGGAACTATTACTCTTGACCTCTTGGTTAGACCTAAAAAGTTTCCCACTACATTTCACATCATGGACATGGATTTACATTATAATATTCATTTGGGTCATCTTTGGATCCATGCTATATAATACGTTTCATCTATAATTCATCAGTGTATCAAGTTCATACATTATGGATATGATTATAATGTGGATGCTGATTTAAATCCCTTCAAATATTACATAGTTTACCTTTACTTAAGTACTCGTTATCACTCCTCCAAAAAACCCATACCTATAAATAAATTTCCACCTATGTCATAAGAGAATCCATTCACGACTCTAATACCACCATTTATTTATTAACATTGATTGAATAACATACAATTTTATATCCTATATATCACTTTGCTAATGATGCTCAATATGACACTCCTAACATATTGGCTAATTCAATGCTACAAGAAAATGTTGATGATTATTCGTCGAATAGTGATGTTCATACTATTTCAATTACACATGAAAACTTTCATAAATTAAATTTTAATCCCATTGATGAATATGAATCTATGTTCCATTCTCTTTTTGTTTCTACTAGTCCATACATTATCGGCTTAAATTTTCTACATTTGAAATCTTTATCTTTGCTAACCTATCTAGTTATGACACACCCACTGTAGATGGATTTACACCATTACAAAATGTTATTACTATAATATATCCTATATGTACTATTAGTTCTATCACCATTTGAGAACATATTGATACCCTACAAGAGATAATATCTATCTTATTTAATGTTGAGTTAATTTACCATATCTACAACATTGATCTATTAAAAATATCTATGGATCCTAACAAGACTATATGTGTAATCCTTATGATGCATTTCATACTTTGGATATTACCCCATTTGACATTATCAAAATTTACCCTGACACGAATGATATACTTGATGAAATATAGTCTCTTTTGCTACCCCATTTTCATGTACCTATCTATTATAAAAAACAATTCAAAAACATTCAAATAATCACATACTACAAAAACAATCACATATTTGTAAAAAACATAAAATTAGGCATATTTATGGTTTAATTGGCTAGCTTATTACTTTATACATATTTTTTATCATGTTGTTTAATAGATAACATATTTTCTATATAATATTTAAATAGATGTGTTCATAAAGTATATTGAGCTTGATGTAGGGCACACATAAGATGACACATGGTTTAAGATTATGGATTGGTTCCTTCCCTTTGACAATAATATTTGGGGGAATATCTTACAATGTAAAAGTGATTTCATTTCATTACAATTACTTTATGTTTCCTGGTCACACTTGATTATATACATAGTGTTTATGCTATCTTTTGAGCTAACAAGACTAACAAGTCTCTTATACAATGTTATATTTTCTTACTATATAAGATTTTAATATAACCATTTTCTATACTTACTTGTTAAAATATTGTCACTACTTACTTATACCTATCATTTAATTGTTTGACTACTCCCTTTTGAATCCTTGCTTATAGTTGACCATTACCTTGCTTGATTACAATTCTATGTGACCTATATGCGTTGATTTTATTTTGACACTATGGGTGTCCCATATTTTTGGATCTATGCTTTTATTGTGTGAATAAACTTATTTATCTGTATATGAAATATGATGCCTTCCATTGTAATTATATTGTGATAATGTGGTTGTCCCATATTTTTGGATCTATACCTCTGGGTGACTATGTTTCTATACTATAGAGTAATTCTCTCTACACTTCCGTTTCTATTGATATACTATTAGTAATTTAGATTATGACATGATTGAATCTTACCACGCATATGTTTCTATTTATTATTACTACTCTAGTTTATGACATGATTGATTTTTACTACAATGCTATACTATTGCTAATCTGGATTATGACACACTTTTTACCCTGTTGTTCTTACTTCTATACATATGTATTATTACTTGTGTGTTGCATGTTGATTCATCTACATGCCATGGTTTCCACTATGAAAAAAACTCTTTTTCACTAAATAGATTAAAATTTGTGGCAACCATTCTATCCTTTTATGTGATACTACAAAGATTATCAGACTTATTACACATGACTACACATCTATTCTTTTGAGACACACACTCACATATTTTATGACAAAGAATTCAAAAGAGATGCATTCATCAAGATATATTATATATATAAAAATAAATTACATGACATAAGAACATGTTTTCACATGGTCCATATCCTTAGAAACAAACATAAACATTAAACAATGGTAGAGTTCAACACAAGTCAAAATTGTAGAGTACAATTAAAACCGTGGTATGGTCCTGCCACAATGGACACTCCCCAATTCTCATAAATTTATAGATTTCTTTGATTCTATAAACTATTTATAGGTTTCATATAAAATCTCAGACACATATACTTAGTTCAGAGCATGATACCCAAGGCATGAGTACTTCATTCCTTCTGTACACTACTGAAACCCACTTTAAAGAACATAATTTTGGGACATGAGCCTTATTATCCTATACAATATTCCAAAATCTATACTCTTAGTTTTAGTAATAAAACACATAATGGGGGAATTATATATCCATTCCTTTTGATTATGTGGTTTTATATTACTCAACAATTAAAATAGTTACAACTTGACCGATATCCATCCATAATAGTATGGTCCATGAGGTCATGGAAGGTATATAAGTGGATAAGTAGGATGTCATTCCTCTTCTCTCACAAATTTCAAAGAGGAAGATATCAATATTGCTAAAAAATATGATGCACTAGTCTTTTTTATCTCTCGGTTGGGTACTTCGGTTCCTCTCTCTCTCCTTTGGTGTTGGGTTGCATGAAATCAACACTCTAGTTTATCCTTTAATAAAATTGGGGAATGATCACCCCCAATACATCTACATCTCAACTACAATTATAAATCTCTAGAGTAAAAAAAATGAGAGATCCTCCCTCCATAGAACGAACAAGTGTAATCCTTACATGTTTTTCATCCCCTTTACCTTACTTTGTACAAGTTCAGCATTACAAAATTTGCAAGTGTTATCTATTATTTTGAGTTAAAGTTTAGTTTCTATCATAGAAATTTACTAGAGTCTATTCTTTAGGTTTCACATGAGGTATTCCAACAACAACATATTAAAGAACAACTATCGAGAAAAGATAAAGTATGTGTGCACACTCATGTATTTTTTTCCTGTATGCATGCAATTTTCAATTACATACTTAAATGTTGGTAAAATTTTGACTCTAAAATTTTGTAACTTGTCATTTTGTAATTCCAAGTTTAGAAATTCTTCCTTGCTAAGAAAAATTCTCACATTTGGAATATAATCAATATATCGAGCCCTATCTCTTTCATGAATTTATCATATTTACATTATACTCTATCATAAATTTGGAAATATTAATTAATCATAGTAATACACTATCATCATACAACATGCTACAAATTTCTATTTCACATTAAACTCTTCCTGGGTTGTATAATTTGGTTAGGATGTGAAATATGGTCCTTGTCGATTTGTATGGTGTTGAACTTTCATATTCTATAAATTTGTTTTTAATTTGAATATATTTATTACATTGTTTCATCTTCATAGGGTCAACATTATTAGAATATTTCACCTAAGTATGACTATATAAGCAAGTCAATACCACTTTACAAATCACTTGACACTCTTACAAGATTTTATTGCAAATTTCATTCCAAAAGCATTTAAGGCTCTGTTGGAGCTCAAAATTGCACCTGACCCTGAATCAAGAAGATATAGGATTTTGAGGAAATATGTGACTCTCTCTCCAAGTGTGGGACTTGCGGCTTGAGGCAGACCTTCAAAGAAGGCAAAATTCCTTGTTACATGGATTTGGGAATACCCACATAAAAACTACTTCTAACACTAAAATTACTCCTACAACTAATTAATTCTCTAACAATTCCAATGGACCAAAGAGAGATGCAAGAAAAGGAAATCATAAGAAAAGGGGTGGTGATAACACCAAAAGAAGGTGGAAATTCCCCAAATCTAGATGACACATATGTAAAAGTGCAAGGTCGGGATCGTAGAACACATATAGTTCAAATGTAGATAGATAAAATAAATTACAAATATGCGAGAGGGTAAAATATTAACATCAAACACTATGTATTCGAATGAATGAAATAAACCAAACGTGTATTAATCAATATTTAGTTGCTTATATATAGATACAAGGAAAGGAAATCATGATTACTGAGTTATAAAAGTTGACAACATGAAGTTTCGAGTTTCACAAAGAAGAGCTCGAAAATATGCTATGTAAGGAAAGAGGGAGAAGAAACCTTAAAAAGTTCACATGCACTTGTATTTATACCATTCGTGGAATGGAGAAAGAGAAGGAAGAGAGAAGAAAGGACCACCAAGATGGAACTGACTTCTCTGAAGGTGTATTGAATAAGTGTGGGCACCATGAAATCTTACAAAACTTATTTGTAGTACAAGCATGGATGCCCCTAATTTCAACCAATAACCAAAACATAACCCTTAAGTCTATCGCATGCCATCATACTACATATAATGGTGACATATTTTAAATTTTGGTGGATGGGGTGGTTGGCTCTCTGGTTCAGAGTCCAATGTGGCTTTCACTATGCCCCACAAATTTCACCGTGGTATTTCAAAATTTCTTCTTACGCGGACATTCACAACATTTCCCCCCACTTGTCCTGATGAGTAGAAATACTTCAATCCACCCGCAAGGGTATACCTTTTCGATCCATGACTTTTGTCACTACAAGTAATTTTGTTCATTGTGTAGGTTTGAGAAAACCCATACGAAATTATAATTTAGTGAACCCATAGAACACCAAGTTAGTGTTCTACATCTTTTGAACTTGGTCGATTTTAGCCATTTACTGTGGATAAGAAATTTTTTGGTACTCTATATGACTTCTTTTTCTAGTGACTTATTTCCTTAGCATTAAGAAAATTACGCGCAACATTAAATTTCATCAATTTTCACCCAGTCCCCGCACTACTCTTTCCTTTGTTCTGTAGGTCTATAGAATCCATGAAACACTAAGTTCCTGCATTCTATGGTAGAATGAACTAATTTCCTAAAATTTTTTATAGAGTATGAAAAACGGTTAAGTCCTTTTGATGAGTTGTTCAAAATTACATGGGGGTAATTGTGGACAATAGTTTGGAAAACTCTAAGGGAATTTTTCCTGCTAGATGATGAAGACCAACTGCCTTGAAAAATCCACTGGGCATGAAGTCAAGAATATTCTTGACGTAAACTAATCTCATTCTTGAAAAACTATCTCCTCAATCAACATGAACTTGAACTCAACACTAGACTGGAGTTATAAAATATATATACTGAATCCACTCCAACTGTGTGATTTCCACCATGAACTTGGCTCTGCAATGATCCTTGTATAATTGCAAGTGGTTGCAAAATATATATACAAAAAGGATAAAATCATACATGTTTCAAGTCAAACATCTAGAGATTACAATGAACTTATTACAAACATTGGAGTCACCTAAGGATTGAGGAGAAAATACTTAATCAATGAACACCACACAACAAAAAGGAGGGAACCTCCAATAACACAAAACAAACAAGCATTTACAAGATGAAATGGAACAAATTAATGGGAGTGTTTTAGATAAATCCCATTAATTGGAATTTAAAATACCTCTCCATCAAGATTGGATAACTTAAAAGAGTTAGCCTCTTTGCAAGAAGTGATAATATATGGCCCACTCCAAAGTGCATAAAAATTGAAATGCCACCCCGGTTTAGCTCTGTCCGCATCCCAATTGAGGACCAAATCTCCTGCTTTGAAAATTTGTGGCTTACCTTTCTTGTCAAACCATTGTGTGGTAGATCCATGGAGCTTCTCTAATATATAATTGGTAGACTACTTGAGTTATTCAAGTTCAACCAAATCCACCATTCTTATTTCTCTTTAATTTGCACCTTCAAATTTCAACTGTTGATCTAGATCTAATGAAGGTAGTTCAAGTGAAAATAGGAGCCTAACTTCTCTTCCATATATGAGGGAAAATGATGAATTTCCAATTTCTTTCTTTGGAGTGATTCTATCAACATAAAGAGCATTCTTTACTTTAGTGTACCATTGTATTTGATAGACTTGCATAATCCTCTTCATGATTCTGATTAGGTTCTTGTTATTTGATTTCGATCAACCATTATCTTGTGGGTAATAGTTTGAGGGAGTCTTCAAGAAAACTCCATTTTTAAGAGTCTAATAAGATACTTTGGATCCTAGAAATGCCTTAGAAGTGTTAGAAATGATATTTTTAGAGACACCAAACCTTGTTATAATATCTTCCATGAAATCAAGGACGACTGATTCACTTGCCTCCTTGAGTGGTATAACTTCTATCCACTGGTGAAATAATCTGTTGTAGTCAAGACCCATCTGTGACGCACACACTTAAAGGAGGATTAATCATACCAATAAAATAAAGTCCCCACTGAGCAAAGAGTTCATCTTCCTGAATAGGATGAAAGGGATGGGCTGCCATTTTATTCTTACCAGTGAAGAAAGAACATTCTTTACATTTTCTAACCCATTGATGTACATCTGTAAAAAATGTGGGCCAAATGTATCCTGTTTTGAGGATTTTCTTTACTGTAACTAGAGAAACCATCATTGAATTTTGCCAAGAATTTATCCACTTGTTCTTCTTCAATGCATCTTAAAAGGACACCTTCAATATTCCTTTTGAAATTAATTTCATCCATTAAAACATAAAGAATTGATTGTAACCTGAGGTTTCTTCTTTTTATCTTGCTCAAACTAGGAGGATAGCCATCAGTAGTTAAGAATGTGCCATGGCTATGCTAAGATTATTTTTATTATGGGTCGCTTATGTTGCGCAGGTTCTCTTGGTGACTATCACCCAAATTTTGGTGATCTTCAGATGTTTGAAGCTATTCTTCCTCCATGAAGAAAGAAGCTTATTCACGTCTATCCTCAATTTGTTAAAGGAAAATTTCTCACATAAGGCTTTGTCTCTCTCCAATTTTGTGGCCTTGATGGTCACATCGAACTCCATGATATTTTTTACCCATCCATCTCTCTTTCACTAATTTCTTCCCCATGATGAATTATCTCACACTGGGGTATGAGAATAAGAATTTGATGTGGTTGGAAGATAGCAAAGGATTGGATTTCTTAATAGCATGCAAGATGGTAAAAACCTATTTTTCTAAGTGAATATACCTAAGTTCAAAATATTTCAATGTCTAGTTAAAGAAAGCCACATGATGCTCCATATATTCATTGTTTTTTGAGTAAGAACCATGGCTATGATAAGATCCATGCCATACACGTAAATGATGCAATAATTTGTGAAATATATATTAATGAGAATTGACACTTGTGATATCATGAATTTGATCTTGTTGAAGCTTTCATTTCCTTCTGCAGTCCATTTAAAAACAATGTATTTCCTTAGCATCAGGGTGATCGGCCTAACTAATCCTATAAAGTTAGGAATGAATTTTCTAATGAGATTTATCTTTCCAAGGAAATACTGGAGAACCTTCTTATGAGTTGGAAAAGAGTGGGATAGGATGACATAGAATCTTTTTGGGTCAATTGAAATTCCATCATTTGAGACACCATGACCTAATAATTTACCCTGTGGAACCGCAAAAATGTATTTCTTAGGGCTCAATGATACTCCAAATTATCTATATCTCTCAAACACTTTCTATAAATTATCCATATGTTGTTTTACCTTCTTTGAGAAGATCATGATGTCATCTATATAGACAAGGAAAAACTGGTTGATGAGTCCACAAAAGGCAATATCCATTTCTTTCTGGAAGGTGATACCCGTATTTGAAAAACCAAAAGGAATTTTTTGATATCCACATGTTCCCCACTTAATTGTGAATGTGGTTTTGAATTGGTCTTCCTCTCTGATATTTATTTTATTGAATCCTAAATAACCATCAAGCATGGAAAACCTTTTAGATCCAACCACTATTTGAAGGTTTTGTTCCATGGAAGGAAGAGGATGATGATATTTCAATGAAGCCTTGTTCAAGTCTCTGAAATCCACACATAGCCTTATCTCTCCATTCAATTTTCTAACCAGAATGAAATTGGCCACCCAAGATGAGTATTTGATAGGAAATATTATTTAGACTCAATGAGTTTAGATAACTCATTCTTCATGAGGGGCTCAATTCTTGTGTTCACATGCCTCTATTTTTGTTGATATACCTACATATAGAATTGATAAAAAACTAAGTGTATAATGAGAAAAAGTACACACATGATTTTGTTTTCAAAATTTAACATATGAAAGATACTTGACTAAACAACCATCTAAAGTAAGTCGTGACTATGTGACTCATACATGACATAAGATACCATAACAGGTGAACTGTAACTGAACAATTTATTTGAAATGTAATCCATTATAATGCAATCCCATAATACTTACAAATCATCAATTAAATGTTGAAGGTTAGCAACCAAAATTTACTTTGTGTTATTTCTAATTTTTTTTTTATGGCAAATTAAATTCTCCTTATGAATAATCTAGAATGGATGAATATTAGAGTTTATCAACAATACTAGATAAATAAATTAGCTAGTTGACATAATAGAAAAAGGCTTGTTAGTGAAACAACGATAATTATAAATAACGAATTATAGATCCATAAAATAATTACCGAAGATTATAGATCATGATGTGCAGTTAAATTAAACATATATTTAGATGATTATAGATTACAGATTACAAAGTTTAATAACAAGAGATGAAAGAAAATAACATGAAAGAAAATGAGACAGAGAACACTGGATTTAAAGTGGGGAAACCTGAAGGAAAAAACCCCACTGAAATAAAGCACTATCTATATTAAGAATTTATCAAACTTTAACCCATCACTTCCACTTCACTCCTCTGTCTCACAGAGATAATTGCAAACTAGTGTCTCACAATATTATAGTTCGCATATACAAAAATAGCTTGAGATTTTGCATATATAAAATTGGTACCAAATTGATTCTTGATCAATACCCAATCCCATGAGGGATCATTATATATATATATATGATGGGTGAACAATCAATTCGTCTCACTCTTTTAGTTGTGAAAGACTAACTAAGTTTATTAAATAAACTTTAATTAAAAGGGTCACAAGTGGTGGTCCACCAATAGGCATACCCACTTAACATTATTACCCCAAAAAGAATCAACACATCCATTTTCAAACCAAACTGTACACTGTGTGAGATCTATTTAATTTTTTAAATCCATAACTACTCAATGTTCCTTATTACATGTGAATTAATTCAGGCATGCCAAGCTCCATCAATAGTATTATTGTTGCGATACCATAAAATTAACTCTCTAAGTGAATCACAAGAAAAAATATTCCCAAGTCTAAGAATTATTGGAAAATTTATCGATATATTATATGGAATTATGTTCCCTTTCACTACTTGTTGAAATCATGGTGACCCGCAAATGGGACAACTAATGTTATTATCATATTACTTCATGAATATAATTTAATCACTTTTAATGCATCATAATTGATATATATGGAACTCCTAAATTTGATAATATTTTATGTTCCTCTCTATATGAAAAGGAAAGTGTGTTCTTTTAAAGAAACAATGTACCTTTGAGTAGGCTACAATTAAAAACAAAAGGAAAATTACAAAATGTAAAACATATGAAATATATATCAAATGTAAAATATAGTTATGAAATTTCTATTTAACCTTAATAAAGTATTCAAAGTGATTCTTTTCTTACTAAGTCTTTCATTCAAGTTCATCAATGCTACTGTAACACTAACAAATGATGTTCTAGACTTTCTTTTTGTAAACAAGAGAATTTGAGCTAGTATCAAAATCATTCTATCTTGTTATTGATCATGCTCTCGATCATCATCATCCGACCGTTAATCATCATCCTTATGATCATGACAAGAATTATCATGATCAAATAAAAGGTGAACCATGTATTTAATCTCAATTCCCTCTTCCATTGCAATATCTTCATTAAAAGTTTATGGAAAAGGTGATTGTTTCTCCTAGCACCCAATTATTTCCTTTAAGTATATTATTTTTAGAGTACCTTTATGATCCTTTGTGATGTTTTTTGTGATTAATTTCATTATTGTGATGACACAAGGGTAATATGTACCTCTAATTTTTCATTAGAAAAAGTTGTCCAACATCAGAGTCAACTATTTGAATTTTCAATATCATATGTATGCATATTAAGTTAATATTAAGTGTAATATCCATACAAATTTTGTCATTATTATAGTTTCCTCAATTAAATGAAAATTAACTTTATCTCAAAGAAAAAATTGTGTAGTTCAATAATCACTCATCGAATATGCTTCCCTCATTGTCTGCTTCTTCTATTTTGACCCCTACCTCAGCTACAAGATTGTGATGACTATATATATACATAATATTAAAATTTAAATAACTTATACCAACATAAAATTGAAATAACAATAAATTGAAATTTATCGTAAATAAAATTTAAAAGTTTATATGTAAAATTACAATTACTTACCAACTCATACACAACAAGTATGCTCCTTAATGAAGAGTTATACTATGGGGAGGTAGATATAAATTTAGATGAAGAAATTAAATCTACTAAATTATAAATCTATAGAGGGGATGATAAACACATACTAAATGATGACATAATATTTCTAAAATATTAAACTACTTGTTTAACAATTATAGGTTTATAAACAATTGCAAAGTGTGATAAGAAGAGAAAAATATATTTCCTAAAAACTCAAATTTCTTGTTACGTGGTTAAAGAATAATTAATCTTGTATTATAGACCTTTAAAATAAGAGAAAAATGGATGTTCCAAAATGTAATGAAATTACTTAGATATATCTAAATATTGAAAACAAAATAACACAAAACAACACCAAAATTATAGAGAAATGATCACAATATGCAAGCATAATAACTTTTCCACTATGGGGAGAACATACAATCCATACAATAAGAGTGAAGTGATCAATGTGATGATAATATAGTACTCTATAAATCCTTTATATATCCTACCAAGTTATAAAATGTACCAAAGCTGACCTACTAAACATATGAACTTAGAATGAATACATATGATATGACATGATAAGAGACTATATTAGGCACATGTCAGAAATCCATATCATAATATACATGAACTAGAATTGAGTTTGTATCATGACCCTCCCTTTGAAATAAACATTGTCCCCAATGTTAGTAATTTGTGGGTGTTGTTTCGGAAATGCTTCATCTTCCCATGTTTCATCTTCAATTTCAAAATTCTTCCACTTGATAAGATACTCAATGATGATTCTATTGGGAATGTCAGGGATCTACTGAATCGGATAGTGCACCGGTGAGAAATGTGAGACATGAATTACAAAAAGGCAATACTAAGCACACACACACACACACACACACACACAAATTTGCAAGTTATGAAGAACAATGATATAAAATACAAAAAGGAAAGAATGGATCCAAATCAACTTAATGCTCCATATAATAGAATGATGTAAGTGATGTACACATAGGGAGTGAATGTGTAACCTCCTCCTAGAATAAAGGAAACCTCCACTTAGAATAGTGGTATCCTCCATACTCGAAAAAGAAGTCAATGGATACCTACTCAAGGGTAGTAACTACAACAAGCTAACATAGTGTGGTCAAGTGTACACATAAGAAACCACATCCCATGATTGTAGGATATTTCCAAGTAAATAAAAAAATACAAAGAAAATGAATATCCTACAGTAAAACCCCCCATAAGCAAAAATTAGGTGGGTAGTGAAAAAGGAAAGTGGGTCCTGAAAACAAGGCCTGATGAGGTATCCACGTACAATGCATCTCTTATAAATATAAAGTAAAAGGAGAAAACCCAATCGGAAAAAACTCCCCCAAAAAAGATACAAACTAGAATTGAAGAAGGCTAGAAGCCCCTTAGAGATGATGAAGCTATTGATATGGATAGAAGATTTGGGTCCCAAAAACAAAGCCATGTTAGGTACCCAAATACATAAAATATGAAATGGGAAGAAATAAGACAACCTGATAAGAATTAAAAAATTGATGAAGTATTGATAAATAATCTCCAACAAGTATAATGTTAGGAAATCTATTGTTGGTTTTTACTGTAAAGTAAAATATTATTTACTTACGGTTATTTTGTAGTTAATTGAATATAATGTTATAAAACCAATATATTTCTTTGTTGCATTCATGTTTCTATACCGGGTTATTATTATTCTCACTTCCTATTTTATAGGAAGTAGTTTTCCTATTGTAATGGTTATATATTAGCCAAATACATTGTTCGTAATACTAATTATAGTGATGCATTTGTTTGATCTGAACCAAATTATCATTTAGTATCAAAGCAACCTCGATCATACCTCTGATGGAGAATTAGAGAGAAATAAGGGTGACACCTGATTTCATTACCGCCCCAATTCATGATAGCTTGATACATTCCTTCTGAGTGTAGGTTTTATTATTTGTTATTAAGAGTACAAAAATTGTTATTAGTTTTTGTAGAAGTGTGCATATTTTCCAGAAGAATTTAGTGAAGAGGATACATCAAAAGAGTTGTATGTGATATTGGAGATATTTAGAAAAGGAGTTCTCTTGTGCATTCTTGGACCGGGCTGTTCAAAATGAAAAAACTACTTGAATATTTATCTCTATCGATTTGATATATGTATGGATCTTTACAATATCCATTCACTGTTGGCCTTCCTCTTATACCCAAATTAATAATCTAATTACATTACTATTGATGCATAATCACAACACACTTGAATGTCTGCAACTCGATGGGTTGAGACTCTCAGTGTGATTGCATAACATGGAGCTTCTCTCAAAGTGTGGGAGTTTGCAACTAAGAGAGCTATCCGAATGAAGGCCAATTCCTATTCGTCTGTTCAGGTGCACACATATAATTACAAAGGATCTACTCTAAAATATACTCTAACTTGCCAAGGAGACATGGTTAAGAAGATGCAAGAAAAAATAAACCTAAACTAACAATGGTGATGCACCAAAGGGATGCTGAACACCTATTTTGCCATTAAACACAAACCATAAAAATGTAATACAACCACCAATACATAGATAACCAATACTATAATGAGAGATCAGGAAGGAGATGATGAACACAAGAAAGGGTTGAAAATCATCCAAATACATGTATTATTGCTCTAGAAATTGATATAGCACACTACAATGGCCAAGAGGCATAAGCTTGCATTACAATTTTAATGGAAGGTTTAAACTCCACGAATTCATTTGTAGAATAGAGAAGAAGGGAGGGTGCAAATCTAGAATGTCTAATGCTTAGACAAATGCCCTTCCTTACAATATATAGGAGGAATGAGAGAAGGAGATGAGAAGAAAAATTTAGACTCCTGCCCCAACCACCTCCAAAATGCATTAATTCATCTCATTATGGTGGCAGGTGAGGAACCCTAGGAAACCCTAAAAATGGTGAACTGTATCTTCCAATTTTGAAGAACTTGGTCCCACCCAAATCAAGATATACTATAGTAGTTGTGTATCAGATGTCGAGAGATTTCCAACGGTATAAAATTTGTTAAATTTCGAGCACTGGTTCAAAAGTTATGCCTATTTGAATATTTGAATTTAATCTGTATGAGAGATGATGAAAATGTATGTTTTGCAAAATGGACCCACGGGCCTAAAACTGCAAACTACGCCATTTTAAAAAAAATGCAAAATTACAAAACCTCATGCAGTCCCGCAGGCCCAAATATTCACTTTTGGTGAAAAAACCCCCAGGCTAGAAAGTTCACTTTTGCCCAAAAAATTCCGTGAGCGCGAAATTAAAACTACGCTATAAAACCCTGTGGGCCCGAAATTGCAAATTGCACCATTTGCACAAAAATGCAAAAGTGTGAAAGTCTCCCTCAGGCCCAAAACTGCAAACTGCACATTTGATGAAAACACCTCCCTGGGCTGGCGCCCCCGTAATTTCAAACTGTGCCATTTGTGAAAAATTGCAAAAATGCAAAAACCTCCCTCAGACCCACAACTCTGTAACTTCGCAACTTTCCATTTGGCGAAAAAACCTCGCCGGGTCCGTGGGTCTGGAATTACAAACCATGCCATTTACAGAAAATTACAAAAATGCCAAAATCTCTCCCCAGGCCCGCGCCCTTACAACTTTACATTTGCTGAAAAGACTTCTCCAGGCTCGCGGCCCCGTAACTTCACATTTGACGAAAAGACTTCCCCAGGCCCGCGGCCCCAAAATTGTGCATTTGACAAAAAATCGTCCCCAAGCCCGCATGCCTGCAACTTGCAAAATATGAAGAGTAGAAGGACTTATTTATATTTTTTGAAAGGGGAAGAAATTTCCTATCTGATGAAGATGCTTTCAGGAATCCTTAAGTACTTAAAATATATGAAAAGTCAGATTGAAGCACTAAGGGAGGAAAAATGGCGTTAGTTGACCCAAAATAAGAATGAGATTATTTTGGACAACAATTTGGCGACTCACGGGATCACCTGCCTGCTAGGTGAAAGATCAATTGCCTTGAAGAATCCATTGGGGATGAACTCATGAATGATTTCTTGATACTGATCTTTTTCTTGAAATCTGAACCTAACTGCTTGCACTTGGTGATCTCAAACCTTCCCCGCTACTGCACTCTCAGTTTTCATAAGAAAACATGAAGATGAGATTGTGAGAGTAGAGAATTGCTTTGACCTGGAGCTTTTCACCTATCTTGAAACAAACTGTTACAACATTAACCTTGGGAGGTACACTAAAATGCATAGTAATACTAACCTGGGAGAAACAAAACCTGTGCCAAAGCACTTAGGGAAATTAAAACCTTAACTACAACAAGAAAATGTGCATACACACTTAGAGGAATTGAAAACCTAGGCTAATATTTACAAGGGTGAAACCTTTCTCTTTTTAGTAGCAATGTTTAAGATAGATTCTGTTAACAGGAATCCGAATCTCCTCTCCATCCAATGTAGACAATTGGAAGGATCATTGCTACTTTTACATCCCGAGACTATGTAGGGGCCACTCCAAATGGCATTCAAACTTCGAATGCCTTCCCGGTTTTTCCCGATCTGCATCCCACTTAAGAACTAGGTCCCCTTCCTGAAAGGTCCTTGTTCTTGCTTTCTTATCAAACCATCTTTTGACCAAGGCTTGATCCTTCTCCATTGTTTGAATTGCATGTTATCTGATTTCTTCTAATTCCACCAGCTCTGCATACCTGGCCTCCATTGGTTAAAACTCAGATAAATCCAACTGCTTCATGAGCTCTAATGCGGGTAGCTCCAATGATATAGGCAACACTGCCTCTTTCCCGTAGACCAGCTTGTAAGGGGAATTACCTGTTGAAATATTTTGTGTGATCTTGTCAGAACACAAGGCTGTTTTGAGCTTTGTATGCCATGTCCTTTGGTTTTCATCCAGAGTCCTTCTGATGATTCTTAGCAAATTCTTGTTTGTGGAATCTACCTGCCCATTACCCTGTGGGTAATAGTTCGAAGAGGTGCTCGAGTAGATCCCATTTTTGACATAATATTCTATGATTTTGGAACCTATGAATGCTAAGGCATTGTTTGATATGATAGTGGCTGGCACACCGAACCTAGTCACTATTCCTTCGTAGAAGTCTAGTATACTAGACTCGTTTGCTTCTTTGAGTGCTACCGCCTCGGTCAACTTGGTGAAATAGTCTGATGCTATCAGAATCCACTCGTGGCCTTAGATTGAATTTGGATTGATGACCCCAATGAAGTCCAATCCCCATTACATGAATGGTTGGTCAACTGAAATTGGGTGTAATGGAAGTGCTGTAAATATTTCTTTTCCTGTGAAGAATGTACATTTTTTGCACTTCTTGATCTATGTGTAATAGTCACTGAACACCTTGGGCCAATAATAACCCACCTTCATTATTTTGAGAGCTGTTACCCATGGAGAAAAATGGCCTCTGACTTCTCCATCATGAAACTCTTGTAACACCCTCTCAATTTGACCTGTCCTAATGCACCTCAATAGAACACCATTGATGTCTTTCTTGAACAAAACACCATCGAAAAGCACATATGGAATGGCTTGTAATCTGAAGTATCTCCTCTTTACTTTTCTCATTTCTTGAGGGCATAGGCCTGTTTGTAGGAAGTGTATCATATTTTGAGTCCAACAAGGAGTGGGAAATTCCTCACTTTCTTTCTCTCGACCATCTTGTAATACCAAACAACTTCTTTTTCATTACTTGCTTCAACTTGTTGAATCGAGGCTAGCTGTTCACATAATCCCTTTCCACGGACCAGCTTAGTGACCTTAATTTCAATGTCATATTCCATGACATGAGTGATCTACCCTACACGTTTCTCATTCAGATCCTTGTTTAGAAGGAATTCCTTGACTCCCGCATGAGAGACCAACAATTGGATCTTGTTGTTTGAGACTAGGTGCTTGAATTTCTTAAAACTCCTGATCACTGCAAGGACATGTTTTTTAATCAAGGAGTATCTCACTTCATAGTCCTCCAAAATTTTACTGAAGAAGGATACCCATTGTTCGGAACCCTCTTTGTTTTGTTGTACTAGGATTGCAGAAATTGTGTCCCCACCACCAAAGGCATATAAGCATGAAATCCTTGGAGAAGTTTGGATTGACGAGAGTTGGAGCTTGAGATATAGTTTCTTTTATTGCTTCAAAACTTGCCTTGCCTTCAAATGTCCACTTAAATTCCATGCTCTTCTTTAACATCAACATTATTGGCTTTACGAGAGTTACAAAGTTTGGAATAAACCTGCAAACAAAATTGATCCTTCCTAAGAAGCTTTGAAGAGCCTTCTTATGGCTTGGCAATGGCAATGCTCTAATTTCTTCAACTCTCTCTGGGTCAATCATCAATCCATCCTTTGAAACAATATGGCCTAGAATCTTGATTTCGTGAACCAAGAATATGCATTTTTGGGGGTTCAATGATACCCCAAATCTTCGACACCTTTGAAATACCTGTCTCAGATGAAAGAGGTGATATGCTATGTTTTTTGAGAACATAGTGATATTGTCAAGATATATCAGTACTATTTTATTGATCAACCCCTTGAACGCCATATCCATTTCCCTTTGGAACGTGGCTCCAACATTTGATAGCCCAAATGATATCTTCCTGTAGGCATAGGTGCCCCACTTGGTGGTGAAAGATGTCTTAAAATGGTCATCTTCTTTCACCATTATCTGGTTATACCCTGAGTAGCCATCTAGGAGAGAGAATATCTCCGAACCAGATACCACTTGCAATATTTTCTCCATTGAAGGGAGTGGGTAGTGATCTTTGAGAGGTGCCCTATTCAAGTCTTGGAAGTCCACACAACCTGATTTCTCCATTATTTTTCCTGACCGGTACCAAGTTTGCAACCCATCTTGAATTCTTGATTGGAAATATAATGCTTGCCTCTATTAGCTTGTTTAGCTCTTTCTTCATCAGAGGTTCAATGTGTGGGTTGACTGGTCTTTTCTTCTGCCCGATGGGCTTAGCATTTGGATCTAGTTCAATTGTATGTTGTGCCAACTTCAGATTGAATCCTCGCAGGTCCTCATAGCTCCAAGAGAAAACATCTGGAAACTCTTGGCAAAGCTGTATGAACTCATATCTTTCTTGATCAATGGCCACTTTTCCAATTTGAAGTTTTTTTCCTTCCCCAACTGGAATTGGCTCTGAATCTTCTCCTTTGACCTGTATGTTAGCCTTCTCTTTACGAAACTGGTCATTAGGATTGAAGATAGATTCCAATGTTACTAAACCTTTGGAAAGCTTGTTTGTCCACAGCTGCACTACTTGATCCCCATACTGCTGTTCTAATTTGTCTTGATTCCTAGCTGAGAATTCAGCCTCCTCTTGCAAGAAATTATTGATCTGTTGATCGTTCTCAAACACATACCAGCTGGTGTTATTGTCTGGAACTACTGGCATTACAATCACATGTATATGTGGTTACGTTTTGTCTCTTTTGATGTTATCCACCACATCAAAAGTTGCTCCAACTGCTGTGAGCCTATCTGCAGTTTCATTTTTCTTCCTGGGTATGGACACAATGTTGAAAGCTTCAAAGTCCTCAATGAGGTCCCATACCCTATTTTTATAGCTCCTGAGTAGGTATTTCTTAGCAGCATGTTGTCCTCTGACTTGGTTCACAATCAGCTCACTATCACCAAATACCTGCAATTCTTTATGCCTCTTTTCCTGGCCCAATGAAGTCCATGAATCAAAGCCTCATATTCAGCCGTGTTGTTTGAGCATGCAAACTGAAATCTGAAAGATGAATAGTACTTGATGTTTTGTGGTGAAACTAACATTGCACCACCTCCAACACCTTGTCTTCTTCTTGAGCCATCAAAAAATAGTTTCCAAACTTCATTTTCATCCTTATTTCCAGGTCTAGTGATATTAGGAATGGGTGAATTTTCTTTGTGTACACAATATACACCCATTTCAGATTCTTCAATTTCCTTGTATGGGTCAAATTCATGCCTTTTGTTCACCCACTCATCTAGAGTCAAATATGGAATACCCTCAACCTTAGTACCGGTTTCTAGATCATTTGAACACTCTTCTTGATCAAAGGCTGAGCAAATTTGCATTGATAGGACTTGGCACATGAGGCTCAATGTGAAAGTTTAATTGGTTCTGACCTGACTGTTGCTTTGGCTCCATACCTTGTTCTGAAAAGCATGTGTGACCAATTTACAGATAGGTACCCACCAATTTTGGCTGTGAAATCCCTTGATAAACATAGTGCAAAGAGAGGTGGAAGGTTAATTACAGACACATCCTGCAAGACTACACCATTTGGACATGCATGCAATGTAAGGCTTAACCATTTGATGACCCCAACTATTCCTACTACCATTCCATCTAGCTGCACTACTCCTTTCAGTACTGGCTCATACTTTAGACCCAATTGATCCGCTATCCGCTTTGGCATCACTGAGCTACTTGCCCCTAAATTGATCATGCAGTTGTGCACTAAGTGGTTCCCGAAAATCAATGACACATAGAATGGTGGAGGCTTAAATTTTTTCTTGGTTGACTCCCAGCCTACTGCACTGTGTTAGTGAGCACTTTCTCCTATCCTTGGTTTGATCCATTCAATGTAGGCCAATTAGCCATTGCAGCTTGCAATAAATCTCGCTGTCCTGGGATTACCAGTGATTCCCACATGGAGATGTTCACATGTGTTTTCTTCATTTGGTCGATGATGTTGAAAGGGGATGAATTATCCTTCTGTTGCCCTTTACTTGGCACAACCTTTTCTGGCATCTAAATAGGCACATGTGTTGTTGCAACAGGTGCCTTAGGCTGATTTTGCATGTTTAGGGCTACACTAAGTCTACCAACTCCTTGTTGCGTAGGATTGGGCTGAGAAACAACTGGATTAGATGGTTACCCCTCTTCTATGTTCCTTTTCTTTGACCATGTGTTGGCAGCCACACCTTGAAAAGGTGGTTGGTTAATTCCACCGAAGTCTTATGTTTTCCAATTAACCAACATAGTTTCAGTTGGAGGTGCCTCTTGTTGGGTTTCTTGCTGCTGATTTCCCTCTTGACTTGGTTCTTGGGACACACCAATGGTTTGTAACATCAAGGCCTAGTTTAGTGCACCATTGAAACATGTTGATTGACTGTGAGGTAGATTGCAGGGGTAACACCAGTCGTACTCCTGTGCCATGTTGTTTTGTGTTGGAACCAAAGCTTTTGATGTTGAAGCTACATTTGGATCATATGGTCGGAATGGCCTGACAGCTTGAGGTTTTCCTTGGTTCAAATTTTAATTTGTGGCATGATTTGGTGGTCTATTTTACTAGTATGGGGGCCTAGCTTGATACTGAGTTTGAGGATGATATGGTCTAGAACTCTAAGCTTGTTGTCTCTTGATAGTCACTAAATTGTTTCCTAGGTTCTGCAGCTATTTCATAACCTCCTGTAACTCTTTTTAAGTGCTTGAAGAAGTATAAGCCTCATTGTTGCTTTGATTTCTAGGGGGTGGAATGGGATTCAACTCTGGTATTTGACTAGTTGTAGGAGTTCCCATATCCAGATAGAGAGGCATCAGTGGCCTTGGTGCTAGCTTGCCAGCTTGAATCAAGCAATTTTCAGCTCTGATAGCTATGTCATAGGCTCCTGACAGCGTTGTTCCTCCCATTGATTGATCATCATGGCTATGTCTGAATTTATAGCCTTCAAGAAGTAGAGGAATGCTCCTTAGGTAGTTGGTCTGACAACTATTGGAATCCTGTCCCATGTCCTTTGGAAAAAAAATTGAAGTCTGTCATTTGCTCATTAGGAGCCCTTTTGATTGTTGTCAATTATTCCAATAGAGACAAATTATCTGCCCTCTCTCCAAACTGATTGCAAAGAGTTGAACATAACTGGTCCCAATTCTGAATAGACCCTGCTGCTAGGCCCCTAAACCATTGAAAATCTTTACCCTTAAAAGATGAAGCTAACAACTTCACTACAATATCCATTTCATTGATTTCATGAATTACACAGACATTGGCGATGTCTTGGATGTGGTCAATAGGAGTAGTATGATTTTCTCCTGTGAAGTAGGGAATATTCTTTAGTGCTGCAACTGGGACCTGATTTTGAGAATTTAGGGCAAGTGGACTACTTCCCGTGAAGTTGACAAAGGGATTGGGTTGCAGATGAGCCATTATGATTGGCCTAAGAACCTTGGTTGATGCGAGAAAAGGTCTACTAGGTGGAGGCATAGAAAAAGTCCTGTTAGGTGGGGATGGTGATATTTACGGTTTTCTTCCTCCTTCCTAAAAAGTAAACAAAACAATCCCTCTTCTCTAGTATCAGACCTAGTTCAGACTCTTCTCATGTACTTGGGAAACCTGTGCTGCTACACCACTGAATTCTATTCCTTCGGAGTCACCAGATGTGTTGGGAAATGAGCCTCAAAAGACTGAGATTTTCCAAGTTACACATAAAACTTGACAAAATAAAATTTAAAACTTTGAAGGACCTATATTTTTGATGTTCTGGAGTTTGAAATTTAATTTGGAATAACAATCCCGAAATTCCAAAAAAATCCAAAATTTCAAAAATTAAAATTTCAAAAAAATAAGAATACCCTTTTGAAGATTATCCCCATATCTATCAACTGGTGAAATTTGGACTTGCTTTGAGCAAGTTAACCCCCCTGAAAATTGATTTCAAAGTTCAGCCTCAGGGGTGAAAAACCTGAAATTGGAGAACTTGCAATTTCTTAAGTCTGAATTTCTTGAAAATTCCTTCAAAGCTTGTGGAATGACCTCTTAGTCCCACCGGGCATGCCAAAACTATTGATGCATAATCACAAAAACCCTGAATGTCTGAAACTCGATGGGTTGAGACTCTTAGTGTGATTACATAACATGGAGCTTCTCTCAAAGTGTGGGACCTTTGTAACCGAGAGAGCTCTCCAGATGAAGGCCGGTTCCTATCCCTCTGTTCATGTGCACACATATAATTGCAGAGGATCTACTCTAAAATATACTCTAACTTTCCAAGGAGACATGGTTAAGAAGATGCAAGAAAAAATAAACCTAAACTAACAAAGGTGATGCACCAAAGGAATGCTGAACACCTGTTTTGCCATTAAACACAAACCATAAAAATGTAATACAACCACCAATGCACAGATAACCAATACTGTAATGAGAGATCATGAAGGAGATGATGAACACAAGAAAGGGTTGAAAATCATCCACATACATAAATATTGTTGCTTCAGAAATTGATATAGTACACTACAATGGCCAAGAGGAATAAACTTGCATTACAGTTTTAATGGAAGGTTTGAACTCCATGAATTCATCTGCAGACTAGAGAAGAAGGGAGGGTGCAAAGAAAGAATGTCCAATGCTTAGAAAAATGCCCCTCCTTACAATATATAGGAGGAATGAGAGAAGGAGATGAGAAGAAAAATTTAGACTCCTGCCCCAACCACCTCCAAAATGCATTAATTCATCTCATTATGGTGGCAGGTGAGGAACCCTGGGAAACCCTAAAAATGGTGAACTACATATTCCAATTTTTAAGAACTTGGTCACACCTAAATCAATATATCCACTTGTAGTTGTGTAGCAGACATCGAGATATTTCCAACGGTATAAAATTTGTTAAATTTTGAGCACTGGTTCAAAAGTTATGCCTATTTGAATATTTGAATATAATCTGTATGAGAGATGGCAAAAATATACATTTTGTAAAATGGACCCACGGACCTGAAACTGAAAACTGTGCCATTTGTAAAAAATCACAAAATTACAAAACCTCCCATAGCTCCGCAGGCCCAAATATTCACTTTTGGCAAAAAAAACCCCTAAGCTAGAAATTTCACTTTTTCCCAAAAAACTCCGCAGGTTCGAAATTGAAAACTGTGCTATAAAACCCCGCAGGCCCAAAATTGCAAACTATGCCATTTGCGTAAAAATGTAAAAGTGTGAAAGTCTCCCTAAGGCCCGAAACTACAAACTACACATTTGATGAAAACAACTCCCTGGGCCCCTGTAATTGCAAACTGCACCATTTGCAAAAATGTAAAAACCTCCCATAGACCCGCAGCTCTGCGACTTCACAACTTTCCATTTGGCAAAAAAACCTCTCTAGGTCCACGGGTTCAGAATTGCAAACTGTGCCATTTGCGGAAAATTACAAAAATGCCAAAATATCTCCCCAAGCCCATGCCCCCCCACAACTTTACATTTGGCGAAAAGACTTCTCCAAGCCTGCAGCCCTGCAACTTCACATTTGGTGAAAAGACTTCCCCAGGCCCGTGGCCCCGAAATTGCGCATTTGACAAAAAATCCTCCCCATGCCCACAAGCCTGCAACTTGCAAAATATGAAGAGTTAGAAGGACTTATTTATATTTTTGGAAAGGGAAAGAAATTTCCTATCTGATGAAGATGCTTTTAAGAATACTTAAGTACTTAAAATATAATAAAATTCAGATTGAAGCACTAAGGGAGGAAAAATGGTGTTAGTTGACCAAAAATAGGCATGAGCTTATTTTGGACAACAATTACCATTCAGTCATTTTTTCCTAGGCTCGAGTTTGACTTAACAATTTAGAGGGTTTTAGATTTCCAACAAAAATTATGTATGAATAAGGTGGATCTATAATGAAGATAGATGCCTCATGGATCTAATCGTCATCTCTCATCCATGGTGTTCTCTTCACATTTGGCTGATAGACTTGCATTTATCTCAAGATCCCTTCTCCTTAACATTTGCAGCAACAAATATGCACTTCATCTCGGTGTATTGGGAACATAACATTTCATACTACTCAATGAGTTATTTGGCTTGGTCTCAACTTGGCTTTGTGGATCTCCAACAAGCTATCTTTCCTTTCCTCAAATTTGATTGTGCTGCCATGAATAGTTTAAACCATACATATGTTACCACCATCAATGTATTTTTATAGATTGGTTTCTTTTCAAGAATTAATTATACAAAAGAGGTCGGTCTAGTAATGTTTAAAGAGTCTTTCATACCATCGAAACCACCAATTTTTGTTTTTTGTTAATAGTATGTGGTTTAGGTTTTGGGTTTAATCAGTCATTTTTTTGTTATGGAAGTGAATATGGGTCAATGATATTTTTATGTCATTTAAAATTATAAATTATTCCATTGTCTAAAATTGATTCTTATTTAGTATATTAAAGGTAAAAATAAATTATTTATTTAGTTTGATGTCTAAAATAAATTTATCTTGATAGTCCATCAAGTCAATCGTTTATATTAGTCATTTTTGAAGCCTTGTTCTAAAAGAGTCAAGGTCTCATAATTGTCATAAATGTAGATAGTTTTCATGCCAAAGTCACAAGATAAAGTTTTCATTAAGTGTCAGTAAAATTGTATTTCATCAAATATCAAATATTTAGTTTATTGTCATTTTGAGTCAAATGTCATTTTATATTATTTTTTATCATTATTGTCAAAGTAAATAGTAATTGTGTTCAAGTCAAAATTTATTTTGTGTGTTAAGTCTTATGTCATATATAGTCAAAATAATTTTTCCTTACGAATGCATTATCAATGCAATATGACATTAGTTTAAGGTATGTAATACATGTTTCACATTTCGGGAGGGAAACTATACCAATAAATCCAATGTGGAAACAACAGCCTAAAACTGGAGGATGGAGGCACATGAGGTTGAAGGTCGATCAATGACCTCTCGTTAGTCACCAATGATAGGGCCACATAGTATTTGTGGTGGCATTTTTTTGGTGTGAGTATTTTATGTTCATTTGTGCTTCATATAAGTTTTTTATATTTTCATTGTGGTGTGAAAAATAAGAGCAGAGGTTTATTCCTATTCACATGTATATGTGGAAATTCCTACATAATTCCCCAATGTAATAACATAGTGAAGCAAAAAATAGCATAGTGAAATGCAACATCATGATACTTGAAGAGGTTGAATAGTTAGATGTGTTCTAGTTCATACCTAGGTTTGTGGTAAACCTTTTTAAAACCATTGAAGGTTATGCAGATGGTTCCTTCTTGAGTTCCCACACTGAGTAGGTAATATTTGTTCCTTATAGTGACTGGTTGATAAACATATGGTTCATGTACATGTTCCCACACTAGTTCGGTCAAATGTTTTCCCAAAAATTTTTGGTTGATAAGAAGTTGATGTGTTCTTTCTTCTACCTTCAGTTCGAGTGTGTGCTAAGATCATGAGCGAGAAGAGGTGAGCAAGCTGCATAAGAAGTGTGAATGTTTTCTACCATGTAAACACTAAGGGGGGAATGTTAGGAAATATAATTTTTACATGGTCATTTGGTTTTTACCATATAATAAAGTATTATTTACTTACGAATATTTTGTAGTTAATTGAATATATTTTTACAACAATATATTTCTTTGTTACACCTGTGTTTCTATATCGAGTTATTTGTTATTCTCACTTCCTATTTTATAGAAAGTGGTTTACCTATTTTAATGGTTATATATTAGCCATAAAATATTGTACACAATATTGATTATTGTGCTAAATTTATTTCATTTGAACCAAATTTATCATAGAACTTTCTCTAAAGATCACCCTCCAATAAGTAGAACTTCCATGAACAAATATGTACACTATTTTAAAAAAAAAACCATCAGTTGTCCAAGTTGAAAAAAAAAATAGAGGACAAAGTCATCACTACAGAGGAATGGAGTTGTGTGAAAATTCCATGCTCAAAGAGTAATTGGGAATCCATGATTGCTACAAGGAATACACAATGATCCTCAATATGGGTTCCAGAAATAGGCGCATTTTTAGATACCCATTTATAATACATGTAAAAAATTATTCTCAAGAGAAACACATACACTAAATGTACTTATTACAAAAATAATAAATAAAACAAGCAATTCATTATCGGGGGTTTGGTCTCTTACAAAACTGGGCCCCCACCATCCAGTCTTGATAAATGATTTCTAGAAAATGAACCATGTGATCATCATCATCCATTGCAAAAATCCTCACAAAATGTGGCACTTTATAACTTAATGTGTTTTATAAAATGAATATGTAAAATTCATGGGAAATTAAAATATATAAAATTTTGCAAAAGATGACGCTTAATTACGAGCTACCAATAAAATGTTATTACAATAGTGATTTTCAGTAAATAAGGCCTATTTTAAATAAAATTGCACTCAAGCATTAAAACATGTACTAAATGAGGATATACCTAGCCTTCCAACCACCTGTTGGAATTGGCATGAAATTTATAAGAGAGTGGTTTATTTTGTGAGGTGGAATCGACCTCATACCAATCCAAGACTCACTCTTTTTCTTCAACAAAGGAATATACAAGCAACTAAACTCTAAAAAAACACCCTTAATATAATTTCCCTCATATTGAATTACATCTAAAAGAATAAAATGCTAATTTTTGAAGCAATAAAGAGTCAAATTAAAAATTTATGGAAAATTATTCACCTTGTGGGCTAGTGGGGACCACGAAATGGAGATACGTGAGTTGATTTAGGGTTATAAAACTCTAATTTTTTAAATTTATTTGTTGTTCTTTGTTGTTTGATATTTGTAGACACTAAATCATACACTTGGGTACATTTCTAGGTCATAATCACATACCAATATTCATAGGATTCCTAAGCAAAAAAAATTTGTAATTGACATCTATCTTTAGCCTCTTTGATTTTTTTTCTTTCTTTCTCTGTGGTCTTGCACACCTCACTACTCAGTCCGATCTTCATTGTTTTATCTTTCTTGACTCTAGACACCAACGCCCAACCATGACCCCAATGCCTAGGTCCCCTCGTTCCCTCTGGGTGCCCCAATCTCTTTGTATCTTAATCCCCTCTTTTGGGCCTCTTTTATCTTTTGGACATCTTGTTTTCTTATGGGTTGGATTTTTAACTATCAATTACAAAATTCAAATAAGGGAATCATATATAAATACAAAGCTATGTGAGTGTAATAAGGGACCAAGATCTAATCATCTACTATCACCACCTAAGGTTACATCCAAAGGCATTCTAAGGGCATCAAAGCATCCATCTAGCTTCATTCAAGGGGAAAGGGACTTCTTATTCTACATATACGCACAAGAGGGGAAGTTCATTTTTCCATACACATATCTACTTTCATTTCTACATTTAGCTATTGCTTGCTATTTGGTGCATATTACATAAGAGCTTCCTAGGGCACGATTCTACACACACGCATGTAGAACTACATGGGGTATGATATGTAGTACATCGCTTGGTCATAAGTTTACTCTTTCGGGTGATCACCCGGGGTTATATTACTCCCCCATTTACATCTTTTATTTTTAGGATTTGATGTGTTTTGGGGTTTTGCAAGATATCATTTCTTTTACAGGTTACAAGTGAACTCTGCTATCATACAATGACATAAATATGACAAAAATGAAGGTTAGTGAACACCTTGTGACACAATAAAAATCACAATCCAGACATTTTCATAGACACATGCGCCCATAAGCAGACTCTAGCGCCTAAGCACCCCTGACCTAGTCCAGGAAGATACGACGTCTCCGGAATTTACCAGACACAGTTGTGACATATTCCTCCTCATGTTCAATAATTTTTTAGCCCAACACACTTTGGTATTTATTAAAAAATAAAATAATTATTCTATTCCCTCTCTTGCACATAGGGTTTCATTTTTAACTAGCTTATTGCTCAAGTTAGATATATACTTTACTACTTATTATTGAGTTGTGACTTCACAATTAGGATTATACAAAAATACCAATATTTGTTAAATCTTTTGGTGAACCCATCACTCGATTCCAACCTTCTTTATAGGTTTTGATTCTTATGCCAACCACCCATAGTGGTTGTTTTGGGTCTTTTGCGCATACAAATTTCCCTCCATTTACCCGTAGGGTTTCTAAAGCCATGGTTGAATCTGATGACCTCTTTGCTAACTCTCAAAATGTTCCTCTCCAAAGCATTGAAACATATGATAGTGAGAAATCATATGATAAGGAAACCAATGTTAATCAATAGAAATTAGAAAAGCTTACCAATTTTTGTCAAGCTTTGTGTGGCAATCCCGCTCATCTTCTGCATATTCTTCATGCTTTGATCACTGCTAAAAATTCTTGAGATGATGTTTCTGCACCAATTTTTGGTTCTTCCTCGGCTTCCATGGCCTCCACTCAACATATTCATATTCCTACTTCCATTCCTACTACTACCACTCCCATAATTCAACCTAATTCTTCTATTGCAAAACATGGCTCTTATTCCAATACTCCTGATTTAAATTCTTTATATTAGGTTTTACAGACTCAAATTTGTTAACTTCAAGATGTTACTTCTCGTGCATCTCCATCTCTCGATTCCACTTTACTCCTTCACATTCCTTTTTCACCCACCCTTTCATCCTATACGATTCCTCTAAATTTTTTCACTCCTAAGCTGCCCACCTTCAAAGGCCATGGTGACCCTTAAGAGCATCTCTGTGTATTTCATGTAATCTAGGATGATCATCTTTACTATAAATATATTTCCTAAATGCCTCCAATATTATGCAATGCGTTGGTACTATGATCTACTTGTCTATTTGGTAACATAATTTACAGATTTAGATGATACTTTTCTTGTGCACTTTTCAATCAATATCAGTTCTAAGATATCCTATGCTCAACTCCCACAAATCATACAAGGATATAATGATCATCTATCAGAATATGTATTGTGATATAAGAGCAACTTAACTAAGATGTATAATGCACTCAAAGACTCTAAAATTCAAGATCTATTTGTCCAAAGTCTCTTACCACCTCTATAAGAGAGTGTCATTTTTGAGACATCTCCATCACTCTATCATTTATGTCATACTCTTAAATTACTTGAAAGTTAACTACTATCTATGGGAAAGCTTAAATATCATGATTGTGCTTCAAATTCTACTCAATTTTAAAGAAAATCAGTTTTCAAGCCATCTACTAAAATTTCTGAAGCTAAAGCTATTGTCAACGCTGTCTCTAATCCTAAAAATCTTCAATGGAAGCCTCCAAAGCATACATTCACCAAGTTTCTATATGCTCCACATATTATATTGCCACAAATTGCTGAGAGAAATATTATTACGCTTTTGCCTCCACTTAATCTGGATCCATTTCAACCTAAAGGCCACAACTATAACAAAAATTTTCAATGTGACTATCATCAATGCATTGGATATTCTACGGATTGATGTTTCAAATTATGACATCTTATTAAAGATCTTATTGATAAAAATGGTATTGAGATTCCTGAGCCTACATAATCTATGTCGGTGAACAAAAATCACAAACTTTAGATCTTCATCAATACTGTTCCTAAGCATGATAAGCAAACTATTGACTCTTTAACCAATCATACATATCATGCAGTTCCTCCTCCTTCATCAGGGGCTCTTGATTTTCTAGTTGCTCATGCTGATGCATCTCCACAATTCATTGCATTCTATGATCACAAATATCATGCTACATTTTATTATAAAACATTACACATCAATGCTTTTATTGGGCCTCATGATATCAATAATACAATGATTGATCCATTAATTCATATGAATTTGTTCTCTATTTCACTTCATGTTGCTATCAACTATCCAATCTTGCATATTTCATATCCAATTCCTAAGTATTACAGTAATGTCAAGCTTCCAGTTATAGTCGGTCCTCTTACCATGCTTGTGACATTTCTTGTGGCACCTTCAATTAAAGGGTGTGGCACGATCTTAGGTATTCTCTAGCTCCATGTGGCTTAAGCTATAATTTATATGAATATCTTATGTTTAAAGTTCATTCACAACAAGAAATTTATTTTTATCAGAGGTGTTACATCATCTAATACATTGCCACAACCTCATATTGAAGTTTCCATTACACTTGCTAGAGAATCTAGGTCCCCTGGACCTCCCAAATCTAAAGCACAACATAATCCTATCTCTCATATTTGCAAATGACCTACTTAGTCTCATTTGTCCACTAGTCCATCTCATCAGTCTAGGCTCGCCACTCGGATGGCTCCTTCACATAAGTGCTCATCACCTTCACGGTTTCCTTCACGTAGGTGCACATCACTTCAGAAGTCTCCATCACACAGGTGTAAATCACCTCCATGGTATCCTTCATATAGGTTTTCATCGCCTCCTAGATATTATGCACATAGGTCTCATTCATCCATACATCACTGATCTTAGGGCTTGGTCACATGAATTTATATCCATAAACATAGGGTGGAGGAACCTGACCCTTCAATTTTGTCAGATATCATACTCATCATCATACACTTGGGGGAATCATGCTTACCCCCCCCACTAGTATCATCAGGTGTCTTAGATTTCTACTCTACAATCTGTACTTCACATTTAGTCTATATCAGGAATATTACACATCTTTATACAATTTTATCGTCATTAACCAATGATGTACTCTTGTGCTACAGTTCACACTTGACTGTTAAGGGGCATACTACATCCATGAACCTCACACATGACACATTTATATGTTAGGCACATTCATCACAACATAGTTCCTTATGACACACTTTAGTTCCACGGTTCATAATCAACTGCTGAGGGTCTAAATCTGAAATGAACCTCACATCATTCAATCTCCACACTCTACGCTTCATTATTTTATCTATCTAACACACATTTTCAAACCATTTCCGGATGACACACTCTTGTTCTATGGTTCACTCTTTCCTGTTGAGGGGTATTTTCTAAATGAACCTCATATAATACACATTCATACACATCCGGTCGGGGGGCACACTGCTCCTATCACATTCATATTACATACCATTCCATCTCACTCACTCACAACATACTGTATATCTTGGTTGCATCTATTCTTGATTGCTTATACTAGTTACATGTAAACTTTGTTTCGCATGTTAGATGAATATTTTGTATGTTATTATATTTTCTATGCTTGTGTCTTCCTTGTCATTTTTTATGTGTTATGACACATGCTTGGTTTCATGTTTTACTTCTATACCCTTGAAGGCTTTGAGTAACTTGTGACATCTTGAGTGGTGTCTAATGTATTTAAGTAGTGATGTGTCTTTTACCATGTTACCATGTGTTTTCACTAGTTTATATTATATCATGTCATGTTTGTTTGTGAGTAACACTTTTTTCTAGCCTTTCCCATTGTTTTGTATGTACCATGGTAGTCACCATGTCTATTCCCTATTCCTCTACAGGAGTTCTATTTCAGATGTGCGCATTAGTTTTATCCTTCCTCATTTGGGCCATGCACACCTTTTTTCATCTCACACACCTAAAACAAGTAGGGAAAATCGTCAAGTGATTATATCATGCTCTTAGTAGTCCAAAGACCAAAAAAATAATTGTACATACTAGAATAATAATAAAAAAGAACTAAAACATACTAGAATAATAATAAAAAAGAACTAAAAATAGGTTAAGAATCAAAGTTAGGCCAAAATTACAATAGGGATATAAGCTCCCAATGCATATAGAAACAGTGGGTGCTAGTGTCCCACATGGGTAGTTATGTTCTAAAGGAAGAAATAGGTATAGTACATGATCAACAAGTCTCCAGTGACACATTTCTCTAAAATATAGTAATAGGTACTCAATTATAGATTACTATCAGGTGCAACAAGAATAAAATATATTGGCAAGTTACATAATTTGAGCAAGGGAACTAATTACTATGTTTTCTCAGGATCAAATAAGGAATGCCACTTAAGGCATATGCAATACAATGATATGCTGAGAATGATGTGTCATTCATAACTAGTTTCTTCTTGGTTTTCAACTATACATAGTGGAACTTAAGCATTAATGGTTAGAGGGAAAATCCTACAACTCTCCCAATACTCTTCCCTTGGTGACAGGATAACTAAATTCTTAGTTTAGTGACAGGACACTTAAATCCTCAATTTGGTTGACATGACACCTAAATCCTCGATATTATTCAAACCATCTCCAAGGTAGAAAACATATAGGAACAATTTTAGCTCTTCTCTCATGGCATATAAGTGTATTTTATCCTTGATTCACCTATTTTTCAATACATATTTATATTTTCACACTTACTAAATTAAAGTTAAATTTCATTTATCATTAGCATTGACTACACTTATCTTCTTTTGCAGGTCTGACCTTACTGCAAAAAAATGGAGAAATACAAATGGAACAAGGAGAAATCTCAAGCACAAGATGTTCAGGAAAAGCCAATATTCAAGAAAAATGTAGGCATCATTTCTACTACATGCAGAAGGTCACCCCTAGGATCTTTATCCTCTTATATATTCCATGATACACATTTCACAACCTTCTTTCAACATTATATCAAGTAGAATATTTATTTAGCATCCTATCAGTTACAACTCCCTTTATATCACCACAAGGTACATGTTAGTGCAAATCAGCAGCACCCCTAGATGTTTTCTCATATTTCTAGTTTGAAAATGGACATCCAATGATTGCACAACATTGAATCATTTTCCCCAAGTGTGGGACTTGAAAAATTGGGAAAAAAATCTCCATGATTAAAGGTTGTTTCCTCTACTCCTATGATCAGATGTATGCATGAAATTTGCAGAGGTTTAATACTCCTATGATCCTACTCTAAATTCCAAGGAGACATAGATAAATAATGTGAAAGAAATAAAAATAAGTAAAAGAGGTGATACACTAAAGGAGTGGTGAACATCTGTTTCTACAAATTGACACAAGTTACAAAATGTAACTATTGAGGCAAAATTACAGCACCCCTGGATGTTGATCAGATTTCTAGGTTGATCACTCTAGCATCCAATGTGATTGCACAACATTGAATCCTTTCTTTGAGTGTGGGACTCGTGAAAATGAGAAAGGAATCTCCAGAGAAGGCTGGTTCCTCTTCCTAAACTACCTGCCACAAGCTATTCCAGTGTAGGAAAGCTAATCTAATCCTAATCTAACCATGCCAAGGAGACAGAGAGAGAGAGAGAAGGGAAAAAAATAGAGCCTACTCTAAAATGGTGATACACCAGAGAAGGAAAATGTTGAACATCTATCAAAACTACCATGGAACAAGGAGAGGTGAGCGATGGGAAGGATGGACAGATGCATCCCAGGCCCAATGATAGATTTCACATAGAAAATGTCCCAAAAATCCATGAACACAGCTCCAAACCTGCAATGAACATTCAAACGTGCACAAATACCTGCAATGAAGAGAGGCAAGAAGAAAAAAAGTGAAAACGAGCAAGGATGGACAGATGCATCACGAAACATGTTTTTTGTTGCTTCAGAAGTTTGCACAGAACATAATTTCAATAGTAAAAGGCAAAAATACCATTACAAAGTAGGGGAGGAGGTTCAAACTCCATTTTCAACCCTGGAGAAGAAAAGAAGGGAGGGCAGAGCAGAAAAGATGAACAACACGAATGTTCAACCCTTAGAAAGAAGCCCCTCTTTACAATATATAGCCCAGGGGAAGAATGAGAGAGGGAAGAGAGAGGAAAGTCAGCATGGAGATCTACCCCAACCACTTCTAGAGTCGCATTTAGTTTATCTCATTATGGTGGTGGGTGAGAACCCTGGCAAGAGCAGAAGAAGAACTGTCTGTTGTATTAAAGCTGGTTGTTGAAACGTCACTTCTGTCTATTACCTCACGTCAGAGACGTTTCTTGATTTTCTCACTCCAAACTGAACCAAATGCAAGATTGACCCTAGAATTGTGCAGAGAATTTTGCCAGCTTTCCATTGATATAAAGACCGTGGAAATCTAAGCTCTGGATCGAAAGATATGGTGATCTGAAGATTTAGGGGAAAAAACAGGCCAAAACGGATATTTGAATTTTTTCCCGTGCTCTGCCACTTGGATGACACGTGTCAAGCACTGATTGGATGAGCAATTCTCTCTCCTTCCCTTTCCACGGGTTTTCCTTTGAAAATTTTGACTTTTTATAACTTTGGAAAATTTTCCATTTTTTCCCCGCGCCCTCGTCACTTGGGACACGTGGCGTGATCTGGTTCGAGGACAGGGCGCGGGGTCATCCCCCTTTGTCCTTTTAATTTTTTGGCTCCAAGGACATTTTGTCAAATTTTCCTAAGTCTGGTCCTCTGGCTCCGAACTCCCCCACCTTAGAACACGTGTCCTATCGTCTCCATTTGCTCGGGCCGACTGTTTCATTTTCCCCTTTGAAACTTTTACCGACCACTTAGCAACTTTTTCCTTTTGACACGTGGCACACTCTGATTCATTCTCGCGCTCCTTCGGTTTTTCCAGATGTCCCATCACGTATTTTTGGACCCAAATGTCCTAGACAAAAGTTTCTTGTTTCGTCCAAACTGGCCAGTTCGCGTCCTCCACGTGCTTTTGTCCCAACTTGTCCCGGACTGCCTAGAACAAATATCTCCAAACCGCCAGAAATGGACTTGACTCTGTGCCAAACCGGTTCGATCCGCGTCCTCGCGCGTACTTTTGGCCCAGATTGTCCCATTTGACGTCCCTGTGAAACAAGACTTAGGCAATTTTCTTCATTTTTCCGGCCGGTTCGGCTTCTCGCGCCCGCGCGCGTCCCGAAGTCCCATCTGTCCCAAATGCTTGCGCAGACCGCATGTTTGTGCTTACTTCGGCCGATTCGTGCTTCGGGCCGATTTGTCCCAACTGTCCCAACTGACCGCCTAGGACTAGGACTTAGCTGATTTTCTCTGATATTTTCCTGGATCAACCAAGCTTGGTTTTCTGCAACCTTTCTTCACATTTTCTCAGACCTTGCTCCTGGGATTCCTTCTTGGATGGGAGAGTTAGAAGGATAGCCGAGGGGACCCCAAAAAACATGATTTCAGGCTTTGAATCAATCTATTTTTTTGGGACTTGAATATTCTTGATGCATGTTATCAAAATTACCCTGGGGGGGTGAAATTTTGGATAACAGTTTTGGCGACTCAGCGGGTTCATCTGCCTACTAGATGAAGTTACCAGTTGTCTGAAGCATCCATTGGGCATGGAGTCATGAGTTGTAACCTGGAACTGATCTGAACTTTGAAAACCTCCCTCTAAGCCACTTGGAAACCCACTAAACCTGGAGTCGTCTCTCACCAAAATGCCACTGAAAGGGACTGTGCAAGAGCAAAACTAGCACCATAAAAACTATGTACAGAACTGAAAATCATACATGCTCCAAGTGGAACATGCAGAGTGTGCACAAGCACTTCTTCTACTAAAAGCAAACCTACCTACTCTACTCTAACTGGAAGCAAAGGCAAGCTAAACAAACCCTGCAACTAGTTGTGCAGAAATAGCTTCCTTTCTTCAAAATTGGCAACCATGTAACTGATTTGACATTGAACATGGCTGATTGGATGAATGGAAAATCAATAAGAAGCTCGTCTTCCACCCAAATCATCAAGGTATCAGCTGAAGGAAAATTCAATGCCTCTTTTAGTTTCTCTGCATTTGGATTGAAGAGGTATGACAACTGATCCTTGGTACTTTGTAGCTCACCCTCATACTCAAAAGCAAGCATGACTAGTTGTGACTTCTCCTTTGGCTCCAATGAAGCCAAATACCTGATTGGCCAAGGTCTAATCCGTTGAGTATGCCCATAATTCTGATTTTCAACTCCAAAAATGTAGTCTTCTTGTAGACCTTGGATGGATGGTGTGGAAGAAATGATGAAATTCCTTCTGTCCTTCCTCTTCCTCCAATGAAGAACATGAAATATTAAAATCTTCCAATCTTGGTTCCAAAGGGCTGCTATAAGATGCAGGCTACTGCAAATGAATGTTCTCCTCCATGACAACAGACTCAAGTGTTTGGAATGTGGATGATGAAAGAGAGAAAGGTGGAAAATCAACCGGCTCTTCTCCATCAAAACAGTCCTCCAAATCTGACAGATAAACTGCCTCATTGATTTTCCTGCTGCAAATGCTCCACTTCCTCCATGGTGTCTTCTTGATCTGTAACTTGACCACCATGGTTTCTTTCTCCCTCCAATATTGAGTTTGAGAGATCAAACTCTTCTTTCAGTACTAGAACTTGAGAGAGATGAAGTAGAAAGAAGAACTGAAGGTTCTCCTGTAGCCTGCTTTGTGCTCAAATCCCTTGGATCTACACTTTTCTCCTCAACAAATAGAATGTGCTCCTCTTCTTTTGGATTTGGAGCAGCTTCTCCTTCCTCCAATGTTTGAAGACAATCTTTCTCTTGATTGAACTCTTCCTCCAGCATGAAGTTTGTCAAGTCAAACTCTTCAATCTGCTACTCTAGAGGACAAGTTGGGACTGCAAGATCTTCTTCTGAGCAGAATCAGTCCTTTATGGCTGATTTGTGCAACTTGAGCCTCTTCTGAATCAGCATTAACCTTCAAGGGGATAGTCAGTGCCAAATATAAGAGCACTACTCTTCTGAGAAAAATTGCTGAATATGCTTCTTCTTTGTTGGCTCTCTCTTCTTTGCTGCCAAAAAATTAGTCTTAACCACCATTTGTTCAACCTTAGCCTCTTCTGTAGGTTTAATCCATCCCAACATGGATCTTTGTCATCCCAAGATTTGGCATGGGTTGAAACCCTCAAGTTGATCTGTCATTTCTTTTCTGTTGGGCTCCCCTTCTTGCTGAAACCTTCATGGCCATTTCTTTGTAGGGGATTTCTTCTTCCCCGCATGGAATTGGGAATGCAAGATGAAAGAAGAATTGTAACTCAATTGATTTGGAAGATTTTTTGTGGTGGTAAAGGTGGAGACATGGGATTCAACATTTGGGACCGCAGATGGGGAATTTAGAATTTGCAAATCCAAATGAGATGATGTTGCTTGAGTAATGGGAAGAGAAAAACTAGATGATGGTGTAGAACTTACCCATTGACAAGGTTGTTCAACAACAAGTGTATAGGCCTCTATTTCTGCTGTCCATTGTGCAAGTTGGGGCAGCATCTTCATCATGAAGTCCAGCTTCTCTTGAGGGCTGAAGTGTCTTGGAAAAGGGCCTCACCCATGGACAAGGAGCTCCATGCAACCAATTCTGAAAGCTCTCATTTGAGATTTTGCTCTGGACTGCACCATCTTTACCTCCATCTTTTGGATTTTCTCCAACAGACCATCATCTTGCATCTAATTGTCTTCATTATATGCATACTCTTGCTCTTGGAAAGCTCCATAGCCAAACTCATTTTGGCATTGCTGCTCGTATGGGTATGCATGCTGATTTTGAATTTGTTCAAAATACTGATTTGGAGGAATTAAAAAACATGTTGGAGGTGAGAAACATACTGCTGTTGTTGTAAATGTGAGTTCCATGATGGAAATGAAGTCATGATTGCACAACTTCATGGAATGGAAAAGAATGAAAGGGATGGAAAGAAGGATGGATGAGAATGGATGGAAATGAATGGAGAGGAAGGTCTGCAACTTTAGAAATGGGTTGCTGATTAGATGGAGTTGCTAGATGTGTTTGCAAGTGCCTCCAAAGGCTGAAATATTCACAGGAACACACCAACCTGCATAGAAGATGAAGTGGAAGACCTCTAAGCTCCCACCGGGCGTGCCAAAAGTGTTGAGCAGGCGCACGGTGGCTTAAACTTTGCTGTTGATAATGAGACACCTCTGAAAGATGAAATAATCTAACCTCAGTGTCCCATTCGGCGTGCCAAAATTGTTGATGCAAAATCATAGCACCCCTGGATGTTGATCAGATTTCTAGGTTGATCACTCTAGCATCCAGTGTGATTGCACAACATTGAATCCTTTCTTTGAGTGTGGGACTCATGAAAATGAGAAAGGAATCTCCAGAGAAGGTTGGTTCCTGCTTCCTAAACTACCTGCCACAAGCTATTCCAGTGCAGACAAGCTAATCTAATCCTAATCTAACCATGCCAAGGAGACAGAGAGAGAGAGAAAGGGAAAAAATAGAAAATCCTACACTAAAATGGTGATACACCAGAGAAGGAAAATGTTGAACATCTATCACAACTACCATGGGACCAAGGAGAGGTGAGCGATGGGAAGGATGGATAGATGCATCCCAGGCCCAACGATAGATTTCACACAGAAAATGTCCCAAAACTCCATGAACACAACTCCAAACCTGTAATGAACATTCAAATGTGCACAAATACCTGCAATGAAGAGAGGCAAGAAGAAAACAAGTGAAAAATGAGCAAGGATGGACAGATGCATCACGAAACACATTTTTTGTTGCTTCAGAAGTTTGCACAGAACATCATTCCATTAATAAGAGGAAAAAATGCCATTACAAAGCAAGGGAGGAGGTTCGAACTCCATTTTCAACCCTAGAGAAGAAAAGAAGGGAGGGCCCAGCTGAAAGAATGAACAACCTCTTTTTTTTAAAAAAATGAGCCAAATCTGGCTTTTACATTGCATGGGTCGAGCCCAGGGGACAGAAAACGTGGGAAAACGTGCAAGCCCATTCCTCATTGACTGCAGATGCATTAAATCAGCATGGAGGATCTTACCAACCCATACCCTGTCACTTTGAGTGATTTTGGAGGAGAATGTGACCCATTTTGTATTAATTTGGCTGCTAAAATGTCACTTCTGGCCGTGCAGAAGAAGAATGCGACCCATTACCATTAAAATGGGTTGTTGAAAGGTCACTTCTGGCCATTACCACACGTCAGAGCCGTTTCTCTATTTTCTCTCTTCAGACTGCACCAAAACTCAAGATTGATCCTAGAATCATGTAGAGCATCTCAACAACTTTCCGTTGATATAAAGAACGTGGAAATCCGAGCTCTGGATCAAAAGATATGGCGATCTGAAGATTTAGGACACGGAACAGATCAAAACGAATTTTAAAATGTTTTCCCGCTCTTCGCCATCTAGACGACACGTGCCACGTGCTGATTGGGACGAGCAATTCTCTCTCCCTCCATCTTTCACGAGGCTTTCCTTTTGAAATTACTTGTGGGCCCCTTAAAACTTGGACACGTGGCGCCATTTCATTGGTTCGGTTCAGCGCTCGATAACTCGCCCCTTTGACCTTTTGACTTTTTCTCCTGTGAGGACATGTGGTAATTTCTGATTGGTCCTCGGCTCCTTCGGCTCCTTCGCGTACTTCGTCTCCATTTTTCCAGGATGTCCCATTTGATTTTGGGCCCTTTGTGCTCATTTCGGCCTGTTCGGGCATTTCGCGTCCATTTTGTCCCAGATGTCCCATTTGATTTTGGACCCTCTGGACTCATTTCGGCCGATGTCGGCCGGTTTTGGGAATTTTTGGCCCACTTGTCCCACTTTGCTTCGGACTGACTTGACTCTTTTCGGCCGGTTCGGCTGGGTTCGCAGCCTTTTTGGCCCGATTGTCCCATTTGCATCCCTCTCCAGCAGTTAGCCAATTTTTTCTCGGTTGAACCGGCATTTCGCGCCCTCCGCGTACTTTTGTCCCAGATGTCCCTGTTGCTTTGCAGGCTGTTTGTGCTTACTTCGGCTGAGCCGGCGGGTTCCGGGCCTTTTTGTCCCAAATGTCCCCACTGCCCCTAGGACTAGGACTTAGTCATTTTTATGATTTTTTCCTGGATCAACCTACTTGACTTTTGCAACCTTTTTTCACATTTTCTCAGAGCTTGCTCTTTTCCTCTCAGACAGGGAACTTAGAAAATATTTGAGGGGACTCTAGCAATATGATTTTTGGCCCCGAATCAATCAATTTTCCTGGGACTTGAATATTCTTATGCATGTTATCAAAATTACCAAGGGGGGTGAAATTTTGATAACAATTCATAAGTGAGAAAATTAGTAATTGACATCTATCTTTAGTCTCTTTACTTTCTTTCTTTGTTTTTATGTGGTCTTGCACACCTCACTACTCAGTAATAATCTTCATTACTTTATCTTTCTTGACTTTGGACACCAGTGCCCAACTTGGATGCCATTGCCCAGGTACCCTCATCCCCTCTAGGCGCCCCGACCTCTTTTTATCTTTCTCCCATATTTTGTGCCTCTTTTTTTCTTATGGGTCATCCTTTTAGTTGTCAATTATGAAATTCAAGCATGGGAATCATATAAATATAAAGCTATGTGACCATAACAAGGGACCAAGCTATAAGTATATAATATCACCACCTAAGGTTACATCCAAAGGAATTCTAAGGGCATCAAAACATCTATCTAGCTTCATTCAATGGACAAGGGACTGTTTATTTTACATACACGCATAGGAGTGGAAGTTGATTTTCCATACACACATATACTTACATTAAGCTACCTATAGCTATTGCTTACTATTCGATGCATCTTGCACAAGAGATTCCTAGGGAAAAATTCTACACACATGCACATAAAACTACATGGAGTATGAGATGTAGTGAAACACTTGGTCATAACTTCACTCTGTCAGGTGACCTCCAGGGTTAGTCTGACTCCCCATTTGCATCTTTTTATTTTTTAGAATTTAATGTGTTGTGGGATTTTGTAGGATATCATTTATTTTGCAGGTTACATGTGAACTCTGTGATCATCTAGTGACATAAAAGTGACAAAAAAAAGGTTAGCAAATACCTTGCAACACAGGAAAAATCAAATTCTGGCCATTTTCATAGACACGGGCACCCAAAAACAGACTCTAGTGTCTAGGCACCCCTAACCTAGTCTAAGATCCCCACTCCAAAAAAATCTGATAGCTCTAGAATTTATCAGACATAGTTACAATAGATTCCTCCTCCTGTTCAGTAGTTTTCCAGCTGTAGACACAAAATCACGCACTTTAGGTAATTATCTAGTCTTGATTACATACTACTATTCATATGGTTCCTAAGTAAGAAAATTTCTAATTAACCTATGTATTTAGTCATCTTTATTTGTTTTTTGTTATCATTGTTGGTCTTGTGCCCTTACTTACTCAGTATACCTTTTTATACTTTGGCATTTGTCATCTTGGACACCAGTGCCTAGCCAAGACTCCAGCGCCAGGAACTCCCATCCCCTCTGGGCACCGTTGACCTCTTTATAATTTAGTCACATATTTTGGGTCATTTCTAGATGTTTGAGCATCTTATATTCTTGGTAGTCGGTTAATTACAAAATTCAAGCAAATCATATAAATATAAAGTTGTGTGACCATAATAAATGATCAAGTACTAAGCATTAACTATCACTACCTAAGGTTGCATCCAAAGGGCATCAAAGAGAATTAAAGCATCTATTCTAACATCCATCACAAGGGACAAGGGCTGGTTTTCTGCATCACACTTCATAGGAGGGGAGTATTATTTCCATGTACATATCTATCATATTTCTCTACATCTGGCTATTTTCTCACTATTCAAGTGTGATGCGCACAAGAGCCATCTGGGGCACGATTCCGCACACACACACATAACTACATTGGGTATGAAATGTTGTGCAATTATTAGTCGTAATATCACTATTGTGACATATGAGGACAGTCTGAACCCTCGTTTTGCATATTTTGTTTTGGGATTTGATGTCAATTTGAGGGTTTTATAGGTCCATACTTCATTGCAAGTTTCCAACGAGCTTGACGATCTTGGTGCGAATTCAGAGTGACAAATGGAAAACAAAAACAACCAACTTGCAACCCTGAAAAGTTGGGTTTTTGAGGATTTTCACAGACTTAGGAAAATTTTTCTAGTCTTTGGCACCCATGGGTGCCCCTAACCCTTTTTGGGCACCCTTTCTAGCTTACTCCTCTAGATTTACATTTTTCTGGACCTTTATGTGACACTTCTACCATTCTATTCACTTGGTTAGCACTTCGGTACAATTCAAAATTTACTGTGCATTAGATAAGTGCATCTTTCTCCTCCTTACAACTAGGGTTTTATAATTTAATTGTTAATTTTCTTGAGTATTATTTATATACTTAATTGTCATTTATTTACTAATACCATATCATTTAGATTAGGCATATAAACTGAAATTTAGATTAATGATTTTGGTGAACCAAAACTAGATTTGAACACTCTTAGGATCCTCATACCTCTATTACTCATCTTCATAGGGTTTTGTCATCATGAATATATCTATTAATGACTACTTTCTCATTAATCCTGAATTAAGATATAAAGTCAAAAATATCTTAGCTACCACTTGCATACCTGCTAATATTCATCCCAATATAGTATATCAAACATATGTAGATACATTCTCTCAACAGGTTGATTTTCCATATAATCCTCTTTCGGATCTTACTACTTTTGAAAATGAGCCAACATTGTATATCATGATTCCCATTTACAATATGGGCATCAAACACACTCTGATAGATAATGGATATGAAATTAATATTTTTCCTATGTTGTTCCTTGAAAATATTGGTCTCTTAGCTGTTAACGTCAGTCCATAATGTCGTTCTATTCATACTTATGACGGCTCAGTTTATCCATGCTTAGGTCACATTACTCTGCCTATTACTATTGGACCAAAAACACTTAACACATTTTTCTTTGTTATTGAATTCCAAGTTTCATTTAACTGTTTACTTGGTAGGCCATGGCTTCATGCTATGTAAGCGGTTCCCTCTACATTCCATCATTGTGTTAAATTCATACATGAGGGAATAGAGTATACCGTTCCTCATGACTATCATCCATACAAATATTGTGACCACGATCCAAATAATACACTTCCTACTTCAAGAAATGATACTACAGATGAACCACAACCTATGGACACTCCACCTCATTTTCCATCACTTGAAGGTGTTATTTGCATGATGGACACCATCTCATCTACACTATCGCCTCCAACTGCTACTACTACTTCTATGATTCTTTATCGTGGGCCTCTCAAATTTATGGACATCGATCCATCCCCTGCGCCATCATATACACTACCCATTTACATGTACACTTTTCTTGAATGAATCCTATTTGGAGCATATTCCATTCTATCCTACTTTATCTGTATCTGTATACACACACGATGGATTGACTCGACTAGGATTCACAGTTGAAATTTTACCGACATATCATGATTCTCATATTTATTATGGGTTTATTACCATTACCACTGCTTATGGTCTTCACATTTTCTATCTCACTGTATTTCTTGCACATGCTCCTCGTGCTTCCACACTTACACTCGGTAAGTCTTGGATTGATTACATTGGGGGCACGTTGGATCATAATAAAACTGATATATTATTTACCATGCCATTTGGTCATGTATTCATTTCCAATGAATCATTCCTAGGCTATACACAAAAACTCACTCGTTGGTATGCACATGGTTGTCCACTACCTCCATTCACTGATGATGAATATTCTATGGGCATGTACAAAATACAATTAGATGGTGATTTACACGACCAACATGACAATATTTCTCATCAAGTTTCATATCCTTCACCATTTGGCTTTGACTATGACAATGACGATATTTTCGATGAGATTACTTGATCATTCTCCTCCTTCATACACTGGGGGGAATTGTGCTTATTTTTCCCCCTCTAACATCAACACATGAATTAAATTCTCATCACATCACATCTAGACCTTCACATATAACATTCACATCTTGACACATAATCATATTTTCATTACCTCATGATGCATTCTCATGCTTTGATTAACACTTGACTATTGAGGGAATCCTATACACATGAACCTCACACACTACACATTACAAATCATTTTATGTATGAAACACTTGACATACTTATAAGGTATACCTATTACACATAGTCATCATTACATAATCAACATACTTGCAACTTATTCTTCCTATCACACTTTGTGCTTATCCATCAGATACAAAATCAACACAACATACAACACAATCGACATATTTACAACCTCCTACACACTTTATTGACATATCTCTCTTACGTCATATAACACAACTCTCTTGTGCATAATCAACATCAACATCTTATACAATATAAACATTTACAACACAAGAGTTTTATAATTTACACATCTAAAAACATGCCTCAACAATATACATCAAACATGTAATGTGTCTATAGTCAATCTCTTTCAACAAGACACACTTGACATATCCCTCACCTAATCAACATGACACACCACCCTATGATAAAATTTAGTTCCATGGTCCATACTCAAATGCTAAGGGTTTACATCTCAAATGGATCTCATCACATGCAGTAAATCATTTGATCAATCACTCACTCATTTACTCACACGTTTACACTCTACACCTTGCGCTTTGACGATCACATATTTCTAACTACACACATTTCATACCATTTACCGATGATGCCCTCTCATTTACGGTTCATTATTGACTAATGAGGGGGCATAAATAAATGAACCTCATTACATACAATTCCATTCACACTCACACTGTATTCTGTTCCATCTCATCCATCCATAACATGTTGCATATCTTGGTTGCATTTTGTCTTGCTCACATTTACTCATTACATGCACACTTTATTACACATGCTAGAAATATATATTATATGTCATTATCTTTATCATACACACATGCGTGTTCACTTACATTTCTAGATGTGATTGTAGATTCGTTAGATCTATGCACGCAACATAGATTCTTGGTGCAATACCTATTACTAGTCCCACAATGGCTCCTGGGGGCATCCACTTTCGTACACTACAGGTGCTATTGTTTCATTTTGTTTTATAACACACGACTATATCAGATTATACACGTGTTTGACATAATTTTTATCTTCCTAACATGCTAACGGGTGCTTTATGTGCAACATTTGTTTTGTAGGCCTACTTGCTACTGTGATTTTTCTGTTACATTCTTTGCTATTACTTTTCATTTTTTTCCACTGTTTACGGGTTTTTCCCTTTGTTATGTGTGCACACTTGTATGCTTTTTTCCTAGTCATATTTGATTGTATTGGGACATTGTGAGTGGTTTATGTATATCCAAGAATCCACACTTGACCCTAGGGCGCAATCGACCTTTCGAGGTCGTGTTAATATAGTCGATATGAGATAGAAAGATGACTATGGGATAGGTGAATATGATGAATAGGAAAAATACATTAAAATGGGTGAAAATGGCTAACAAGTAAATTAAGGCAAACAAATGTCTTCTACGAGAACTATGGGAATCTATTCATCTAAGGCAATGAAGGCCTCTTTTATTTGATCAGGTGAGATGGAGTTGTCAAGGAGAATAGACTCAAAAAGGTTTATATCAATGTCAGTGTCACTAAAGATCCTCTTAATTGGATGCGGAATGCATGGGAACTATCCTGCATGTCTCTTGTATAAATCTCCAGACAAGGTCATAGAGGTGAAATGAGAGACATATGCAAAGGAAAAAGCTATGAATTGCGGGATATAATCTCCATTGGGTTGACGGTGCTAGAACTTAACAACATTATCCAATTCATTGTTCAAGGCTATCAACTGTGAGATGATATCAGATGGAACTAGTGTAGTTTAAAATATAAGTAATATGAGGCCCTAATCAATGTTTGTAAAATGGGTCACGATATTTGATTGTGGAACTTTTGGATCACAAACACATTATCTAGGTTACCTGGGGCTTTGAATGGTCATGTGAATATGCAAAAAACTATTGTAAGGAAGTAAAAAAACACACAGAATCTGAAAGAGGCAAGGTCAATGTTTAGGTAACCTAGAACAACTAAGGAAATGTAGGGAGTTATGTTAATTCCTGTCTAATTAACTCTACGTGCCTAAATTAACAATGGAATGAAAATAGACTTAAATAAAATGAAATAGTTTACTCTCCTTGGATACAATTAAATCTACATGTAACTAATTAACTTGACAAAATGAAACTAATTAATTGAAAGTAACAAAGTAAATCTAATCTATTTGTTTTTGTATTTTTAATGATTTTAACAGAAAGGGAATACGAAAAATAAAACAAACTAATTACTCTAATCTAATGTTTTTTTTTTATTTTGTGCTTTTTGAAATTAAATGAAATAAATATACACAGACAATACAAATTCTACTTAAATGATAATTTCTTCTATTCTAATAACAAAATAAACTAAACTGTGAAATAGCCAAATGTGGCTATTTCCCCATTGCAGAGTGAATTTAATTTAATCTAACCTAATAAAAATGAATATTTTCCCAATTTGTAATTGTGGATATTTACTTCCTCTGGTTCTACCTCAGAATCATGAGAAGATTGAAAAGCTTCTTAGAAAATTTTTCTTCCCTTGAAGCTTCCCTAGAAAAACAATATGATCCACTGAAGCTTTCTAAATGTACAGAAATAAAACTAAGACACAGAAACAAAAGATTCTTCAAACTAACTTCCTGTGTAAATCCACAACGATAGGAAAGGAAGCAAATTTCAATAGAAGATTTTCTCATGTGCTAATAAAATCTAATAAAAAATGCAAATAACTTCTACATGTAAATTAACTATGGAGGATTGAAAAACTATGTACATAAGAACTTCCTCCGAATTCTTCCCAGACAAATCCACATGGATGAGCTGAGAAAAAATCCTCAATGGAAGATTTTTACAGGAAAATGAAAATGATAATGAATTATACTACCTTAAAAAATGTTCTCTAACAGATAATTAATTGAAATCTATTTAAATAAACAAAAATTATAGGAATTTAATACACCTCCAACCTGTAAATGTAGTACAAAGACAATTCCAATGCTGGTAAATTACTTGAAATCCCCTCAGGTTATTTTCCAATGTGATTTCCAAATGTGTCTAGGGAACTATGCTAGTAATGTGTAGAAGGAATGAAGGAGTGCTGGACCTAGCTGGTTTGTAGGAAGTCTAGTAGCAATGCAATCAAGAAAATAACAAGCTAAATGAAATGTGTTTACTTGTGTACTTCTTGGTAGGATTTTGATAATATAAAATTTTAATTTCAAATCAAAATACTCTAAACAACGCTTCAGGAAAAGATTAGTTTGTATAGAAAATTGGAAGAGAAGTGGTCCAACCCACTTGGCAACCAAGAAGTGCCACATCACTCAAAGGAGTAGTAGTTAACTTACTAATAATATAAAGTAGGGAAGGAGAAGTTAATACGCATCTAACAAGCTCAATAACAACTAATTTGGTCAAGAAACGTGTGAGAAGAGTGAGTTGGAAGAAGGAAACACACGTTCAAAACATGCTAGAAATTCTCAGTTAAATGCGCACAAAACCACCGATTTGTGTAGACCAATGGTTATGTAACCACCACGACGATTGTGTAACCACCACTTAAGGAAGACCAGAGGTTCCATAACTTAAGGTTAAAAAGATAAGGAAAATGCTGCAAAACAACTAAGGAAAGTAGGAAAAGCTAGGAAAAGGATAAGTATGCTACAAGAACACTCTGCAAGCGAGAACTTGGAATTGAACATCATTGGAATCGATATTTGTCATCATTGGGGATCTGAACTATTATGAAAATGTAGCACCATGAAAATTTTGGTGTGTACATATTTCCCCCTCAGAGAAGCATTTTAGCCATGAAGAGACGTAAAACGTAAAGTACAAGTATGGTGCTTCCAAATGGGAAAGTTATAAATTATACCTGACATGCCTGTGTGTTGATACTACACCCACCCAAGCTTCCCGCTACCTACAAGAATAAAACAAGAATCAAGTGTAGCAAAAGATATAATCGACAAAACATACTAAAATAAAATGACAAGAGGACTTACCATATATGTGGGGATAGAAATATACCTATGCCAGTGCTCTTGCCTTGTAAAACACACACACACTCAAAATAGAGTTAGAACATGCTATATATATATATCAAAATTACTATTTCTAGAAATCATTTGCACTTACCCACTTCGTAAAAATTTGAGCTTTGGATTACCTGTGACAGTTTTGAGCGAAAGTACAGTAAAAATGAAGAGTACTCCGACATGATGGCAACCCAACCAGCATGAGGAATAATGAGTCACAAACATGTGAGTTATTTGCATTTATTTATTTCTACCCTAAAATGTGAAAAATTTAACATGAGGGTTATTTTTAATAATTTTAAAGTCAAAATGATCACAAGGGGTGCCACCTAGGATCGGTAGTTTATTTTATTTAAAAGAGTATATTTTTGTTATTTTTTGAGTTTTTGGGGCCCTAGGGTATGGCCGCAATTCAAGGACAGAACTTCTGTGGTTATTGTGTAACCGCCACTTTGTGTAGAGTGGCGGTTACACAACCGTCGCATCGGTTAGGAAACCACTACAAGATCAAAAGAAAAAGCAAAATCACCATGACGGTTACACAACTACTAATCTATGTAGAGAGGTGGTTATGCAACCACCTCTCTGCATAGAGGGGAGGTTGTGTAATTATCAAGGAAAATCCCAAAATTGACTAAGTATGATACATTTTTTGGTTTTATATTATTTTTGTGATGTTTTGGTGAGATTATTATGCATGTTTATGATTCTAACTTTCTCTTTTTGATGTTTACGAATGTAGGGGAAGTATATTAGATGAAGCAAGGATCCAGAGTGTGATTGGTTGCCCCCCATTTTGGATTATCTGAATCAGGATGAGAGAGACCCATTACACAAGTATGGGATATGGAGGATATCCCATACACAATTAGTTGCACCAGTAAGTCACTTGTGTAATTTATTGCGTTATTGGGATACAAATCAGAATAATTTACGACTTCCTAGAGGTAGGGGGAGTGGATGATTACCTTGGAGGACATCTACTAGATTCTTGGAGTTCCTATCACTGAAAGGAAGCTGAATCTGATGAGCATGGATTCAATATTGTAGTCTTGCAGTTGGGCTACATATACGGGAGATGTGCAAGCACCTGACACTGGTGCCAAACAGGGTATGCAATTATTGTCAGTTTCCTCTGCCCCTATCCTTGCCTTATGCAAGGAAATCATTTGTATTTTGGCTTCATGCTTGGTTGGGGAAAAGGCTAGAGAGAAACTACTCTATTGTTGGGTACCTATTATTTAGATCATTGAGCAACATGAACACACATATGCATGGTACATGGAAATCCTAGGCACCACTTATTATGATTTATATAAAGTTGTTTGAATTAAGGGCAAGGCCCTTAATCATCCCACACTGTTTATGAGATGGGTTTATGAGCGTATGATCCCCTACCAGAGAGGCATTGGAATAACTAATCCTGGGGCTATTAGAGCAGTGAAATGGATAGATATGGCCCCGCTCAAAGTGAGACATCAGCTATTTTCCACACTCACTACTAATGACATGGTTGCACAACCTTACAAAGACATGGCCGACCTATGGGGTGATGAGGGGATTATCATGACTACATGAAGATCCATGACACAGTTAGTAGATTGGACCAGTAGGAAAGAGGCCCATACAGTTGATAGAGTACCACAATAGTTTGGTATGCCTTACATTGATTCCCTACTTGTAGTCCCGATAGTATATAGGGGGATACGAGATGTGAGAGATGGCCCGAAGGGCAAGCTCGAATGGACCATTGTTACACTTAGATTTCTGATTAGTACTCCATAGATTCTACTAGATCTAGTCAGACTAAGGAAAATCCTACAGATCAAGGCCACACCCACACACAATAGGGAGGAGGAGGAGGAAGAGGCCGAGATAGAGGAAAAGGTGGAGACCGAGGCAAAGATGGAGGAGGGAGGAGAGGAGGAGAGAGACCTAGAGTGGGTGGATACTAGAGAGGCTTCCATGGTAGCTAGATCCATGGCAGAGGTTGATGCAAAGACATTGTACATAGAGGATACTCTTCCCCCTGTAGGAGGAGGAGACGAGGAGTCAGTCTATGGATTGGAGAGGGGTGTAGGGGAGGTGGTAGTAGAGGAGGTTAGAGTGAAGGAGATGCTTGCCATAACTCCTGCACCACCGATAACACCAGTTGATCCATCCTAGATGCCAGGAGATCCAAATAAGTAGAATACTCTTCTCTCGACTCTACCTTTTAGACTATATTGTTAGAAAACTATGCTTTTTTTTTTTGAAAGTTTTATAAATCACCATTGTTTTACTTGCATTTTGTAGCCACCGCAGATGGCTGGTGAGATTTAATTCATCAAATTATCCTAAACACTTTTGCACTCCCTACAGGGAAGATGTAGGATCAACTGCTTATAGATGTTGGGAAACTAGTGATGGCTAGATGCCACAAAAATGTACTTACGTTGGCATGACATGCTGCTTCCATGACCCAGATGAGAATCAAGATTACTGGATAGGAGCTATCTGAGAGGAGATAACAACGAGGCCATTATCATATTGAGGCTACTACTACCGGTAGATCACTTGCCCCATCTCATGGTCAGTCTCACCGATCAACACATGGAGGCTCTCACTCTTGCCATAGGATTCGCAGTAGGATCCCTCATCCTACACCTTCACAAGGGTCTTGTAGAGAGGGATATGATATATGCCTTTATTTCTTTGAGATCATTTTTAGATACATATATTGATTTTTTTGGATTTTCAGCTCATAAATGAGTGTTTTGACCACACTCCCAAGAGTGTGATGGAATTGTATACAAAATTGAATTTATCTGATATATACACATATACATCTCTTTTTGTCTCAGCTATTTTGTGTAAGAGTTGTCTCATTCATGATTCATCTCACATGTGTACTCTTAGATGTTTAGAATTTTTGATGGTTTTTATAATGATTTTATGGATGCATGGTATGGATGATGATGATGAAAATGTGTAAACAAAATGATTTATTTTTCTCTCTTTTTTTTAATATATGATGCACATGAGAACAAATTGTAATTAGATACCTTGGGTTTCAAGAAATATTTAGCACTTATTTTTTATGGGCAAAATGTGATGAATGTGATATAATAAGAAAATGAACTCACTCCACTCCTAACTCCACACAATTATTAATATGTGATGGCTCACCACCGCGAGCTAGAAGGGACACAAGTTATGTGGCTTTGATGAATGAAGATGGTGATAAGAAGACAAAACTTTGAAAAATATCCAATTAGGAACCTACAATTCAACCCTAAGCATAATCAACTAAACAGTTCAAAACGTGATTTTCTTGCATGATGATCTAGACTTAGATCCATAGATGGCCTTCTGATTAAAAAAATCTAGTTTTAAGGATAAAATCTCTTACAACATGCACTTCTAATTCAATTTCTTGGGATTTTAAAGATTTCAAAGCCCTTTTTATTTATTACTTTATTTACAAATTATTGACTTGTTTGGTGAGACCCTCTACATCTTGCCCCATACAACCAATAAGAAGCATGGGCTCATCACCAAGGATAAGATATATGCGAGTAAGGGCACTCCCCTCCTTTCCCAACCTCACATTACTAGTAGGAAGCATGGGCTCACCACCAAAGATTGGTAGGGCAAAAAAGTGTATTATTATTTGTAAAAGAAATATTTTTTTGTATTTATTGTTTAATATATATATACATACATACATACATATACATACATACATACATACAATCATACACACACACACACACACACACACACACAAACACACACACACACACACACACAAACACACACACACACACACACACACACACACACACACACACACACACACACACACACACACACACACACACACACACACACACACACACGAACTTGAATTGTGATTTTGGGAGGGAAAAAATTCCCCTAACATCAAACCCATGCAACCAGTAGGATACAAGGGCTCACCACCAAAGGTTGAGATAGGTGAGCAAGAGCTCCAGATGAAATTTTTAGATTTATTTTTTTACTAGAGATATTTTCAAGGAAATATGTGACATCAAGAAGCTTCTAGAACAGACTATGGGCAAAGGCATCTGAGTTAGAAGAAACCATGAATAGAACTAAGTGTGCAAGTCTTGGTAGGACTAATGTTAAACTTCCATCTTTATTGCTGAAATGATGAAGAGATTAGAATAATTTGATGATAATATGATGGATACTTGAAGAGGTATGATTAAGTGTTTTTTCTACCATTTAGAAGTTTTTTAAAAATTTCTTTAAAAGTAAGTTTCTTGATTTACAATTTCAAAAATATGATAATGCAGATGACATGCACCAAGGATGCAATAATGTACAAGTGGAGATGTAAATGAGCTATGCATAAAATATTTTGAGGTGAAGCAAGTTAACTTATTCACTGAATTCTTCACCTTCTAAAGGACACAAATGTGATTAAACTAAAATGGAAAATGGTAATATCCATTCTATCTTAATATGATGCTATGGAAGTGGTAAATAACAAATAAATAAGTAAAAGAAATGACCAAAAAAATATAAATAAATAAAATGTGAAACCCTAATGTGAAAATAAAGTTAAGAAAGTCCTTAGCTGATTTGAAGACATGTCATGATTGTGTCTCAATGGAGATTGGCTAAACAGGAGGAGGAAATGACCACACTAAGACTCAGAAAGTGTAGATCTGAAATGGCTAGCCAGAATGGGGCACCTAGAGAGGGATGGAGCCACCTGGGGTGCCCTGGTCTGTAGAAATTTCTAGGTAACCTCCTCAGAAGTTTCACTGGTTGATTGCATGTGCTCACTTCCTATCGCATGTATGTCGCTGAACTTCGCTGCAAATCAAAGATGAAGGAAACACCTGTAAAATCCTAGACAAAGCATCAAAACCCTAAAAAATAAATATTAATATGAAGGGGTTAGAATGTCCTATGCTTCCACAATGGTGGACTAACTAACTGAGCCCTACACTACATCTTAGACACAATATAGTTTTAGGTGTGTGTGTGTGTGTAAATCGTGCCCTAGGTACTCTTATGCTAGTCACACTTTGTGAGTAACGAGAAATAAATAGATGTAGAATGTGAGTAAATGATGCATGGAATATAATGAATTCCCCTCCTATGAAGTGTGATGTAGATGAACCAGCCTTTGTCCCTTGTGATGGAGCTAGATGGGTGCAAATTAAGCTCTAGATTCCTTTGATAGATGTAACCTTAGGTGGAGATACTAGTGAATAGTGCTTGGTCCCTCATTATGGTTTCATAAATTTATATTTATATGTATCTCTTGTTCTAATTTCATAATTAAACTTGAAAAGGCTGACCACTAAAAATATGGAAAGCTCAAACAACTAAAAGGTGCCCAAAAAGTGAGAGTAAAGTATAAAGAGGATCATAACGACCATAGGGGATCAAGGCGCCTGGTGTGCCCTAGTCATGACTGGGTGCCCCATTTAGGAATGGGAACAATGTAAAATGACAATACAGACTGGGTAAGTGCAGGCGTAAGGTCAGAAGTAACAACAGATAACAAAGTAAAATGGCCAAAGGCATGGATTTATTAGTACTCTTTTCCCTCAAGAACCATATGAATAATAGTATGAAACCAGGACTAAATAATTACCCAAAGTGTGTGATTTAGCATCTACATTTACCCCAAATTTATGTTGGTGAGAAGAATGCTTAGTAACATAAAGTAGATAGAGATGCATACCTGATATCCATGTAGAGTGAAGTGGAAAACATGCCAAGAGACTAGAAAAAGTGTGGAGTAACAAATAGGTGGAGTGTGGAGACTAAATATACAAAGGTGTAAAAAACTGATGAGATTGAACCTAGGATGGAAACACGTGTGTAGATTCCAATGTGTGTGATGTACCTACATGTTAGTATGAGGTGTGTTATTCTGAGTGATGTCTCTATTGGTGTAGTTGACTGCTTACTTCCCATATGGATGGACCTGCAAAAGAGAAGACAATCAAGTAGTCAAATACTCATGTATATGTGTAAAGATACATGTATATATGTAAAAAATTCTATAATAGAAGTATGAAAATGAAAAAGGAACATGTGCACTTGATTCATGATGAGAAAAAGGGTGTAGAAAGGATATCCTATAATTTTTGGTGAAGTGCGAGTTTTCTGGGTGTTATGGTTGAAGAAGTGTAGGGAGGAAAGTCTATGTCCTCCAACTTGTAACTGCTCCCCAGAATGCTAAGGAAAACCTTTCCTGTAAAATCCTCTGTGTATCAGAGTTTTAAAGACTGGTGTCAACCCACTCACTATATAACCCACTGTTTCATGAACGAAAACTGAAACTAAACTCTACATGTACTGCGTTGTGTAGTGTGTGTAAACCCTAAATGATGCCCCCCTATTTGGGGGTGCATGCGATATCGTAGATAGGAGAATGCGTCCCCAAAAGAGGATCGATTGTGTAAACTATAACTCTGCCCTACAGGGGGAAGGGAATGTTCTTGGTAGAAACCAAGGCACACACAAACAAGTGGCTAGAAAACAAGTGTTAGTACGAATAATCATGCATGTAGAAATCAAGTGTAAGCTACGTAGACAATATGTAGAAGAAAATAAGCAAAATGATAGTGTAAACACCCAAGAAGACAATGTAGTCTGCATAAAGCGGGTTGCAAGCATGGGACATCACTCACGATGTCAAAAGAAACTCAAGGCTATAGTGGCTACATACAAACAAAAAAGTGTGCATGCAAAACAAAGGGAAATGCCCACATATAATAGAAAACAATGATAAGAAAGTACAAGAAAACAAATAGCCATGGTAATAAGTAACCTTGTAAAACAAATGCTCCATATGAAGCACCCATTAACATGTAATAATTTCAAAATAATTTATAACTAATAAAGTAGAGTGCTAAGTACAAAATGAAACAATAACACCTATAAAGTATGAAAGTGGATGCCCCTAGGAGATGCTATGGGACCAGTAGTAGCTAAGCATCCATGCTACATGCAAAAAACCTGTATCTGTAATCACAAATAGATAAGGATGTGAATGCACATGTGTGTATGATAAAGATAATGCCATACAAGATATTTATATATCATGTGTAATAAGACAACCATGTACAAGTAAATGAAAGAAAGAGTAAAATAAACTAAGATATGTAATATGCTATGGATGGATGGAATGGAATGTAAGTTGGATGATAGGATCCGCGTTCCTCCTGAGTGAATGTAACTGTATGTAGTGAGGTTCATTTGTTTTCCCCCCTCAGTATTCAAGAATGAACCGTAAATGCTAGTAAGTCATTGGGAAATGGTCGAGCTATGTGTTGTGTGTATCGCACTGTGGTGAATGCGTATGCATGTTGATGATATGCGACATAGAGATGTTGTATGTGTGAGACTATAGCCAAAGTGTATATAACTGTAAGATGATTGAATAGGTGACCATTTAACATATAATGTATGTCACTAACCTAGGAGCGTCACATGGTAAAAGGTTGGATGATGAATGTGAGAATGTGATGACGTCTATTTGTGATGTATACCCTCAATAGTCTAGTATGGACCATGAAACTAGAGTGCGTCATAGGGTAATGAGTGCAGTGCGCAGAATAAATTGTAGTGTATGTGACATGATGAGAGACGACCATGTGATGTGAAAAATGTGTGATATGGGATGCATAGAATGCAATGCGAGATGTGTAGATAGCCTAATAGTGTGAAGTGCGTGCTATGTATTATGTAGGATGAGTAGTATATAATACAAGATTCGTAGATGATAGGGGTGTGACATATGTGTGATGAACACTAGTATAGTGTGTAGAATATGCATGAAATATAGATGCACAAGGGTTACAATGTAAATGTAGGATGTACTATGTAAGATGTACTATAATATGTGTGAAGATTTGTGATGTGTAGAAGATCTAATGGTGAAACCATGTCATCTGATGTGTAAAGCACACAATGTGTATTGTAGAGTGTGTAACATCTAATGTGCAGTGTGTGGGGTTCATGTGTATATGATTCCCTCCACAGTCGAGTGTGAAGTAAAACACAAGAGTGTTTCATTAGGTAATAATGATGAAGATGCCTATGTGAAGAGGTTGATGCATGATAATGCAAAGATGAGAGATGTGTTGGTGTTAGGGGGGTTGATGTGTGATTGCTATGCCCCCTACGTGTGATTGAGTGAATGAACTATCCAATGAAAGTGAAGGAAAAAGGTCCCTCATCTAATGTTGGTGGTAAAGAAGGCATATGACCGTGTGCTAATATGGTGGTATAGTAGATGCTGCGTAGGTGAGTGAAGTTTATATGAATGTGATGGATGAATAAATGAGGAGTGTGTAGGTGAAACAAAATGTGTAGGTGATGGGGACTGAAAAGAAACTGATCATGGAGGTGATGGAAATCCATGTGGAATGAAACGAGGTGGATATTTATGTCAAGACGCAGTAACTATGTGAGGAATGGACCTATATCGATGTGTAGGACTAACGGAGTAGTAAGGCCACGTAGATGGTGTGCGAGTAGGTGAACTAGGAGTAGATTACGATTTTAGTAACATAGATTATGATGTGCTAGATGATGTAGGAGACGCATGAACCGATGCTCGAGGAGACGAAAACCATGGAGTAGATGGAGGTACACAGTTGATAGAAATGACTTGATTGTGATGAATGAATTTGAGTCACAAATGATTCATAGAGATGATAGATTTAGACCTACAAATATCATTGAGGCCTAGAAGCATGTGACAACCGTCGACTGCTTGTCCAATAAGGAAGGGTATAAGAAAAGTGAGAGGAAGAATCATAATGTGTAGTTGATGATGCCATATGAGTTGTTCATTGGATATTAAATTTGTGATTATGGATAGCAAATAGTGATAAGAAGTGGAATAGATCATGCACTAATGGGGCAAGATGGGAAAACATTAGTATTATTTATAGGAATTGAGCTAATAGATGCATTGATATGTATGTGATTAGATGTGAACGTTGCATGATAATCATGGTTGGAGAAGGAGATGATCAATGGAGAAGCATCAATATGTGCAACTATAAAGTCAAGATCCCCTGATGCAGGAGGAGGCACTGCATGATATACATAGTTAGCTTATGAGTCAGTTGTTTTTGTATCATGTTTGGGTAGAGGGTTGTTAAAGATTTTGAGCCTATGATTCTCATTGACAGGTGGAGAAACTATAGATTATGAAAGATCAATTTTACCATTGTCCATCAAACCCTAGATGAGAAATAAAATTTAGAATCAAAGATCAGTGGAGTGTCCTATGCAATGATAATATTCGCAATGGGAATTTTCATCAAAATTACATCCTTTTTATCAGGATGGATCTATTTGTAACAGAGAAGGCAGTGTAATGAGATTACAATTGATAAGTTGTGGTAGTAAAATATGCGGAGGTACACTAAACTTAGTGAATATATGTTGATGCAGTTTTGATTGAAGCTCCTTAGTAATAGATACTACATTGACGGTAACTTTTGTGTCTGTGTGTTTAGTTTTAGATGGTTTAAAGGTTGAATTACTTTGAAAGCTCGTGGAGGATGATGATTTCTCGTGGTATTTAATATTTCCTATAGCTAAGAGTTTCGTTTCACAAAGTTTATGAGTATGACAGAGTTGATCGAACGAATGGGAGGTATTAAAGAGACCACTCTCCTGGAGAGGTGGTAAGAGACTCTGAATGAATAAGTCTCGAAGGTCAACGTTGGTAAGAGAATTTGACATATTAGCTAAGTTTTTTTTGTAACGCAAGACATAGTACACTATGTGTTCATTAGATCCCTATTTGATTTATGCAAGTTGGGCATAAGAGATCTTAGAGCCGATGTTAATAGAGAAGTGAGTGAGGAAAGCATCTGCTAGGTGCATGAAAGATGTTACCGAATGGAAAGGTAAGTCATAGAACCAACACATCACATAATCCTATAAACTACAAGGAAAAATCTTAGCGAGTATGGTATGGCCATCCGTATAGTCTAGGCATGCTATATGAAAAGCTTGAAGATTCTCTTGTGGTTTACCATGGCCTTTAAACATGGGAAATTTGGGAGAGATGAAATTAGGTTGCAATGTATAGGAAGAAATAATAGGTGCAAAAGGAGTATGCAATAATGAAGTAGATTCTAAATATGGTGATGCACGAGAAGAAGTGAGCTAGAGATGGTGAATTTGGGTTTACAAATCATGATATAAAGAGGTTAAATCAGGAGTATTCGAAAAAAGAGCCAAGTTGTATATTAAGGATACTAGCATGAATGAAATGAGTGATAGTGGTAGTAATGGTAGCTGAAACATAAATGGGTGGTGGAGGCCATGGGAGTTGAGGAATGAGAAACTACAGAGGTCGAAGCATCACGAGTATTCTTAGCAACAATCAAAGCATGTAGGACATGTGGAAGATGCGTGGGATTATCACACAAAGCTTATCAAAAATCAGTATGTTTAATTGATCTTGATCAACATTAGTATCTTCATCATAGGTTTTTTCATTATCAGATGATTCTTTTTTGTGAGGAACATGGTGGAAATTATCCAAATGGTTATCAATTGTAGCCATAAATGTAGTTATGTCAGCCATTGATTTGGGAAAATTACAGAAAGATGAAGGAAGCTCACAATAGTGAAAAGACCCAAAATGACCACTACAAGTGACGGGCATAAGAAGATGAAAATGCAAGAAAGAAAGTAGATTCAAGGATCAGGTTCACCAAAATGATTAAATTAAAATGGAAAATGGTAATCTCTATTCTATCTTAATTTGATGCTATGGAAGAAGTAAATAAGAAATAAATAAGTAAAGGAAATGACCCTAGAAATATAATTAAATGAAATGTGAAACCCTAATGAGATAAGAGGGTTAAGAAAGCCCTTAGCCGATTCACATATATGTTGGGACTATGTCGTAGTGGAGACTGAATGAATAGGAGGAGGAAACAATTGCACCAAGACTTAGAAAAGTGTAAATTTGAGTTGTCTGGTCAGACTGGGGTGCCTGGAGAGGGATGGGGGTACCTGGTGCACCTTGGTCTTAGATCTAGGTGCCTTGGTCTACAAAAATGCCAAGAGAACCTCCTCAGAAGTTTCGCTAATTGATTGCCTATGCTAGCTTCCTATCGCATATATGTCACCAAACTTTGGTGGATGTCGCTGCAAATCAGAGATGTAGGAAACACCTGAAAACCCCTAGAAAAAGCATCAAAACCCTAAAAATGAAAGATGCATATGAAGGGGTCAAATTTTCCTCAGCTGCCATAAAGGTGGACTTACTAACTGAGATCTACACTACATCTCAAACTCAATGTATTTATAGGTGTGTGTGTGTAAATCATTCCCTAGGTGATCTTGTTCCAGTCGCACTTTGTGAGTAGTGAGTAATAACTAGATGTAGAATGTAAGTAAATGGTGCATGGAATACAATGAACTCCCCTGCTATGAAGTGTGATGTAGATGAACCAGTATTTGTCCCTTGTGATAGAGCTAGATGAATGTAAATGGAGCTCTAGATACCATTGGTGGATGCAACCTTCGGTGGAGATACTAGTGCATAGTGCTTGGTCCCTCATTATGGTCTCATAAATTTATATTTATATGGTTCTCTTATTCTATTTTCATAATTATCCATGAAAAGGATGACCACTAAAAATATGGAAATATCAAATGGCTAGAAGGGGCATAAAAAGTGAGAGTAAAGTATAAAGAGGACCAGGGCGCCCAGAGGGGGCTATGACACCCTAGTTATGGATGGGCACCATAGTTAGGAATAGGAACAATGCAAAATGATAGTACAAACTAGGAAAATATGGGAGAAAGGTCAAAAGTAGTAACTGAAAGTAAAGTAAAATGACCAAAGACATGGGTTAATTAGTACTCGTTTCCCTCAAGAACCATATGAATAGTAGTATGACACCGAGACTAAATAATTACCGAAAGTGCATGATTTAGTGTCTACAAGGTGGTACACACCATCCCTAAAGTATTATATTACTTGATACATGCATAACCATGTGGACCTAAAATTTCTTCCTTTTCCGATATTTTTTTCAATCTGGTTGTCAAGTCTCAAGACTAGATCTCCTATGTGTATTTATCGCTCCTACACTTTCTTATTATACTAACGACACATCCTGTTAGCATAAATGCGGTGATGTTTTTCATCTAAAAGTCAAGCTTCATCAAGGGTTTATAATTCAACCAATTACGCTTCTCGATACCGGTCTTTGTCCAAGATGTCTTCTAATAATATGCAAAGACTAGGTAGCTCCATTTCTAACGGTAGAAAAAATTCATATCTGAAGACTAAAGAATAAGGGGTTGCCCCTGTGGGTGTTCGTACCGATGTCCTATAGGCCCACAAGGCTGGAAATAACTTCAAATGCCAATATTTGTTTTCTCCTTAACCATCTTAAGGAGGATGTAATTTAATGTTTTTTGTAGCCTCAGCCTGTCCATTAGCCCAAGGATAGTACAAAGAGGCTGTGTGATGGGATATCTTGAATTACACACACAATTATCACACCTCTTCATTTTTGAAAGGTGTGACATTATCCAATACAATGATTTGTGGGAATCCATACCTACAGATGATCTGGTTTAGGATAAAATTAGCAATTACAGATCTAGGTATAGTAGTAAGAGGCATGGCCTCAACCCACTTGGTAAAATACTTAGTAGCCATGATAATGAAATTGTGGCCATTTGATGATGAGGGAGAGAAATGCCCTATCAAATCAAGATTTCAAGTTGAGAAGGGCCAAGGTGTCACTATGTGATGTAAATTTTGTGCAAGAATGTGTATCTCATGTGAGAACTCTTGGCATTTCTAAAACCTACATACATAATCTACAACATCGTTCTCTAAAGTGGGCCAAAAATAGCCCATGTAATGAATTTTACGAGTGTTCGTAAGTCCTTTAAAGTGACCACCATAGAATCCACTGTGGGATTTGAAGAGGATTTTCTCCGACTCTTCTTCATTAATGCATCTCAATAACATACCCTTGAAGGATCTGTAATAGAGCACTTCCTCTATAATCATGAACTTTTCGGATATGACACATAGCTGTTAACTTTTCTGTGAGGTTGCTCCCTCAGGATATGACCGATCCACATTGTGATTAACAATATTAGTGTATCATGGACACAACACAATGAAACTCATCTGGAAAATCTAGATCTACTACTTCCCCACCATCTATAGGATTTTCTGCTAACCAATCAGTGATAATTAGTCCCTTCACAAACTTTTCGTTAACAAAATAAGTTCAAACTTACCCATCAACGTAATGAATTGGCCAACCTTATTGGACAAAGAAACCTAAGTTAAGAAGGTTTGTAACTATTTATATTTAACTACCACTCATGTTTCTTGATTAAGCATGTAGTGCCTTGGAAATTGTTTTGTGAAACCTATGGCCAAACACTCTTTCTCCGCTTGTGTGTATCACATATAGTAATCAAGAAGAGTACGACTAATGAAATAAATGCCCCACTAACAACCATCACCATTTTTTTGTGCCAACCTGCACGTTATCGAGACATCAGTGGATCCAGAATATAAAATCAAGGGACAATAAGATTTCGGTGGCATGAGTGTGGTTGATAACATTAGAAAGCACTTTATTGACTCAAAAGATTCATGACACTTGGTTTTACAAGATTTTCTGCAATCCTTATTAAGCAAACCACTGATAGGGTGAATGGCGTATGTTAACTCTGGGATAAACCTACATATTTCCCCAAGTTTAACTAAGAAAGACCTGATGTTTGACTCTTTTGTGGGTGGGGAAATTTCCAAAACTGCCTAGATCTTCACTTGATCAACATCAATGCCTTGTGAATAAATGATGTATCCTAACAAATTTCCTCTTGTTACTCCAAACATGTACTTCTTAGGATTTATCATTACCTTGTACTCAATTAGGTGAGAGAGAATGATGTGAATAACTTCGGAGTGATTGCCCCATTTCTTTGATTTCACTAGTAGGTCATCAAAATATGATTCCATGATCTCATGAATAAGATCATGAAAAATGTATGTCATTTCCCATTGGTAGGTGGCTCCAGAATTCTTTAGGCCAAAAGGCATGATTGCATAATAGAAGGTTCCCAAAAAAGTTGTAAAAGTAGTTTTCGTTTGGTATTCCTCAGAGATCCTTATCTAACCAGAAAAGCTATCCATGAGAGACAACAACTCATATCTAACCATTGTGTAACCAATTACATCGATCGAAGGAAGTGGAAAATAATCCTCGGGAAAAGCCTTGTTAATATCCCTGAAGTCAATACAAATGCATATCTTCCCATTCTTTTTTAGAATTGGAATGATGTTTGAAACCCACATGAATAATCAAATAACTTAATAATCCCCACTTGTATGAGTTTAATTACCTCCTCTTTAACCATTAAATACACCTTTGTCTTCATGGGTCTTGATTTTTGTTTCATGGATTTAGCATCGGGATTTGTAACTAGATTATGCACTACAACGTTAGGAGTGACACCCATCATTTATTTATAGCTAAAGGTGAAGGATTTTGAGTGATTTTTAAGCACCTCCATATGCACTTCTATCTCCTCTGGAGTCAATAAATAAACATCCCTATCTTTATGTCTAATGTTACTTCAATCAAAGAGGCATTACCCTCTTCAAAATTAGGTGGGGCTGGGGGTAATTCTAGCTATTCTTCCTCGAATTCATAGATCTTAATACCTTACGATGAAGAAGGGTCCATCATGCGATCTCCAACGTAGAAGGAAGGGTGACCTATAAGAGAAAAGTACATGTTGATGCAAAATCACAGCACCCCTGGATATTGATCAGTTTTCCAGGTTGATCATATTAATATCCAGTGTGATAGCATAACATTGAATCCTTTCTCCAAGTGTGGGACTTGAAGAGTGAGAAAGGAATCTCCAGAGAAAGGCTGGTTCCTATTCCTCTGTTCAGGTGCACACAAAATATGCAGAGGGTTTTCTCAAAATCTAATCTAATCTGCCAAGGAGACAAGGTAAGAAGATGCATAAAATAAATCTAAGCTAATGGAGGTGATGCACCGAGGAATGAAGAACATATGCTTTGCCACATTAAACACAGACCATGTAGATATAACACAACACCATGCACAGATAGCAAAAATGCAATGAAAGATCAAGAATGACAGTAATAAATATGTAAGAGGGTTTAGAAGCAACCACAGACACATATATATTGCTCAAGGATCTATTCAATACATTGCAATGGCCAAAAGCAAGAAACGGTGTTACAGTCTATATGGGAGGTTTGAAAACTCCACAAATCTTCTTATGAACAGGAGAGAAGGGAGGGTGCAAAGCAGAAATGTCCAACATTAGAAAGAAGCCCCTCCTTACAATTTATAGGAAGAATGAGAGAGAAAAGAGAGAGGAATTCGAAATCTGCCCCAACCACCTCCAGAATGCACATAACTCATCTCATAATGATGGAAGTGGCGGATCCTGGCAAAATGGCGAGCTGCCTAGCAGAGGCGGTGAACTGTCTGCTGCATTAAAGTTGTTAGTTGAGCATCACTTCTGCTTATTATTTTGTGTCAGATGCGTCTTCTGATTTTCTTTCTTCAAACTGAACCAAAATGAAAGATTGACCCTGGAAACGTGTAGAGAATCTCACAAGCTTTCCGTTGATATAAAGAACGTGCAAATTTGAGCTCTGGATCGAAAGTTATGTCGATCTGAAGTTTTAGGGCACGGAACAGGTGAAAACGGATTTTTGAATTTCTTCCCGTGCTCTGCCACTTGGATGACACGTGGCATGCTCTGATTCACTGAATAATTCTCTCTCCTCTGCTTTTCGGCGGGCTGTCTCTTGAGTTTTGACTTTTGGTGCTCTTGGAACATTTTCCACATTTTTTCCCACGCCCCGCCACTAGGGAGACGTGGCATGCATTGGTTGGTTTACGAACCTGCCAGGTCTTCTTTCACTTTTACCCCTTTTGGCTTAGATTTGGCCAAACTTTCCAACTCCTCCCCGAGCTCCGCACTTCTATGCTCCATTGGACACGTGTCCAATTTCTATTGGCCCAGGCCAGCGCTTCAAAACCTTGCCCTTTGACCTTTTGGCTTCTCCTTGATGACACGTGGCAATTTCTCAATGGTTCTCGGACCTGCCGGGTCTTCCGCGTACTTCGCGTCCATTCGTCCCGGATGTCCCAGTGCTGCTTGGGACAAAAACCTCCGATCCACCCGAAATGGGCTTCCTTGTCCCTCATTTGGCCAAAGACACGTGGCACCTTTTGATTGGCTTTCGGCTCCTTCGGCTTCTTCGCGTATTTCGGGTCTTTTTGTCCCGAACGTCCTATTTTGATTTTGGACCTTTGGGACAATTTCGGCCGATTCGGCCGGTTCGGGTATTTCTGGCCCGCTTGTCCCAATTGCTTTTGGGCTCCTTGTGCTGATTTCGCGTGAACCGGCCGGTTCGGGCATTTCGCGTCCATTTGTCCCACTCGTCCCGAACTGTCCCTCGGACAGTTAGTCGATTTTCTCTCGGTCGAACCGGCATTTCGCGCCCGCCGTGTACTTTCGTCCCACTTGTCCCAAATGATTTGTGGGCCGACTGGAATCATTTCGGCCGGTTCAGGCGGTTTGCGTACCTTTGTCCCATTTGTCCCACCTTGTGCTGGACTAGGACTTAGCCGATTTTCACAATTTTTCCTGGCCCAAACTACTTGCTTTCTGCAACCCTCTCTGCAGTTTCTCTAAGCCTGCTCCTTCCTTCTTCGGCCTGGGGAGTTTAGAAAGATTCCTAAAGGGACCCTAGAAACCTGATTTTGCTCTGAATTAGTCATTTTTCTTGGAATTTGGACATCCTGATGCATGTTATCAAATTTACCCTGGGGGGTGAATTTTGACAACAATTTTGACGACTCAGCGGGGTTACCTGCCTGCTAGGTAGAAGATCAGTGGCCTTCTAGCGGTCCATTGGGCATGGAGTTAAGCATTAACCTGAAACAAGCCTGATACTGTAACTTCCCCTCCAGCAACACTCTGAACTGTAGAGAACAACCTGAGAGCAGCAAAACCTGTACCAAAGCACTTAGGGAAATAGAAACCTAACTACAACAGGACAATGTGCATACGCACTTAGAGGAATTAAGAAAGATCTAAATTAATATTTACAACGGCAAAACGTTTCTCTTAGTAGCAATGTTTAAGATGGATTCCGTTAACCGGAATCAGAAGTTCCTCTCCATCCAATGCAGACAATTGGAAGGCATTACTACTTTTGCACCCTGTGACCATGTAGGGACCACTCCAGATGGCATCAAACTTGGAATTCCTTCCTGGTTTTTCCCGATCTGCATCCCATTTCAGAACTAGGTCCCCTTCCTGGAAGGTCCTTGCTCTAGCTCTCTTATCAAACCATCTTTTTACTACGGCCTAATCCTTTTCAATCGTCTGAACCGCATGTTCTCTGATTTCTTCTAATTCCATCAATTCTGCATACCTGGCCTCCATTGGTTCGAATTCAGATAACTCAAGCTGCTTCATGAGCTCCAAGGTTGGCAATTCTAATGATATAGGCAATACTGCCTCCTTCCCATAGACCAACTTGTAGGGAGAATTACCTGTAGACCTCTTTGGTGTTATTCTGTCAGCCCATAACGCTGATTTTAGCCTTGTATGCCATGTTCTTTGATTTTCATCCAAAGTCCTTCTGATGATTTTTAGCAAATTCTTGTTTGTGGACTCTGCCTGTCCATTACCCTGCGGGTAATAATTTGAAGAGGTGCTCAAATAGATTCCATTCTTGACAGCCCATTCTGTAATTTTTGAACCTACGAATGCTAATGCATTATCTGATATGATGGTGGCCGGCACACCGAATCTTGTTATTATCCCTTCATAAAAGTCTAGTATGCTAGACTCACCTGCCTCTTTGAGCGCTACTGCTTCGGTCCACTTGGTGAAATAGTCTGTTGCTGTAAGAATCCACTTGTGGCCTTGACTCGAATTGGGATTGATGACTCCAATGAAGTCCAATCCCCATTGCATGAATGGATGATCTACTGAAATTGGACGAAGGGGAAGTGCTGCTAACCTTCCTTTCCCTGTGAAGAACGCACATTTCTTGCATTTCTTAACCCATGAGTAGCAATCATTGAATACAGTAGGCCAATAGTAACCAGCTTTCATGATTTTGAGAGCTGTTACTTGTGGGGTGAAATGGCCTCCTGCCTCCCCGTCATGGAACTCTTGTAAGATCCTCTCGATCTGACCTGTCCCGATGCATCTCAATAGAACACCGTTGATGTCCCTTTTAAACAAAACATTATCAACAAGCACATAAGGAATTGCTTGTAATCTGAAGTACCTTCTTTTCGCTTTGCTCATTTCTGGAGGGCACATGCCTGTTTGTAGGAAATGTATCATATTCTGATTCCAACAGGGGGTGAACACATCATCATTTTCCTGTTTTTGATCTTCTTGTAATAGCAGGACAGCGTCTTCTTCATCTTTTGGGCTGCCTGGTTGTTTGGAAGCGAGCTGCTCACACAGACCTTTGCCTCTTACCAGCTTGGTGATCCTTATCTCAATGTCATACTCCATGACACGGGTGATCCATCCTGCCCTTTTCTCATTCAAATCTTTGTTGAGGAGGAAGTCCTTAACCCCAGCATGTGAGACTAATAACTGGACCTTGTTATTTGAGACCAAATGCTTGAATTTCTTCAAGCTTCTGATTACTGCAAGCACATGCTTTTCAATAAAAGAGTACCTTAATTCGTAGTCATTTAGGCTCTGGCTGAAGAAAGCAATCGGCTGCTCCTCATTATATTTGTTCTGTTGTACCAGAATAGCAGAAATAGTGTCATCACCCCCAAATGCATAGAGGATGAAATCCTTGGAAAAGTCCGGGTTGATGAGAGTGGGTGCCTGGGAGATGGCTTCTTTGATTGCTTCAAATCTCTCCTTGCCTTCTGCCGTCCATTTGAAAGCCATGTTTTTCCTTAACATTTTGGTGATGGGCTTGACAAGGGCTGCAAAGTTTGGGACAAACCTTCGAACAAAGTTTATCCTTCCCAGGAAACTCTAAAGAGCTTTCTTGTGACTTGGCAATGGTAGAGCCCTTATGGCTTCAACCCTCTCTGGATCAATTGCTAATCCTTCCTTGGAGACAATGTGGCCAAGGAGTTTCCCTTCATGTGCAAGAAAGATGCACTTCTTAGGATTTAAAGACACTCCAAATTTTCTACATCTCTGAAACACTTGCCTGAGGTGAAAGAGATGGTCTGCAGCATTTTTTGAGAAGACAGTAATGTCGTCTAAGTATATCAGTATTGTCTTGTTGATCAAGCCTTTGAATGCCATATCCATAGCTCGTTGGAATGTTGCTCCGGCGTTCGACAGTCCAAATGGCATCTTCTTGTAAGCATACATGCCCCATTTAGTTGGTGAAGGCTGTCTTGAACTGGTCTTCCTCCTTCACCATAATTTGATTGAAGCCTGAGTAACCATCAAGTAGCGAAAACCTTTCTGACCCAGCTACGACCTGCAATATTTGCTCCATGGAAGGGAGTGGATAATGGTCCTTGAGAGAGGCTCTATTCAAATCTCTGAAGTCAACACATAGCCTGATCTCTCCACTTTTCTTTCTGACCGGAACCAAGTTCGCAACCCAGCTTGAGTGCTTGATAGGGAATATAATTGCTGACTCAATCAGCTTGTCCAGCTCCTTTCTCATGAGAGGCTCCATGTGTGGATTGACTGGTCTCTGTTTCTGCCTGACAGGCTTAGTATTTGGATCCAACTCGATGGTATGCTAAGCTAAGTTAGGATTGAAGCCCTTCAAGTCTTCATAGCTCCAAGCAAACACGTCAGGGAATTCTTGAAAAAGCTGTATGAACTCATATCTCTCTTGCTCAGTTGTCATTTTTCCAATTTGCAATGGCTTGTTCTCTTTTACCAAGATGGATACCGAATCTTCCCTCTTGACCTGAATATTTGCTTTCTCCTTTCTAAACTGATCATTGGGGTTAAAAATGGACTCCAAGGTGACAAGTCCCTTGGGTAGCTTGTCAGTTCTCAGCTGTATCACCTGGTCACCATATTGTTGTTCCAACTTCTCTTGATTCTTAGCTGAGAACTCAGCTTCTTCTTGCAAGAAGTGGATGATTTTCTGGTCATTCTCAAATACCTGCCAACTGACATCGTTATCCGGCACTGAAGGCCTCACAATCACGTGGATTTTTGGCTGTACCTTGTCTTGTTGAATGTTTTCTACGATGTCAAAGGCTGCCCCTACTGCTGCAAGCCTGTCAGCAGCTTGATTCTCTTTTCTGGGAATGGCCTTGATGCCAAAACCTTCAAAATCCTCCATGAGGTCCCACACCCTGTTCTTGTAGCATCTGAGTAGATCATTTTTGGTAGCATGCTGTCCCTTGATCTGATTTACAATCAGCTCACTGTCCCCAAAAACTTGCAAGTTCTTTATTTTTCTCTTTATTTCCCAATGCATCCCTTGCACCAAGGCTTCATATTCAGCAGTGTTATTGGAGCATGCAAATTGAAATCTAAAAGCTGAATAATACTTCACTCCTTGCGGTGAAATAAGCATGGCTCCTCCTCCTGCGCCTTGTCTACTCCTTGATCCATCAAAAAATAGTTGCCATACCTCGTTCTCATCCTTGTGGTTTGGCTTGGTGATGCTAGGAATAGGTTGACTTTCTTCGTGTATACAATAGACTCCTAGTTTAGATTCTTCTACCTCTTGATAAGGATCAAAAGCATGCACCTTGCTTGCCCATTCATCAAGAGTCAAATCTGGGATACTTCCAACCTTAGTGTCGGCTTCATCAGTGCCGAGGTGATCTTCTTGATCAAATGCTGAGCAATTGGTATTAATATGACTTGGAGTATAGGGTTCAATGTGGAAATCTGCAATAGGTTCTGACCTAATTGTAGCTTTAGTTCCATACCTCATTTTGAACAGCATGTGTGATCAATCAGCGGATAAATATCCCCCAATCTTGGCAGTAAAGTCCCTTGACAAGCATAGGGCAAAGAGTGGTGGAAGGTCTATGACTGAGACGTCTTGCAAAACAACCACGTTGGGACATGCATGCAAGGTAAGACTCAAGTTTTTTATAACTCCAACTGTGGCTACTACTGTCCCATCTAATTGCACTACTCCCTTAGTTGTTATTTCATACTGGAGCCCTAGCTGATTAGCTATCTGTTTAGGCATTACTGAACTACTTGCCCCAGAGTCAATCATGCAATTATGTACCAACTTGTCTCCTATGATCAATGAAACATAAAATGGAGGGGGCTTCAGCATTTTACCTTGTTGTGCTCCATGATTTCCTTCAGGCTGGGCAGCATTTGTAAGCACTTTGTCTTGCCTTTGAACCTGCTGATTCGAAATTGGCCAGTCCTTCATAGCAGCTTGCAGCAGATCTCTTTGGCCTGGGATGGATAGGGATTCCCACATAGATATATTGACGTTTGTTTTCTTCATCTGATCAATGATACTGAATGGTGATGAAGGATCTCTCTGATGTCCCTTGATTTGCACATTTTCTCCTTGAATATGGGCAGCAATAGCTGGCATCTGATTTGGCCAAGGGGCTGTTCTTGGCTGCCCTCGTGCATTTGAAACTGGGTTTTGCTTGCCAATCATTTGTGGAGCTGTGGAAGGTTGTGGATTGGCTGGGGCTAACGGCTGTTCCTCACCCAAATTTCTCCTTTTTGACCTTGTGTTGGCTGCAACACCTTGAGAGACCGCCTGATTCATACCACAGAAATCCTCTGCCTACCAATTTACCAATGTGGTGTCATTTGGGGCAGGTTGTTGTTGGAATGTTTCTTGTTGCTGGCTGTTTTCTTGACTACTTTCACCCTCCACACCAGCACTTGTTACCATTAAAGCTTGGGTTAAAGCACCATTATAGCACATGGATTGATTATGGGGTTCATTACATGGAAAACACCATTCATACTCCTGGGCAATATTGTTTTGTGCTGGTACTAATGCCTTAGAGGCAGATATGGCATTTGGATTATAGGGCTGGAATGGTCTATTGACAGCAGGCCTTGTTTGATTCATATTTGCAGCTGGATTAGGTGGCCTTTGAGGCTGATATGGCTGCCTATTAGGTTGAGCTTGAGACTGATACGAAGGTCTAAAACCTTGAGTTTGCTGTCTCTTGAGCGTGACCAGCTCATTACCTAAATTTTGCAGTTGCTTCATGACTTCTTGAAGCTCATTTGGGGCACTTGGAGATGAAGTGGAAGCTTCATTTGAACTCTGATTTCTAGGAGTGGGAGAAGGAGCTAAGACAGGTGCCTGACTATTACTTGGGCTCTCTAAACTTGGATATAATGGCATTGGAGGCCTAGGAGCTAGCTTGCCAGCTTGAATCAGACAATTTTCAGCTCTAATGGCAATACTATAAGCAGCAGGGATAGTTGTGCCTCCCATGGATTGAATCAACATAGAAATATCAGAATTTAAAGCTTTAAGGTAGTATAGAAAAGCACCTTCTGCTGTTGGTCTGACTGCTACTGGAATTCTATCCCAAGATCTTTGAAATCTGAAGTTGAAGTCAGTTAGCTGCTCATTGGAAGCTCTCTTGATGGTTGTCAGCTGTTCCAAAAGAGACAAGTTGTCTCCCTTCTCTCCAAATTGATTATGAAGTGCAATACACAGTTGATTCTAGTTCGTGATAGAAGCAGCTTCAAGGCTCCTAAACCATTGCAATGCTTTTCCCTTGAATGAAGACGCCAGCAATTTGACAGCTACTTGCATCTCATTAATCTCATGGATTGCACAAATGTTAGCAATGTCCTTGACATGATCACCAGGAGTGGTCTGGTTTTCTCCAGTAAAATATGGAATGTTCTTCAATGCTGCAACTGGGATTGGATTTTGTGCATTGAGAGCAAGTGGGCTGCTGCCTGTGAAGTTGACATAGGGGTTTATTGGTTGCGCCATTCTGAGTGGTCTTAAAACCCTTGTATATTGAAAGAAAGGCCTGTCAGGTGGAGGAGTTGAGAGAGTTCTGTTTGGTGCAGATGGAGACCTTTGAATCCTTCTTCCTCTTTGCCTTCTTCTTGGAGATAGTTACAGGTATTCGAACGGCACTTCCTCTTCTCCAGCTCTTGACCTTGTGATTCTTCTCATAAGCTTTTAGGCCTGACTGCTGAAACTTAGTTGATTCCTCCCTTTGGAGTCGCCAGATATGCAAATAATAGCTCTTCTTAAGCAAGAAAATTGCAGCAGATGCACATCAACCTTGCTGCAATAAAAAATGAGACCTCTGTCCCACCGGGCGTGCCAAAACTGTTGATGCACAAATCACAGCACCCCTGGATATTGATCAGTTTTCCAGGTTGATCATATTAATATCCAGTGTGATAGCATAACATTGAATCCTTTCTCCAAGTGTGGGACTTGAAGAGTGAGAAAGGAATCTCCAGAGAAAGGCTGGTTCCTATTCCTCTGTTCAGGTGCACACAAAATATGCAGAGGGTTTTCTCAAAATCTAATCTAATCTGCCAAGGAGACAAGGTAAGAAGATGCATAAAATAAATCTAAGCTAATAGAGGTGATGCACCGAGGAATGAAGAACATATGCTTTGCCACATTAAACACAGACCATGTAGATATAACACAACACCATGCACAGATAGCAAAAATGCAATGAAAGATCAAGAATGACAGTAATAAATATGTAAGAGGGTTTAGAAGCAACCACAGACACATATATATTGCTCAAGGATCGATTCACTACATTGCAATAGCCAGAAGGCAAAAAAAGGTGTTACAGTCTATATGGGAGGTTTGAAAACTCCACAAATCTTCTTATGAACAGGAGAGAAGGGAGGGTGTAAAGCATAAATGTTCAACATCCAGAAAGAAACCCCTCCTTACAATATATAGGAAGAATGGGAGAGAAAAGAGAGAGGAATTCGAAATCTGCCCCAACCACCTCTAGGTTGCATTTAGTTCGTCTCATCATGATGCAGAAGCAGCGGGTTCTGGCAAAGCGGTGAGTTTGCCTAATAGAAGCGGCGGGTTGTCTGCTGCATTAAAGTTGTTAGTTGAGCATCACTTCTGCTTATTATTTCGTGCCAGAGGCGTTTTCTGATTTTCTTTCTTCAAACTGAACCAAAATGCAAGATTGACCCTGGAAACGTGTAGAGAATCTCACAAGCTTTCCGTTGATATCAAGAACGTGTAAATCTGAGCTCTGGATCGAAAGATATGTCAATCTAAAGATTTAGGACACGGAAACAGGCGAAAACGGATTTTTGAATTTCTTCCCGCGCTCTGCCACTTGGATGACACGTGGCGCGCTCTGATTCGCTGAATAATTCTCTCTCCTCTACTTTTCGGTGGGCTTCTCTTGAGTTTTGACTTTTGGTGCTCTTGGAACATTTTCCACATTTTTTCCCACGCCCCGCCACTAGGGAGACGTGGCATGCATTGGTTGGTTTACGAACTTGCCGGGTCTTCTTTCACTTTTACCCCTTTTGGCTTACGATTTGGCCTAAATTTCCAACTCCTCCCCGAGCTCGGCACTTCTATGCTCCATTGGACACGTGTCCAATTTCTATTGGCCCTTTGAAAACCTTGCCCTTCTGACCTTTTGGCTTCTCCTATGAGGACACGTGGCAATTTCTCAATGGTTCTCGGGCCTGCCGGGTCTTCCGCGTACTTCGCGTCCATTCGTCCCGGATGTCCCAGTGCTGCTTGGGACAAAAACCTCCGATCCGCCCGAAATGGGCTTCCTTGTCCCTCATTTGGCCAAAGACACGTGGCACCTTTTGATTGGCTTTCGGCTCCTTCGGCTTCTTCGCGTATTTCGGGTCTTTTTGTCCCGGACGTCCTATTTTGATTTTGGACCTTTTGGGACAATTTTGGCCGGTTCGGGTATTTCTGGCCCGCTTGTCCCAATTGCTTTTGGGCTGACTTGTCTCTTTTCGGCCAGTTCGGTCGGTTTCGGGTATTTCTGGCCCGCTTGTCCCAATTGCTTTTGGGCTCCTTGTGCTGATTTCGCGCGAACCGGCCGGTTCGGGCATTTCACGTCCATTTGTCCCACTCGTCCCGAACTGTCCCCCTCAGCAGTTAGTCGATTTTCTCTCGGTCGAACCGGCATTTCGCGCTCGCCGCGTACTTTCGTCCCACTTGTCCCAAATGCTTTGTGGGCTGACTGGACTCATTTCGGCCGGTTCGGGCGGTTCGCGTACCTTTGTCCCATTTGTCCCACCTTGCTCTGGACTAGGACTTAGCCGATTTTCACAATTTTTCCTGGCCCAAACTACTTGCTTTCTGCAACCCTCTCGGGCAATTTCTCTAAGCCTGCTCCTTCGCTTCTTCAGCCTGAGCAACACTTAGAAAGATTCCTGAAGGGACCCTAGCTGATTTTCGTGATTTTGCTCTGGATCAGACCTATTTACCTGGAATTCTGCACATCCTTTGATGTATGTTATCGAAATTTTACCCTGGGGGGGTGAAATTTTGACAACAGTACCTCTTATGGTGTGAAGGATGAAGATCATTATATGCATTGAGGTATCCTAGGACTGCCTTGTCATTTTTCATGAGATTCAAAGTGATTGGATCATTATTAGTCTCAACATATGCATAAATTGCATTGGTTGAAATAATTCACACTAAAGGTTCAGATCGGATTGAAACAGTAAATTCAGTTTCTTTCAGGTCCTCACTTAGACGGAGACGAGAGGAGGAAGTATCCGTAGAATCAACCAATAGGTTTTGTTCTCATGGGATAGCTTCGATGGAGATAAAATCGAAACCCTTGCACAACTCAATAATGATGGTATTATTGATTTTTAGGCAATCTGATATAGTCTCATATACTTCCAAGACTTGATTAGAAATGATTTGAGAGTCACCCAAAAAACTTACGTTGTTCACACCCATCCTCTTGGCCACGATAAGACCAAGAAGTAGAGATTCATACTCAGATTTTTTGTTTGTGCATTCGAAGTTTAGATTAAAGGAAAAATGCACGACCCTCCCCTCAGGGGAAGTGAGGATCACCCCATCCCAAAGACCGAAGTAGAACTTTGCACCATCGTAGTTGAGAGTCCAATAGTCATCAGGGAAGATGGAAGATTGATTGTTCTTGGAATATTCTTCCTTGACTTTTGAAACTTCAACCATACAAACCTCTTCAAAGACATTAGTTGGAAGAAAGGAAAGTTCAAGAGCATGACGAATGCCCAAAGAATTTATGGAATAATGATATGAAGACCATTCTAAAAAATCCTAAAAACCTAAGCTATAGTTTTTGTTGACGCAATTTTTACTAAATAAACCTTGATTTCACTAGGATCAACCCCTTTGATTGCCTTAGGGGCTTCGAAATCAGTCGTAGGGACAAGCTAGGACTCAAGGTTTTATCCTTGAGGCTTGTTTAACTGATTGGATGGGAGCTCAAATTCAGTATGAACCCCTGGTTTCTTATTTAGGTTGGCCAAATGGATATTGAATGCCTTGTAGTCACCCCTGAGCCACGAAGACCTTGCCTAGGTGCAAGAATCTGACCTCTTGGAACAACATGGAAGGGATTTCCTTCATATTATGAATCTAAGGTTGACCAAGAATCATATTATAGCTAGTTTCCCAATCTATAATATAAAATTTAGTCAACACGGTCTTGGGTCCAAGAGTGACTGGAAGCACTATGGTTCTAATAGAATTTGATTTAAGGCTATTATAGCCTCTCAGCATGTTTCATGTCGAAGAAATCTTCATTTCTCCATATCCTAACTTCTTCAGGAATAATAAAGGGACTATATTAATAGTAGTCTCGTCATCTATCATTGCACACTTAACATAGTTATAAATCAAAACATGTAGATATAACACAGGATCACCTCTTTGTGCCAACTCATTGTCAATAGGAATCTTGCTAATATTGAACAAAAATCCAGCATCTCTTTGAGGTTGTACTAAGAGATAGATATCAAAGTCTATACGATTGATTTGGGATTCTAGAATCAGGGTTGACATGGATGAGATGGCTAAGACCCAATACTTCTAATAAATTTGATCAATGTGTAGGATAATTCTTTAACAAATCTAGGAAGGAAATGTGGGAGAAGGTATCAGTCAAGTCTGTGATCAAATCATAAGCTCCCAATGGCTTAGGATCTACTAGAGTATCATCTGTCATTGAGGGATACATGGGAAGAGGTTGTGAGGAGTAATCACAGGTGTGAGTCACTACGTTAACTTAATATTTTGTCTCTAACTCAATCAGGCCTACGATCGTAGGTAACTATCAGTTGTCCAAAGTAAGAGCTACTACTTAATTATCTATAGATGTAGAAGACTTGTGATCATTTTTTCCCAAGGGAGTCCCCTTATTGGTACCATGAGGATTAAACTTTCCATTCTCAGGACGTGTTGGGAAGGGGTCTCTATAGATTGAGCTTGTGCTCTTGTATTTTGGAGTTGGAGAATTTTGGAGTGCTTGTTGAATTCTTGGAGCTTGTTGGAGTTAGATTGAGCTTGAAGGAGTTTGGATTGTGATTTCTTGATCAAGTTATTACCATGGAAAGGTAGGAGCTACTACACTCTTTTTACTTGTTTTATTTTATATGTGTGTATTTTTATGTATGTGAATGGGTTATGTGCTTATTGGGATCTTGGGTAGAATGCCTAAGTAAGGTGTAGGAGAAGGCTATGGGGATTATATATGTAGGGAGGCATAAGAGTTCATTTAATGTTTTGAGAGGGAGTTGGGTTGGGTGCCCCACCTTGGATAAGAGAATTCTTGCATTTCTTACTTGGTTCTTTTGAGGGAGACATAAGAGATTGTAGGGAGGCATAATAGAATGTGGGAGGCATAAGAGGATCTTGAGGGAGGCATAATATTTGTGTAGGGGTATTAAGATTTATTTTTGAGGGTTTTAAGGTGGGAACCTAATCCCATTGGGAGGCATACGTGATCTCCCCATAGATATTTGTTCCATTGGATTTTCATTTCAAACCTTGTGTATTTTGTAAAGTTGTATTATTGTGTTTATTTTCTTGTGTTGAATGTGCTTGAAATGGTTGTGAAAATTGTTGTTGTGTTGTGGAAGAATTGTGTAGTTGTTATGAGTTGGATCCATATTTTATTATATTGTGGTTGGGGCTCAGGGCCAATGAGGAGGATTGATTCTTCTCCTCATTGGAGTATTGGTTGGGTGGAGAGTGTTTCCTCTCCCCCATTTTTGTTGTTGTGATAAAGTGAAGAAATGATGGAGCCCTTGTTGGAGATTTAGGACTCGAAGCACTTGTAGAAGACTAAGAAATCCTTCATTGTAGAAACCTTTCTTGTAAATTCCCATTTAAGGTGGAAGACTTATAGTATTGAATTTGAAAGAAAAATTGTATTGAATATTTTGTTATTAAGTTGTAATGTATTGTTGGAAAGAGAAATAATTTTAGTGCAACAAGTTCTTGATATAATGGAAATGTGATTGAAAAGAAAACAACTTTGTTCTCATTTTAGTTGATTTATTGTCCCAAATACGTGTGTTGTTCTTGTTTTAAAACTAATGGAAAAATCTTGTTAGAAGTTACTTGTGGGAATGGTTGAAATTTGCATTTTGTAAAAGAAAGAAATATTTATTCCTATTGTATTACATGAAAGGCATATGGTAGTAAATTAAACTATAAGTTGTGTTGTTTTGTATTGTTGAAAGAAAGTTCCTAAACTTTCCCATTTTTTAAAACTTTATATGTGTTGATGGGAAAAGCCTTAAAAATTTTCTTGGTTAATTATCTTGTCCTCAAATGGATTGATTTACCTTTTTATCTAGTAGAGTAAAGGAAAATGCATGCTTTCCATTTGACCATAGTCTTGTTGGACTATATGAATTAACTATGAACTTATTATAAACTTATAGGTAATCCTAATGCTAACTAATGCAATAATAGGTGGAAATAGAAATAAGTAAATAAATAAATAAAAATTTACATCCTAGAATATTTTTATGAAATTTTAAGAAGGGCTAAGGATTAGTTGACCTTATTAATTAGTTTACATTAGTACTATTGTCAATAATTATAATAATAAGAAAATATTAATGTGGTGAGTATCTTTAATATATTATATAATAACATTAATATATATATATATATATATATATATATATATATATATATATAAAATCTTATTATATTTGAATTAATAAACAAAAAGATTTTTTTTTAAAACAAACGAAACTTGTTTGAACAAGATTATTGGCCACGGCTTGTGCGCATATACTATTAGAAGGGAATGGCCGGGAGGGGGGGGGGGGGTGCGACCCCACCCCCACCCCATATACTTTAGGATGGGGGTGGGGTAGGTGACCCTCCCCCCCACAAAATGTTTAAACCCCCAAACCAAATAACATTTAATCACCCGGTCATTGTTTTTAATTTGCTTTGCATAGTAGGATCTCTCGCGGCATGTGTAAACCAATTCACTCACTTTTTTTAATGAACTTACATCAATTATATATATATACATATATATATATATATATATACATATATATATATATCCACACATATTCCCAAGTATATACATACACCATTTTACCTATCCTCTATTAAAATAAGGTAAATACCCATATGCCCATTTGGACAAATACAAAAAGAATGAGTTAAACAAATAATAAAAATAAGTGCAAACCCTAGATGAGGGTATGAATGGAATCCTTAATAAAAGGACATTTTTGTTCATCCATTAGCTTGAGCTTGTCTCCCATGACTTCCACCTCCTCCTCCACAAATCTGTAAAACAAAAATAAGAAACAATAAGTCAAATGAAAGGAAAAAGAGCTTTTCATAAGCATAGTTAGGGTTAGATGGATCCTCAAATCCAAGGGCCCCAAATGAATCCATCCAATGGATGAGATTCATCCCTAAAAAATGTAGGTGGGAAGTGGGTGAGAGAAATTTCAAATTTATAATGCATGGGTAGACTTTATTTTGGGGCCACTAAAGTGGTGTACGGGGTGTTATTACTTCTCTAACCCAAATATTTTATCAGAGACCTTTTTATTTAATGCAAGCTTTGACCCCCTTGTGGGTGTAGTAAAAATTTATTAATTAAATGGATAGACCACAATACCCTTGATATTAATTTGAGCAAGTTTAATTAAGGTTAAATTTAATTGTATTAAAACCAATGGTAAGGGAGCATAAGCCTTGCTTTATACTAATTAATTTATTAAATGGTATTGAGAGATTTTATTATTTTATTTAAAGGGAGCTAAGGGGATTGTGGAACCTCATTCGGGAATTAATAATATTAATTTAATGTAATTTTAACATGAGGAAATGTGACCGTAAATTTTAACTTGGTGTTGCAAGTAGGTTTTAACAAAAAAAAATTATTCCATAATTTTTCTAGTTTGGCCTATGTTTATATTGGGTTTTGTGCGGGTGAATTTGTGGGCATTACACTTGATATGGGGGAACATTGTTTTGATATGGATTGGTAGGTGCAAAACCAGGGAACTTCACATTTCCAGTTGGGATGGAATTTAAGAATGCACTTCTAGTTTCCCCCTATGGAGGATATCCATATGAAGAATGAGAGGGCATACCTAACATACCTGATCTAGTAAGGAGGTCTCCAGGGCTAGGAATACCCATGTAGACTGAAGAATTTCACGCTGCAGGAGTATAATTATAATTTTGAATGTGGCGGGGGAATTTACATTTCCCTGCAAACTGGGTAGAACGAGAAGGTTGAGCAAGCTCTAGTTCCTTAAATCTATCCACCAACGTTGAAATCACATTGCTTGACAAAGGTGTTGCATTTTTATTAGGCATGTGTTGGGATTTGTTGGGTTGTAAAGGTGTATGATATCTTGTTGTGAGTTGATCCTTGATAGACTACCCCTCTTTAGGCATATTTAATATTGTAGGAGGGGTGGCAACAATTTTGTGAAGAATAACATCATCATACCCTTGCATCATATCAAAGTACTAATCTATTGCGTTAAAATGCTCATTGCTTCAGGAAAAGCATACTAGGAGTTCATCATTTGGTGAAATGTAGGAAGAAACAACATTAGACTGCATGCTGATTTGAATTCCAAAAAAAGGTACAAATAAGACCCTCATTCTCCAATGAATGTCATGTTATTTGAGTTAGAGAAATTTGATTGTGGCCTATAGATAGGTTGGTCAATCTCCTCAATCATAAATGATGATCCGTTGTTGGCACCTTGAGGAGGAGTGTAAGGTGAAGAAAATTTTTGTGAGTAGTTATCAACCCACCTTGATAATGAGGGTGATTGTTGCATACCCATTTGGTAATAATAAGCTTTAAGACCCAAAATGGTCCTACTGTATTCCTGACCAACATATTCGTAGGGTGTATAAACACCCGCAGAATAATGGGAGAGGAGAAGGATGGATGAAAGAAGAGAAAGAAAAGAGGAAATGGAATGGAATAAGTCCTTCACATTGGGTTCACCAATTTTGTATGTCCAAGAATAAACACATGACCCTAGGGTGCACTCAACCTCCCGAGGTCATACTGGGACAACCGATATGAGATGGAAATATGGCTATGGGATAGGTGAATAGGTTGAATATGTGTAATACATGAAAATGGGCAAAAATGGCTAACAAGTAAATCAAGGAAAACAAATGTCTTCTACGGGAACTATGGGAATCTACTCATCTATGGTAATGAAGGATTGTCTTATTTTCTCATGTGAGATGGAATAGTCGAGGATAATAGAAACACAAATTTTTCTATCAATGTTAGTGTCACTAACGATCCTTTTAATTGGATGTGGAATGCGTGGGAATTTTCCTGTGTTTCTCTCGTAGAAATATCCAGACAAGACCATATAGGTGTAATAAGAGATATATGAGAAGGAAAAAGCTGTGAATTGCGGGATCTAATATCTACCAGGTTGATAATTCCATAACTCGTTAGGGTTATCTACTTTGTTGTTAAAGGCTATCAACTGTGAGATAATATCGGATGGAACTGGTGTAGTTTGGAATATAAGTAATCTGAGGCCCTAATCAATATATATCAAATGGGTCATGGTATTCAGTTGTGGCACTCTTGGATCACACACATGTTTTCTGGGTTGCTTGGGGCCTTGAATGGTCAGGTGAGTATGAAAAAAACTATTGTAAGGAAATAAAAAAACACGTAAAGAACCTGAAAGAGGAAAGGTCAACGTTTGGGTAACCTAGGTTAACTAAGGAAACACAAGGATTTGTGTTATATCTTGTCTAATTAACTCCATGTGCCTAAATTAATAAGGAGTGCAAATATAATTAAATAAAACCAAATTGATTACTCTCCTTGGATCTAATTAAATCTATGTGCAACTAATTAATTTGAAAAAAGGAAACTAATTAATTGAAATCAACAAAGTAAATCTAATCTATTTATTTTTGTATTTTCAATGATTTTAACAAAAAGGGCATAAGACAAATAAAATAAACTAATTACTTGAATATAATATTTTTTGTATTTTTGTGCTTTTTGAAATTAAATGAAAGAATTATACACAGATAATACAACTTCTTCTAATTAAACAAAAATTGATTCTATTCTAATAACAAAATAAAATAAATAGTGTTGATAAGAGAAAACACTTAGCAAAACTCACACACAGAGTCCATGCGGGAAAATAGGATAGGATCAGAGGCGCGAAGGGATAGGAAGGCATCGCCCGCAGAGGTGTAGAGTCAGAATTTTGGGACTTAGCCGATTTTGTAGATCAGGTCTATTTTTAGAGGTTGGCATGCGGAGTACACAAGGCGATGCCGAGACTTGCGTGCCACTCTTCGTCGATGGTTCGAAGAGCATGTCGAGGAAATTTTGCATGGGGATAATCCAAGAATAGATTCATCATTGTAGTTAACTATCAGTGATCTATAGATAGTATACTTGCATGTATGGCTATGGTTGTAAAAGGCGCGTGGTTATTATTAGCATGCGACCTGTTTTTGGTATAGTTAAGTAGTGAAGGACAAGTTCCCCACCATATAAATATGTAATGAATCACTTAGTAAGACATACGGTGTTGAAAGGTTATAGATTCATGAGTGTATGAGACAGGATAATTGTAACAGATCCATGTGCACATGACTAGTATTGTATGAAGATTTTGTATTGTTGGTATGTTTAATATATGAAGGATATTGGCTAAACCAACGTGCTATACATGGTTTTTCATTTCATACTATTGATTTCTCGATGGTTTATACTTAAGTGCTTGCCTTTATAGATCTGGTCATGTATAACTGGGTAAAGATGGATTAGCTTTTACATATATGCTTGTTGTATTACTTCATCATGTTACCATTATGCTACAACAACCCTAAAGAGGGATCTGGTACCTTTGCACGCTGCGGGTGAGCTCTTAGCCTATGCTAAGTGATGTGCCAGTGTGACTAGGTGTTATCTGAGAATTCTAGGTTGCATCATTGTCTCTGTTGTTGGGACCTCTTTTCAGTTGTTCCCAGGATGGCTCGCGATGAAGACATACCGGTTAATTTTGGCGAGCGTTGAAGAGTGGATTCACAATCTGGAGGAAGAATATGCACGGAGGTTTAGCACTGGATCTGGATTTAGCACACGCACTTGAGTAGAGAAAAACTTGTATGAAAGTTTGTACGAGATCTTCTTTGCTATCTTTCCAGTAGAATTATATGAGTGGTTGACTGCATATGCATCTAAACAGAATTATAGGTATCACATAGTTGTTTAGACATAGGAGGAATTTCAAACACTATATGATGCTGACTTGATTTGGACTCACGCGGTAGATACCTGGTTTCACGGTGTTCTACATAGCTACATTCTAGAGTATTCAATTTTGACCTATTCGTGCCTAGACGTAGCTAAGTTCCAGTTCTTATGGTATCCTAGAGGAACATATTTGCAAGGTATTCCACTGGCGATCAAGATATTGATGGTAACTTTGAACTTGGAAGAAAAACCTATGACGAGCTAAAAACCTCCATGTGCGGGGGCAGGAACATGAATGGTGAGAGATGGAAGACCTAGCGGCAACATGACAGAGGGAAGAGAGGTGACTGAAATATGACGAGGCATGCGAGAGGGAGTTATGGAAGAAGCAAGAAGTTGTAGAATGGATGGCATTGTGAAGAGAGATGGCTCGTGAAGGGTTTGAAGCTCATGAGGATAATGAAGAGCTAGAGCATCAGGAACTCCCCCATCTAGGAAAGCATGACAAAGAACCCTCTTCGGCCTCACATGGAAGTGGGCTAGCAGATATGACTTGGGCTATGGGTGTGCACCTAAGCCAACCTGCTGACCTAGCCCTTGCGCTTGGTTTTCCAGTATCTAGTACAATAGGAAAGCAAAGCTTTAATTTAGGAAGTGAAAGAGCATAAATAAGTTAGACATCAAGTACATTAATGGAAGCATAGAAAACTTTGTTAGTCTTTGGGGGAAAATTTTTAGGCTCCTCATCTGCACAAAATATGAGCACGTCGAATGTCGGATTCACCTCTAGAACTGGAACTACTTCACAGACTGTAGGGTTTCAGTATAGTACTACTGTCAGAGCACAAGGGAATGCATCTACGGGCCCTAATCAAACTTCAAGTGGAGGATTAGGAGGTATGGGTAGTTCTAGTGGTTTTGGAGGTAGAGGAAACCAAGGAGGTTCTGGGTCGGGTGGTCAAGGCCCATAGTGACCACATAACATTTATATAGAGATGTCTCTTCATCTCCTAGAATACAGAGGTATCAAGGATGCTGTTGAACATGTTCATATGTGTGAAATATTGTGGCACGTGAAAGGTATCATGGCTTCTAAGTGCAAGGAAAGTAAATTTGCTACTACATTACAGGCCCACGTGCACAGCTGGTATAGGAAGTTTGATCCTAATCAAACTTGTATTGATTATGTAGTATTGAAAGATGCATTCTTAAAAGATTTCCATATCCCAGAGTTTGAGTAGAAGAGTATAAGCACACTTAAGGGTATAAAGCAAGGCACTACTGAGAGTGTATGTGAGTATGATGCCCATTTTAAAACGCTTCTCTCCAAACTCTCTTATGATATACATGCAAGTAAGAATGCACAATGGTTTCTCGGGGGATTGATTACTCCATTTCGAAGAGCACTATTGCATAAGACTTATACCAACATGCGCAAAGCATTGGAAGAAGCTCTATGCACTAAGGCAGTTGGGAGTATTGACACTAGAGTTAGTCCATTCTTGGAGGCTTAGATAACAACTATGGCAAAACAGTTGGAGAAATTATCAACAAACTCAGCTCATGAGAGGTGCTCAGGAATCTGGTGTATAGATTTTGAAGTGGAAGGACACACCAAGGATAGTTTCCCTCACAGATCTGTACGTTCACTGTTGTTAGACTATGAGATTTTCCATCTAAATCATGATGCTAGTCACTGCTCTTTACTACAACGCATGATCAGGAAGAATGTATCCTCTTTTTGTAAAATTTGTAGGTCCATGACCCATGATACTAAAGACTGTAGATTAATTGGCCAAATCCATGATGCCATTGATATTGGGGTGTGACAGGCAAGTTTGGCTGATAATTCTAAAGGAAAGAATGAGCATCAAGATAGGTATTATAACCATGCACGCTTTGACAGGAATGATGGAAGATTTGAAGGAGGTCGTGGAAGAGGAGGAGGATATCAAGGCAGATTTGGAGGACAAGGTTGAGGCGGGGGAAGAAGTGAATTCCCTCGAGGAACTTGGTATACATGCGGCTCACCTTACCACTATAGCCACGAATGTCTACAGAATATTTCCTATTCATTCTCTGGAAAGGGGCATAGTTATGAAGAGTTTCTGAACTTATATGAGCATCTTAGTAAACAACACAAGCAAGAGAACAAAGGCACAAGGATGGTTAGAATCTAGAATGTGGTAGAGAATTAGTGGATGCCCAAGTTAACACCAGAGCCTGAGGAAGTAAAAGTAAAGATAACCACATGAGCTGAAGTGGCACACGTGAAAAAGGTATTGCAACAGAAACAAAAAATCACTAGGGATGAGGTTTTACATGCTAAGTATCCAGATCTAACTCATTAGAAGGAGGTTTATCAAGAGACCATGGAGGTCCTTAGGAGTCTTCAGGGAGAGATACAATGTTTAAAAGAGTAGTCTCAAAAATTGGAGTATAAGGATACAGAAAAGGCCCCGTCTGATATTGATGACATCATAGAGGTATGTAGAATGTTGCGTTAGGAGAATATTATTCCTTTATTGGGAAATTGGTTGAAGAGGAATACTCCGCATGTGGGAACTGAGGCTAGAAGATAAATACTCCATGCGAATCTCCCTCCTGATAGCATTGACTACGACAAGGAAATCACTTTGAATGCTTTTGTGGATGGTTAGTTATTGAGCAATATTTTGATTGATACACGTGCTGAAGTAAATGTACTTACATTGGATGCATGAGTACAAATGGGGAGACCTTCATTGCAGCCATCATCTAATGTATTGTTCATGGTAAATAGGACAAAGGCTACTCCTATAGGAGTTTTGAAGGATGCATCTATAACTATACAAGGGGCCAAGTTCACGGGAGACTTTGAAGTGTTAGCACTTACGGAAGTAGATAGCTTCCTAGCTTTGCTTGGGCACCTTTGGTGTTATGCAAACAATGCTGATTTGAGGTTTAACAAGGGGTATATCAGCTTTGAGAACAAGGAAGAAACGGTCATTATACCATTGATAGATGGGAAATACAAGCCGTATGTGGAACCCTTAAGTGAAGAGGACTTGAAATTTTTTTATATACGTGCTATTTGGGACCCTGAAGTCAATGAGCCATCTAAGGAAGGAATAATTCATTGGGAAGATTCCAAGCCAATCATCGATACCATAAGTATTGCTTGTGATAATTGGGCTCATAGTACTTATGAGATGGTGGGGCATGAGGTTAAGCACGCGGTTACTTGCAAGAAGGGATTTCACTTTGTCATATGTATAGGTCGCTCAGTACCCCGATATACTTGATCCAAAGGTCTGACTAAATTCTTGTAAGCCATGGAGGAAAACTGGGTTGACTAGAGTAAGATAAGAGATATGCTATCATATACTTTACGTGGGATAACAGTGTGTTGGTGGGTCATTCACAGGGATATTCTCTTGGCATGGGGAGAGATTTGGGCCACTTTATCAACCAGGTTTTCAAGAAGTAATGCACCTACAAAGATTTTCCCTTATCATGGTGATCAACCTGTTCAGCTTCATATCCAATAGTGTGAGAGACTTTGGACAGTAGGATAGGAAGCATTACCACCTTCACTTTAGGTGCATTAGTTTTATTCTAACCTACAAGGTTGTGCTCATGCTTGGTATGTATATGTTGAATTACATCGAGACACTGGCAATTGGAAGAATTTGACTGTAGGGATGATCCAAACTTTTAACTTCTTCTCATCTACACCACTAGTGAACAAGGCTTTAAGCTTTATCAAGCACTTAACCATGGGAAATAGTGGGAAAGTGGAAGAAATTATTCAGGAATTATTTGGTGATATAGAGATAGGGGCATGTTTTGAGGAAGACGCAGATGATACCATACTACTTGAGCACACCTCTCTTGAAAAAGACAAGGGGAAGCTGGTTTACACAATTGACAATGAGGAATTTGAGCACTTGGAGGTTAATCATTCACATAGACCACATGAGGTGTTAGACATTGTGGATGTAGATACACGTGCATATCATGAGCCTATGAAGACAACAAAAGTAAATATTGGAACATAAGTTGAACCTAAGGAATTGATAATTTGAGATTACTGGTTAGAGTCAGAAGTGGTGAAGATTATAGAGTTAATCAGAGACTATGAGAAATTATTTCCAAGAGGGTACCATGAACTTAAAGGCATGCATAAATCACTTGAAGAAATGAAGATAAAGCTTAAGGAATGTGCGCGCCTTGTTAGGAAGAGAACTTATACAATGAATCCCAATTTGTGTGAGAAAGTAGAGGAGAAAATTGACAAGATGTTGAAATCTGGGATTATTCGACCATTGGATGAGTCAGAATGGGTCAGTCCTATGGTGATAAGTATCAAAAAGGATAGTAGGATTAAAATTTGTGTTGATTATAGAGAGTTGAATGCAGCATGTGTTACTGATCCTTTTCCTATGCCATTCACAAAAGAGATATTAGGAGTGGCTGGGCACGAGATGTATTAATTTACAGATAGGTTCTTAGGGTATCATCAGGTTAGGATTGCCCAGGAAGAGCAAGAAAAGACCACATTCAGTACTGAATGGGGAATTTTTGCCTATACTGTAATGCCCTTTGGTTTGAAGAATGCACCTAATGTATTCTCAAGGATAGTTGTGCAAGTATTCAAGGATTTTATTCACAACTTCTTGTAGGTTTATCTTGATGATTGGACTATTTATGGGCTGATTAAAGATCATTGTGACAATCTGCACTTAATGTTTGAAAGATTTTGACAGTTGAGTATCTCGTTGAATAACAAGAAGTGCATCTTTGCTACTCCCTTTGACATACTTTTAGGGCACATAATATGCAAGGAAGGATTGTTGGTTGACCCAACTAAAGTTGCAGTCATTTTAGGCTTGAAAGCACCTACCAATCAAAGTGAGGTGCACAATTTTTTGGGTCACATAGGGTATTATAGAAATTTTATACAGGGGTATGCCAAAATTGCCACACCTTTGGAAGAATTACTCAAGGGGAAAGGTACATTCTATTAGAGGGAATCATAGTAGTGCGCATTCAAGATACTAAAGGAGAGGCTTACTACCACACCTATCTTGCACTTTCTTTCATGGGATAAACCTTTTCATGTTCATGTGGATGCCTCTGACATGACCATTGGTGTTGTCTTAGCTCAACCTGGAGAAGGTATAGTAGATCATCGCATTTGTTTTGCTAGTAGGCAGTTGACCCTTGCAAAACAAAATTATACCACCACAGAGCGCGAAGCTTTGTCCATGATATATGCTTTGCACAAATTTTGTCAGTATTTTTTGGCCACATCATTTGTGTTTTCTAAATATCACATGACATTGAAGTATTTGGTGAACAAGCCCGTCTTACAGGGGCACATATGCCGATGGATACTCTTATTTCAAGAGTTTGACTTTAAAGTTGTGGTAAAACTAAGAAAAAGTAATTCTGGACCGGATCACTTGTCTAGAATTCAATCAAGTGAATAGGCACAAAGAATAGAAGAGACCATGCTCTGATGCATAGTTATATAGGTTACAACGCATGCCATCAGAATTAGAGGACATTGATGTCTTTCTTAGGACTGGTATGGCACCAAAAGGCATGAAAGCTTTGGAGAAGAAGCAACTTGCTATACGTACGACACCATTCATGTTAATCAGTGGTGATTTGTACAAGTTAGGTAGAGATGAGGTGTTACACCGTTGTGTATTAGAGCATGAATGAAAGGATATAATGGAAGAAGCACATGGTGGTATTACAGGTGGCCACTATGCAGGTGATGCCATAGTGCAAAAGATCCTACTTGTTGGTTTGTGGTGGGAAACATTGTATAAGGATTGTAAAGAGTATTGTAAGGCATGTGAACATTGTCAGTGTCTAGATGATCAAGACAAAGGGATGAGATGCCTTTATGACCAATTACAAGTGTAGAACCCTTTAAGAAATGGGCGATTGACTTTGTAGAGCCTATCTCACCAGCCTCGTGTAGGACTGGATCGCGCTATATCATTACTTGTACATATTATCTTACTAGATGGGAAGAAGCAACACCTACAAAGGACTATATAATGGCTACAGTAACAAGGTTCTTATGGGAGAATGTTCTTACAAGGTATGACTATCCTTTAAGTTTAACAAGTGATAGGGGCACACATTTTTTTAATGAGACAATCAGGATTTTGTTAGATGAGTTTATGGTTGCCCACCATAAGACTACACCCTATCACCCTTAGGAAAATGGAACTACTGAGGATTTCAACAAGATTTTGAGCCACACATTGACCAAGATTTGTGATGTTGGAAGAAAAGATTGGGATGATAAAGTATCTATTGTTCTTTGGGATTATAAAACAACATACAAGAGATTGAACAAAGCCACACATTTTCAATTGGTGTTTGGCATAGGAAGCTATTCTTCCTATAGAATTTATGTTACCTTCTTTGCGCATTGCGCACACTGGAGGTCTAGTTGATGAGCAGGCCTTGGAAGAACAGATTGAGAAAATGGTTCAACTGGAATGAGCACCAAGCCATAACACGTTGGAGTTAGAAACAAGAGAATGCATGCCAAAAGGCATGGCATGATAGACATATCAGGGATAAGAAACTTGTGGTTGGGAAAATGGTACTTCTGTATGAATCTAAGTTTTTACACCATCTAGGGAAGCTCAAGGTGTATTGGTTGGGGCCGTATATCATAACTCACATACTTGAGTCAGGTGCTTACAAGTTAGAAGCAATTGATGGTACGAGGCTGCCCGGTTATTTTAATGGGAGTAGGTTGAAGCCCTACTATAAATAAGTCTTCTTGGTGTTTGTAATAAGGTAGTATTGCCAGATAGATAAGGTTTCCCTTTTTGCATTCCCTGAATGTTTTTCTTTCATCGTCGCTATGCTTTGTCAATTTAGTTCTTGTGTTTGTGTAATAAGCACGCTTGCACGCATGAAGCTAACTAAAATATGAAGCATGTTGATGCGCAGAGGACTGCACATCCTTTTTGTGTGGGATGGATTGTTGATGACTCTCAGGTATAATGCTGTGAAGATTGGAAGGTATAATGCTATGGATGCTGAGGAAGTAAGTTGCTAAGGGGGATTTACAAAAGATTGATTCTCAAAAATTTACCAAGGATGGGGATGAATGAAGGAAAATTATAACGCAAGGTAAGCGGTAGCCAGGGTAACTACCAGGAGACGGTGCAGTGACAAGGTACTCGGGTGCTAGAGCGCATGCGTTGAAGAGAAGTCTTGTGACAAAGGGTAGGAAGGCACACTAGAAGGTTATATCTTTTGGCATGAATATGTACCGTATGGAAATGACAAAAGTGGGTAATAAATGAGGAGAATTTAGTAGGTGGAGGAGTAATTAATGCAGCGAAAAATTGAAAATCTATATAAGGACGGGATGCGAATTTATTTTTACCCTTACAACTACGAGAATTCGATGAAGATCCAAGTGTGAAGAGTTGAGTAAGTGATTCAATGTGCGAAGAGGATGAAACCAGGTGTGAAAGATAGATCTATGCATTGGAGAAGCTTATATCCCCATAGGAGAAGGGTTTGAACAAAGAAAATTGAAATGACAGAGCTAGGGCATGCGATTTCATGATTACAATTTATGGCATGGTTGAATCGAGTTAGGGTTTGAAGTAAACTATTAAAAGGTTGTAGAAGAAGGTATAGAAACACAACACAAAGGGAAGAATGGCTCCAAAGAAGAAAGTAGCACCAGTAAAGGAAAAAAAGAAGGTAGCAGTAGAAGAAGAGGAAGAGATGGCTCCTGAGAGCAATTTCTCAGAGATGTAGTACCCTGAAGAAGTAATTGTGGGCCAAGAATGGGATTCCCACATACGAAAAAGCAAAATTGGTGAGTACAACCATCGAACTAAGGACAATCAGAAGAAGTTGGATGATTTTCTTACCTCCCGAATGGACATGTGAACTAATGATGGAATGCCAATATATGATGACGCAGGGGAGAGGTTACTAAAAAGGATCGGTGTCTACTAATTATATGAGCTCCCATACTTCGGGAAATATGTGCCACTATACAGGTGGTTGATGAGTAGAGTCCATAAGGACTTCTTCTACTTTGCAGGAAGGAGGGTAAGACTAACACCCATTCTTATTGCCACAGTAACAAGTTTAAAGGTGGTGGGTGAGGACATTAAAATTGACCTAATTGACAAGGGTGCGATATTAGAAACACATAAAGCACTGGGATACCAGAAAGGACCGCGTGGAATGGACATAGACAAAACTGTAAAACTATCCAGTAGTACAAGCAACATCACACCTAATTACGAAATTGAATGACCAAGATCGTTGGTCACAAGTAAAATCAATGTGGCTACATGTGGCAAAGCGCATGTCAGAAAGGGGTTACTTATAACATTTCCGGCTTCATTGCAAAGAAGATTGTAGAGGAAGCGTGCACAGGAAATAAGATAAGTTTTGGCTGTGTCTTACTGAGTTTAGTATTCATGGAGATTAGGGTACCGGGTGGCCGAAAAGAGAATATATGGGAATACCCCATGAATAACAAGTCTCCAGCTGAACAATTCAGCAAGTACCTATGCAAGGGGCCTATGACAGACAGGGTAAAGGAGAGAGCGGAGATGTGGTATGACAGGCTCCACACAACTTTTGAATAGGAATGGCACATACCAAAGGACTTGCCTTCGGTACTAGGGAGGAAGACATAGTTTGTTGTTTACCAACATTTTTGTATTAAATGTTTTTTGATGGTAGATGGGTCATGGAGCCCCTAGTGCAAACTACCTTACGCATTCTCAGCGAGGTATTTTCAAGCTTTAGTTCTTCGGTTCACAAACACAATAAGGTTAGTTTTTAATGCAGACAAGGTGGATTGTGAATACCACACCTTACGGAAGATGTATGGATATCCATTGAAGAATGCTTACAACGAGAGTATTATCTCGGAGATTTTGAGCATTAAGCCAGAAACACTTGCTATTGGGGATATTGGGGCCATGCTTATATATCTCCAACTTAAGCCAAAGATGGAAAACAATAAGTATGTGGAGAATGAGTTTACGCTCCTAGGGCCATCGAAGGGGAAGCATATAATGGAAAACATCTGGAAACCTAGGCCTTATAAACCCATCCAGGATGAAGAAGGAGAGGATGAAGAGCATGAGGATAACAGTGGTTTGGTGCACAGGAGGAAGAAACCATCTGGAAAAAAGGATAAGGAGTGCACGACGGCCTCACAAGGAGAAGGAAACACTGAGGAAGAATAGGGTGACCAAAGATTTAAGAAGGTGTTCAAGTGCACAAGGGCACAAGGAGAGGCCCAACAGGAAACAAGGGGGTCACCGCGGCTCTCACCGGTAAAAGAAATAGAGGATAAGAGAAGAAGAAAAATCAGGCTAGGTGAAGAAGCAAAAGAGTCTGAGGAGAGAGTGCTTCCATCTCCAATCCATCATAGGGTGAAAAAGGAGCCTCATAATGAGGAGGAGGAGAAATTGGAAGGAGAAGAGGAAAAGAGTGATCAGAGGATACACAAGGCAAGGATGAGGATACAACTGGTATTCCTAACCTTGATGTAACCATTCCAAGAGGGCCAAGGTCCTGTCGGTCAAGTGAGGACGTAAGGGTAAAAATAATGGGGTATGCAGAGGACCAGGAGATGATTGTTCGTGCTCGGTTCTAGAGCACCGTCGTGCAAAAATATTTATTCAGATGGGTGCTTATGGAAGAGAACAAGGTGACATTACATGCATGGAAGCAACTCCCATGGTCGATGCATACGCATATGGATGAAACAGATTTTGATTCCAGTGAAGAATCATGCGGTTTTAGACGGTTGAAGAAGGAACCTAAAATATGGCACATGAAAATTAAACCAATGGTTATGACGGATGAGTAGGTAAGCAATTCCCTGGTGAAGGTATCTGTTGAGGTAGCTCGAAGAAACATTGACAAATCTGCTACAATTAAAGCACTGACAAAGGAGCTGAAAGCAAAGGAAGTGGAAATAGTGTGCTTAGTGCAAGAGAAGGACCTAAGTAAAAGGAAATATGAGACTTTTGTTGATATGGCGAAGGAAATTGGAGATGACATAATAAAGGCGCACCTGCATTTGGAAGTACAGGTGCCAAAGGAATTTCCTTCTGCAATGCACTATGTACGAGCAATGATAGATTTGGTGTTGAATGATGAGAAGATGCATATGAAAGAGTAGCCCAAGGACCCAATAGAAGAGGTAGAAAAAGCATAGGATACAGTAACAAGGAAGATTGCTATCTATGAGGGCCTTCTACAAGCCATCCGAGACGAGCTGAAGAAATCCGACGATGCATTAATGATATGCATAGCTCCAGATGCGCTAATCAAGGTAAAAACACTGGTGGAAGACAATGAGGTATAAAAGGCCATGAAGGATGCAACACTAGGCCATGCTGAATGACTAACTCTAGTAAAGTAGAAGTGCAAGACACTAGCCGCGGCACAGGCACCGCATAAGGAGAGGTTAGATGAGCTTGGAAAGCTCATTGCTTAGAAGATGGATGTACTAGAAGGGGTACAAACCTCTATGTCAAGCATAATTCTTGTAATACAGAATGATTAGGGAAAAATCACTTAGGATGAGCTGGAGTCTATCATTGTGGATGTTCCAGAGAATGTAGGAGAGGTATTAATAGAGTGGGAGAATTTAGAAGCGGATATAAAAGAGGAGTATCCAGAATTAATACTTTAGAAAGAAACGGAGGAGCCTGAGGCCTAAAAAGTTATTTGGTGTATAACTTATTCATTATTCTTTATTCAACCATTCTTTATTCATCCATTCTTTATGTAAGATTTGGAAATCACCATTATCAGGGTGACAATGAGTTTAGTGTGGGGTAATGTTGATCAGAGAAAACACTTAGTAGAAATCACACACAGAGTCCGCGTGGGAAAACATGATAGGATCAAAGGCACAAAGGGATAGGAAGGTGTCGCATGCAGAGGTGCAGAGTCAGACTTTTGGGACTTAGCCGATTTTGTAGATCAGGTCTATTTTTAGATGTTGGCGTGCGGAGTACACAAGGCGATGTCGAGACTTGCGCGCCACTCTTCGTTGATGGTTCAAAGAGCATGTCGAGGCACTTTTACATGGGGATAATCCAAGAATAGATTCATCACTGTAGTTAACTATCAGTAATCTATAGATAGCATACTTGCATGTATGGCTATGGTTGTAAAAGGTACGTGGTTATTATTAGTGTGCGGCCTATTTTTGGTATAGTTAAGCGGTGAAGGACAAGTTCCCCACCATATAAATATGTAATGAATCATTTAGTGAGACATACGGTGTTGAAAGGTTATAGATTCATGAGTGCATGAGACTGGATAATTATAACAGATCCATGCGCGCATGACTAGTATTGTATGAATCTTTTGTATTGTTGGTATGTTTAATATATGAAGGATATTGGCCAAACCAACGTGTCGTATATGGTTTGTCATTTCATACTATTGATTTCTCGATGGTTTATACTTAAGTGCTTGCCTTTATAGATCTGGTCATGTATAACTGGGTAAAGATGGATTAGCTTTTACATATATGCTTGTTGTATTACTTCATCATGTTACCATTCTGCTACAACAAACCTAAAGAGGGACCTGGTACCTTTGTGTGCTTCGGGCGAGCTCTCAGCCTATGCTGAGTGATGTGCCAGTGTGACTAGGTGTTATCTTAGAATTCTAGGCCGCATCAAATAGTGAAATGCCTAGATGTTGCTATTTCCCCATTGCAGAGTGAATTTAATCTAATATAATCTAATCAAAATGAAGATTTTCCTAATTTGTAATTGTGGATATTTACTTCCTCTGGTTCTACCTAAGAATCATGTGAATATTGAAAAGCTTCTCAGAAGATTTTTCTTCCCCTGAAGCTTCCTCGGTAAAACAATCGGATCCACTAAAGCTTTCTAAATGTAAAGAAATAAAACTAAGGCATAGACACATAAGATTATTAAAAATAAATTCACGTGAAAATCCACAAGGATAGGTAAGAAATAATCTTTCAACAAAATCTTTTCTTATTTGTTAATAAAATCTAATAAAAAATGCAAAAAACTTCTTCAGATAAATTAATTGTGGAGGATTGAGAAACTATGTACACATGAACTTCCTATGAATTCTTCCTAGATAAATCCATAGGGATGAGCTGATAAGAAATCCTCAACGGAATCTTCTTACAGGTAAATGAAAATGACAATGAATTCAACTACCTTAAAATAAATGTACTCTAACAGATAATTAATTGAACTCTATTTAAATAAACAAAGCTTCTAGGAATTTAATACACATCCAACCTGGAAATGTATTATAGAGAAAATTCCAATCCTGGTAAATGATTTGCAATCCCCTCAGCTTCAAAATGTCCAAACGTGTACAAGGAATTGTGCTGGTAATGTGTAGAAGGAATGGAGTGATAGAGCTAGCTGGTTTTTAGGCCGTTTGGTAACAATGAAAGAAAGAGAATAACAAGGAAAATGAAATGCGTTCACTTGTGTACTTCTTGGAAAGATTCCAACAACATAAAAGTGTAATTCCAAATCCAAAGACTCCAAACAAAGCTTCAGGAAAAAGCTTGGTTTTTATAGAAAACTGGCAGAGAAGTGGTCCATCGCACTTGGTAGCCAAAAAGTGCCACATCACTTAAAGGAGTAAAAGTTAACTTAATAATAATAGTAAGTAGGGAAGGAAAAGTTCATATGCATCTAACAAGCTCAAGAACAATTGATTTGGTCAAGAAACATGTGAGAAGAGTGAGTTGGAAGAAGGCAACACATGTTCATAACACACTGGAAAGTCTTGGTTAAATGTGCATAGAACTGCTGGTCTGCGCAAACCAGTGGTTATGTAACCTCTGTGACGATTGTGTAACCGCCGCTTAAGGTAGACCGATGGTTATGCAACTGCTAGGGTGGTTACGTAACTTAAGGTTAGAAAGCTAAGGAAATGCTGCAAAACAACTAAGGAAAGTGGGAAAAGCTAGGAAAATGAAAAATAAGCTACAAGAGAGAAACTGGACTTGAACATCATTGGAATCGATAATTTTCATCATTGGGGATTTGAACTGTTCCAAAAATGTAGCACTGTGTAAACTTTTGTGCGTATAGTGTCCCATGTTTGCAACCCTATTTTTGCATTCTACATTGTCTTCTTGCATGTTTAATATTATTTACTTGCATCTTAGCTTACACATTGTCTACACTTGTTTTCTACATGCGTGTTTTTCTTTTCTTGTATTAATACTTGTCTCCTAGCCACTTTGTTTGCATGTGCCTTGGTTTCTACCAAACACACTCCCTTCCCCCTGCAGGGAATAGTTTAAGCACAATCGTCAATCCTCCTTTGGGATGCATACTCCTTAAGTGATATCACATGCACCCCAAATGAGGGGGAATCATTTGGGTGAATTAGTCACCCCATGTAATGGTTTATAATCACAATCCAACACAATAAAATAGTGGTACAACATAGTTATCAATGATAGAGAGGGATCAAAATCAGATTTGATTCCTTTACACAGCATAGACACTGGCACCCAGACTAGATAGTAGCACCTGGGCGCCCTTGACCCTTCTTGGACGCATGTGACTAGGGGGTAGTTACACAACAATTTTTTAGTTCAATATAGTTTTTGGCAGTTTACAAAGTGAATTTTACAGGGAACACAATCCTTAACACTCGACATGCATGCATGACATTGTCTTTTCTACTTTCAAAATGGATCAGAGATGTTCGAAATGGATTGGATATTTAAATACCATCTGCAATGGTGTTCTACATTTGTGGGAATTAGTTAAAGGTTGGAGGATGACAATAGAATATTCTCCCTACAATTCTTCCATTTCACTGGTATGAGGTCGCCTGAAAAACTTACACGTTAAAATTGTTACACTCTTTCCTCATCACGGATCAGGGGCACATGTTCCTTTTTCATATTTCTAGCATTTTTACATACTTCTTTACATGATTTTTACACATATACATTTGTATTTGAATACTTGTTTGTTCTTCTCTTTTACAGGTCCGTCCGTATGAAAAGCAGTTGTCAACAATCATTTAACATCAATAACATCACACACATTGGCATCGACATCGATAACAGGCACATTTGTGACATCTACAACATGTGTTTCTTCCCTAGGTTTGTCATCTCATCACTTTTTACACTTTCTTATCTTTAGTCTCCACGCTCCATCTTTTTACCACTCCACACTTTTCATTGTCTCTCGGCACATTTCTCACCATCGATCTACATGGCTATAAGGTATGCATCTCTATCTACTTTATGTTATCAATCTTTCATTGAAAAACATAAAGTGGGGGAAAATTTAGACATAAAATCACTCACTTTGGGTAATCATCTAATCCTGATTACATAATACTATTCATATGGTTCTTAAGTAAGAAAAGTACTAATTAACCCATGTCTTTGGCCATATTTCTTTGCTTTCTATTCCACTTTTGGTCTTGTACCCTTACTTTCTCAGTCTTCCTTTTTATACTTTGGCACTTATCATCCTGGACACTAGTGCCCAGCTAAGACACTAGATCCAGGCACTCCTGTCTGCTTTGGATGCCCCTAACCTCTTATACTTTAGTCACATCTTTTGGGTCATTTCTAGCCATTTGAACATCTTATCTTTTTGGTAGTCAGAATTTTTGGGGTTAATTATGAAATTTAAACAAGGGAGTCATATAAATATAAAGTTGTGTGATCATAATAAAGAACCAAGAACTAAGCATCAACTATCACCACCTAAGGTTACATCTAAAGGATATCAAAGAGCATCAAAGCATCCATTCTAGCATCCATCACAAGGGACAATGGCTGGTTTTCTTCATTAGACTTCATAGGAGGGGAGTATATTTTTTCCATACACACATCTATTACATTTCTCTACATCTAGCTATTTGATAGTAATTCAAGTGTAACACACACAAGAGCCACGTAGGGAATGCTTCCGTACACACACAAAACTATATGAGTCTGAAATATAATGCAAAACTTAGTTGTAAGCTCAACATTGTGACAGTTGAGGAAAGTCCAAACCCTCATTCTGCATATTTCATTTTTGTGATTTGATGTCTATTTGAGGGTTTTGTAGGTCCATACTTCATTACAAGTTTCCAACGATCTCGGTGATCTTGCTAAAAATTTAGAGTGAAAAAGGTGAACACAAACGACCAACTTGCGATCGTGAAGAGTTGGGTTTCTAAGGATTTTCACAGACTTAGGCACCTGTTTCCAACCAGTGGCACCTGTGGGTATCGCCGCCCCTTTCTGGGTGCCCTTGTCTAGCTTATTCCTCTGGATCTACCATCTGGACCTCTGTGTGATGCTCCTTCTGTTCTGTTCACCTGGTCAACACTTTGGTAGACTTAAAAATTTACTACGAATCAACTAAGTTCATTTTTCTCCTCCATGCAACTAGGGTTTCATAATTTATTGCTTAGTTTTCTTGATTATTATTTCTATACTTAATATTAATTTAGTTATTACTACCATAACATTCAGATTAGGCATATAAATTCACATTTAGCTTAATCACCAGCCCAACACACTTTGAGATTTATTACAAAATCAACTAAGTTTTATATTCTCTCTTGTACCTAGGGTTTTATTTTTAGCTATATTATTACTTAGATCGGATCTGTACTTTACTAATTATTATTGCATTGTGACTCTATAATTAGGATTTTATAAAAATACTAATATTTGTTAAATCAATGTTGGCACCTCCACAGACTGGAAAAAAGTTCCAAATGAAGTCATTTCAAAATTTGATGATGTAGCAGAGGTCTTTAGAAGGTTGAAAGCATCTTGTAACACCTCGAATTACACATAAAAAACTAAGGGATTTATTTTTACTAGCCCATTTAATACATAGCAATTAAATTTCAGCATACATGAGTTTAAATCCCTTAAGTTATCTTAGGATAAAATGATTAACATCATTTATAACAACCGCTGAATTATACCAACAATAGTTATTCAATCCCTGCAGTTCCCAAAATTTCCAGTGCCATTGACCTCGAAAGGTTAGTTGACCTCTAAAATTTGAACCCTTTCAGACTTCGAACTTTCAGGATTTCGGGACTTTTGGATCTAACTTTCAACCGGTCATCTCCTATCTCTGAAACTATGAAACCCAAAAGTCTAAATTTTAGACTTTTAAGGTTTCATATGTTTTCATTTTTGGCCTTGAGGCACTCTTCGCCTGCCCGCACTCACCGAGATCTCTAGAACTCTGAAATTCCAAATTCTAAAATTTGGACTTTGAGAGTTTCGGACTTTTCTACCTTCTTTTTTCCTTGCCTCATCTCTAAAATGGTGAATTACCGAAGTCTGAAAACTTTGGGCCTTGGCCTCCATTCTTCCACTCAATCTCTGGTCTCCTTTGACATTCCCTTGGCCATTCATTTTCTGATCTTGAATTTCCATTACCGAGCCCTCCTGCAACCTCATTTTTGGAATCAAAATGTGAGCTCCGATGACTGGATCAACCTCTCCATTTCCTCTATGTGCAAGGACATGTTTATCCAATTTCTCTTGAGGGGAAAAATTGGATAACAGGATCCTTAATCAATTCAATACCCATTATATTTCAAACTAAAATATCATCCATTTAATGTAATAAAAATTTTAAGTTGTTAGCTAGAGTACATGTGTATAACTTTTGAGTGAAACATGTTTCATGTGAAAACTTATCAGATGATCAATAGTTAAAGGGAGGGATTGGTATTATTTTCATTTTATGATAATGGGTCAAGAAAACTTAATGTTACAACTACATACACCTAACTAGCATACCTATATTATATAAATATATGTAAAATAGTTCTCAAGTTACCTATTCTGCTTTTATCACACATATAAAATAGGCACCTTAAGACTGATAAATATCAACATATTTTAGATTCCATGCATTGATTTATGTTTATGTAATTTTATGTATGTAAAATATGTTGAGAGGTATCATTATCAAGGCACATATTTTAGATTATGACTTACGTGGAATAATATTCTTGGTAACTATACCTCTCGACATATTTTACATAGATTTATATAGTATAGGTATTGTACTATCATATATGAGAGTTGTATTGTACATAAGATGATACCAACAATAAATTTAGAAAAAGAAGATGAGCATTTAGTTCATGCATGAATGACTTTGATGAGAACCTCTTTCACTTCGGTTACTTCTACCATGCAGACCTCATCTGCTAGAAGGGAACCAAGTCCTAGGGTACATCCCATGCCCATTGAATCGAACGGAAGAAGAATGGGTAAATCCTTTTCCAACAACTCGATAATTTTTGTTGTGGTATAAAATGACATTGTCTCTATAATGACGGTTTCATCTTTGACCACTAGAACACCCTCGATTAGACCTGTGATCTCTAATTCTATTGTACGGAATAATTTTTCTTCTGGTATTGAACCTATGGGTTTGTTTAGTTGATTTGTAGGAATCTCAAATTCAGAATGAACTCCTGGTTTCTTCTTTGAGTTAGCCAAATGTATGTTGAAAGGTTTGGGGTCACCCTGTGCCACAAAGACCTTCCCTAAATGCAAGAACCTAACTTCCTGAAACAATGTTGAGGGAATTTATTTCATGCAATGAATCCAAGGCCGGCCAAGAATCATATTATAGTTAGTTTCTCGGTCTATAATATAAAACTCAGTTAACATCGTCTTGGGCCCTAGGGTGACTAGTAATACTATGGTGCTGATTGATGTCAATTTGAGACTTTCATATCCTCTCAACATGTTCCATGTTGAGGAGTAATTTTTTTCCCCATAACCTAAATTTTGTAGAAAGGAACAGAGAAATATATTAACGGTTTCCCCATCATCAATCATTACATGCTTTACATAATTATTATAGATCCAAACTTTTAAAAAAAAAGACCAATCCCCTCTGTGAGCTATTTCAGCATCCATGGGCATCTTGATGATGTCAAACACAAATCCCACATCCCTTTCAGGATACCTCGATGGATAGACGTCAAAGTCCACATGATTTATTTGTGCCTCTGGAGGAGGGGTGACATTAGTCAAATGACCAAGACCCAATGCTTCGAGTAAAGTAGCTCTATGAGTAGGAGAATTATTTAACATATCCAAGAAGGAAATGTGAGAGAATGTCTTAGTCAAATCATTGATCAATTCGTAAGCCCATACTAGCTTGTTTAACATATTGCGACCATCATCTGACATAGTCGAGTAGACTTGGATTGGGTACAAGGAATAATATTTGGTCCTCATGGAAGCGTTAATCTGGGGTTTGGCGTCTAACTCCACCAATCCCATAGTTTTTGTTTTCTGGTGAACATCCAAAGGAGGCACCACTTGTGGGTTTGAATAAGTCAAGGATTCACGATCATGAGTTCTAATTATAATACCTTTGTTTGAACCATTGGGGTCTAATCTACCATATTTTAGGTGAGTAGGCAGGGGGTTATTAAATATTCTGAGAAGTGTGTTCTGTGGGGATACTAGTCCCATGTATGTATTTTGAGTCGGTGCAGTTGGATTTTCCAAAAACATGTCAACAAACAACTGTCTTTGATCTTTTGGTAAGCACTGTAAGAATTTTTTTACAATCATAGCATCTCCGTGCATCATGCTTGCGAACCCTATGATACCACAATATAGATCAAGATCATAATCTCGAGGCCTTTGGTTTGTGCCTTGTTGTGGTCCAAAACTATGATTATTGCTTGAATGTTGGCTATTGTAGTTAAAGTTTTGGAATCCTTTCCCCTGGTTTTTAAATTGGTTTGGATACCTACCTAGGAATTTATTAGGGATTGGGGTTGGTGTCTATCATTGTTGCTGAAGTTGTTATTGTTGTCGTTGCTATTAAGGATGATTAAAATCCACATCATTGACAGAAGGTGAGAAAGTATTGTTTCTCTGATTATTACCATTGATGTTATTGTTGTTTCTTGTGGTATTTTCATTGAGGGTGTTGACAATGTTAGGTTTCTTAGGTTGGTCAGTCACATCGTCGGTTGTAACTCCACAGTTCTTATTAAGGAATTTTTGTCCTTTATTGTTGTTTGTATTGTTTTTATTACCGGATTTATTTTGGATAGGTACCACTAATTTTCCATTTTCCCCATAAGTATTATGACCACTATCAATGGCCGCTTCATAATTTTGGAGGGCACCCTCTAGCACCTCCTCATAGATCCTTAGGGGTAAATTTTGAAATTCTTCCTTTGTATCCCTATTAAGGGAGTGGAGGAATAAATCACAAAGCTCTATCTAGTCCATATTTGGAGTGCTTGCAGAGGAGTAGAGAACCTTTTGCCACCTTTGGATGAAGTGGGCAACAGACTCGTTGTGCTCTTATTTGATGTGAAGGAATTCTCTGATTCCTGTTCTTAAGACCTTGTTTATATAGAAATCCTTTATAAACTATGGCACAAGTTGTTTGAAAGAGTGTATCAAGGCTTCTGATATCCTACAGTACCAGTCGAGAATGATTCCTTTGAGTGTCTTAGGGAAGATTTTTCACAACAACCAAATCCCATGGGAGCAGCTCTCTAATGGCTGTTGTGTAAGCTTTGATATGGGAATTAGGATTTCCCTCCTCTTTGAATTTTGGAAGATCGGGAAAGGGTCTTGGGAGCATGACTGTTTGAATGGAAAAATCAAAATTTTCCTTTAGATATTCAGAATAAGTTCCCATTGCATATGTTTTGACCATCAAAGATCCTTGTTGGGGAGGGAGTGGTTGCAATGATTGTTGAAATGACATGGTGTAAATGTTCATTGGGGTGTATGACATCCCTTACGGATGGTTATAAGGACCTGGGTAAGTGTACATATCCCCTTGTGGTGATTTAGAGTACATGTGCATGTAGGGGGGTTGACTTCCTTGGTATGGAGATAAAGGTACGAAGCTAGGGAACGTTGCATTTCCCGGCCAGTATGGTGTAAGAGAATGCACTTCCAGATGGTTCCTGTTGTAAATATCTATACATGGCATGTGGGGCATACCCAAGGTGCCCGTCCCAGTTAGAAAATCCCCAGGGTTTGGAGCATTTGTTTAAACCATAGGATTATGCGCAGTAGGTGTTTGACCATAGCCCTACAGATAATGAGAAGTTTTTACCTGCCCTGTGTATGAATTTTTGAGTATTATGGGCAAGCTCAAACTCTTTGACTTTGTCTACTAATGTTGAGATGATGTCACATGTTGAAAGAGTAGTGTTTTGCTTAGGTGTTTGTTGTTGAAATTTTAGAAGCTGTTGAGGAGTGTGATATCCTGCTATGGATTGTTCACCATGTTTCCACCCCTCATTGGCGATGTTTTATGTTGCAGGAGGGGTAGGTTTTTTTGTTTTGAAGCAAGACATCACCATGTCCTTGCAACCTATCAAAATCCTAGTTCATGTTTTGGAAATTTTGTTCACTCCTAGCATACTGTGATAAGTACTCCTCATCTAGATGCAGGAGCTGGTTCAACTACATGCTAATGGGCTTTTGAAACAACACCCTAGGAGATAATCTTACCTCTCTAGTGAAATGCATGTTGTTAGAGATTGATTGTTCACGTGGGTATGTTTGTGTGACTTGGTCAAGTTATTCGATACGTACAGAAGATCCAACATTGACTCCCTAAAGAAGAGGATTTTGTGTACTTGAATGGTTGTCTACCCATGTTAAGAGTGAAGGTGACTGTTGTTGTGTACCTGTTTGATAATTGTATATGTCATAACTTGAAAATGATTGACCGTATTCATAGAATTCTGACATATTCGGGGGGTATAAGAATACCCACTGAATAAAGGGAAAACGGAAAGTGGATAGAAAAGTGGAAACGTTTAGAGACTATCTCTTCATGTCGGATTCACCAATTTTGTACGACAGAAAATCAACACGTGACCTTCTTCACACCTGACCTCCCGAGGTCATGCCGAGACAACCAGTGTAGAATGGAAATGGATGTGGATATGGTGGTGACAATCAAGCTAATTAGGCAATCTAATGTCTCCTACGCGCAGTATCATGATCTACAAATCTAATCCAAAGAATGCTCTCCTTACCTGAAGAGGTGTGATGGATTAGTCAGATATGATGGCTTCTTGGAGGATCCAATCAATGTCGAGCTTTGCCAAGATTCTATTTATCGGTTGTTGAACACGTGGGAAATGAATTGCGGGTGCCTCGAGTGGATTTCCAAACAAGGTTATGGAGGAAAGGTGAGAGGCGTGATGGAGCCGCAATGACTATGGGTTACAAGACCTGAGGATCACAACCTAAATACTAGTATATGCAAACTAGTCTCAATATCTAATTGATTAGCAGGCTCGTTGGGTTACGGGACCTGAGGATCACAACCAAATACTCGTGGAGGTTGTGGTCCATGTATGGTCATGCGCATAATCAAAGCATGTTGCCAGGAGCAGTCCAATAATCATAGGATTTATTACCAGCGATGTTTAATGTGTTTAGTTGTTTTATTTTCTCTGCAAATGTTGCGGGTGTGCAGAGAACAATTAGGTGTAAACTTGTATCAATGTCAGTTATTAACTCCGGCCCATTGGGTTATGGGACCAGGGGATCAAAACTATAAGTCTTTTCTTGATGCGGACCATTGATGGTCATGTAAATTGAATCAAAATGACTATTGCAATACAAGATAACTATCAAAAGGAAATCTAAGATATGTTTTTGGTGTTTTTCACAAAATATTGGAACAAAGCAAATGAAAGGAAACTAATCTAACAAAACAAATATTTTTGTTCTTTTCTATTTTTCAAACAATGCATCTAATCTAATAAACTAACTAAGTACAAATGATTAGCCGGATGTAGCCAATTACTTGTGTGGATTTGTGAATTTAAATATAAAGAAACTAATCTAATATACTCAAAACCCTTTTAAACCGTACCTCAGAGGTGAAGAAGAAATCATAACCTAGAAGAGTTATTGTTCTTCACAACTTCTTCGGTAATGTCAAAGAGTGATCTTTCTATTGATCTGATCTATTTGTAATTGCATAATTAATTGAAATGAAAAATTTCAATACTTTATTTGAAATTTAATTTAATTAGTGATTTGTAATTGAAAATTTGATAAACAAAGGAAAACAAACATACAACTTCAACCTGGATGAGCAAGAGCTTTGGGAAATCTATTTGTATCTGTATCTTTTCCCTCAGTTCATTCTTGTATTTCTCCGAGTGTTCATATGAGTTCAAGGAATTGGGAATGCGAGAACATCAACAGAAGAAGACACTTGAGAAATGGCAGTTTGAAGGCATACTGGTTGCAATGCAGGTAGAAGAGAGATAGCATGAGAGATCTGAGCTTGGCTATGCAATTCCTAGAAAGATTGTGGTAGTAATAATATGCAAGATACAAAAAATTCTTAGGCCATTTGCTTGAGCACAAGCATGGAATATATAAGAATTGGGGCTGGGAGGTGCCTTCATGCACAAGGAAAGAAGAAGTAGTTCCAACTAATTAAATCCATTTAAAAATAGAAGAGAGAAGGAGAACCATGCAAAATAAACTAAGTTTCGGCAATTTGGCTCACGGATGCACTCTAAAAGTGAAGTTAAGTGAAGCGTCGCATGTTAAAAACATGCATGGAAAAATTTGAAAAAAGCGGTCAGGACCACTGCCCTGTGCACGGCGGCGGTTTTAGGACCGCCACCCTACCTCGGCAGTGGTTCCAAAACCACCGCCCAGGCAGGGCAGCGGTACTGGCACTAAAGGTGAAAAAATGCATATAAAGAGGCAGAGAGCTAGGAAAAAACCTAAGAAGGCTAAGTAGGGATGTCTAAGAAGGATAAGTAGGGATGTCTAGGCTACAAATTCACACTGTGAATGGGTTTTGGAGCTTGAACACCTTCTTGAAAGGAATTTTAATTATCATTGGGGGTTCTAATCAAAAGCACAATAACATGTCCCACTTTTTGGTATGGTTTGTACCTTTATAAACATGAATTTTCAGTTTCATTGATTTTCTAAAGGTAATAGCCACAAAACCGTACACATTCATGAAATTCCAAAAACTAACGAAATGTTGTGTTTAGAGTGTAGATTACATGTATACTTTTTTTAAAAACTTTTGGCAAAAAATATGGTCTTTTTTATTAATTTTATTCATATGTTATTTATCATGTTCTAAAATAGGAATGACTGTCCCTCAGTGGTTTTTTTAAATGAAAAGTTATCGTTTCACCATGAAATTTTAAATATATGTTCAAGATTGTAATTTTGAGGTCATATCAAATTTTTATATTGTTTTGACTTATATATATATATTAATTAATTATTTAGTAACAATATTTTCAAATAAATGGCGTACATATGTCTATGCCAATAACTTTTAAGATTTATATCGAAATTGATTTTTTTTCACAGGTAAGAAGAATACTTCAACAAATAGTAATTTTATTTTTTTCAAATTGGGTTGATTGTGTACAATTGATTGTCCTAAAATATTATATGTTCGCAAAAAATAAAAAATAAATAGTAAAATAGATTTTTAAAAATGAAAATTATATTTTTAGAAAGCTAATAAAATTCTATATTTTGTGCTAAATTTTTGTAATTTTACTAATTTGTTAACCCTAATTACGCGGCACCTAAGTGGCACATTTTGGCATAAAATCATCCTCCCAATGGATTTGGCGCCAAAATGTACCACATAAGTGCCACATACGAGGGTTCGCACGAAGGGGGGTTCGCGTGAACCCCCCTTCACCCGAACCCCCCTAAACCCTAAATCCACCGCCCACAACTACATAAATACCTATAATAACTCTGTGCTGCCAAAACAATTTGAATCCAAAGGGGTTGACGTGAAGGGGTGTTCGTGCGAACCCCCCTTCGTGCAAACCCCTTTTGTTGTTCTACGTGGAAGTTTGGGTGAAGCATGTTCATGCAAAAGAGGTGTTCACGCGAACACCTGTAATTTTGCATCCACCCAACCTCTTAGTCACATTTTTGGAACAAAAAGTGGAACATAGTATTGTGCTTTGACATTTTGTTCCGTTTTTCTGATAATGTAGCGCATGTAATTTTGGGTGCATACAGGTACCCCACTTATTATATTTCTACAATATATGTGTAGTCAAAAAATCATGCACTTTAGGCATTATTTATCATGGTCTCATACTACTATTTAGAAGGTTCTCAAGTGAATAAAGTACTAATTAATCCCACATTTTGGCCATCTTGTTTTATATTTTTATTTCTTCATTCCCGCATATTTTCAAGTACATTCCCAACTATTTCAGCATTGTCCCATCATTTTATCCTAAACCGGGGTGCCCAGGCCTGTACTAGGGTGCCCCGAGATGCCCTGGTCCCACCTGGGGTGCCCCGATCCTTTTCCACTTTCCCGCCTCTTTTTGGGCCTCTTCTAGGCATTTTTAATCCTTGTCTTTTTCCTAGTCGGCCATGCCGAGATTAATTAAGAAAGTAGAGCAAGAGTTTCCTATAAGTATAAAGTTATGAGACCATAATGAAGGTGATAGTGTCAAATACTCCTATCACTCCATCTAGAGTCGCATCCATTGCATCACTTACATCCACATATTACTATGCATCAAGGCTAGGAGATCTGCATCAACACTCAAAATATAGGGGAAGGGATTCTATTCTATTCCATGCACATATGCTAGTACATTTTCTATAGTTATTATTGTTTGCTATTTCACAAAGTGTGACTTGCACAAGAACACCTAGGGCAAGACACACACACACACACACACACACACACACACACACACACACACACACACACAAAAACACACATTAGCACTACATTTTGGTCCATAATGTAGTGCAACGCTCAGTTTAGTAAGCCCACTATTGTGGTAGTTGAGGTTAGTCTGGCCCATTAATTCTGCATCTTTTAATTTTCTTAGGGTTTTGATACTTCCTTCTCTTTTGTAGGTCATTACTTCATCTTCCATCACTCGGAACATTTAACGCATTTTGGTAAATCCAATGTGACAGATAGGCAATATTCCAAATCACCTTATGACAATGTGAAAACTAGATTATGAGCTTTTAAAGAGACCAAGATGCCTATTCTGCAAACCAGGGTGCCCCTGGGCACCGCAGTACCTCCTTGGGTGCCTCAGTCCACTTAGATCTACATTCTAAGTGATTTTTCTTAATTTCAGAATCTACAGTCAGACCTGCGACACCTTATAACAGTATTCGGCAATCAAATAAGTACCTTCCTTTTACATATTTTCATATTTAGGGTTTTATTCCACTTGATATAATTATTTAACATTATTTCATATGGCTTTAGCATATCTTACAAAATTTTATTCCTCCTATATTAGACTAACTATTGCTATAATTTCCCCCATTTTAGTTTAATTTTAGTTAATCATTTTAGTGAACCTGACGCCCTTCATGCTTAGGATCCTTGTTCTTCTTCTATCATGGGTCAAGTTTCTTTATTTTATTTACTCAAGCGATATCCCACTTGTCATGTTGTTTTCCAAAAATCCCTAGACACCACATATTTTTATGACAATATGCCACCACAAGAATTAAGTTATTTACTTATAAGTTTCTTTGTTGATCCTAGTCTTAATGAAACTGTATCTAATCAACCATTGTTAAACTCGATTCAAGCTTTACATACATTATTTCAAGCTAAATTCCAAGCCTTGTACACATTATTTTAAGATAAATTTGCAGCCACCAAACCCACCATCGCATCCCGTAGATCTGAAATTCAACAGCTTAGGGATGTTTCTCAATCACATGTGTGTTCTCCTTCGTCATCTCCTATTTCATCTATGTCCACTACATGTCATCTAGTTGAACCTTAAGACGTCCTATTACCCTAACCTCTCATGCTCGATTGCAATACTAAGCCACATGAACTTCTCACAAAGGTTCTTAGTCATCAATTGATCACTCTACCGTTTATTGAGTACTATCCTCCTTGGTGCCAAAAAATATATCAAAGTCGTCCATATTTCCATTATCATCGAATCAATAGACATAATGACCATGATTGCTATGCTTTACAATGTAGAGTCCAACATCTTGAGTGTTAGTGATTTATTTCATTCACTAGGAAATATCATATTGCAATCCTTCCTACAAATACTACACCCACATGGGCTCTTAAGCCTATTCTGTCATCGCTTTGTGACAAGAAATCTAAGAAAGCTCCTATGGCTACTAATGAGCCTTCCTCTAATATTTATAAGGAAGTTTTGGATGCTTCTCTTATTCATTACATGCACGATATTGACAACCCCTCCCATCTACATAGTGATCCTTCTCCTTGTTCAACAAGCGCTTCTCCTATTTTTGATCTTGCTTCTTCTCCACTTACTGAGAATCACTCTACCACTTCTCATATACCTTCTTCGATTAGTCAAGTGTCACCTAAGCAATCACCTAAGGTTTCCCAAAGTCAACAAAGTCAACCACCTATCAAAATTAGTTCACAAACCACTCCTACTAGGTCATCTAATTCATTATCAGCTAAACCTAAGCTATCTCCCTTGAGACTCGGTCCAACATGGCCTCTTCCCAAATCTACACCCCAACCAATTAAGTTTTTCAAAGCAACTAATCCTCATCCTAGTGTTTACGATATATTTTCAATTTCACTACCACCACCTAGTTCTACTACAAACCTTGTCCAACAAGGTCCATTGTGCGTAAACTTGGCCTTTGTTAGTTGAATCTAGTTACTCTACCATCCTAATGACACACTCATATTCTTGGGGTTCTTATATGACTGTTGAGGGGTCTTTTACCATAAAGAACCTCATTTCATCTAACATTTATTCATTAATCACCACCTATACATACCACATCTATCATACTTCAACACTTCTTATGTATCATCAAATAAATGAAATCCATCATGTTTCATCACCCCTATACATCATTTATTACATAGTACACATAGTTATCATACACTTGGGGGGAATATAAATCACACATTTTCCATCCCCCCTCACTTTAGTTTCATTTTCACATAACTATTTTTCATCACGTTTTTTATCACTGTCGTTACCCGATGACACACTCTTGTACTTCAGTTCACACTTGATTGCTGAGGGATTACCATTACACTGAACCCCCCACACACCACACTTAGGCATTACCCATTGTATTTCATCATACATTGTGCATCATACATCATTCATTCTACACTTATTCTACATTATACTAGTCCTTATCTATGCCACAAATATTATTAGGTTATCCATGCATAACCTATACCTAATTACATCATCCACTGTGCATTCCTACACCTCTATTCTAAATTTTATGCTAGGTTACATTACACATGGGTCTAGCTTTACATTTTATCACAATATATTCTATTTTCTATCTACCCCTATCATCGCATCTTACATAATACATATTATACACACTCTCCACATCCTACATGGCATTATTCACGCCGCATATTTAGACATTCTACCCATCCTATAGTCAATTTATCATTACTACATACACTACATTGTTCTACATGTTGTACTCACCACCCTATTACACACTTTAGTTCCTTGGTCCATACTTGAATACCGAGGGTTAACAAATCAAATGGACCTTGCAATCACCATGTGACATTCCATCTAACATCATTCTTAGGTTAGTGAAATACATTTTAGGCTAAATCATCATGAATCCCCTTTTCATCCTCTAGTGGTATACGCTTGTAAGATAGATAACCACATTCATCATTTGATCCCTTAGTGGCATATGCTTTAGGCGAAATCGTCACCCACCTCCATCATTTCATATTGTAGTGGTATACACCTTAGGTTATATCACCACAACCTATCTTTCATTTCATAGTGATATATGCTTAGTGTTAAATCATCACCCCACCTTTCATCTTAAAGTGATATACACTTATGACTAAATCATCACTCATCTATTCAACAAGTCATGATATATGCTTCGGCTATAGGGTTCGTGCACATCCTTTCTATATGTTGCACCTCATCACCACTACATATGCATTCCCCACATTGTGCTAGACAAAACAAAGAATAGTACTTGACCATTTCTTGATGACGCACTCTTGTTTACGGTTCATTCTTGACTAATGAGAGGGAAAAAAATAAACCTCATTTCATACACTTCCATACACTCGGGGGACATGTTGCTCCTATCATTCTATCTTACATTCCATTCCATCCATCCACAACATATTTTATTGTCTTGGGGGAATTTACTCTTGCTTGTTAGTGCTTTACATGATCACTTTACTACACATGTTAGACTTATTTCTTATTTTTCAATCTATATCATACACACATGCACTTTCACGACTTTTTTTAGTGTGACTACAGATACATGACGTTTACACGCGGCATGGATGCTCGCCTTCTAGCCTTCCCATACTGGTCACTGGGGGCATCCACATTAATCTTATCTAGGTGCTATTGTTTCATTTTTTACTTAGCATATTACATTTACTTGATCATACACGCTTTGACATATTGATTATTACTCTAAAATGCTAATGGGTGTTCTATGTGCAGCACTTGTTTTGTAGGATTACATTTTTCCATGACTACTTGTTTTTTTGCTATGTTTGTCTTCCACTATTTTCCATTGTATGCGGGTTTTTCCTTATGTTTGTGTGCACACTTTCTTGTTTTGGAAGCCATGATAGCCTTGTGTGTCTTGCGACATTGTGAGTGATGTCTCATGTTTGTAACCCACTTTGTGTAGTCTACTTATTTTCTTGCGCACACTAATTTTTTTGGTAGTTACTATATTGTCTTCGTATTTTACACTTTTCGTATTGTATGGATGTGTTTTTAGACTAACACTTATTTTGGCTAGTCATCCCCTTTTGTGCATGCCTTGGTTTCTACCAACTAATTTACCATTCTTGTTGTAGGGAAAATTTCTACAGGTCAGAGTGCGGTAGGTCCTCTTTTGGGGCCGCATTCTCCTTTCAACAAAGTTGCATGCACCCCCAAAGAGGGGGGCATCATTGATGGTTTTACATACTAACACAACGTATTTACACAGGTTCAGTACAGTGCACTTTCCGCCCTTGGCATTTTGGGTTTACATAGAGAGAGTGAGTTCAAACTGGTCTACGAACTCGATACACAATGAATTTTACAGGGCATGGTGTCCTTAGCATTTCTGGGAAGCAGTTATAGGTTTGGGTGGTTACAGTGGGTGTGCCTCTGTACACTACTTAGTCCAGTTGGCGTTAGAACCCCCAAAAAACAAGGACGCTACAGAGATCTCTTCACAAATTCAGTAGAAGTTGTCAAAGGTTAGAGGACACATAGCATTTCCTCCCTACACTTCTTCGACCAGGGTGGCGTGAGATCGCCCAAAAATACTTGTAGCAGTACAAGATATCCTTATACACCCTTTTCTCTTGACATGGATCAGGTGCACATGTTCCATTTACACTTTCCTTTTCACTTATTTTACACATGCATATTTTTCATAGCGTATTTGACACTTACATACATATTTATTTGACTACTTGATTGTTTTCTCCTTGCAGGTTTGGTCATATGAAAAACATGTAGTCAAATTGGGGGCAAAAATAATAGCAACAACAACGACGATGACGATAGCGCAACAATGACACACCATGACAACACTTTTTGTTTACTAACCATGCAGGTACACTACACACTGCAATAGCTACACATGTTTTTCACCCTATGTTCACTCTCATCACTTTTTCTATGCGCATTTTTCATCTATAGTTTCCAACCTCCTCCATATTTTTTTTATCATTCCATGCTTTTGTCTAGTCCTTTGCCACGTTTCCTACTACACTCTACATGGATATTAGGTAAGCATCTCTATCTACTTTATGTTACAGAGAATTCCTCTCATCAACATAAAGTGGGGGGAAAATGTAGTCACAAAATCATGCACTTTAGGCATTATTTAGCCTAGTTTTCATACTATTATTTAGTGGGTTTTCAAGTGAATAAATTACTAATTAATCCCACCTTTTGGCCATCTTATTTTATCTTTTTATTTCATTGTTACCACATAATTTCAAGTGCACACCCAACTATTTCTGAATTGTCCCATCATTTTAGCCTAAATCGAGGAACTCATTCTTATACTGGAGCACCCCATGGCACCCTGGTCCCACATGGGGCATCCCGATCTATTTTCCACTTTCTCTCCTCTTTTTGGGCCTCTTCTAGTTGTTTTTTGTGCTTATCTTTTTCCTAGTCAGCCATGTCAGGATTAATTACAAAATTAGATAAAGAGAACCCTATAAATATAAAGTTATGAGAGCATAATGAGGGTGCTCATGTCACATACTACTATCACTACATCTAGAGTTGCATCACTTGCATCTACATAGTGTCATGCATCAAGGCTAGGAGATATGCATCAACACACATAGCATAGGGGGAGGGATTCTATTTTATTTCATGCACACATGCTAGTACATTTTCTATAGTTATTATTACTTGTTATCTCATAAAGTGCGACTGACACAAGAGCACCTAGGACACAACACACACACACACACACACATGCATGCACGCACGTGCGCGCACGCATGCACACACCAGAAATACATTTGGGTCTGAAATGTAGTATAGCGCTCAGTTTAGTAAGCCCATTTTTGTGGCAGCTAAGGTCAGTCTAACTCATTCATTGTGCATCTTTTATTTTTTCTTAGGGTTTTGATACTTCCATCTCTTTTGTAGGTCATTAGTTCATCTTCCATCACTCAACACATTCAAAACATCTTGGTAGATCCATTGTTCCAGAAAGGCAATATTCCAGATCATTTTACGACCCTATGAAAATGAGATTATGATATTTTACAGAGACCAGGGTTCCTATTCTGCAGACCAGGGTGCCCCAGTACCTCCCCGGGTGCTTCAATCCACTCATATCTCTCATATATGACCTTTATGATACCTCTGAGTGATTTTTCTTAGTTTTTAAATCTATAGTCAGACCTACGAAACCTGAAGCAGCAGTCTTTGGCAATCAGCTAAGTACCTTCCTTTTACCTCTTTGCATATTTAGGGTTTTATTCCATGTGATATAATTATTTAAAATTATTTCATACATCTTTAACATAGCTTACAAAATTTGATTCCTCCTATATTATATTAACGATTGTTATAGTTTCCCCCATTTTAGTTAATCACTTTTCTTGAGGTTATATCTATCATATCATTTATGTTCATTTTTTTTAACTCTTGAAGTGGTTCACCTATAAGTTTATCTATTTTAGTAGTGCATATGAAAGCACTATTTGAACTCCATCATAGATCAACCCGTGTTTATAGCTCTGTTGATCAGGTTTTCTTCTTCCTGTTCAAATTAGTGTGCTAGAAATCAAAGAATACCAAACAACCTCAAATATACAAGGGTTTAGTACCTTGGGAGATAATGAATACTGATATAGGCACAAAGTGGATGATGAGCTCCTCACTACAATCTCAACAAACCTGTAACTCAAAGACACTAAAGAAAATTGCTTAAATATTTTATGTGGGTGTTTCCCAACAAAGCGGGCTCGAGAAGCATTCACTTCGTTGGTGGCTGTCAACCCTTATGTGATAAATTAAAAAAATAGAAATGCAATATAAACAGATAATGTGCAAACTGATAAACAAAGAAGCCTAAAAATACTGTTTGTAGATGAGCTACTGACATGATCCAAGAAAATGCAATGTGAACCAAGCTAAGTGAACCACCAAAGCATGAGAAGGGTACTGTGGGGATTCCAATGGAATTACAAGGGAACTATGAGGATGTTAATCAAGAGGCTACAATTTCATACATTTTCTATCACTCTTTCCTTGTTTCTTTAAAAATTTAAAAAGAATATACCAAAATTTCCAACTTGTTTAAACGAGGGGGGAAGGCCTATATTTATAGCCTAGGGGGGTTAGATTGTGGGTTATTAAGTAATCAAGGTTGGATAAAGTAACCCAGGTTAAGGGACATGATTTGAGTGGTTAGGTTTGATATGGATATGATGTGATTGTGCAGGGCTCATGATTTGAATTAGTGGGTGAAATAGTGGATGTAATACAAATTTCTTTGCATGAATTAAAATATGAGTGGGAATAATGATTTAAATAAAAGGAGTAGATTATTGAAATTTTTGGATGAGAATAAAACATAGTGGGACTCGTGAAAAAAAATTAGTGGGACTCATGATGTAAATAAGTTTTGAATGATAGGACTAAATTTGTAATATTTATATAACGAGGATTAATTATTTAAAAGTGAATCAATTAAACACTTAAGATTGCTAAATAGAACATATATTTTTGATGGGTAATGGCATTTATTTAATTTTAAGAAAAAATGGATTTAAATGGGAAAACTTGATGAGGGAGAGAGAATGTGGGGTGAAAGGGAGGAATGATACCAAAAACTAGTGTCTACATTTGCCCCCTTTTTATGAGTGGTTTGCGATAGCAAGCCATGAGATAAAAAAAGGGGTTAGATGAAGATAAAGGAGTATATGGTAAGCTCCCCCTCAAATTCAGGTTCGATGATGTCACGCAATATTGATGACACATTTGAGAAGGGTTGGTCAATAGAGGATGGGTAAAAACATAACCAAAGGCAAGATGCCCCAGGAAAAAAAGTATCGCAATAACAATGAAAAATATTGCGGTGACTCCAATATCACATCAGTAGAGGACAATTGTTGTCTCAATGGAGATGGGTGAAGGTCATTGTAATATGGATACAAACTATGATGACCAATGGATCATAGGAAAACATCAAATTATGCGTAAATAAATGTGAAAGGTATGCAAAATCCTTCGTATGTGAGGGATCAAGAGAAAAATCATGCATCCACAAAAGGGACGAGGATGAAGATAATGATTCCCCAGCACAGGGAACGAAAATAACCAAGAAATGTGGAAGAGAGATGTGTAAATAAAATTCCCCAGGGGGAACAAGTATGGTCACAAATGTGGACACGAAGAGCAGATGGGCTAAAATGCCCCAAAATGGTGGTAAATATGGCGTTGAATGTATTTTGCATAATAAAGGTTTGCATGTGATAGCGGATGAGTAGGCAAAGGAAAGAGAAATCAATCTTGCTTATTTGACAAATAGGGAAGGAGTCAAGATACTTTTGCGAAGAAACAAAAGTAGAGCAAACATTCATGGAAAAGAACAAGATCGGATAGGTGATGGTCGTTATGGTATCCTCCAAGACAAAAATTTCAAGGGAAGATGTGATGAGGGATATATATTATGATGTCTCCTTGAGAGGTTTGGCAAGAATGGAAGAGACAAAACCACTCCCGAAAGGAGGATGAGAGAGAGATTTGATAGAGAGGAGGAAGGGGGCATTGAATGGAATGGAGTGGATGTAGTGGAGGAAGAGAAAAAAAAAAGGAATAAAAGAGGATAAAGGGGATGAGGTGTAATAGGAGAATAAGGAAATGAAGAAGGAAAAATAAGGAAATTAAAGGAACTAGATCATGGTGAGGAAATCCAAGGTAAATAATATGGAACTAACCACATGGAAATGCATGTGGATGGTGGGATGATAAAATAGATGGGACAAATATGAAGAGCCAGGTTATCAATGGGAAGGTAAGAGGGAAACACAGAGTAAAAAGGGGATGAAGATGATACAAAGGAATTGAAATACGATGAGGAGTAGAAAGGAGGAGAGGACAAAAGATAAATTGATGTAAAAGGAAGGGAACCAAGAACAAAGATATTCGGTAAAGAGTGAGTAGCATAAGGAATGTAAAGAGAAGCTAGAGGGGAGGAATGACACAAATTGGAAAAGATGTGGAGATGCGTGAGATGAGGATAATTTGATGACAAGAAAATAGAGAGAGGTCGTATGATGAAGATGGTAAATAAATTGGCAATCAAGAATGGAAGATGGAGAGGTGGTGAAGAAAAATAAAGGAAGGGGTAGAAGAGGGAATACCAGCGAAGGGATGTTAGGAGAGATCCACCGATAATGATCAGTAGGGAAGGATGGGAGGAAAGGTGAGAAGAGGGAGAAATTAAATGAGGAATGCAAGAGGAAACTTCAATGAAGGGATGTTAGGAAAATTCCCTCGATAATGATCTGAGGGTACAAAGGAAGGAAGGAATGAAGATAGAATTGAGGAGTTCAAAGAGAAGGAACAAGGTCGTGCAAAATGGGGATGAGTGATTTTTAGAAGAATTCCCTCAATAATTATTAGCCTGGAAATGTAAGATGATGATAATTTTTTTTTAGAGGAATACCAACAACAATGACGGGTAGTCATGGGGGTAGATATGTGGGAGAAAGCTAGAAGATAGAGTGGAAAGAGTAAAGAAATGAGGGATAATGATTTGTGAGAGAATGTAGGTGAGGAGAGGGTGCACTATATGAGGATGAATGAGGTAAAGATGAAGAAAGAATACATGATATGAATGGGGAAGAAATGGTTGATTAATATTACTAAGCGAGGGATGATGGAGATGAAATGTGGGAAACTAGGAGGTGGTATTTCTAAGAATGGAATAGGAGGTGAGAGGATGTGATGATGGGTAATGAAGATAAAATTTGGATGGTGTGAATGTGGAGCAATGGGTGAGTGCAGGATGATAAATCATCCTTAAGAGGTACTCTTAAGTAATATCACCATGCTGCAAGAGTGGTTAAGTAAGAACTTCAAACCGATGGTGATGATATTCAAGGAGAAAGACAACATTGTAATGGGTATAGGTGTGGAATGGTTAATTAGAGTAGATGATGAGGAAGAGGGATGAAAAAGATAGGATGGAGGATATATGGTGGAATGGGGAAGAACTAGATGGTAAATCAACCTTAAGAGGGAATCCTAAGTAAGATTTCCATGCGGCAGGAATGGTTAAGTAGGATCGTTAAGCCGAAGAAGAAGAAGAATGATGAGAAGAAGTGGATGATTGGTAGGGTTGATGGGAAGATTATATGACAAGATGGACTAAGGGGAACCCTTAATTACATTTTCCATACTACAAAAGTGTGTAAGTAAGATGATCGAGCAGAAGATGAATACTAGGAAGGATGAGAAAAAAGTGAGTGGTGTATGCCAGAGTGGAACACGAGGTGGGAGGGGGTGATAATAAGGAAAGAAGAAAACAAAGGAGTGTAACATAAATGGATGAAGGAATGTATGTAGTGTAGGATGGAGAGTTTGAGGGGAATCCTTAATTGGGATGACCATGTTGTGAGAGTTATGACGCAAGAGCATCAAGTAGAAGAGATGGAGCGGAAAGACATTTGTAGTGGTGATTATCGTTTGATGGAATAGGAAATGGTGAAGGAGTTTATAAAATGGAAGGATCTTAGGAAAGGGGTATATTCCAACTAAGAGACCCGGATTGTATGGATGGTAAAGTAAGATCATCAAGCTAAAAGTGAAAGGATGAAAAGGGAAAAGAATGATGAAACAGGTGAGGGAGGAAGCGATGTCAGTAAAAGAATGTTAGGGGAAAACCAACAATAACTTCATTAATGGATACATGGTGAAACTTATAAGATATAGTAGGAAGAATAAAATAAGTATGAGTGACAAGATGATGACAAGGAGGGGATGCGGAAGATGAGGATGAATAAGGTGAGGATGAGGAAACAACACATGAAAAGGATGGAGAATGAGAAAGGGTAATTGCAGGGGACAAGTTTGGTTGGTAAAGGAGACTGAGAAGAAGGAATTGTCAACGGATGTGATTCTGAAAGAGGTTTTGTCCAAAAACGATAGATCTACTTTGAGTAAGATTGCCATGTTGTGTGAATAGCTAAGTATTTGTGTCAAGATGGGGATGAAAATCTAGGAATGGTGAGAAAGTTGATGTATACACTATATGATAGACAGGAACAAGAACGATGAGAAGGGTGATGGGGAGATAATTAACAAGAAGATGAAGGTGATGCGGTTAGGATGGATGGAATAAGGTGATGTTGGCCATGGTGGGGGATGAGGAGCTATAGAATAATGAACTCTCCTTGAGAGGGATCCTCAAGTAGGATTCACAATCTGCAACATAGATCAAGTAGAATTCCCAAACCAAATAGTGCATTAGAGAAAGTGTTTATAAATAGTAACAGATTTCATGGATTTATGGATGATGTTAATTGATGATGTCCTTAGGAACAAATATATGGATGCAGATTTCATGATTTAAAATTTGATCTGTAATAATTTGATCGTGATAAAAGGTGACCTTAAATAATCGTAGCAAGGAGCATATAGAGAAACCATGCTTCAAACTAGATTGGAGGTAAACGAGAAAGAGAAGAACTGAAAGCATTGCACTTGCAGCCAATAGCAAATGTTAACGCATAACCAATGATAGTTAGCTATACGAAAAGATCATGAGAGAAACATGGATGTCAGATCCTCATAAACCTAATGTCATCATGACGAGGGGGTTGGAGATGTAATTTGCATGTGGAAAGAGGGTTCTCCAAAAGTGGTATTCTCGAAGTCTATACCCCAACTCTAGGAAATGGGAAGAACAATAATAGAAGAAAATTGATCAATACGAGAATATTTCTGAGAATGTTGATCAAAGGAAGGTTGATCAATGTGGGAATCCTTCAAAATTCCATAAATAAAGAGTATCCATCCTTCGAGGGTATGGTCTACTTTATATATAATATGGATGACAAGAATAACATATATGATAACCGTCCTTTAAGGAATTTGTCTATCTCTTTTGATTTTAACCTTGATTTTGATTTGCATGCTTTTCTATTTTTTTTTTGCATGAACAGTTGTCCTTTGAGGGATCGGTCTATTTTTTATTTCTTTTACTTTGATTTTTGTATCCATGAATTTTAACTTTACATGGGGGAGAGCTGGTAATAGCTAAGTAGACTACTTTAGGAGGGGATAATGAATGTACAAGAGACACCCATTGACCCTTCGCATGACTGCAATAGAAGAATGAGAGGGTGGTGGATGTAATGATTATGGAGTCCTCACCAAATGGGAGAACCTATCCATAATAAATATGTTATGAGTAGAGTCGTAGTGCCCATATTTAAGGTCATATCAAATCATTGATGGTAGACCACATAGTTCCATATCATCACAATGATAGATGGAAGGGGCTAATGATGGAGGAATGATGTAAGGATATAACTAAGAGCTGATGGGTATATATGCTAACAACAGAATGGCCGTAAGTGCAATGCATTAAGAGGTTAAGTTTCTAGTTTACCACTAAGGGAGGGAAGACATTAAAGTTGTGATAGGAGGAGATGATAGCTTGCAAAGGATTAGATGTGATATACAAGTGGGAAATAAAAATATGTCCTTAAGGAAGTGTAGATATGACCAAAATGGTGGATTTCGATGAAAATAAATGGTGCCCTAAAAGAGGCAGCAATATGGCCACAATGGTGGACTTTGATTAGAATAATGGTAACTCAATGGAGAAACAAGTATGGCCACAACGGTGGGCTTAGGATGAGAGTGAAAGATTATATAAGACATCACAAGACACATAAGATGAAGCCTATGTGCTACCTTTCAAAATTTAATAAGTGATAAAAACATATATGTCCCAGTGAGAAGAAAAATGGCCACAAGGGTGGGCTTATGATGAAAAGATGGTGCCCCCAAGAGAGACACAAACATGGCCATAAAGGTGGATTTGATGAAAAAAAAGATAAATAAAAATGGCCCCTCAATGGAAGGACAAACATGGCCACAATGGTGGACTTAAGATGAAGAAGATAGAGATATGGTACCTCAAACGAGGCATGAGTATGGCCACAAAGGTGAAATTTGATGAAAAGGATGGAAATATGGTCTTTTAACAGAAGGAAAAACATGGCTACAATAGTGGAATTAAGATGAAAATAAATGGTCCCCTAAGGGATATACAAATATGGCCACAAAAGTGGACTTAAAATGAGATGAATATTTAGACATGATTAGTTTAAATTGGATGGATTTGGATAAGGTAAATGAAACAATGTCAAGGATTGAAGCACCCCCACATCAAGGGAGTTGTTTGATAGTTAATGCGGATGATATGCTCAAGGACGAGGGGAGGATTCTCCCCTAATAAAAGAGATTATATAATTTTGGAAGAATTAGATGTGGATGAGTTAATGGATGTCGAAAGAGTTTAGATATCGGTGATAACTTTAGATTTAGATTAGGTAGATGAGTTGGGGATCATAGGCAAATAGTGTTGATGAACAAGGGAGGACCCTCTGTATGAGGAATAATATTTGAAGGAGATATGTTAATGGAAGATGGAGGAAGGGAATTAGAGACTTCGATAGATGTGGATGGTAAATGAGGGATATTTTTTGTAGAGGGACAATCCTTGCAAAGGTCGTCTCTTTCAATGAGATCATGAATGAGATTCTAAAGGGTCTTACAACATTCATTGTCATGACCCGAGGTACAATGGTAGGCACAAATGAAGTGGGAATCAAACCACGATGGCTTCTTACTATTTGGGTCAAATGCCTTAACAAGTGGAAGCGTGATGGTGGACATTTGTAATAAGTGTTGAAGGTCTTCCACATAAGATTTAATTGATACATTAGTATATGTATTTTCTTTAGAATCTTTAGACTTGGATTTGGATGAAAATGTTTGGGATGTGGTTGTCTGAGCTATCTTAGAGGATTAAGTCATGTCGTTCCATAGTTTTGATTCTATTTTAGTGACACTTGAAGATTTAGAGGAAGATTCAAATCTCAAAGGAATGTTGGATGGTTTTTAATTTTGGTTGGTGGAGTGATTATGATACCTTAGATAGAGAAGGTGGCCCTATATCAGATTGATGTTGCCCCAAAATAGATGATGTAGATTTAGTATTTGTTGGAGGAATGTTTATTTTCTTTTGGGGACACACAAGAGATCGTTGTGGAAGTGTACCAAGGTTCTTGTATTTTGATTGCGAAGGAGCATTCTTAGAAGGGATGATAATGATTTCAGTCGGAAGGTTTGAAAGTTGTGTCATAGTTGATATGGGTGGAAGGATTAGTGTTTTCATTATGATGTCTAGAGAAGGTTGGTTTTGATGTGTGTAACTCCCACTATTTTCCCACACAAAACCCAAGACAAAACCCACTAAAGATTAGTTAGGAAAATTTACAGAATAATTTGAAAAAAAAAATGGTTACAACTAGGTAAGCTTCAACTAGAATTAAATATTTTCTTAGTGAATAAGTTATTCATTTTAATTAACAATTATTTAATTTTATTTAATTCCACATTTCGGGCTTAAAATACCCTTGTTAGAATATTTATTTAATTTATTAATATAGTTATAATGTCATTTATTGATTTATTATTCTAGGGATAAGTCTAAAATTACCCTCCCATAAAATTAAAATCAAATAAATTAGGTCTCTATAATACACATTGTTTAGTTATCTTAGTATACAATTTAATTTAAAAGAATTAAAAAATAAAGGTCTTAAAGAAAATCACTAAACTAACACCCCAAGGTTACATTTGAATCTTTCTCTCTAACACCCCCTTGAGAGGCCCCATTCACAAGTTATAGATGCATTTCATTTAAAACATATTCCCACCCAATTCTCACCTAACTTTTGTAGGGATGAATCACAACCCTTAGATGGATTTAATATGGGCCCTAGGATCTTGGAGATTTCAAACTAACCCTAATCTTCTTTATGGAGTATTTTGATTCATTCTTTTGGCTTATTTTCTCATTTTTGTTTTGCAGGTTTTGGGAAAAGGAGGAGGAGCCATGAGAGCAAGAAGTGCAACTATGGTAAAAAAAATTTTTGTTTCACTTGAAAATATTTTACTATTATAATATTGCTCATTTGTTTAATTTAGAGATCCTACAATGGATCTATTTTTTTATTTAATGGAAACATTTATTTTTTAGTTCAACAATTGGGGAAAACCCCATTTCATTAAATCTACAAATTTTACACATATGGGTGCCATAAAGAGATTGGAGAGCTTAAAGACTTAAATTGAATTCATTTCTAGTTACTAGAGGTTTCCTTTTTATGGTATTAATCTTAGATTTCATTTAATTTTAAATCTAGGTTTTGTTTTTTTTACAGAATGATTTTATTTTTCTGTCGAAAGTGAAAAAACCACCACCCTATGCAGGCCGGTGGTCCTATGACCGCCATCCTGCCTGGGGGGTGGTTCCTCGACCATCGCTATGTGTTGGGTGGCAGTTCTGAAACCGTCGCTCTGCACAAGGCGGCGGTGATTCTTTTCTCTGAAAACAAAATCTCCAAATAATTCATTTTTCTTTTACAGTTTTGAACTCAATTTGTTTTTTAAAGTAATAATAAATTGAACTAAGGTGTCTTCCATTCATTGGTTTCTAGATTGATAACATTTCTAGTTTCATACTCAAATTACATAACATCAACTCATTCCCTATTCTTTCCTTCAATATAACAATAAATGTAACAAATTCTTCCATATTTCTCAATATACTTTCTTTTCAATAAGGAATAAAAACTATTTCCTTTCTTCAACATAATAAGTAAATGATAATCATTTTCAATACAAGTGTATTTTCAACAAGACTACCAATCCTCTTAGAATGATTTTATCACACTTTTGAGGCAAATATTTAAGTTGTAGGCAATCTTGGATGGAGAAAACTTCATTTGCATTGCCATTTCAAAGTTCTTATTTCATCTTACTAATACAAAAATTTCATTTTACAAGAAACAACATATTTAAAATACAAGTTTTCATTCAATACATTCTTAGTAAAGTTTACAAAATGAAGTAATATGCATATTAGAAAATACAAATTCTTTTGCTTACTTTCCAACACACATACATTTTGAGATCTCAATACAAATCAACTATTTCTCAACATATTTACAAGAGATTGAAATTCTTAAAAATGCAAGTTGCAAGCCCTCCATTCAAATGGAGACAACATGGTAATTTTTTTACAAAGAGAGATATTGCTTATTTTCTCCAAGTGCTACTAAGATCATTATTCACTTGAACTCCACCTTCTTCCCAAAGTTCAAACACAACAAAAAAAGGGAGTAGGCAACACTCTCCACCCAACCAATAATCCAATGAGGAAGAGAAGTCTTCTTCCTCATTAGCCCCTGAGCCCTAAACAATGAAGCAATGAGGGGTATAAGACAACCATTGGAAACTTAACAAGTCTTCCACAATTAAACTCAATCAAGACATTCACACAATAAACACAAAACCAAGATAACAATAAAACAAGTAAATTCCCAAGAACAAAGGCTCCATACTAAATCCAAGAAAGATAAAGGAACATGGGGAATATACTTATGCCTCCCAAGGGTTTGGGTTCCCACCTTAAAACCTCCAAGAACTCAATCACAACCCACAAAACTCTTATGCCTCCCTCCAAGAAAAACAACTCTTATGCCTCCTCTTACAATAAGACAACAAGATAAGCACAAATTTTACTTATCACAAGGTGGGACACCCCAACCCAAATCCCTCCTAAAATTCCCAATAAAAAATCTTATGAATCCCTCCAAAATATCTTCATTTCTATTTTCTCCTACACAACCTAAGGTTCATTCTACTTCCCAAAATCACAAATGCAACAACCATTCATTCACAAACATATGCATAACAAATTAGCAAAAGAAAACATGGGTGAATACCCTACCTTGTCATTGCAATATTTTCCAATCCACAAGATCAATTTCCAACCTTTCCAAGTCCAAGCCATCATAATCTATCTCCAACTCCAACAAGCCCTCCAAAGAAAGCACCTCTAAATGCAACAGACCAAAAATAAAACAAGTAACCCCCAAATCCTCAAACAAATTAGAATAAATAGAAAAGAGAGGAGAGGTTAGAGATAGGTGCCATGTGGACACAATCTTCTATGTAGGATGCCACATCATTTCTCCTCCATTCCACATCACAAGGTCAAACTACTAATTAATCAAACCCCAAAGCACAATAAATTTTTGGTTGAAATTTGGGCTTCCCCCAATGACAACCCTAATAAAATCATTACACACTCAAACCCCAAATTCCTTCACTGTTGGTCTCGTAATGTTGCAAATGCCACACCTTCCTAAAGGACACAATTAAATACATCATCAATATCATTAACTAAACCATCACTAAAATTAATAAATTCACCAATTGTTCACAATTATAAATATTTCGATTTTATCAATTTATCAATTAGCAATAAGATCACAAAACCAACTAAATCATCTTAGCAACATATTCTCTTTTCTGCATTAAAACACACAAAAAGGCCTAAAATAATCCCCTCACATCATAGGCATAGTGGGTGAGTGAATTTAAAATGTGTGAGACAAGCTTAACTTGTCCCACAAGCCTCCAAAATTGGCTAGAAAGTCAAAATCCGAAATATACATGCAAAGTTGAGTACACACCACTCAAAATCAATAAAATCCCTTTCAAATCCAACACAAACAAAGAACTCCCTACTCACATTATTACCCCCTTTTTTCACATCATAAATTACACTAATTAATCAAGTCCAATCAACTTAAATGGAGTACTTAACAAAAATAATAAAAGTGATTCACAATACTAACAAAAATACAACTACTCACAAATAAATAAAACCAAAAAGGGAAAACCACAATTTACCAAAGGTCAAATTTGAGGCTTCTCCCCAATTGGGACCTCCTAACACTATAACAATAATAAAATCATACATGTACACTAGTTGCCAAGGTGACATGTTGTCGATACCCCAAATTCCTTCACTGTTGGTCTCGTATCCCCTTTTGTTTGTTATGTTGCAAATGCCTGCAAAAATCAAAACAATACCTTCCTAGCCTCATGGCCAAGATGATTTGGGTTTAGTCGATATTAACAAAGTCGTTTTGTCTTGCTGTTGTGATCGGGATAGTAAAATGTACACATATACATATCAATTCACATCATCAATATCATAACTAAACCATCACTAAAATTAATTAATTCACCAATTGTTCACAATTCTAAATATTTCGATTTTATCAATTTATCAATTAGCAATAAGATCACAAAACCAACTAAATCATCTTAGCAACATATATATATCAAATCCAATGTGTCAGTATAGTAGTAGCTCGAGATCATTAAATACTAATATGTCAATCCATGCATATAATCCATCTTGTAAATCACATCATGTCATAAATCTAAAATATTCATATTGTCTATCAAATAAGCTAATCAAATATAACAATGTCCATCTATCAATGTCTAAATATTAATATGATAATAATGTTTATGGCTCCAATGCAAATAAGTAAAATTAGAGTTATATCAATTTCGAAGAGGAGTGGGCACTATAATGTGGAAGTATTTGTAGATGAGATACGAGGAGCATTCGAAGTTGCTGCAATTACTAATGAAAGGAAAGAATTGAAGTGCTTTCCAATATTCTTCAAATTATGGGGAAGGAGAGGATGATGTGGTTACGGTCACAATAGTTTATGTGATTGGCATGAGTAGAAGTGTGGAAAGAGGAAATGGGATAAAATCTATAGATGGCATGATAGGTAAAGGTGGAATAGATGTGGATGGAGGAGTCTTAGGAAACCCGATGGATGGGGGTGTAGAAATATGAGTTGTATTAGTTGTGGATGGGGAAGTATGTTCCCCTTGAATGAGGAAATCATCTTCCTCAATAAGGTCATGGATGATAGTCTGAAAGGCCCTACAATGCTCAATGTCGTGTCTCGAAGCATGATGATAGCTGCAAATGCAATTGAGATTGAACCATGGAGGTTTCCTACTATAAAGATCAAAATTTCTAATGGGAGGAAGCATGATCGCATAAGTTTGTAATAAGTGTTGGAAGATTTTTGTATATGATCCAACTAATAAGCTAGAAGATGCCTTGTGAGCTATCTTGGATGTTGATCATGTAAAGCATGTGAAAATCTTTGGCCAAAGTATCGCAAGTTGGGGCAAAGCTTGAGTATATTGATGTTTTGGTGACTTAAGTTCATTTTTGATGTTGGTTGGTGTTTTAGTACTGAATGATTTTGGATTAGTGGATTGAAATGTTCCTTGTTCTGAAGAAAATTATTTATATGATTTATTTTTTGAAGGGATTATAGATTTCATATGTGAAGATGAACCTTTGGTAGGTGTGGTGGCAACCTTAACTGGAAGATCAGATGGTGACAGTATGGTTGGCTCAAGAAACAACATCTGTCTAAAGTACTCTATAGGAGGTGGAAGTTGATTGGGTTGCGTTGATGAGATAGAGGGAATATCAAAAGTCATTGCTAGTTGAAACACTTTTACATACTCTTCAAATGATGAAATTGGTGTGAAAAAGGAAGGTGGTGTGGATGTGGTTACGGTGGTTGACATGGATAAAATAATAGCAGTAACTGTCCTAGGTTCCAAGGATGGTATAACAGGCAAGAAAGGAATGGTCATTAGCGAGGTGTTCAAGCCTACTAGAATAGATGAAGTAGATGTTAAAGTGGATATGAAAGGTAAGGGAGTTGATGAGGGACCAATACTAGATGTGGAGATAGGTTGGAATGGTTGTTTCGTGGATGTCTCTAGCGGTATAAATGATATATTTAGAAGTGGGGTACTAGTAGTTATGGATGTAGGGGTGAACGTCGAAATAAATTTTGGCATGATAGATGTGGGAATAACATTAAAGGGAATAGTTGTGACTAATGGTGAAGGGGAGGAATTTGTAGATGGGATTGGTTCTTGGTCAATTTTGTTAAGATTATTTATAGTATGAGCGTTGATTTCTTTGGTTGTAGTAGAAGTAGTGGCTTGGATTTTCGGTGTATGATTTGGGAAAGGTTTTTTAAAGATGTTGAGTGGTTGATTAGGTGAATATTTTGGATTTTATACTTGAATATCACCCTAATCGATGAGTCTTTGGACTATATCTTTGAAGGTTCGACACCTCTCTATATCATGTCCTCAGACTTGGTGATATTTGCAACAGTCGTCTTCTTGATACCATGTGGGCCTTGGTCTAGACTCGTTAACTGGTTTGATGGGGGGAAGTGTGATGAGATTGAAGGCCATCAATTTGTTGAATATTGTGATATATGACTCCCCAAGGGGAGTATAATTGGGTTTCAATCTCACAACTTGTTTTTGATTCCATGTAGTAGATGTGGACGTAGGGGATGATTTGACAATGATAGCATTGGCCGCTGCCTTTGATTTATCATTTGATGTAGGTAGTTTGGTGAATTCATATTTGGGCTTATTTGATCTTGATTTTAAGTGACCCTGCTTGAGGGAAAATGTTTCAAGCTTCTAATCCATAGTGAAGGATTCCTCAAAAGTTCGGAAAGATTGAATTTGTAAAGTAGAGGAAATATGTTTCGCACAGGACCGCATGAAGAGTTCGATAAGATCGGTTTGTGGAAGAGGGAAAGATAATTGATTCATGGTGTTAGGCCATAGTGTGATGAAATCCATGATGGATTCGTCCTTGAACTATCTGATGGTATAGAGATCATTAATGGCTACTTTTCATGCAATATTAATTGAGAAGTGTTCTAAGAATAGTTGTGTGAGTTGTGAAAAGGAAAATATAGAGTATTGAAGGATATCGTTATACCAATCTAGGGAAGGACTAGCCAAGGACATGGGGAAGGTATGGAGCATCAAATCTTGGTTATGTGTGATGAGATAACATGCATGTTTGAATGCTCGGATATGTTGTTGAGGATCCTCCTTGCTATTAAATTTCGTGAATTTGGGCAATTCCCAATGTGGAGGATATGGTTTAATTGGTACATATGGATGGATAGGTTCATTGCATATTTTCTCATATAACAATGATATTTTAGATCCCAAAGTGGCAGCCTCAAGATTGGCTAGCTGATTCGCTAAGGCCTGAATGGGATCATTGGGGAGAGTTCGTTGAGAGATGAAGGGTGGTGGTTTTGTATAATAAATAGTCAGATAATTTTGTTGATAAACCTGTGGGTTTATAGGTGTTTGAGGAATCTTTTGGGGACGATTATAAATTGTAGACTTTGGTTGGAAGGATGATTGTTGGAAGAACTTTTGTTGATAGATCAGTACATGGAATGATTGTTGAAATTGTGTGGGTTGTTATGGCAAATATTGAGTGGGATCGTGAGGGTGAATCTATTGTTGAAAAGGATTAGTTACTGGATAATTAAAAGGAGGTTGAGAAACATTGATAAGCATAGTGGATGTAAGGAGATCATATTGTCCTGATGATGTTGGGGCATTTTTATTTGGGACACTAGTGGCTATAGTAGTCAAGGAAGTAATAGGAAGAGTAGTGTCGATGGTTGTATTGATTGGTGGGAGATTATAAGGAATAGGGGCAATCACCTGAGTAGTGTGATAGGATGAGGTATTAGTAGAAGAAGAAGCAAGATGACTTGTGGAGAGTTCATTCACTGTCAATTCAATATTTTTGGGATCATTTTGACAGGGGTAAAGTTGTTGAAGTGGTGGACCATCTAATGAGATGTGGGTTGGTTTCTAAGAAGATAATCTTTGTGAGCCATCGGATTGGCATTAAGCCATTTTTGAAACTCTACATCACCATGAGGGATGATGGAAAAACCAAAAGGATCCTATTTAACAGAGGGTGGGGTGGCTGACCTAGATGGGATAGAGTGATGGTCTAAAATTTAAGTGTGAATGAGGGGTCCTTTGTGAGAAACTTTAACAGAGGGGATGGGTTCCCATGAAAGAGGTAGTAAACGGCACGAATGATGCAGTTGTTGAGGTGGATGTTGGTTGGGATGAAGAACTATTTGAAACGAGATTGTGTTCCCTTTTCTTGGTAGATGATCAAGTGATTACGGGCATAAAACAGAAAACCAATTTTATGTTAACTAAACCAAGAAAGTTAGGCAAACAATTTTTTTTTTTTTAGATTAAGAAAACGTGTGAAAAGAAATATAAGATGGATATAAGAGGACCTAGAAGAAGGAAAACTATGTTTGGTTTTAGGTAGGTTGTGGCTTGGAAATGTCTGAAACGGTTTCCTATTGGGTGATCAAATCCCAATCAGTGAACTAGGTGTAAGGGATGTTTTTATGTGTTAATTGATTTGTGAAGTTTTAGGAAGTGTGTGGTAAAACTTGCGATGTAGAAGATTAAACCTCCTATTTAAACTATATGAGCAAGTAGGATGAGAAATTAAAGTTATTTGTTAACCCAAATCCAAATGTTATCGTTCAATGAGGACACTCACACAAGAAAAGGGAGTTACGATGAAAAAGGAGAAAATAGTGAAAATAAGGAATACCTATATAGTGCTTTTCCTTTTTATCTGGCAGCAATTTGAGGCAAGCAAAGTATAGGCTCCAAGCAATCCTGGAAAGCACTTTCCTTCTTATCTCGATGAGTCATGTTTGAAGGCAATAATCGGTGACCAAGAACATCTAAGGACCCTAAAATTGTATGATTCATGATCGCAGATGGGGTTGATAAGAGGATATTTGCGGTGTTTTTTGGTTTAGCACTTAATCTTTGATAGCGTAATTTAGTGGCTGCAAGTTTATAGACTTTACCTTGAGGTGGAGAAAGACTACCAAATGTAGGTAACATACCTAACTGACGGAGATAATACTAAAACATGCAAACAAGTGATCTGAAAAATGAAAAAATTTGTAAGATATATCTAAATTGATGAGAGAAATGGAACACAATAACTCTTATACTTAAGACATGTGTACAAGACAAGTAAAGTAAAAAAAATGACTAGATTTTGGGTCTGGTCCCACCAGGCATGCCAGAATGTTGATCAATTTTTCTCCTTCATGTTCATATTAGTGTGCTATAAATAAAAGAATACCAAACAACCTCGAATATGCAAGGGTTTAGTACAATGAGAGATGATGAAGAATGATATGAACGCAAAGTGGATGATGACCTCCTCACTGTGATCTCAGGAAACCTACAACTCAAAGACACTAAAGAAAATTTCTTAGATATTTTATGTAGGGGCTGCCCGACGAAGTATACCCGAGAAGCGTTCACTTCCTCAGTGGCTGTCAACCCCCTGTGTGATAAAGAAAAAAAATAGAAATACAAGATAAATAGATAACATGCAAACATATAAATAAAGAAGCCTAAAAATACTGGTGTGTAGATGAGCTATTGATATGATCCAAGAAAATAAAATGTGAACCAAGCTAAGTGAACCACCAAAGAATGAGAATGGTACTGTGGGGATTTCAGTGGCATTACAAGGGCACTATGAGGATGTTAAGCAAGAGGATACAATTTCAGAGATTTTCTATCACTCTTTCGTTGTTTCTTTAAAACTTTAAAAATAATTTCCAAAAATTTCCAACTTGTTTGAACGAGGGGGGAGGCCTATATTTATAGCCTAGGGGGGAGGTTAGATTGTGGGTTATTAAATAATCAAGGTTGGATAAAGTAACCCTGGTTAAGAGACATGATTTGAGTGGTTAGGTTTGATATGGATATGATGTGATTGCGTTGGGCTCATGATTTGAATTAGTGGGGGAAATAGTGGATGCGATACAAATTTCTTTGCATGAATTAAAATATAAGTGGGACTCATGATGTAAATAAAAGGAATAGATGCTTGAAAACGTTGGATGAGGATAAAAAGTAGTGGGACGCATGATGTAACTAATTTTTGAATGATAGGACTAAATTTGCAATATTTATATAACGAGGATTAATTATTTAAAAGTGAATCATTTAAACAATTAAGATTGCTTAACAAAACATGTATTTTTTATGGGTAACACCATTTATTTAATTTGAAGAGGAAATTGATTCGAATGGGTAAACTTGATGAGGGAGAGAGAACGGGGGTTGAAGGGGAGGAACGATATCAAAAACTGGTGTCTACAAGCTGATTTGATTTGAATTCTAGAAATTACCAGTGATATGGGTTTTGTATTTCTCTACATAGAATATTATTTCTTTGTTTTAACTATTTCTACTTAGGGACATTTTATAATGGATATGATTTTTTATGTAGTATGTGATTAGTTTCTATAACCAACTTACCTCCTCGTTCTATGGAGGTTCCAGCTACAATTTACTCAACTTTTGTTGCCAGTAAATTTCAGGAGCCTTTTCTTTGTAAAATGATTTAAGTGATATGTTTGTTTCCTTTTGTTACAGTATTTTGGGGATCATAAAACAAACAAGCATATTTTAATAATGTATATAGTTTCTATTTTGCAAAAATATATCTTTATGGGTACTGGAAAGTTCCTTCTTCATTAACAATCAACTTACACTACAAAATACCTTAAGTTTTTGGTTCATGTTGAGTAGTTTCACAAATATTTTGGGTGCATGATGATTATAAGGAGACTTCATATCAAATGATTTTTTGTGTATGAATATAATGTCAATGCCTTGTGCATATAGTCCTTATAACTGCATTTGCTTCGTGATATGTTTGTAAACCATATTTTTATATTGAGATTTTGCATCCAATTTTGAAAATAAAAAGGTGCCAGTATAATTTAATTGAAATGTTTTTTAATGTTAAAGATATGTTTTTTTGGTAATTCATAGCTTTATATTATGGTTGAATTGATATTGTTTTTTTGAAGTTGATCATGTTTGTGCTTTTTTAATTTACACCCTCTTATTTCTGATTATAATTTTATGGAAAAAATTAATGGAAAATTAATAATTTACCGATAGGCAATATTACATAAGAACAAGCTTCGCAAAAATGGTCTCAAGTCTGGGAACATTGTTAGGGAATAAGAGATAAAATATGCAGAATAATCCCTTACAGAATCGCAATAGTAGAAACTAATATGCAAAAAATATTACAGATCTCAAATAAAAGTGTAGAATAAATAACACAACACAAAGAGACAATATTTAACGTGGTTCACCCAATTTGGGCTACGTCCACCAAGAATCACTTGCTCAGATTTTATTACAAGCCTCCACTCTCTCAATACAATACCCAAATATGTTTGGAGCTATGCTCAACAAACTCTACAGAATTCACACCCGAATTCAAAGCACATCTGCAATACATTTACTTTTTTTATGTTTATCATATGCATAAGATCATATAAATAGACAATTGCTTAAGCAGTTTGATACAAAACCGTGGGTATCAAAACCATGGGCAAAAACCGTGGGCAAAAACCGTGGGTATCAAAACCATGGGCAAAAAAACCGTGGGTATCAAAACAATGGGTACCAAAAAACCATGGGCCCAAAAACAGCCCATAACGGTTTTTACCCATTACCCATGGGTTAATAAACCACCCATGAAAATTTACTTTGGGGGCTTCGCCCCCGAACCCCCCTAACCCACTCACCAGCGAGCGGGACCGCCGTAAAAATACCCAAGTGTAACACATAGTAGGTGTACCACACTCTAACATAAAAATATGCTCCACAAACATAACAATCTCCCACTTGGAGATTGATTTTCACTGAGCAAGATTCTCAACCCTTCACTATCATCCGTGAAGGCCAACCAAATCTGAACATAGCTTTAGTTTATCCCTTGTGACCACCTTAGTCATCATGTCTGTAGGATTCTGACTGGTATGAATCTTCTACAACTTCAACTTATCTTCCTCCAAAGTTGTCCTGATGAAGTGATATCTCAACTGTATATGCTTCATCCTAGAGTGGAAAGTAGAGTTCTTAGCTAGGTGTATAGCACTCTGAGTATCACTGTGTAGCTTACATTCCTCCTGCTTATGCCTCAACTCCTCAAGCAATTATTGTAACCAAATCATCTCTTTGCTTGCCTCTGTGGCAGCAACATACTCAGCCTCTGTGGTTGACAAAGCCACCAGCTTCTGTAGTCGTGAAATCTAGCTTACTGTTGTCCCACCTACAGTGTAAATATAACCTGTCGTGCTCCTCCTGTTGTTTACATCTCCAGCCATGTCTGAATCTACATAACCACTTAAAGTGGTGTCTGATCCACTGTAGCACAAAACTATCCCCATGGTCCCTCTCAAATATCGAAGGATCCACTTTACTTTTTACCAATGCTCTTTAATTTGATCACTCATAAATCTACTCACAACTCCTACTGCATGGGCAATATCAGGCCTAGTACATACCATAGCATACATCAAACTGCCAACTACTAATGAGTAAGGTACCTTGGACATCTGATTTATTTCCTGCTCTATCTTGAAACACTGCTCCTTTGATAACTTAAAATGGCCTGTCAAAGGAGTCCCAACCGGTTTAGCATCCTCCATGTTAAACCTATCCAGTACCTTCTTAATGTACTCTTCCTGAGATAAAGTCAGCTTCCGTTCCTTCCTATCCCAAGTTATCCTCATACTAAGGATTTGTCTGGCTGCCCCCAAATCCTTCATATCAAAGGATTCACTTAGTTGTTTCTTGAGTACTTTTATTTCCTACATGTTTTTACCTGCAACCAACATGTCATCAACATACAAACACAAGGTAATATAACTTCCATCCTCAAATTTCTTTGTATACACGCAATGGTCAGAATGACATCTGATATAACCTTGCTCCATCATGAAGCTATCAAACTTCTTATACCATTGACGTGGAGTTTGTTTCAAGCCATACAAGCTCTTATTCAGTTTATACACCATCTCCTCTTTACCTTTGACCTCATAGCCGTCTGGTTGTTGTATATATAGTTCCTCCTCCAAATCACCATGGAGAAATGCAGTCTTTACATCTAACTATTCTAAGTGCAAGTCTTCTGATGCCACTATTCCAAGAACAATTCTAATAGAAGTCATTTTTACTACAGGAGAAAAGATCTCATCAAAATCTATACCTTGTTTCTGTGCAAACCCCTTGACCACAAACTGGGCCTTATATATTTTCTTTCCTCCTTCTTCGTCTTTAACTCTGTACACCCACTTGTTCTACAATGCTCTTTTACCTTCCGATAGCTTCACCAAATCCCAAGTCTGGTTCTCCATGAGAGACTTATGCTCCTCATCCATGGCTTGCTCCCACTTCTTACTGGCATCTACCTGCATTGCTTCATCAAAGCTCTCTGGCTCTCCACTATCAGTGAGTAATAAATAATAAAGAGAAGGAGAAAAATGTTCAGGTTATTTTCTTACCCTAGAAGACCTCCTCACTGTAGGAGTTTGGGGTTCCTGTTGAGTAGGTTCCTAAACTGATTCATGGGTCACTGTCCCATCCAGAAGATCCTCTACCACTGCATATTATTTCTTGGATTCTTCCCTGTTTTCCTGCAACTGTTTCTTATACATGACTTTCTCATTAAAGACCACATCCCTAGATCGAATGATTTTCTTATCCTTAATACTCCAACATTTAAATCCAAAGTCATCACCACCATAACCAATAAAAGTGTATTTTTCTGATTTAGCCTCTAGCTTAGTCCTATCATCCTTGTCAATATGAACAAACACCTCACATCCAAAGACTCTAAGAAATGAAGTAATCAAATTTCTTACCGTACCAAGCCTCCTTAGGTATGCCTCCATCCAAGACACTTGAGGGTCCCTCTGTTTATTAAGTACACAGCTGTGCTCACCGCTTCTACCCAAAAATAAAGAGGCGGTCCTTGCATGTATCCTCATGTTCCTAGCACATTCCATTATTGTTCTGTTCATCCTTTCTGACACCCCATTCTACTGCGGGGTTCCTGGAACCGTCTTTTGCCTATGGATTCCATTCTTAGAACAATAATCATCAAATTCATTGTTGCAATACTCCCCTCCATTATCTGACCTGAGACATTTTAACTTAAGACCTGTTTCATTCTCTACTAAGGCTTTCCATTTAACAAAAGTATCAAATACATCAGATTTGTTTCTAATACAATAAACCCAAACTTTCCTTGTTGCATCATCAATAAAAGTAACATAATAACTTGAACCCCCAAGAGATGATACCTGAGCTGGCCCCCACACATCATAATGTACCAGCTCTAACTTACTCTCTTTCTTCGTAGGTCCAACCTTGAGAAACCTTACTCGCTTATGTTTCCCATTTATGCAGTTCTCACAGAAATCCAAACCTATTTCTGTATATCCATGAAAATTATTCTTTATGATGTCCATGCCCTTATGGCTCATATGACCGAGCCTATAGTGCCATAATGTTGTATCTGCATTTGAAGCCACAAGATTACAATCATTAGTACTATCATTGGATAAATACAAGGTTCCAACCTTCTTACCTCTTGCCACCACAAGAGCACCCTTGGTAACCTTCCAAGAGTCAGCTGTAAATATCACAGTACAACCATCACTTCCTAATTACCCTGCCGATATCAAATTTCTCCTTAATGTAGGCACATGTCTGACATCCTTCAATAGCCATGTATTCCCATTCTGCATCTTAACCTGAACAGAACCTTTTCCAACTATACTGAAAGGCTCATCATCACCAAGAAAAACATGCCCAAAATCCCCTTGAACATAATCAACAAAATAATGCCTATGTGGAGTAGCATGAAAAGAAGCCCCTGAATCTAAAACCCAAGATTCAGTAATATTATGCAAAGAAAGAATCAAAGCATCCTGACATACATTACCCGATGCCACATTTGCCTCCTTGTTTTCTTCTTGTTGTTTCTTCTTGTCCCAAAGCTCCCAACAGTCCTTCTTTGCATGCCCAGACTTTCCACAGTTCCAACATACAATCTTTCTCTTGGATTTTGACCTTGCCTGATCTTTTCGATTTTCCACGGTTTCCTCTATTCTTCTGTCTCCCTCTAGTTTCCACTGTCAAAGCATTCCTTGAAGTAGAATATTCCCTAGAGCTTTTTCTTCGCATTTCCTTGCTTAGAATCACCCCTACAACATCCTCAAACTTCAACTTTGAGTTAGTTGGAACCGAGTTGCTTACCGCCATTACTAGGCTATTCCGAATTTCAGGTAAAGAGCATAGAATTAATAAAGCCCTAACTTCTTCATCAAATTCTATTATAACTAAAGCTAGCATATTCACAACTATATTGAAATCATTTAAATGATCTGCTACTGAACTATTCTCAGACATCTTCATATTAAACAACTTTTTCATTAAAAATATCTTGTTAGAGGCAGAGGGTTTTTCATATAACTTCCCTAATGCATCCTTTAGATCTTTTGTAGTCTTTTCCTTTGAAACATTAAATAATACCGAAGATGCAAGACACAGCTGGATCACTCCAAGTGCCTTCCGATCCAACAAATCCCATTCCGCATCTGTCATACTCAAAGGTTTGTTCACCTTCTCAGACAGCGGAGGATAAAGATCCTTCTGATAAAGGTAATCTTCCATCTGCATCTTCCAAAGACTAAAATTATGCCCGTTGAATTTATCAACCATAGATCTTCCAGCATCTGCCATAGCTCCCACTCAAGCTAAAATTTTTCCTTGCGATTCAACACTTCAGCAAACCAGGCTCTAATACCAATTGTTAGGGAATAAGAGATAAAATATGCGGAATAATCCCTTACAGAATCGCAACAATAGAAACTAATATGTAGAAAATATTACAGATCTCAAATAAAAGTGCAGAATAAATAACACAACATAGAGAGACAATATTTAACGTGGTTCACCCAATTTGGGCTATGTCCGCCAAGAATCACTTGCTCAGATTTTATTACAAGCCTCCACTCTCTCAATATAATACCCAGATCCGTTTGGAGCTATGCTCAACAAACTCTACAGAATTCACACCTGAATTCAAAGCACATCTGTAATACATTTACTTTTTTTATGTTTATCATATGCATAAGATCATATAAATAAACAATTGCTTAAGCAGTTTGATACAAAACTGTGGGTATCAAAACCATGGGCAAAAACCGTGGGTATCAAAACAATGGGTACCAAAAAACCATGGGTACAAAAACAACCCATAACGGTTACCCATTACCCATGGGTTAATAAACCACCCATGAAAATTTGCTTTGGGGGCTTCGCCTCCGAACCCCCCTGACCCGCTCACTGGCGAGCAGGACCGCCGTAAAAATACCCAAGTGTAACACATAGAAGGTGTACCACACTCTAACATGAAAATAGGCTCCACAAACATAACAAACATCATGTTGAAAAGTCTCACGCTAGAAAAAAACTTCCAAAATAAAATACCATGCATTTTTGTTTAAAGCTTATATTTTAGTTGTGAATGCAAGCGTTTTGAAAAAATCGGTCAAGTCGTTTATGGTGGCAGATTTACGTATGCATTGTGAAAATTTTCTTTTCACAATGTTGTCTTTTAACTCTGTAGAATTGTATTTATCTAGAAGATTGACTTTATGGGTGTACAAGTGTATTGTGTTCATCTCTTTAGAGCACCAAATCCTATGGGCATTCGTATACACCCTTCATAATAACAAGAATAAGAATTAAAATATTTTTTCATAAAAGCCTATAAATATTATGGATATATACACCTTATTTATTGAATTATGGAGGTCACAGCCAACAAGCAACCCAAAATAAATACCTATTTAAACAAGTCAAATATAAAGTGAAGGCTTTAAATCTTTATCATTATTACAACCCCCGATATTTATTAGAGAGCAATAGCTCCAAACGATCTCTTGCATGTTTTCCTCTCTACCCAAATTAGATTACTTATGTCAATGGAATGTTATGGAACATTGAATTCAAAGGGGAAATTAATCCCCTTTCAAATGTTTTGTGTATGTTCTTTTATTAATCAATTATGAAAGGATGTATTTGTATTGTTTCTAGATGGGGGTTTATTAAAGTGAAATAAATTTGCGATATATTCTTTTTTATGGGAAAAAATTTAATGTCCATGTCATGTCCTTGTTGGTGAGAGATTTGATGATTTTTATTGCTCCTTCGATATGTCAAAGGTGAGGGAGACGTGATCATAACTCTAACCCAAGTTTAACATTGAAGGTCACTGAGATGTGTTTATGTGTTTTTAAGTATAAATAATTAATAATTACGCCGAAGGCATTCCCCCTATGGGAAAGGCCCTTCCGGACATTTCTACAACTATGTTAAATTTGACGGTTTGACGGTCGTCTGGACGTTTGTACTTTTTATGACTATTTTAATTGTTTCCCGTTGTTTCATTCTCTCTAAATGCTAGACATTCACCTCGTTTAAAGCTCTGTTTTACTAGCTCATGTTTGGAATGTTTCTGCTAGGTATTTTGACTTGCATGTTGGGGCCCTGCCCCCGTTTAGAGGTATGATCTAACCCTAGAATTTCAGAAAAAAGAGTGTTAGATGTTTTTGGAACCAAATAATGTGTTTATAATCATAACACATTTACTAAGGAGAGTGTTTATGCGAAAATTGAGATCTGGATTTTGCAGGGTGATGGTACATCACAGGAGTTGAGACACCTGACAATCAATTGTGCTAAGTCGGTCGCAGGCCAACATGATCATATTCTCATATTTAATACTTTTACTTCAAGTGTCATCTTTCATATATTAATATGTTTCAGACGGTGAAAAGTCTAAACATAGACTTTAGTGGAGGAAGTAATAACAACTTGTCTAAGTTCAATGTATTTAAAACCAAAGATATAAATCCATCCCCGTGTATTAGGCTTACAAACGAAAACGAAAAATGAAACCAGGAGCAGAGCATAAATACCAATGTGGGTGGAACTGGAGGAGATCCAAAAATAATAGAGGTGACATAATCAATTCTTCCTTTGTTCAAAACAAAGAGCATCATCTCAACTTGAAACTTTACTACTCATCCAATGGCAATGATGGCGTGCATATCCCCATAATCAACCTGAATAAATCAAGCTTAATTAATAATTCTAACTATTATAGAATAGAAAAAAGTAAAATCTTTAGTTTATGATTATTTGATTATATCTTGAGATTTGATGTTAATCGTTTAAATTTTATAGAGAAATATACATATTTTTTTGCAACACAATAATTTTCAATTTTATAGAGTGGATGTGAATATGACAGTATGAGAAAAAAATTCCCCATCCTTTGATACGATTAACAAATATGTTGGTTGTTTTTTGCATTTAAGAACACACAAAAAAAGAGTCTAAATAGATGTCAAATTTAATCCCCAATCGTGCTTGCGCATGCCCTACACATCGTGGGATCATACAATTTGGTCATCAGTGGTGGCATAGATGTTTTAGATATTTACATCAAAAGGCGTGTTTACAGGTAGAAAGCCTGGGGGCTTTGACAACATATTGTAATTGGCACCATCTAGATAGTTCGCATAAATGATCATGTCAAGAATTTGAGTCGTCCAATGGGAATATTTCTATCCACCTATCCCTGGCATTAATGACATCGACTCGTCAAAGGAAATTGTGGGATTGGATATTCTGGTCATCGGCAGCTAAACAAATGTTTTGTCTGTCTTTTTGCTATCGTTCTTTTCCATTTAATAAAAGAACCAAAATTGATTAGACTTAAAAGAAGTGATCCAGAAGAAATAAATAAATAACACTCATAGGAAAATCCATGTGATTGTAATATTTATTAAAGATTATCCCCTGGTAATCACCCCTTCTCCATGGAAATTCTAGAAGAAGCTTTGATTTTCATCTATAATTGCTCCCACAAATGGCATGTTCAAGATCGGTTCATCGAAGGACGTTGTGGGATCAGGCATCTTAGTCATCATTGATGGCTCAGATGTTTTATCTTTCTTTTTCTTTCGTTCTATTCCATTTAATAAAAGATCCAAAATTGATTAGACATAACAGAAATGATTCGAAAGAAACAAATAAATAACACTTGCAAGCCAAGTCGTTTGATCATAAGCTTTATTCAAGTTTATCCCTTGGTTCTCGCCCCCCCCCCCTCCGTGGAAAATCTACAAGAAGCTCTGATTTTCGTCTACAGTTGCTCACAGAAAGGCAGCTAAGCCTCCATAATATTACTTCAAAACTCTTCAAGCCCCGGGTGTCTGTGGGAGCCAAACATGACCAAATCGAAGGGCAAAAACCTTTGAAAAACGTGAACTAGGTTAGAGACTTTTTTACTTATCTTTTTCTATTTTGGACGATACTTTTTCTGGTTCGACTTGTCTGTGAAGATCCATGGGTACTATCACGTATGTACATTAAAGCGTTGTTGACATATATCTAGCAGTGATCACTACCCATGGTACACTTTGATGGCATTTTCCTTCCACTGTTGGGTTGTCGTCGTTATCTCCTTCGTAGGTTGTTCATCTTATCCAATCAAGAGGCATTACCGATACATGGACGTGAATCTGGTCCCTGGAATTACTTGAACTTCCAACTAGATACAGAGGCTAGAAAGTTATGCAACAAGTACTTATTGCGGTCACGTTCTGAAGTAGGAACATGTTGAATTTTTACTTTTTTATTTTTTACCCTATGGGCGCAAATTACACTTGCATGAATACTTAACTACCCTCATCGCTAACGTGGGTACTCCACATCTTCCTGTTCCCATAAAACATGCATTCAATTTACCCCTTACTTTTACATTTTCTCTAACTATCCAATAGAGTCAAGATTTGAAAATTTAGTCAAGTATTCAACCCGACAACATTTTCGATCTGCTTCTTGCATTTTCATATATATTCCTCTACATTCCATCAATGTCTACCATAACATAGCTTTAATCCATTTTCTTGATTAATAAAAAATGTCGTGCTCTTCATATTTCGTATTTTTCCACATCGTCTCCTCCATTCGTCTTTCCTTTCTCATCCTCTTCGCCACCCTCACATGCATTTTTCTAAACCCCTCTTCATTTTCCTTCATTTCTCTTCAACTGGTTTCCCTTCTTCACTATATCCCTTTCAGCGTTCACATCGTACATTTAACATACGATTGCTAGTTTGATAGCTTTGTTTGTAAGTTCCTTATTGATAGGTGACAGGTGGTGTCACGAATATTTAGACATGGTCATAGTTTATTGTGATTCTTATGCCAATATGGGTGACACTGTAATGGAGGTGGCGCAGACATGCCTTGGTGTTGTGGGCTTGATGCACCTTGGAATTGCTTTTACAACCCTAAAAATATGTATTTGAAATCAACAAAACCAATCTCAGCCAATTCGGTTGTTCTAGTCGTATTAATATATTACGATCGTTGTGCCACTTGAGGTGGTTTAGGAGGTTTCCCTCTAACCAACATAATGGTTGATTCATTGCGGGATTTATATGTTTGTTGCCATGGCACCCATGTCAGACCTATTTAGTACTATCTTGAATTGTTTCAACTACACACCGCAAACCTTACTTGCCTCACTACCCTTGTCAGGTATACCTCTTCAATGCATCTTCAAATCACTCCAACATTACAAACTTCTCATATTTTAAGTAAGCCTGGAATTTTAAATTATTCATGCCTATCAAATAAAAATTATGTTGAGGGTCTAGCTCTTTCATGTGGCTAAAAAATCCATTTTTAAATTTTATTTTTTTATGATTTCTTCATATGTGTGTGTGTGTGTGTGTGTGTGTGTGTGTGTGTGTGTTTTATATATGTTTTTAAAAGACTATTTAAATGTTTATACGAGTTTCTAAAATTTCAATCTATTAATGTTTAGAAATCCCTAAAATTTTAATTGATAATATACAATTAAAATCACAAAAAACAACCCCACACATCCTTTCAATTTCTAAACCTAATTTTGTAATTATCAATGTAACATTACACCACCTCCTTTTAATAAAGTACTAACCAACACTAAATATTCAATTTCACAGCGTGAATTGGTCGCACTTTATTCAGGGGTTATATTTGACGGCCGTTTAGGACGTTTTTCATTGTTTACAACCGAAAAAGACTTGTAAATATTTGCAAAAACTATCACATGCAATTTGTGAATTATTAAGATGACCATCATTTTTATATAGATTTATAAGTAAATTATACAGATATATATTAAAAAATAGTTAAATATGTGGAATAATTTTTTATATATCATTGTAGAAATAACACTGTTTTTTATTTTTGAAGGGTAAGATTTGAAGTCACCTAAAAATTATTTGACAGGTATAGGTGGCCGTCAAATTTAAACCCTACTTATTTTGTCCCCTCATGATAAGCTTAACTTTTACGAAGAATCGTATGATTGTTTAGAGTTATATTTAAAACATGGGTCCCACTCCCATGACCATCTCACCGTAGGAGTGCAAGAGATACCAATTACCAATTACCATATAACATTATAATAATAAAAAATGAAAACATAGGTAGTATGTATTAATGATATCAAGTGCAGTAAATGCACAAATATATACTTATATAACAAGTTACTTGGGAGTGGTGACGATAAAGTTGACCCTCACATATAGACAAGGTATTCTCTTTAAATATTAGCTATATTGATCCTCCGAATTCCCAATGTCTCTTAAATACACATGTTCCCACGCAATTTATTGGAATTCATCATGGGCATGGGTAGAGAGGCCAATGGCCATTATGTTCCAAGCCAATTTATTAGAATTCATTATGGCCACTGGTTGGCTTTTTTTTTTCCCTTAAAAAGGTGTTTTGGTTCACAAATGGCTTCATTATTAATGGATCTGGCCCCTCTCGGTGAGGCCTAAATTTGAAGGTGGTTTAACCCTCTTTCCATACCAATAAAGAGATAATTCCGATGGTTCTAATAAAAAAATATTTGCACTTGTATATTCAAAAAATATGATTGTTATTTTTATAGAGATTTATGTATAAATTATATTGATATACATAAATATATATTAAAAAGTCAGAAAGTAAATTAATGTTGTTTTTTAATATTTTAATGAGTATTGTATTAATAATAGTGTTTCCCACCACTTATAAGGTAAAATTGAAAATAATGTCACTAAAACATTGTTTAGCAATCATAGGTGACCATCAAATTTAAACCTTGGGAATTGAGAATGTTAAGATGAGTTAACCTAATGGTGAAGAATTTGTGGTCTCGAAAGAGAGCTCACAAATTCAAACCCTGCTAGGGATAGGGTATGTACCCTTTGAAATTGAAGCACAATTTGAAATATTAGGCACGGTCCAATTTAAGCAAGGTGGATTCAAGCCTTGATTATATGGATTACCTAATTTTGGTGTGGAAATGGTTATTCGCTACAAAATTGCATTGTTATAGGATACATGTGTGTTGTCGATTATTAGATTCTTATTGGTGCATTTCCTTATTTTTTGATTGTTCTTATTATGTTTCCATGTGTTATCTCTCCTATCTTGTTTCTCTCTTCTCCCTTGTTTTCATGATTTTTTTGGGTCTTTCTCATAACCATAGGACCATGATGGTATTTATACAATCCTAAATCTTCAAAACAATAAATGCATGATTATGGGGCCCTTTTCTTGTGTGGGACCTATCAATATTTTTTTGGATCCTTTAAAAAAGTTAGACTTTATTTAACAATTTTCCCGCTCATTAGGTATTAGCTTGCACACCAATAAAGTATTTATTTTAATTTAATGATTATATAAATAAATAAGTGCATTTAGGACATATGTGATGAAGTAAATATGATGCAAGAGGCATTTGGGTTGACTTTTGATCTTGCATCACCAAAGAGTTAAGAGTAGAAGAATAAGCTTGCCCAAATTTGTATAGCTCTTCATATCCTTTTCCAATCCCCACAGATGGTATCGTTTGTAATAAAGAAGGTTAGGCACAAATTTATTAAAGTCTTGTGTAGATTATTGTGTTGAGTATTAAAATGGTGTTTTGTATGAACAATTGTGTGCTAGCTCTTGCGCGCAGCACATTATGATTATACGCACTCTATGGATCCATTTATCTTTGTGTACCCATGAACAACAAGAAAGTAGTCACTTAAACACGCGTGTCTCAATCCATTTTCTTTACAACTATATGACTGAGTGACCTATATATTTTGATCAAATGAAAATTCCCTCATGAGTGATTACCTTATGACTGATTAGTCTAAATCGACAATGATCTGATCGAGTTAAGGAACCTTTACAGTTTACAAATGTTTTTTTTCTTCTAAATTCAATGATAAAGGGGATCAATGAATGTATGAACCAATGAAAAATTAAAGAGGAATGAGAATAGCCAAAAATGTAAAAACACTTATTAGTGTGCTTGAGAAAAAACGTATTAAAGATCCATTTTTAAGGGGGGAGTTTGATTCAAATAGATTTTTGTAAATTTGCAATCTTGATTAGGATTAAATCTTAAGAATTGCATCCCTCAATGGATGTTGCATGGTCTTATCTATAATGTTGTAATCAAAATTTAATGCATTGTTGTGAGTCTATATATTTTTCTCATTGATTAATAGAAGAAAGTGTTATCGTTTCTTTCAAAATGTGTGGCGATCTTGCATGTGTAAGGTATCTCTAAAAATATATGGGATGCGTGCTCTAAAACCAGTCCTTCATTGAACCCTCTAACTGGGAATTGCATTATTTTTAGTATTGGAGTAGGATTCCAAGTCCTATAGATGGGTGATTTTCATATTGTTATTTTTATAATTGCAGTTGTAAGCATCTTCTAGCAATCATGTTGCTGAATAAAAAGAGTAGGTTGCAACATTTTTTAGTGTTGTTTGTGAGAAAATTGAGATGGTAAATAGAGGTATCTCCATGAGGGGAAGGGAAATCAGGGAACATAGAGTGGATGAGTTATAATATCTTATGAAAATGTATCAATGAGAATATTTAAGGCATGAAAATGATTCAATGAAGAAGTGTTGGTGCTGAAGATTATAATGATGATGAAGCGTTCAATGTTGGATATGAAGGGTTGGTTGAAGAACTTGGAGATGTTTATTTAAAGGCTATTTCTAGGATTTGAGGGAGATCACACATGGTTGTCCCCAATATTTTCTAGGAATTTTGTTTCCATACGATCTAATTGATTAGGTCATAAAATTTGAGTAATATTACAAAAACCCTAATCTTTAATGTTCATTTTTATTATATAAACTGAAAGGGTATGTGTCTTTATGGTGGGATCACGTTTTGAACGATAGAGAGAGAAAAGGAAAAGAGAATATTAAAGGCTAGAAGAGGATAGTTTGTAAGTTGAAGGATAAGTTCTTGTATGTGGATTATGACTTGAACTTGTTCATAAAGTTGGAAAACCTAAGATAAAAAGGAGATGTGTAAAGGACTAAATTAGTGATTTCTAAATTACCTAAGACTTTTTTCCATCACACAAAAGGTGAGGTGAGAAATTTCACAAGATATGTTAATAGGTTGTTTATTTCTATTCAAGATGAGTTTTACATGGTTATACTAAAGGTCTATAGAAGAAGCACATTAATGTGCACTGAAAGTAGAAGTATTTTTTTCACTGCTGACAACAAAAACGTATGTGGTGGAAGGGAAAGTTCCCATGTGGTTTTGCTAAATCATAATGTGTGACATGTGTAGTAGTGAATATCCCTTAAGAGAATGAGGGAAATTGGTATGCCCTCAACATACGTGAAAGTGGGAATGACGAATGTATAGTTCAAAGGAGCGTGGAAAACATGTAATAGATATATGCCCCTAGCGAGAAATAATCAATGTCTGAGCTAATGCAATAAAATGTGTAACTATAAATGTGATCATGTAATAATAATGCATGGCATGCCACAAGCAGACATAGATAGTCAGTATGGGGAAAAAGGATAAGTAATATGTTGCATTGATGTGTAACATTCCTCAAAGTTTATGCACTAAGATCACACTTCTCTAATGGATGTGTATACACATCATTGACGAATAACCAATATGAGTGTTTAGACTTACTTAATTAGGCATGCAAGGGCCAAGTTTATGATCAAACAAATGCATTGTGCAATAAGACTAGAAGAATGGTTGATGTCAAGGAGTGTATGTGGTGTTGGAGTAAAAGCATAGATAATATAAGATCTAATCAGTCATCTCCAGGGACATTGATCAATGAAGCAAACCATAAGAAGATATGTAGAAAAATTCTTCGACCTTAGACGAGTAGCCCACCTTGGATCCTTCGGATGAGCCTACTAATTTAGGGTCTCTCTTTCCAAAGGATGATCCACCACCACCTCCCAGTGTTGTTAATGATTGTGCTTGACTATCATGTTTTTGTCATTATAATGTGATTCTAGCATTTTGGTTTCGCTTGTGGCATTTTGACTTGTGTTGAACCATGTTTTTTCCTTGCATGAATAATGGAGCATGACTATTTCAACCCACTTTTTTATTGTAACCATATAGTATTGATTTCTTTGTCAATATAATAATATTCAAATAAAAAAATGGAAACTTCTTCAACTTAAAAACATAAATAGTCATATTGCCATCAAATTCAACCCCTTCTCCCAACCGTCGAATCTCCATAACAACTTATTATATGGATGTTTCATCGGTAAGGATATCAGGTCTTGACCATATTCGGCGACCCCTTTTATTGTAACCATTTACGTTAACTTTTTCTTGATATATCTGTGTTCTTTTTTTGGTGTGGTTAACACATTTTGATATTGTAACTAGGAAAGTTATGGAATCTCAAGGGAATGATGTCACAAATAAGGAGTCAACAACCAATGGTTAGGAAAATCTGAACATGTGACCAACCAAGTAAAGCCCGGACTCCTTACTGCTAGAGCAACGCGTAGACTAATATATCAATACTAACATAATGATTGATTGGTTGCGGGATGAATATGCTTGCTTGTTCGACCTGTAACGCCCTGATTTTGTAAGTAATCATGGTAAACACTTTCTTGATGTTGTAACTGCTGAAATGAAGGCAAAACATGTTAAGATATATTTTGATCTTAAGGGAATGTGTTGCTAAATCTGGATTCTTGCATGCTGTAATTTATTTGCATGGGACAAGCAGTTATTGTTACTTGTGTGTTTTGCTGATGTGACGAAAAAATTGTCGAATACTTGCTAAACTCTCTTTGCTGATTGACAGCACACCTTGAATCAATTCCATTGATCCAAAAGTATGATGTGGCCTTCTTGTGATTACTTTGTCGATTTACTCTTGAACCGAACTGGCAGGTTGATATAAATGTGCAGCACCTGATTTACAGGTATGAGGAGCTGGCACGTAAATGTCAACGACAAAAGGGGTTCGATTCTCGAAACCATTGCACTATCGTAACTTAAGAACCTCCGTGAGGCAAGGAAAATGTCTGGGACCACGGGTGGCTCTGGCATGTGAAGAAAAGGATGAAACGTCCTGCACAGCATTGGACATTAGAATGTCAGTCGAGAAGACTTGACAGGATTGGAGGTTGATTAGTGTTAGGTGGTTAGAAGGAATTAGATCCTAAGCTAATCCTAAGTTCTACCTTACATCCTAAACTACTATCCTAAGTGGATTTTTTAATTTATGTAAAAAAAAGAGTGGAAATAAAACCTAAGTCCTATTAACCTAAAGGACTAGGGCTATGACCTAGGGTCGAACACTAATATAAATCCTAAACTAATCCTAACCTAGAAGGGGGACGCGCAAAACCCTTGGAGGGAAGAGGATAAGGATGAAGGGTGTTTTAATGGCAGTTAATGAGGAGTCCTTACGTGGACAGTGCCAGTTTTGGCGGGGGACCAGGGAGTAAGATGGCGGAGGTATCTAGTTGGACATGAAGCTAAATTTAGTTTTTGCATGTAAAATTTGAAATTGGGAGTTCGCCAAACCCAAGTTGGTGGTGGCGTGGAAAAAAAAGGGAAAAAGGCATGAGCCTTTAATGCATTTAATTTTTTTTGGTCCTCGTGAGCCAGTCTCACCTTGGAAAGGTGTATGGAGGGAAAATGTTGATTGTTTATTGTGGTCGATTTCGGATTTTTGAGAAGTTGCTTTTGCATTTGGTTTTTTTTTGTTTGGTTCAGTCGAAACCAGTTTCATTTGGATTTTTTATCACTGTTCCTTGGAAAATTTGGAGGGCTGTTTGCTGAGCCTGTAAGAGGAAAGGTGATTGTCTGGGAAGCTCGTGTTGTCGCCGTGGAAGGAAATACCTTCGGTAGACGTGGTTTTTCTTCGAGTTTTTGAGGAAGAATTTACAGGCATGTTAAGCCCTTCTCTTTAAAAAATACTTTCTTTGTTTAAGCGTCTCATTAAAAACAACCCTGCTCTTGGGTTTTTTGGATTTATTTGATTGTTGTCATGTTGAGACGATTTGGGTTAGCCGATTTTTTACTGTCATTGTCTGAAATGATATGGGGTGAAATCATTTTTCTTGCTATTGTGATTTGATCTGTCTCTGCATGAATTTGGGTTGGAATAAGAACTTGTTGTGCTGGTTATTGACGGTAATTGGAAATTCGAAATGGGTTTTTCTCTGATAAAAATGTTATATAGGAAACTGGTGCAGGCAGTGTGGGGTTGTTTTCATGATTGCTGTGCGATTGTTCTTTTGTTATATAAACTTTTGTGATAGAATTGTACAGGATGTAATGAGCGGCTTGATGTCGTTTCTATACTGAAAATTTTTCTTAAAGGAAATAAGATTTTTTCTTTTCCTTATGCTGTTTCGGGATTAAAAGGAAAATAGCATTTCTTTTTGGAAATTTAAAGGAATTGGTATTAGAGTTTTATCTGAGCAATGTACGAGCTCGGTTAGAAGGATATGATAATAATATAATTATTGTTGTGCTTCTTCTTTTATGTAAATGGACGAATACAAATTTGGGGTATTCGTGGGAGCTGGAAAAGAAATTGTTTTTCTTCTGAACTTATGAATGATTACATTCTTTCTTGCTGTGATGAAAGGTTGGTTTTTGTTGTGTTTGTATGGAAAACGACTTGATCTTACAGCTCGGATAGTAGTCGTGAAAATGAGCTTGGCTTGTATTTATGTGCATTAAATGAATTATGTTGATTCTTGTTGTGAGGGTTGGATGAATTGTTGTGTTTTATTGATGTTGTTCGATCTTCTAGTTCGGACTGTCTTTGTGAATACGACTTAGCTTTGGTTTGCTGTGCAAAAGAAATAAATGCATGGAAATGTGGTCTTGCTGTGTGGGGTTGTCTTGACTGTACCAGACTCATGCATTTAATGCCCTATACGGGTTTACTTCGATTGAGGTAATGATAACTGATTATTGCATTCTGAAGTTATGCACATTATCATAAACTTGAGAAATAGATTTTCGGGTAGAAATGTTTGTTGACAGTGAGCTTGATTTTGGGTGTTTTATTTCATTCTGAGCAAATGATGGTTTTCTTACTGAAAATTATAGGGAAAACTAGTTCTTCCTTTCTCTGTTGTTTTTAGATTTTGAAAGAAATAGTAACTGGGTTTATTGAACCTTATAAGTTCGGATTGCTGGAAGTGACAGCGGTATTGAGATTAATTTTCTAAGTGCTGTGCTTTCTGTACAAATGAAATACTTAATTGTTTCGTGTGGTCTTCTGAACTTGGCACCATCATTTAGAAGAACTGGAATCGGCCTGAACAATTCTTGTTGAGTCTAAAGAAAAATGATTGTTTTTCTTAGTGAAAGGTTAAAGGAATGAAATTTTCTCTTTTTGTTTGTTTGAATTCTGGAAATAGCATTGGAAGCCCTACTGTGCTCTACGATTGGTCTTGCTGTAGGTAAACAGCAATGAGTAAAATTGTACTTTGAACTGTATGCGTTCATGGAAATAGAAAGTCATGTGAATAATTGATTTCATGATTGTATAACTATTAAATTGGTTAAAAATACAGTGAAAAGAAATATTGATTCTTCTAGTACAGTAAGTACATAGTATGCATTTCTTATACTATTTGTTCTATGATAAATGTGATGTTTGTATTAACCTGTTTTTTGGGTATTCATATGAGCCTGATTTAAATGAAGTATTGATAAGGACGATAAAATTCTTCCTTGTTTTCATTTAAAGCTGATTATGAAAAGAAATTACTCTTGCTGCTCGGAAAGTGAATTCCGAATGGATTTTTGTAAGTTTTCACTCTAAACTGTTATCTTGATTTGTGTCTCGTTTGGATTCAATTTTTAGGACAGTCATGAGGAAAAGAAATAGGAATGTGGATGGATAGCTTTGAAAAAATGATCTTTTCTTCTTTCATTTAGTTGGAAAATCTGAAATCGTTAAGAACGAATTTGAAGTGCTTGGGTATGAGCAACTATATGCATTGTTTTTTTGCTTTCTCGTCTATACTTGATTGCTTGGGGTCAAATGAGATACATGAACGGAAAGGAAAGTAATTGGTCTTTTTATTTCAGTTAGTTTCATCCTTTTTGCATTTATTATTAATGAAAGGAATGGAAAAGGATAACAGTTATAGTTATAACAACAGTAATGCTACTTGTATTCCTAAACTCTTACAAATGTTGTAATCTTGGAACTGTTGAAGGAAATTGCGTCTTGTATGATTATGTGTGAAATTAAGACAAGCAATTCTTTGGCTGATTGGGATGGTAATTTAGATGGTTTCAGTTGTCATACTGTTCATTCTTTTGATGCCTGACTTCTTGATTGATGTTTCTTACTGTCGTTTTCATAAAAGCAGGGGTTCTTTTATTGAGACAGTTAATTGAAGCACCTCATTTTAATGACAAGTGCTTAATATGCTCAGTTCATTGAACTGACCCGTGCAAGTAATTTTTGCAGATGGAATTTTGATTAGAACGAAGACATGGTTTGTTTTTCTGATGCTTCTTTTGATTAGTCTGAAGATGAAATTGTATTTGTTTACTTGTTATTCCTCTTCGAGGAATTGTGAAAAAGAAGAAAGTACATTCTTCTATATATGAGTTTGTAATGATGTTTTTATTTAAATGAAGTCCAGTCAGTTGGATTGGTAGATGTACGGATTTATGAGATGGAGGATGAATACAAATACAAGTGTGACATTTTAATATACCTATATCAGTTTTGATATTGTTGATTAAATTGGAAATACAAGGTTATTCCCTGATTTGGATTTAATTAATTGTCCTTGGATGGATGTTAAAAATGAATTGATATATGTTTCTTACCTAAATGGTAACTTTTAAGTTGAAATGTGCAATTAGTTCATACTTGGGTAAACGATGAATTTTTTAATTGACATTAAAAAAGGATTAGGAAGAATATGATTCCATAACTGATAGGTATTCAGGATTAGCTTGGAAAGCTAAGGAATATCAATTAACTCAGGAGTAAATTGAACTTCGTTTCCGAACTCCATTAATAACCTCGTATGTTTAAATTCAGAAAGAAAAGGATAGGGGATAAAATATATCCAGAGCTAATGGACCTTAACTATGTAAGGTTAACGGAGAATAAATGAATACATTTATTGAGAAATTAGACCCTCGTTTAAACGACGTCTAATAAGGATGGGATTCTGAATTTAGTTTACAGTTGTAAAAATCCTGGTTTAAGTTTTAATAGGTTTAAACTTATCACGTCCGTCGGTAACGGGTTGCTTAATCTGAACGATTAAGAAAGAAAAACCAAGTAGGAGAAAATGCAGCCCTTCGGTACGAAGGAGAAGATGCATAGCAAGCTAGAAGGACAGATTTTAGTCCTCTCTTAGCTACGTACAACTGTAACGGGAAACGAGGATAAAGGATCAGCACGGTTGCTGAAAGTTGATCTTAAATATTAAGATCATACCCAAATCACTTGAGTAGGATGTGTACTCTCGATGGGAGGATTTCCGTAGGACATTGACATACGCCAGCTACAGCAAGGTGTCTTCATGAAGACGGGGTCTTCATGACGACACAATGTTATAGCTGACATATTACAATGCCCTCCTGAATTAAAAACATCAAGAATACATAGGGCTGAATGTGAAGTTCTTGGCTGGGGATAGGAGTATGATCACGTATGCGGAGTGACTCCGGAGGACTAAAGATAACTAGACCACACGGAATCATGGGGAATGGACACCGTATGTCCTGTGTATCTTTAGTCACCATGAGTGTCCTTCCTATGCTCAGTTTCATATTGCTAGTTGAAAAATTGGAAGTCTGAATCTGACCTTAAATTTAAAGGTACTGGTAGGAAACCAGGAAAAGACCATTCTAGATAACAGGTGAAGTGAAGTGAAGGGACGTATTCCATTGATGTGTACCACATCCAGGAATATGATCATGCAAAGCATGTGAAAAAACTTTTGGCCAAAGTATCGCAAGTGCTGGTTGCGTTGTCCTAATCACTTAATTTAAGATGCAGGATGTCAGGATGAATATCAGTAACAGATATTCAGATAGGCCTTCTTAAATGGATCACTTCAATAACTGGTAACGGTTAAGAAAAACTTGTATATATAATATACTATGCATGAACGAACATGAAGGATCGGTTGTTTCCGAGTCATGAAATGAAGGATCGTTGAAACTCCGAGCCATGAAAATGGGAGATCGGTAGTTCTTCGAGTCATTTACAGCATCATATAGAATCTGTTATAGATTGAATGGCATTTAATGTGTGTTCCATATTGTAAATATGCGAACAGGGAACATTAGTTTTAAAAGGAAATTGTGTGTTCCAAACTGTGTTGTTTGGGCAGAGAACAATTATTAAAACTTGAACGTGTGTTTGAATTATATAATTCATAACAGAGAACGTTATATAAAAAAAAAAATTCCCTTGTTCTAGTATCTTAAAATGGGGATGTTACATCTTGGTATCAGAGCAGAAGGTTGCAGCTCTTGGACCTAATGAGTCCACGATATTAATAAGGTTTACATTTTCTTATTGAACAGAAAATGGTCAGAATAAGAGGGAATGCTGCGAATAACCCGTTACAGGGTGGAGAAGCAGCTACTGCTCAAAAGCTGGATGAAATCCTTGCTACCCTACTTGATACGAGGGATCGTTTGACTCTTCTGGAACAACAATCAATGGGCAATGAAGAGGAGGAAGATGAAGCTGAAATAAATGATTAGCCGCCTCCTGTGGACAACATCAACAGAGGGAATCCGGGTGTTGATAATAATAATGTAATTGCTCCTAATCCCCCTGAAAATAAAAGGGAAAGATTAGCAGTTGAACTTACAAATGATATTAAGAGAATAAGTCCTCCAAAGTTTGATGGAACAACCCTTGGGGACAGAGCTGAGAATTGACTCAGTGAAATGGAGAAAATACTTTGCAATAAGAAACTTCTCCGAAGATACTAAAGCGATATGGGGAGCATATCAGCTTTCTCATGAAGCATCATCATGGTGGGACAACCGTAAGGTTGAGCTAAATATTGTCGAATCAGACATAACATGGGATCAATTTAAGGGTTATTTTAGGCAACGATGGCTGCCTCAACTCTATTTTGATAGAAAAATGACTGAATTTCAGAACTGGTCGCAAGGAAGGCTGTCGGTGACAGAATACTGGGAAGGTTTTACTAAACTCCTTAAGTATGTGCCGCAGTACCAAGCTGACGAGAAGTTCAGAATACAGAAATTCATAATGGGACTGAATCCCATCATTGGTGGCGAAGTGGATGTCCACGGCCCAACCACCATGGATGGAGTTGTCGAAAAGGCAATCAGACAGAAACATAAATTGAGAGCAATATCTGCTCACAGGGAAGAGATAATGAAGAAGATTCCCAATTCTTCTTCATCTCTTGCACCAAAAAGGGGACCTTGGAAAAGGTTTGGTGTGAAAAACAAAACTGTTGTAGATAACAACAAGAAATCTGTGATGAACGGACCTGTAAATAGCGTACGGAATAGCTTCACAAAAGCTAATGGCATTGGACAGAAGTCCTATGGAAGCCAGAATGATAACTTCAAGGCTGGTAACAAATTTGAGCCTATAAAAGGGCCAGTTGGAGGATGCTTCAACTGTGGAAAGGACCACTATGCGAATCACTGTCCTCTGAAGAAGGATGATCGCGGTGAGCAGCATAGGATACACGCTGCAGTGGCTAACAGACAAGCTGAAAAGTAAGTTACGCCCATAGAAGTTTCGGGTAAGTTATTCGGTACACCTGTAGTCATACTTTTTGATACTGGAGCTATTGAATGCTTTATTTCTACTAAACTTGCAATGAAATTAAAAAGAAAGGTTGAAAGAATGGATAAAACATGGACAATGCATTATGGGAATAATGCTGTCCATACAGTCGAAATGTGCCTTTTTGGGGCAATTCTTGACTTGCCTAGTTTCTCCACCGAAGTTGACTTGTATGTCACTCCTCTAGGATCATATGATATCATTATTGGAGTTAACTGGTTCGCTGAACATAAGGCAAAGGTCGACTGTTATGAAAAACAAATCTGTTGTTTCGATGACCTGCAGAAAGTAGCAGTCATTCAAGGTGTAAAACGTGAAGTTGCAATTAGGAAACTGATAGCTATGCAACTAAAAAAGGCTAAAAACAGAGGCTGCACGTTGTATGAAGTAAAAATGACAGAAAATGCTGAGGAAAATAATGATTTTATGGAAAGATATCCATTGTTAAGGGGTTTCCGTGATGTGTTCCCGGAGGAATTGCCAGGTCTTCCACCCAAACGTGAGTTTGACTTTGTGATAGAAATCAAACCAGGAACTGAACCCATATCTAAAGCACCTGATAGAATGACTACCATCGAGTTGGTAGAGTTAAAGGCTCAGTTACAAGAACTTCTGACTAAGGGGCTGATAATACCTAGCGTCTCACCTTGGGGAGCGCCGGTAATTTTTGTAAAGAAAAAGGATGGCACTTTGAGGCTGTGCATTGATTACATAATGCTGAACAAAACAACTATTAAAAATCAATACCCACTTCCTAGGATTGATGATCTGTTCGATCAGATGCGAGGAGCATCAGTTTATTCAAAAATAGATCTTCGATCTGGGTATCATCAGCTGAGAATAAAGGAAGAAGATATTCATAAAACAACTTTTAGAACGAGATACGGGCATTATGAGTTCACGGTGTTACCTTTTGGGTTGACTAATGCACCTGTTGCCTTCATGAATCTGATGAATAATATTTTTCAAGAATACTTAGACAAGTTTGTGCTTGTATTCTTAGACGACATTCTTATATACTCTAAAAATGTTGAAGAGCACCAAGAACATCTAAGAACAGTGCTGGAAATTTTAAGAAAGAGGAAGTTGTATGGAAAACTGTCCAAATGTTCCTTTTATGATGCAGAGGTGCATTATCTGGGACACGTTATAAGCAAGAATGGGATAGCTGTTGACCCTTCAAAGATCATAGCTATAACTGAGTGGCCTGCGCCTAAGAACGTGCATGAAGTGAGGAGCTTCATGGGCTTGGCTGGATATTATCGAAAGTTCGTTAAGGACTTTTCAAAAATTGCTGCCCCAATCACTTCGCTGCAAAAGAAGGATAAGAAATTCATCTGGACAGACAAATGTGAATCTGCCTTTAAGAATTTAAAGGAACAATTAACTTCAACACCTATTTTGACTGTACCTGATCCAAATGGAAATTTTATGGTTGTAACAGATGCCTCAGGAGAAGGCCTTGGAGGTATTCTGTTACAGAATAACCATGTTATAGATTATGAAAGCAGAAAGCTTAAGTTACATGAACAGAATTATGCTCCACACAATCTAGAGCTCGCTGCCATTGTTCATGCACTTCAAATGTGGAGGCATTACCTTTTAGGCAAGCCTTTTGAGTTAAAAACAGACCATCTGGGGTTGAAGTATATTTTTACTCAGCCAAATCTGAATGCAAGGCAGCGAAGATGGTTAGAATTTCTGTCTCAGTATGATTTTGATATAAGCTACATCAAGGGCAAGGAAAATAGAGTAGCAGATGCTCTGAGTCGAAGGAAGCATATCTCTGCTCTTATAACGTTAAGAACTCAGTTTAAGGATGAGGTGAAAGATGCCTTGGAAACAGATCCTTATTTCCAGCAAGTCAAAACAACACTTGCTGCAGACCCGAGGGATGTCAGGTATAAAGGATTCCGTTTTGATAATGAAGGAATTCTAAGGTTCAAAAATAGGGTATATATACCTTTGGCAAATGACTTAAGAGGGAAATTGTTAATTGAATTTCATAATTCACCTTTTTCTAGACACCCTGGCATTACGAAAATGCTTGCTGATCTTAAGCATCAATATTTCTGGAAGGGAATGAAAAAGGATGTGGTAGAATTTGTAACACACTGCTTGGAATGTCAGCGTGTTAAGGCAGAACATATGCATCCCATAGGATTATTGTACCCCCACAGTATTCCGCAGTATAAATGGCAAGTGATAACGATGGATTTCGTTCAAGGATTGCCTATGTCAAGAAATAAGCATGACATTATCCTAGTTGTAGTCGACAAATTGACCAAAGTGGCACACTTCATTGCTGGTAATTTGAAGGACGATGCACCAGTGTTAGCAAGAAGATTTGTACATGAAATCTTCATATTGCATGGAATACCGGAATTAATCATATCGGATAGAGATCCGAGGATGACATCAAGGTTTTGGCAAACGCTTAATGCGGCCTTGGGAACTAAATTAAACTTCAGTTCTGCATATCATCCGGAGACGGATGGACAGACTGAGAGAGTCAATCAGGTTTTAGAGGACATGTTAAGGATGTATTGCATGGACCAGCAGTATAAATGGGAGGAATACCTTCCGCTGGTAGAATTTGCTTACAATAACACCTATCATGCCTCTTTAAAAATGGCGCCCTTTGAAACATTGTATGGAAGAAAATGCAGAACCCCTGTCAGCTGGGACAGCGTTGATGACAGAGAGGTAATAGGGCCAGAAATCCTTATGGAAATGGAAAAGCAAATCAAAATGATTCGAGAACATCTAAAGGAGGCTGCCAATAGGCAAAAGAGTTATGCAGACTTAAAGTGGGTTGACAAGAATTATAAACTGGGAGATAAGGTCTTTCTTCGGGTGAAGCCGAAAAATAGCTTAATAACTTTTGGCAAGGCTGTCAACTTGTCACCACGATACGTGGGACCTTTTGAAATTATTGAAATAATCAACCCTGTAGCTTATCGTCTAGCATTACCTCCTGCTTTGTCTCAAATGCATGATGTTTTTCATATTTATTTGCTTAAGAAATACGTGACAGATTTATCACATGTGCTGAATTGGAATTCCTTGCAGGTCCAAGACCCAGGAATAATCGTGGTTAAGCCCATTCGAGTGCTGGGAACTCGCCATTTGTACTTAAGAAATCGCGAAGTGAACCAATGTAAGGTCCAGTGGGACCAGTTCAGCGAAGAAAGTGCAACTTGGGAAAATCTCGAAGAAATGAGATCTACTTTTCCACATTTGTTTAATCGAATTTGAAATTCGAAAAACTGATAATTCTACCAAATTTAGACAATTATTAGTCTATTGTACAGTTGTCTTAAAACGTTGTTTTTAAGAGTGAATATGTTTTTGGTATGAACTTATGAATGGAAGGACAATAATTGAACTTTGTCCTCGAAACTCCTTGATTTGTTTAAGCTGATCATCAGGACGATGATTCTTTAAGGAGGGAGGAATGTAACGCCCTGATTTTGTAAGTCATCATGGTAAACACTTTCTTGATGTTGTAACTGCTGAAATGAAGTCAAACATGTTAAGATATATTTTGATCTTAAGGGAATGTGTTGCAAATCTGGATTCTTGCATGCTGTAATTTAGTTGCATGGGACAGTAGTTATTGTTGCTTGTATGTTACTGATGTGACGAAAAATTGTCGTATGCTTGCTGAATTCTATATGCTGTGGCCTTCTTGTAATCGCTTTGTCGATTTACTCTTGACTGAATTGCAGGTTGATATAAATGTACATCACCTGATTACAGGTATGAACAGTTGGCACGTAGATGCCAACGGAAAAGGGGTTCGATTCACGAACCATACCCTGTCGTAACGTGAGACCCCGTAAGGCAAGGAATGCCGGGATACGGGTGGCTCAGGCATGTTAACAAAGGACGGAATGTCCTGCACAGTGTTGGAATTAGAAGTCAGTCGAGAAGACTTGACAGGATTGAAGGTGGTTAGTGTTAGGTGTTAGAGGGAATTAGATCCTAATCTAATCCTAAGCTCTACCTTACATCCTAAACTACTATATCCTAAGTGGATTTTTAAATTATAAAAAAAAAAGAGTGGAAATAAACCTAAGTTCTATTAACCTAAAGACTAGGCTATGACCTAGGTCGAACACTAATATGAATCCTAACTAATCCTAACCTAGAAGGGGAGGCGCAGACCCTTGGGGGAAGAGGATAAGGATGAAAGGGAATTAATGGCAGTTAATGCGAGTCCTTATGTGGACAGCGCCAGTTTGGCGGGAACAGGGAGAAAGATGGAGGTAGCTAGTTGGTCATGCACTAAATTTGGTTTTACATGCAAAATTTGAACTTGGGAGTTCGCCAACCCAAGTCGGCGGTGGCGTGGGAAAATAGGAAAAGGCTGAGTCTTTAATGCATTTAATTTTTTTGGTCTTCGTGACCAGTTCGCCTTGGAAAGTGTATGGAGGAAATGTTGATTGTTTATTGTGTTGATTCGGATTTTGAGAAGTTGCTCTGCATTTGGTTTTTGCTTGGTTCTGTCGAACCAGTTTCATTTGGATTTTATCACTGTTCTTTGGAAATTTAGAGGCTGTTGCTGAGCCTGAAGAGGAAAGGATTGTTGGAAAGCTCGTGCTGTCATCGTGGAAGGAAATACCTTCGGTAGACGCGGTTTTCTTCGAGTTTTGGAAAAGAAATTGCAGGCATGTTAAGCCCTTCTCTTTAAAACACTTGCTTTGTTTAAGCGTCTCATTAAAACAACCCTGCTCTTGGGTTTTTGATTTATCTGATTGTTGTCATGTTGAGACGATTTGGGCTAGTCGATTCTTGCTGTCATTGTTTGAAATGATATGGGTGAAATCATTTTCTTGCTATTGTGATTTGATCCGTCTTTGCATGAATTGAGTTGGAATAAGAACTTGTTGTGTTGGTTGTTGACAGTATTTGGGAATTCGAAATGGGTTTTTCTCTGATTAAATGCTATATAAGAACGGTGCAGGCAGTGTGGGTTGTTTTCATTGTTGTGCGATTGTTCTTTTGTTATATGAACTTTTGTGATAAAATTGCACATGATGTACGAGTTGCTTGATGTCGTTTCTATACTGAAATTTTTCTTAAAGGAAATAAGACTTTTCCTTTCCTTCTGCTGTTTCGGGATTAGAAGGAAATAGCATTTTTGGATTTTAAAGGAATTGGCATTAGAGTTTTATCTGAGCATTACGAGCTCGGTTAGAGGGAAATGATAGTAATGTAATTATTGTTGTGCTTCTTCTTTTATATAAATGGACAAATACAATTTGGGTATTCGTGGGAGCTAGAAAAGAAATTGTTTTTCTTCTGAACTTATAAATGAATACATTCTTTCTTGCTGGGATGAAAGGTTGATTTTGTTGTGTTTTATGGAAACGACTTGATCTTACAGCTCGGACAGTAGTCGTGAAAATGAGCTTGGCTTGTATTTCTGTGCATTAAATGAATTATGTTGATTCTTGCTGTGGGGGTTGGATGATTTGTTGTGTTTTATTGATGTTGTTCGATCTTCTAGTTCGGACTGTCTTTGTGAATACGACTTAGCTTTGGATTGCTGTGCAAAAGAATAAATGCATGGAAATGTTGTCTTGCTGTGTGGGTTGTCTTGACTGTACCAGACTTATGCATTTAACACCCTATACGGGTTTACTTCGATAGAGGTAATGATAACTGATTATTGCATTCTGAAGTTCTGCACATTATCATGAACTTGAGAAATGGATTTCGGGTAGAAATGTTTGTTGGCAGTGAGCTCGATTTGGGTGTTTTATTTCATTCTGAGCAAATGATGGTTTCTTACTGAAATTATAGGGAAACTAGTTCTTCCTTTCTCTGCTGTTTTAGATTTCGAAAGAAATAGTAACTGGGTTTATTGAACCTTATAAGTTCGGATTGTTGGAAGTGACAGCGGTATTTAGATTAATTTTCTAAGTGTTGTGCTTTCTGTACAAATGAAATACTTAATTGTTTCGTGTGGTCTTCTGATCTTGGCACCGTCATTTAGAAGAAATGGAATCAGCCTGAACAATTCTTGTTGAGTCTGAAGAAAATGATTGTTTTCTTAGTGAAAGGTTAAAGGAATGAAATTTTCTCTTTTTGCTGTTTGAATTCTGGAAATAGCATTGGAAGCCTTACTGTGCTCTATGATTGGTCTTGTTGTAGGTAACAACAATGAGTAAATTGTACTTTGAACTGTATGCGTTCATGGAAATAGAAAGTCATGTGAATAATTGATTTCGTGATTGTATAACTGTTATTTGGTTAAAAATACAGTGAAAGAAATATGGATTCTTCTAGTACAGTAAGTACATAGTATGCATTCTTATACTATTTGTTCTATGATAAATATGATGTTGTATTAACCTGTTTTTAGGGTATTCATATGAGCCTGATTTAAATGAATTATTGATAAGGACGATAAATTATTCCTTGTTTTCATTTAAAGCTGACTATGAATGAAATTATTCTTGCTGCTGGAAAGTGAATTCCGAATGGATTTTGTAAGTTTCACTCTGAACTGTTATCTTGATTGTGTCTCGTTTGGATTCAGTTTTTTAGGACAGTCATGAGGAAAGAAATAGGAATGTGGATGGATAATTTGGAAAAATGATCTTTTCTTCTTTCATACAGTTGGAAATCGTAATCGTGAAGAACGAATTTTGTATCGCTTGGGTATGAGCAACTATATGCATTACTGTTTGCTTTCTCGTCTGTGCGTGATTGCTTGGAATCAAATGTGTTGCATGAACTGAAAGGAAAGTAATTGGTTACGTTTCAGTTAGTTTTACCCTTTGTATTTATTACCAATGAAAGGAATAGAAAGAATAACAGTTAAGTTATGTCAGCAGTATGCTACTTGTATTCCTAAACTTTACAATATTGTAATTTGGAACTTGTAACAGTTCTGTGGAAAAATAGGACAGCAATTCTCTGGCTGATTGGGATGGTATTTTGATGGTTCAGTTGTTATGTTGTCCCTTCTTTTGATGCTTGATTTTTGATTGATGTTCTTACTGTCGTTTTATAAAAGCAGGGTTCTTTTATTGAGACAGTTAATTAAAGCACCTCATTTTAATGACAAGTGCTTAATATGCTCAGTTCATTGAACTGACCCGTGCAAGTAATTTTGCAGATGGAAATTGATTAGAACGAAGACATGGCTGTTTTCTGATGCTTCTTTTGATTATCAGAAGATGAATTGTATTTGTTAGTTGTTATTCCTCTACGAGGAATTGCGAAAAAGAAGAAAGTACATTCTTCTATCTATGAGTTGTAACGATGTTTTATATAAACAAAGTCCAGTCAGTTGGATTGGAAAATGTATGGATTATGAAATGGATTGTTGAATACAAGTGTGATATTTTAATAACTATATCAGTTTGATATTGTTGATTAAATTGGAAATAAAATGTTATTTCTTGATTTGGATTTATTTAATTGTCCTTGGATGGATGTTAAAAAGGAATTGATATCTGTTCTTACCTAAATGCAACTTTTAAGTTGAAATGTGCAATTAGTTCATACTTGGGTAAAGATGAATTTTTAATTGACATTAAAAAGGATTAGGAAGAATATGATCCCATAACTGATAGGTATTCAGGATTAGCTTGGAAGCTAAGGAATATCAATTAACTCAGGAGTAACTCGAACTTCGTTTCTGAACTCCATTAATAATCTCGTAAGTTAAATTCAGAAAGAAAGGATATGGGATAAATATATCCATAGCTAATGGACCTTAACTATGTAAGGTTAAGGGGAATAAATGAATACATTTATAGGAATTAGACCTCGTTTAAACGACGTCTAAAAAGCTGGAATTCTGAATTTAGTTACAGTTGTAAAAATCTTGGTTAAGTTTAATAGGTTAAACTTATCACGTCCGTCGGTAACAGGCTGCTTAATCCAACGATTAAGAAGAGAACCAAGTAGGAAAAAAAAACGCAACCCTTCGGTAAGAAGGAGAAGATGTAAAGCAAGCTAGAAGACGGATTTAGTCTCTCTTAGCTATGTACAACTGTAACGGAATGAGGATAAAGGTTCAGCATGGTTGCTGAAAGTTGATCTTAAATATTAAGATCATATCCAAATCACTTGAGCAGGATGTGTACTCTCGATGGGAGGATTCCGTAGGACATTGACATACGCCAGCTACAGCAAGGTGTCTTCATGAAGACGGGGTCTTCATGACGACACAATGTTATAGCTGACATATTACAATGCCCTCCCGAATTAAAACATCAAGAATACATAGGCTGAATGTGAAGTTCTTGGCTGGGGATAGGAGTATGATCACGTATACGGAGTGACTCCGGAGGACTAAAGATAACTAGACACACAGAGTCGTGGGGAACGACATCCGTATGTCTGCGTATCTTTAGTTACCAGGAGTGCCTTCCTATGCTCGCTCATATTGCTAGTTGGAAATTGGAAGTTTAAATCTGACCTTAATTTGAAAGGACTGGTAGGAACCAGGAAAGACCATTCTAGATAACAGGTGAAGTGAAGTGAAGGACGTATTCCATTGATGTGTATCACATCCAGGAATATGATCATGCAAAGCATGTGAAAATCTTTGGCCAAAGTATCGCAAGTGCTGGTTGCGTTGTCCTAATCACTTAATTTAAGATGCAGGATGTCAGATGAATATCAGTAACAGATATTCAGATAGGCTTCTTAAATGGATCACTTTGATAACCGGTAACGGTTAAGAAAACTTGTATATATAATATACTATGCATGAACGAACATGAAGGATCGGTTGTTGCCGAGTCATGAAATGAAGGATCGTTGAAACTCCGAGCCATGAAAATGGGAGATCGGTAGTTCTTCGAGTCATTTACAGCAGCATATAGAATCTGTTATAAGATTGAATGGCATTGAATGTGTGTTCCATATTGTAAATATGTGAACAGGGAACATTAGTTTTAAAAGGAAATTGTGTGTTCCAAACTGTGTTGTTTGGGCAGAGAACAATTATTAAAACTTGAACGTGTGTTTGAATTATATAATTCATAACAGAGAACGTTATATAATTTTTTTTTTTTTTTTTTCCCCTTGTTCTAGTATCTTAAAATGGGGATGTTACAGACCTTCCCCTATCCTCTTATGTAACTTCAAATAATCCAAACAATCCTTTAAAATACAAGCTTACCTCCACCTATAAAATCAAATCTACCTTTTTAATACATCTTAGAATTATTTCTATGACTTTAAAAATCCTCAATACTTTCTAATTTATTTAAAAACATAAAAACTCACAAAAACTATTTTAATGGAAAATCCACTAAAAATCGCATTGCGTGCTTTTTAGCTGGACAAGGTTTCCCTAACATATAAACTGACACAATTTTGTTGTTTAAACATCGCAGGGCAAGTGGATAAGGCGAGTATGTTATAGCTGAACTTGCTTATGGGCTTAAGCCTGTAGACTCTGTCGGCGTAGCTCCCTTCCATTTCGTTGGTTGTCTCCCTCAATATACATAGAAAACATCCATTCATAATGTTTCTTTTTTTTATTTCACTTAAGTAATTACTCTGGATGCTTATCCTTCTTTTTCTAATATTCTGGACCCGTTTCGGCTTATTTAAATATTTCACATAAATGGGGTCGTTGTCGTTCCCTGGAGTTCGAGGCAGAACAGGCCAATAATTATTGATAAGAGCAAAGTTGCATTGATGGCCCTCATTTCAAATCGGACGGCTGTAACGAACCAGCAGAGATACTTTTCATAGCACCATATGTTCTAAACAAAATATCTAAGCGAGTCCACAGAGAATTGACACGATTTTAATCCCCCACCAAATGCTGAGATTTGACGCCCGCCCCAATGCCTATTTTTACCATATTTTACACTTTACCGGACAACTTGACCCAATTCTGAAAATCCTTTTTCTACTCAATTTACAGTACTTAGTGCAGAGTTCCCAAAGGTGGAAGCAAAGCGAGTTGCGTCTTCTTGATTAAAAATCCCCAAAGTGGGTAAGCACTTTTATCAAAGCAGTGGGGGCCTTGCTTCTCCTGCCTTGAGATTCGTTTGTAGTGGGGTTTCGCTCTTATAAAATCTGGGCAGAGCTCAGGGTTTCTTTCATAACCTACTCAAAGGAAGAGGAAAGATGGGCACAGTCTGGGTTTTGCTCTGCGTTGCTCTGAGCTTGGGTAGCTTTGCGAGCGCGGGGAATGAGAGCGTCTCCAATGGAGGGCTGGAGATGAATTATTACAGAGATTCCTGTCCGCAGGCGGAGGAGATCGTTCAGGAGCAAGTCCGTCTGCTCTACAAACAGCACAAGAACACTGCATTTTCTTGGCTCAGAAACATTTTCCACGACTGCTTCGTCGAGGTATGTATTATAATCAGGCCTAATGTCTCTGTTTTCGTTCTAGTTTTACACGAAAATGTACTGCAATTTGTGTAGTCGTGCGATGCATCTCTTCTGCTGGATTCGACGAGGAAGAGCGTGTCGGAAAAGGAGACGGACCGGAGCTTCGGCCTGCGAAACTTCAGGTATCTGGATTCGATAAAAGAGGCGGTGGAGAGGGAGTGCCCTGGCGTGGTATCGTGCGCCGACGTTCTGGTTCTCTCGGCCAGAGACGGGATCGTGTCTCTGGGAGGCCCCTACATTCCGCTCAAGACAGGCCGAAGGGACGGGCGCAAGAGCCGCGCTAATGTGTTGGAAATGTACCTCCCCGACCACAACGACACCATTTCCACAGTGCTTACTCGCTTCAAAGCCATCGGAATCGACACTCCCGGCGTCGTTGCCCTCTTAGGTAAGCAAAAATACAGGGCAACTTAATTTCTCATATTTCTGCATTCGAAACGCCCTATACTCATCGCCGTTAGCAATGCAGGGGCGCACAGCGTGGGGAGAACACACTGTGTGAAACTGGTTCACAGGCTGTATCCGGAAGTGGACCCAACGCTGGACGCAGGGCACGTAGAGCACATGATGAAGAAGTGTCCCGACGCCATTCCAAACCCTAAGGCGGTGCAGTATGTTCGCAATGACCGCGGCACGCCCATGAAGCTCGATAATAACTACTACCGCAATCTCATGGACAATAAGGGGCTTCTCATTGTGGATCAGCAGCTCTATGCAGATCCGCGAACCAGGCCTTACGTGAAGAAGATGGCCAAAAAACAGGACTATTTCTTCGATAAGTTTGCCAAGGCCATTACAACACTGTCTGAGAACAATCCGCTCACCGGCACCCGTGGGGAAATCCGCCAACAGTGCTTCAGGGCCAATAAGCTCCACCTCAATCAAAAATAAGGGCACAAATAGCTCTGTGCTATGCCGTTCTGGATAAATTATCTTCTTTTGCTTTTCCTGTTTGTGTGTGTATTTACTTACATCATGTTTTCGATGAAAGCGTGACAGTGTGTTTTGCTTCCAAAAGTTGCACTATTGCGTTTCAGAAAAATGACGGCCACCTATGCCTGTCAAACAAATCTTCCGTGGGTAATTTATTTGTTCAAGTACTTTTTGCCCTTCACATTGTGCCCTGTATAAAAATAATAAAATCACTTTCATTGAATTTCAATTTTTTTAATTATATGTATAGGGATTCTACAATGGTTTCTCGATCATTCTTTAATATTGCCCTTTAAAGTGTGTTATGTAATATTTTTGTTTATTTTAATAATGTTTTAATTATGCCAATAACACTTATAGTATGATTGTCGAAACTTTTATTGTCAATGGTAAAGTTGACTGTCATTTAATTTTTTTTATAAAATCATATATCTTACCATATTTTAAAATTTGATATTTTTTTTATAAGATTTTTTTAAAAGAATGTAATCTTATAGGTAATATGAGTACAATTAAGATAAATTTTTTGAAATTAATATCTACATTTTTCAAGTAAATATATTTTATATATTAATATAATAAAATTTAAAATTTAATAATTAAAATTTTAAAATTTTATTTTTACAGCAGCCAAATACATGTAAATAGCTGGTAACTTTATACACTTGTGCAAGGTACAAATAAATTTTAAATTAGACACATAGTTCAACACTAAAAATTAATGTTATAATTGTGACTTGCAACATTGTATGGATCAAGATTAGTGATCATTTTAGTAAATAATATAATATGACATAATGGCATCTATTTCAAGGTTAAAATGTTAATGGCTATAAAACTTTAATGAAGACTCGTAAGTTTTTTTTGGTCTTATACATGAACGAATAAAGTCAATTTTCTCGGTCAAGAATGTCGATAATTATGCCGAAGGCATTCCCCCTATGGGAAAGGCCTCTTCCGGTCATTTCGATGACTATGTTAAATTTGACGGCCGTCACTTTTGGGAAAAAGTCGTCTGAACTATAGTTTCGCATTTTCGGCTATATATTTATCTCTAGTTTGTAGGATTGATCCTTAACGCATGCTCGGCGTCCGATCCTAGGACAGCTAATTTGCGACCCATGAGATCCGTTTAGCACAGTTTTGTTTGTACTATGGCTATGTCATATTACAGATTCATTGCCCTGTCTTAGAAGAAATTTAACACTAATTCAGGGTTATTTAAGCAGTACGATCATGTCCATGGCCTTTGTGGGGGTCAACGTTTAGGGTTATGGGATTGAGGACCAATTCTACGCTAGGTGTCCCACCTGGTTTCTGCAACACTTGTAACTGGTTTGCCATGCATTCTCCCAGCTTGTGTCAATAATGGGATTTCTTAAGAATACAGGGTATGAGAATATCTATCATACAACCTAATACTCTTGCTCTTGGTTTTGCTTTTGATTTAACGTTGCTGTTGCACTGATGCCCTATTCGATATGTACGCAAAATGTGCCAAGTAACTATAGACAAGGCATGCAAACTCTTCGACATCGAAGGGCTCATTACAATTTAATCGAGAGTTTACAGTGTGAATACCATGGTTTGTTGAAAAAGCTGTTGAGGAGAATTCTTCAAGCTTAAAATTGAATCTGTTAGGCGCATATACTTTATGTTAATTTTGTACAAGCATTCGTGGAGAAGCCTTCAACTTAAAATTGAATGTAGAGTGCACGCTGTATGTAATCTTTGTGAAATTCTTGGGGAGATATGTCTTCAGAATGTGGAAGCATTACACATGTAGAGCACGTACACTGTTTGACATTAATTTCTGTGAAAAATTTGGTCTCGTGAGAATGCCATAATTGCAGCTTTTGCAGAAAATGGCCTGTGGGAGCGATAATCTCAAACTCTGTGCAGTAATGGAACACTCTGGATAGCAAACCCTGACCATGTGAGCTTAGCAATTTGAGGTTTATTCGTGAACAAGCAACAAGTCCAGGTTTAGTGGATGAGGGCTGATAATTTCCTCAGTTTTATGAGTGAGCTATTATTGCATTGCACTTACAATTCATCAAATTACTGTGTGAAAACATCGTGTTGACCTTCTTGGCCGTGATGGCTATGGTGAGGAATCAGCTAAATGTTATCCTTCATTACCTCTCCGCAAGTCAACCCATGGTCGTTGAACCTGTGGAAAACTTTGTTGGGTGCATGTAGAGCACATAAGAGATAAAGGCTATTTAGGATCATTCTACTAGACAAGTCTTATTCTTTTTGCGTCTCTCTCTCTCAAAATACTGCTATTTAGGGTCTTAGGGTTTATATATATTTGTTTTTACACAGTGGGCAGGTACAGTGAGGTACATATGATAAGAAGATATGATGATATATATAGGATATATCATATATATACCTATATGATGTATGTCTATGTATAAAACCTATGTTCTGTAATGTATGCTATTGCTATTGATATGTATGTATTGTATGTAATGCTATGTATGTATGGCACTATGCCATGTATACTATACACAGCACACACTTGTACATTGTATGGTTCATGTACAATTGAATCGAGATGTATATAGTGTATATACAATACATTACATATACATGCATACATATGAGGATAAATGTTCATACATATATATATGTGTGTGTGTGTGTGTGTATCTATGTATGTTATATGTATGTACATATTCAGGGACAATACATCAGCATACATACATATGATATGTATAGTGTACACTGTATGTAATGTATATGTGAAATGTTGTGTATAATTCTTCAGCTTAATAATTGATATGTATATATATACATTTATGTATTAATTATTACACACACACACACACACACACACACACACACACACACACACACACACACCCCTATGGGAGCGATAATGATTGTGCATCTGGACTTTATAGCAGCTCGTGTGAGCTTAGCAATTTGAGGTGTATTCGTGAATAAGCAATAAGTCCATTTAAAATTGTGGTAATTTTCCTCCTTGTTTGAATGAAATCTGTCACTTAATTTATCAAATTACTGTGGGAAAACATTGTATTTTTTCTTTTGATGAATGGGGGAATCGGCGATGTATCCTTCATTACCTCTCCGCATAGGTCAAGGGTCTGAACCCTAGAAAGCTTTGTTATTCATAAATTAAAGATAAAGGCTATTCAGTATTCTACTAGACAAGTCTTATTCTTTTTTGTTTATATATATATATCTGAATTTAGCTATAGTAATAAACATGTTTACACTATTGAATCTAGATAAAAACAAGAAGAATATATTCTCATGTGGAAATCTCAAAAACTTTTTGTTTATCAAGATTTGGTTTTGATTTTGATGATTCTACAAAGAAGTAATTCGAGTTTTGTTTTCTTAGAACGCTTCACTGCCATTCAATAAGTACTCATTTCTCACAACACACAATGCATATGCAATTGACAATGGTGCTCCCTGGGCTACCTTCACAAATCAGGAAGACACTATCACACACCAATTGAATGTATGCATTTCACTCATTTCTCTCAGCTACCCTGAAAGTAATTTATTTCAGTTAGTTTTGAAGTCTTTCAGATTGCATGCTTTTGTCAGAACCTCTTTTCCTTGTTCGGTATTGATGTATTTTAGGCCTTGGGAACGTATTTATATTGAATGAGATCACTCAAAAATGTTAAATTTTCTGCAGTTCTTTTTCACAGTTCAAGAACTTATTTTCAATATTGATGTATTTTAGGTTTTGAAAGAGAACACTTACACTTAATGGGAGCTTAAAAGCCACCATCCTCCCAACTTGTGTCAAAATGGGAGCTTTGCAATAGTCTACAAGCATCCATCAAAGCATAATCAAAAGTGGATTTTTATCAAATGTTACAGCTGCAAATTCTCTGGTAGATATGTATGCAAAATGTGGAAGCATACACAAGGCACGTGAGCTGTTTGATAAAATGTCTCAGAAAAATTTAGTCTCATGGAATGCCATAATTGCAGGATATGCACAAAATGGCCTTTGTAAGGATGCTCTCAAACTCTTTGAAGTAATGAAGCACTCCGGAACAGACCCTGAACCTATAAGCTTCTCCTGTGTTTTATTAGCATGCAGCTATCCAGGTTTAGTGGATGAGGGCTGTAATTACTTCAGTCGCATGAGTGGCTATTATTGCATTACATTTACAATTGATCATTATGTGTGCATGGTTGACCTTCTCGGCTGTGATGGCTATCTTGAGGAATCTCTAAATTTTATCATCAAAATGGCAATTAAACCCATGGTCGTTGTGTGGAAATGTTTGTTGGGTGCCTGTAGAGCACATAAGAATATAGGGTTAGGATCATTTATAGCGACTCTTCTTTTTGAGTTGGATCCTCAAAATACTGCAACTTATGTTCTTCTGTCAAACATTTATGCAGAAGTGGGCAAGTGGAGTGAGGTTCAAATGGTAAGAAGATTGATGAAAGATAGAGGAATTCAAAAGATACCTAGGTGTAGTTGGATTGAAGGCCATAAAATGGTACATGCTTTCTGTGTAGGAGACACATCACATCCACAAACACAAGTGATTTATGCAAAGTTGGACGAATTGTATTGGGAGATGAAGGCATGAGGATATTTGCCAGATTCAAATCATGGACTGATTGATGTGGACAAGGAGGAAATTTTTTTATTCCTCTCCCACCATAGTGAGAAGGTGACAATTGCACTTTGATGTTTTGTCTCTGTACACTGAAAATAATGCTTAAAGATGAAATGTTTGACCGATCATAATGAAGAAAAATGGGCCAATAAATATCTAACCTTCTAATTAAAATGGATTGTTGAAGAATCTAACAAGTGTATTTTTTTAATTTTGTATAGAATCATAAAAGAAGACAAAAGCTAGACTGGGACACTCGACTAAAGATTACTAATTGTGCTGTAAAAGGATTAGCATATCTTCATCATGATTGTAGCCCATGCATTGTTCATAGGGATGTGAAGACTTATAACATTATTTTGGATGATAATTTTAAGGCACGTTTGTCAGAATTTGGCATTGCCAAGTACATTTCCTCGGCCAAAACCCACACCTGCACCTATGTTATGGTTACCATTGGCTACATTAACCCTGAATATGCAAGAACATCAAGGCTTAGTGAGAAATGTGTTGTATACAACAAGGACATTTTCATTCATGTACAATAATACAAACTTGTTGGCTTGAAGTATCACACTCCTTATCAACATATTAACGACAATACAAAAAAGGCTTTTTCAACAAAAAACTAATAAAAAAACCGATGCAATCACCGTCTCAAACATGTTGCAACACTAACACAATTTCACCCAAATAATTAACTACCCCTCTAAATCAAATAACATATACCGTTCGGCGTTCACATTGCATTGTACACATGCAATTGCTAGTTTATTAGTGACTGTCAAATTTAGAAATAGTGTTAAGTAAACTCGTAATTGCAAAACTTGATACATTAAAGAGGTTTTGGGGATTTGTAGACAATTGCACATATGATGCAAAAGGGGGTATTTGGTGTTTAGTTTGTATTTGTACACTAAATACAAAGAAAACATTGATAGGCATGCACAAAAAATATGTATACATGTGATGTACTTAGAATGTAAATGGGTACTTGTTAATAAATATAAGATTATTTAATGATTATATGTAAGTTTAAAAAAATGTACATCATATATAAAGGGGATGTTGGAAGGTGCAAGTCAAACATATATATATATATAGTAGCGTTGGGATGGGTGACCTCCCAGGAAGTTTTCGGTGTTACACTGCAGCAACTCTTGAGGGTTGGTTGGCGAGTAAGAGAGGCGCATGGAGAGTTGGATGCTCCATTATATGAGCTCAAAGATGTCCCAGATTTTTTTTGGGCTGACGCGTGCGAGGTTGCCAACCCCAAAACATGCATAGCCAACCATTTTCCTCTGCAGAGTACCCTTTTGGCCCCATGGATAATGCCTCATGCACTACCCTAGTCGGATGGGGTCTGCCCATCCTAGGGGAGGCGGTCACTCATTGAGCTCTGAGACTCACAACCCTTATATTCTCCCCCACTCAAAGTGGTGACGCCCACGGCATCGTTGCTAGACTTCTTTAGCCTACACAAAGGATTCCAGAGTTCCACACTGGGACAAAATGTAAATGCAATCCACACATGCAAATACACAACGAACACATCGGTCAGCACTGACATAACACAACTCAGTCTCTTCAACATCTCACTGCACTAACTCCCTGTGCACGAGACCAAAAGTGCCAAATCACTCAACACTTATGTCGTTGTAGCTCCAACACTGAACTACACTTCACCAAACATCCAACACTATGCCTGATGGGATACCCCTTCTTCAATTCCTCTCAACACTTAGGAATTCTGCATGATGCACAAGCTGCTCTACTAAGCTCTGAGCCCTTCCTGCACAATAATCACTGCATAACTTGGAGAACCGCCAATAACCTAAACGTTGCTTGCTGAACCACTGCAAGGTCTCACTTGCCACTAGACCTAGTCACACCATGCTTCCACCCACACCATGCATTACTCAAACCGATCTAGGGACCTACTTTAATAAAACTTCACCATGAATACCTCATTTCATTACAACATGAATGATCTACTCAACACCATTTTTATACAACCAGCACTTCCGAAAATGCAACACTGCCTTCCTTTGGAAACGTAGCCACTTTCGTTGCTACCAACATGAAATTCCAAGGTTTCTCAAAATCACAACACTAATTATGCCAAGGGAGAGCCACTTTTTCCACTTCATGGCTCGAGTATCCTTTTAAAATCACATCACAAACACTGTAATTCAAGCATTTTCAATGCATAAGATATATCTACCACTCTTGTGAAGTCGTCGCACTACTCAATGCTTCCGCATCTATCAATTTTTCGAGTTACTTTGCACTCTGCACCTCAACTCTACCAAATGCTATCCATTCGCTCTTCTCTACTTTGGACTAGTTCTGCATCAGTTTTCACGTGAACTGTCCACCTAAGTGACGTTACCCAGCCACACTACATGATTCCCTCTCACCTCCACATTCTAAGTTCTAATCAACACTGGTTTTCTTCTCCCACAAAGCCTCTAGAAACTTGCACTGGCCTACTTTCATTACACAAGTGCCAACCCTTGACACCTACATGGGTCTACAACACCCTTATCACCGAATGCCATGCCGACTTCGTCACAACTACATGACTCCTTCCTCAACAACCATTGGTCTAACTCTGAGAAAGTTCACTGGCTACATTCATTCCACTGTGACATCAATAAGGCTCAACTAGCCCGATACTCCGCTGGATCACTCTGATCTGACGCCGCCGTTTGGCCCTACACTAGTCTTCTTCTTACATGGAACAACATTGCTCCTCTTGATCCAGTTACATTGGCATCCCACCATCTAACCACTAACACGTTGATTACCAATTGTCTCAAGACTCAACCACCTGTTCTAATTGGAACAACAACTAACTCCCACAACACTACTACAACTCTGCTCAGCCTGCGCATTACGTTGGGCGCTTCAACCGACGCTGCTTGACTTACAAACACCAGTCTACTTCTACATTGAACAAATTTGTTCTGCCTAGCCCAACTCTTTTCACACGTTGGAAGCTCCTTTTGCCAACTCTAACATTGGTTTACACTCTACTTTCCAACTCCATCACACACGTTGGGTACTTCAACCGACGCTACTTTACTCTCACACATCTGTTTACTTCTGCTCGTCCCAATTGCGTTGCATTAAGTTGGGTGCTTCAACCTGACGCTTCTTTACTTGCACACATCCATCTACTTCTGCACATCCAAACTATGTTACATTACGTTTGGTGCTTCAACCTGACGTTGCTTTACTCACACACATCCATCTACTTCTACTCGTCCCAACTGTGTTGTTGTCCCATCCTCTCCGATCACCAACAAGTTGATTGTATTGGCTCCCATGTCTACCAACTCATTCTTCAACCAACTCCCTCGACACTATCATTAGAAGCTCCTTCGCCAAATCTCCATGTTGGTTTACACTTTGCTTGCCAACAACTCCACACTTGCTGTGTGTTCGAGAGCACAACTCCATGCTCCAGCATCAACTCCACTCTGACACCAGATGTCGTACAGTGTATCAAAGGGAAACACATCCTCATAGCTCTGATAACATCTACTGCACTACATATCAAAGAGAGCAACACCACAAATGCTCTGATACCAGTTGTCGCATTGAGTATCTGTGAGAGCAATCCACATCCAAAAACTCTGATACCAGTTGTCGCATTGAGTATCAGTGAGAGCAATTCACATCCAAAAGATCTGATACCAATTGTCATGCTGATTATCAGTGAGAACAATCCACATCCAAAAGCTTTGATACCAGTTGCCGTGTTGAGTATCAATGAGAGCAATTCACATCCGAAAGCTTTGATACCATCTGTTGCAGGGCTAGCGAACAACAGAAGAAACTAACCCCTACGCGGCACTGAGACGTTGCCTTTTTCACTTGCCTTAGAGGATCAAGCTACTCCAGTAGTCCTAGACTATGCCTTAACACACCAACTACCATTCCCCACAACTTCTCCTTTGTACACAAGTGAACTCTTTAAACACCATTCATAGTTGCCCATACAACTGTTGCAGGAGATCGCTCACCAAATACCACGGCTACCCATACAACTGCCGAGAGCTCTTAATATGCCTTCTTAGTCCACCTGAGGGAATGGTAGTTGGTGTGTTAAGGCGTAGTTTGGGACTGATGGAGTAGGTTGATCCTATAAGGCGAGCGAAAAAGGTAGTGTCTCAGTGTCGCGTGGGGGTTAGTTTCTTCTGTTGTGCGCTAGCCTCGTGACATCCCATGCGGGTGAGGTACTCTTCTTCCCTCAGCTCAATCCCAACATAGATCTCGCCACGATGCCATGACCTTTAACACAGTCGTGCCAGTCTACAAAGATGGAAAGCTTTGTAGTTCTCTTCGTAGGGATCTTTGGTGTTGGGACTTGGGTGGCAAAACAGTCAGCAGGTCGGGGTGAGTTGGAGACTCACGCCCGGGAAGGACTCGTGAGGAAGACTTCCCCCGCTGGTGCACAAAAGGTGACTGACACGGAAACTCAGGTATAATCATGGATGGATGACAGGAAGGGAATGTGATGTTCCTTAACGACATTATGTAGAATAGTTGGGTGTTCGACGGTGGTCCAGCCAGAAACGTCATAGAGAGAGCTGGTTCAGTGATGGGTCAAGGAGGTAGGATTTGTGCATTCCCTCAGGCGGACTAAGAAGGCATGTTAAGAACTCTCAGTGGTTGTATGGGTAGCCATGGTATTTAGTGAGTGGTCTTTTATAACAGTTGTATGGGCAGCTGTGAATGGTGTTTAAAGAGTTCACTTGTGCGCAAAGGAGAAGTTGTGGGGAGTGGTAGTTGGTGTGTTAAGGCGTAGTCTAGGACTTTTGTAGTAGCTTGATCCTCTAAGGCGAGTGAAAAAGGTAGCATCTCAGTGCCGCGTGGGGGGTTATTTTCTTCCATTGTATATATATATATATATATATATATATATATATATATATATATATATATATATATATATATATATATATATATATATATATATATATAGATTGAAAATAAAATGTCAATGGGTACTCATGAAGAAAATTTAGTACTTAATTGGAAGTGTTAAAGAAATTGTATATCATATATAAAGAGGACGTTGGTAAACATGTTGGTAAACATGTGTTAAGAATATGCATATATAATGCAAACTAAATGTTAATGGGGTACTTGTTAAGAATATTTGGTGTTTAGTTGGAGGTTTTAAAAGAATAATACATATTTCCTTTCTTTTAATGATTAAGTTTTGAAATTCACTAATTAATATTTTTGTAATTTGTATCATAAAATTACAAACTTGTAATCTCATTTGTAGAGTGCATGTACAGGAATGTCAATATTTGTTCTCAGTTAATGGAAACATGTTAATGTTTAAATTTCCTATTTCACTTTGAAGACAAAATTTGGAGAGGGCTGCAATCTCCTTATGAAATGAATTACTTTAATTTTAAACATAATAGATGGCAAACCCTCTTATTTTACCTTTAAAGTTTGGCTTCTTAAAACCTTCCTCTATGTGTTTGAATGTCTTAGATTTTTGGTGTTTTCAAAATAATTATGAATTAATTAGTCAAACTTGGGAAGCAGTGAAATCAAATTGAAAATTTCCAAGGATGGCTTTGTGATTCTTCCTCCCACCATCACCAAATGTTCCTGACATAACATCGAACAAGATTGAAGAAAATTACCATTAACTTGGTTCTTACATGTCAATATCAATGAAACCTCAAGATAGGTGTCTCCAAATAGTTCACTATCTTCAATATCATCACCACCACAAAATATTTTCTTGTAATGAAGAAGGGGTTGCAATCTCAAAAAAGTTGAAATTGGCCTACAAAAAGTTTCAAGTTTGTAATCACTTGATCTATCATAAAATATCTATTTTTTAAGTGATCTGAATTTAGGACTAAATGAGTTTGGACACAAATGAGACATTGCAACACTATGTTGTTGACATGTTCATTTGGTCATTGATTAGAAATTGTGCTTCTTAAGCACTAGTTTTGCATGTGGTTAGAGTGTTAAAGTAGGGACGGTAAACCAAAATATGTTTTTGACTGCAACACATATGCAACTTAAGTCGTAGTGTGGTAAAACTATTTATCACAACATCTCAATGAAAAATAAACCAATTGACGTGCTTTTAAACACTAGGACAATTTATATGGACTCGAATGTACACTATTTTTCAGAAAACGTTTTGACCATCTCATTTGAAATGAGATTATCATCACTAACACTATTTATAATGACTACAACATTTACCTCCACAATGGAAAATGATTATAAATAGATTCTTTCTGTATGTGGGTGTTTTTTCCACTTTCGCCGGCTTCGACAAAAATCTCTTTATCAAGAAGGCATCTATGCACTATAACTCTTTTATGAAATTAATTAATTTAATACTTTCTATATCTACATGTGTAACATGGTTGCTAACATAATTCCTTCTCACACCATTATTCTGATATGGTTGCAGAAACTTGAGCACCAAATGTCCAACTTCTCCACATCGAAAACATGTATGTGGTGAATCCTCTACCTTTTCCACATCATCTCCTTCTGAAAGAATATTTCCCTCTAGCTCTCTACGCATGAATTCAATCATGTGAGGTACTTGCTTCAATTCCTTGCATTTGATATGGATTTTTAATACACATTAATATACCTCTGCACAAGAACTTTCCCTTCATTCACATGTAATTCTTTATTGTATATAGCATAACCTTTTCTCTTCCTTCATGCACACAAATAGGCTTGTTCTATAGACTTTAGTCTAACCATGCCAAACTCGCCTCAAATGAAAATATGAAATCCATGTATATAACACGAGACCTTTTTGTACAACTTTCTATGTGACCAACGTGAATCATTAGGAAATTAAATTATTCTTATAGTCTTTAACACACCTCCTTTGTCACTAGTTTAGCAAATTTTTAAACAATCTCAATTGATAATTTACATGCAAAAACTTTTCCTTCAACTTAAAGACGTTTTTTTTTTTCTAGGTTTAAATCTTCTCCTTTCCTTTTCTCCCTATCATTCTAAGCATGATCCTACCATAAAGATGCATGCCACTTCAACCTTGTATAAGAAAAATGAACCTCCTTAGGGTCCTTAATTGACTCATAGTCAAAATATTTCTCTCCATTAATGATCCAATCAATCAGATCCTTAGGACTCAAACTCTTCTTTAATAATTTGGAACACCCCTATGAGATCTCCCTATAATCCTCGAAATAGTCTTTAGATATATGTCCTCAAGTTCTTCCAAATATTCATATCCAACCTCCAATGTTTAAAGTCTTCATCAGCAATTCTTCGTTGAGTCATTTCCATAACTTCAAGACCCTCATTCAGACCTCTCATAAGATATGCTAACTCAATCTCCTATTGGTTGTCGAATTCCCATTTCCTTCATGTGGATACCTCTATGTGCAATCTTAATTTCCTCACATGCAAAAGAGTAATGAAATACTGCAATTTACACCTTCTACACAACAAGATAATTACTAGAAGATGCTTACAAGCAATTTCTACTCATACTTGCAATATGGAAAACAACAATATGATAATCACTCAAAGGACTTAAAATTCTACCTTGATACTAAAATGATGTAGTCACTATTATTGGGTCACATAAAGGAGTGTGTTAGACTACACAACCCACATATATATTCTTAGAGAGACACCTCACACATGTAAAATCCCTATATAACTTGAAAAAAATAATAAAAAATTGTTATAATAATCAACGACGAAAATATACAAACTCAAGCATAATGCATTACAATGATTTATATTCTTATAACTATAACTCCACAATATCCACCATGGGATGCAATTCCTAGGACTTAATCATAACTACATTCGTAAACTTGCAAGACTATACTTAAGCCAGACTCACCCCTTGATAATGGAGCTTTAATACAATTATTCTTAAATACTAGCTACTAAGAGTCTTCTTGATCACTAGCTATTCTCAACCTTCTCCAAGTTTTGGCTACTTCATACATTCATTGCTCCCTCTATTTATTGAATCCAAGGGGATAAATAAAGTTAATTACCTATGCAAATAAATATACCTTTGAAAATATTCTTTGACTTGATTAGATTATATTTATTTAGACTAGCCGATCATCAAGTAATAATTCATTTGGGAATTTTCATCCTATCGAAACATATAAGATTACTTGGTCATTTAGTTTTGAAAAAAATAAAACAAGATCCACATGTCTAGGTCACCAGTTGTTCGACACTATGATGGGTAGGTAAAGATACAATATTATAAAGCATATTAAATCACAATGTGTGTGAATGAGAGTTCACATGGTGTTCATGCCAAACCCATTTAAATTCCCAATGTAATAGGCCTTTAAAAGGACAGGGGAGAGAAGATATGTGAACATAACGAAAATGTACCAATAAGAACCTAATAATTGACAAACACACATGTATCTTAGAAAAATGTAATTTTATAGCTAATAACCATTATGAAACTAAAAAATAGGTATCTATTAACATGTAGGTTATCCATTCGCCTTTGTTCACGAGGACCACCTGATAATCCTAAGTGTAATTCAATTTTGAAGGATGCATACCTTACCCCTTGAAGGGTTATAACTTGTGACCCCTCTTTCGAGAGTATATGATCCTAATAATTAGGCCAACTCCTCAGGGGAATCCTAGAGACACACTTTATATTTGATAGTAATCTACGATCGTCAGATAATATTCTAGCAATGCCAATTTTTCAATATTACTTTTCAAATTATTGATAACACTACCATTAGTATAATACTCATAAAAATATAAACAACACATTTATTTTGAGTTTTAAATATATGTTAATACATATTAATATAATTTTTATATAAAATCCATATAAAAATGATGTTTTCGTTCTAAATATACTTCAAAGAGATGGCTATTTAAATTTTTTACAAGTATTTAAAAAACGTGTGTAAATAGATGTCAAATTCACAACTCCCAAAAGCCATTTAAGGACAACATTGCATATTTATTATTGACGTGTCACCAAGGATGAGATTTGATGACTGACCCCACCTATGACGTCAAAAGGTGCTAAACAACCCATCCATCTCTGTCAAATACCTTTTCTTTATTAAATAATAAAAAAATACATTATTTTTCTTAACTGTATTTATGAATGAGGGTAAGTTTCAGGTATTTTGATATAAACATATTTTCAGCAAAGTATGTTATTTAAATATCTATGTAATGTTGCATTTATATTTTTATTGAATGTATTCATAGTGATAGTGGCGGTGTTGCCATATTCCTTCACGTCAAATAGGGACGGGTGGACTATTTTAGGAAGTGTAAAATACAGGTAAAACATGCCAAAAAAGGTCCAACATCGACGTTAAATCTTAGCTTTGTGTGTCACAATGAGCTTTCTTAGAACGTACACGTGCCCATAGTAAAATCTAAGAAATTGCTTGAATCTTGTGGATCGAATTGGAGGATCAATTTATGTTGTTTGAGGTTGACGTCTAAAATTTAAAAGGGGGTGATTCCCAATTATAGAAGATACCTCATCTTTGCATGAGGTCAACTTTATTGTCACCTATTGCGAGTAACCTCATAATATATATTAATGTTTATATTTTTGCTTTTAATAAGTTGGCATTTATTGTACCCACGTGTTGATGTCTTCGCTACATTTTGTTTTCTTCTACATTTCGCATAAGGAGGTATTACGCCTGGAATTTTAAATTATCTCTACCTGTCAAATCAATTTTTGTTGACCATATAGTTATTTTATATAAGTGTAAATCCCAGTTTTTTATATTAATTTTTATGATTTCTTCCTCTAGATTTGTACATCTTCATATATTTATAGAGGACTATTTAAAAGAAATTGATTATTTTGTAAATTTTTAATTTTTCAATTTTTATGGTTACTAATTTTTTAATTGGTATATATGGCTCAAATAAAAAAAAACAGTCCACAGTAAGTGAATTTCCATCCCTGAGTATTACTTACATCTTGTGGACCACTAGGAGACATGACTATGTTTTAGACATTACTTTAAACAATTAGATTATGTTTTTTTTTTTTTTTTTTATGTTAATGAGGTAATATGATTTTCAATGCAAGTTTTGTCTAAATTAATATATAATTCGAATAGATTATATTTCTTATCATAAAGAAAGTGACCTTTCTATTAATATAATGGTTAGTTAGTTACGGGATGTTATTCTCTTCTCCTTGTTCATAGTTTTATAATATTAAAAAATAAATTTTCGTTCAAATGCTTATGTATATTAGAATTGCTTAGATAACATTTTAAAACTCCCTCATTTAAAAACAACAGTCCAACATCTAACATTTGGTTGCTAAGATTCATTCTTGACAACATATAACTTTATAAACCATGATCCTCATTTGCCACTTCCAATAGTATGTTTCAATTATAAAGGAAATAAACAACGTGGGGTGAAAACTGTAACTCCACTATAACCTTGTATTATTTTACAAGTTTCACAAATGTCTGCATGTTGAGAAGACAAGTCACAAACACTTGCTCAAGGACTGTGTCAAACTCTTCCACAAATCTTAGCATGTGATAGGTCCAACTATCTTGCAAATCATCAAATCTCTCTCAAATCAAACAATGTGAAGAACCCTTTCTTGTATCCCAAATACTAGTAGCTAGCTCGAATCATAATGACAACACCAAACACATAACAAGTTTTCAACACTCACTAATATAATGCAAAAGCTAGCCAATGACTTTAAGTGACTTTAAAAGATTAAAAAGGAAAGTAAACATTGGCCAATCATAATAAAATAGCAGAAACTATTCTTTTCAAACAAACAATAGAAATTGGCATAACACCAAGCCTAAAACAACACAAAGTCAATTAGGAGTCAATAACATTGTGGAACCTATCTTTGTTAATCCACCACACTTTTTCCTACATGTGGCCAACCCTAGAATGTTTAAAAAAATCAAGTCAAGTAAACTGAAATAAGATTTCATTAAGTGATTTTCGTAAATGCTTATTTATTTCTTCATATCCCCCTACGGTAGTTCCATGGCCTCATATATAAATCAAATGAAGGCTCTTCAAAATGATTCCAAAATATAGATTGTCATTAATTGCAAGTTTTTTGCAATTTGTTTGGTTATTAAATAGTTGAATTGAATTGAATAAGTTCAATGTTAGCTTGTAATTTTTATGAAGTTTCACAAATGTCTGCATATTAAATATTACAATTTTCGTGCCAACATAATTTCCTTTATCTTTAGAGTCATAGTTCAATTCTAAAGGACATGAAAAATTCATGAATTAGTTTTCTTATGAGAAAAATGTCACATTGAAACTTTAACTTCATTGTAAGCTTGTATAATTTTATAAGTTTCATAGATGTATACATGTTGAATTTAGATAACCATTTCCTTAAGGAACAAGTCAAACTTTATGGAAAAACCTAACACCTGCGACAATTCTATATATCCCACAAATCACCAATTCCCTGTTTGATCAAACAATGTAGAAAAACTCACACCTTTATTCCAACAACTCAAATAACTTGAATCATAATGACAATGCCGAACATGGGTTTGAATGGGTTTCAAACACTAAGATAATGGAACATCTAACAAATGAATTTAATAGATTACAAAGGAAAGTAAACATTAGCCAATTAGAAATAAGCAATGTAAAATATCCCTTTCAAACAAACAACATAAACTACCATTGAACACCATTCATATAATACAATAGAGCCAATCACGAGTCAATAATAAAACAAAACCTATCTTTTCTTATTCTACAGACTCCATACACTCAGTCGTACCTACACAACTTATCCATATTTACTATTTATACCAATTAATTATGTCAAGTATGAATTAAGATTGATAAACCATAATAATACTCATCTTAATATCAAATTATGTGTATTTACACAATAATAAACATATAAGATTTTTTCTTCAATAAGTGGATAATCCTATATTTAGGAAATTGAAAAACTTCTTTAGAAAAGAATTACTATAATGGATTTTAGAATTGAAGCACGTGAAAAAATGAACAATGGATTCAATTGAGGCAAAACACTTAACAACATAAGTATTAGAGAAAGAAACCAAGTTAAAAAAATTATGTTAAAATCTTGAAGTTAAGAAAACTAGAAAAATATAAAATGAAGTGACTATCATAAATAATTATTTATTTCTTCAGATCCATTCGATAAGGTCATGAAAAAATATCGTTGACATAATAAGAAAGACATGTAATTTGATTGGAAAACATAAACTTTCAAAATACTTGAATGGATGTGAAATAAAGTATTTCTTAACCTATGAAGATATCTTCATTGATTTTATTGTCCACACACACACACACATCCCCAGAGTGGGAAAGCTTCTCCTGCCTTGAGATTCGTTTGTAGTGGGATTTCGCTCTTATAAAATCTGGGCAGAGCTCAGTGTTTCTTTCATAACCCCACTCAAAGGAAGAGGAAAGATGGGCACAGTCTGGGTTTTGCTCTGTGTTGCTCTGAGCTTGGGTAGCTTTGCGGGCGCGGGGAATGAGAGCGTCTCCAATGGAGGGCTGGAGATGAATTATTACAGAGATTCCTGTCCGCAGGCGGAGGAGATCGTTCAGGAGCAAGTCCGTCTGCTCTACAAACAGCACAAGAACACTGCATTTTCTTGGCTCAGAAACATTTTCCACGACTGCTTCGTCGAGGTATGTATTATAATCTAGGCATAATGTCTCTGTTTTAGTTCTAGTTTTACACGAAAATGTACTGCAATTTGTGTAGTCGTGCGATGCATCTCTTCTGCTGGATTCGACGAGGAAGAGCGTGTCGGAAAAGGAGACGGACCGGAGCTTCGGCCTGCGAAACTTCAGGTATCTGGATTCGATAAAAGAGGCGGTGGAGAGGGGAGTGCCCCTGGCGTGGTATCGTGCGCCGACGTTCTGGTTCTCTCGGCCAGAGACGGGATCGTGTCTCTGGGAGGCCCCCTACATTCCGCTCAAGACAGGCCGAAGGGACGGGCGCAAGAGCCGCGCTAATGTGTTGGAAATGTACCTCCCCGACCACAACGACACCATTTCCACAGTGCTTACTCGCTTCAAAGCCATCGGAATCGACACTCCCGGCGTCGTTGCCCTCTTAGGTAAGCAAAAATACAGGGCAACTTAATTTCTCATATTTCTGCATTCGAAACGCCGTATACTCATCGCCGTTAGCAATGCAGGGGCGCACAGCGTGGGGAGAACACACTGTGTGAAACTGGTTCACAGGCTGTATCCGGAAGTGGACCCAACGCTGGACGCAGGGCACGTAGAGCACATGATGAAGAAGTGTCCCGACGCCATTCCAAACCCTAAGGCGGTGCAGTATGTTCGCAATGACCGCGGCACGCCCATGAAGCTCGATAATAACTACTACCGCAATCTCATGGACAATAAGGGGCTTCTCATTGTGGATCAGCAGCTCTATGCAGATCCGCGAACCAGGCCTTACGTGAAGAAGATGGCCAAAAAACAGGACTATTTCTTCGATAAGTTTGCCAAGGCCATTACAACACTGTCTGAGAACAATCCGCTCACCGGCACCCGTGGGGAAATCCGCCAACAGTGCTTCAGGGCCAATAAGCTCCACCTCAATCAAAAATAAGGGCACAAATAGCTCTGTGCTATGCCGTTCTGGATAAATTATCTTCTTTTGCTTTTCCTGTTTGTGTGTGTATTTACTTACATCATGTTTTGGATGAAAGTGTGACAGTGTGTTTTGCTTCCAAAAGTTGCACTATTGCATTTCAGAAATTTGACGGCCACCTATGCCTGTCAAACAATTCTTCAGTGGGTAATTTTTTTTGTTTTTTAAGTACTTATTGCCCTTTCACATTGTGCCCGGTATAAAAATAATAAAATCACTTTCATTTAATTTCAATTTTTTAAATTATATGTATAGGGATTCTACAATGGTTTCTCGATCATTCTTTAATATTGCCCTTTAAAGTGTGTTATGTAATATTTCTGTTTATTTTTATAATTTTTAACTATGCCAATAACACTAATAGTATGATTGTCCAAACTTTTATCGTCAAAGGTAAACTTGAATGCGATATATCTTACCGCATGTTAAAATTTGATATTCTTTTTAAAGATTATTTTTAAGTTATCAATAAATAGGAAATATGGAAAGAATGTAAAATTATTAGTATTATGAGTAAAATTAAGATAAAAGTTTTGAAATTAATATCTACATTTTTCAAGTAAATATTATTATATCTTGATATAATACTATATATGTGTCAAATTAAAAAATTTAAAAGCGAATAAATAAAATTTCAAAAATTTGTTTTCAGAGCACTCAAATACATGTAAATAGTTGGTAACTTTAAACACTTGTGCAATATAGAAATAAGTTTTAAATTTGATGTATATCGTTCAACATTAAAAATTAATGTTATAATTGTGACTTGCAACATTGTATGGATCAAGATTAGTGATAATTTTAATAAATAATATAATATGGCACAATGGCATCTATCTCAAGGTTAAAATGTTAATGGATGTAAAACTTTAATGAAGATCCAATAAGTTTTTTTTGGTCTTCTGCATGAACAAATAAAGTCAATTTTCTCGGTCAAAAAGGTCAATATCTTTCAAGTGATTGTCAAATTTAGAAAATGTGTTAAGTAAACTCGTAATCGCAAAACTTGATACATAAGTACTAAAGAGGATTTGGGGCATTGTAGAAAATTGTGCATATGGTGCAAAAGGGGGTATTTGGTATTTAGTTAGTATTTGTACATTAGATAGAAAGAGAACATTGATAAGCATGTGCCAAAAATATGTATATATGTGATGTACATAGAATGTCAATGGGTACTTGTTAATAAATATAAGAATATTTGATGATTACATGTAAGTTTCATATATATTGTACATCATATATAAAGGGGATGTTGAAAAGTACGAGTTAAGCATGTGCATATATATGATGCAAAAAAAATGGCAATGGGTAATCCTTAAGAAAATTTAGTACTTAATTGAAAGTGTCAAAGAAATTGTATATCATATATAAAGAGAACGTTGGTAAGCATGTGCTAAGAATATACATATAATGCAAACTAAATGTTAATGGGGTACTTGTTAACAATATTTGGCAGATTAGTTGGAGGTTTAATAAAAAACAGGTACATATTTTCCTTTCTGTTAATGATTAAGTTTTGAAATCAACTAATTAATATTTTTGTTATTTGTATCATAGAGTTACAAACTTGTAATCTCATTTGTAGAGTATATGTAAAGGAATGTCAAAATTTGTTCTCAGTCGAATGGAAACATGTTAATGTTTAAATTTCTCATTTCTCTTTGAAGACAAAATTTTGAGAGGGCTACAATCTCCTTGTGAAATGAATTACTTTAATATAAAACATAATGGATGAAAAACCCTCTGATTTTACATTTAAAGTATGGCTTCTTGAAACCTCCCTCTTTGTATGTTTGAGTATCCTAGATTTTTGGTGTTGTCAAAATAATTATGAATTAATTAGTCAAACTTGGGAAGGAGGTGAAGGGTAAGTTCACCAAGTTGGGGGGACCAAAAAGGGATCTTAAGTGGATGCATTTTTTTGAAAAATAAAAAACTTCAACTTGTATGAGTTTTTTGAAATAGTTACACTCAAATTTGGAAGATGTTGTATAAACATGAATCGTAGCATTTTGAGTATAGTTTCTAAGCTACTAAATTTAATTGAAAACAGATAAGTTTAAGGGGGTCAAATAACTAAAATACCAACAACTGCTCATGTTTTTGTTAAAAAACATAATAGAGTGACTTTCGTGCCCCCACCATTTTTTTAGCATTATTTAGTATTTTTGAAAAAAACCCTTTAGTAGAAAGATAGCTTGGAGCATCTAGTTTGTGCTAGAATTTTTTTTATATTTTTTAGCGAGTATTTATTTTTAATGATTTTTCTAGCACAAACATTTTAAGTTTTGAAAAATAACGGAGCTCTGACCGTGCCCCCCCTAACTACCTCAAAAAATATCGAAAATTAGATTATTTTTTTTTAATATGTATAGAATTAGGCCCAATTTGTGCTAGTATATTTTTTTTTCAATTTCGATGAGCCAAAAAAAAATACACGACAAAAGATAGACATATTTAAACTTCAAAAAAATAGCTATAAAAAGGCATAGTTAGAAAATAAATAATATGGAAACCTTTTATTAGTCAAAAAAATTGAAAAATTATATTTTTAGAAAGAAGAAACTTTGCTCTACCTTATGGTATATTTTTTTATAAACGAATCGATCATTTTATGTTGATTTATCATGGCAAAAGTGACATTTTTGCATTTTCCTACAAAAACACGATGTTTGTTGTGTTTTTTGTAGGTCCATGCCTCAGGCTTGGGGATCCAAATCGGATCCAAGCCTAGAGGCATGCATTGGAAAAAAGAAAAATGCAAAACACATACACGTTATAACGCATACGTGCTATAACATGTACGTGCTATAACGCGTACGCGTTCTGCATAGTATAGACATTATATGTACTTTTGGCATGCTTCTATTTACAAAAATAAATGTTTAAGTATATTTATATTTTATTATTTCTTATACTTTAAATTTGTTTTTGTAAATATAAAAAATTAGGGTCACTCTGCACCTTATGGAACTAGTCTCACAGCTCATGAGTCACAGTTTAGGAGATAGTTTTTTATAGTATAATCTAGTAAGTACATAAGTAATTTTCAAGATTTCAATATTCAGCCTAAGGCTTTTAATGTTTAAATTCTACAATCAAAACCCTAAACCATATGTCCTATGCCCTAAACCTAAACCCTAAAACTTGAGACATTAACCCTAAACCCTAAACCTTGAACCTTGAACCATGATCCCTAAATCCTAAACCCTAAACCCTAAACCATAAGCCGTAAACCCTAAACCTTAAACATTTAGCCCTTACTCGTGAGCCCTAAACCCTAAGCCATGAGCCTTTAGCCTTAAGCCCTAAGCCCTAAGCCCTAAGCCCTAAACCATGAACCATGAGCCCTAAATGCTAAACCCTAAACCCTAAATCATAAAAATCTAAATCCTAAACCCTAAACCCTAATCCCCTAGGCCCTAGGCCCTAAACACTAAATCCTAAACGAATCCTAAACCCTAATCCTTGAACCCTTCACTATTATCCATGAGCCCTAAATCTAAACCCTAAACCCTAAACCATGTAGCCTAAGTCATAAACCCTAATCCCTAAACCCTGAGCCCTAAACCCTAAACCCTAAACCTTAAGCCCTAAATGTTAAATCCTAGAACCCTAAACACTAAATCCTAAACCCTAAACCCTTAACCCTGATCCCTAAACCCTAACCATAAACCCTGAAACATAAACCCTAAATCCTAAACCATTAACCTCTGAACCTTAAACCCTGAACCTTAAACCCTAAACCTTGCCCTAAACCCTAAACCTCGAACCATATTTCATCAATATTTCCTAGTCTCATACCTAGAACCATCATTGAGTCTGATTGTATAACTACCTTGTTTATGAGAGGTGGGACAAGTAACTAAATGGATATGACATCTACCTCGTGCCTTGCAATGCATATTACACATCTCTGCCAAACTTGTTTCTCCCCACATATACTTGCGCTCTTGAATGTCAATTTCTTCACACTCTGAAACAAATTTCACATTTCTCATATTTCCACGTATGGTATTATGCAAGTAAGATGACCTATTGGAACCTGGAAAAAATAACCATCGCAACAAAAAAATTAATCTAAAAGGAAATGGAAGAAACATTGAGAATATACCAATGCGAAAGTGTAGGATCATAACCAAATTGCCTGTAGTATCCTCTCCTCTGGAGAAAGAGAAATCTCTTCTGCTATTGGAATGGAAAGAAAATTTGACAAAACTTCCTGAAGTGTTCAAAATAAGCATATCAACAAGGGTAATGGCTAAGAACACAAAGGGGTTATTAATCACCTAGTAAATCTTTCTTGTTTAGTTATGAATGGGAGTTAGCTGGCCTACGACTTAGTGACCTTCCATTCATTGATAATTCCTTCTATGATAAACCCATGGATGCTTTCAAAAGTTCCTTCAAAACACATAGGGGTATTCATCAAGCCTAGTGAAGGGTGTGATGTGATTTCCAAACAACTTGAAATTCATACAGATTTAGAGTCTATAAAATGAATTTACAAATATCTCTATAATTATAAATGGAAGCTAAGTAACGATGTATCTGTTATCCATATTTCACCCCCGTGCCAAATATTGAATCGACCATGATCTCGCATAAGAGGAAACAAAGTCAAATGACAGATAGAGAAGGTTTCTAAATGAGCGCCAGACTACCGTGTGTCCCAGGGAAAAATTCAACATCTGGGCCTGAGTCAAAGCCAAAGCGGGAATCAGAGGAAAGGGCAAAAGATGAATCGCGGACCCGTAGGCTTGATTTTGTTCCAATTTGGTTGCCACGTGTCTCGATATCAAAAGGTAATAAAAATTGCATTATAACCCAAAGGAGAGGTTAGAAAATCTCCACAAATCCTTCTATGAACAAAAGAAGAAGGGGAGGCCGCAAAACAGAAATGTCCCACCTTTTACAATGATCCCCGACCCTTCCTTTTTATAGATCCAACATAGAGGGAAGAAGGAGAGAGAAGCGAGGAAAACTAGTTCAAAGCTCAACCACTTTCATCAATTCCTCTTGCAAATATCCACCCCAAATCTGTCGTGCCTGCATCAATTACTTATTTGGTGCCTTGAAGGAGGAGGAAACGATGGATCAGATTGAATTTGATCTGGTTGTTGGGGGCAAATAGATCCTGTATTAATGGCCCGAAGATGTTTCTTAATTTTTCCCCACCTAACCTCTCCAAACTTAAAGTTTCAGATATCCATGGCGTAGACAAGGTCGATATCTTTCCAACGGTGCCAGATTTTCCTGGATTTCAAGTCCCGAGTCGAAAGATATGCCCATTTGAAAATTTGAATCAGGTTCGTACAAAATGGTGGGAACCAGCTACCAAAATGGGCCTCCTTTTGAAACCAGACACGTGGAGGGTTGACACATGTTTGAGGGTAACCTCTGTATTTTGCTTTTGGAGTGGTGCACGGGGCTGACAAATGGTTTCCTCTACGTGACTTGCTCAATCTCTTCATGTTTTTTGGCTAAGTTTATTGCTCGGTGGGCGGGTCATATATCTAATCGGGGGACACGCGGAAGACCTAACACTTGTTTGGAAACCTTCCCCAATTTTGTTCCTGAATTAGCGTCATGCTGACACTTGGCACACCTTCGCTGGCCTATCCCAATGCTCTTGACTATTCAACCCGACCCTGTCCCTTTACGAAACCAAACGCGTGGAGGGCTTCGCTGCTCACTTAAAAACCCACTTAGGATTTTTCCTTTGAAGGAGCAACAAGTTGACACGTGGAAGCCTTAGCAGGCTCTGGGAATTTTTAACGACCTCTCTTACTTTTTAGAACCCTAGACAACGTGGCGAGCCCATGATCATTTGGGTCTCTACTTTTGGATTAACTTTTGGGGATTCACTGAGCTGACGTTGTGGCAGCTTCTGCTAGCACTTCTATACTTAGTCTTTTTGAGGCCCGCCCTGTCCGCCTTTTGAATTTTAGTCTGTTGTTTCTGCATCCTCTTTGGGCCTAGGACACGTGGGGGGCCTGACACTTGTTCGAGTCTCTCCTTTTGGATTCAATCTTTGGAGGTGTGCCGTTTGGACACTTGGCAGCATCCACTGTCTCCTCCATACCTAGTCATTTTTGGGCCCGTTCTGAACTGTTTTAGAGCCCGAAGACTTCGAAACTTTTGCCATTTCTTCTCTTTGAGCCTCTCGCTTCTTTTGACACTGTTTTCTCCATCCGCGACCTTACTATTCCATTTCTGAGCCTGCCTGTAATCTATTTTTTGGATTTGAAGCATAGGTTCACTCAACATAGCCGTTTCTTGAATTTCTTCTTGTGCGAGGTCATTTGATCTTTCGCAGGTCCCTGCCACTCCATTGTAGAGTCTCTCTATAACCTATTTGCAGGATTTGAACGTGATTTATTTAGCTTCCTTCTGTGTGGGGGGTTGTGGCTGATCCAATATTGCCGGGGGACAAAATATGAATAACAATGGCTATAGGTTGAACATGTCTATATAGGAGTTGGTAAAGGATACTTTGAATGCATCCACCTGGTCACATCCTATCATCATCTTGCCTCTCATCCTATGATTCAAATGTGGCTTATGTAATTTTTTTTGGATTTTTGGGGGAGTGACACAATCACCATCATTAATATGTGATTAATTATGGATAACCACAAATTTAGGATTCAGGATGGAAATTTAAAATAAGATATGATCTAGCAAAAGATAAGTTTGATATAATTTAGTCCTTCTCCAAGACAAATACTCATCCATTAGTTTAAAATTTTTAGTATGATGTTTGATCCAATTTTTTTTTGTATGCTAAGGGTGGTGGTTTATATTGTGTAGACCTCATGATTGGGTGATGAGGGAATGCATGACCCACTTAAACTCTATAGGGATTGATTCGACGAGGATGATGAAATGCATAAATTTTATACCTTTCATGGACTCTACAATACCTTGCTTTGCTGCAACATAAGATACTTTTAAGTAGGGGAAGCGATTAAATAACATTTAAGGAGTGAAGGGGGATTTTGAATTGAAGATAGTTAATACATTTGTTTATATTTGTTAGTGGTCTGTTCTATAACCGTTTTTCCCACGGTTGCCTCCCTCTCGGCCTATATAAAGGCGCGTGCTCTGTATTCTTAAGACATAGCAATACATTCATTCTTCTTGGAGCGCCTATCATTGGTTTCAGAGCAGGTGATGCGTGAAGGAGGAGAGCAGTTCGTGGTTCCCGCGTGAAGAAGACTGTCCTGCCGTGAGAGGAGTCTCAGCAAAGAACAGGAAGACTGTCCCGCGTGGAGGAAGGAAGACTGTTGGAAGACTGTCCCGCGTGGAGGAGACTGGTGCCGCGTGAAGGGAGCAAAGTTGCCTGTCCCGCCGTGGAGACTCCTGTGCGTGTTGTGAGAAGTCCTGTGCTGGTGTGAACTCTTGTGCGTGTGGAGGAGACTGCCGCGTGAAGGAGGAGTGCGCCTGTCCCGCGTGAAGGAGGAGTGTGCCTGTCCTTCGTTTGCGAGGAGACTGAGACCACCATTTCTTTGCTGTGGAGACTGAGACCACCCAATTGCTGTGAACCTGTGCCAGACTGGAGCAAAGTTTGTTTGCGTGTTGGATCCTTTGCTGGTGTGAACCTGTGCGTGGTGGAGAGAAGAAATCTGTGCGCTGGAACGACCAAGGGAGACTCGTGCACTTGCTGGCGTGGAGGTGAATCCAACGTGAAACCCCTGTATGTGTGAGCAAAGCCGGGAAATTACAAAACTGTGTGTGCGCGTATGTCTCAAATTTCTGATGCACAAAGCACCGCAAGCAATGCACCAAATATTTGGGCATTGAATGACAACGAGGACACCACTGGGCTGTTCTTTGCCTTGGTCAACGAGCTACACAACACTGGTAACATTCTCTTTGACGAGATTGTGCGCCGAGGACTGTTGGAATACTTTTGGTTCGACGTTCGATGTCAAGCACGGCAGATTCGTGCAGAACTTGAACGTGGTTATGATGCAGATGACGAACGCGAAATAGAACGCCCACAGGAGCGTCGGCGTCTCACTGCACGAGCCTATAGAGCCCATCTTCGGGACAGATTCCTTCAGTAAGCATTGTAGCCATTTTGAAAAATAAATAAATAAATAAAATACATTTTTGAGTTTTTGAAAATGTCTGCTCCAAAAATATTGCTATCCGATGCCCAACTCTTGAAAGGGCCAAATTTCGCCGCATGGAAAACCAAAATGCGGACGATTCTTCAATTCGAAGATCTTTGGGGGATTGTCTCTGGCAAAGACGCCCCTCCCACAGACGATGATCTGTTGGAAAAATATGAAAAGGCTGATGCGAAAGCACTAATGCTCATCACCCTCAGTCTTTCTGATGAGGTGCAGCCATACATTCGAGAAGCAACTGCTTCTTCTCAGGCATGGAGCGCATTGTGTACCATCTACGAAGCTAAGAATCTGACGACAAAGTTGCAACTTCAGACAAAGCTTCATACGATGAGTATGCATGATGGCGAATCAGTAGAAGCCTTCTTGCGGCGTGTAGCTGAGTTACGTGCAGAACTCTCTGCACTCGGTGAACCAGTGGACGACAAGTTGCTAGTCCCGCTCACCCTGCGAGCTCTTCCTTCACGGTTTCGGACACTGATCACCACGTTGACAATTACTCAACAGGAGGTGAGTTTTGCAACCCTGGTGAATTATCTCCAGCAGGAAGAAGCCATGCAAAATGTACAAGAAGCCTTCGAAGACAAGGCTCTCATCACGAGGCAAAAACATAAGCCTCGGAAAGGGCAATCTGCCCCCCAAAATCAGAAGCAGCATGCTCAGCAGCCATCTTCACAGCGGCCTCCACAGCGGCCACCCCAGAAGCAGCATAATCACAAGGCGGATCGGTGGTGCCACATTTGCTCCACGGATACGCACACGACTGCGAACTGTTATTACAACGGTCGCAAGTATGGAAATTCTGGCGAAGAGAGCACTTCTGGCCGAGGATATTCCAAGAAATCCCGATGGCATGCTCGTAATCAGAGGCAGAAGGGCCACATTGCTGCTCAGCAGGATGCCACCTCCGATGAAGAGGTACCAGATACGACTCAATCTGACATTGTTCTAGTCTCACAGACTTCACAGCCGTCAGAAGATGTCTGGTTGATTGATTCAGGTGCCAGCAAACACATGACTGGCAACAAGAAGTTGTTTCATACTCTGAGTGACCGGCCCACAGGAGATCGGATCACCATTGCAGACAATCAAGAGTATACTGCAGCAGGGATTGGTGATGTCATCATTCCTCTTGGAACACGAAGATGTACACTCACAAAGGTGCTCTATGTTCCAGGTTTGACTTCAAATCTTTTGTCTGTAAGTCAACTTCTTAACCATAGAATGCAGGTTGAATTCTTTGTTGAGAAAGGGGTCAAGTCCTGCATCATTTCCCAGGGAGAGTCAGTCATTGCTCAAGCATTTCTGAAGGGCCGTCTATTTGCACTGGATGCGGTCACTTCATCTAGCGTTGCTCTCTCTGCATCAACGGCAGAGTCCACTGCACTTTGGCACTTTCGATATGGTCATCTTTCTGCCGGGGCTCTGCATCAACTCAGTGCGAAGGAAATGGTAAGAGGGCTTCCTCCACTCTCCCATTCCTTACCTGTTTGCTCAGGATGTCTTGCGGGCAAACAACATAGAGGTCCATTCAAACAGAGCTCTTATCATTCTACAGAGCCTCTTCAGGTCGTTCACACCGATCTGTGCGGACCCCTGCCAGCTAGCTTTCAAGGTTTTGCATACTTTCAGCTCATCATTGATGATTACTCACGGAAAATGTGGGTATATTTCCTTCGGAAGAAGAGTGAGGCACTTGCAAATTTCCAGACCTTCTACCAGCAAGCCACCAGGCAGTCTGGGAAGCCTCTTCTTCTCCTCCGCTCAGATCGAGGGGGGGAATTTGTGTCAAAGAAGTTCTTAGCATACCTGAAGCAGCATGGCATTCAGCAACATTTGACTGCTCCCTATACGCCCCAACAGAACGGGATTTCCGAGCGCCACAACAGGACTGTCATGGAGATGGCTCGTTGTATGCTCTCGACCGCCAAGTTGGAGGATCAGTTTTGGGCAGAAGCAGTCCAGACAGCAGTGTATTTACTCAACCGGGCACCCACGAAGATCTTGCAGAACAAGACACCGGAAGAGGTATGGACTGGTCGTAAACCTTCTATTCATCATTTAAGAGTTTTTGGTTGTACTGCATATATGCATGTTCCAGATAAGAGAAGGAAGAAGATCGATCCAAAGACACTGCCATGTCTTTTCTTGGGGTATAGTACTACCTCAAAGGCATATCGTCTCATGGATCCTGAGACGAAGAAGATCTACGAGAGTCGAGATGTGGTATGTGATGAGTCGTCCTTTGACTCCTTGCCACACAATGGAGATCCAGTACCGACCTCGTCACATAGATTGCTCACACATCCAGATGATGAGCAAGATGATTCTTCTCAGAGAGAAGAAGAGCTGAGTGGAGACTTGTTCGTTGATCTTGGCACACTGGAAAACACATCTTCACATCAGCAGCGCCAACGTCTGAAATGGGTCCAGAGTACTATCAGGGATGCACACCTGAACTCACTTCCTGGTACTTCTACGGGAGTTAGAACACGAAGTCAAGCTAGACATGAGGTAAATTTTGCACTCATGAGTTCAGTTGTTGAGAGCACCGAACCTGACACTGTTCGTGAGGCATTAGACCAACCACAGTGGAAACAGGCTATGGATGCTGAATATGATTCCCTGATTCAGAATCAGACGTGGGAACTTGTCGATCTGCCTCCAGGTAAGAAATCCATTGGCTGCAAATGGATTTTCAAAACAAAATATAAGGCAGATGGTTCAATCGACAAACACAAAGCACGACTTGTTGCAAAGGGTTATGCTCAGCAAGAAGGAATTGACTATGACGAGACCTTTGCACCCACTGCGAAGATCAAAACCATCAGAGTTGTATGTGCACTGGCAGCACAAAATGGATGGAAACTTCAGCAGATGGATGTCAAGAGTGCTTTTCTAAATGGTGATCTACAAGAAGAAGTGTACATGGCCCAACCTGAAGGGTTTGTAGACGAGCATCAACCACACAAGGTATGTCGTCTGATAAAGTCTCTTTATGGACTTAAACAAGCACCTAGGGCATGGTATATAAAAATTGATGATCACCTATTGCAGCATGGATTCACTCGTAGCCCCTCAGATACAAATTTGTATATCAAGAAGGTAGGAACAGAGATTGTCATTCTGGTTTTGTACGTAGATGATCTTGTGATCACAGGAAGTTCTGACAATCTTGTAGATGATGTAAAGAATGATCTGAAGAAATCCTTCGACATGACTGATTTGGGGCTACTTCACTATTGTCTTGGCTTAGAGATATGGCAGAAGAAGAATCATATCTTCGTCTCCCAGATGAAATATGCCAAGACACTCCTGGAAAAGTATGGGATGTCAGATTGTAAACCAATGTCCACACCTATGGAAAAAGGTTTGCAATTATCTAGATTCCAGGATTCACCACAGGTAGATGGCACTCACTACAGGCAGCTTGTGGGGAGTCTCATTTACTTGACTTATACCAGACCAGATCTTTGCTTTGCTGTGAGCTATCTCGCCAGATTTATGCAGGAGCCGAAGAAATGTCATTGGATAGCAGCAAAGCATGTGTTGAGATATGTCCGAGGTACAGTTGACTTTGGTCTGGAGTATCAGAAGAACACTCAGTTCTTCTTACAGGGATATACAGACTCGGACTATGCAGGATCCGTTGATGACAGGAAATCCACTTCAGGATATGTTTTTCATCTCGGGTCTGGACCTATCTCGTGGATCAGCAAGAAGCAAACTGTTGTTGCTCTCTCATCCACTGAGGCTGAATACCGCGCTGCACGAGGAGCTGTGTGCGAAGCAATTTGGTTACGTCGCATTCTTGCAGATATAGGGATTCCTGAAGAGAAACCTCCCATCATTCACTGCGACAATCAAGGTGTGTTGAAGCTTGTGAAGAATCCTGTTTTCCATGAACGAACAAAGCATATTGAGGTCGAATGTCACTACATTCGTGAGCAGGTCTTGAACCACCAAATTCAGCTCCAGTACTGCCCTACTGATTCTCAGATTGCAGATATTCTCACCAAGCCTCTCGGCAAGGTGAAGTTTGATTTATTTAGGGGGTACATTTGTAAGAGCAATGTATTAAGGGGGGGAATGTTAGATAGTTAATACATTTGTTTATATTTGTTAGTGGTCTGTTCTATAACCGTTTTTCCCACGGTTGCCTCCCTCTCGGCCTATATAAAGGCGCGTGCTCTGTATTCTTAAGACATAGCAATACATTCATTCTTACCACCTAACAAGGAATGCCACGCATGCAACTGGCAACAAAAGACAAAAGAAAGATGGTGTAGTGCCCACTTCCCTTCAACACTTTTGATATTGATCATGATACTGCTGACTATATTATGGACATTATTATAGTTTTGATTTAGTAGGGTGTTAGATGTCAGATCATGGATTATTGTTGACTCTGATTCATATATGATGCATGATGATTGTTAGAGACATTTTATATAGATGTTGACATGCTGTTGGACATGGATATATATATCTTATATATATATATATATATATATATATATATATATATATATATAATGGATGTTGTTAGGACATGTGATTTTTAGATATTTTGAGTAGATCGAGAAAATTGAATTTAAAATTGATGATTATATAGTTGCTGATGAAATTGTAAGTGATATTGTTGATTGTCTAGGTGTTGTTGTGATTCATATATATATTGATGATTTTGAAATTATATTGTATTCATTTGAATGTTCTCATATGGCCATGAGGCCGAAGGGGTATTTACATTGTGCAGGTTAAAAATATCACAACAAACACTGGGGGATTAGAGAACCAACCACATTGAAATTATAGATGAATTCAACAAGGTCACCATGGCAACTTGTATTGTTCGTGTGTGTGTGTTTGATTACTAGGGATTCCCATGGGGGGAATCACCTATAAATGTGACCAAGGGTTATGTGTATTTATTTATTTGGTTCTTTTTTTATTGATGTTTGTATGCTTTTATTAAGTGATGTGTTTACCCCTTTCATTATTTAGTAATTTGTGGTAAATTAATGTGAGTAAACATGTTGTTAAAATTAATTAATCAAATTAGGACATAAGAAAGTAATTAATAGAGTTGTTGGCCTAAAATTAAAGTGTTGTAAGAAATGTGTAAGTGATCTGTAAATTAATTTTAGAGTATGAAACACTCCACCTCCTTTTGAAATTCGAATTTGTCCTTGGAGGCTTATTTTGGAAGCTTAAGGACAAGTTAAATTTGTCCCATACCTCTTAAATTTGTATGCCAACCTTACCTATGGTTGGAGGGTTTAAATCTAGCCCTTCATTATGCATTTTTGTAAGTCAAGTTGTATAATTTTATTGCACTTTCTTACATGCTTTCAATTTCAGTCCTTATGAGGTGTGGGTTTGATTTGAGTGTGTGAAAGTAAAACTGTCATTTATTCAAGGAGGGAGGATCCTACTTATTAATTGTTCCTTGGAGATTTAACTTGACTTATGATTTGGAGTTGAGGATGTGTGATGTGTAACGCCAACTAAAAACAACCCACTTGAGACCCAAGAATAACCTAGGATCGGTTTGAAAAATTCTGGAATATATATTTTATTTTTAATAAGTCTACAACCAGGTTACAAGACAATAGTTGTCACTAACAAGTCCAGATCAATCCTAATCCACTAGAATATAACTTTATTTTATTAACAATTATTATCACAAGGTCCAGTTAGGTTCAATTAGGTTCAGAGGGTAATTCCTCACCAGGTGACACAAATTTATTGTTAGAAAGTTCAATTAGGTTCAAGATTCCTCAATACCCAATCTCTAATAAGAAAAGATTCAAATTGATTTTTTCTCAAAATTAACACATCCAAAATTTTCTTAAATCATTTCCATTGGATAGGAAATTTCCTCACCTTTCCAGTGATATAAACAAGTCCTCCTAACTCCTCATAAATATCAAGGTATGGGCCGGCGGGCCTTGGGGTGAAAATTTTCCCCAAGAGCGGGACTGTGGGATGAGGGGAGAAAATTTGCCCCAGGGGTAGGTCTGCAGGCCACGGGGAGAAATATTTCCCCTCGGGAGGGTTTTCAGGCCGTAGGGATAAATTTTTCCTAGAGAAGGAGTTGGGTCGGCGAGGATGCCGCGAGAGATGTTTTGGCGAAACCAATCCCAGCATGGGGCTAAAAGCCACCTGTTCCACCCACGCTCCCGCGAAGGTCTTGCAAGAACAAACTACAAGGGGTACACGTGGCGCCTCTTAAGCCAAATAGTGAGGAAAGCGGGGTGGCAAGGATCCTTTACACCCACGCTCCCGCGAGTCCGCAAGTCCACAAGGGACACGTGAAGCCAATGTGAGGAAAGCGGGGGTGGCGGGGATAGAAGAAATTTAATGCTAGAAGAGCGAAAAGGGTAGAATTCACCTGCGTCTCCGCCAACGCCTTGTAATGCCATGTGGAAGCTCCTGATTGGCTGCAGGAAAAAAGTAGAAAATTTTCCTAATTTTTTTTCCAGAAAACGCAAAAGGTAGAAAGGAACCCGCTCCTCTGCCGATGCCTCGCAACATCACGTGGTAGCCTCTGGTTAGCTGCGGGGGGTGGCAGAAAAAATTAGGAAAATTTTCCCAAAAAATTTTCAAAGTGATAAGTTTAAAAAGGCTTTCGCCCCTTCGACAATGCCTCGTGCTGCCAAATGGCAACCCCTGAGTGATTGCGGGGTGGAGATCAGAGAAAATTAGGAAAATTTTCCCAAAAAAATTTCCAAAGTGCTAAGGAAAAATTCAGGCCGTAGGTCCGCAAAGGAAAATTTTCCCAAACTTTTTTAAAGGCGAAAATTTAAGGATGCTCCCAATCTTTAAAAATACTTTTACAGTCGAGTTTAAAGTCCATCTGTACAGTGCAAACTTGTAAATTTTAACTTATAATATTTGTTCAATTTGATATTCTTTGTCTCTCAACATTTCAAATAGACATGAAGAATTGTTCTTAGATGGATTTAAGAAGAATTTCAAGATTCAATTTGTCTGATTGATTTGTAATTTGAAAAATTTACATTTCTTAACAGTAAAGCAACTGTAAGAGGGTTGGGCCCATTTTTTGCAAGGTTTTCTAAGAAATTTTCTTAAGTGTTAATGTCTAGATGAATTCGTTTAGATCTTATTATGTCCAATTTAATGTTTCATTTGTTATTTATTTGTTGTAGGTTTGGTCTATGTATTTTGGATTAAATAATTGCCAATTTGAAAATACAAAACAAAGATCAAATTTTAAAGCGTCTATTTGCCATTTTCTTCTTCCAAGTATTACCATACGTTCCAATTCCAGTCTAATACATTTAGTTGATTTCAATCAAACTATTCATAACCAAGATGAAATTCTGATTTCAAATTTTACGGACATTTTAAAAGACAAGATTTTGTATTTTTCTCACACGCATTTCTTCCTTTCAAACAGAGACTTCAAATATATTGAAATGATTAGATTCAATATAAAAATGCAATTTGAGAAAGGTAATACATTCATTTATTGATTCCAAAATACAACTTACAACTTCTTTCTTTCATTCCTCAAATTCGTTATATAGAATTACAATTCATTCTTTCAAAAACAAAAAATTCGGAGTATATCTCTTTCACATTTCAATTTACAACTTCCATATTCAATACAACATATTTCCATTGCAAAACATATACGAGTTCATCCAATTCAAGTGGGAAAGGTTACAATAAGATTTCATTTCACTCAAGGGACTATCATAATCTTGTCTTCAGGTTTTATATTCTTAGTCTCCTTGGAATTTTGCAACTTATATAGTCATATTTCTCATTCTTTTCCAAATTGTGATCTTCAATGAGAGTAGGGGAAAGGCAACACTCTCCACCAAACTTGAGATGACCTATAATTACATGTACAATAGGAGAAGCCATCATTCTTCACTGGCCCCCGATCCCCAACCACAATGTAATAAAAGCATTATGATAACCAACTCATGAGCAATCAAGTAGTGCTGTCCACAAACTACACAAGCAACATTTATCACAATAAAAAAATACGTCCTTAAACAGAATGTAGTTTAAAACTACATGTCCTCATCTAGGATCAAGAATCATGTAATTATACTAAATGATTTTTCCAAGTCTGAGTGTGATTTATCCAACCTCTGAGGGTTAACCTCATGTAGCTTGATAAAAATAATAGTAGTCTAACTATATAATGTTTAATGTACCTAGCATGGTAGTAGTGATATGTGGTGTGCCTAAGCAAGATGAAATAACCTTTTGTTCCTTAAAACCCTTAAATGCTTGGATTACTTTTTCTCTATCTGAGAGATGGCTCTATGACCTTTGCATGCATGGAAATAGAGGAAGTTAGGATATTTTACTTAATTAAGTGCTTCAGATATGTAGTAGGGTCTTAATTATTTGATTTGTATTCTATTTGGGAATATTTAGAAGAAGTTTGTGTGATTTTTTAATTCTATTTAAAATTCAATATTATGAGATATCTTGGTGAATTAAAACATAACATTGACTTTATTTTATATCATTTTATAGGTGAAATATTATAATAAGACTGGCCCTAGGAAGACGAAACAAGCCAATAAATATTTTCATATACAAAATAAACCTAAAGAGAATGTCAAGGTGTAGGTCCAAATCAATCATCATCACATCCCACATGCTGATCTAATTGTCTAAACCTAGATAGGAGGATTATGGCGCAAAATGAAAAGTTGTGTAACAATGTAAAGTGACAATTTACTTATTTGATTTAATAATATTTCTTGAATTGACAACAAAGCAAAGTGTAAAGTTAAGCAAGTAACATAAGAGCTATAGAGATAAACTTAGTGTATTTTGAATCTAATCATTTTCCTTTATAAAGGATAATAGAAAAATGTAGCATTGCAAAAAGACAAGATAACAAATTGTCGAGTCTATACAAAATCATTATTTTTTCTATAAGATGATTATCCAAAAACTAACCATTCTAAAATGTGCATTTAGAAGAATGCACATCTAACTTGTCATACTATTACTCATATTCTTCATGTTCATGTTTCTTATATTTGAAATTTCCATCCTACTCTTGTATTTTGACAATTCCAATTAATATTTCATATGTTTTTACTTAGGTATTAAACAATTGACTACATTATGGAAACTTAAATGTATCCTTGCATCATATTCTTTAAGATTTTTTTTTCATTTGTTTCCATTATGGAATTATAATCAATTTTTGATCCATTACTATATCAAGATTTATTTAACTTGATAGGGTTAGGGAGCCTAATGGGGCAGATCACTTAAACAACAAAGGAATAAATTTTAATCAAATTTTTTTATTTGTTGATTTAAAAATAAAGGATTAATTCGCATTTGCAACTCCAATAACAATAGTTACTCTATTTATGTTCATGTTTTGACTTCTAGAACTTGACACTAATTAGGACAAGTAGTTTCCACTCATGTTCATCTATTACAAAGAATGTAATGATCATATACTACTATAAATCTTGTTTACTACTTTAACTATGTTCGAATTCAAATATCTTTGTTAAAAAGTGACTCTTTGTGAATAAACTAAAATGCATATGGTGATATCACATACACAAGACTCTACTAACATGTCAAAGATAACACTTTTAAAGTTTTGCATTTGTATTATTTTTATTATACATGCAATCTATCTATTTTACTTAAAACATTTCATAATCCCACATATTCAACAATTTAGGTCTGTAGGACATTTTTATGTCCAACAATTAAGGTCTGTAAGACATTCTTATGTTCTAAATGTACTTATGCCAACATTTGCATACTTCACTTAAGCAACATTCTTATGGATTTTCATTCCTCACTTACCTCACTAAGAGAACATTATTATGGATTTTTATATTTCCTATAGCATTTCCTCACCACAACATGGCCTGGTAAAATATGTCATTGCCAACTACACTCATTCCTAGATTAAAAGTGTAAATTTACTTCCTATGAGATTTCTAACTGAATAATCTAATTATTTATTTAAAACATCACTCAGGCCCCTATTATTGCCAACTCCACTCATTCCCAAAATCAAACTCATAGAAACATTATGAAAATAGGATATTATGTGTCCATTAAATGGCCATGCTAACAAAATGTTATCTACTCAAAACGAATAGTTTTTGAAGGTTGAGTAAAGAACAACATGAAAATACTGCGCGCCTGTCTTCATCAATTTCTAGTTGAACATGAAAATACTAACGGTGATGTATCTGTTTTTATTCATAAAAGAATCTTCATATAATAAACATTTCCGAAATATTCCGTCATGCAATAGTTCATTGTTTTTCATTATCCAACACTATTCTGTAGGGGAACACACATGACTCTAATGTAAATATCTACTTTTACTCTTAAAAAGAATATTCATACATTTTTATCATTCAAACATAACTCATGGTGTTTCAATATCCTATAGTATTTGAAGTCATGTGATTTCCAATATGCTCTAATTCTATAGCTGTAGAAACGAAACCGTTAGGCAAATTAAATTTTTTGAAATATAATGAGTAGCTATAGAAACGAAACCGTTGCAAATTTAAAAATTATTGTAAGATTCAATTGAAGATTTTTTTTTTCTTTTTCTTTTTTAGTTTTTTAATAGTGTTCATATATACCATAATAAGATTTTAACGGTTCATACTATGCAGTTTTTTAAAGTGAGAGTTGTGTGTGTGTTTTTTTTTTCTCAAAAGTATTTGCTGGTACGGTTTGAATAATAACACAACTTGTAATGTCTAAATCATAGTAGTTGTAAATTTGTTTTAATATATAATTAGTTTTTTTTTAAGTTGTGCATTTTCATATTCTTTTCTAAAATTAAAAAATTAATTTATATACAAGCTCAAATTTAATATAAATAAAATTGATTTTATCTTATTTTAAGAGAACTTTATTAGTAATATTTCATTGTATTTATCATGTTAACTTATTTTACTTCTTAGTTTACATAAAAACTTAATTATATAATTAGATTAAAAATAGTATATTTAAATATTTTTAATAACAAATAAATATATAAAATTATTTTAATAATAAAAAATAAAAAATTTAAACTAAGAGAATATCAGAAGTATTATATATATTAGGGTACAAAGAGAAAACAAAAAAAAACATATAGGAACTAGTGGATAACCATTTGATTTGAAAAAATAAATAAATTATTCATCTACAAATTTATAGGCGTTGAAACCCATAATCATTCACTAACGAGGGCATCCCTCATTTCTTAAACCAATCAATATTATCTTTTTGAAGTGTATATTTCATACTTCATCTTAATATTGGGTGTTGTTAACACTCAAAACACAAAACAATGAAATGTGTCAAATGTAGTGTTTCATTTTTTTAATGAGTATTGCACACTCATTGGGCACTAGATTACATAGATTGTCAACATCTTTGCTCATACTTAGGAGGAAATATATAGTGAATTTACAATTACAAGTAAGCATACATCTTGACCTCAACCATTTTGAATCTCTGTGTCAGGTATCTCCAAGCCTTGAAACTTAGCAAGACTTAATCCCTGGTGGGCTCATTGAAAGCCTAACAACATCACCAATAGACTAAGAGCCATTTGATACAATGTTTCATATTGAATATTATATCAACTTACACACACACACACACACACACACACACACACACACACACACACACACACACACACACACACACACACACACACACACACACACACACACACACACACACACAAAGACCAACATGGCACTTCTTATGTTCAAATAAACAATTCATTGTACATAAATGTAACAAATTATAGTACTTTCATCAGAGTTGCACAACAATGTAAATATTTGTATTTATAAATCAAATCCTTTGTAAAAATAATAATACCTAATAGCTATTTTAAATATCATACTCATTATATAAAGTTTAAATAGTTTATTTTATATATTTAAAATAATGTAAATTTACAAGTTATTTTATTATGCAATATAAAGTTCCAATATTAATATGCAAATGTAGTTAATTCGCCGGAGGCTTCCACATTTGAGGATGCACATGCTGGAATATGTCAAATTCCAACAACTTTTCTCGGCTACCCTTTTCAAGCTGCACTGCTTTCCGACTTCTCTTTTAATTCTGGGAGAGTGACATCCTCACTACTTCATTTGCTAACTACTCTGCCATACCTTGTCAAATTAGGAGATGGAGGATTTCAATATTTGGAATATCTAATTCATGACATAAGTCTCATTCGAAATTGTTTCCATTGTTTACTATTGACTATCTCATTCAGCCAAAAATACAAAATATCCATTGTTATCCTCCTCTCACACGGTTGAATTCGTGAAATATGCAGTGGGGAAAATGGAGCATGAAAACTCATACTGTGTACGCCCCCAAACACACAACTCTGTTATGAAATATCAAATTTATTCAGAAGTTAGATGCAAAAAGTATTTCCCTCTTCATCCAACTCTTCTTCCATAACCACACTTCAACAATCCTCTTCTAATGATGATAATTATTACCCTCATCCTATTCCATAGTGGTCTCTTTATTGAAACTATTTCACCAAATGCAATCAACCGGTGTACCAACCTGATCAACTGGCTCTGTGCGGAATGCAGTTTGGGCATATCTCCCTTTAGAACCTGTAACTATAACATTTTCCAAAATTCATACTTCCATAATGCTTCGACGGGTGCAACGTCCTGTTAGAAAGATTCTATTGTTGCACAGGTTGGTTGCATGCTAGCAATGGTAACCGTATCAGAATGGAGATATGGTAATTGCATTTAGTGAAACAATGTCAATGCTGCGTGAGAAAGCCCATGTCTTCTGTTGTAAGCACAACACCAGTTTATACAATGAATACAAATGAATAATACTTCATTACATTCATTCGAGAGTGTTTACAAATATATAGGATTATGGACGTCTTATTCTTAAGCTCAAGCTTCCTATAAACTCTCAACTACATAACCACCCTAGAATCTCTCATACCTATTCTACGGGTGTTCACACAACTAACCAATATTTGTCCAAAACTATTTACGTGTGTGGTTATAAAAACCATTACAAATATATAAACTATTATAATGGAGCACTATTAAATAATTATTTCCTAATATTCCCCCCGTTAGTGCGAACATGGGGAAAACCTGCATTTGTACTTGCACCTGCTCATGATCTGGGGATTTTCACAAGATGATCACAAACCTCAAGGATGGTTTTACGAATGGTTGACCAAAAAACGAGAATGGTGGTTTTGTAATTGGTTTTACCACAAACCACAAGGTGATGGTTTTGCGAATAGATTACCAACAACCAAGAATGGTGATTTTGCTATTGGTTTACTACAAACCACAAAGTGAAGGTTTTCAAGTGGTTTACCTACAACCACATCATTATGTGCCAAGTGTAGACACCTATAGTTTGGCCAATGCACTATTACGACTAATATTGCGCTAGTTGTGCTTTTCCCTGCAAACCGACGATACACTTCCAGTTCGACCTATCTAACTTTCTTCCTACGACATCCCTTTTGTTGTTTTTCCTCTTGTAAACCATTTTAAACAAGCTATAATAGCTTCGTTCTAACTACATTAGCTTCTTACTTTCTTCCAGTTCACTTCTACCACCATTCCTGGCCTATCAATCCATTCCATTGGATTGATCTGACCCTTCAAAACCCTCTCCAAACCACAATCACCTCCTAAACATGTTTAATTAAGCTTAAACATGGTTTGTCACTCCCTTAAACCTAGTCAAAGTAAGCTTTGACTTGTTAAAAGTGTTTTTTGGAATTTAGTGTTTGTCCCACATGCACTCAAGTTTCCCATTTTCCCAAATGAAAAACTATATATAGGGCTAGACCCCTTCTCTCAATTTCAAGAATTCCTCCTTTCTTCCTAAGCATAGATTATAGAATTTTGCATCTAGGTTCTAGATTTCATTTCTAAATTTCATTTCTAGTTTAGATATTGAGCTATTTACTTCATTTTTGGTATTGCTAATCTAATTTATAGGGTAAAAGGGAAGAACCATTGGCTGAAAAGCCTATAATGGGGAGATCTCTTTCTCTTAATCACTAAAACTAATTGCTTAGGGATTACTAGGTTCATTATTTTAAGCTTTCAAAGAATAGAGGTAGATTTTAATTAGCTTAAATTTGAGTGTTTGTTTCATAATGTATGCTAGTCAAAAAATCAAGATAATCTAAGATACTCATTGAGGAAACCATCAGTGTTAACATTGGTTCAGATGATTTACCCAGGATGATCAAGTTGGGGGCTTCGCTCTCAGCTCAGGAACATAAAACCTTTGTGGAACTCTTAAGAGAATACATTGATATTTTTGCATGGACATATTCAGATATGCCCGGCTTGGATCCAACACTAGTTGTACACAACCTTGTTGTGCACCCAGATGCCAAGCCCATTAAACAGAAATTGAGGAAGATGCATCCTACAGTTGCACTTCTTGTCAAAGAAGAATTGGAGAAACTCTTGGCTGTAGATTTTATCAAACCTATTGATTACTTATATTGGATCTCCAATATAGTTCCAGTACAAAAGAAACCCGTTGGCATTAGGATTATGTACTGACTTCCGTGACATTAATAAAGCATGTCCTAAAGATGATTTTCCTTTGCCAAACATAGATATGATCGTAGACTCTACCGCTGGCTATGATATGCTATCCTTAATGGATGGATTCTCGAGGGTATAATCAGATAGGGATCGCAGAAGAGGATCAGCACAAAACTACCTTCATCACTCCATGGGGAACCTTTTGTTACAAAGTCATGCCATTCAGACTCAAAAATGCTAGGGCTACTTATCAATGTGCTATGACTGTCATTTTTCATGATATGATGAATGATATTATGGAGGACTATGTGGATGACATATTAGTAGAATCAAAGAGCAGAGAAGAGCACCCAGAAGTGCTTAGATGTATCTTTCAGCGCCTCAGGGACTACAAGGTTTGTCTTAATCCTAAGAAGTGTGTCTTCGGTGTATTATTAGGAAAACTCTTAGGATTTATAGTATCACAGAGAGGGATAGAAGTAGATCCCAGCAAGGTCACTGCTATTACGGACATGCCTCCACCCACCACTCTTAAACAACTCAGAAGTCTACAAGGAAAGATCCAGGCTATTCGCCATTTTATTTCTCAGCTTGCGGATAAATGTCATCCGTTTACACATCTTTTGAAGAAAGATGTTGCTTTCAAGTGGGGGCCTGAATGTCAGAAGGCATTTGCTCTACTCAAGAAGTACCTGGTAAATATACCTGTGCTGATGCCCCCTACTCCTGGAGAGCCTCTCCTTTTATATATTTCTGCTACCCAATTCGCTATTGGTGCACTGCTTGCCCAATATGACCTTGGCCATAAGGAGAGAGTTGTTTATTACCTTAGTCGTACATTGATTGCCTATGAATTGAATTATCCACAGATTGAAAAGGCCTTCTTGGTAGTTTTCTTTACATTTTAGAAACTCTTCCATTACCTCCTTAACAATAAAACTAAACTTATTTCCAAGGTTGACCCTCTTAAGTACCTCTTATCCAAACCCACCTTAACAGGCCGAATGGCTAATTGGATCATTCTTTTGAGTGAATTTGAGATAGAGTTTGTAAATCAGAAGTCCTTAAAAGGAAAAGTATTGGCAGATTAGTTGGCAGAAGCACCTTTACCAGGGATGGAGCCTTTGTGTCTGGATCTCCCAGACGCATCTATGATGTATATCGAAGAATCCACGGAAATGGCAGGTCCATTTCGATGGATCATTTACTTTTCATGGATCAGGAGCAAGGAGTGGTGCTTATTACTCCCACAGGAGATATTATACCAAGGGCATTCTGGTTGGGGTTTCCTTTGTACCAATAACATTGCAGAAGTATGAGGCACTCATTGCTGGCCTCAAGCTAGCTATCATTTGGAACATCAAACAGCTGCGAGTTTTTGGAGATTCTCATCTCATCATTAAGAAGGTCAATGATGAATACAAGGTTAAAGATGAAAAACTTATTCCCTATAAGAAGATGGTTGAAACCCTGAAGGAATATTTTTCACATGTCATATTTAAACAAAAACCTAGATCTCATAATAGATTTGCGGATGCCATGGCTACCATCGGCTCTCTCTTGTGCATCCCGCCTGAAGAGAGTAAGATGCCTTTCTTTGTGGAACACTTACAGATGCCTGCATATGATATGCCTGAATCATGTTTAGCATGTGAGGTTGTTGGTCCCCTATCCCCATGGTATGACCCTATTTACCAATACCTACAAGATGGAACCTTCCCACCTGACATTACCCATTCAGAGAAAAAATCCCTTATCCACCGCATTTCCGTTATACCCTCCTAGGAGGCACCCTTTATCATCGTGGCTATGACATGGAACTTGCTTCGCTGTCTAAATGTTACTGATTCAGTTCACGTGATTAAAGAGGTACATAGTGGTATCTGTGGGGCACACACTAGTGGCATGGTGCTAGCTAAGAAACTGTTGAGAGTAGGCTACTATTGGCCTACCATGGAATCCGATTGCTGCAACTTCATGAAGAAATGTGAACTTTGTCAAAAGTATGGTAATCTCATACATGCACCAGCACAGGCTTTGCAGCCTATTGCAACGCCTTGGCCTTTTTCAAAGTGGGGTTTAGATCTCATAGGGAAGCTCCACCCTTCTTCATCAGATGGTCATACACACATCATAACTACCACCGAGTATTTCACTAAATGGGTGGAGGTTGTTCCTCTTACCTATGTCACCGGTGCACAAATATCCAAGTTTATCATGAACCATCTTATATGCCGTTATGGTATCCCCTCGGCCATTGTCACTGACAATGGTAAATCTTTCAAAAACAAGACGGTAAAAGACTTGTGTCAACGCTTTCATATCCAACTTAAATGGTCCACCCCCTATTACCCTCAAGGTAATGGGAAAGCAGAGGCTACAAACAAAACTCTTGTGTGCATTATGGAGAAAATGGTCAGTAAAACTGGTCGTAATTGGCACTTGCAAATCCATCCCGCCCTCTGGCTTATCAAACCTCCATCCCGCACCCCTACTGGTGCGACCCCGTATTCACTTGTCTATGGCACTGAAGCCATCATACCTTTGGAAGTGGAGCTTCCCTCCCTGAGAATATCTCTCAGGGACTACCTCGATAAAGATGAAGACTACAGAGTTGCTCGCCTGACAGAGTTGGAACTGTTAGATGAACGGCGTATCAGAGCGCTTAATCACCTTAAAGTATATCAAAATAGAGTATCCAGAGGATACAACAAATGCATCATTCATAGGGAATTTGATGTAGGTGATCTCGTACTGAAAGAAAATCAGAAGAATACCACCAAATATAGGGAAAAGAAAGGTAAATTTGAGGCCAATTGGCTTGGCCCCTATGTGGTGACCGCTAAATATGGATCAGGGGCATATAGACTTGCCTATTCAGATGGTGAAGAGCTTCCAGAGCCCATGAACACCATTCACCTCAAGCGCTTCTATGCTTAGGCATGGCTGGAATATTGAGATAAGAAACTAAAAAGTAGAAAACAAAGAAAAAAACAAGCAAAAAATTGAAAAATTGAGAAAAAAGTAAAGAAAAAATAGGTCGTCCTCATGTGAAAACCACGCAATTGTGGCGCAGTGGGCATGTCCTTTTGTGAAAACTAGTTTCCGGTGCTCAAGGAAGGTTTCTCGTACACAAGTCACTCTTGCGACAGGATGGGTAACTCTTGCCACTTGCTAAATTCTATAGTACCCTGGCTAGGTCTAGGGATCTGACCTCAAGCTCCCTTGCAGGACCTATGATCTAGTTTACTTACGCTATATCTATGTGTGAAGGATGTGGCCTATTTGTATATTCCCACATCACGTTGGGGGCACATTCACATTCCACTTCATTGTACGCTAACACGTGGCATTTGACCCTTTGTATATTCCTACATCACGTTGGGGGCATTCCACATTTCTTTAAAGCTTGTACATTGCTTTCAGAACATGACCTTGGAAAATACAAAAACATTTAGAAAATGATACACAAAAATCTAAACATCTAGAAAATTTCCCTTTTTAGGGATAAAGCTACATTCATCTCACAATGTCATCTTAGGGAAACCTAGACAACAATGATGAATGCAGCTACGAAAACTTATCTTTTAGATAAACCCAAAAACATTAGAAAATATGTCAATGTTGTCCTGCAAAAACAAAGTGGTAGTTAGATTGCTTTTAGTTGTTGGTTTGTATAGTTTTGGTGTACTTAGCTTGTTGTGTTGTTCGTTCTTTGAATGATTCTTTGCTTACATTATGTTAGATCTTGTTAGGTTTAATTGTGTGTTGTGCTGCATTGATTGTTAGGACTGTTATGCTTGTAAAGTAATTGTTGTATATTTCTTTGATTGCTATGTGCATCTGTTGGAACTCATTTTTTTACTTGCTTGGATTAAAGTGTTAGGGATTAATCTTCATTTTTTGCATTGCATTGTGTTGCATGTGTGTGTTGGTTTAGTTTTGTTAACTTTTACTTGTGTGTTTGTTTAGCATAGTTGTTTGTTATCACATCTATCATATATCATTTCATCACATTTATCACATCATTTACTACATCATATATACAAAAATGCTAAGTATTACATCATGCATGTATGCTAAGCTAATCATCACATATCGTATCATCAATGGGGGCAAGAGGGGTTGCATATGATCACTAATCTATCCCCCCCCCCACCCAATATCATCTAGTATCATCCCAAAATACTAGCCATATGGAATCAAACATCTCATAAAGTGAAAAACACATGATATCAAATACATGAGTATATCATCGCTATGAAAGAAAAACATGTACATCTCTACATTTGAACATATGTCACATACATGAAAAGAAAAAAGATACAACATGAACATCAATGAAGCATAATGACCATGACAATATATCAATGCATGACAAGATATACAAGAAAGTGTCCATATGGTACATGTATAATAAAAATCTATGTGTCAAAGTCTGGTATATACAAAATGCTCTGTCCATCTGCCATATAAAAGGGGCAGGGATCAGATACTAAGCCTGCATACAGAGGCATGGTGGTACATCAAAAAGTACCTACATCGATCAAAATCAAGCCTTCATCTAGAGGCATCCACAAAAGAATCTAAAGAATCTATACATAGGTCAAAACCCGCCTTCATAAGAGGCATATACATCCAATACATACATATATATCATGGCATGAGTAGGAGACTCAGCCACAACTCTCGCCCTCACCGGGGCTGCTGGGACCATGTCCTGGAGGACAAAATAATGGAGGCTGTGATGGGCCTACCCCTGAAGAACCTGCCAACTGTGAGGGAAGACCCTGTGTACCCCTTTGCTGTGTACTCGGCTGTGTGGCCGGCTGCTGTACTAACCTGGCCGAACCTCCATGATCTAGAGCCTGTGTGGCTCACATCAAGCTGGGAAAAAGGTGTCACTCACTCTACTGCTGGAACTACCCAGAAGTAGGTTGTCCTGTAATAAAGAGCCTTTCCTGTGGCCCTGATAGTGTCACATATCAAATCATCATCTCCTATGGCTAAGGCTGCCTGTAGGGCGGCATCGCGCTCACCTATCAATTGACCTCTATTAGCATCAGCCTTCCTAGCAGCAGCGGCCTCTCGATCCCTCTCCAGTGTAACACTCTGTAACTCGACATGGGCATGGTCTCTCTCCATCAGATAGGTCTGTCCCTCGGCCTGTGCCTGATCATGCTGAACCATGATGCTGTGTAACTGGCTCTGTACCTGGCCTAAGGCACCCACTAACTGAGTGCCCTGCGCTACCAACTATGTAATCTGACCCTGCCATATGGCCCTACCACTATCCTATAACTGAGACCTAGCCTAGTCTCTCTTCTCAGTCAACACCTGAACCTATGCTCTAGCCTGATCTCTCTCTACGGCCACCTAAAGTTGTACCACTATCGTGGCCTGTAACTACTGCTGTAGTGCAACAAGCTGTCCATCATCACCACCCCCTGGGGCCTGAGGAGGTGGACCCTGCCATGGTAGAACCTGCTATAATGGGACATATATGCCCACTGGAATGCCTACTGGAGGCAACAGACCAGCTGGGGCCTGGTGTGCCTATCTAGGTATAGGCCTAGGACCTTGTGCCTATGGCTGTGGGGCCCTGACTCTAATTCGATGTTGTGCATCGGGGCCACCCTCGTCATCTGAATCATCATCATCAGTATCACCTCTGGCGCCATCGTCATCACTAGGTGGCCCCACTGGGGGAGGCCTCACGCCTGCCTCATATGCTTGCCCTCGGAATAGTCAACCTGTGTGGAATCACGCCATGATACCAGGGCGTGTACTTTGCTATGCACCCTGGATCTCGCACCTGCCTCAAAGGTACCCATGCAATAGGTATCACATGTGTAAAACTAGCCCAGGCTCTGTCAAAGGCTATCTATGGCCCCATGTCAAAATACTCACGTGCCCTCCGCACATACCACATATCGGGCCCTCGGAACATCCTATGTGATGCCAAACTATCGCTGACATCTATCAACCTGTAAAAATCCCGCATATAGCTATGGCTACCCATGATAAAGTGCTCTACTCTAGCTATGGATAGCTCTTGGGCATCCTTTGGCCACTAGAAATGTCGATACGGCCTCCATACCATGGCCACCTGCTATAGGTCATCAAGCTCTCAATGATAGGGATAGGGATCATCCCCTATAGGGCCGAACATCATCCCCGACTGGGACCCAACCCATGGTAGATGGTTCCTCTAGAGCCCAAACTCTCAGAATGCCTAAGGGGTTCCCGATAACAATGTGATCCCAGGCCCATATCATAAGGAGCCTAGCCAGGCCTACCATCTTCTGATGGTAGTAGGTGATAAGATGCAGATCCCAGTAAAGATGTGCCAGAATGCACTAGCCCCAGCAATAAGTCTCTCCCTGTATCAATCCAAGAATCACCCCAAGTAGTCCAAGTGGAAATGAGGAACCGGTCTTGTCAGGGAGTAAAACTCCACTGACAAAGGCCATCATGTAAACTACGACCCGATCTAACTCAGGATCCTCGATGCAGCGTGACAATCTCACTGTCATCCCGCGACGAGGTATCGTCGGGACTCCGAACAACTGTGTAATACATCCATCCAGCGCTGCTCTATCACTCACGTACTAGATGGGCTGGCCAATGATGGGAATGTGCATGATGCGCCAGACATCATCCAAAGTAATGGTAATCTCCCCTGTAGGCAGCCAGAAGCACTGGCTCTCACTATGCCATCTCTCTGCTATGGCCGTAAGAAGGCCGTGGTCCAATGTAATCTGGGGCATGTCAGCCACATAGGCTAACCCTGTGACATAAAGGAGGATATCTAATATCCTCCTATCTCCATCCTCAAACTATGCCTCTATCATCTCAAGATGGCCATATCTCTCCTGCGTCTGAAGTGTGGGTAATCTGCACTGTAAGATCAAAACAAGTGTTAGACACTTATCTAATCTCTAGCTATCTTTCTAAGGAAAAATGGTTCGCTGAGTCCTTAAACTTACTAATTTCCCTTTTTCTTCTAAATTTCTTCTAATTATTCTCCTCTGCACTTTGCTATTTTATTGCTATAAGTGTGTTCCATTTTCTTCCAGACGCATGCGCGCCCCTTTCGATGCACGCACGTCCTCCTCAACGCCTACGTGCCCTAACCGACGTGTACACGCCCCATACCTTTTCCATTTTTCTCGTGTATGCCACGTAGGATGCCAACGCACCCAGTGTGATGCCTACATGTCCCTCCCAGTGCGCATGCATGTATGCATATGTTCCCCCAAAAAATCAAAAATTTTTCCCCTAGCGCCTACGCGCTTGGTTCGACATGTGCACGCATGTCCCTGTTTTCCCCCTTTCGATGGACACGCGTGTGCATGTACCCATTTTCAACAAATATGCCCACATGTACCCACTTTTTTGATGTGTACGTGTACACGCATCCCCACATTTCCAACACCTGCATGCGCGCATGTGTCTTTTCCCACCTACCTACCCTAGAAATGACCTACAAAGCATTAAATGTGTAATTTAAAAGAGAAAGGATAGACCACTCATGAAGGGTCCATCCGCGGGGTCTCGCTGGTACTCTCAGATCCAGTCTTCTCACCTCTGCCTCATTGGTAACCTCTCCATCGCACTCCAGGCTCTCTCGTTGACACCTCGCCATAAAAATTTGCAAGGGCTCTGGTACAAATGAATTGGTTGTGATTATTTTTACCCCCCCTGGGTGGGTATATTAACTCGTCGCGATGCCCCTGGGGCATGTTTTCTCCGCCGTGATCATTCTAATCTTCTTCTACCCGTTGTGATAATTATTTTATTATTAAAATAATTATTTTTATTAATTTTCACATGCTGGGGCACTTTATGCTACCCTGTGGACACTTCCTCTTAACCCTAGAATTTTTTACGAACCTTATAGGTGCTTTCCTCTGTTTTGATTCCTCTTTTTCGTCTATCTACCTCCCGTCGTGAACAATAATTCTCTACAATAATTATTATCACCCTATCTTTCTTTCCATGGGGATCCCCTTTTGGCTCTTTTGTGGCCTCGCCTTCCCCTATTCACCTCTGTGTGTACTTTTTAGAAGATCTTTGATCTTTTGAATTCTTCTGACCGATCAAAAAAATTTAAAAATTGTAAAATTGATTTAGAAATATCAAAAACAGTATAAAACTTTGAAAACGACCTAAAATTGGTAACCAGCTCATTTTTCGGCTGAAATCCGTGTCTTTTGCATGGTGCTCATCCTGTATCCTGTTGGCGTTTTCACATGTTTTGAAACAACGACTTGTGAATCACCCTGATCTACAATCATTTACAAAATACCGCTGCTTACTTCGTCTGTACTCTAGGGCACTATTAGTTGCCTGGTACTGTTTCATCGTGCACGTTGCTTTTTCATTGGACCCAAGTGTCCTCCGTCATGTCCCTTGCATGTGCATATTTCTTGTGGCATCGTTCTTACCCTTGTCATTTATCAGAACATTTGGGACTTCAGTGCTTGATAACAAAATATTTGTGCAACCTTCTTGAACGTTGTTGGTTTAAGTGTGTGTGACTGTACTTATTTCCCTGTTACATGAGTTTGTTTACTTCTCGTATTGCGTTACATGTTTGTATGTTGCGCGGAGTTGGAATTTTAGCAATAGACAGTTGTTTTGTATCTTGGATTTTCATGTCACTATATGCTTCTGTTGTATGCTCACATTTTTAATAAGGACTGATGAGGAGGTCTCTAAGCAAAATGATGATTTAAATAGTGGATACAATTGATTTGTGGATAGCTCAATATCTCTTTTCTTGTTTCTCATCCTCTTCTCTTCGCACTTTCCTTTTACCCCTAATCTTCCCTCTCATCGGGGCATCCTTCCCCTTCCCCATTCTTCTATCTATATCTCACCTTTTTCGAGCGTCGATCGACTTCTTTCATCACCCCATTGACACTCGAGGGGGCATCCTTCATCCTATTAATTTTTTTTCTATCCCTTCAAAAATTTTCTTCTCTTTTATATTTGTCTACTTTCTTCGAAGTGATGTAACTTACATCACCTCAAAGAGGGGAAAATGTAGACACATGTAGTTTGGCCAATGCACTATTACGACTAATATTGCGCTAGTTGTGCTTCTCCCTGCAAACCGACGATACACTGCCAGTTCGACCTATCTAACTTTCTTCCTACGACATCCCTTTTGTCGTTCTTCCTCTTGTAAACCATTTAAACAAGCTATAATAGCTTCCTTCTAACTACATTAGCTTCTTACTTTCTTCCAGTCCACTTCTACCACCTTCCTGGCCTATCAATCCATTCCATTGGATTGATTTGACCCTTCAAAACCCTCTCCAAACCCTAATCACCTCCTAAACATGTTTAATTAAGCTTAAACATGGTTTGTCACTCCCTAAACCTAGTCAAAGTAAGCTTTGACTTGCTAAAAGTGTTTTTTGGAATTTAGTGTTTGTCCCACATGCACTCAAGTTTCCCATTTTCCCAAATGAAAAACTATATATAGGGCTAGACCCCTTCTCTCATTTTCAAGAATTCCTCCCTTCTTCCTAAGCATAGATTATAGAATTTTGCATCTAGGTTCTAGATTTCATTTCTAAATTTCATTTCTAGTTTAGATATTGAGCTATTTACTTCATTTTTTGTATTGCTAATCCAATTTATAGGGTAAAAGGGAAGAACCATTGGCTCAAAAACCTATAATGGGGAGATCTCTTTCTCTTAATCACTAAAACTAATTGCTTAGGGCTTACTAGGTTCATTATTTTAAGCTTTCAAAGAATAGAGGTAGTTTTAATTAGCTTAAATTTGAGTGTTTGCTTCATAATGTATGCTAGTTAGAAAATCTTGCTCATTTCTTATCGGATGGTCCACTGATTTTTTGCTTGAAGCCTTTGGGGATTCTTTAGGAATTCTTACCCCAAAATCCATGGCTTTCAAAACCTTTCTTTGAACAGACCAAGTACTATTATCAGCCCTCATCACATCTCACTACAAGGAATAACATAGGAAATTCTATTGAAATTTGTTGCTCGTACATACATAGAAAAAATTGACATAATGGAAATGGAACATTGGGATCATGTTCCCCCCTTAATGTAAAATTTCCACTTATTGAACGCTGCAAATAGGCATACAAAAGAAAGCACATACACACACTACATAAATGTCATCACAGCTGAAGTATCTCCATTGTTGGCCACTGGCGAGAGGTCCATGAATGACCTCCAACCTTTGATGCCTTCGTCCTCCAGTGTTATGCTACTAGTTCAATGAATTTGAATTTTGAGGATCAATAATTACATACCTTACCCGAACGTCAGATTCCACTGAAAATGCGTCCTCGTAGTGTTATGCTACTAGTTCAATGAATTTGAATTTTGAGGATCAATAATTACTACCTTACCCGAACGTCAGATTCCATAGAAAATGCGTTCGTAAGGCAAATTTTTTATTTTATTTTAAATTTTTCAGACTTTTGACGATGACAAATTTTTTCACAATGGCATTGACTGACAATACACTTTATTTCGACATTGACACTATGACCGATTGGACAATAATGAAAATCCTAAAAACACCTATGTTGACATTTTTGAATGGCTCTTAAAGACACTAAAAATAACTCTAAACTTTAAAATTTTCTAATCCATAATGGACGAGACACTATCATGATATACACTTTAAACCTTGACCATCTTAGACGACAAATAAGACCTAAAAATCAAAACATACAAATTGAAGTTGAAATCTTATAGATATCTCTGGACTCGAGTTAAACCGTAACAATTGTGACTTACATGTATGTTGACCAAATAAGTTAAAACTCGCATTGACCTAAGGACTATAGAGTCAATCTTGAATACAACTTTAATACTAATTTACCTATTGAATAAAACAAACTGTATACTATTCATGGACAATATAATAAAATAAACAAGTTTAATACCGCTGGATTGGGCTCGCCAATGTTAGAATTGATCCACTCGATCTATTACTACACAAATCAGAGATCTTAAAACTGCTCCCCACAAAAAAAATCTCCAACCGATTGGTCTATCGATACTTGATGAAGGAGAAACACACATCACTTGACCTGGTCAAAGTTTTATTAAATATCACTAGATGCAAACTGCAGGATGTATATGCACAATTCGTGATCTTTTCATAGCCCAATGTACAAAAACAACATTCGTCAATTATTGAGTTTGATATGCTACGTGACCCCTTCAATTTTGGAGTGATCTAAGCAGAATGGATAAATATATGACTTGTCGACTACTACCAGTGCCACTTCAAATTACTTCTCCCACCTCAGTTTTCTCTCCAAGAATATTATCAGGTTGCAGAAGTTGATATCAGACAGTTAACACTTTTTATTTAATAAAAAAATGTTCACTACATGGAATCTAAGTTGGTCTAGATAAAATACCGTAGAGGAAATATTGAATCTAAGTGTGAATATATTCAAACATAGTTATGAAGAAATGTCTTGATTACTTAAAAAGCACAGGATAGAGTGTCGAGGCTGCTCAATGTGGTCTTTAGCATACACATTTTAGGATCCACCTAAATATTCTCCAATAGCTGTGAATGAATTTACATGCAGATATGACCGAATACTCCATTGAGGTGGAAGAATGCGTAGATTATTCAACCAAGCATTAATGCGGAAGCTAAAAGCTTATGGTCTCTTCTCATACACTAATATGATAGACACTAAAAATAAAACTCAAATTATATAACAGATCTCTCCATATTATTCTATCATGCAATGGGATAACCAAAAACACATCAATGGATCTGCCCCTTCATTAAATTCAAAAATCCATATTTCTTTCACAAAGAACTTGCTCTGATACCAAATGTAAGCATAACACTAGTTTATACAATGAATACACATGAATAATACTTCATTATATTCATTCGAGAATTTTTAAAAATATATTTGATTGGGACATCCTATTCTTAAGCTCAAGCTTCCTATAAACTCTCAACTACATAACCACCCTAGAATCTCTCACACCTATTCTATGGGTGTTCACACAACCAACCAATATATGTCCAAAACTATTTATGTGTGTGGTTATAACAACCCTAAAAAATATATAAACTATTACAGTGGAGCACTATTAAATAATTATTTCCTAACATTTGTTAGCTATGGAACCATGTTTAGGCATTTATTCAAAACACCATGCGCATATCTTGGTTGTTGCAGTTGGTGAAACAATGCCAATGCCCATAAAAAAGTCAACGAAACTAAACAGAGGTGGTCTTCTAAAGATTAAAATGTGATAATATAACTCAAGGTATTTTAAAAATTGATTGATTGTTACAAGTTTGTTCATTTATTTTTCTTATGAATAGGATCTTATATTATATTAACAAGTAAAATGATACAAGATAATTAACAAAAAAACGAGTGGTATGGAAGCACGCCCCAAATCCACGCGATCAAACTAGGTCGAGCCTGGGAAAGTCAATTATAAAAAAATAACAAAAAGCAATGAAATTATGCCGCCACTTCAAATTGTTTACCAACAGAGAGGTAGATCATAATCATCAGGTCAACCTATTCTAGGTAGGTCCTTACTGCTGTCTGGCACATCCCAACCAAATCCAAGTTGTCTCCCTTCTTTGGTATCATCAACAGTGACCAAACTGGGCGAAATGGCCAGAGACATTCTAGGACAATTATCCAGCAGAGGCGAGAGGCATCAACTGTCGTGAGTGCATAGCTCAGGGGCATCCAATGAGCCCCATCTGAGCTGGTTGGGTGGCGGAGGGGTACCCCAACCCTGGTGGTGAGATGAAGGTGGAGGGGAAACAATCCTCCAAGGAGGTTGATTGCATGGGGACTAGCGAGCATGGCTAAAAGAGCAACAATGTGAGCAGCTCTAACACCTACCACCTTGGGGACGATCACCATGGGGCGGGGAATGTGGGAAGGAGGATAACAGATGGTGCATAACATTGCAAGGGACATTTCCCCAATGTATAAGAAGAGTTTGAAGGTGCTCCACCTTGAGGTCCACCTTATTTTCTTGTACTTAAATATGCAGTAATGCATTTGATATTACCACAAATTTCTATAAAAAGGGAAATGATGATCAACTTCAACATTAACAAACAAACAAGATTCCCATTCTTTCCAAAGCCAAAAGAGAATTTCCCCTCTGAGAGCATGCCAAATTTGGGAAAACATGTGAGGAATTCAAGGATTATCTCCTAAAATAATGTGATGCTAGGTAAAATATTTGGGTTTGAAGGGGAGAAAGAAGGAATGTTTCCAATTCCAAGCCTTTTGGGCTTTAATACAATACCAAAATAGGTGGGACAATGATCTAGAGGTCAAAATTGGGTGTCAACATTCCCAATATATCCCTAAACCTATTCCTTATGAAATTACATGTTGAGATCTCTCCAATGCCTATTAGAATGCAAAAAATGGATACCATACGCTCTAGATGTAGTATGTGCAGGAACATGAATATTCACAGTCCGTAAAGACAAATCAGAGAAAATGTGTTGATTAGGAATATGTGTATTGGAAAATGTGTTGTCATCATTGTGGAGTAAAAATATGGGGGTTTTCTTAAAACATCGGTCTTTGTCACTCGATAGTGGAACAAATTTATCAACTAAGGGGCCCACTTTTATTTCAGAAGGGGGACTGATCGCCAGAGTGATGAGAAACGAGTCATGATCAGGCCAACAACCGAGCTAAGTTGGAAAGATAGAAGTTGAGCTAATGATGAGAGGCTTGGTGAGAAAATCAACTAACCTTACACAGAATGATACTCAACTCGGAAAAATGGGTGAAACAATGTGGCTGTAACCACAACTACCTTTTTCAGCCTTGGGGAATTAAAGTCCCATTTAACCCCTCCTGCGATGCATGTGGGATTTATCCCCACATGAAAATAAACATACCGGTGGACTCGACCACGTGACTCAGTGACATGGCGGGGCAACTTAGCATGACGGGTAATGTGGATAGGTCAAGGACACATGGCCAGGAGTAGTGCGGGGTTGAAGGCAAGGTGGCATGGCGGGATAAGGACACAACTCAGTTTCAAGGTTTGGTTGAGGAAATAACTTAGTGATAGAAATGACCAAAATAGTGAGCATGGGATAAGGGGTGGGGGAGTCGAACCCGCAACCTCCCCCTCCCAACTCACATGCTTTAACCAACTCGGTTAACTCAACGGATGTGTATATAGCTAGCATATATGGATCAAATTTAAGATATGTGGGCCACTTAGGGGTATTTAAATCACCCCCTCTCCATAACACACAAGATATTTCAATTCAAAGGAAAAGGAGAGTGAGAAAGGCAGAGTCTTAGATGTATAAGGCAATATTGTGGAGAATAATAAACGACCTATTATTATTTGTAATAGGCATGATGATGAGATACAAGACCTATTATTATATAGGCACTTGTAAATAAGAATTTATTATTTTTAACTCACCAATAATGTAAAGGATAATTTAAATAATGAATCTTCTCATGTGAGAGACCGGAGATGCGATCTTGAAGCCGAGGGGTGTTATCAATGCACTAGAGAAGCACAATCATACTAGAGATCTGATTATTTGACGCTAGGCATATTTTCAAGTTTGTTACTTAGAGGTAATGGAGGAGAGTCATATTATTACTGAGCTCATGGAGATGACACCAGACTTGACTTAGCTCTGCGTAGAGCATGGAGACCGTGTAATAGGGTAGAAGTCAACAAGAGGGTGGCACACATCGACACCAGGAACATTTTAACTTAGCTCTGAGTAGATGCTGGAGGCCATGTAATAAAGTTGAAGTCATTAGGAGGTGCAAAATTATGAAGCAGTGCCGTGGAGACATTAGGAATATTTCCAAGACTAGTCTGGGATCTTCAAATTCATTTGGCACCAGGTTTGGGTTGAACAATGTCGTTTCAATTCTTATTCTTGGATTGCATTTTTTTTAAGTTGATTAATTTTTTGGAGTAATAAAGGAAAAAGAATAATCTGCCTATAGGGGTCCGTTGGTAAATGAATTGTTTTGGCCAATATTCAGATCAAACAAGGCTTCCAAGTGTCCATAGAAGGGGCATTTAGGGGCCTCTACACTAAGAAAAAACCAATGGGAACTGATTGGAAGGCCTTGGTGAAGAACTCACCACAAAAATGTGTGATTTTGTGTTCCACACATGCGGACTAGATAATATCAAATCTCCTTCTCCAACTGGATGGAGAAGAATGCAACCCCATTGAGTGTTGAGTTTTCCAATGATGGGCAACTGGGGTAAAAGAAAAGAATAACATTTACCAACAGAGTAATTCTAGAAAGGGGTGTCCACATACCACTTCTAGTCTGTCCACCAAGGACGAGAGGGAAACACATATTTTTTGGATCATATGATCAGGAATAGAATATATGATATCATTGATGCTGTCACGATCATATATATGTAAATTGAATTCAGCCTTAATATCATTCCAAGGATGCCAAGCCTGAATACATGTACAGGAAAGGTCCTGGATAGTGTGAATTCCACATTTGAAAATCCTAAGTGTAGAAATTCCAACAACCTCAAAAAGGCATAGATCTAGGAATCGAATTATAAGAGACCACCACGAGGAGTGGTGATTAACTGAAAGGACATTACAAAATCCATTGGAATTCCATTAAATCCATGTATGGACTTGCTCCCAATATTTTTGGACACTTTTGAGCATGAAAGTGTCAACCACTTTGATTGGGACAGGAGAAATGAGAATATTGGAACATCTAATTCCCTTCCAAGACAAGTGGCCATGGCGTAGAAGCACTTTCCAAGTTTCTTTCCCTTCTATATTATAAATTATCCATTTAGCACAAAGCACCTATCCTTGTCATATAATATCAATGAGGCCTAAACCTTTGAATTATCTAGGAAGACAACAGGTATCCCATGTAAGCATGTGAAATCCTTTACCAGAGGAAGCATTAGTATTGAGAAAATATTTGAGAAATTTTTACAACTTGTGCACATATTTTTTGCATGGGACCTAAAAAGAAGAATAGTAAACGTGTGTGGCTTCAAAATTTTTGGATAAAATATGGAATTTTCCCACTAAGGACAACAAATTGGTTATCGAGTATTCAAAATTTCAATCCACTCACTAAATGACATACTGCCAAATATCTAGAAGTGAAGATTGAAATGTAAAAAGAATACCTTGAAATTTTAACATCTCACCACTGTCGATCATCCTTCAATCATGTATGAAGCTATCTAGGAAGGTGTGGGGAGGAAGGATTTCCTATAACATTGCATTTTCACCATTAAATGGAAGAGACGAAGGATAAACATAAATTCTTAAGGTAGTGCATGGAATTTCTAATGTTACTTTCATCTTCGATGATCGTAAGGAAAGAGTGGTCAGTGAAGTGACCATTGAGAAGTTGGGAATTATCAGAAGAAGGTAAGGCGATTCCCTTAACAAGCCCCTAATTTTTTTAAATTACAATTTTAAATTATTTTAAATATTCTTATAAACTTTAATGATGTTTATAGATCTTCAAATTGATTAGTGAAACATTATTGTTTTTGGGAAAAAAATGAATATGTGAAAAACTATGAAATTGATTAGTCCAATCTATTATCTATAATTAAATAAAAGTTACATAACTATAAGAGAATATTACAAATAACACCAACATCAATATAAAATTTAAACCAATTTTTATATTTTGTGACAGTTATTATAAAAACAAATTTGACATGCATATTAAATTTTAAACGTCAAATGACATCCATATAATTTTCTAGACCGCCAAGCAATTTTACTATGACATGTAACATTGAATGTCAAAATCCAGCACTAGGGAGAGGTTCCTTTCTAGTTTTCTACATTTGTGAGTTTCTATTTAAAAAACACATTATAGCCATCCTTTTTTTACCAAGGAAACTATATATTTCTCACAACACAAGTTTTTCATAACCTCGCTCCATATAAAATGATTTTCCATGTGGTGGAATATGTACAGGAAGAGATAACATAAACTTCCAAATAGAATCCATATAGAAAAATAAGCAAGAAAGAACAAAGACACATATACAAAGTGAGTAATAAAAAAGATAATTAAATAAAGCAAAAATATTTAAAAGATGCAAGCAAAGATACCTCCTGTAGTAAAATTGGGAGTCAATACAACTCAATATTTTCTCTATATTAAATATATATGAATATATGTATTGAATATTTGTAGGGCCAATTTATTATGTTATATCTATATTTAATATTTTGAGGCCAATCTAGTATGGAATCTTCTTGCAAAGGTCACTACGTGTGCAATCACTTAAATTTACCCCATTAACATTTATACTTCAAGGTACAACACTGTATTAATTTTCATCTTCTCAATATTTATTAACTTCTAGATGTTAGGATCGAAATACAGATGAGTAATAAAAGCGGAATTAAAACCAAAAATAAAAGAAGCATGCAATCACAAGATAAACCCAAGATGTAACGTGGTTCACCCAAATTGGGCTACGTCCACCAGAAACAAGCTATCCTTACTCCTTTATTTAGTCATGACGAATCCAATTCAATTCTCTCTTTCTCATATTACAAAGAGTAAATCCATGCACACATATATAACTTGTGCACCTCTTTGTAAAAGTTTTATTCAACCAAAAAAACCTAAATATCACATGCTTATTATACAATTTTACTTCAACCACAAGAAACCTAAAGATCATGTGCTTATATAAAAGTTTTCTTCAACCACAAACAACCTAAATATGACATCCTTACAAATAATACATGCATAAAAATATAAATAAAAACTCTTGTCTATTAATAAGACAATATTTGTTTAATCCATGGCCATGAATTCCTCCCAAGAAATAGGAAAAACAAAAATAAATGCTACTTTTCCTTGCAATCAAGCTCCACAACGTAAAAAATCTCCCACTTGGAGACAGACTGCTACAACCCACTATTACAACCCATCCTCAGACTCTTCTCTAACTTGTTTCTATTCTTCAAGGTCAATCTTGAAGACCTATTAAAGGTAAAAAAACTTCCATCTTCTATTTTTTCACCACCTTTGTCAACATATCAACAGGATTCATACTTGTATGGATATTTTCCAACTTGAGTTGTACATCCTCCAAAACTGATCTAATAAAGTGATACCTGAGTTGCATATGTTTAGTTCTCGAATGGAATGTTGAGTTCTTTGCAAGATGAATTACATTCTATCTATCACTAAATAACATGTAATCCTCCTACTTCTTTCCCAACTCTTCCACGAACCGCTGCATCCATATCAACTCCTTGCTTGCTTCTGTAGTAACAAAATACTCTTCATATGTAGTAGACAAGGGAATAATCTCTTGTAGTTTAGAAATCTAACTAGCTATTATGCCACCGATAGTGAATACATAAAATTTGGTGCTCCTCCTACCATATGAATCTTTGGCCATGTATGCATCAACATATCCATGTAAGGAAACCTCTAACCCTCCATATAACAATAGTCTGCTACTAGTTCCTCTCAATTATATGAGAACCCACTTGAATGCATTCCAGTGCTCCTTTCCTAAATTACTCATGTATCTACCAATGAATCCCACTACATGGGAAATGTATAGTCTTGTGCATATCATAACATACATAAAAATTCCAATTGCTGAAGCATATGGAACTCTAGACTTATGTTTAATCTCTTCATGTGTTTTAGGACATTGTCTCTTACTCAACTTGAAGTGCCTTGCAAATGGTGTACTCACTGGTTTTGCATCCTGCATCCTAAAACTGTCTAACACCTTGGTCACATACTCTTCTTAAGACAAAGTAAATATTTTACTTTTTCTATCTCTATTGATTCTCATGCCAAGAAATTTATTTGTTGCACCTAAATTCATCATGGATTTTTTTTTTGGATAATTGTCTCTTTAGGTCATTGATATCCTACATGTTTGACCCTACCACAAACATGTCATCCATATAAAACAACAAGATAGTATAGGTGTCATTATATAGTCTTTTAAAATAAACATAGTGATCCAAATGAAATCTATAATAACCTTGTTCTATCATGAACATGTAAATCTCAAATACCACTGTCTTGGAGCTTGCTTAAGGCCATATAAGCTCTTCTTCAATCTACACATTAATTTATCCATCTCCTCGACTTTGTATCCTTTTGGCTTCTCCATAAATATTTCTTCCTCCAAATAATCGCAAAGAAAAGTAGTCTTTACTTCTAATTTTTCAAGATGAAAATCCTCCATAGCTACCAAACTTAAAACACTTCTAATGGAAGCCATTTTAACAACAGAAGATAAAATTTCATAAAATTATATACCTTTTTCTTGTATAAATATCTTCACAACAAGTCTTTCCTTGTACCTCTTTTTTCCACCATCTTTCTTCCTTCAACATGTAAACCCATTTGTTTTGCAATTATCTCTTTCCTATAGTAAACTAAACAAAATCCCAAGTTTGGTGGTGTTCCATGGAGTACATCTCCTCATCCATGCCATGCTCCCACTTTTTCCGTGTTTCTACCTGCATTGATTCTTGAAAACTTTCTTGTTTTCCATTATCTGTCAAAAAATATTAGTAAATTTTATACAAAAGATAATCATGCATGGGTCTACTTACCCTAATATAATGTCTTAAAATATTTTCTTAATGCTATCTCTCGAAAGTGCACCCTGTAGAGAGATGACTGCATGGGTTCTAAGATTTCTCTAGATCTCTCTCTTTTATAGATACAATGGAAACACCTCAAGTCTGTGGGTATACCTATTGTTCAGGTGAGTCCTTAGTATCAAAGACGATTCCTTCTTGATGTATCTTAAAATAATTATTTGGGGTTTTGAGGGTAAAAAAGATGACTATAAATGAATTGAAAATTAGGGTGATACACCAAACTTATTGAGGGCTTTGACTGAGTACATGCACAAATATTTGAGAATGGATTCTGAGTGCACAAACCAATAGTTTTTAGTAGAATATTAAGGCAAAAAACTTGATGTATTAAGGGAATGATTCACAACAATACTGTTAAGATAAGCATGCACACTACTATTATACACAAATCACTAAATTTGTAGCAAGGTACGATGATCAATTAGGGAATTTTGACATTCACAAGAAATAATAAAATATAAATGAAGCTGCAAATAATTGGAAAGAAAGAAATCAATTCTCATTCAAAGGGAAAAAATGACACAAAATGCTTCAACACTCCTGTATCAAAAAATCCATCCTTTGTGCTTTGCCAATGCACACAATATATAGCAAAATTATTCATCCCACCTTTCCTAAAAATAGACTAAAATTGTGCTCGCACATGCATCCTATTTTTATCCTTTATCATGAATAAATAAAGGAATAAAAATAAACATGCTAATACGATGAGGAATTAATAATCTTATTTACAAAAATACAACCCAGTCAAACTGTAGTTGACTTTTCTATTTTTAATAAAGTTAGATGAATAATTTGGCTAATATTAGGCTTTGCTTGATGAGCAAGTCTTCTCCAATGCATGCCAATTTTTGTCTTCTAGCTGATGATGTGACATATGCATCTTAGATCCACTTGCAATTGTGAAAAAAACATTTTTAAACTACCCCCTTGGGTGTACATGCAAGGAATAAATCCCTATGTGTGAGTAAAAATAATTTCTTTATTTGCAATACTTTGCAAAAAGTAATCACCCATGTATTCCATCTCTTTGGGGGCGAATTTTGATGTGCACTCAAATAATATTCCTATTTTGTGGAAAATAAGGTAATAGGCCTTAGAAGTTTCTTTGTACTCTGATGTTGACCTCTGCTTGTCTTCTTGCGGTCACATGAAGAATTGCACTTGTGTACATAATGTTGTTATTTTATTTCTAAACCTCCCACTATGGGGACCACCTATGATGTGAACAATTTGTCTTCATTCTGTATTTGACCTCCTTTGTTGACTTGGGCATATAATATGAGTTGAATAATAATCAATTGATTATTAAACTTGACATACATATTTGATTTCAAAAACATAGGTCTTGATCCTCAATGTATTCAAACAAGGCATGATGTGAAACATTGGCCCCCTTTAATAATTATATGACACCATTGATTCATTACACTTAATAATCATGGTTGAGTGTTCTTTAAGTCTCCCTTCTTGGCATATTATCATGATTTAAAAATAATCATGGGGTCATTTTTTTTGAAACATTGCCAAACTATCATACTCAGCCACCTTTTATTAATCATCGTATTTTGATGGCATATGATTATGATTTTCGAATTTATCAAAAGTAAAATGCAAATAATTCGATTATTTGAGGCTTGTCCCCTACCTCATGATGAATCACCCCTTGAAATTTTTGTCAATGGTATACTTGATTACACCCTAATTAGGGTTTACTCTGATATTGACACGTCTATGATCCTGTGACCATGGGTGGTATGTGAGATTGCATTGATCTTGATGATTGTTTCTCAATGGTTGATTGTTGTACCTGTTGCATTTTATTTGTTGATCCCTCTGACCCTTGGTTAGGGTTTTAACCATGTAATTAAGATGGTCGGTGGCACTGTAACCATGGTGGTTTGCATAGGATTTGGTGGTTGATTATTGATCGTTGATCCTAGTACCTGTCAATTTCGCACTGTTGATCTTTATGGGTTTGCATTGATATTAACGTTTGCTTAGTGGAATTTGATCTTGCGTACTATGATATTCTACACCGTGGATAATTTAGCCTTGTTTGGAATAGTGGTCTGAGACCCTAGTTGTTTGATTTCGTACTTAAATATGTGCACTGTCGATCTGTAACTCACTGCTTGAGTTAGGTTTTACTGAAGTTAGTTGGGTGAGTAAATAATTGTCAAGATCTGTCATTTTTCTTTATTCTTATATACTCTATCATTTTTCTTTATTCTTTGAGCACAATTTATTCGTGAAGAAGAATTTTGTAAATCAGTCTTATGAAGCCCTCGTGCATGCATGTGCTTGGATTCAGCCATTGTAAATATTTCTTGAGCTCTTTGTGATTTTTCTTAGCACAATCTCTGGAGGCACTACACATGCATTTTGCATTCTTTGAGGTTCTATGAGTGCGGATACTTTCTTATTTTAAAGATTTTTCTCTGTGGTTCGATGTATTTGTGGGGACTCTGTTCTTATTACCGTTTTTTCTCATGTTCGAGCTATACGAGATAGTGACCACCATGAGTGGTTAAAAGTGAGCTAGTTTTGTTCTTGCACACGCATACTTCCATTTTAATTTTTTTCTGGATCTGATATTGAATCTTTTGAAAATGTTTGTGGGTTTTGTGATCTCTTACTCTTGCTTGACTCCCGAGTTCAAAAATCCTTTTAGGTGATCATCATTTTACTCTGGACCTAATCATTTTAATGGTTTCGTGGATTTGATAATATTGTACTAGTAAGTTCATTGCATTTCAATTATCCATGCAAACTCTCAGTAGATCTATATATTTGTTGATGTGGGTATTTGATTTTTTGGCTTCATCATTCTCTTTACTCTGAATGTGCATATTTCTATTTCAAAATCTAAAGCATTTGGCAACCATTTATTTGCGAAGCTTTAAATTGTGAAACTTCCTTTTAATTCATTGCAAGCTATGTGTTATCTCTAAGTTTGAATATTGTTTACTCCATGAGCTTATATAATCTTTCTTCAGAATATGGTTATATTTCTTTACTGTTGATACCCATTACCATGCATTCAGACTTGGTTGAGATCTGGGTGCCATGTTTCTTTCGATGCTTTCAAAAATCTTCTGATAGCTTCTTCCTGCTCAAACTGATAAGTTCATAATGATGCCACGAATTGTGATTTCCTTATGCCAAAATGGGTATTCTATATTTTGTTCTAAAATCATAAGAATTGTTTTATAAGTGACATGGGTATTCGAGTTTCAGCTTTAACCTTGCTATGATAGTTTCCATTTTCACTATGGCTGCCATGTATGAGATTTTGGAGCTTAAAGTAATTGTAAGATATGTGCAAATTTGATGAGGGACGGCATTCTTGTGCCATCAATCTCTGTATCTTCTATATTTTTCTGGGATATTTGCTATGTATTCTTATTTTTTCCCTGAATCTGTGTTTCATTTTATGTTGAAGCTCATTGAATCTCTCTGAATCTGGATACCCGAGATGGGATGGCATATTTATATAGATTTAGAGGTTTTTGCATCAGTTTGAAAAGCATTTCTCTTCTTGAACTGTTCCATGCACAAATTTGAAGATGACTGTAGCTCATCTCTACATTTCATTATATGCCCTGATTTTTTTTGAATTTTTTACCTGATATTTATTTGTGCTTATTGCATATATGCCTTGTGATTCAGAGGGATGAATATTTTCTATTAAAAAATTGTTCAACTTTATTGTTCTATAAACTTGAACCTGTTACCTACTTGCATACTGTGTTGCATTCTTGGTGACATGTGGCTGGGTATTGCATTATGTTCTGAATCTATGGTGATTTACCTTTTGAGATGACATTAAGTGGATGCATTTTTATGAAAAATAAAAAACTTCAACTTGTTTGAGTTTTTCAAAATAGTTACACTCAAAATTGGAAGATGTTGTAGAAATATGAATCGTAGAATTTTGAGTCTAGTTTCTAAGCTACTAAATTTTATTGAAAACGGATAAGTTTAAGTGATTCAAACAACTAAAACACCAACACGTGCTCCTGTTTTTGTTAAAAAACATAATAGAGTGACTTTCGTGCCCCCCACCATTTTTTGAGCAACATTTAGTATTTTTGAAAACCCTTTGGTAGAAAGATAGCTAGGAGCATCTAGTTTGTGTTAGAATATTTTTTAGATTTTTTTAGCGAGTATTTTTTTTATTTATGATTTTTATGGTACAAAAATTTTATGTTTTGAAAAATAACAGAGCTACAACCATGCCCACCCCCCCTAACTACCTCAAAAAATATAAAAAATTAGATTTTTTTAATATGTATAGAATTATGTCTAGTTTGTGATAGTATAATGTTATTTCAAAAAATTCGATTACCCAAAAAAAAGATACACGATGAAAGATAGACATATTTACACTTCAAAAAATAGCTATAAAAAGGCATAGTTAGAAAATAAATAATATGGAAACCTTAGATTAGTCAGAAAATTTGAAAAAATATATTTTTAGAAAGAAGAGACTTTGCTCTACGTCATGGTATAACTTTTTAAAAATGGATCGATTGTTTTATTTTGATTTATCATAGAGGGAGTGGCATTTTTACATTTTCTTGTAAAAACACGTTATTTGCTGTGTTTGTGTAGGTCCATGCCTCAGGTTTGGGGGTCCAAACCGGATCCCAAGCCTTGAGGCATGGCTTGGGGAAAAGAGAAAACGAAAAATGCGTACGTGTTATAAGTATAAGTTTTTCATTTATTAATATTTATATATTTTATTATTTCTTATACTTAAAATTTATTTATGTAAATATAAGAAATTAGGGTCACTCTTCACCTTATGGAGTTAGGCTCACAACTCCATGAGTCATGGTTTAGGAGATAGTTTTTTAAAGTATAATCTGGTCAATACATAGGTAATTTTTCAGGATTTCAACATTCAACCTAAATATTTTAGCATTTAACTACTATAATCGAAACCCTAAACCATAGGCCATAAACCTAAACACTAAATTGTAAACCTTGAGCCCTAAATACTAAACCCTAAACCTTAAACCATGATCCCTAGACCCTAAAACCTAAACCCTAAACCTTAAACATTCAACCCTTACACGGTGATCGCTAAACCCTCAGTCTTAAGCCCTAAACCTTAAGCCATAAGCCCTAAACCATAAACTCTAAACCATGAACCATGAGCCCTAAATGCTAAACCCTAAACCCTGAACCATAAAAACTAAATCCTAAACCCTTAAACCCTAAAACTTAAACACCGAATCCTAAACCCCAAACCCCTAAGCCTTGAACCCTACAACCCTTATCCCTGAGCCCTAAAATATAAACCCTAAACCCTAGACCATATACCATAATCCCTAAGCCCTAAAACCTAAACCCTAAACCCTAAACTCCGAGCCCTAAACCATAAACCCTAAACCTTAATCCCTAAACATTAAATACTAAACCTTAAACCTTGAACCCTGCACCATAAACCCTAAAACCTGAACTGTAAACCATAAAACCTTATCCCTAAACACTAAATCCTTAACCTGAAACCCTAAACCCACTAAACCCTAAACCCTAAATCCTTAACCTTGATCCGTAAACCCTAACCATAAACACTAAACCCTAAACCCTAAACCTAATACCTAAATCCTAAACCCTAAACCCCAAACCATATTTCATCAATATTTCCTAGTCTCGTGCCTAGAACCATCATTGAGTCTACTTATAGAACTACCTTGTTTATGAAAGGTGGGACAAGTAACTAAATGGATATTACATCTACCTTGTGCCTTGTAATACATATATTACACATCTCTTCCAAACTTGTTTCTCCCCACATATACTTGCACTTTTGAATGTAAATTTATTCGTAGTCTGAAACAAATTTCACATTTATCATATTTCCATGTATGGTATTATGCAAGCCAGGATGATCCATTGGAAGATGGAAAAAATAACCATCACAAAAAAATTAATCTTAAAGGAAACAAAAGAAACATAGAGAATATATCAATGCAGAGATGTAGGATGATAATTGAATTTCCTGTAGTATTCTCTCCTCTAGAGAAAGATAAAGTTCAAGTGTGCTATTGGAATGGATAGTAAATTTGAAAAAAATTCCTAAAGTGTTCAAAATAAGCATAGATACAAGGGAATGGCTGAGAAAACTAAGGGGTTATACAATCACCTAGTACATCTTTCTTGTTTAGTTCTAAATTGGAGTTACTTGGCCTATGACTTAGTGACCTTCCATTCATTGATAATTCCTTATATGATAAACCCATGGATGTTTTCAAAATCCCCTGAACAAAAAGATAGGGATAGTCATCAATCCTAGTGAAGGGTGTGATGTGATTTCCAAGCAACTTGAAATTCATATAGATTTAGAGGTTATAACACAAATTTTCAAATATCTCTATCATTATAAATGGAAGGCCGAGTAAATAGTGTCTCCCTGTACATCTAAGGATTGAGGACTACTGGGGCCTTTGGAAGGATTGGACAATCAGGAATATGACATTTCCCTCCTTCAAAATATCAATAGATGAAAAACATAATTTTTTTATGACTCTCTTTGAATGTTCTGCCTACAAATTCGATGAACCCCGAACTCTGTGACCTAAACCCTTAACCCTAAACCATAAAAATAAAAAAATAAATCATAAACCCTAAATACTAAACCCCAAACTGATAACCCTAAACCCTTGACCGTAGACCCTAATCCCTGAGCCCTAAGACATAAATCCAGATCCTTGAGATCTAACCCACAAACCTTAAGCCAGTAACTCTGAACCTCAAACCTTAAGCCATAAAACATGAACCATGAACCCTAAAACCTAATCCATAAACCATAATTCCTAAACCTTAAGATTTGAACCCTACACCCTAATCCTTGAGTCCTAAACCCCAAACCTTAAACCTTGAGCCCTAAACCCTAAATCTAGAGCCCTGATCTCTAACCCCTAAACATTAAACCTGTAACTAACCCCTAAAACTTAAACATGTAACTTTGAACTCAAACCCTGAGTCGTAAACCTTAAACCATGCACCATAACCCCTAAACCCTAAGCCCTGAGCCCTAAACCGTAAACCTTAAACCTTAAGGCCTAAATGTTAAATCCTAAAGGTTTGTAAACCCTAAACCCTACAAAATAAATCATAAAACCTAAACCATGACCCCTAAAATCTAAACCCCAAGCACTAAACCTAAAACCATAAGCCCTAAACTCTAAACCCTAAACCCTAAACCCTAAGCCCTAAGCACTATACCCTAAACCTTGAACTCTGTGACCTAAACCCTTAACCCTTAACCCTAAACCCTAAACCTTGAGCCCTTAAACCCTAAACCCTGAACCATTTTCCATAAACCCTCAACCCTGACCTTTAAACCTTAATTCCTAACTCTTAAACCCTAAACTGTAAACCCTAAATCGTCAACCCTAAACCTTAAACCCTGAACCCTAAACCCTATATCATAAACCCTAAGCCCTAAGCCCTAAACTCTAAGTCCTCAATCCTAAACCCTAAACCCTAAACCCTAAAACCCAAATCTTGATCCCTAAACCCTAAACGTTGAGCCCTAAACCCTAAACCCTAAGCCATGAACCCTAGGCCCAAAGCCATAAGCCCCTAAGCGAAAACCATAAACCTTGAACCCTTAAACATAAACCCTCATCCATAAACCCTAAAAACTAAACCCTAAGCCCTAAACCCTGAACCCTCAACTCTTAAACCATAAACCCTCAACCTTGATCCCTAAACCCTAAACCCTGAACCATTTTCCCTAAACCCTGAACCCTGACCTTTAAACGTTAAACCCTAACTCCTAAACCCTAAACTATAAACCCTAACTAAATCCTCCCACCCCTAAACCTTAAACCTGAACTCCTAAACTGTAAACTGTAAACCCTAAATCCTCAACCCTAAACCTTAAACCTCGAGCCATAAAACCTAAACCCTATATCATAAAACCTAAGCTCTAAACCCTAAAATCTAAGCCCTAAATCCTAAATCCTAAACCCTAAAACCTAAACCCTGACCCCTAAACCCTAAACCTTGAGCCCTAAACCATAAACCCTAAGCCTTGAACCCTAGGCCCTAAGCCATAAGCCCTAAGAAAAAACAATAAACCTCTAACCCTCAAACATAAACCCTTAACCCTAAACCCTAAAAACTAAAATTTGAACCCTAAACCCTCAACTCTCAACCCTAAACCCTAAACCCTCAACCCTGATCCCTAAACCCTAAACCCTGAACCTTGAGCCATAAAATCTAAACCCTCAACCTTGACCCTTTAAACCTAAACCTTGAACCTTGAGCCCTAAACCCTAAACCCTTAACCCTGAACCATAAATCATAAACTCAAAACCCTAAACATAAACCCTAAACCATGAACCCTAATCCCTGAGCCCTAAACCCTAAACCCTAAAATATGAACTATGAGCCTTAAACACTAAACCTTGAGTATTAAACCCTTAGCCCTAAACCCTAAACCTTGAGCCCTAAACTCTAAACCCTAAATTATAAACTCTCACTCAAAGGAAATTCCTATAAATATCATTCAACATGTTTCAGTGTGTAAGGAATAGTGTTTAAGGTGATCAATCGACTCATTTAGTTTTTATGAGAGACTACTTTCTTTGAAGGCCTTAAAAGGAATTTTTGGCCATTTTGTAGTTAATTGAACACCCTTCAAAACAAGCTAAAATGAGCTAGTCATGTCACCGAGTTATCAAGGACCATTATTAGTGAAGTATTAAGGCATCGTTTGTCTCCATAAGAGACATATGAGCAAAAGCAATGTATGCGAATCATGAATTTGATTCCATGAAAGGATGCTTTTAGAGCTAGGAAAGGTGAGGGGATGATCTTTATATGGAGCACCATGTTTCTAAGAATGAGCAATCATCTGAGTTCACTTGATGTAATTCACTTGGTACTATTCGCAACAACTCATTCAACACCTTGTATTTTTATCACACCTGAAGGAGGAGGCACATTACAATCACCTCATTTTGGCCATAGGACAGGAATCCCATTCAGGGAACAATCCTCTATCTACAAAGTGAGGATACATTTTTAGTAAGAAGTAGACAAACATCATAGAGTTAATTCATTGGTCACTAAAGTGAATTATCGACCAAATTTAAAAATTATTACTAATTCAAGCAATGGTTAGGGCCAAAATCCATTTTAGAAGGTCAAAAAACTTGAAAAATGACTATATGCTTTCCAAAAAAAAAGATTGACTACAATATATATGCCCTGAAAGTTTTAGGTCAATTGTTGAAATCCTGAAAATGAGTAAGTACTGACCATATTAGATTTTGAAAAACTATCTTCTAGATTATAACTATTGGAGCTACGAGACCACTTCCATAAGGTGCAGAGTGACCCTAATTTATTATATTTACTAAAACAAATATTTTATTATTTCTTATACTTAAACATTTATTTTTGTAAGTATAAACAACCAAAAAACATATGCATGGTCCATACTACACAAAATGCGTATGCGTTTTGGCTTGTTTGAAACGTGTATGCATTATGATTCGGTGATTCCCGAGACAAAAAAATTAAAATGTGAGCGTGTTTTAGCAAAATGCGTACGTGTTTTACTTTTTTTTTTAATTCTTGTCCACTTTTTGGCCCCCCACTTTTTGGCATTACTTTTCCCTTTTCTATTCATTTGTTAAAGTATGACCAAATCTCTTTCAATTGAGATTTCCTTGTTTGCAACATAAATAATCTGTTCCATTATCTTAAAGTTGATAAACCGATGTTCTGATGAAATTGGAAGTCAAGAATCTGCTAATCTGTATTTGGTAATAATATTCTTTAATTTGTTGTGAATTTGATGTATTCACTTGTGCTGTAAAATTGCTTACCTAAAATGCATGCTTTCTATTTTAAGTTCTCACTCACTACTTGCACTGACTGTATTTTGTGTACTCATACTTATTTGCAAGTTGGTATCCATTTACTTAACATCTATTTTATTACATGCATAAATGATCAAGATTCCATTTATGATATTGTAGCTACAAATATGATCTGTTGTAATTGGTTATACCTTCTATTATTTAGACTTTTAACTTTCTTTTCATCAACATAGCTGTAGCTTTACTCGAAATGAGAAAAGGAGATGAGCAATATGAACTTGAAATTGATCTTTAGGCCCTTATTTGTTACTGATTCTGAGTTAAATTTATGCAATGATCCTCCTTATTCAGATTACTATTTGATCAGTACAGTAGTTTATCTTTTGTCACAACTTTCAAGCATGTATTAGTTGTGAAATAACATGAGGAAAAGATGTAAAATGTCCATTTTACATGGCGAAGCCCTGTCAAATTTTTCTCAGATTTCCTTTTCCATTCTGTTTCAGCTGTAATTTTATCTCATTCCATTTGTTAGAGTCTGCAACACTAAACTTTCATTACTTTTATGTATTAGTACATGTACATCTTTATATATTCAACATTTAGTCTGTACTGAATTAAATGTACTTTTCTTATATGTAAACACAACAGTTAGTGTTTATTTCCTTCTTCTTACCTGTACCTACACATTTAGATAAACTAGTTAGAAAACATTAGGATTTTTGGCCTCTCTTTTGTTCCATATTTTTTCTCTTTATATTTTCTCTTTGAAATGAATTTAAGAATCATATGTACTGATGTAGAATACTGCTGCTTGTTTTCTATGCATTTATTTTTCTGTAATCATAGCTCCTGATATCAGGAGATTCATTTGCACAAAGATAGAAAATACAAGAACTTGATTTAATCATGAGCTCGTGACTGACAATCTCTTTTCTGTTTGTTTTTCAGGTACAATGCAAAGTTGAATAACAAGGATGAAGATGGAGCAACAGCTGGAGAGAAGATGGAGTAGCGGGACAAAAGAAACAAGGCAATGATGGGTTCCTTCATATTCTTTTGCTTTTATTTTCATGCACATGCACCTTCTATTTCAATAGTTATGATGTTTACTTGAGTCACATCCCACGGCTTGTGTGGGAAACATTTGAAGTTCCTTATGAATAAAAACATTGAATTTTGAAATTGAGTTGCGTACTTCCTTCTGTATTTCAGCTTTTTATATGGATTGTATAATGAATTAAACAACTCAATAACATAATTGAATGTATTTAATCACAAAGGAAAGAAATTTAAAATACTTGTAACCCTAGTATTGAACATTGATTGCTGCAATTTGTAACTCTGATTGTTGTTCCAAAACTTAACACTTCATCTATTCTCTAGTTTCTGTCTTTATCAAGATAACACATATATCCTTCGAGGCCTTTGTGTTATTTTTCTGAAGATAAAAATGAAAATGGAGACTATGTGATTTGTTATGATTGTAACAACATAGATAGTTGCAAATTACATGTAGTCATTAATTAATCCAAAGGAACAAATATTAAAATGAAAGAATCTCCCCTAGCTTAGATTCATTTCACCAATGCCATCCTTAAAATATTCTTATTAGTACTTTCACTGGTAACCCATTACCTTGTGGGTAATAATTATATGACGTAATTAAATAAATTTCGTATCCTTAATAGCCCAATTTGTTACCTTTACACTAAGAAATGCTAAGGCAATATTTGAAACAATAGTTGCGGTAACACAAAATCTGCAAACTATACCTTGATAAAAGGATAGTATCAAAGTTTTGTTAGCATCTTTCAAAGCTATTACTTCAGTCCAACGTGTTAAGTAATCTATAGTCGTTAAAATCCACTTGTGTCCTTATGATGAAGGTGGATTTATCATGCCAATAAAATCAAGACCCCACTATATAAATGACCGATCCACTGAAATAGACTATAGGGGCAGCGAAGCTAAACATTAATTTCTAACAAAGAAATCACATTTCTTAGATTTTTTGATCCATTTGAAACAATCTCTGACATATACTGGTAAGCCGATAGTAACTAGCTTTCATAATTTTCAAGGCTATAGTACGTGTTGAGAAATGACCTCATGTAGGTCCTTCATGGAATTCGAGATAATAATTACTGAATTCTATCAGAATCAACACATCACAAAAAGATTTCGTTTATATCTCTTTTGAATAATACACCATCAATGAAAACATAAGGTACAACTTGTAACATGAAATATATTCGTTTGTTTTTGTCTATGCATTCCGAGATAAGTGCCATGCTATAGATAGTTAACTAAATCAGTCATCCATCTTGATTCCTGAAACTTCTTGAATAAGCTCAGGTATGCTGGTTTTTTGGTTGCACCATGCTATCTGATTCCTAATACGTAACTTCAACATGATGTTCTGGATCTTCTAATTCTGTAACCTACTAATTTTTCCATATCAACAATTAGATGTCTCACACAAACCTTTATCTCGAACTAACTTCACAACATGGATACTCAGCATCATATTCCATGACCTTCATTATCCATCCCGCTCTGTTCTTATTTAATTATTTATTTAGCAAGAAATCTTTCACACTTGGATGGGAAACTAGAACATGTATCTTATTGTTTGAAAGCATGTACTTAAAATTCTTTAGTACTCTGACTACTAAAAGTACTTGTTTTCTCAATAAAAATGTACCTTGTTTCGTAATCATGGAAACCTTGTCCAAAGAAAGAAAGTGGCTACTCAATATTTTCATCACTAACCTAAGTTAATATGGATAAAATTGTTTCAACTCCTGCAAGTGCATACATTGTAAAGTCTTTATTGAAACTCAGGATTTGCAAGAGAAGAAGCTTGAGAAATAGTTTTTTTAATGGCTTCAAACCCTTCTCTCCCTTCAATGGTCTAAGAGAAAGTATTATATTTCTTCACCATAGTTGTCATTGGTTTAAGTAATGCTACAAAATTTGGAACAAATCTAGTAGCAAAGTTGATTTTTCCCAAAAAGATCTGTAATGTATTATTTTTATGAGGCATTGATAGTTGCGATATGACCTCAATTATGAAGAGGGTAAATATCTAAACCTTTTTTAGAAACAACATGAACTAAGTTGATTTACCTTGATGTACAAAAAAGATAGAATTTTTTAGGTATTCAATGATATTCCAAACTATTTGCTATATAACTGAAAATTCTGCCTTAAATGAACTAGATGTTCATTGGATATTTTTTTGAAAATTATGGTAACATCATCCAAATAAACCAGTATGCATTTATTTCATTAAGCTACAAAAAGTCCATGTCCATTACACGTTGAAATGTCACACCAACATTTGAAAGGTGCCAAAATACATTCTTTTCTAAGCATAATTACCCCACTTGGTGGTAAAAGTTGTTTTGTACCTATCTTCTTGTCAAACTAGAATCTGATTGTATCCACTACAACTATCCAAAAGAGATAGTCTATCAGAACCAGAAAATCTTCTCAAAATTTGATCCACGTTAGGTAGTGGGTAATGATATTTCAATGAAGCCTTGTTAAAATCTATAAAATACTACACATAATCTTATTTCTTCATTATTTTTCCGAACATGAACAAGATTGGCTACGCAAATTAAATGTTTGACTGGAAAAATAATACCTGATTTGATTAACTTAGATAACTCTTTTCTCATTAAAGGCTCTAGTCTTTCAGATTTACAAGCCCCCTATTGCTTCTGCCCAGCTGGTTTAGAATTTGGTTGTAATTCAATGGTATTTTGTGCCAAACTTAGATCAAACCCTTTCAGATATTGATATTTCCAAGTGAAAGCAAATCCTTAAATTCCTTAAACATAATTTGATAAATGACCGTATGTTTCTTAGTTAAGGAACATACCTTTACAAGAAATAAATTCGTCCCAACATTGACTAAGATCTCTTCGTAATTTTCTCCATAGGTGTTGACATATTTGCCTTTGGTCTTTCCTTAATTGATCATTAGAATGCTGAAGATGTCTTCCAGATGTGACCAACCCTTGAGGCAATATGTTTATTCATCTTCAATTGAACAATCTGGTCACCATATAAGTGCTACAGTTTTTCCTAATTTACTCTTGAAAATTTAGCAACAAAAAAATCATCTTCTTGCTGTAAAAACCCACCAATTCAAATCAGTATCGGGTATGGAAGGACCAACAATCAACTTTATGTGAGGCTGAATCTTGTTGTTTCTGATCTATTCCAATATTTCAAAACTAACACTAATTACTGTAAGTCTGTCTATATGCTTGTTTTTTGTTCTTAGAATGGACTGGATACTAATAACATTGAAATCTTCCATTAAATTTGAAACTCTATATTTGTAAGACTTCATTAATGAATTCTTGCAAACATTGAAATTTCCTATTTGAATGATAACTAACTCGGAATCACCAAAACTATGTAACATGCTAATACCTCTCTTTCTGGCCGAAGTAAACCATGAATTAATTCTTTGTATCCAACCACATTACAAGTACATGAAATTGGAGACTCAAAGCTGAGAAATACCTTTCATTTTTGGGGAAAGTGAGCATCAAACCTTCCCCTTGTCCTTTCTTCTTCTTAGCTTCATAAAAAATGAAGCTTCCAAATCACTTTTGATGTATTTTCTGTTTTGGACAACAAGGGAATTGGTGTGTTTTCCTCATATAGGAAATACACACCAAACAAATTTTCTTCAAATTCTTTGAAAGGATCATAAGCATGTTCTTCATGTATCTTTTCATCCATGAACATATTAGAAACACAATCTAGTGCTGAAACATGATCTGTATTATCAAAATCAGACAGGTGTATGGCTATATAAGTAGCTGATGCATTAGAAGCATGAGGCTCGATATGAAATATAACCAATAGTTCATAATTGATAGTCACTTTGGTCCCATAACATGTAGTAAAGAACAAAAAAGACCAATTTGAATAGAGATAACCTCCGATTTTTGCTGTGAAATCTCTTGATGAGCATAAAGCAAAGTAAGGAGGGAAATCTATAATAGTAACATCTTAAAAAATGAAATTTTTTCAACAAGCATGTAATGTTATCTCCATATTTTTTATGACACCAAATATGTTAGTTGCAGTCCCATTAAGTTGTAGCATGCTCTTCTCTATAGGTTCATACTGCTGACCCAACTTTTTTGTAATTACTTTTGGCATAATTGTGTTACTCACACCGCTTTCAACCATGCAGTTATGAACAAGATGTTCTCCAATAATCAGTGAAAAATAAAATGGTGGTGCTTTTTTGATGTCTTGATCATTTAACCTTTTGAAAAGTTCATTTGACTTCATTAATGTGGTCTTCTTCCAGTGTTCCAAGGACAATGTCCACTTTTTTAACCTTATTGTCTGCTAGTTTTGAAGAAATCTGTAACTTACCAAGTTCTTGAGAGAGTAGATTCTGCTATCTAGGGATACTTAGAATGTCTTGTTGGTGCTAAATTTGATCTCACCCAGTTTTTCCTTGAAAATCTTTAATTTGTGGGCTCTGTCATATATTCTATCTCCGTGTATTAATATGTTAAAGCTTTGTCCTTCATTTAGTTGTCATGATCAGTCTTTTCCTTTGGTCGAGGATCACTTAAAGCCTAAAATTTGTTTTCCATTGCTATTTCCATGTGAAAGAATTTGTAACTTGGGCATAAACTCGAGTTTTTCCCTTTCCTTCTATTTTTTCCACAGCCACATTTTGTTTTCCCTATCAATTTTTGTCCCAATATCTATAGAAACATGGCCCTTTCTTATTCAATGCAAGTCAGTGGATCACATTTTGTATTTATATCATTTCCAAATTCTTTGTCCTTAAAGAAAGATTCACTTCCAGGTGCAAATGGTGATTTCCCTACATTTTACGGTTTGAGAGGTGTGTTTTCCTCATCAATTTATATCTCAACATTCTCAGCTACGTGGTCCTTTCTAATTGGATGTGGCTCGGTGGGTCATTTCAAAACTCTAAGGCCTGTTGCAACTCAAGTCCTATCCATGTGCAGGGCCTACTCTCATATGAAAATTCACCTCTCGGTTTGACCTTTGGAGTTACACGAGGGAGACACGTGGAGGTTTCCACTGCGTTGCCGAGACTTAGACATTTTTTTCATCCGACTAGTGTAGCTTTATTAGACAATGGACACATGGAGGGCTGGCACTCATTTAATGATCCGCCTCTGGGACCTACCTTAGTAGTTGTGCCAAGGAGACACATGGTGAGAATGGGCTTGTTTAGAGTCTCTGCTTTTGGGTGCCATCTCAAAGTTGCGCCAGGGATACATGTGGAGGCTTCCGCCAGCTCCTCTTTATACTTACACTTTTCAAAGAAGTTTTTTTAGGCTTGGGACACGTGGAGGTCCCGTGCCTATTTGTGGACCTACCCCTATACTTTAATTTTGAAGAAGTGCCGAAGGGACACTTGGAAATTTCTACTCACTCTGCACTTGCTTGGAATTTTTAACGGCGAAGGAAAACTATCTCGGACCCTAGACACATGGCACCTACTGCTTGTCCTTAAACGTTTTCAACAACTTTTCCAGACTGAGACATGTGGTGAGCCCACACTTGTTTAGGGTCTCCTCTATTAGGCACCATATCAAACATGCGCCAGTGAGACACATGGAGGTTTCCACTGGCTCCTTTTATACTAAGACATTTCAAAGACAAAAAGACATTTCTCTTGGGACCAGAACACGTGGAAGGCTTGTGCTTGTTTTGAAACTTTCCTCTGTACCTCACGTTTGCAGTTGCACTAAGGAAACACATGGATAGCTCTAATCTAAAGTTGAGAAGGGGAAGAATCAATGGTTTCTATGCATTTCATCTGATTTTTCCACGTGTTTCTACTCCAAGACTCCTGGAGATGCAAACACACATTGTTTTTCTTCATTTTTTGATGAAATTCCTTGTTTTTTTGGTCTGCAAAGTGTAATTAAAGTGATTAAGAGCTTAATTTATGAGTCCAAGGAATGTAGGTTTTTTTATATTGGAATTACTCGGGCACTTGTAAAAACATGAATTACCAGAGAAAATAGATGCAGAGAAAAGTTACAGAGGAAACAATGGGAAAAGGGTGAAATGATGGAGGTTGCAAGTGCAAAGGGATGAAAAAGGTGTTTCCTTTATGGTCAAAAGGATTTCCTGTTAGATCCAACTATACAGCGCCACTGGAAAATGATTAAAATGGGGATTTCTCGCATGAAAGAATAAGAATGATTAGAAGAACTATAAAAAATTTATGGCATGGCATCCAGTCATTAGTTGAGGGTCTAATAAATGTCATCAGTTCATTATTTTTCCACCTGGCAGCTGCAGGTGTAAATTTGTTAAATGTCACTTTCCGAGACAATGTGATCAGTTCATTATTTTTCCACCTGGCAGCTAGGTGTAAATTTGTTAAATGTCACTTTCCGAGACAAGTTGGTAACAAGAAAAGGTTCCCCAAATATTATTGTTTTTTGGGGGAAATTTTTAGGATGAGTGAGCAAGTGAAATGTATAAATGTAATGAGAATACTCTTGCAAAGGGTTGGGGGTTGAATTCTTAGGAGAAAATTTGAGAGATCCCATCTTCCTGAGAGACCAATCTGAGAAACCTATTAATATCCTATGTTTTAGATTTCAATCACATCAAATTTTTTGGGATTGTACAGCCATTGATAAGCTTTGAGACTATTCAAAGAAACTTTCCCCTGTTGATGAATCTAATTGAATTCAAATTAATCTGTGTCAAGCTTGGGAAAATTTGTGTCTGCTTTATTTCATAATGTTTGTAAGTAGTTTTTATTATTCCTATTGTAATCTTGTGTTAAAGTCCCTTTGAATCACACATGATCTTGTCCCTGTGATAGTTTAGTGGCATTTGCAATTTCATTACGAGAAGATCCTTCATCCTGTAATGAGATAAACAATTTAAAATCACTTTATCCTGTAATGCAGATAAACAATTTAAAATCACTTTACTGTAATTTGTTGATAAATATTGTCTATAAGCCTTTGAGTGTATCTTAGGCATGAGTAACTTGGGGTCTCTTAATGTTTAATTTAGTCTTTAGTTTGAGCCTTTGTGTTAAATTCTTGGAGATTATGTGAAACCGTGCAATTCTGGGCCTCCATTGATGCACACCTTCTGGTTAAGGGAATATTTTAGCTATTCTGAAGCATTCATTCATTTAGTTTTCCAAATTTTGTGAAGGTTCTCAAATATCTAGCATAATCAATTTTATCCTACTTAATCTCGCACCAAAATTAATCAAAATAATGAATCTTACCTAAACTACCCTTATTTTCCCTGTATGTCCACAAATGTATAAATTCTACCGCCAAATAATGCATAACTAATCAGGATCCCATAATGTTTTTAGTAACCTTTAGCCTTGTTTAGAAAATATCACCATTATTTAGAAGTCAGAACTCGTGAGAGTAAAATTGTGGTGCATTGATCATATTTTCTCAGGGTCTCCTTTCAAATTTGTGCAAAGAACGAAATCTTCATAATTGCTTTAGATCATAGCTTCTCACTTACTCCACTATCAACCATTTAGTGCAAAGAAATAAATCTTCATTCTCCAATCACGAACAGAGGTTATAAAATGGGTCCTCTCACCCTAGTTAAAAGGCATGGCCTAAAGTAGTGAGGATAGATCAAATCCTTAATGAAGGTGCTATTTATTTATATTATTCCCGAGTGACAAAGAATCAGATGAATCCCCTCCCTAGCTACAAAATAACTCATAATATGATTTATTTTTTCTCTCAGTGTCTTGCTAAATCTATGATGTTGCCCGGTTTCCAAGTGAGAATCAATTTGGATACCAAAATGTCCCACATTGAGATATTAACATTATGTTTTTTCATCACATCAACAATATTAAAAGAAGCAACCATTTTGGAAATAGATTCTACTATTATAGCATAGGCTTTAACAAAGACTAACTTTGCTTCTACACATTTTAAGATTTAACGTATGAAAAACCTTTTTGGATTAGGCAGTAATGACTTTGATTGGTCTTTTCGATTTCGAGTACTTCTTGTTTTCCAAGGAACAACAGAACTATTAGCAGTTTTATAGTTGTTGTTTTATCTATGACTATGGGAAAAACATGTCTGTTTTGAAACTTTTGACCTTCGTGGGCCTTTTCTTGGGCCCTTGTAGTAACTGCAATAAAATCATCTTCACTAAAACTGACCAAGTTCTATTTAGGTGCTTTCTGAACGTGAGTTTCTTCTTTCCCACCCTCCGTTTCAGGCATGAACAATGTCTCAGGTTGAGGTTTTGTAACAAGGATTATATTCAGGACCACATTTCGGTAATAAACAACTTTATGAGGCTGATTACAAGGTTGAAACCATTCTTCTGTAGCCATTTTAATTGGGAGTAAAGTGTTATTCAAACTAGGACCCTTTGGGTCAAACTACATTTATTGATATGGCTATCTATAATCCTGATTCTATTGATAAGGTTGTTGATTTTGTTGGTTTTACTGATAGGGAGCTTGATAAGTCTTGCTAGGTAATGGAAGTCTATTTTCAATCGAAATTAGATTGTTTCCCATAGTCTTTAAACAATCATCTGATTGGAAAATGCAGGTTTTGAAAACATCTGATGGTATAGAATAATAGGTTCTATAATGGTATAGGGTACGAAATAGGTTCCAAATCTAGTAAAAAGGCATTGAAGGCCTTGGTGCTAATTTAAAGTCTTGAATAAGACTTTTTCAGCCTTTATAGCAATATCATAAGCTACCGGGATAGTGTCACCTCCCATAGATTGAATCATAGTTGAAATATCATTGTTTAGGGCTTTAAGATAATAAATAAAAGCATGGTCATCTTGAGGCTTGACACTAACTGGAATTCTTTCCCAAATTCTGGAAAAATGAATATTGAAACTGGCCATAAATTCATGAGGGGATCTTTTAATTGTAGACATTTGTTCTATGAGGGATAAATGATCTGAATTATCTTGAAATTGTTTCATAAATTTACCACCTAACTCATCCCAAGTTCTTACGCTTCCAATCTCTAAATTTCTATACCATTGTAAGGCTTTCCCTTTAAAGGATGCAGATAAAACTCTTAAAGTTACATATTCAGGAGTAATATTATGGACTACACATAGGGATACAACATCTTTGATGTGATTTGTAGATGTAACCTAATTTTCACCAGTGAATGAAGGAAAAAATTTCATCGCAACATTAGGAATATCATGATAAACTTGAATTACTAATGGGCTGCCATTATTAAAGGTCATAAAATTCCTACGTGGTTGAATAACCATTAGAAAAACTGGGATCTGAACCATTCCTATTATAATTTAGGTTGTTACCAACTCTTCTTCTTCTTATAGAGTTCGAAGGTAAAGAAATAAACTCAGAAAGAATTCGTCTTACCGATGATCTTTGAGTCCCTTTAGGCATGGAACATGCTACAAAACTGGTCTGAAATCAGCCTTACGGAGTTGCAAAATAAAAAATTTAATCTTTAGAATAAGTTGTTATGCATCTTATTGGATCTAAAAGTAACTTTTCTTTGTTGTGAATCTTCTCTAAATTGTTGTAATCTACTCAATTTTCTCACATATCTAATTCTCTCAAAAGTGCACCCTTTAGAGAGATGACTACAAGGATTCTAAGCTTTCTTTGTATCTCTCTCTTTGGTAGATACAATGAAAACACCTCGGTATGTAGGTATACCTATTGTTGACGTGAGTCTTTGGTATCAAGGATGGATCCTTTTTGATGTATCCTAAATTAATTTTTGGGGTTTGAGGGTGAAAAGATGACTATAAATGAATTGAAAAACTATAGTGATACACCAAAATTATTGAGGGATTTGACTGAGTACATGCACAAATATCTGAGAATGGATTCAGGATGTACAAACCAATAGTTTTCAGCAGAATATTAAGGCATAACACTTGATGTATTGAGGGAATGATTCACAAAAATACTGCTAAGATAAACATGCACACTAATAACATTTATGCATAAATAACTAAATTTGCAACAAGGTAAGATGATCAATCAGGGAATTTGAAATTCACAAGAATTAATAAAGTATAAATGACACTGCAAATAATAGGAAAGGTAGAAATCAATCTCTCATTCAAAAGGCAAAACTGGCAAAATTTTCTTCAGCACTCATGTGTCCTAAAATCCCTCCCTTGTGCTTTTCCAATGCACACAATATATAGCAAAATTATTCATCCCACCCTTCCTAAAAATAGACTAAAATTGTTACTCGCCCATGCATCCTAATTTTATCCTTTATCATGAATAAATAAAGGAATAAAAATAAGCATGCTAATACAATGAGGCATTAATAGCCTTGTTTACAAAAAACAACTCAGTCAAACTGCAGTTGAATGTTCTATTTTTAATGAAATTGGATGAATAATTTGGCTAATAATAAATCTTTGCTTGATGAGCAAGTCTTCTCCAATGCATGCAATTTCTTCTTCTAGCTTATGATGTGACATCTGCAACTTTGATCCACTTGCAATTGTAAAATTGTCATTTTAAACTACCCCTTGGATGCACATGCAAGAATAAATCCCTGTGTGTGAGTAAAAATAATTTCTTTATTTGCAATACTTTGCAAAAAAAAATCACCCATGTATTCCTTCTCTTTGGGGACCACTTTTGATGTTCACTCAAATAATATTCCTATTTTGTAAAAAATAAGGTAATAGGCCTTGGAAGGTTCTTTGTACTCTGATGTTGAACTCTTCTTGTCTTCTTGTGGTCACATGAAGAATTGCACTTGTGCACATAATGCTATTGTTTTCTTTCTAAACCTCCCACTGTGGGGACCACCTGTGATGTGAACACTTTGTCTTCATTCTGGATTTGACCTCCTTTGTTGACTTGGCATATAATATGAGTTGAAATAATAATCAATTGATTATTAAACTTCACATACATATTTGATTTCAAAAACATAGGTCTTGATCCTCAATGTATTCGAACAAGGCATGATGTGAAACATTGGCCCCCTTCAATAATTCTATGACACCATTGATTCATTGCACTTAATAATCATGGTTGACTATTCTTGGAGTCCCCTTTCTTTGGCATATTATTATGATTAAAAATAATCATGGGGTCATTTTTGAAACATTTCCAAACTATAATACTCGGCCACCTTTTTTATTATCATTACATTGTATTTTTTGTCGGTATTTGATTATTTTTGCATATATTATAAGACCTTAACCAAGGTCAATGCAATGATTTATTTTAAATAATGTGGGTTGGCCCCCATCCATGGTGACTCACCCCTTTGCATTTTTTGGTGGCATTATTAGCTAACCCCTAGTTAAATGGAGAGTAACTCAGGGGTCTGTGTGGAAGTTGATGACATTGACTTATTGACTAGATCATTTGGTACTTGATTGATCTCACACTGTTGATCCTCTAACCCTATCAAGGGTTTGGTTCCTTAGCAATTAAAATGGTGAGTGAATTGTAACCATGGTGATATTTGATGATTGATTATTTATCCGTTGATCATCTAGTACTCAATTGATTTCCATCGTTTGATCTTTAAATCCTATCGATCTTATCTTGGATGTTATCATTTTCTTTTGAGTGTCGATTGTTGGAAAAATTGATCTCAAGGAATCCATTGATGATAACTCTTGATTGAGTTAGGTTTTTTTGTAACTCAGTTCTGAGCTCTTGTGCACTTGTCTTTTCATTTTTTTTACTTTGATTATCGTTTTGAGCGGTGAAGCCTTGGTTTTTAGCAGACCACCATTGTTGTAGCTTCTTGAGCTCAGTTTATTCATATAGAAGAACTTTGTCTATTTCTAGAATATCTACGTGCATGCATGTTGTCTTTCTCTCGAGGCTTTGTGGGAATGGAATACTCTTGAATATTTTTCCATTGGCAGATCCTTTTGAGATCTACACAATAGTTTTTTGTCTCATTGTTGTTTTAAGTTTGACTGTGGAGAATTTGATGAGCCATGAAAAGAAGGACTTAGCTTTGTATACTACCCCTTCTGTTATGCAACTCTACATGGAGGCCATTGTTGAGAAGGTAAGACTTCATCTTGGAACTCTATAACTATTTTTCTCTCTTGTCATTTCAAATTTATTATCACTGAATCCTCTAAATCCTTGTGTTTCTTTGCATTTTCTTGTGCAACGTTGATCTCTGAGCTTTAAAATTGCTTTTCTTCATCATTTTTTACTTCTACACTTGATATTAACGAGGTTTTTGTGGATTTGATCATATTGTACTGGTAAGTTCATTGCATTTCGATTATTCATGCAAAATCTTAGTAGATCTGTATATTTTTTGATGTGGGTATTTGAGTTTTCGGCTTCATCATTCTCTTTACTCTGAATGTGCATATTTCTGTTTCGAAATCTAAGGCATTTGGCAGCCATTTATTTGCAAAGGTTTAAATTGTGAAACTTCCTTGTACTTTGTTGTGAGCTATGGGTTATCTCTTGAGTTCAAAGACTATTTACTCTATGAGCTTTCTGTAATCTTTCTTCAGAATATGGTTGTATTTCTTTACTATTGATACCCATTACCATGCACTCGAACTTGGTTGAGATCTGGGTGTTGTGTTTCTTTCAATGCTTTCAAAAATATTGTGATGGATTCTTCTTGCTCAAACTGATAAGTTCATAATGATGCCACGACTTGTGATTTCCTTATGCCAAATTGGGTATTTTGTATTTTCTTTGCTCTGATAGCATCCCATTTCACTATGGGTCACCATGTGTACTCATAAGCTTAAAGTATGCCGTACTTCTTTGTAAGATCCCATTTCTATCCTTATTTCAAAAGTTTGGCTTGAAAACCATATGGGAGGGTATTCCTTGTAAGTTTATTTTGGGCATTCTGAGTTGTTTTACGTTCTTTTGCCTCACTCTGTTGGGTTATGGTGGATTCATGAGCTCTGATATGTAGAGAGATCTAAGCTTCCAATTTTGAATGTTATCTTCTTTTTCTTGTTATTTTCGAGGTACTATTTTAAATCCCATACGTTGAGGCTTTGGTTCGTATGTCCGCTGAATATGTTATTTATGCTCTGAATTGTTTCATTTTATGTTAAGAGCTATTTTAATCTTTCTAATCTAGATACCCAGGATGGGCTGGCATATTTATGTAGATTTAAAGGTTTTTATCTAACACTTGCAAAGGTATTTCTTTCTTGAATGTTCCATGCACAACTTTGAATGACTGTAGTCATCTCTGATTTCATTATATGCCCTTAAGTTTTACATCAAAGTTTTACCTCATATTTCTTTGTGAAGATCCTATTGCATACTGATGCCTTGTGATTCAGAGGATGAGTCATTTCCTTTTGGAAAATTGTTCAGGCTTTATTATTCAATAACTTGATCTTTTTACTTCTTGCATACTTTGTTGTTCCTTGCTATTGTCATGTCCACAAAATTGGTGTTGCATTATGATTTAAATATATGGTGATCTACCTTTTGAGCTGACATTATCACCTTTTCAAGTGCTTGGAAATTGTTTATCATTTTTGATATAAATTATAGTTTTGATTCCTTTTGCATCAATAATGCCTGATTAGATTTGAACTCAAAAAATACTCTTCCTTTGTTGGTAAGACTTTTCTTCCCAATATTGTAAAAAAAATCTTCCTAAGGTAGTTTTGAATGACAATTTTCCTCATAGCTGATTTACATTATTGTGTCATGAATACAACCTTTCTGTGAGTTAAATTCTTGAACCTGCATTTGAGATATTTTATGGCATAATTGCATTTTTATTCCATTGTATTTATGAACTAAATATTTGATGAATTGTTTCCATTATCTTGTATCAGCTAAAATTGATAAGCTACTTTACCTGTTATGTAACTTAATTATAGAAATGACAAGAGATTTTACAAGTTCAGTTTTTTGAAAATTGATGAAATCTGTACTTATGTTTCTAAAAAAGCTACCTTGGAGAATTGTAGCATTACTTGAATCTTCCATTTTCTATTCACATGGAAAGTATGAGAAAATCTCTTTCAGTTGAGTATGTTGCTTGTTTACAACATAACATAATGTTCCATTATCTTAAGTTGATAAATTGATGTTCTGATGGAAATTAGAGTTTAAGACTCTGTATTTTGTACTTGATAATAATAGCACTTTAATTTACCTATGAATTTGATGTCTTCACTTATGCTCTGAAATTGCTTAACTAAAATGCATGCTTTCTGTATTCAAGATCTCACTCACTACTTGCACTAGCTGTATTTTGTGTACTCATACTTCTTTGAAAGTTGGTATCCATTTACTTAACATCTCTTTTATTGCATGCATAAATGATCAAGACTCCATTTATGATATTGTGGATGCAAATCTGATATGTTGTAATTGGTTTTACCTTCTATGCTTGAGGCTTTTAAATTTCTTTTCATCAACATAGTTATAGCTTTACTTGAAATGAGAAAAGGAGATGAGCAATATGAACTTGAAATTGATCATTAGGCCCTTCTTTGTTATTGATTCTGAGTTGAATTTTTGGAATACTTCTCCTTATTCAAATTAATATTTGATCAATACAGTAGTTTATCTTTTGTCACAGCCTTCAAGCATGTATTAGTTGTGAAATAACATGAGGGAAAGATGTAAAATATCCAATTTACATGGTGAAGACATGTCATAAAGTTTCTCAGATTTCCTTTTCATTCTGTTTCAGCTGCAATTTTATCTCATTCCATTTGTTAGAATTTGCAGCACTAAACCTGCATTTCTTTTATGGATTAGTATAGATACATCTTTGTATATTCAGCCTTTAGTCTGAACTGAAATAAATGTACTTTTCTGATATGTAAACACAAACACTTGGTGTTTATTTCCTTCTTCTTACCTGTACCTACACATTTAGATAAACTAGTTAGAAAACATTAGGCTATTTGGCCTCTCTTCTATTCCATAGTTTTTCTCTTTATCTTTTCTCTCTGAAATGATTGTAAGAATCATATGTACTGATGTAGAATACTGCTGCTTGTCTGTTATGCATTTATCTTTTCTATAATCATACCTCACTGATATCAGGAGATTCATTTCCACAAAGATAGACAATTCAAGAACATGATTTAATCTTGAGCTCATGACTGACGGTCTCTTTTCTATTTGTTTTTAAGGTATATTGCAGTGTTGAATAGGAAGGATGAAGATGGAGCAATGAGGCTGGAGCTGGAAGTGGAGCAACGAAGACAAAAGAAATAAGGCAATGATGGATTCCTTCATATTCTTTTTCTTTTATTTTCATGCACATGCACCTTCTATTTCAGTAATTATGATATTTACTTGAGTCACATCCCATGGCTTGTGTGGGAAACATTTGAAATCTCCTTATGAATAAAACATTGAATTTTGAAACTGAGTTGTGTACTTCTTTCTACATTTCAAATTTGTATATGGATTGTATAATGAATTAAACAAATCAATAACATAATTGAATGTATTTAATCATGAAGGAAAGATCTTTAAAATACATATAACCTTAGTAATGAACTTTGATTGCTGCAATCTACAACTCATAATTGTTGTTCCAAAACTTAACAACTCATATATTCTACATTTTATTTCTTTATCAAGATAACACATCTGTCCTTTACATGGCCTGTTATCCAAGGGTAAGCCCATGCTTCGGATTGGTTAAATCCTCCTCATTTGTCCTTTGAGGAAGAACTTAAAATCCTATTTTATGCAGTGATTCATTTAGGGAATTAAACATAATCCTGGGTATGGCTTCATCATGAAAGAAGATGGGTGGGATGATATCACCTATCCCAGAAATCTTAAGAAGTCATTATAAACTAGCAATCGTTCATGGAGTGTACGATGGAAATGGTCGAACGAGATGGTAGCGAAAATTTGAAAATTGGTGGAAGCCCGCAAAGAGGGAAGGAGGATGAGGGTGCGAGTAAATCTCGGGGCAGCAGAGTGTGGGATTAGCATTTAAAGGGGACAAACCAAAATTGCGTGAAAATCCAAAATGTTGGAGGAGTAAAGAGATAATTAATGAAAGGAATCCAACCAAATGGGGTTACAAGAACAAAACATAGGCAATATTTTGGCCTGCACAGTTGTGTTAAAGTTTTTCAAATGGTTTTTCTGATGCTTCAAGGAGACAATTTTGACACTTAGATTTGTTAGAGTCGTGCCAAATCCTACAAAGTTGAGCGAAATCTTGGAAAGCAAATATGACTTTCGCAGAGGTCTATACTTGGATCCGGGAAACGATTGTTGTAAGGCCTCGCACCAAGTTGTTGAGAACGCAACGCTGTCAAGTACTATGTCGACAGCACCAAGTGCAATGATTACAGGAAACTGTGACAGATTTCTGAGCTAATTGGCACGGAAAAAGGTGATTCTATGTAGCGGTGTTAACCTGTGGTCACCATAGACAAAGTAGAGACGTTGCCATGTGTCCACATGCAGCAAGCGGCGTTATGAGTCGGTGGAGCACTCGTAGTAGTATGATGTCGCCTCCCATGTACATTATACACAAGACGCCTGGTAGTTCAATTTCCCTCCATCAAGGAAAATCAAAATCCTACAAATAGCACAAACCCGTTTTTAATGTGAATTGCAGGAGTAGAAAATTAGAACACCTCGTAATAAGATCATCGTCATGTGCACGTGTCGTGCACATCAAGAACATCGTAGATCACGTGAAACATTTATTTTTATTATATCTCGTTAAGGAAAAACTATTAAAAACATTTCGAAATGTGTATTAAGTTATATCTCGCCCTAAGAAAAAACTATGGGGGTAAAAACATTTAGAATGTGTAGCACGTATGTGTGCATAGGTAAATCATACCCTGACACATGCTTGGGGGCTAATATTAAAAGGTGTCGACATGAAAAGAATTAAAAAACCCAAAAGTGTAGGTTAGGGGCGCATATTTGACCGTGTTGGAAATTTTAGCGGGACTCAGGACTCCTGGCGTAGGTTTTTGTGGCGTAAATTAGGTTTTAAAATCAGAAAAGTAAACAGTGCCCTTGTGCAGGTTTTAGGGGTGCACATCAGAAGGTATCTACGTTGCGACGATTGATGATTATGGCACAGGTTGTCGATGCTGTGTCAGTAGGTGCTTAGCAACATGATAAAATTCGAGGGGATGATTACATATATGTGCATCGATCTTAGCACAAATACGTCAACAGTGGAGATTGTTTAGCGCATATGAACGCACTTATAGGGTAATCCTAACATGAGGACAAACGCCTACGCCGACGTGCATCTTCAGGAGGTGCAACATTTTGAGCGTTGACACCCCGACCTAGCCAATTAAGCAAACCCTGACTCAGATATTGAAATGGCCATAACTTTTCATAGGGAGCTCAGATTCATGCAAGGTTGGAATTTTCAGAAATATTACAAGATTCGATATCTTTAATTGGGTGAGAACAAGTTCTTCAAAAATGAAAAATACAATTCACCATTTTTTGGGTTTGCTAGGGTTCTCACCTACCGCCATAATGAGATGAATTAAATACAATCTTGAGGTGGTTGGGGTAGATTTGGAATTCCTCTCTCTTCCCTCTCTCATTCTTCCTATAAATTGTAAGGAGGGGCTTCTTTCTAAAGGTTGGACATTCTTGTTTTGTCCCCTCCCTTCTTCTCTTTGGCAGGTGAATTTGTGGAGTTCAAACCTCCCATCTAAAACTGTAATGCAACTTTGCCTCTTGGCATTTTGTAGTGTACTATATCAATCTTTGGAGAAAATAATGCATGTCTGTGGATGATTCTCAACCCTCCCTGTGTTCATTTGCATCCTCCTGATCATTTCACTACAAATTTGGTTATCTGTGCATGATCTTGCATTGCATTTTAATGGTTTGTGTTTATTGGAAAGACAGGTGTTCTTCATTCCTCGGTGCATCACCTTTGTTAGTATAGGTTTATTTTTATGCATCTTCTTACCCTATCTCCTTGGAAAGATTAGATTAGGTTTTTGAGTAAACCCTCTACATTTTTATGTGTGCATCTGAACAGAGGAATAGGAACCATCCTTCATCTGGAGAGATTTCCCATTTCGCAAGGTCCCACACTTGGGAAAAGATCCATGTTATGCAATTGCACTGAGAGTCTCAACCCATCGAGTTACAGAACATTCAAGGGTGTTGTGATTCGTCACCAACAATAACTTTTACACAACAGAAAATTTTCCAAAGGATGTGAAGTTCAAAAGTATTTAGGGTCACGTTTCTTCCACTTTTATAAGCCGATAGTTGATCAGAAAAAAATAAGTATTAGGTGAAATAGTGTTTATCCACAGTAAGCGGGGCACATGGAAGATCATGTTTTTGGAAAAATATCATAATTTCAATTTGGTCAAGCAAATTAGATTTTTAGGAAAATTAGTTAAGGATTCAAAGGGTCCAACATGGAACCCGAATTTTTTTGTTTCTAAATTTTGCCTGAGTATTTTTGCCCAAATTTAGAAGGCCATATCTTTCTGATCTAGAGCTCATATTTTCATAAATTTTATGTATCATTGGAAAGGGCTGTTGAAATCCTCTACAAGATGGACTACTTCAATTTTAGGGAATTTTGATGGAGTTTTGTGAGAGAAAAATGGGTTTCAAAACATCTCTGGCATGAAAAAAGTGGGAGAAAAGATGACCCCAACCACCAAAATTAATGAAGTATGGGCCTCTTTTTGCTCTGTGAAGAAATGTAAACATGTTAGTATGGGATTTTTAATGGAAACCCATCATTTTTTAGGTTACATTACCAACATAATCTTGTAAAATGGTTGTTAAGTTTCAAAATTAATTTAATATGTGTTTTCTCAAATTCCTTCATTCTGGTTCGAAGTTCATTTAAATCCAACTTTGGCTCATTTTAAGGGTAGTTGTTCATCCTTCTTCTCTTCACCTCTCCCTTCTTTTCACTATCCTCTATTGTTGGTTTCCCCATGGATTAGTACCTTAATAGAACAAATCTTATCCTCACTACACACATGATTTTTGCCATCTCTAAGAGTGAACCACATACCCAAGACATAGTTTAACCATTTCATTCACTAACCAAATGGGTTCACGATGATGTCACTAAGAATATAAGCTATGACAATAAACTCAAACTTGGCTCGATTTGATTTACTTAAGCTAGTGTTAGGAAATAAGAGATAAAATATGCAGAATAATTCCTTACAAAATTATAACAGTAGAAACTAATATGCAGAAAATTATTACAGATCTAAAATAAAAGTGTACAGAATAAAATAACACAACACAAGGAGACAATATTTAACGTGGTTCACCCAATTTAGGCTACGTCCACCAAGAATCACTTGCTTAGATTTTATTACAAGCAACCAATCTTTCAATACAATACCCAGATCTGTTTGGAGCTATGCTCAACAAACTCCACAGAATTCGCAGCCAAATTCAAAACACATTTGCAATGTTTTTTCATACATCTATCATATGCATAAAACCATATAAATAGACAACTACTTAAGCAGTTTTAAAAAACTGTGGGTATCAAAACCATGGGAAAAAACCTATCCCATAACCCTATGGGTCAAAAAATCTTTCCTAACCCTTGCATTTTTTTGGGGGCTGCGCCCCCGAACCCCTGCTACCGGGGGCTGCCGCCCCTGGACCCCGCTCGAGGCCCGTTTTAAGGCCCCGAACCCCTGCGAGGATACATGAAAAGTGTACAATAATCTTAGTGTACAGTCTTCAACACTTTCACACATGAAAATAGGCTCCAAAACCTAACAATATCCCACTTGGAGACTAGTTTTCCTCTGAGCAAGCTTTTTAACCCTTCACTAGTTTCTGTGAAGACCAACGAAATTTGAACACAACTTTAGTTTTTCCCTTGTGACCACCTTGGTCATCATGTCTAAAAGATTCTGACTGGTATGAATCTTCTCCAACTTCAACTTCTCTTCCTCCAAAGCTGTCCTATGATGAAATGGTACCTTAACTGTATATGCTTTGTCCTAGAGTGGAAAGCAGAGTTCTTAGCTAGGTGTATAACACTCTGACTATCACTATGCAACTTTCCTTCCTCTTGCTTATGCCCAAACTCCTCAAGTAATTGTTGTAACCAAATCATTTCCTTGCTTGCCTATGTGGCAAGCAACATACTCAGCCTCCATGGTTGACAAAGCCACCGACTTCTGTAGTCGTGAAATCCAGCTTACTGTTGTTCCACCTACAGTGTAAACATAACATGTTGTGCTCCTCCTGCTGTCTACATCTCCAGCCATATCTGAATCTACATAACCACACAAAGTGGTGTTTGATCCACTGTAGCAAAAAACTATCCCCATGGTCCCTCTCAAATACCGAAGGATCCACTTTATTGCTTGCCAGTGATCTCTACCTGGATCACTCATAAATCTACTCACCGCTCCCACTGCATGGGAAATATCAGGCCTAGTGCACAACATGGCATACATTATGCTACCAACTGCTGATGAGTAAGGTACCTTAGACATCTGGTTTCTCTCCTTCTCTATCTTAGGACACTGTTCCTTTGATAACTTGAAATGGCCTGCCAAAGGAGTCCCAACCGGTTTAGCATCCTGCATATTAAACCTCTCCAAGGACCTTCTTAACGTACTCTTCCTGAGATAAAGTCAGCTTCCATTCCTTCCTATCCTAGAGATATCCTCATACCAAGGATTTGTTTGGCTGCCCCCAAATCCTTCATAGCAAAGGATTCACTTAGCTGACTTCTTGAGTACTTTTATTTCCTACATGTTTTTACCTGCAACCAACATGTCATCCACATACAGACAAAGGATAATATAACTGCCATCCTAAAATTTCTTTGTATACATGCAATGGTCATAATGACATCTAATATAACCTTGCTCCATCATGAAGTTATCAAATTTCTTATACCATTGACGTGGAGCTTGTTTTAAGCCATACAAGCTCTTCTTTAGTTTGCACACCATCTCCTCTTTACCTTTTACCTCATAGCCCTCTGGTTGCTGCATATATAGTTCCTCCTCCAAATCACCATGGATAAATGTAGTCTTTACATCAAGCTATTCTAAGTGCAAGTATTTTGTTGCAACTATTCCTAGAACAGTTCTAATAGAAGTCATTTTTACTACAGGAGAAAAAATCTCATCAAAATCTATACCCTTTTTCTGTGCAAACCCCTTGACCACCAACCAGGATTTGTATCTTTTCTTTCCTCCTTCTTCCTCTTTCACTCTAAACACCCATTTGTTCTGTAATGCTCTTTTTCCTTCAGGTAGCTTTACCAAATCCCATGTCTGGTTCTCCATGAGATCCTAATGCTCCTCATCCATGGCTTGCTCCCACTTCTTCCTCGCATCTACCTGCATTGCTTCATCAAAGCTCTCTGGTTCTCCACTATCAGTGAGTAATAAATAATAAAGAGAAGGAGAAAAACATTCAGGTTCTCTTCTTACCCTAGAAGACCTCCTCAATATAGGAGTTTGGGGTTCCTGTTGAGGAGGTTCTGAACTGATTCATGTGTCACTTTCTCATCTGGAAGATCCTCTACTGCTGCATATTCTTTCATGGATTCTTCCCTATTTTCCTACAACTTCTACTTATACATGACTTTCTCATTAAAGACCACATCCCTAGATCAAATGATTTTCTTATCCTTAATACTCCAACATTTATATCCAAAGTCATCACCATCATAACCAATGAAGGTACATTTTTCTAATTTAGCCTCTAGCTTGGTCCTATCATCCTTGTCTATATGAACAAACACCTCACATCCAAAGACTCTAAGAAATGAATAATTAACTTTCTTACCATACCAAGCCTCCTTAGGTATGCCTCCATCCAAGGCACTTGAGGGTCCTCTGTTTATCAAGTACACAGTTGTGATCACCACTTCTGCCCAAAAAGAAAGAGGCAGTCCTGCATGTAACCTCATGCTCCTAGCATGTTCCATTATTGTTATGTTCATCCTTTCTGACACCCCATTCTGCTGCGGAGTTCCTGGAACCATCTTTTTCCTGCGGATTCCATTCTTAGAACAGTAATCATCAAATTCATTGCTGCAATATTCCCCTTCATTATCTGACCTGGACATTTTAGCTTAAGACCCGTTTCATTCTCTACCAAGGCTTTCCATTTAACAAAAGTGTCAAATACATCAGATTTGTTTCTAATACAATAAACCCAAACTTTCCTTGTTGCATCATCAATAAAAGTAACATAATAACTTGAACCCACAAGAGATGATACCTAACCGGCCCCTACACATCAGAATGCACCAAATCTAACTTAATCTCTTTCTTTGTAGGTCCAACCTTGAGAAACCTTACTCGATTTTGTTTCCCATATATGCAGTCCTCACAGAACTCCAAACCTATTTCTGTATATCCAGGTAAATCCTTCTTTATGATCTCCATGCCCTTATGGCTCATATGACCAAGCCTATAGTGCCACAATGTTGTATCTACTTCTGAAGCCACAAGATTACAAACATTAGTGCTATAAGTGGTTAAATACAAGGTTCCAACCTTCTTACCTCTTTCCACCACAAGAGCACCCTTGGTAACCTTCCAAGAGTCCGTTGTAAATATCACAGTACAACCATCACTTCCCAACTGCCCTGCTGATATCAAATTTCATCCTAATGTAGGCACATGTCTGACATCCTTCAATAGCCAAGTATTCCCATTTTGCATCTTAACCTGAACATAACCCTTTCCAACTATGCTGCAAGGCTCATCATCACCAAGAAAAACATGCCCAAAATCTCCTTGAACATAATCAACAAAATAATGCCTATGTGGAGAAGCATGGAAAGAAGCCCCCGAATCTAAAACCCAAGATTTAGTAATATTGTGCAAAGAAAGAATCAAAGCATCCTGACATACATTACCCATTGCCACATTTGCCTCCTTGTTTTCTTCCTGTTTTTTCTTCTTGTCCTGAAGCTCCCAACAAGTCCTTCTTTGCATGCCCAAGCTTTCCACAGTGCCAACATACTATCTTGCTTTTGGATTTTGACCTTGCCCGATCCTTTGATTTTCCACGACTTCCTCTATTCTTCTATCTCCCTCTATTTTTCACTGTCAAAGCATTCCCTGAAGTAGAAGATTCATCATAGATTTTTCTTCACATTTCCTCGCTTAGAATCACCCCTAAAACATCCTCAAACTTCAACTTTGAGTTAGCTAGAACCGAGTTGCTTACCGCCATTACCAAGATATTCCAACTCTCAGGTAAAGAGCATAGAACTAATAAAGCCCTAACTTCTTCATCAAATTCTATTGTAACTGAAGCTAGCATATTTACAATCGTATTAAAATCATTTAGATGATCTGCTATTGAACCATTCTCAGACATTCATATTAAACAAATTTTTCATTAAAAATATCTTATTAGAGGCAAAGGGTTTTTATACATCCCTAATGCATCCATAAGTTCTTTTGTAGTCTTTTCCTTTGAAACATTAAATAATACTGAAGATGCAAGACACAACCAGATTGTCCCAAGTGCCTTCCTATCCAGTAAATCTCATTCTGCATTTTTCATGCTCAAGGGTTTTTTCACCTTCTCAGACAACGGAGTATAAAGATCCTTCTAATAAAGTTAATCTTCCATTTGCATCTTCCAAAGACTAAAATTCTACCCGTTGCATTTATCAACCCTAGATCTTCCATCATCTACCATAGCTCCCACTCAAGATAAAACTCTCCCTATGATTCAACACTTCAGTAAACCAAAACCAAGCTCTGATACCAATTGTTAGGAAATAAGTGATAAAATATGCGGAATAATCCCTCACAGAATCGCAACAGTAGAAACTAATATGCACAAAATTATTACAGACCTTAAATAAAAGTGTAGAATAAAATAACACAACACAAAGAGACAATATTTAACGTGGTTCACCCAATTTGGTTAGATGAATATTTAATGTTTTCTTCCTCTCCTTGTCTCCTTGGAGGTTAGATTAGGTTAGATTAACTTGCTTGCACTGGAATAGCTTGTGGCAGGTAGTTTAGGAAGAGAAACCAACCTTCTCTGGAGAGATTTCCCCATTTACAAAGGTCCCACACTTAGGGAAAAATCCATGTTGTGCATTCACAACAAATTGACCATTTCCCAATAGCAGATATAAAGGTCTATTTGGGGGTGCTGTGAATTTGTACTAACATGGCCTTTGTGTTCTTTTACTAAAGACAAACATGAAAATGGAGACTATGTGATTTGTTACATTTTGTAATAGCACACATAACTACAAATTACATGTAGTCATTAATTAATCCAACGGAACAAATATTAAACTCAAATAATCTCCCCTAGCTTAGGTTCATTTCACCAATGCCATCCATCATAACAAAGTTTCGAGTTGCCCATTTTTGCATGAGTGCAAAAATTTTCAACATTTCTAGCTATCCTGCAGGGAAATATGCTAGCTATCTTATAGACCAGTGCCTTTCTCTTGTCCATTGGGCACGTAGTCCAAAGCATGTAATCAAAAACTACCTTTCTAAAGGTCCAACCCTTCCAAAATGAACTAAAACTTGGAAAGGATATGGTAAACCAGATCACGTGCATGAATACACTTATTGAATTTGAAAAACATTGCAATGTGTTGGAACTGCACTTATTGAAAGGGAAATCCTACTCTAAACAGACACTGTAAGATTTTCAATAACAGTGTATGAGAAACATACCATTCACAGGAATGGGAAGTTCCTCTCCATTAAGCATTGAAAGCTGAAAAACATTATGTTCCTTGCAAGCTGAAATCATATGAGGACCAATCCAAAGTGTATCAAACTTTGTGTGATTTCCTTGCTTTACACGATCAACATCCCATTTAAACACAATGTCTCCTTTATTGAAGATTATGAACTTAGCTTTCTTATCAAAATTTTTCTTAATATGTTTTTGATTCTTTTCCATGTTTAAATGAGCTTGGTCTCTCAACTCTTGTAATTCCATCAATTCTACATAACGAACATGTAATGGTTCATTCTCAAATAGTTCCATTTGATGTAGCAAATCTAATGTAGGTAAGTTAATTGAAATAAGCCTTCTTTCCTTTCTTCCATAAACAAGATTTTATGGTGAATTGCCAACTGATCTTTTAGGAGTCACTATGTCAGTCTAAAGTGCTAAATTCAACATTAGATGCCAAGCTCCCTGGTTATCTTTGAATGTTATTTTGATGATCCTTACAAGATTCTTATTAGTACTTTCAACTAACCCATTACCTTATGGGTAGTAATTATATGGCGTACTTAAATAAATTCCATGCTTAATAGCACAATTTGTTACCTTTGCACCAAAAAACGCTAAGGAATTATCTAAAACAATAGTTGCTGGAACATCAAATCTGTAAACTATACTGTCATAAAAGGATAGTATCGATGTTTTGTTAGCATCTTTCAAAGCTATTTATTCAGTCTAGTGTGTAAAGTAATATGTAGCAGTCAAAATCCACTTGTTTCCTTGTGATGAAGGTGGATTTATCATTCCAGAAAAATCAAGACCCCACTACATGAATGGCTGATCCACTAAAATAGGCTGTAGGGGCAACGAAGCTAAACATTCTTTTCTAATAAAGAAAACACATTTCTTACACTTCCTGATCCATTCAAAATAGTCTTTAAATATGCTTGGCTAATAGTAACCATCTTTCATAATTTTTAAGGTTGTGGTACGTGCTGAGAAGTGACCTCCTGCAGGTCCTTCATGGAATTCGGATAATAATTGTTGAATTCTATCATAATCAACGTATCACATCAAGATTTTGTTTATATCTCTTTTGAATAACACACCATCAATAAAAACATAAGGTACAACTTGTAACCTGAAATACGTTCATTTTTTCTTGCCCATACCTTCCAAATAAGTGCCATGCTGTAGATAATTAACTAAATCAGTCATCCATCTTGATTCTTGAACTTCTTAAATAAGCTCAGGTTTCTGATTTTTTAGTTGTACCATGCTATTTGATTGCTGATACGTAACTTCAACATGTTGTTCTAGATCGTCTAATTCTACAGCCTGTTATTTTTCCATATCATCAATTACATGCTCACACAAACCTTTACCTCGAACTATTTTCACAACACGAATGCCGACATCATATTCCATAACCTTCATTATCCAACCTGCTCTTTTCTCATTCAATTCTTTATTTAGCAAGAAAGGTTTTACACTTGGATGACAAAAAATAACATGCATCTTATTTTTTGAAATCATGTACTTAAAACTATTTAGTCCTCTAACTACTAAAAGTACTTGTTTTTCAAGAAAAGTGTACCTTATTTTGTAGTCATGTAAACTTTGTCCAAAGAAAGCAATTGACTGCTCAATATTTTCATCATTAACTGAGTTAATATGGCTTAAATTGTTTCAGCTCCTGCAAGTGCATACATTATAAAATCTTTATCAAAATTAGGATTTGCTAGAGTAGGAGCTTAAGAAATAGTTGTTTTAATGGCTTCAAACCCTTCTCTCCCTTCGTTGGTCCAAGAGAAAGTTTTATGTTTCTTCAGCATAACTGTCAGTGGTTTAACCAATGCTACAAAATATGGAACAAATCTTTTAACAAAGTTGATTTTTCCTAGAAAGCTCTGTAATGCTTTCTTGTGATGAGGCAACGATAGCTATGATATGACTTCAATTTTGAGAGGGTTGATTGCTAAACCTTTTTTAGAAACAATATGACCAAGCAATTTACCTTGATGTACTAAAAAGATAGACTTTTTAGGATTCAATGATATTCCAAACTATCTCCATAACTGAAAAGTCTGCCTTAAATGTATTAGATGTTCATCGGAATTTTTTTAAAATATGGTAACATCATCCAAATAAAACAATATAAATTTATTTATTAAGCTACGAAAAGCCATATCCATTACACGTTGAAATGTTGCACCAACATTTGAAAGGCCGAAAGACATTATTTTGTAAGCATAAGTACCCCACTTGGTGGTAAAAGTTGTTTTGTATCTATCTTCTTCTCGGACTAGAATCTGATTGTATCCACTATAACTGTCCAAAAGAGATAGTCTATCAGAACCAGAAACAGTTCTCAAAATATGATCCATGTTAGGTAGTGGATAATGATCTTTCAATCAAGCCTTGTTAAGATATCTAAAATCCACACATAATTTGATTTCTCCATTCTTTTTCCAAATACGAACAAGGTTGGCTACCCAACTTGAACGCTTGATTGGAAAAATAATACCTGATTTGATTAACTTGGATAATTATTTTCTCATCATTGGCTTGGAATTTCACTTTAATTCTAATTAATGCTGAGCTAAAATTAGATCAAATCCTCTCAAATCTTGGTACTTCCATGCAATTAAGATGGTCGGTGGCACTGTAACCATGGTGGTTTGCATAGGATTTGGTGGTTAATTAATTATTATTGCTCTTAGTAAATGTCAATTTCATACCATATGATCTTTATGGGATTACATTGATATTAATGAATGCTATGTGGATGTTGATCTTGTGTACTATGATCTGCTCCACCGTGGATATTTTAACACTATCTGGTATAGTGGCTTGGGACCCTAGTTCATTTTATTTTGTACTTCAAGATGTGCATCGTCGATCTGTAACTCATTGGTTGAGTTATGTTTTACTCAAGTTAGTTGGGTGAGTAAAGAATACTCGAACTTTATCATTTTGCTTTATTCTTGCATGCTTATTCCTAGCGGTGAAGCCCTTGCCATTTTTAGTAGACCGTCATTGTTGTAGTCTTCGAGATCAGTTTATTCGTGAAGAAGAATTCTACAAATCGGTCTTATGAAGCCCTCGTGCATGCATGTGCTTGGATTCGGCCATTGTTGATATTTTTTGAGTTCTTTGTGATTTTTATGAGCATGATCTCTGGAGGCAATACACCTGCATTTGTCATTCTTTGAGGTTCTATTAGTACAAATACTTGCATATTTTAAATATTTTTCTCTGTGGCTCACTGTATTCACGGGCACTCTGTTCTTATTACCATTTTTTCTCCTGTTCGAGCTCTACGAGATAGTGACCACCATGAGTGGTTAAATGTGAGCTAGTTTTGTTATTACACATGTATACTTCCATTTTAATTTTTTCCCTAGATCTTATACTGAATATTTTTAAAATGTTTGTGGGTTTTGTGATCTCTTTCTCTTGCTTGACTCTCGAGTTTAAAAATCATTTTAGGTGATCATCATTTTACTATGGACCTGATCATTTTGATGGTTTTGTGGCTTTGATCATATTGTACTGGTAAGTTCATTGCATTTTGATTATCCATGCAAACTCACAGTAGATTTGTATATTTGTTGATGTGGGTATTTGAGTTTTTCAGCTTCATCATTCTCTTTACTCTGAATGTGCATATTTCTGTTTCAAAATCTAAGGCATTTGGAAGCCATTTATTTGTGAAGCTTTAAATTTTGAAACTTCCTTGTACTTTTTTTATGAGCTATGGGTTATCTCTGAGTTCGAAGACTGTTTAATCTACGAGCTTCTGTAATCTTTCTTCGGAATATGTTTGTATTTCTTTACTGTTGATACCCATTACCATACACTCGGACTTGGTTGAGATTTGGGTGGCATGTTTCTTTTGATGCTTTTGAAAATCTTGTGATGGCTTCTTCCTGTTCAAACTTGATAAGTTCATAATGATGCCACGATTTTTGATTTCCTTATGCCAAAATGGGTATTTTGTATTTTGTTCTAAAATCATAAAATTTGTTGTATAAGTGACATGGGTATTCGAGTTTTGGCTTTAACCTTGCTATGATAGTTTAGCTTTGCACTATGGCTGCCATGTATGAGATTTTAGAGCTTAAAGGAATTGTAATATATCTGCAAATTTGATGAGGGACACCATTGTTATGCCATCAATCTTCGTATCTTCTATATTTTTCTGGGATATTTTCTCTATATTCTTATTTCTATCCTAAATTTGTGTTTCATTTTATGTTGAAGCTCATTTAATCTCTCTGAATCTAGATACCCGAGATGAGATGGCATATTTATGTAGATTTAGAGGTTTCTGCATCAGTTTGAAAAGCATTTCTCTTCTTGAATTGTTCCATGCACAGCTTTGAAGCTAACTGTAGCTCATCTCTGCATTTCATTATATGCCGTGAAGTTTTTTGAAAGTTTTACTTGATATTTCTTTGAGCTTATTACATAGATGCCTTGTGATTCAGAGGGATGAATATTTTATGTTGGAAAACTGTTCGCCTTTATTGTTCAATAACTTGAACTTGTTACTTACTTGCATACTGTGTTGCATTCTTGTTAACAGGTGGTTGGTGTTGCATTATGTTCTAAATATATGGTGATCTACCTTTTGAGATGACATTATCATTGTTTCAAGTGCTTGGAAATTGTTTCTCACTTTTGATATAAAGTTATAGTTTTGATTCCTTTTGCATCAATAATGCCTCATTAGATAGAACTCAAACTTAATTACTCACCCTCATTTGGTAGGACTTGCGAATAATATTGTAAACAAAACTCTTCCTATTGTTTTGAATGATGATTTTCCTCATATATTTTACAATATCTTGATCATGAATACAACCTTGTGATTCAATGAGAACCTGCATCTGAGATATTTTATGGCATAATTTGTTTTTATTTCTCCTGTATTTGTGAAGAAAATATTTGATGAATTGTTGTCCATTATCTTGTATCAGTTGAAAATTGATAAGATTTTGCATCATGTAACTTGGTTATCAGCCATTGAGAGTAATTGTAGTTTAGATTTTTGAAAATCTACTTTATGAAATCTTAAATATATTCAACTGAAAGACTTGGAGAATTGTAGCATTACTGTTCCCCTTTCTGTTCACTTGTGAAAGTATGAGAAAATATCTTTTAGTTGAGGTTTCCTTGTTTGCAACATAAATAATCTGTTCCATTATCTTAAGTTGATAAACTGATGTTCTGATGAAATTGGAATTCAAGACTCTACTAATATGTACTTGGTAATAATCTTCTTTAATTTCCTGTGAATTTGATGTCTTCACTTGTGTTGTGAAATTGCTTACCTAAAATGCATGCTTTCTGTTTTAAGTTCTCACTCACTACTTGCACTGGCTATATTTTGTGTACTCATACTTCTTTGCAAGTTGGTATCCATTTACTTAACATCTCTTTTATTGCATGCATAAATAGATCAAGACTCCATTTATGATATTGTGGCTGTAAATCTGATCTTTTGTAATTGGTTGTACCTTCTGTGCTTGAGGACTTTTAAATTTATTTTCATCAACATAGCTGTAGCTTTACTTGAAATGAGAAAAGGAGATGAGCAATATGAAATTGAAATTTATCTTTAGGCCCTTCTTTGTTACTGATTCCGAGTTGAATTTCTTCAATACTCCTCCTTATTCAAATTACTATTTGATCAGTACAATAGTTTATCTTTTGTCACAGCTTTCAAGCATGTATTAGTTGTGAAATAACATGAGGGAAAGATGTAAAATGTCCATTTTACATGGCGAAGCCCTGTCAAAATTTTCTCATATTTCCTTTTCCATTCTGTTTCAGCTGCAATTTTATCTCATTCCATTTGTTAGAATCTGTAACACTAAACTTGCATTTATTTTATGGATTAGTACAGGTACATCTTTGTATATTCAACCTTTAGTATGAATTGTACTGAAAGTTAAATGTAATTTTATGATATGTAAACACAACAATTAGTGTTTATTTCCTTCTTCTTACCTGTACCTGCACATTTAGATAAACTAGTTAGAAAACATTAGGCTTTTTGACCTCTCTTCTATTCCATAGTTTTTCTCTTTATCTTTCTCTCTGAAATGATTGTAAGAATCATATGTACTGATGTAGAATATTGCTTTGCTTTTCTGTTATGCATTTATCTTTTCTGTAATCATACCTCTTGATATCAGGAGATTCATTTGCACAAAGATAGACAATACAAGAACATGATTTAATCCTAAGCTCGTGACTGACAGTCTCTTTTCTATTTGTTTTTCAAGTACAGTGCAATGTTGAATAACAAGGATGAAGATGGAGCAACAGATGGAGAGAAGTGGAGTAACGGGACAAAAGAAACAAGGCAATGATGGGTTCCTTCATATTATTTTGTTTTTATTTTCATGCACATGCACCTTCTATTTCAGTAGTTATGATGTTTACTTGAGTCACATCCCACGACTTGTGTGGGAAATATTTGAAGTTCCTTATGAATAAAACATTGAATTTTGAAACTGAGTTGTGTACTTCCTTCTGCATTTCAACTTTGTATATGGATTGTATAATGAATTAAACAACTCAATAACATAATTGAATGTATTTAATCATGAAGGAAAGAACTTTAAAATAACTGTAACCTTAGTAATGAACTTTGACTGTTGCAATCTGTAACTCTGATTGTTGTTCCAAAACTTAACACTTCATCTATTCTGTATTTTTTGTCTTCATCAAGATAACACATCTGTCCTTCGGGGCCTTTGTGTTCTTTTGCTGAAGACAAACATGAAATTGTAGAGTATGTGATTTGTTACATTTTGTAACAGCACACATAGCTACAAATTACATGTAGTCATTAATTAATCCAAAGGAACAAATATTAAACTAAAATAATCTCCCCTAGCTTAGGTTCACTTCACCAATGCCATCCATCGTAATGAAGTTTTGAGTTGCCCATTTTTGCACGAGTGTGAAAAATTGTCAACATTTCTGGCGATCCTATGGGAAAGCTTCCTGCTAGCTTATAGACCAGTGCCTTTCTCTTGTCCATTGGGCATGGATTCCAAAGCATGTAATCAAAAAAATTCCTTTCTGAAGGTCCAACCCTTCCAAAATGAACTAAAAATGGGAAAGGATCTGGTAAACCAGATCACATGCACGAATGCACTTATTGAATTTGAAAAACATTGCAATGTGTAGGAACTACACTTATTGAAAGGGAAATCCTACTCTAAATAGACACTTGTAGGATTTTCAATAATAGTGTTTGAGAAACATACCATTCATAGGAATGGGAAGTTCCTCTCCATTGAGCCTTGAAAGCTGAAAAGCATTTTATTCCTTGTAAGCTGAAATCATATAATGACCACTCCAAAGTGTGTCAAACTTTGTGTGATTTCCTGGATTTGCATGATCAACATCCCATTTCAACACAATGTCTCCTTCATTGAATATTCTGAACTTATCTTTCTTATAAAAATTTTCTTCATCTGTTTTTTATTCTTTTCCATGTTTAAATGAGCTTGATCTCTCAGCTCTTGTAATTCCATCAATTCTGCATAATGAACCTGTAATGGTTCATTCTCAAGTAGATCCATTTGATGTAGCAAATATAATACATGTAACTCAACTGAAATATGCATTCTTGCCTCTCTTCCATAAACAAGCTTGTATGGTGAATTGTCAACTAATCTTTTAGGAGTCACTCTGTCAGCCCAAAGTGTTGAATTCAACATTAGATGCCAAGCTCTCTGGTTATCTTTGAGTGTTCTTTTGATGATCCTTAAAAGATTATTATTAGTAATTTCAGCTAACCCATTACCTTGTGGGTAATAATTAGATGATGTACTTAAATAAATTCCATGCTTGATAGCCCAATTTTATTACCTTTGCACCAAGAAATGCTAAGGCATTATCTAAAATGATAGTTGCTGGAACATCCAAATCTACAAACTATACTTTCATAAAAGGATAGTATTGAAGTTTCGTTAGCATCTTTCAAAGCTATTTCTTCAGTACAGCATGTAAAATAATCTGTAGCAGTCAAAATCCACTTGTTTCCTTGTGATGAAGATGGATTTATCATGCCAATAAAATCAAGACCCCACTACATGAATGGCTGATCCACTTAAATAGGTTATAGGGGTAACGAAGCTAAACATTCTTTTCCAACAAAGAAAACACATTTCTTACACTTTGTGATCCATTCAAAATAATCTTTAAATATGTTGGGCCAATAGTAACCATCTTTCATAATTTTTAAGGTTGTAGTACATGCTGAAAAGTGACCTCCTAAAGGTCCTTCATGGAATTCAGGATAATAATTGATGAATTCTATTATAATCAACACATCACAACAAGATTTCTTTTATATCTCTTTTGAATAACACACCATCAATAAAAACATAAGGTACAACTTGTAACCTGAAATACCTTCATTTTTTCTTGTCCATACCTTTCTAGATAAGTGCCATGCTGTAGATAATTAACTAAATCAGTCATCCATCTTGATTCCTGAAATTCTTGAATAAGCTCAGGTTCCTGATTTTTTGGTTGCACCATGCTATTTGATTGCTGATACGTAACTTCAACATGTTGTTCTGGATCTTCTGATTCTACATCCTACTATTTTTCCATATCAGTAATTATATGCTCACACAAACCTTTACCTCAAACTTTTTTCACAACACGAATGTCAACATCATATTCCATAACCTTCGTTATCCAGCCTGCTCTTTTCTCATTCAATTCTTTATTTAACAAGAAAGATTTTACACTTGGATGAGAAACAATAACATGTATCTTATTGTTTGAAAGAATGTACTTAAAATTCTTTAGTCCTCTGACTACTGAAAGTACTTGTTTTTCAAGAAAAGTGTACCTTGTTTTGTAGTCATGAAAATTTGTCCAAAAAAAGCAATTGGATGCTCAATATTTTCATCATTAACCTGAGTTAATATGGTTGAAATTGTTTCATCTCCTGCAAGTGCATACATTGTAAAATCTTTATCAAAATTAGGATTTGCAAGAGTAGGAGCTTGAGAAATAGCTATTTTAATGGCTTCAAACCCTTCTCTTCCTTTCGTTGGTCCAAGAGAAAGTTTTCTATTTCTTCGGCATAAGTTGTCAATGGTTTAACCAATGTTGTAAAATCTGGAACGAATCTTCTAACAAAGTTGATTTTTCCTGGAAAGCTCTGTAATGCCTTCTTTTGACGAGGCAATGATAGCTATGATATGGCTTCAATTCTAAAAGGATTGATTGCTAAATATTTTTTAGAAACGATATGACTATGTAATTTACATTGATCTACTGAAATGATAGACTTTATGGGATTCAATGATATTCCAAATTGTCTGGATAACTGAAAAGTCTGGCTTAAATGTATTAGATGTTTATCAGAATTTTTTAAAAATACAGTAACATCATATAAATAAACCAATATGCATTTATTTAGTAAGTTACAAAAATCCATATCCATTGCATGTTGAAATTTTGCACCAGCATTTGAAAGGCCAAAAGACATTCTTTTGTAAGCATAAGTACCCCAGTTGGTGGTAAATGCTGTTTTGTATCTATCTTCTTGTCGGACTAGAATCTGATTGTATCCACTATAACCATCCAAAAGAGATAGTCTATCAGAACAAAAAACTATTCTCAAAATCTAATCCAAGTTAGGTAGTGGATAGTGATATTTCACTGAAGCCTTGTTAACATCTATAAAGTCCACACATAATCTGATTTATCTATTCTTTTTCTAAACATGAACAAGGTTGGATACCCAAATTGAATGCTTGACTAGAAAAATAATACATGATTCGATTATCTTGGATAATTATTTTCTCATTAATGGAACCAAATATATTATCAATACAAACGAATGGAAGGACTTAAGAAAGGAAAGAGTAGAATATAAAAGTACTTTCAGGAAATATAGAATAGCAGAGTATAACCCTATATGTACTGAGAAAGAGTGATATAGAACATAATAATTCACATTCACAACATAAGATACCATTCCATAGACACAAAGTTCTAGAAATCATATCAATAAGAACACAAAGTTTCTTATCACAGAAAATAAATGATCCACAAATTTCAGGTAAGCAAGAAGGGAAAATGGAGGAAGATAGAGAAAAGGGGAAAATCCTTCTGTATTGATTTACTTTTGATTATAATTACACTTCAAAAGTATCAGAGTCCAACCTTTGCAATGTGCCATTCTCTTAAATTTATAGATGAATCAAAAAGAAGAGAAGAAAATAAGGAAGAAAATCTGATTTGGAAGCTCAACCACCAACCATCAATGCCCCTGCAAATCTACCTACAATTTGTCAAATCTGGTTCTACATGTCTTTGGTGTACTGAAGAAGGAAGGATGGAAGATCAAATCAAATTTGATCTAGTTTAAGTAATCTGACCACATATTAATGGTACATGAAATATGTTTTATATATTTTCACACAAATCAAGATATCCAGTCGGTTCTCCATGTCTATTTCCTATGTTGGAGAAGGAAGAATGAAATACCGGATCAAATTTGGATCTGTTTGAAGCAATCAGATCCCGTATTAATGGCTTGAAATACTTGTTCTTGATTTTTAGCCATAAAATCCTGCTGAAAACAATATTTTATGCTTCCATGGCATAGAGGAGGTTGAGATATTTCCAACAGTAACAAAATTTATCGAATTTCAAGCACTGGAGAAAAAGTTATGCTCATTTGAATATTTGAATCGAATCCTATACAAAAATGGCTGAGAATGCAATTTTTTGCAAAATGGATCCACGGGCCCGAAATTGAAATTGCACAGAAATGAGACATAATTTTCCATAGGCTCACAATAGTGTAAAAGGGTCTGTCCATAAGGGGTTACATGGTGACTTCTTGCATTTAAGATTTTTCCCCCATGGATTTACTCCTTAAGTTATGCTGAACTGAACGTGGCATTCCTCAACTCACTCTGTATAATTTTTACTTCTTTCTGGAAACAAGGCTCAAAATCTTAAAGTTCTCCAAAGACCTGCTCATGCTTTAACTTTCGAGACACGCTGGAGATTTGGCACTAGTTCAGGGCCTCTCTATGAGTGGGGCCACGCACTTTGACTTTTGCCTGATTATGGAAACGTGGCTCAGAATTTGCAAAGTTCTCCACTTACTCATTCCTACTTTGAACTTAGCCTATGGAGGTGCTTACCATTTGAATTTTTCACCATGGAAATTCAAAACAAATATTTCCAAAATTAGCCGATTCAACGACTAACTTTGTCGTTTTTGAACTTTGACCATCATGGCCATGGCAGTTCCTTCTATGACTTTTCTTTGTTTCTGTATTTGTGTACCATACCAAAAGTGTGCCGAACAGACATATGTCTTACCCTAGACATGGTCCTTCAACTTACACGATTCGGGACTTGCCTCTGAACACTTTGCCTTTGAAGTTACACAAAACACATGGATTCCAAAAACCCCTCTATCCGCTTCCCACTTTGACTTTTGATGGCCAGCTCTGCCCCTTATTTGATTTTATCCACTTGCATGAGCTCGTGTCACACTTGGGGACTTTATCACTTTATGCCTTTTATGGAAACAAAGCCAAAATTTATAAAGTGTCCTGACAACCTGACTCTCTACTTTGACTTTCGATGTGGGCTCAATATTTGACTTTATCCCTGGGCATGAGTTGGGTCACGACTCATTTTACAACTTTAATCCCTTTTGGAAATAAAGACCAAATTTCCAAAAGTTCTTCGATGACCTGGCCTCTACCCACTTTGACTTTTGACATATATTCATTACCTGGCTTCGACGGGGTTGCGGCTCATTTTATAACTGCCTTGTTGCTTGACCTTTGGCAATAAATCCAAAATTTCCAAAAGGCTCCGACGACCCGCATTCTCACTTCGAACTTAAAAAATGGCCAACATGTCCTTTTACGAGCCTGAGGCATTCTTGGTATACTTCATTACGCCCTCTGTTTTCCATAATGCATCAAAACACGAAAAGGGCCCATGCCTTTCCACCATTTTCTTGATTTGACCAATCAGGATCCTTCAGGCTTTGACACAAGGCTATCAATTTGATACTTTCACAAAAAGTAACAAAAGTGACAAGTTCTACCAAATAAACCTGCCACACTTAGTTGATTCAATTAGAGATGTCCACGTATCTGCATACCTTGGACAAGAAATGAATAGGGCTAGCAGACGTTTGTCATTCATGACTTTAGAAAAAAATACAGAGGTGAAAAAAACACGTCCACCCTTCATGGTCTCGATAAATAGCCAATTTCTCCTCGTGGAAAGAAGAACTATAAAAAATACCAGGCTTGATGCAAGATCCACTACCATAGAAAAATGATTTTACAATTTCATTCGAATGGAGCAAATAATTTTCAAGCATCCAGACAGGAAGACAGAAAGTTTATCAAACCATGCGGAACTATAAGATTTTAAATTAACAAGGTGAGATAAAAAATGAGCACTAAATTCTTCAAAGCATGAATTTCTCTATCTCTCCAAACTTCTCACTCTGCTCAAACATCTTTCAATGGAACCAAATCAAAATTTTTGAAACTTGAATTGAAAAATGAGGGGATTTTGAGTGTGACAACAATTGGCTCTTTCTAGGGATGACTTGGCTTGGAAAGAGGAACGAGGCAAGATCAAGAACTCAAGAAAAACTCTAGGAATTTAGACCATGGCCTTATCCATTGGGCAAATAGAGTCAAAGGAAAATCAATACAGAAGGCAACACACACGGAAGGGAAACAAACCAAAAAGAAAAAAACCAAAAACAAAAAATAGCACACAGTATATACAGAAGGACTGCCTAATCTCCTAGGACTTGAACAACTTTAAATATTTCCCACTATAAGGAAGTGGGAGAGAGGATCCATCCATATAATCCAAGTAGAAAGAATTTTCTCCAGCAAAGTGTCTTATTTTGAAAGGATCAAGCTAAAGAGAATCAAACTTACCATTGCTTCCTCGAGGTTCATGTATTTTTTCCCATAGCAGTACAATGTATCCCACTTGAAAATATCTGGGCCTAGCCTTCTTTTCAAACAAAGCTTTCACCTTCAGTTAATGAGATGAGATTCTATCAAAAAATTGCAACCTATCTTCATCCAGCTTCTGGAGATACATGATCCTCTTGTCCAAGGAACTGATGAAACTTATATCTTTAATAACCTTCATTAAGTGCAAGGTTGGAAATTCCACTGTTAATTGTAGCTGAGCTTCAACACCATACACCACCTAGAATGGAGACATCCCAATTGCTCTTTTGGGTGTAATTCTATCTTCCCAGAGAGCATCAAAGAGCTTCTTGTGCCAATTCCTTTGAGACTCATTGACAAGCTTCTGAATCATGGTTACCAAATTATTATTTGTTGATTCTTCTTGTCCATTCCCTTAGGGGTAATAGTATGAAGAATGAGAAAGGCAAATTCCAAAATCATAGTAAAAATCCACCATCTCAGAAGAAGAAAAATTCAAAGCATTATCAGTCACAATCTTGTTTGGTACCCCAAACCTTATCAAAATGTTCTCTTTGATGAAATTACACACCACCTCAGAAGTAGTGCTTTTGACTGGAACAACCTTTAACCACTTTGTGAAGTAATCCATAGTAGTTAACACATGAGTATGTCCAACACTGGAAGGTGGTTTAAGAGTTCCAATGAAATCCAATCCCCATTGTTGAAAAGGCTCATCAATCACTACTAGTTTGAGTGGTAAAGCAGCCAACTTAGGTCTCCCAACAAAATTCTGATAGGCTTCAAACTTGCCTAATCATTTTGATGCATCCTTGAAGAATGTAGGCCAATAGTACCCTGCACGAAGGATCTTATGGGTAGTGACATCAAAAGAGAAATTTCTTCCACAAGCCTGATCATGAAAATATGAAAACAACTTCTTCTGTTACTCTTTGTCCACACATTTAAGGAATTTTCCATCTATGCCTCATTTGAATAAAGCATTTTCCCATAATACATACTGTAAAGACCTTAGCTTAATATCTCTCTTTTCCTTGGCACTCAAGTGGGATGGAAAATATCCATAAGTAAGAAAATGTGCAATACTAGCATACCATTCATCTGTTGAACTGAGGAAGAGGACAACATGAACATCAACTACTTCTTTGGACAATTCTGCATCATCTCCTTTAGCAATAAGCTCACATAAGCCTTTACCATGGACTAGCTTAGTTGGCTTGATATCAAGGTCATATTCTTGGAATTTTGCTTCCCAATTGCTTCTCTTAGTTCCAAACTACTGTTGTGTAAGAATAAACTTGATGGTTGTATTAGGTATAAGCACAACAGAGTGAGAACTAAGAATATAAAAATGAAACTTTTGGACAGCTTTGACCACTGCAAAAGCATGTTTCTCCATCATAGTATATTTCAATTCATGATCTTTCAGAACATAGCTCATGAATGCAATTGGAAGTTCATGATCCTTAGAATTTCTCTGAGTTATCACAACAACAAAGGTACTCTCTATAACATAGCAATAGATAATAAAATCTTTGCTGAAATCAGGACAAGCTACGATGGGAGTCTTATCAATGGATTTCTTGATACCTTCAAATGATTCTTTACCTTCAGAAGTCCAACCAAATTTTTTCTTTCCTTTCATCATGTGAGAAAAACTAATAGTTAGTTCTACAAAATCTGGAATGAATCTCCTTAAGAAATTTATCTTTCCAAAGAAAGAGTGAACACCCTTTTTGCTTGTGGGAAGAGGAATCTATTGGATTGCTTCAAATATTTATGGATCTATCTTGATCCCTTCTTTGGAAACAATATTCCCCTACAAATTACCTTCAGTAGCACAAAAGAAAGGCATCTTAGGATTGAGGGAAACTCCATGTTCTTTGCATTTTTGAAGAATTATTTCCAGACATTGAAGATGATCTTCCCTTATTTTGGAAAAAATAGACAAATCATCAAGGTACACAACAATACACTTTCCCTTTAGACTGTGAAAAACTAAATCCATTTTCCTTTGGAAAGTTGCACCAGCATTGAAAAGACTAAATGGAATTCTCTTATAGGAAAAGGTGCCCCAAGAGGTAGTAAAAGTAGTCTTGTGTTGATCTCAAGTACCGATTCCACTTGATTGTATCCAGAGAATCCATCTAGCATAGACAACATCTCAGAGCCTGAGATAACTTGCAAAACTTGATCCATCATGGGGAGTGGATAGTTGTCTTTTAGAGAGGCCTAATTCAAATTCTTGAAATATACACATATGTGAATCCTTCCATTATTGTTTCTGACAGGTATAATGTTGGCAATCCATGTTGAATGATGTATAGGGAAAATAATCTTGGCTTTTAGTAACTTCTAGATCTCTTGAAAAATAGTATCAGCAACCTTAGGATTGTACTGCCTTTGCTTCTTCTTGAAAGGTTTGATCCCAGGTTTCAGAGGGATATAGTGCTACATCTCCTTTGGTTGAAAATCCTTAAGATATTCATATGAATAGGAAATAACATCAGAATATATTTTTAATAGGTTTACTGCTTTATTTTTCTCTTCTTGAGTGCAACATTTTTCAATATTCACCCCCTAGGTTCATCATTACTTCCAATATTGACCTTCTCATACTCAGCAGATTGTCGAGTCCCTTGAGAAGCTTTAGATTTGATGAACCTATCATGTTTGTTAAACAGATCTTCTAGACTCACCAGTACTTTAGGAATCTTGTTACCCTTCAACTTAATACAGCCATCCCTATCCATCTCTTCCTTGATATCTTCCTCATTAGAGGGCACATATTCTCTAGGCAGAGTTTGACTTCCTTCAAAATATAACTGATTGAAGTTATCTTTAAGCTCCAAGAAAGAGAGAAAGTGTTGATCATCATTGAAAACCTGCCAGTTACTTTCATTATCTGGCACACTAGGCCTATGAATCATTTCAATGGTAAATTTCTCTTGAGAGAAATATGGAAGCGGAATCAAAAAAGATCCTGAGATAGCTAGAGAATCAGCTATAGTATTATTTTCTCTTGGCACAACTTCAATTGTGAAATCATCAAGGAATTCAATGGAATCCCAAACAAGATTTCTATAATGTTTAAATCTCCTATTCTTGACTTTGTAAAGATCCCTTAAATGTTTCACAATCAACTCTACATCACCACGAGAACAAAGATTATTTACTCCTATTTCTTTTGCCATGCTCAACCTAAGGATGAGAGCCTCATACTCAACTGTATTATTTGTATTTTCAAAATGAAGCTTGAAAGAAAATTGATGAATCTTCCCTTTTGGAGAGGTTAAAACCACACCAGCTCCAAAACTAGCTGAAGAGCAACTTCCATCAAACTCCAAAGTTCAAATTCCATTGGGATCATGAATAAATCCCTTAGGAAGACTCGCCTCATCCTCTAACATGATCATATAGTTTCCATGCCCTATATCTTCATAGAGTATTTGTGTTTTTCGATCATAAATTTTTTGCACAATATACTTAGTTTTCTTTTTTGGTAACAAATTTCTTATTTTTCCATTGACCGAGATCAAAGCATGTGACTAGTCCATCTGAATTTCACCTCCTACCTCTTTACATAAATTCCTACTCAGCAACATACCATATGAGGGAGGAATATCAACAACTGAAATAGTGGTTGTAACCCTTTTCTCTAGAAAATCAGCGAAGGCTACTTGTGCATCTTTAATCCTTCCAACCAAAGGAACTTCTCTAATCTCCATGGAATAGTAGGAACCAAAGGTACATGTTAGAGTCAGGCCCAAAGAATGAACTACTTTTGCAGGAATTACATTGTCTCATGCTCCTGAGTCTATAACACAATTACTGAGTTTATGGCCAGCTATGAGGAGATTCACATAGAATGGTTCAATTTTCTTATAAGGGGAAGTGACTGCAGCCACAAGGATTGGTTGAGGTGAGGAAGAGGGAGTGGGAAAAATACCTTTAGAATTATTGGATGAGGCTTTGGATTTGGAATTGACAAATTTTACCATTTTAGCAAAGGCTTTTGGATGGGTTTGGTAAAAATTTGCCTCTGAAATCTTGATTTTGGTCTTTTTGAGGTGATCAATGATATCAACTAGACACTTTCTGCACTACTGCGAAGTCTACGAGACTAGGAAAATGTCTCGATGAGTTGTGTCTGGAACCTCTTCATCATAGGTGGCATCCTACTGAGCAGCAATATGACCCTTCTGACTTTGATTATGAGCACACCATCAAGATTTCTTGGAATATCCTTGGCCAGAAGTGCTCTGTTTGCCAGAGTTGCCATATTTGTGACTGTTGTAATAACAGTTCCCAGTCATGTGCGTATCTGTGGAGCAAATGTGGCACCATCAATCCACCTTGTTGTACTGTTGCTTCTGGGGTGGCCGCTATGGTGGTTGCTAAGAAGGTTGCTGCTGTAGATGCTACTTCTAATTTTGGGGGCCTGACTACCCTTTCCGAGGATTGTTGCTATGATTTTTCCTCGTGATGAAAGCCTTGTCTTTGAAGGCTTCTTGAACATTCTGAATGGCTTCTTCCTGCTAGAGATAATTCACCAGTTTGAAAAAACTCACCTCCTATTGAGTGATGGTCAACATGGTGATCAATGTCTGAAACCGGGAAGGAAGAGCTCGTAAGGTGAGCAGGACTAGAAACTTGTCGTCCACCGGTTCACCAAGAGTAGAATTTTTTGCGCGTAACTAGGCCACATGTTGCAAGAAGGCTTCTACTGATTCGCCATCATGCATACTCAATGTGTGAAGCTTTGTCTGAAGATGTAGCATTGTCATCAAATTCTTGGCTTCATAGATGGTACACAGCATGGCCCATGTTGTAGAAGAAGTGGTTGCTTCCCGAATGTGAGGTTGAACCTCATTAGAAAGGCTTAGAGTGATAAGCATTAGTGCTTTTACATCGAACTTTTCATACTTAGTCGACAGATCAGTGTCTATGAGAGGGGCGTCCATGCCAGAAACGATCCCCAAAAGATCTTCAAATTGAAGAATCGTCTGCATCTTAGTTTTCCATGTGGTGAAATTTGGCCCTTTTAGCAACTGGGCATCCGACAACAAAATGCGAGGTGCAGACATTTTCAAAAACTCAAAATTGTATTTTTTTATTGATTGTTCAAAAAACGGTTACAAATGCTTACTGAAGGAACCTATCACAAAGATGGGCTCTATAAGCTCGTGTAGTGAGATGTAGATGCTTTTGTGGGCATTCTACTTTGTGTTCATCATTTGTATCATAGCCGTGCTCCAATTCTTCACGGATTCAGCGTGCTTGACAACATACATCGAACCAGAAATAGTCAAACAATCCTTAATGCACCAATTCATCAAATAAGACATTGCTGGTATTCAACAATTCATTGAGCAAGGCAAAATAGATGTCAGTGGTGTCCTCTTGGGATCTTAGAGGTGACCCAGCAAAAGGGTTGCTTGTAACACTCTTGGCATCAGAAATGTGTGACATGTATATGCTAGAAACTATCAAATGTGGTTTTGCTGAAACGTGAATGATCGTGGTGGGCAGAAATACAAGGCCAAATGGCTCGCCTCCTCCATGCACAATACACACTGATGGAACAAAGAAATACAAAACTTTTTTCTTCGCAGAAGTGTGTGGCTTCTGGGACAACAGATTTGAGCAACAACAAAATTATTCCTCACAATGTTTTGATGGGAATTCTGAACTTGTTTCTTATAGAGTTTCTAATGAATTTCCTATTCACAACTCAGAGTCTATGGTAACCGGTCATAATTTTTATGAACAACCTATACCAAAAACAGGTGCAGGTATATCTATAGATTCAACATTTCCACAATATGGCAAGCAAAACTGTGGAATGGAAAAAGTAAATGTAGTTTACGTACAAAGTCTGGTTCCTCTGCAACTACTTGCAATGCTATGATGTCTGACGCCAAGGATACACCAAAACACATCGACTTGCCTTAGGTCTGCTAACTAGTCACTTCTCTCCCTTGGTCGCTGGTCACTGTTAGTCGCTTCTCTCCCTTGGTTACTGGTCACTGCTCACAGCTTAACACTCCACGCCAGGCTAGGTCTCCATATCGCTTTGCTCTCCACACAGGTAGAGGAATGGGACGAATCTGATACCAATGATGGCTCAGGAAAGAATGACTGAATGTTTATTCAATGCGTGAGTAAAACAAAATAGAAAATCCATATATAGGCTACGGATCAGAGAGAGGAAGAGAGGAACAGTTATAACTGTATAACTATCCAGTAAAAAACAACTGTATTAACCTAACCTAATGCTAACAACGTATACTTCCATTTTAATTTTTTCCCTATATTTGATAATAATATCTTTAAAATGTTTATGGGTTTTGTGATCTCTTTCTCTTGCTTGACTCCCGAGTTTGAAAATTAGTTTAAGCGATCATCGTTTTACTATGGACCATATCATTTTGATAGTTTTGTGGCTTTGATCATATTGTACTGGTACGTTCATTGCATTTCGATTATCCATGAAAACTATCAGTAGATCTGTATATTTGTTGATGTGGGTATTCAAGTTTTTAGCTTCATCATTCTCTTTACTCTGAATGTGTATATTTTTGTTTCGAAATCTAAGGCATTTGGCACCCATTTATTTGTGAAGCTTTAAATTGTGAAACTTCATTGTGATCTATGAGTTATCTTTGAGTTCGAAGACTATTTACTCCACGAGCTTCTGTAATCTTTCTTCAGAATATGGTTGTATTTCTTTACTGTTTATACCCTTTACCATGCACTCGGACTTGGTTGAGATCAGGGTGGCTTGTTTATTTCGATGCTTTAAAAAATATTGTGATGGCTTCTTCCTGCTCAAATTGATAAGTTCATAATGATGCCACGAATTGTGATTTCCTTATGCCAAAATGGGTATTGTTAGGAAATAAGGGATAAAATATGTGAAATAATCCCTCATAGAATCGTAACAGTAGAAACTAATATGTAGAAAATATTACAGATCTCAAATAAAATTACAAAATAAAATAACACAACACAAAGAGACAATATTTAACATGGTTCACCCAATTTGGGTTACGTCCACCAAGAATCACTTACTCAAATTTTATTACAAGCCACCGCTCTCTCAGTACAATACCCAGATCTGTTTGGAGCTATGCTCAACAAACTCTATAGAATTCATAGCCGAATTCAAAATACATCTGTAATGTTTCATTATTTCTATCATATGCATAAAACCATATAAATAGACAACTGCTTAAGCAGTTTTACAAAACCGTGGGTATCAAAACCATGGGCAAAAACCATCCCATAAACCTATGGGTCAAAATCCTGCCCATATGAGAAAATCATGTTTTATGGTATATCGAATACGTTTTGCAAGGATAAATGAAAATTCTACAGTACTCTTAGTGTACAATCTTCAACATTTTCACACATGAAAACATACACCATAACCTAACAATCTCCCACTTGGAGACTAGTTTTCCTCTGAGCAAGCTTCTCAACCCTTCACTAGTTTCTGTGAAGACCAACAAAAGCTGAACACAACTTCAATTTTTCCCTTGCGACCACCTTGGTCATCATGTCTACAGGATTTTGACTGGTATGGATCTTCTCCAGCTTGAATTTCTCTTCCTCCAAAGTTATCCTGATGAAATGGTACCTTAACTGTATATGCTTCATCCTAGAGTGGAAAGAAGAGTTCTTAGCTAGGTGTATAGCACTCTGACTATCACTATGTAGATTTCCTTCGTCCTACTTATGCCCCAACTCCTCAAGAAATTGTTGTAACAAAATCATTTCCTTAATTTCCTTTGTGGAAGCAACATACTCAGCCTCTGTGGTTGACAAATCCACCAACTTCTGTAGTGGTGAAATCCAGCTCACTGTTGTCCCACCTATAGTGTCAACATAACCTGTCATGCTCCTCCTGCTGTCTACATCTCCAGCCATATATGAATCTACATAACCACACAAAGTGGTGTCTGATCCACTGTATCACAAAACTATCCCCATGGTCCCTCACAAATACCGAAGGATCCACTTTATTGCATGTCAGTGATCTCTGCATGGATCACTCATAAATCTACTCATCGCTCCCACTGCATGGGCAATATCAGGCATGGTACACACCATGGCATACATCAAACTGCCAACTGTTGATGAGTAAGGTACCTTGGACATTTGGTTTCTCTCCTACTCTGTCTTGGGACACTGTTCCTTTGATAACTTGAAATGCCCTGCCAAAGGAGTCCCAACCAGTTTATCATCCTGCATATTAAACCTCTCCAAGAATTTCTTAATGAACTCTTCTTGATATAAAGTTAGCTTCCATTCCTTCCTATCCCAAGATATCCTCATACCAAGGATTTGATTAGCTGCCCCCAAATCCTTCATAGCAAAGGATTCACTTAGTTGCTTCTTGAGTACTTTTATTTCCTGCATGTTTTTACCTGCAACCAACATGTCATCCATATAAAGACACAGGATAATATAATTGCCATCCTCAAATTTGTTTGTATACATGCAATGGTCAGAATGACAACTAATATAACCTTGCTCCATCATGAAGTTATCAAATTTCTTATACCATTGACGTGGAGATTGTTTCAAGCCATACAAGCTCTTCTTCAGTTTGCACACGATCTCCTCTTTACCTTTGACCTCATAGCCCTCTGGTTGCTGCATATATAGTTCCTCCTCCAAATCACCATGGAGAAATGTAGTCTTTACATCAAGCTGTTCTAAGTGCAAGTCTTCTGCTGCAACTATTCCTAGAACAACTCTAATAGAAGTCATTTTTATTACAGGAGAAAAAATCTAATTAAAATCTATACCTTTTTTCTATGCAAACCCCATGACCACCAACCAGGCCTTATATCTTTTGTTTCCTCCTTCTTCCTCTTTGACTCTGAACACCCACTTGTTCTTTAATGCTCTTTTACCTTCAGGTAGCTTCACCAAATCCTATGTCTGGTTCTCCATGAGAGCCTGATGCTCCTCATCCATGGCTTGCTCCCACTTCTTCCTGGCATTTACCTGAATTTCTTCATCAAAGCTCTCTGGATCTCCACTATCAGTGAGTAATAAATAATAAAGAGAAGGAGAAAAATGTTCAGGTTCTCTTCTTACCCTAGAAGACCTCCTCAATATAGGAGTTTGGGGTTCCTCTTGAGGAGGTTCCTGAATTGATTCATGTGTCACTTTTCCATTTGGAATATCATCTACCGCTGCATATTCTTTCTTGGATTCTTCCCTAAATTCCTACAACTACTGTTTATACTTGAATTTCTCATTAAAGACCACATCCATATATCGAATGATTTTCTTGTTCTTAATACTCAAACATTTATATCCAAAGTCATCACCACCATAACCAATGAACTTGTACATTTTTCTGACTTAGCCTTTAGCTTGGTCCTATCATCCTTTTCTATATGAAAGAACACCTCACATCCAAAGACTCTAAGAAATGAATAATCAACTTTCTTACCATACCAAGCCTCCTTAGGTATGCCTCCATCCAAGGCACTTGAGGGTCCTCTGTTTATCAAGTACACAGCTGTGCTTACCGCTTCTACCCAAAAAGAAAGAGGCAATCCTGCATGTAACCTTATGCTCCTAGCATGTTCCACTATTGTTCTATTCATCCTTTTTGATACCCCATTATGCCGCGGAGTTCCTGGAATTGTCGTTTTCCTGCAGATTCCATTCTTAGAACAGTAATCATCAAATTCATTGTTGTAATACTCCCCTCCATTATCTGACCTAAGACATTTTAGCTTAAGACCTGTTTCATTCTCTACCAAGGATTTCCATTTAAAAAAAGTGTCAAATACATCAGATTTGTTTCTAATACAATAAACCCAAACTTTCCTTGGTGCATCATCAATAAAAATAACATAATAACTTGAACCCCCAAGAGATGATACCTGAGCTGGCCCCCACTCATCAGAATGCAATAGATCTAACTTACTCTCTTTCTTTGTAGGTCCAACCTTGAGAAACCTTGCTCACTTTTGTTTCCCATATATGCAGTCCTCACAGAACTCCAAACCTGTTTCTATATATCCAGGTAAATCCTTCTTTATGATCTCCATGCCCTTATGGCTCATATGACTGAGCTTATAGTGCCACAATGTTGTATCTACTTTTGAAGCCACAAGATTACAAACATTAGTGCTATAAGTGGTTAAATACAAGGTTCCAACCTTCTTACCTCTTGTCACCACAAGATCACCCTTGGTAACCTTCCAAGAGTATGCTATAAATATCACAGTACAACCATCACTTCCCAACTTCCCTACCGATATCAAATTTCGTCCTAATGTAGGCACATGTCTGACATCCTTCAATAGCCAAGTATTCCCATTTTGCATCTTAACCTGAATAGAACCTTTTCCAACTATGCTGCAAGGCTCATCATCACCAAGAAAAACATGCCCAAAATCTCCTTGAACATAATCAACAAAATAATTCCTATGTGGAGAAGCATGGAAAGAAGCCCCCAAATCGAAAACCCAAGATTCAGTTATATTGTGCAAAGAAAGAATCAAAGCATCCTAACATACATTACCCATTACCACATTTACCTCCTTGTTTTCTTCCTGTGTTTTCTTCTTGTCCCGAAGCTCCCAGAATTCCTTCTTTGCATTCTCTAACTTTCCACAATGCCAACATACTATCTTTCTTTTGGATTTTTACCTTGCCCGATCCTTTGATTTTCCACGATTTTCTCTATTCTTCTGTCTCCCTCTAGTTTCCATTGTCAAAGCATTCCATGAAGTAGAAGATTCACCTGAGCTTTTTCTTCACATTTCCTTGCATTTCCTCGCTTAGAATCAACCCTACAACATCCTCAAACTTCAACTTTGAGTTAGCAGGAACTGAGTTGCTTACTGCCATTACCAGGCTATTCCAACTCCTAGGTAAAGAGCACAGAACTAATAAAGCCCCAACTTCTTCATCAAATTCTATTGTAACCAAAGCTAGCATATTTACAACTGTATTAAAATCATTTAGATGATCTGCTACTAAACCATTCTCATACATCTTCATATTAAACAAATTTTTCATTAAAAATATCTTTTTAGAGGCAGAGGGTTTTTCATACAACTTCCCTAATGCATCCATCAGTTCTTTTGTAGTATTTTCCTTTGAAACATTAAATAATACTGAAGATGAAAGACACAGCTGGATTGTCCTAAGTGCCTTCCTATCCAACAAATCCCATTCTGCATCTGTCATGCTCGAGGGTTTTTTCACCTTCTCAGACAACGGAGTATAGAGATCCTTCTTATAAAGGTAATCTTCCATCTGCATCTTCCAAAGACTGAAATTCTACCCGTAGTATTTATAAACCCTAGTTCTTCCATCATCTGCCATAGCTCCCACTCAAGATAAAACTTTCTCTACGATTCAACAATTCAGCAAACCAAACCGGGCTCTGATACCAATTGTTAGGAAATAAGAGATAAAATATGCGGAATAATCCCTCACAGAATCGTAACAGTAGAAACTAACATGTAGAAAATATTATAGATCTCAAATAAAATTACAGAATAACATAACACAACACAAAGAGACAATATTTAATGTGGTTCACCCAATTTGGGCTACGTCCACCAAGAATCACTTGCTCAAATTTTATTACAAGCCACCGCTCTCTCAATATAATACCCAGATCCATTTGGAGCTATGCTCAACAAACTCTACAGAATTCACAGCCGAATTCAAAAGACATCTGCAATGTTTCATTATTTCTATCATATGCATAGAATCATATAAATAGACAACTACTTAAGTAGTTTTACAAAACCACGGGTATCAAAACCATCGGAAAAAACTGTCCCATAAACCTATGGGTCAAAATCCCGTCCATATGAGAAAATCACGTTTCCTGATATATCAGGCATGTTTTGCAAGGATACATGAAAAGTGTACAATACTCTTAGTGTAAAGTCTTCAACACTTTCACACATGAAAATAGGCTCCATAACCTAACATGTATTCTGTATTCTATTCTAAAATCATAAAACTCATTGAATAAGTGACATGGGTATTTGAGTTTTGACATCAATCTTGCTATGATAGTTTCCCTTTTCACTATGGCCACCATATGTGAGATTTTAGAGCTTAAAGTAATTGTAAGATATCTGTAAATTTGATGAGTGACACCATTCTTGTGCCATTAATCTCCGTATCTTCTAGATTTTTCTGGGATATTTTCTCTGTATTCTTATTTCTGCCCTGAATCTTTATTTGATTTTATGTTGAAGCTCATTGAATCTCTCTGAATCTAGATGCCTAAGATGCGATGGCATATTTATGTATATTTAGAGGTTTCTGCATCAATTTGAAAAGAATTTCTCTTCTTGAATTTTTCCATGCAAAACTTTAAAGCTTAATGTAGCTCATCTCTGCATTTCATTATATGCCCTGAAGTTTTCTAAAAGTTTTACCTGATATTTTTTGTGATTATTACATAGATGCCTTGTGATTAAGAGGGATGCATATTTGTTTTTGGAAAACTATTTTCCTTTATTATTCAATAACTTGAACTCGTTACTTACTTGCATACTGTGTTACATTCTTGCTGACATGTGGCTGGTGTTGCATTATGTTATGAATCTATGGTGATCTACCTTTTGAGATGACTTTATCACTATTTCAAGTGCTTGGAATTTTTTTATCACTTTTGATATAAAGTTATAATTTTGATTCCTTTTGCGTCAATAATGCCTCATTAGCTAGAACTCAAACTTAATTAATCAACCTCAATTGGTAGGACTTGGGAACAATATTTTAAACAAAACTCTTCCTCCTATTTTGAATGATGATTTTCCTCATAGCTTTTACAATATCTATGATCATGAATACAACCTAGTGATTCAATGGGAGCTTGCATCTGAGATATTTTATGGAATAATCTATTTTTATTTCTCCTGTATTTGTGAAGAAAATGTTTGATGAATTGTTGTCCATTATCTTATATCAGCTAAAAATTGATAAGCTTTTACATCATGTAACTTGGTTATCAACCATTGAGAGTATTTGCAATTCAGTTTTTTGAAAATTTAATTTATGAAATCTTAAATATGTTCAACTGAAACACTTGGAGAATTGTAGTATTACTTTTCCCTTTTCTGTTCACTTGTGAAAGTATGAGGAAATCTCTTTCAGTTGAGTTTTCCTTGTTTGCAACACAAATAATCTATTCCATTATATTAAGTTGATAAACTGATGTTTTGATGAAATTGGAATTCAAGAATCTACTAATCTATACTTGGTAATAATATTCTTTAATTTCCTATGAATTTGATGTCTTCACTTGTCCTGTGAAATTGCTTACCTAAAATGCATGCTTTCTGTTGTAAGTTCTCACTCACTACTTGCACTGGCTATATTTTGTGTACTCATACTTCTTTGCAAGTTGGTATCCATTTACTTAGCATCTCTTTTATTGCATGCATAAATGATCAAGACTCCATTTATGATATTGTGGCTACAAATATGATCTGTTGTAATTGGTTGTATCTTCTGTGCTTGAGACTTTTAACTTTCATTTCATCAACACAGCTGTAGCTTAACTTGAAATGAGAAAAGGAGATGAACAATATGAACTTTAAATTGATCTTTAGGCCCTTCTTTGTTACTGATTATGAGTTGAATTTCTACAATACTCCTCCTTATTCATATTACTATTTGATAAGTATAATAGTTTATCTTTTGTCACAACTTTCAATCATGTGTTAGTTGTGAAATAACATGAGGGAAAGATGTAAAATGTCCATTTTACATAATGAAGCCCTGTCAATATTTTCTCATATTTCCTTTTCCATTCCATTTCAGTTGCAATTTTATCTCATTCCATTTGTTAGAGTCTGTAACACTAAACTTGCATTTCTTTTCTGGATTAGTACAGGTACATCTTTGTATATTCAACCTTTAGTCTGTTTGAAATAAATGTACTTTTTAGATATGTAAACACAACTATTAGTGTTTATTTCCTTCTTCTTACTTGTACCAACACATTTAGATAAACTAGTTGGAAAACATTAGGATTTTTAGCCTCTCTTCTATTCCATAGTTTTTATCTTTATCTTTTCTCTCTAAAATTAATGTAAGAATCATATGTACTGATGTAGAATAATGCTGCTTGTCTGCTATGTATTTATTTTTTTGTAATCATAGCTCTTGATATTATGAGATTCATTAGCACGACGATAGACAATTCAAGAACATGATTTAATCCTGAGGATCATGACTGACAGTCTCTTTTTTGTTTGTTTTTCAGGTACAGTGCAATGTTAAATAACAAGGACTAAGATGGAGTAGCGGGACAAAAGAAATAAGGAAATGATGGGTTACTTCATATTATTTTGCTTTTATTTTCATGACATGCACCTTCTATTTCAGTAGTTATGATGTTTACTTGAGTCACATCCCACGGATTGTGTGGGACACATTTGAAGTTCCTTATGAATAAAACATCGAATTCTGAAACTAAGTTGCGTACTTCCTTCTTTATTTCAACTTTGTATATGGATTGTATAATGAATAAAACAACTCATTAACATAATTGAATGTATTTAATCATAAAGGAAAGAAATTTAAAATACCAGTAACCCTAGCAATGAACTTTGATTATTGTAATTTGTAACTCTGATTGTTGTTCCAAAACTTAACACTGCATCTATTATGTATTTTCTGTCTTTATCAAGATAAAACATCATTACTTCAAGGCCTTTGTGTTCTTTTGTTGAAGACAAACATGAAAATGTAGACTATGTGATTTGTTACATTTTGTAACAACACACATAGCTGCAAATTACATGTTGTCATTAATTAATCCAAAGGAACAAATATTAAACTGAAAGAATCTCCCCTAGCTTAGGTTCATTTCACCAATGCCATCTATCGTAACGAAGTTTTGAGTTGCCTATTTTTACACGAGTGTGAAAATTGTCAACACTTATTGGAGTCTCTTATCGTTCTTACTATTTTTTATGTACAAAATCATTTCTGACTATTCTTTGATCGATGAAAATTCTGTTTATTTTATGTACTTGTTGATTTTTCCATCCCTTTGAGCACTTCTCTATCTTTTAGCTCATCGAGTGCTACATACTCAGTCCTTTCCATCTTCTTATCTTGTATCTATTACCTATACATAACCCTTTCATTGAAAATAACATCCCTACTCCTAATGAATTTCTTCTCATCCAAAATCCATAACTGAAATCCAAAATCATTATTTCCATACCCAATGAAATTACATTTTTTTGACTTAGCTTCTAGCTTGGTCCTATTCTCTTTATCAATGTGAGAAAAAAATTCACAAAAAAAAAGAATAGTTTACCTTTTTACCAGTCCAAGCCTCCTCTAGTACTCCACCTTCCAAAGAACTTAAAGGTCCTATGTTTATCAAGTAAACAACAATATCTAAATTATCTACCCAAAAATGTAATGGAAATATAACATGTAATCTCATGCTCCTTGCATGCTTTATGATAGTCCTATTCATCCTTTCTGACACATCATTCTGATATGGTGTTATAGTAACTGTCTTTACCCTACAGATTCCATTATATGAATAAATATTATTCAATTCATTGCTGCAATACTCTCCACCATTATCTTATTTGAGACACTTCAACTTAAAACCTGTTTCATTATCAACCAAATTTTTCCTCTTCTTGAAAGTATCAAATACCTTAGATTTGTACTTTATAAAGTAAACCCAAACCTTCCTATTAACATCATTAATAAAAGTAACATAATCTTGTGAACCACTAAGAGAAGATACCTAAGCTAGGCCCCACACATCTGTATGAAAAATATCAACTTGTGCTCCTTCTTGGTTGATCCAACCCTGAGAAATATCACATGCTTTTGTTTCCCATACACACACTACTCACAAAATTCTAGGTCTATGCTTTTCAAATCTAACAACTTTCCCTGTGAATGTAAAATCTTCATCCCCTTCTCACTCATATGCCCAAAGTTGTGATGCCATAAAGTTTTGTCTATACCTGTAGTAGCTAAAATAGAAGAGGGATTATTACTAACAGTAGATAAATAAAAAGTACCTACTTTCATACCTCTTGCAGCCACAAAATCACCCTTGGTAACTTTCCAAGAATATTTTATAAGTGTATCCATACAACCGTCATCTCCTAATTGCCCTACAAAAATTAGATTCCATCTCAAGCTAGGAACATGTCTGTCATTCTTCAAAACCCAAGTATTGTCATTCTACAATTTAACTTGAACACTTCCTTTTCCAAAAATATTACATGGCTTATCATCACCAAGATATACTTGCTCAAAATTCCCTTGAACATAATTTTGAAATTAATTTCTATGAGGAGTTATATGAAATGAAGCTCCAGAATCTAAAACCCAAGATTCTAATTTACTATACAAATAAATAATAAGAGCATCTTGTAACACGTCACCTACTACATTTTCCTCTTTGTTCCCTTCTTGTAGATCTTTCCCTAATTTTAAAGATCAACAATATTCTTTACATTTATTAATTTTCCACAATTCCAACAAACCATCCTTATTCTAGATTTAGATCTTCCCTTTTTAGATCTTCCACGGTGTCAAGAACTTTTTCCTTTTCGTTTTGTCTTACTCTGTTCTCTACACTAAAAGCATTACCAAATAACTCACCTATGATTTTTCTTCTCATATCTTCACTAAGAATCACACCAATAACATCATCAAAATTTAAAGTGTTTGAACCAGAAACAAAATTACTCATAACCATAACCAAAGTATTCCAACTTTTAAGAAATGAGCACAAAATAAAAAGATCCCTAACTTTATCATTAAAAATTACTCCTATAAAGCTTAATTGACTAGTAACCGTATTGAATTCATTCAAATGATCATTTACTGAATCACCTTCTGTCATATTCATATTAAGAAAAAATTTCATGAGAAATACTGTTGTATATATCTTTCCCCCTGGGTAGATATAGGAAAGCTAAAGAATATGGAAATCAAAGGAACTCAAAACCCGAGTGTTGACATGGAAAAATTCGCGCCTTGGCGCACGTAAAGGGCGCACAACAAAGAGTGTCGACATGAAGAAATTCGCGCTATGGCGCAGGTAAGAGGATGTTGACACAAATATGGATGCGCCTATGGCACACGACAGAAGGTGTCGACACGAAAATGGATGTGCCCATGGCGCACGTAAAGGGTGCACAACAAAGAGTGTCGACATGAAGAAATTCACGCTATGGTGCAGGTAAGAGGATGTTGACACAAATATGGATGCGCCTATGGCGCACGACAGAAGGTGTCGACACAAAAATGGATGCGCCCATGGCGCACGTAAAGGGCGCATAACAAAGAGCGTAGACATGAAGAAATTCACGCTATGGCATAGGTAAGAGGATGTCGACACAAATATGGATGTGCCTATGGCGCACGACAGAAGGTGTCGACACGAAAATGGATGCGCCCATGTCGCACATAAAGGGCGCACAACAAAGAGTGTCAACACGAAGAAATTCACGCTATGGCACATGTAAGAGGATGTCAACACAAATATGGATGTGCCTATGGCGCACGACAGAAGGTGTTGACACGAAAATGGATGCGCCCATGGCGCATGACAGAAGGTGTTGACATGAAAATGGATGCGCCCATGGTGCAGGTAAGAGAATGTTGACATGGCAAAAGTCGCGCCTTGGCGCACGTAAATGGTGCATGACACAGAATGTCGACATGAAAAAATTCACGCCTTGGCATGCATAAGGGTATGTCGACATGAAGATGGATGCGCCTATGACGCATCTTTGGGAGGCGCAACATTCTGAGCGCTGACAGGAAGTAGACCCTGGTACAGATATTCAGATGGCCATAACTTTTCACAGGGAGCTCAAATTCATGCAAGGTTGGACTTTTCGGAAAGCTTACAAGGCCTTCTGTCCAACTATGACTGGATATATTTAATTAGATGGGAAAAATTCTTAAAAATTAAAAATACAGTTCGCCACTTTTTGGGTTTGCTAGGGTTCTCACCTACCACCATAATGAGATGAATTAAATGTAACCTAGAGGTGGTTGGGGTAGATTTGGATTTCCTCTCTCTTACCTCTCTCATTCTTCCTATAAATTGTAAGGAGGGGCTTCTTTCTAAAGGTTGGACATTCTTGTTTTTCCCCTCCCTTCTTCTCTTTGGCAATTGAATTTGTGGAATTCAAACCTCCCATTAAAAAAATGTAATGCAACTTTGCCTCTTTGAATTTTGTAGTGTCTTGTATCAATATTTGGAGTAAATAATGCATGTTTGTGGATGATTCTCAACCCTCTCTATGTTCATTTGCATCCTCTTGATCTTTCACTGCAAATCTGGTTATCTGTGCATGATCTTGCATTGCATTTTTATGGTTTGTGTTTATTGGCAAGACAGGTGTTCTTCATTCCTCGGTGCATCACCTTTGTAGTTTAGGTTTTATTTTATGCATCTTCTTACCCTGTCTCCTTGGCAAGTTAGTTTAGGTTTTGAGTAAACCCTCTACATTTTTTACGTGTGCATCTGATTAGAGGAATAGGAACTGGCCTTCATCCGGAGAGATTTTCCGATTTCGAAAGGTCCCACACTTGGGAAAAGCTCCATGTTATGCAATCACACTGAGAGTCTCAACCCATCGAGTTGCAGACAATCAGGGGTGCTGTGATTCGCCATCAACAAATACCTTATTAGAGGCTGATAGGTTTTCATATAATTTACCCAATTTTTCCATCAATTCTACCATTGTCTTTTCCTTATAAATATTGAAATATACCGTTGCTTCTAGGCACAACTGTATGGTTCCCAGTGCCTTTTGATCTAGAATATCCCATTTTTCATCTTTCATAGTTAATGGCTTCAAAGCTTTCCCTTTCAATGGTAGATAAAGATCCTTCTGATATAGGTATTCCACCACTTGTACCTTCCATAGTTGAAAGTTCTGGCCGTTAAATTTCTCAAACCTGGACTTTTTATCTTCTATCGTTGCTCGCACTCAAATAAGAAACCCTCCTTTGAGCATTTTTTGCCAAAAAAAATCTTACTTTGATACCAGTTGGTAGGATAGAAATACTGATGAGAAATAAAAGAGGAATTAAAACAAAATAAAATAAGCATGCAATCACAAGACAAACCCAAGATTTAACATGGTTCACCCAATTTTGGCTACATCCACCAGAAACAAGCCATGCTTCTCCTTTATTCATTCCTAAGGAATATAATACAGTATTCCCTTTCTCATATTACAAAAAGTAAATCCACATACATACATACATACATACATACATATGTATGTATGTATGTAACTTATACACCTATTTGTAAACATTTTATAAAATTCATCCCAATCAGTTTCTTCTTCAACCAAAAGCAACCTAAATATCACATTCTTATAAATAAGACACACATAAAAATATAAATACCAACTCCCGTCTATTAATGAAAAATACTATTTTCATCCATGACCATGAATTCCTCCTAAGAAATTAAAAAAAAAAAAAAACAACCACTTTAACTTGCAATCAAGCTCCACAACTTCAACACTGGACATTCTTATTGGTAAGATTCATAGCAATTTGTATGTTACTCTCCTAGAGAGGATTTCTCACTAGTTTTAAGATTGTCCATTCCCCAACACAATTTCTAGATTTTTGCTACCAATAAAAATTTTCATAACCTTAAACGCCACTTCATTCTACTTGTAAATGTAAATGGATTACAAGTAAAAACTAGGGTCAATCATAAGAAATTTCATTGTAGTACGTGTAACACTTGTAATTGCATAAAACTAGTGATTCCCATTAATCAAATTTAATTCAAATGCTTTTAAAATTTATAGATGTTGATACTTCATGAACCACCCAGCTTAAAGTTAACCTTATCTTCATGTTATGTCATGTTATGTCATCTTAATAAAAACACAATGTTCATATTTGCTAATCTTGATCACATATCATTCTGGAAATGTTTGGGAATGCCAATTGAATATGGGTCAAATCTCTTAATAGTGTGTATAGTAGCATGCCTAGTGAATGAGTCCCTATTTGTGTACCCTCATTTACCAACCAAAATAATTACGGCTCCCTAAACCCAGACATAAAATTCCACCAGATGAGTACTTGATTAACTTGGAATAGATATAATTATGACTCTCTTAACTGGTTTAGAAAAAAATATTCACAAATGTAGATTTGATCAAAGCAGAGCATGAAATTTAGAATTTTGATTATTGAATACCTATGCCTCTAAAATTTTACCATTTTTCTATTAAATATTGGCATAATCAATGCTAGATTTTGATGTTTAAGGATGCATGTCATCATAAAATTAGGTGTCAGTCTAAAACATTATGTGATTTTTATTTGATGCTAAAAATATATTATGCACGTAAAAAATGTTTATTAATTATTACCAAATACATAGAATAAATTATATATATGGTGGATTGAATATAAATAATTTTTTTTATAAATCATCAAACTCCTACTAATGATCCATAGGTAGGAAGAGATAAATCGTTACATCTTCATATACAACTATTAACCATCTCATTGTTAGCCCAAAAAATGACTATTTAATCATTGTTACACTGATTTCCATATAGAGATAATAATATAGATATAAAAAATAGGAAGCTAATTGATAAGAAAAGGTTCAATTGCAACCAACATTGGTATTTGATATAAAATTTTTATACATAAACATTAATAGTAATTTCAAATTAAAGTGTTATTTCAAATTATAGATAAAAGATAAAAAATATTGCAAAAAATGTAAGAAATGATTGACTAGTATAATCTTACAATTTTGTAGAAAATGAATTGCTACTTTCAACTTTGATGATTCAAAATTTGACCTTTAAGTTTCACATTTCTTACAAAATCCCAAATCCAATATTTGTAATTTAATCTATATTTGTAAGAAATATAGCAAAGAAAAATCAAAACAAATGAAACAAACTAAATATAAAAACTAAGAGATGTTTCTATTTTATCAATGATATCTTAAGATGACGATATTTTATTAATAAAATATTAAGATAAATTCATAATATGTACTATGATATTTAATTCGATGATTTTCATAATTTAAATGTAATATGATATATATGTATGTACATATGTTTATAATTTAAATGTAGTATGATATATATGTATTTATGTATTTGACGGTTAAATTTTAAATATGCATGTCCTATTGACATTTAAATTCTATTCTCACATATCAACCATGATGTTCACATTTTATAAGTGGCTATATTTTAACATCTAAAATGACTAAAAAATGTCTAGACATGTCTTGTAAAATCTAGCACTGGGCATAATTGGTGAATTGGATGAAAGGTAAAATAATATAGAGTTTTGAATTCAATAAGGAATGTTAGAAAAAGTGTCAGAGTGTAATTTTGATTGTATATTAGTTTTATGAAATATGTAACTTTTGAATTACATGCACTGTTTGTAGATTTTTTAGGTAAAAGAAAATAAAACAAATTAACTTTCTTGATTTTTCACAGATTTTAGATATTCTTAGGAAGGGTGTTTTAAAAATAAAAAGATATGTTTACAGGTTGTTTTTTAGATAGGTTAAATATGAATTTGGTTTTTAGGGGACCTAAAAACCCTGTGTACAAAGGGGGAAAATATATAGCAATGAAGAACAAAAAGAGCAACCTCTTCCAACGGCTAATAACAAGTGCTAAAAAACAAGAAGGCTCGAAAGATGGAAAAATAAGGAGCATGGCCCAAAAACCAAGAACCAAGACTACCCATTTGAAATACTATGGGATCCTAAGTTCATCTTAAGTGGATTTAAAACATATTTTCTATTCTTTTTACCTTTCACCACCATCTAATCCACCTTCCTATTAGGATCCTCACTTTATTCATTGTAGATTGGTGACATGATTTCAATAGACTCTTTATTGTCAACGAAAATAGTACCAGATGATGGACTTGAAGGACGCAAAAAACCTCCAGAAAGTTGTACAGGATCCAAAACCTCAACCCCCAACACTAAAGGAGAAATGAGGATGCCATCCTTATGTTGTACTTCATCTTCATTTAACCCTATAACCTCCAATGAATCAACATGATCATCTCCCATAACCAACATGTTGGGTCGGGAATCTTTCCACCAAGATACCTTAGCATTCTCTTTATGTTTCACACTATTACAAGCTTAAGCTAAGTGACCCAAAGTAAAGTATTTCCTACATAAAACAGGTAATCCCTCATAATTCAGCTGTTGGGTCCAGATTCTATTTTAGAGTTGTTTGGTTTATTTTTTAGGGATAAATCCCTCTATATATTAGAGGAAATTGTAACTGTTGAACACACATATTGTATTGAGCTGAGGCTCAGATAGGGATGACTTAATATTTATACACAAAACTATTACTTTGATTTTGGAATACTTTGTTTTATTTGTAATATTATTTCTTTTAGTTTTTTCTTTGCAATATTTTTATCCACTAATTCTACAAATTGTTATTAGAGCATTGTTTTTTAAGGTCTTAAATTTAAAGAAATTTAAATGGATTTCACATTAAGAAAATATCTTTTAGCTCTAAATACACCACATTTTATAGGAAATAATTACGGGTATTGGTCCTTAACCATGAAAGTGTTATTCAAATCCCAATATGTGTGAGAAAATTTAGATAATGTAGATAACGCCTGTAGATGTAACATCGTATAATACACTCTCACATGTACATAAAGATAATTTAAAGGAATTAAGAAAGAAATATGGAAAAGCTATTTTATTTATTTATCAATCCATTCATGAAAGCATTATTCATAGAGTTGTAGCAACCTATCAAGCATAAATAGAATGAGAGACTCTCTAAGTTGTGTATCAAGGTAAAGAAAAATTAAAAATTACTAAATTACAATTACTTCAAATAGATTTTGAAAATATGTCAATGAAATATTTAGATGTTGTAGATTCATAATTTAATTTTGTAGTTGGCCTATCCCATCAAATTCAATCCCATGGTGAAACTAATGAAGTCAAAAGGATTATTGAAAAGTTGCTTAGAAGTTTATATGCAAAATTTCAGTTTCTTGTTGTTGGTATTGAATAAACTAATCATCTAAGCCATATTTCAATTGATGAGTTGCATGCATCACTAATTTATCATGAACATAGGTTGAATAGATTACATGCACTAGTAGATCAATATTTTTCATTACACATATTAGGAATTAATGGAAGAGGAGAAGAGGTTTCAATCGTAGAGGAAGAAGATGAAGTTATTCTAGATGATGCAACAATGGTCCATAAAACCCAAGTGGAAGAGGAAATATTCAAGAGCACAATCACATTAAGTTTTTTGGTAAGAGACAAGATAATTCATGGGTGTAGTATTATAATTTCAAGAAATATGGGCATGATTATTATGATTACAAGAAAAAGTAGTATGATTATAACATGTATAATCAAAATCAGGTTGGGAGCTCTACTCCAAGCTCCATTTTTATTGCATGTTCAAGGATTGTTGATGAAATACCTTCTTTATCACCTATAAAATGTAATCTATCACAAGAGAGTCCCTGTGATGTATGATATTTGGATTCTAGTTGCAATAATCACATGTTAGGTAAATGATATTTATTTTCCTGTTTGGATGAGTCACTAAAGATAAATGTTACCCTTGTGAAAAATAATATAGTGAATGTAAAATCTAAAGGAAAAAATAATATTCTAAGTAAAAAGGGAGAAAAAAATATTATGGATGATGTTTATTAAGTTACAGATTTAGAGCATAATCTTATGAGAATTGATCAATTAGTACAAATGGGATAGAAAGTTTACTTTGAAGACAACAAATGTGTGATTGTGGATAAAGCTCGAAGTACTTGGATTAATTCCAAAGTGGATATTGTTGGTACCCAAATTGATCCTTCCTTTGAAACCGAGAAAATCATAATTTGATCAGGATGCTTAGAGACAAGCAAATCATAATAGGAGTCGTTTTGTAGTCAGTGATGAATTTTAGGTGACACTTTATCACTCTAGTTTGGAAAGGATTGGGTATCACCAAGCTAAGAGTTGAACCTACCCTTACTGCTTTAGGTTGTGCCTTCAACCAAGGTGAGAGGACCCATTTTGTGACCTTTATTAATGAAAATCATCAACAAATTAGCAATATTTGAACATTCCTTCACAATATTTTGAAGGAGACCTCAAGAAAACATGGCCAATACAACATAACCTAACTCTCATGAGTTGTCACGTTAGAAAATGAAGATATTCTCTAGATAAGGCCTAGGTCACTAAAGGAAATGATAAAAACTGATTATACTTGCATATTTTAGAAAAGGATGGATAAATTCAATGAAATTATTTATCATTTGTGGACACACAGTGAAAGAAGGGATAGTTCATGCATGATAAATTTATGGATATGCATTTTATGGTTGGGAAGTTAAGCAGGATAAAGTTGATTATACCGAATCCCTGAGAACTTTAAACAAATGTTGAAAAATCCATGAGGAAAAAATATGAATATCTTTCAAATAGTCAAGACGAACCTTCAACTAGAAAATTATGCATCTATGAAATCTCAAAGACACATAAATTCACACATTCTTCAAGGATTTAACATAAGAACTCATGCTAAAGACTTAATTAAAACTTAGAAGTCCCTATTACATCACGCTTATGATACACTCATAAAATGACAAACAATTTGCATCACTCGAATGAAAGTAAAGTGAATTTAAATCGCTTATTGCATTGTGAAATGAAATATCTCTTCATAATGTAATTGCAAATGCCACAATATTGTCATTAGGATGAGATTTGATGAATATATTTCAAATAGTCAAGATGAACCTTCAACTAGAAAATTATGCATTTATGAAAGCTCAAAGACACAGGACTTCACACATTCTTCAAGGATTTAACCTAATAACTCATGCTAAAGACTTAATTAAACCTTATAAGTCCCTATTAAATCACACTTATGATACACTCATAAACTGAAAAACAATCTGTATCACTGGAATGAAAGTAAAGTGAATTTAAATCTATCTTGATAATGTAATTGCAAATGCCACAATATTGTCATGAGGACTAGATTTTGTGTGATTTCAAGGGGATTTCTAATGTAAGATTGCAACAAGAACATAGATAACTATTTGAAAATATCTCAAAATGACAATAGACATAACAAAGTTCATGATTAACACTAATTACTCAAGATTTTGTAGAATTTGATCAATAAGGGAAAGTTTGTTTACAATCTCAAATTTTTGTCAATGGCTATACATATGTAACCATCTTGACATGATAAATCTTAAAAGACACACAAGAAGTAACCGGTTTCTTAAATAATTTCTCTCAGAAAATTGCTTCTCTCAGCTTTCTCTCATTTTCTTTTCTTCGAAAATTCTAAGAAAATTTTAACCCCTTTTTATGGCATGGTTTTTCATGCTTTTATATCACTCCCTTTAATTCAAATCTTTTCCCCCCAAAAAAAAAGAATATTCTTGGGAATACTTTCTGTTACAAATTTATTCTAGAAGATGATATTTATGAGCTTCATTCTATACTGCCATGTGTATGAAATATGATTCTTTTCAATGTATTCCACTTGTGTTTGACTAGGATGTCCGGTCGTCACCTTTGGTAGGCTACTTAAAACTTTCCTTCCCGCTTTTGATTAAACAATCATTTTAAAAGATCACTGAGCATCTCCAGATGCTTTTGACATGATGCACACCTACACTCATCTTTCAAAATCCTTCTTAGGCTCAGTGCACTCCATTTCATGTCTTACTGGTTTAAATGCCACACATGATGTTTTTCAAATCTTACTGAACTACCAACTCTACTCATTTTTAATTCCTTCTTAGGTGGTCTTGAACTTTTGGATTGCATGTCATCCCATCAAAAGAAAATTGAGCTTGAATAAATTATGAACCACCCTAGGATGAATTTGGAGTCACTGATGGATATGGGTATATCTAGGGACTTGTCTCGATCAATTATCTTTATACAAACAACATAGGGCTCAGATGAGTTTGTGCTAAGAAAAAACAAACTCTTGAATAAAATTCCTTTTTTGGGAGGAGACTATGAGACCAGACTGAAAAATGTTTGAGTGGTTTCTCCCTTGATTGTATCCATTTTTATGTGTACACATCTTTTACTATCAAGAGCAGGGGCCCATATAGAACCCTATCTTGTTTTTTGTTCAAATTGCAAGCAATACAAGAATATTAATAGTTCACATGTTTATTCCAGGTATGTGTGAAATTTTAATCTAATCCACAATGAACTTATATATCTTTTTATCTTTCAATTGTAACAAAGAAACAATAAAATTTCAGAATGATAATCACACTTTAATGCATCAGAAACATCACTTCACAATATGAGTTTAATGGAGTGTGAAAAATAATACAAATTAAGGAAGAATGTGCTTAAGCATGCTTATCATATTTTGTACTTGTATATTCTTCCTCTCCATCCTTTTCTTCTACATCTTGATCCTCTAGTAGCCTTGTCATATAAGAATCATATATCTGGAATAATTCATTTATTTCATCTTCATTAGGTCCAACGTGGTATTGAAAAATCAATGTTTTCCTCGCTATTGAATCCATACACTGGGCCATTTTTTACTTATATTCCACTGGCCTGGATTTCAATTCCTCAATTCTATTGTTAATTTTCCTCATGGTTTCAATAAATTCATAGGAGAAGTCACTTGCAAGGATATTATTTTCAAAGGATTCAAGTAAGAAATCAATTTTCAAGTCCCTATAGCTCTTTTTGAATTTTTCTACCACCATATCCTCTAATATCCGATGAATAGCATCAAGCGAATCATCGACCAAGTTCATTTTGGCTTCAAGTTTTTTCTTGATTTCATTCAAGGTATCAAATCTGATCTTTGAAAATTCTTCAAGAGCATACTAGCTCCCTTTGTACTCTATTGGTATGATTTTTTCTTGTTTAACCAACTCATCACTAAGCTGGGTTATGCAGTCCAGTTTGGGGAGAGGTCCTTCCAAGTAAAATATTTCATTGTCGCTCTCTTCAATTATTCCATCAATTTCCAACAATCGAATTTTGAAGTCCTCATATTTTTACCTTGCCTCTGTAATAGCTTCTTTTCCCTTCTTAGTCAAATTTTCAATCCAAGTGTCCATCGATTGGACCTTCTTAACAACACTATTTATTTTATTTATACCCTCAAGGGTATTCACATAGGCATCTTCCTATTCATGAATAATTTTCCCTATAAATTTTTGCAAACATGAGCTTAAGGACTTTATTTTCTCCTTTAGTTGTTTTTTCGTCATTCCATCCTCATCAACCTTTTGTACAAGATCAACTACTACTTCAGATACTCCTTTATTTGTTTTTTACCTTGAAGGATTTCCCAAGGGAATAATTTGAATGTTGTAATCATCAACAATTATGTCTTTTCTTGTCTTACCCTTGAAAGGAGTTGCTATCTCTAAGGTCCTTGCTCTAGATGAATCAATATGAGTCTTTATGATGGTCCTAGCCCTTTCTGGGGCTCTCACTATATTTGGGAAAGAAAGAGAAGTAAGGTCAACCACTTTCATAGGAAGAATTTCTTCTTCAATTGAAATCAATTTGCTAATCCATTCCTTTTTCAAACTTGTTCCAGATTTTGTTTCCTGCGATCATTGCTGGAATTTCTTAGGAACGACTACTATCTACTTGGATATCTCTTGTTCCTTTTGTACCAATGATTATATCTTTTATTGGAAATTTACCTCAAGGGTCACTATGCCAATTTCACTTTATACTACTGATTCTTCTGGATGCATCTTTTCCTGGTATGGAATTTCAGATTGATCATCTTTAACGTGAGCTATATCAATATTAAAAGGAAAGTCTTTAACTACTTCTCCAGCTGAAACCATGGTGGAATAAATTTATTCCCCTTTGAAATTTTGTATCAAAGCTTGGGCTATGGGTTGATTTTCTCTAGAAACTGATTGAGTTGCCAAACTACTATCTTCATGTCCTAATGATACCTCTGGTAATGTCATGACAAGTTTTTCCACTGGAAGCAACTCCACCTTTCCCATTGAAAACTGTGAGTTTTCACCAATAATGATTTCCTCATTAGTAATTTTATCTTTTACCATTTTCAGTATTTATTCAAAAGACAATTTTCCCTCTCGAGGAAAGTCACTAGTTTTGGTGACTCAACAAAAGTATACATAACTCTGTCTACTATCAAACCGGTATTAATATTCTTTTCAGCCAATAATTTTGATTTATCCATTTCCAAAACCACTTGTTTTGGGGAAGACAAATTTATTTCTTGATTTCCTACTTTAATTGTTAGTGCATGAGCATCCCTTTTTGATTCTTTACTTACCTCAATACTATGCATTGGTGTTAATATAGGTTCATCAACAAACAAACTAAGTGAATACAACATGTATAATCTCTCCCCAACATCCACATCAATCACCTCAGTTTGTACATTTACAAATTCATGCATTATTTCAAGTGGAGGTGCTTTGATATCCCTTACAAGTAGAGCTTCAATAATTTTCATACCTAGAGTAACAAACTGACTTTCCACTAGATCAATTGCAGTATTCCCCTAGGGGAATTGGGTTCTGAGTACAATCCATTTCTTTTTCCATGAAGGGTAAAAGAAGGATCATAGGATTTGATTGCTCGATATGTGGAAATGATGCATCCTACTGATTCTGGAAGACATTAGTTTACATTTTTGGGGGATTAAGTACCCCATCCCTATGTTTGAAATCTTTTGGCGTATGGGAACCCGCTCTTACCAAGAATGGTTGATGGAAAATCTTGGGTTTTTTGTGTGTCCATTCATACTTTTTCAGATCTGGTGTTGTTCTTTTTTCATCCTTGTGCGGCCTAGACTGAATGCGACCACGTACAAAGGCCCCACACATTAATTTTTCAGTACTATGCGGCCTAGGTTAGACACTTGGAGGAGACACCTGTGATGCTAGACCCTTCCCATTTTCTTGAAGGGGCACTGCAAAAGTAATAGGATCTTTTTCCATAGACTTTAAAAGCAAATCTTCAGTCTTTTACATGAGAACTAACACAAAAGTGCCAGTTCCACTAGCGGCCAATGTCCATTCATCAATGAATTTAGTATTAGGTCTTTTAGTTGGCAGTTGAGGGGATTTTCCACCTAGTGGATCCATTTTTTATGCATCCTCCCTTAGCGGTGGAATATCCTCACTTAGATTTCTCAAAATCCTAAACTTTCTTAAGATATTTGAGTTTTGGATTGACAGATCGATGTTATTTTGAGTCAACCAGTTTATAGTTCTCCTCATAACATCAATTATACTCAAATAAGGATCATCAGATTCATCCACATTCCAGTCTGGAGGATAAATGGGTTGATTCTCCACTTTCTGATCAATATAGAACCTCCTTATTATGCGAGGATCATCTACAATTCCCTCTGGGATGATTGTAATTTTATATTCAATTATTTGTGACAAGGTCAATCTAGAAAATTATCTTAACTTGAATTCTTCCTCATCTCTACATTTCATCCAGTAATCTTCAAAATGGGGCTCACGATAAAAGGTATTTGCAATATTGGTGAACACCCATCTAATATCATAATTTGTTCTTTCCTCAAACTTTTCCATGTTAATGTCAGAGGAATGATGAAGATTTGGAGGGAATATGTGAGCATCAAAACATTTCACTCAACCGCAAAATGATGTAGCTTCAAGATCAAAGCAAGAAATCATCCATGAGAGCAATGTGCATGCATTGAGGGAAAAAGGATGAAAAAATAAACTCTATTCCATTCCCCATATTTCTCAATATGAAAGGGTGTACATATAGTAGTGAGGTGTGTAACTCCCCCACAAATGTAGCCATCAAGAGGTGGGAGTTGCATTCCTAGAATAGCCATTCAAATGTAACTCCTATGATGCTCTATGACTCGTGTAAGGCCATAATGACACCCTAGGACACCTAAGCATAGTGAATCACCTATGTGGAGGAATACCATGTACATAAAATATATGCATGGTAAATATCCTACAAGAACACCCCCCTGAAGCATAGCTTAGGTGGACACATAGATGAAAAAAAGGAGATGTGGGTCCCGACAACAAAGCCTGATGAGGTACCCACAAACAAGAAGAAGGTCCCAAGAAGTGAAGAAAAACCCAATGGGAAAAACATCCACCACAAGAAAACAAAACACTCTCTAATCTAAGAAAGATGCCTAATATGGGTCCCAGCTCTAGAAGAGCCTAAAAAGCTACCCATGTACAAAGAGGCAATCTCTCGGAAAGAAGAAGAAGAGAGAAGAAGAGGGAGACGAGAGGGATGCAGAAGATGCCATGGATGGATTTGAACTCTGTAGCTCTAGGAAGTCTCCGAGAAGAATGTCGATGACGAGATCCTCTACCTTTAGCATTGAAGAAGAGCCACCTACACTGAAATGTGTGCCTTCCCTTAGGAAGGATAGAAATGACGTGTTGAAAGTCTACCCACTCCGCAAAGGAAAATGAAGGAAGTAGCATGAAGAAATCTAAGTCTGGCGCATGGAAGTGTGACATAGGTCTAGCGAGTGAGTGCTAAGGAACCGAAGGTAATTCCATGTGTGTAGAACTATCAGAGTGAAAAAGAGGAACACCCACAGAAAGGATGTCCAAGTGATGTGAAGGGAACAAAACATCCTCCACAATAGAAAAGGGATCCATAGCTGAGGGTGGATCAATGAAGGTCTTTGGAAATGTGGAAGTGACATGATTCCCAGAAGGGGAACTCCCAACAACAAAGATGATGAACTCCTGTGAAACACCTATAGATGGATGAGGTACCTGTAGTGCATCACAAGTAGACTCTACGAAAAGAAGACAAAGGTCAGGCAGATACTCATCCCAATGAGGGGCCTCAACAAATAGAAGAGTGATTTCAGATAGGTATGAGTAATCCAATGAAGGTAGAGAAGTGAAAGGGGTCTCACACACAGGAAGTGGAAAATAGGTGGGTGTGATGACTGTATGAGACTGAGAAGGAGATTGCTTGATATTTGATGAGATGTGGGAAGTGTCAACACTCTCTAGAATAGTGAGAGAAAGAGGAGAGAAGTCCTCTATAGTACTCTCGACATCAGAACTAGATAGACAATCCTCGTCATCAGAAGTAGAACCAAGCGAGCTTGTGTCAGTGGAACTGTCATCACATGAAGAAATAGAGGAGACAACTTAATCAGCAGTAGCAATAATGGCGGTAGTATGTGAAGGGTCTCTATAGAGGGACTGAAGAATGCTCTAGACACGGTGAGGTGGATCTGAGTCTGCCACATGAAACCAGAGAGATCTGGAGACATGAATCATCATGTGACCAAAGACATGGTCATAAGTGTCAAGAAAGTCCTCCAGATGACGATGATCAGTGGGTGTAGAACTCGCCCAAGCAATAAGGGTGAAAGACCCTCGTGAGTAAAGTAATGTTCCATGGAAGCACGCCAAATTGGATAGTTCCCTCTCTCAAAAATAAGTGATAGAGGCTTTGAGGTGATCCTATGATGCTAAATTCTAGAAAGAGCAATCTCCATGATGTGGAATCAAAGGTGTAAGGTGCACAAGAGCAAGACATCAGACTCGGCCGATAATGTGTCTGCATGTGAAAACCCAAGAGTGCTAGTCAAACCACCCAGAATGTGACACTTTATAAATTAATGCATTTACAAAATTGACAATGTCATCATGTAATGTGTGAAAAATAATGCAACTTTGACTAAAGAAGCGCTCAAAAGCAAGCAGCGAGTCAAAAGTTATAACATTAAAACAATTCCCGCAACCGATGGAGAAAGTCAATAAATGTTGTAAACGCATTAAAAAAGTGCCCAAAATGGGTGCAAAGGGTGTTGTGTGGGTACCTATTGGAAACGGCATCAAATTTTAGGCATAGTTTTTTTTTGCTTGTGAGGGGGGATTAGCCTCCTACCAACCCCAGACCTTGCCCTCCGTTTTCGACATGCATAGGAAGGACATTAAACAAGCAAAAATGAAGGCCCTAAATTATTACAATGCCATAAAAGAATGTTTTTCCTCAAAAAATTAAAAAAGAGGTTTGTTTTAACCTACAAACAATTTCTAAAAGGAATACATGGGGCCCACATATGACTGAAGGTGTGGTCCATGTGTTTGAACCGCTACCAACAAGAAAAAAAAGCGTTGAACAAGTCTACGTGCAGATGGAGTAGGTGGGAGGTTAAAACGAGATTACTACCAAGTATTCTTGCAAAATACATGGAGCTTAGTTGTCAGAGAGGGGCCACGTGCTATGCATGGTCTTAAAACGGGGTGAAACAGCTATGTACATAGCTATTTTGGCGTGGGCAGAGAATCCACAAGGGAAACAACATAATAGAACGCGTAGACCATCACAGGTTGACTGGAGCAGAAGGGAAGAACCAGTCAGATAGAAGGGAGTAGCAAAACACGAGTATAACTACCAAGTGTAGAGATAAACGTGCCAGACTAAGCATTCAAATGGGAATCCAACTCAAACCATGCCTAAGCATACAAATCGAGCACGAGAAAACACAACATTAACCCGACAATGGAGCACACAGACCAAGGAGTTGATGTAGGCAGCGAGATCTTCACGGAACATGCAACGTGAATGAAATGGTGGAAAATAACAATACTGAGTGCGTGCATAGAGAAGGGAGCTCAGAGAAAGCCGAAGCAACCAGTTGAGCCCAAAATGCACAAGGCATGAACCAACACTCAACATTCACGGCAAACAAATGCAAGAAAAATAAATCCCCAACCAATACGTACAAACTGATCTCGAGTAATGCAAAAAACCTCCCCGTAAAATGAATGCATGAGTTGCAAAAAATGTATCACCAGCTGTGTATGTTGAAACACGAGTGGAGATACCAAGCTAATGCACAATGGCAAAAATACGAGTTACAGGATCAGCATGGGCAGAGTTGAAAGAATGATGCAAGAATCGGAAACCCAATGTAACATTGCATGCAATACCACAAGTGAGGTTGTTGATTCAATGACAAAGGTGTGAGTTGGTCAATGCAAGGGACGAGCTGCTAAAACTGTGAGTAACCCAAGTCACCGGAAGGCCGAATCATGAACAAGGCATGATCCGAGTAATGCAAATGCAATGAAACGAGTTGTGGGACAGCTCGGTTCCCAAATTTGTGAGCTGGAGCTGAGTTGGGCCCTTAAACCACCCTTGAACCTCTTCAAAAATTTGAAGCAAATACCTTCAAACTCTGTAAGGAAACACACCAGCACAAAACCAAGATCCCTTGAAAAATGCAAGTAGAGCACATGCAAATGATAGCTTGCACAAGAAACTATGAGACAAAGAGTAGTAAGCAACTATTGCGAGCAACATGATTCCGATCCCCGAGCTCTGATACCATGTCAGAGGAATGACGAATATCTAGAGGGAATCCGTGAGCATCAAAACGTTGCACTCAACTATAAAACAATGTAGCTTCAAGATCAAAGAAAGAAATCGTCCATGAGAACAATGTGCATGCATTGAGGGAAAAAGGCTGAAAAAATAAACTCTATTCCATTCCCCATATTACTCAATATGAAAGGGCGTACATATAGTAGTGAGGTGTGTAACTCCCCCACAAATGTAGCCGTCAAGAGGTGGGAGTTACATTCCTGGAATAGCCGTTCAAATGTAACTCCTATGACGCTCTATGACACCTGTAAGGCCATAATAACACCCTAGAACACCTAAGCATGGTGAATCACCTATGTGGAGGAATACCATGTACATAAAATATATGCATGGTAAATATCCTACACCAATAGTTAAATTTCTCCAATTCCTCACCAATCAGCCTAACATTTATGATGGAAGGACATGAATACCTTATAATTCTAATTGGGAACTTGATATTTGATTTATGTGTTTCGGAAATCAACTTATGTACATGAGTCAATTGCCTTGCCAACTCACATAAAACAAGCTTGTCATCAAAATACCGAGGCAACTTATAAGGCTTCCCTTCAAAACCACTGATTCTTATATATGTGAATTTATTATACTAAATAATGTAGCAAACATATTAAAAATCACATGTCTGTCTTGCTGAGAAATTTTTCACTGTCCCCATTCTTGTTCAAAAAGATAGATAATTGGTGAAAAAAATGAATCATTTACTAACCTTACATTTCCACTCTAGTTAGCCAGTTGCAGCTGAGGGAAAATCTCATGCATTTTACACTGCTTGAAATCAACATGTGGTGACAGCCTTGGGAAAAGTTTGTGGACAAAAACATTAGAAATGATGCATATCATCATATAGAATTCAAGGTTTACAATTTCTCCCATCTCAATTTTCACTGCAAGAGCTACCATGTGTTCATGAAGTGCATTTGCAATGAAGGTATCCCAACAAATATTTCCTTTTCTCTCTAGGATAATCCACATGTATGTAGTCATCCATTTCTTAAATTCATTCATAGTTTCTAGAATTTCCATTTAACTCAACAGTACAATAAGATCTTCAACCTCCCCAGTAAACTGTGCCTTACCAATTTCTTAGGGATTCTAACAATTGTCTTTTTTGTGAGGAGCCATTTTGAACTTATAAGTTTGGAAAAATCCTTCTTTTCTCGATAATCGACCAGAGCCAATTTAATGCCTATGGTGATTGGGGTTGTGATAGTAGACAATTTTAACATAATTCTAATAGAAATTGATGTTAACATCAATACTGCATTCCCACTTCCATCTAACACCTCCCTCTTTTTAGGATTGTAATTCATGGCACAATGCCATAATAACTCCAGGAAATGAATAGAAGGTAGCATGACACCAACTTCAACTATGTAGATTTCCTGAACTACTTTCAAAGATTCACTCTTATGGGGATCACGTAGCCTTTGGAGGAAGTCATTTAAATTAGAACCCATTAAATATGTATCTGTAATCTTATCCAGATTGCTTGTGATTCTTGACATAAGCAAGAACGAAGAGGGCAAAGTCTTCATCTTCGAAAAACCCTAACTTTATCTCAATAGACCTTACCAACAAGAAGAAAACCCAAGCGTTTCAAGATCTTACCTATTTTATGTGAGATCCCAAACAATTCAAAACTAAAATAGTAATTTATGTAATCCTTTTGCTCTCTAGTCGAGTTCCACAGTTTAAAACTCAAAATATTGCAGTAAGACGCTTTGATAGAAATAATAAGAACCAACGAACTAATCATAAATGAAGAATGCATTTGTAAACATTAAAAATTCTTGATTTTTGAGTAAAACCATTGATGGAAGCAAAAATAAATGCATTGCATCGTCACTATTAATTGTACCCTTCTCAAATTTGAAAATGAGTCGTCCATGTGGAGGGATTTGGGAACACCTTTTGCAATTTTGCAATGTTTTAAAACTTTCATACTTTTGACAACTTTGACCCACCCGTCTGCCTTCTTAATTTCAACATGGGCGTGACATGTGGCCATACCTTGATGTTAGCGGAACTGCGGGTGTTTTCTGAAATTTTACCTCCTTTTTTACATAAGACCCAAAAGTACCAGAAATCCCCAACGACCCACTTCTCCGTTTTCTTTAAAACCAAAACCACGTGTCCTTCTACGGACCTCGAGGACCCTTTTTCATTCTTAACATCTTTTCTACTCAAAGTGCATAAATACAACTATGCACCTCGTCCCCGCATACATTCATTTTGAGCCACGTGTACACCTTTGGGGCGGAAAAGAAAAAAATTATTTGTGCTAACTTTATGGTCACAAATATTCAAGGAATATTCGTCGGGTCGTAAGACCAAAGTTGTAGTTTGTGAATTTCATAGGAAAATTGTAAGTTTGCAAATTGAATACGCTTCACCGCACCAATTAAAAATTTCCACGTACAACAGAAGACAAAGCGGAGAGAAACAGAAAAACAAAACACAATCGAGGAAAACCTATTTCAATAAAAAATAGTTTGATTGCAAAGAGATATTTGAAAATAGCATGCTCCATACCTAGACCTTCGACCAAAAGGAGGAAAGAACATAAATAGAAATGGGAAAAATAGAGAACACCTGGAAATACTTATAGGAAAACCAAAACACGAGAAGTAGATAGAAAATAAAATCTCAATAAAATGGGAGAGATTGTTATCGAGCACTAACACCGGCTCTGGACATGGGGATGGGAACTCCCTGTGAGTGCCGCAAGAACAAAAAAAAGTGCAAAAAAACAATAGACCATGTGCCAAAAATCCATTGGGCCATGGAGTCAAGAACCAACTTGCAAAGCAGAGTAACAATTACCAACCCTCCAGGAAGAAATTGAGAAACCAACAAAAAATGGCTACCAAGGATCGGGATAAACCAAAACAGAAAAAAGTAGAGACAAAACAAAACCAAAAGACTATACACTGTATAATGATGCATACCTTGATTCTAAGATATTAATCAAGGAAATGTTTCAAGTTCCTACCATTAATAGGCAACTCAAACCTTGATTCTGTGTTTTGTTTTTTCCTAGTAGCTACTGTTTGGGTTATTGTTGGACTTTATGTTTTATCTATATTCTGATCCTTTTTGGTGTTGTTTTTATGTTTGATTTGGCCTTCATTATAACTGGGTATAGTCCCCATTAAAACTATTTAAAAATAATAAAAAAATAGGAAACTCAAGCGATTCCCCATCTAGATCTTCTAGGAAGAAGGTATGCTCGCCAATCCTAATATCAATAGAATAAGGACCCATCCATAATGCGTCAAATTTTCCATGTTTTCCCTTATCCTCATGTCTGCTATCCCATAGTAGCACAAGATCACCCACACTAAAAAACTCTTGGGGTTACCTTTTTATCAAATAATTTTTTCAATTTCTCCCTAAATTTCACATGTCTTTGATGGGATTCTCTTCTCTATTCATCCAGCTCAACAATTTGATTTATACGTGCATCATAGGGACTGATCTCCTAGTCCTCCAATTGCTTGATAAATTGATAAGAAGATAATTGCATATGTAGGGGGAGGAGAGCTTGAGTTCCATACACAATTTCAAATGGGCTCTTTCCGGTAGCTCTTTTAATAGTAATTCTGTCAGCCCATACATCAAATTTCAACTGCTCACCCCACTTTTGTTTATTTAATTCCAAGGTCCTCATGATTATTTTCAAAAAATTGTTGTTACTTGACTCTTCTTTTTCATTACCTTAGGGATTGTAATTGGAAGCATATGCTAAATTTATCCCATACTCTTGACACATGGCTACTGTTGTCGCCAAATCACTGCACCCTCTGAATGGCCATGAAGTGAATAGGATGTTTGGTGTGATTGGGACACATGGGATCACCTCTCAAGCTGTGGGACTTGGGCTTGAAGTGAACCTCCGGAGAAGGCCGAATTCCTCTTCCTAAACTAAGTGCCATACTATTCCTAGTGTGATGAAAATGACTATCTAGTCCTATGCTAACGTCTTCATGGGATTTTAGGGAAAGAGATTTACAAAAATGAAACTATACTAGGGATGATGATGCACCAAATAAAGGGTGTTTCTAGACTCAGGAAGGGTTAATTTGAAGAGGGTGTGTGCACCACAGGTCAACTTCATGCTACTGTAACTTAGAGAGGGTACAAGATACCATAAACTAAGAGACATGTGTTCCCTTTGTTAAAATTTATCAGGACTGAGAAATATACCAGTTTCTCAGTGAAGAAGGATGAACTCAAGAAGGGTGAACATACACCACAACTCAACCTGCATGTGATACTCCACCTCTTGATAAGCACAAAACTTCAAGAACCTGCAATAGAAACTTAAACTTGCACTAGTGTACCTGCAAGTATGAGAAAGGCACAAAGAAGCACAAAAGGATGAAAGGACCAAGATTAGTCACAAAACACACACTTTTATTGCTTGAATAACATGTATAATACATCATACATTCAGAAGAGGAAATAGTTGCCATTACAGTCTTGAAGAAGAGGCTTGAAAGTTCTCTCAACACACAAGAACAACTTGCAGAAGAGAGAGGACTCTTGAAAAGCATACACTCGCCTAAGATATCTAACTGTCCAACTTATCTGAACTATTAGAACCCTTTCAAAATGAGCCTCCAATTTACATTTATAGAAGAATATGTGAGAGAGGATAGGAAAGATCATAACTACATTCCTAAATTGAATGCCCATGATGTATTTATCATAGTTAGTTGAATCACTTGAGAAGGTTCCATCATGGGTCATTAATTGCTTGATGACCTAGTCTTCTCAATTAATTAAAAGAATATTTAAATAATAATAATAAATATTATTATTAAAATATTTTAGTTAAAATATTAAATTAATTAACATAATGTCGGGATCCCTTGTTGACCCATTTGACTTGAAGAGGAGGGGGGTTCATGTGAATAGAGTCTGGACATAGCCCAACTCGATGAGTTTCGAAATCCTCTAACTCAGTGTTGCACTTGATTTTGAACCCCACACAAACTCTTTCCTTACCTTGGCAATCGAGCTCTTTTTGCATTGAGTCCTTCAAATGGTAAGATATCAAACTCGATTCTTACCATTTTCCTTGGCTAACTCAAGGCCATTTATGCATTCCACATTGCCTTTTGTGAAACATATGCTGAGCTTCCCCACGAAGTCACAGAGCTCTTCATCCAGCAAAATGAGCTTACCTTTCCTAGGCTCAAACTCACCTTCGAGCCGAGTCCTCGTTCAAGCCTAAAACTTGACTGAGCCATGACCTTGCAATGATCTTGCCACCATATTCACCATTTTTCTCGCTGTCTTTCCATTTTCTAAACTCGTATATACACATGAAACCATATACATTTGGATTGCTAAGACATATTACTAAATGAGATGACTCCCTCTACTCGTTGATATCTAGAAGAACTTGACATGCACCGTTTAAATCCTCACCCAATGTTTGAATGACTCATACTTCACATAAACCTTGAGATATTTATGGCTCGACCAGCGTGCAGAAGCTTCTCTCGCGACCACCAAACCATCAGAGCCCAACATGTACACAGAATCGATTCGCTTCACAGCTCAATGAAACAAGCCAAACTTGCATCTTAATGTGGTCTTGGAAAGATGTTTGAGCTCCTTACAATCTTTGATGCATCAATATCCATATGGCTAGCTTCTACGTCACAGCTTTCGAACCATTGTCAGGCAATTTACTTCAAGCATGACGTTCAGAAATTATCCGACTTGAGTGATCACTGTTGAGCCATGATCCTACCATATTTAACAACTTAGTTACATCCGTCATGTGATTCATGTCTTTCCACTTATTTCTACGATTGAATGTCATGAAGATTCCATTGACCTTGTTTACAAAGCAATACCATTATCTATGGCACAAGCTGAGAAGTTACTAGATCAACGGAAAAGGCAAACTTCCATCATGTGGTGTGAGATCGAAATGGACTATCAGAAATATGTAACTGCATTTCACTGTGACTAGGCAGTATCAATGCCTCATGACTGAAAACCCATGTCACTATGATAAGCGTCAATGCAGTTATGGTATTGCCCATGACCCAAAGCGCTCTGTCTCTTGTTAGTGTCACATGTCATGTGGCAAACATCAGTTACGAGCATCCAACCCCATGATTTAAAGCTCAGACACAAGACATAATGATTACATCACGCTGTTGGCCCTGAAAGGCATCTACCGTATTGATATATAAACCTTGTGCTTTATTATATTTGAGGACATGTTCAATTCTCTATGGTTGACAAGATAGTGGATCAGTTGTACCTTGTGAAAGCGTGATAATTCCAACAGAAACCTGCAGGTCTGCCAACTTAGTTGATTCGATATGTAGATGGGTCATATAATTGCAGGGCATGTTGTGCTTCATGAATATTCTAATATGAAACACATCCACCTGTATGAGCCTAACTTCAAATGACCTTACATCGTATACAAAGTAATGTCTCAATAGAGAATCTGTAATAAATTGAATCAGGTCTCCTGGTAACACTGGCATTGATCACTGGCATTGCATTTTGATAGCAATATCTTGAAGGAAAATGTCAAATTTAGGATGCATTCGATACTGAACAGATATGAACATAGTTGGATACCACTTGTTGGAAGCATCCTCATAAAGGCTGGTAATATGACTGCAACATGCCTGAACCTGGTGCGACTGGGAGCTCGTTACCTATCACCTTCCATATTGGCCAATCCAGGTCCTTTGTCTACATTGATCATTCCCCAGACCGATTTGACTATGCTCTACTTGAGTCCTTGATTGAGCTTTAAATTCATTGAGTCTCTTGACACATGCTCACCACCGATGGCTTAACTGATCCATCCGGACTAGTCTTCATGAGAACGTTCCTCATTTACCACTTCAACATGTGTTTCAACTCAGCCATTAAGGCATTGACTCGCCTGGTATTCTGGAAATAAGACTACGAACCCACTTTCAGTCCTCATTTTGGTGAGCATGAGTGATTATTCATGCTCAGTTCTGACCATCATTGCTACTCCCAATTTTTAGCACGTATTCGAACTGCAAGCCTGACTCCCACTCGCCATGTTACTCAGTATCATTTAACAAATATCTACATAATGCGGCTTGTGAAAACACTACCTCTGCCTGTAGCCTCCCTTTTACTCAACGGACTACTCGGCAATTGACTCACCTTTTAGTTACATATCCAATTTCTGAAACTCATGGGATTGGACATGTCGTATGGTAATGCTTCTCACGCATCCATTTGGCCATAGAAATTCTATTTTGGTTAGTCATGGCCACTGATTTCCACTTTTCCATCTATTTCCATTTCTCGAGCGCGAGGAAACATCATTCTGTCATCCACGCGTTTTATCATGCTTGGCGGAGTTTACTAAAATTTCCACATCCTTAAAAAGTCTGAAACTCGGGGCCCCCTATACGCATATATATCTTTTCATATGGCATTCCAGTGCATCATTTCCAGCATGTATTTCGGGATGAAGTTATCTCAATCTCGGAACTACTGACTTGTCTTGCCTAGTCATCATATGTCTGAGCTCACTTGGCATTATACTCGAAATATTTCCCGGATAACGATTTGCATTTTTTAATGGCTAGCGACCATCAAAGTCTCCACTCTTGCCACAATGGATGAGATTATCCCAAGCCAATGCCTTAGCGCGGATTTGAGCTCTAACTTTTCCTTCTCGACTTGCAATCAAACCAAGCAAAGACTCTGAATGCTCAACATTGTCCGGCTCAACCGAGTGCCCCAATGCTAAAACGTCTAAGCTCCATCCTCAAATGATAGATTCTTTTCCAGTTGGGCAAGCTATACATGAATGTTCAGGTGATCGGGGTGGTCAAGTGTTTGTTGCATTTTGTGAAACACTTTGAATGCCTATACAGGATGTCCATGCCTTATGTAAGCTGTAATTATCATATTCCATGAGAAGAGATCTGGTTCAGTCATGCCATTGAAGACTTTGCGAGCATCCGTAAAACTTCCACACTTGTCATACATGTAGATAAGTTTATTTGGTAGTAGTGTGCACCTTCCAAATGTGTGTCCCCTACCATTGATGTGAGAGTGGATTTTCTTGCCCTCCGCAAGGGCTTTCTTAGCAATGCAAGCCTGTAGTAGATGAAGATATGTTGAAGAATTTACAGACAAATTATGTGTTGTAAGAAGAACGTGTAGTGCCTCCTTCAAGCGACCCTCTCCATAGAGTGCTACAAGATTTTGATTGAGATGTATTTGGTTGCTTGGTTGCAAACATTTTTTCATTCAAACCCTACCAAATGACCTCATCATCATATCTGCATAATCTCATATCATCTCGGTCAAACAAGATAATTCTCCCAAGTGGTTGGTCGAGCACTGTCTAATGGATTAGACCTGGCCTCATGTTAACTTAGCTTTCCCTCACTCAGCCTTCATATATTTTTTTACATTGATCTCCACCAAGATCCTTATAGAGTTCCCTTCATTCGTTAATTTTCAACTAGCTATATTTTGCATTAACAAGATCTCATCGAGCTCTTACAACTGAGATACTCTACCGAGATGACTATCAATTTCACACTGGGTTCTCTATCAACTTGATCCTCAAACTCTTCACTGAGTTGAGATCAACTGGGTGCCTTTCGATGCTAGGTGATCTCTTCATATGTAGTTTAGGAATTATTTTTAATTATTGTATCTCGATAATAACCAGAGGTGGGTTCCTAGGACTATTATTTCATTTTGAACATGATAGGACCCTGTTGTCCAATCTTGCCATGTGTGAAAAATTGGATAAATTTTTTTACAACCTCTCAGGGATGATTGCCTGCTAAGCATGATTCCAGTAGCCTTAAGTCATCCATTGGGCATGGATTCTGTTTTGGAATCCTAAAAGTAGTATGATTTTCTTTAACACATTTCGGAATCTCCTTGAGCATTACTGATATCCTGGACCTCCCTAGAATGCTAAACATGAAGTATACTAAATTTTTTTAAATGCTTGACATCCATGGAACAATGCAAAAATTTGAATGAAGCAGAGTTTGAAACTCTTATGGAAACCTTGAACCGTTCTTCTCCTTGACACCTTCCAATGATGAAATAATGTGCAGAACAACACAAAACACAACAACAAGGAAAGTAAAACAACAACACATAACAATTTACATAAACACTTGGAGGAAAAAACCTAGTTTAACTGTACAGGGGGTGGAACGCTTCTCAAAAACAAGCTTTGAGATGTATCCCATTCACATGAATGGGAAATTCTTCTCCATTGAGCCTAGATAGACGAAATGAATTTTCCTCTTTGCAACTTGTGATGATGTATGGCTCACTCTAGAGAGCATTAAATTTGGCATGCCTGCCTGGTTTGGCCCTGTCTTCATCCCATTTGAGAACTAAATATCCATCTTGAAAAACACCTGTCGGACGCCTTCTGGTCAAAATATTTCTTAACTTGAGCTTGATGCTTCTCCAAAGTTTTCATTATCCTTGTCTCGTACTTCCTCTAACTCCATGAGTTCTGAAAACCTTAATGTCAGAGGATCACTCTCTATAACTTCAAGTTGATGAGCTATCTCCAAAGAAGGTAACTCTAATGAGAGCGGGAGTTTTGCCTCTCTTCCATATATAAGAATGAAAGGAGAATTTAATATGGCCCTTTTGGGTGTGATCTGATCTACCCATAAGGTGGTCTTAAGCTGTGTATGCCAAGTCCTCTTGTTAGTCTCCATTGTCCGCTTAATAATCCTTATAAGGTTTTTGTTTCTAGACTTAGCCAATCCATTTTCTTATGGATAGTAATTGGACATTTTTTTTGAGGTATACCCCATTTTTAACAGCCCATTCACTCAATTTCATACAAAGAAAATCCAGCGCATTGTCTGAAATGACTGTAAACAGAACACCCAACCTCATCATTATGCCCTCAAAAAAATCCAGAACTACCTTTTCATTTCTCTCTTTTAATGATACCACCTCTGTCCATCGAGTAAAATAGTCTGTTGCAGTAAGGACCCACTTATGTGTGTCACTGGATGAAGGATTAATCATTCCGATGAAGTCCAACCCCCATTGAACAAAGGGTTGATCCACTTGAATTGGATTGTAGCGGAAGAGATGGAAAATTTTTCTTACCTATGAAAAAGGCACATTCCTTATATTTCCTTACCCAGAGATGGGCATCCTTGAATAAATCTGGTCAATAGTAGCCGGCTCGCATGATCTTAGTAGCTGTTGTTCATGCAGAATAATGTCCTCTAGATAGGCCATTATGAAACTCTTCTAGTATCTTACTAACATGTTCTAGTCCTATGCACCGAAAAAGAACGTCGTTCAAATATTTTCAAAAGAGAATGCTATCTACCAAAATATATTGGATAGATTGAAGATGGAAGGTTCATCTTTAGTTTTTATCCATGTTTTCCGGATATGCTCCTGAGAAGAGGAAACTCTTCATTTTGGATAACTAGTTAGCTTGATCAATATTCTCTTAAGTATTTAGGAGTGTCACGTCCTCATTACCTTTTGATTCCATGTTTGCAGCAAGTTATTGACACAAATCCTTACCTCTGAAAATTTTAGTGACTTTGATGTACACATCATACTCCATTACCTTTGTGATCCATCCAGCACGCTTTTCGTTCATTTCTTTGTTCATCAAAAACTCCTTGATACCTAGATGAGACACCATAAGATGAATCTTGTTGTTGGACAACATGTGCTTGAATTTCTTCAAAGCTTGAATAACCAAAAAGAGTTGCTTTTCAATGAATGAGTATTTGAACTCGTAGTATTTGAGGGATTGACTGAAGAACGCAATTGGTTACTCCATCAGGTTGTTGTTTTGTTGGGTGAGGATCCCTGAAATGGTCTCTTGACCTGCAAAAGCATAAAGGATAAAATCATTGTCAAACCTGGGGTTCACCAATGTGGGAGCTTTAGAAATGGATGTTTTGATGGCTTCAAAACTTTCTCGTCCTTCCTTTTTCTATGAGAATGGCATGTTTTTCTTCAGCATGGCTGTCATTGGTTTAGCCAATGTCGCGAATTGAGGGATGAATCTCCGCATGAAATTTATGGTTCCAAGAAAACTCTGGAGTCCCTTCCTATGACTTGGGAGAGATAAGGACATAATCAAATGAATCCTAGCTAGATTTATTGATAATCCTTCCGCTGAAACAATATGCCCCGATAATTTTCCATTGTGCACTGCGAAAATACATTTCTTAGGGTTAAGTGAAACCACAAATTCCCTACACCTTTGGAAAACTTTCCTTAGATGCGTGATGTGATCTTCTGCATGCTTAGAGTATACAGTTATATCATCAAGGTAAACCAAAATAATATCATTGATTAGTCCCTTAAATGCCATGTCCATGGCTCTTTGGAAAGTAGCCTCGACATTGGACAACTCGAATGGCATTTTATTGTAGGCATACGTGCCCCACTTGGTAGTGAAAGCCATTTTGAATTGGTCAGATTGTTGGACTAGGATTTGATTGTAACCTGAATAATCCATCAAGCAAAGAAAATATTTGAGCTCCTACCACCGTTTGAAGGATTTGCTCCATCGATGGAAGAGGATACTGGTCTTTTAATGACACACGATTTAAATCCCCGAAATCTACACATATCCGGATCTCTCCGTTCTTCTTCCTCACGGGCACCAAATTGGCTACCCATGAGGAATGCTTGATGGGAGAAATTATACAGGCCTCGATGAGATTGGTTATGCTCCTTTCTCATTAGTGGCTCAATTTTGGGATTAATTGGTCTCTATTTCTGATGAATTGGCTTAACATTAGGATCCAGTTCGATGGTATGTTGTGCTAGACTTGGATCAAAACCACACAAATCTTTATAGCTCCATGCATAGATGTCATGATACTCTTGACAAAGTTTGATGAAAGCTTCTTTCTCTTCAAAAGTACACACTTTTCCGATCTTAAGAAACTTTGCATTTGATACTTCAACTTCCTCAAAATATTCTTCTTTTGACCACCATGTTAGGGCTTTATCTTTTGGCTTGGTCATCTGAATTGAAAATGGATTCCAAAGTGACTAAACCTTTTGATAACTTGTTACTTTTCAATTGGATAATTTTCTCACCATATGACTCCTGCAACTTATCTTGATTTTTTGTAGCAAAATCCGCCTCTTCTTGTAGGAAGAGGAAAATTTGGTTGTCACTATCGAACACTTGCCAACTACTCACATTATCAGGGACTACTGGTTGAACCCACAATTTTAACAAACTACTACCCTTCTTTCATTATATAACCTGGTATGTTGTAATGTTAACCAATTGTAGCAAGCCTATCCGCATCTTGATTTTGACCTCTAAGAACTGCATGGATTCAAAAATCTTCAGAAATCTTCAATCATGTCCCAGACTCGGTTCTTGTATGATCTTAAAAGGTCATTTTTGGATGCACTATGTGCTGAAAATTGATGAACAACTAACTCACTATCTCCAAAAATAGTCAGGGCCTTGATTATCTTCCTTTAGGCTAGCTAGATTCCTTGCATAAGATCCTCGTATTCAACAAAATTATTAGTGCAACTGAACTGCAACTGGAAAGATGAGAAGTAATTATCTCCCTTTGGAGAAATTAACATAACATGAACACCGGATCCATTCTTACTTCTTGAGCCATCGAAGAACAATTGCCACAGTCCTTTAGAATCACTTGGTGTTTTGACAAGTTGTGGTATGATCGTATCTTCTTCATGGATACAGTAAGTACCTAAGCCTGCTTCTTCCTAGACCAGCAAACCAACTTCTTCTTCTGCCAATACATCAGCGTAGGGATCATACTTATTATCTCTACTTACTTCATCCAGCAAAGTATTAGGGACTTCTTCAACAAGGGTGGTTGGTTCATGATCACCATCTTCCTCTTTGGGATCTCCGATGGTGTAATTTCCATTTATGGGACTAGCAGTGTAGTGTTCTAAATGATTATGGCGGATTGGTTCTACCCTTATAGTTACTTTGGTTCCGTATCGAGACTTGAGATTCATATGCGACCAATCGGCCGATAGGTAACCACCCATCTTGGTGATGAAATCTCTTCATAGGTAGATGACAAATATGGGAGGGAGATCAATGACCGATATTTCTTGGGTGAATGACAAACTTGGGCATGCATGAATGGTGAGTTGAAGTCCTTTAATAACCCCACTAGTCTTAACAGTTGTGCCATCCAGCTGAACAACCCCTCTTGCAACTAGCGCATATTGTATGCCAAGTACATCTAGAATTTGTTTAGTCATGACAAAGCTACTGGCAATAGAATCGATCATTCAATTATGTACCAGGTGGTCGCCAATGATTAGGGAAATGTAGAATGGCGGTGGTTTGTTTGTCGTAGGAATAATTTTCCCTTCTGGTTGAAATAAACTTGTAGTAGTTGTCACTCCATGACTTGTTTATCCGTTGGTTGTAGCAAAACTGTTCAGAGCTTCTTGTAACATGTTTCTTTGGGAAGGGATAGAGAGTGCGTCCCATATGGTAACACTTAGATTGGTTTTCTTCATTTGTTCTACTATGCTAAAGGGAATTGATCCTACTTTGATGACACTTTTTTGGGCATTGGGATCCTCCTTTGGAAAATTTTTGTTGGGTACCATGATGCCTGGAGAACCATCTTTCCCTGTGGCATGGCTAGCCAGTGTTTCTGGTTATTTCTTTCCCACATTTTTATCAACTGCCATTTGTAACCCAGGTTGAGAAGTGGACGCTAGATCATCTTTAGGAGGTTGAGGCTCCATTGCTCTCTTTTTGGAACAAATGTTTACTGCTACTGATGAAGAATCTGTATTCAACCCACAAAAATCTTCTGCTTGCCAGTTTAGCAAAGAGGATTCTTCAAGTTCCTGCGGTTGATCTGCTACTTCTTGCGTGGATGAATTTTTTGTTAACTATGAAGGGGTTGATACACTTTGATTCATAAGGGCCTGGCTAAGAATCCCATTGGGACAAAGATTTTGATTGTGGGGTTGAGAGCAAGGATAACACCATTTGTAGTCTTGAACTAGATTATTTTGAACAGGTACTATAGCTCTAGACGAGATAGCTGCAAGAGGGTTCCAAAAGTTCAAGGGCCTGACATTTGTAACTTGACTTGTAGTTTGATTTTGAGGCTGATTGTTTCCTTGAAAATGAGGATGGTTAGCCTACTACTACTGATTTTGTGGTTGATACAGACGATTGTATTGAAATTGTTGCCTTTTGAGTGCAACGAGCTCATTTCCAAAATTTTGTAGTAGCGAATTGACTTCAAATAGGTCATTTGAAGAGGTAGGGGAAGATTGTGATGGTTTCTTGGAGTCTACTGGAATAGGAGAAATGATAGGCTGATGATTCGTAGGAGAAAAGGGCATTAGTGGTCATGGAGCAATCTTTCTAGCCTGAATCAAATAATTCCCTTCACTTATTGAAACTTCGTAAGCATCAGGAAGTGTAGTCCCTCCCATGGACTGGATCATAACTGCTACATCGCTATTCAAGGCTTGCAAATAGTACAAGAATGCATTATGTACAAAAGGATTTACAAGCGCTGAAATCCTATTCCAAGTCTTGTGGAATCAGAAGTTGAAATCACTTGTGTATTTTTGGGAAATCCCTCTTCATGGTAGTGAGTTGTTCCAAAAGTGATAGGTGATCATTTTTATCTTCGAAGTTGTTCACATATCTTTTCTCCCAACTCGTCCCAAGTAGTTATATTGCCAACACTTAACCCACGAAACCATTGAAGTGATTTTCCATTAAAAGAGGTATCAAGAAGTCTAACTGCAATGTTGTATTTTGTGATATTATGTACTGCACAAGATGTTGGCTACATCAAAGATATGTTCAATTGGAGTAACGTGAGCTTCTCCTGTGTAGAAGGGTAAACGTTTTGAGTTCCACAACAGGTATCGGGTCACTGTTGACCCAACATAAGAGGATTGCTTGCATTGAAAGGGGGAAAAACTTGGTTCCTCACCATGGCAACAAAAGGTTGATTGTTCTTAGGTAGAGGAAAACTTCCGTACGGAGGAGTCGAATGACCCCTACTAGGTAAATCTGTAACTGGGGATGTGGAAATGCCTCTTCTTCTTCTCTTTGGAGGAGACAAAGAAAGTTCGATATGCTGATAATTTCCTTTCTTTGAAGAAGCTCTGGTCTGAATTCTTCGCATAAGTTACCGCACCTGAGATTGGGAATCCAAAGATATAGAGTCACCAGGTACTTTGACTTGTGTAAGTGAGAAGAGAAGTACAAACTCTCTCCCACCGGGTGTGCCAAAAACTATTCTCACCAAATCACTGCACCCTCCGAATGGCCAGGATGTGAATAGGACGTTCGGTGTGATTGGGACACATGGGATCACCTCTCAAGTTGTGGGACTTGGGCTCGAAGTGAACCTCCGGAGAAGGTCGGCTTCCTCTTCCTAAACTAAGTGTTGTACTACTCCTAGTGTAATAAAAATGATTATCTAGTCCTATGCTAACATTTTCATGGGGTTTTAGGGAAAGAGATTTACAGAAATAAAACTATACTAGGGATGGTGATGCACCAAATAAAGGGTGTTTCCATACTCAGGAAGGGTTAATTTGAAGAGGGTGTGTACACCACAGGTCAACTTCATCTACTGCAACTTAGAGAGGGTACATGATACCACAAACTAAGAGACATGCGTTCCCTTTGTTAAACCTTATCAGACCAAGAAATATACCAATTTCCCAGTGAAGAAGGATGAACTCAAGAAGGGTGAACAGACACCACAAACTCAACTGCATGCAATACTCCACCACTCGATAAGCACAGAACTCCAAGAACCTGCAATAGAAACTTAAACTTGCACAGTGTACCTGCAAGTACGAGAAAGGCACAAAGAAGCACAAAAGGATGAAAGGACCAAGATTAGTCACAAAACACACACTTTTATTGCTTCAATAACATGCACAATGCATCATACATTTAGAAGAGGCAATAGTTTTCATTACAGTCTTGAAGAGGAAGCTTGAAAGTTCTCTCAACACACAAGAACAACTTGCAGAAGAGAGAGGACTCTTGAAAAGCATACACTCGCCTAAGATATCTAACTTTCCAACTTGTCTGAACTGTTGGAACCCTTTGAAATGAGCTTTCAACTTACATTTATAGAAGAATATGTGAGAAAGAAGAGGAAAGGTCATAATTACATTCCTAAATTGAAGGCCCATGATGTATTTATTACAGTTAGTTGAACCACCTGAGAAGGTTCCATCATGGGTCATTAATTGCCTGATGACCTAGTCTTCTCAATTAATTAAAAGAATATTTAAATAAAATATTTAAATAATAATAATAAATATTATTATTAAAATATTTTAGTTAAAATATTAAATTAATTAACATAATGTCGGGACCCCCTGTTGACCCGTTTGACTTGAAGAGGAGGGGGGTCCATGTGAATAGAGTCTGGACATAGCCCAACTCAGTGAGTTTCGAATCCTCTAACTCAGTGTTGCACTCGATTTTGAACCCCACACCAACTCTTTCCTTACCTTGGCAATCGAGCTCTTTTGCATTGAGTCCTTCGAATGGTGAGCTATCAAACTCGATTCTTATCATTTTCCTTAGCTAACTCGAGGCCATTTATGCATTCCACATTGCCTTTCGTGAAACATATGTGAGCTTCCCCACGAAGTCACCGAGCTCTTCATCCATAGCAAAACGATAGCTTACCTTTCCTGGGCTCAAACTCACCTCCAAGCCGAGTCCTTTGTTCGAGCCTAAAACTTGACTGAGGCCACGATCTTGCAATGATCTTGCCACCATATTCACCATTTTTCTCACTGTCTTTCCATTTATTTCTGCGAGTAAATTTCATGAAGAATTGATTGATATTTTTTTACAAATCAATACCATTCTCTTTCCTGCGTGAGTAGTTACTAGATCAACTTGAGCTTGTAATCTTCCACCATGTGGCGTGAGATCGAAATGGACTCTCAGAAATACGTAGCTTCCATTTCACTGTGACTAGGCCTGATCATTTCCCTTGACTGAACTCATTCACTAGATTGCTTCAATGCAGTTGCATTTCCCATAACCCAAAGCACTCTGTGAGCTCGTGTTAGTGTCACATTCATGCGGTGAACATCAGCTACAAAGCCAACCCCATGATTTGAAGCTCAGACACAAGACATAATGATTACATCATGCTCCTTGGCCCTGACAGGCATCTACCGTATTGATATATAAACCTTTTCCTTCATCAAATTTGAGGACAACATCAAACTCTCGGTGCAAACATTTCAGCTGTAGCTTGTAAGGTGTGATAATTCCAATAGAAACCTTTATGCTTGCCAACTTAGTGACTCGTTGAAGATGCTCATATAATTGCAAAGCAAATTGTGCTTCATGAATATTCTGATATGAAATAGATCCACCTCTATGAGATTCACTTCCATGAGTTACATCGTAAAACAAGTAAGGTCTCAATAGAGAATCTTTGTAATAAATTTCATCAGGTCTCCTGGTAACACTCTCACTATCACTTAATCAATTTTGATAAAAATATCTTGAAGGAAAATCCTGAATTTGAGGATGCATTCGATAATGAACAGATAACAACATAGTTGGACAACCTGCTTGTTGGAAGCGCTAAAAAAGGCTTCTACTATACTGCAACATGCCTGCTTCCTGGTGCGTGGGAGCTTGTCACCTATCCCTTCCATCTGGTTTCAACTTGATCATGCCAAACGCCATCGGGATTTCAAATTGACATTATCTAAGCTCAAAACTAAGAAAATCCCTTTGCTCTGAGTTAGTCACTTCCATACTCAGATGGTCAACTTGCCTCTTGAACCCATCTGATCAACACTTTTAGCTTCCATCAAGACCGATATCCTTTCAATGTTTCACCTTCCCGTCACATTTGCTTCATGCATTAGTAAGAAGTCCATGCGCTTGTTCCATTGTTACCGCATATGACGCATTCTTGAGATTGGGTGTCATGATTCACCTATTTATATGGCGGTCCACTATTCCATTCCTCATAGTGGTGCTTCGTAGTTCTTTAGGCTCCAAATTCCAAACGTGCTATGATCCTCCCATTTCCATGGCCCATGTGGAAGTCTCATGTTGGTTTTCCATCCTACTATTTCCATGTTGACCATTACCTTGTGAATCTCCCCTACGTGTATTTAACAAATGCATGGTCTGCCATAATGTTGAAGATATGGCATACTATGGGTCTAAATCACGGCTTGTAATGTGCTCAGCCACATTAATCCACGGCAGTACCGAGCCTCAACTTCAAACTGCCTAAACTATGGCATAGTAAGTTGCTTATTCAGATTGAGATTCTGAAAGTGCGCGGGATCACATTGGCATTGACATTGCATTGCCGAGCGTGGCCAATGGGCTTTAGTTGTCACACCCACTATGGGATATGAAACACTGTATAGCGTCCTTAGAAGTTGGTCATGCTTCGACTTGTCATTGATGACCTTTTGTAATCTCATTTTTCACTTTCCCATTGAACGCAGAAATCGTTACATTGATCGGCTTTCCAAATGATTTACCTATCTTGGTCCTTGGTGATCGAGCTTTACTTTTCAATGTCCTTGGCAAGATGAAACTAGATGGCCCCCCTTAAAACGATTGTGTTGGCTTTCCAATGCTTTTCCACCATGGAAATCGGGATGAAGATCATGTGTGTGAAATACCGACTTGGCTCCATCATCAAATTTCTGACCTTGGCAATATACTGAAATTTTCCCATGCGAGGATCTTGATGGCTTGTCATCATCGTATTCCCGAAAAGGGTAGCTCTGAGCATCAACCTTCTCCCACGCTCAGGAAACATCTCATCATTGGCTTTGGCAATGTATGCCTTATTTTCCACGTTTGGGATTGGAAGGTTTCAGCATTATTTGGCCACCTTGGCTAATAGGCCATTGATCTCCACTTTTCCACTCCCATGAGGAAATGCATTCTGTCAGAGCGACATCTTACAATGGCTTGCCATCGTCATATGGTGTTCCAGTCATTGAGCGCCACTTGCTCTTTGTCTCCTAACTATGAGCTCATTCTATCCCCGAGTGCCACCGGATTAGCATGCATTTTTAATGGCACGACCTGGCTCCACTCTTACCACAATGTTGCAATCAACGAGCCGACTTCAAGCTCAATTTGATCCATTGCACTAAGAAAAGATAGCTAATGGCTCAACAATGCCCCAATGCTAAAACGTCTGAGCTCCATCCTCAAATGATCGATTCTTTTCCATTGGCCAAGCTATACACGAATGTTCAGGTGATCGGGGTGGTCAGGTGTTCGTTGCATTTCATGAAACAATTTGAATGCCTGTACAGGATGTCCATGCCTTCTGTAAGCTGCAATTATCATATTCCATGAGAAGAGATCTGGTTCAGTCATGTCATCGAAGACTTTGTGAGCATCTGTCAAACTTCCACACTTGTCATACATGTAGATAAGTTTATTTGGTAGTAGTGTGCGTCTTCCAAACGTGTGTCCCCTACCATTGATGTGAGAGTGGATTTGCTTGCCCTCCGCAAGGGCTTTCTTAGCAATGCAAGCCTGTAGTAGATGAAGATATGTTGAAGAATTTACAGACGGATTGTGTGTTGTAAGAAGAACGTGTAGTGCCTCCTTCAAGTGACCCTCTCCACAGAGTGCTATGAGATTTTGATTGAGATGTATTTGGTTGCTTGGTTGCAAACATTTTTTCATTCAAACACTACCAGATGACCTCATCATCATATCTACATAATCTCATATCATCTCGGTCAAACAAGATAATTCTCCCAAGTGGTTGGTCGAGCACTGTCTAATGGATTAGACCTGGCCTCATGTTAACTTAGCTTTCCCTGACTCGGCCTTCATATATTTTTGCATCGATCTCTACCGAGATCCTTATAGAGTTCCCTTCATTCGTCAATTTTCAACTAGCTATATTTTGCATTAACAAGATCTCATCGAGCTCTTACAACTGAGAGACTCTATCGAGATGATTTCTGAGATGACTATCAATTTGACACCGGGTTCTCTATCAACTCGACCCCGAACTCTTCACTGAGTTGAGATCAACTGGGTTCCTTTCGATGCTAGGTGATCTCTTCATATGCAATTTAGGAATTATTTTTAATTATTGTATCTTGATAATAACCGGAGGTGGGTTCCTGGGACTATTATTTCATTTTGAATTTGATAGGACCCCGTTGTCCAATCTTTCCATGTGTGCAAAATTGGATAACATTTTTGGTGACCTCTCGGGGATGATTTCCAGCTAAGCATGATTCCAGTAGCCTTAATTCATCCATTGGCATGGAGTCTGTGTTGGAATCCTGAAAGTAGTATGATTTTCTTTTACACATCCTGAAATCTCCTTGAGCATTGCCGATATCCTGGACCTCCCTGGAATTCTAAGCATGAAGTATACTGAATCTATTAAATTCTTGGCATCCATGGAACACTGGAAAAATGTGAATGAAGCAGATTTTGAAACTCTTATGGAAACCTTGAACCTTTCTTCTCCTTGACACCTTCCAATGATGAAACAATGTGCAAAACAACACAAAACACAACAAAAAGGAAAGCAAAACAACAACACACAACAATGTGCATAAGCACTTGGAGGAAAACACCTAATTTAACTGTACAGGGGGTGGAACACTTCTCAAAAACAATCTTTGAGATGTATCCCATTCACATGAATGGGAAATTCTTCTCCATTGAGCCTAGATACATGAAATGAATTTGCCTCTTTGCAACTTGTGATGATGTATGGCCCACTCCAGAGAGCATAAAATTTGGCATGCCTTCCTGGTTTGGCCCTTTCTTCATCCCATTTGAGAACTAAATCTCCCTCTTGACAACACCTGTCAGATTCCTTCTTGTTAAAATATTTCTTAACTTGAGCTTGATGCTGCTCCAAAGTTTTTATAGCCTTGTCTCGTACTTCCTCTAACTCCGCGAGTTTGGAAAACCTTACTACTAGAGGACCACTCTCTATAACTTCAAGTTGATGACCTAACTCCAAAGAAGGTAACTCCAATGAGAGCGGGAGTTTTTCCTCTCTTCCATATACAAGAACGAAAGGAGAATTTACGATGGCCCTTTTGGGTGTGATTCGATCTGCCCATAGGGTGGTCTTAAGCTGTGTATGCCAAGTCCTCTTATTAGTCTCCATTGTGTGCTTAATAATCCTTATAAGGTTTTTGTTGCTAGAGTCAACTAATCTGTTTCCTTGCAGATAGTAATTGGATGAAGTTATGAAGTATATCCCATTTTTAGCAGCACATTCACTCAATTTCATACCAAGAAAATCCATCGCGTTGTCTGAAATGACTGTAAACGGAACACTGAACCTCATCATTATGCCTTCCAAAAAATCCAGAAATGCCTTTTCATTGCTCTCTTTTAATGCTACCACCTCTGTCCATTGAGTAAAATAGTCTGTTGTAGTAAGGACCCACTTATGTCCATTACTGGATGGAGGATTAATCATTCTGATGAAGTCCAACCCCCATTGAACAAAGGGTTGATCCACTTGAATTGGATGTGGTGGAAGAGCTGCTAACTTCTACTTACCTGTGAAAAAGGCACATTCCTTACGTTTCCTTACCTAGAGATGGGCATCCTTGAATAAATCTGGCCAATAGTAGCTGGCTCGCATGATCTTGGTAGTTGTTGTTCGTGCAGAATAATGTCCTCTAGATAGGCCATTATGAAACTCTTCTAGTATCTTACTGACCTGTTCTGGTCCTATGCATCGAAGGAGAACACCATTCAAATATTTTCGAAAGAGAACGCTATCTACCAAAACATATGAGATAGATTGAAGACGGAAGGTTCATCTTTGGTTTTTATCCATGCTTTCTGGATATGCTCATGAGAAGAGGAAACTCTTCATTTTGGATAACTAGTTAGCTTGATCAACATTCTCATCAGTATTTAGGAGTGTCATGTCCTCCTTACCTTTTGATTCCATGTCTGCAGCAAGTTGCTGACACAAACCCTTACCTATGACAAGTTTAGTGACTTTGATGTGCACATCATACTCCATTACCTTCATGATCCATCCAACATGCTTTTCGTTCATCTCTTTGTTCAGCAAAAACTCCTTGACACTTGGATGAGACACCATCAGATGAATCTTGTTATTGGACAACATGTGCTTGAATTTCTTCAAATCTTGAATAACTGCAAAGAGTTACTTTTCAATGAATGAGTATTTGAACTCATAGTCTTTGAGGGATTGACTAAAGAAAGCAATTGGTTGCTCCATCAGGTTGTTGTTTTGTTGGGTGAGGATACCTGAAATGGTCTCTTGACCTGCAAAATCATAAAGGATAAAATATTTGTCAAACCTGGGTTCACCAATGTGGGAGCTTTAGAAATGGCTGTTTTGATTGCTTCAAAACTTTCTCGTCCTTCCTTTGTCCATGATAATGACATGTTTTTCTTCAACATAGCTGTCAGTGATTTAGCCAATGTCACGAATTGAGGGATGAATCTCTGCACGAAATTTATGGTTCCAAGAAAAATTTGGAGGCCCTTCCTATGACTTGGGAGAGATAAGGACATAATCAAATGAATCCTGATTGGATCAAATGATAATCCTTCCGCTGAAACAACATGCCCGGACAATTTTCCCTTGTGCACTGCGAAAATACATTTCTTGGGGTTAAGTGAAACCCCAAATTCCCTACACCTTTAGAAAACTTTCCTTAGATGCGTGATGTGATCTTCTGCATGCTTAGAGTATACAATTATATCATCAAGGTAAACCAAAATAATATCGTTGATTAGTCCCTTAAATGCCATGTCCATGGCTCTTTGGAAAGTAGGCCCGACATTGGATAATTCGAATGGCATTTTATTGTAGGCATACATGCCCCACTTGGTAGTGAAAGCCATTTTGATTTGGTTGGATTCTTGGACTAGGATTTGATTGTAACCCAAATATCCATCAAGAAAAGAAAATCTTTGAGCTCCTGCCACCATTTGAAGGATCTTATCCATCTATGGAAGAGGATAATGGTCTTTTAATGACGCATGATTCAAATCCCTAAAATCTACGCATAACCGGATCTCTTCGTTCTTCTTCCTCACGGGCACCAAACTGGCTACCCATGAGGAATGCTTGATGGTAAAAATTATACAGGCCTCGATGAGCTTGGTTAGCTCCTTTCTCATTAGTGGCTCAATTTTGGGATTAATTGGTCTCTGTTTCTGACAAACTTTCTTAGCATTAGGATCCAGTTCGATGGTATGTTGTGCTAGACCTGGATTAAAACCACGTAGATCTTTATAGCTCCATGCAAAGATGTTATTATACTCTTGACAAAGTTTGATGAAAGCTTCTTTCTCTTCACAAGTAAACACTTTTCTGATCTTAAGAAACTTTACATTTGATACTTCGACTTCCTCAAAATATTCTTCTTTGACCACCATGTTAGGGATTTATCTTTTGGCTTGGTCATTTGAATTGAAAATGGATTCCAAAGTGACTAAACCTTTTGGTAACTTTTTGCTTTTCAATTAGATAATTTTCTCACAATATGACTCCTACCACTTATCTTGATTTTTTGCAGCAAACTCAGCCTCTTCTTGTAGGAAGAGGACAATTTGGTTGTCACTATCGAACACTTGCCAACTACTCACATTATCAGGGACTACCAGTTGAACAACCATTTTAACAAATTACTACCATTATTTCATGATATAACCTGGTATGTTGTAATGTGAACCAATTGTAGCAAGCCTATCTGCATATTGATTTTGACCTCTAGGAACTGCATCGATTCCAAAAGCTTCAAAATATTCAATCAGGTCCTAGACTCAGTTCTTGTATGATCTTAAAATGTCATTTTTGGATGCACTATGTGCTAAAACTTGATGAACAACTAACTCACTATCTCCCAAAAATAGTCAGGGCCTTGATTACCTTCCTTTGGGCTAGCTGGATTCCCTGCACAAGAGTCTCGTATTCAGAAACATTGTTAGTGCAACTGAACTACAACCGAAAAGATGAGAAGTACTTATCTCCCTTTGGAGAAATTAACATAACACCAGCACGAGATCCATTCTTACTTCTTGAGCCATTGAAGAACAATTGCCATAGCCCTTTAGAATCACTTGGTGTTTTGACAAGCTGTGGTATGATCGTATCTTCTTCATTGATATAGTAAGTACCTAATCCTTCTTCTTCCAAGACCAGAAAACCAACTTCTTCTGCCAATACATCAGTGTAGGGATCATACTGATGATCTCTACTTACTTCATCCTAAAAAGTATTAGGGACTTCTTTAACAAGGGTGGTTGGTTCATGATTTGCATCTTCCTCTTTGGGATCACCGTTGGTGTAATTTCCATTTATGGGACTAACAGTGTAGGGTTCTACATGATTATGGTAGATTGGTTTTTCCCTTATAGTTACTTTGGTTCTGTATCGAGTCCTAAGAATCATATGCGACCAATCGTCAGATAGGTAACCACCCATCTTGGCTGTGAAATCCTGTAATAGGTAGATGGTAAAGAGTGGAGGGAGATCAATGACCGATATGTCTTGGGTGAATGAAAAACTTGGGCATGCATGAATGGTAAGTTGAAGTCCTTTGATAACCCCAATAGTCTTAAAAGTTGTGCCACCCAGCTGAACAACCCCTCTTGCAACTGGCGCATATTGTATGCCTAGTACATCTGTAATTTGTTTAGGCATGACAGACCTACTGGCACCATAATTGATCATGCAATTGTGTACCAGGTGGTCGCCAATGATCAGGGAAATGTAGAATGGTGGTGGTTTTTTTTCGTAGGAATAATTTTCCCTTCCATCTGACATAAACATGTAGCAGTTGTCACTCCATGACTTTGTGATCTGCTGGTTGTAGCAAAACTGTTCAAAGATTCTCGCAACAAGTTTCTTTGGGGAGGGATAGAGAGTGCCTCCCACATGGAAATGCTTAGATTGGTTTTCTTCATTTGTTCTACTATGCTGAAGGGAATCAATCCTACTTTGATGAAACTTTTTTAGGCATTGGGGTTCTCCTTTAGAAAATGTTTGTTGGGTACCGTGATGCCTGGAGAACCATCTTTCCCTGCGGCATGGCTAGCCGGTGTTTCTAGTGATTTCTTTCCCACATTTTTATTAACTACCATTTGTAACCCAGGTTGAGAAGTAGATGCTAGATCAGCTTCAGGAGGTTGAGGCTCCATTTTTCTCTTTTTGGAATGAGTGTTTGCTGCCACTGATGAAGAATCTATATTCAACCCACAAAAATCTTCTGCTTTCCAGTTTAGCAAAGTGGATTATTTAGGTGCCTGCGGTTGATCTGCTGCTTCTTGTGTGGATGAATTTTTTGTTAACTCTGAACCGGTAGATACACTTTGAACCATAAGGGTCTAGCTAAGAATCCCATTGGGATAAAGATTTTTTATTGTGGGGTTGAGAGCAAGGATATCACCATTCGTAGTCTTGAACTAGATTATTCTGAACAGGTACTATAGCTCTAGATGAGCTAGCTGCAAGAGGGTTCCGAAAGTTCAAGGGCCTAACATTTGTAACTTGACTTGTAGTTTTATTTTGAGGCTGACTATTTCCTTGAAAAGGAGGATGGTTAGCCTGATACTACTGATTTTTTGGCTGATACAGACGATTGTATTGAAACTATTGCCTTTTGAGTGCAACGAGCTCATTTGTAAAATTTTATAGTAGCGACTTGACTTCAAATAGGTCATTTGAAGAGGCAGAGGAAGATTGAGATGGTTGCTTTGAGTCTACTAGAATATGAGCAATAATAGGCTGATGATTCGTTATATTTGAAGAAAAGGGCATTGGTGGTCGTGGCGAAATTTCTCTAGCCTAAATCAAAGAATTCTCTGCACTTATGGAAACTTCATAAGCATCAGGAAGTGTAGTCCCTCCCATGGACTGGATCATAACTGCTACATCACTATTCAAGGCTCACAAATAGTACAGGAATGCATTATGTGCAGAAGGCTTTACAAGCATCGGAATCCTATTCCAAGTCATGTGGAATTGGAAGTTGAAATCACTGATGTATTCTTAGGAAGCTCTATTCATAGTAGTGAGTTGTTCCAAAAGTGATAGGTGATCACTTTTGTGTTCAAATTGTTTACGTAGCTTTTCTCCCAACTCGTCCCAAGTGGTTACAGTGCCAACACGTAACCCGTAAAACCATTGAAGTGCTTTTCCCTTGAAGATATGCTCCACTAGAGTAACGTGAGTTTCCCCCGTGTAGAAGGGTAAACTTTTGAGTGCCGCAACATGTATTGGGTCACGTTTAGCCAACATAAGAGGACTTCTTGCATTTAAAGGGGGAAAAACTTTGTTCCCCGCCATAGTAATGAAAGGTTGATTGTTCCTGTGTGGAGGAAAACTTCCATAAGGAGGATTCGAATGACCCCTACTAGGTAAATCTGCAACTGGAGATGTGGAAATGCCTCTTCTTTTTCTCTTTGGAGGACAAGGAAAGTTTGATATGTTGATAATTTCCTTTCTTTGAAGAATATCTTATTTGAATTCTTTGCATAAGTTACCACACTGAGATTTGGAATCCAGAGATATAGAGTCACCAGGTACTTTGACTTGTGCAAGTGAGAAGAGAAGTACCAACTCGGTCCCACCGGGCACGCCAAAAACTATTGTCGCCAAATCACTGCACCCTCCGAATGGCCAGGATGTGAATAGGATGTTTGGTGTGATTTGGACACATGGGATCACCTCTCAAGTTGTGGGACTTGGGCTCGAAGTGAACCTCCGGAGAAGGTCGGCTTCCTCTTCCTAAACTAAGTGTTGTACTACTCCTAGTGTAACAAAAATGATTATCTAGTCCTATGCTAACATCTTCATGGGGTTTTAGGGAAAGATATTTACAGAAATGAAACTATAGTAGGGATGGTGATGCACCCAATAAAGGGTGTTTCCAGACTCAGGAAGGGTTAATTTGAAGAGGGTGTGTGCACCATAGGTCAACTTCACCTACTGCAACTTAGAGAGGGTACAAGATACCAGAAACTAAGAGATATGTGTTCCCTTTGTTAAACCTTATTAGACCAAGAAATATACTAGTTTCCCAATAATGAAGGATGAACTCAAGAAGGATGAATAGACACCACAACTCAACTGCATGCAATACTCCACCACTCGGTAAGCACAAAACTTCAAGAACCTGCAATAGAAACTTAAACTTGCACAGTGTACCTGCAAGTACGAGAAAGGCACTAAGAATCACCGAAGGATGAAAGGACCAAGATTAGTCACAAAACACATACTTTTATTGCTACAATAACATGCACAATGCATCATACATTCAGAAGAGGCAATAGTTTCCATTACAGTCTTGAAGAGGAAGCTTGAAAGTTCTCTCAACACACAAGAACAACTTATAGAAGAGAGAGGACTCTTGAAAAGCATACACTCACCTAAGATATCGTTAAAAAGTGTTGGCCATAAGTAACTAGCCCTTAAGATCTTAAGGGTTTTTACTCTTCCTGTAAAATTTCCCCCCACAAACTCCTCCATGGAAATCTGTAATTAATTTCAGGGCTTCATCCTCAGTGATACATCTTAAGAGAATTCCCTTAGGGTTTTTCCAAGCAAACCCCTAATCAATGATTATATATTTTTGGGAAGCCAAACTCAGTGCTCTCTTTTGATTTTTACTTAAATACTCAGGGCATTGCAAATGTTTGAGATAAAATATAACATCCTTCTACTAGGAAGATTTTATCAAAATTTTAAGAACACTCACATCTTATTCTTCAAACTCATTTATCTCAACTACTTGAAAATTACTTTTTGTCATCAACTTTGCTAGGCCCAAACCTCTAACCAATTTTGTAGTTTGAATGTCCATGTCATACTCTTACAACTTATTCACCCATCGACATATCTTACTCAAAATTTCCATCTCAGACAAGATATCCTTAACCATAGTATGCGGGACATAATCTATGACTTTAGAACTTAAAATATATGGCCTAAAATTATATTTAACTCTCACCAAAGAAAAGGCATGTTTCTCCATAATAGTATATTTCAGTTTTTCCCCTTGTAATGCTGTACTAAAGAAAGCAATTGGCCTTTCGCTCCCTTCATCATCCTTTTGCAACAAAACAGATGGAATGGTATTCTCGGAAGCAAAGGAAAACATTTGGATTTTTTTTTTATAATCAGGAGCTGTTAAACCAGGAGCATTCTTCATTTCTTTCTTGATCCCAGTAAAGGCTTGAATAGCTACTTCCTCCCATTTGATACTCTGATCCTTCTTCAACATACTAGTGATTGGGATAGCCAATTCAACAAAGTTGGAAATAAATCTCTAGATAAAATTTATCTATTCGAAAAAGGATTGAATTCCCTTTTTTTTCTTGGAATATAAACTTTACCAATGGCTTCCACTCTCTCAAGATCAATCATGACTCTTTCTTTTGATACAATATGTCTGAGAAATGTTGCCTTTTGAAGCCCAAAATGACATTTCTTAGGGTTCAATGAGATACCATATTCCCTGCATCTTAATAACATATTTTCTAAATGTTTCAAGTGATCACTTCTTCTTCTTAAAACACTGTCACATCATCCTAGTACACAATAATGAAATCATTTATATATCCTGAGAATGCTACGTCCATAGCTCTTTGAAAATTTTCTCCAACATTCATTAGACCAAATGGAATTCTTACATACACATAAGTACTCCATGGGGTAGTGAAAGCTATTTTAATCCTTTCTGATTGCTTTACCACTACTTGATTATATCCTGAAAACCCATCCAGAGTAGACAATAATTCAGAGCCAGTAACTAACTGCAACATGCTGTCCATATTGGGAAGGAGATAATTATATTTGATTGATGCTTTATTCAGTTTCCTAAAATCCACACACAACCTTATATCTCCTTTCTTTTTTGGAACTGACACTAGATTTTCCACCCATGAAGAATACCTTGTGGGTTGTATTATACCTCCATCCTTAACTTTTTAAATTCTTCCTGCATTTTGAGAGATAAAAGTGGATTGATTGATATTTTTTTTCCTAAATGGCTTAGCATTAGCTTCCAGTGGTATTTAATGCTGGAAAAGGTCTTCCCTGTATGCTTTCAACTCTTAATATGACCATGCCAAGTAGTCCTGGTATTTTTTAAAGAATTATATATATGATTCTTTTTCTTCTTTATTCAATTGCCACCAAACCATATTCTCCTAGGTTTTTTGTTAGTTCCTAGGTTATACTCTTCCACATCTCTAGAAGATGACATATGTCTAAACACAATGCGATCAACATTATCAAAGTTTGACTCAAGTGCAACCAAGCCTCTTAGAATGGTATTTGTTTTCAACTGAATAATATATTTAATAAATAGGGTTTCTCGTCCCTCATTACTACAGACCATTGGATCCCAATCCACATACTGATTTGTGAATCCCCCTTTGTTTTTTAAAAATATTTGAATTTGGGCATCATCTTCAAATAATTGCCATTTTTTTACAGTATAAGGAACAGATGGTCTGATCATCACCTCAATATCATATTCAAAATACGATGACATTGTGTAAGTTTCAAACCTAGATCCTAACATTGCTAATCTTTCTGCGACAACATTTTGTTTTCTCTCATGGTAGACTATATTAAAGGAGTCAAACATTTCAATGAAATCCCAAACTACATGCTTATATTGCTTCATTCTCTAATTATTTGTTGCATACATCTTACAAATTTGCTTAACCACCAATTCCAAATATCCTTTAACAATAATTTCTTTGATACCATACTTCTAGGCAATCCTTAAACCCAAGAGCAGTGCTTCATACTCAGCAATATTGTTTGTGCATTCAAAATTGAGTTTAAAAGAAAAGTTAAATTACTCTTGACTTGGAGATATTAGGACAACACCAGCGTCATTACCAGATCTAGAAGAATCCCCATCAAAATTAGAGTCCAAGGAGAACCTACCTGCTGAGGATACTTGCATTTGTCAATTTTATGCTCCTTAAAATCAGCATAACGGTCCACAAAGTTATCAACATCAATGTCTGTATACAATACTTCATAAGAAGAATTGTTAGGGTCCTCAATCAGATGTAACATTTTCTTCTCACCATACAATTTCACAAGACTCACTTATATTGGTATGGTCGCATATGACATATCCATTTGCGCACTTCCTCCTACATTGGCAGCCCACTTTCTTGACAATAGCATCCCCCATTTGGAAGGACACTCCACAATAACTACATTCATTGTTAAGCATTTTCCTGGATAAGTTGCTAATCATACTATTAATCATTTGACATACCCAATCAGCGGCACTTGTCTTAAATCCATAACAGTACACTTCCCAAAATCTGTTGTTACTTTGATATTTAATTCATTCATTACCTCAAGGGGCATTACATTACATGAGGCTCCTGAACCAAACATGTAGTTATGTACCAACCCATCTTTAGTAATTAAGGTAGTATAAAATGGATCCACGTCAAGCTGATATTCTACAAGAGAAGTGCCCAAATGCACTTCAGGTGATTCTCCCAGTTCCTCCAATGCTTGTGGTATTTCTAACTCTGCAATGACAAGAGGAATCTCCACGTTATTCACACTTTTGCCCTGGGTAGTTTTCTCTTCCTTAAATCCCAAATATTCAAATGCCCTTTTCCGATGCTCAAGGATCCTAAGTAATTTAACAATAGGAATAGTAACCTTGATCTGGCTTAATATTTGGGCTATGTCACAAGGAATACATTTTGGTATGACAATATTAGGTGGGAGATTCATGAATTCTTCTGATAGTATAGGGGTTTTCACAATCTAGGCATGGACATATGTACAAGCTCTATTTGGGGTAACTAGGACTTTGTCAGATGCATCTTTTTAGGGGGTTCCTTTAAAATATTGGTAAGAATTGGAATTTTTGGCTTGGCTTGTGTCCCTACCCATTTGAAAACCTTACTTCTAGTATTATATTCCTTCTCCCGAGCAACCACTACATTCATCAACAATTATTTGTCTTCTTCATAAGGAATCCCCCCATCATATTTTTTAATCATCAAATACCTTAAGTATTCGAAGTGATGATTAGGAAAAATCAAATGCTTGTACCATATCAAATTCAAAAGCATTAATGGAAGGAAGAGGTAATACCCGGTGGATATAGTCCCAAAATTTTTAAACAGTTTTGGCACTTATCAATTCAGTTGAATTTTCCCCTTCTTGTGAGTTCTCAGGGTAGTCCATCATGCACACATCACCATACACTTCATCATCAATTGCTTCCTCAAATTCCTTATCCACATCACATGGGGAATGTGGTAAGAAACACCAATCACACCATTCAATTACATGGGCCTCTACTACTGTAGAAACTCTAGCAGTTATAGGATCAGGGACTAACCCGCTTTCCTTAGGTTGAGGAAATTTATTTCCTGATCCCACGGGACCTTTTCCTTTGTCATCTGATCTTGGATCACCTCTAGGATGATTTCAAAATCTCTCCTGACCCTATGGCTTATGTTGACCCTGGGAACTCTGTCCAATCCCTTTTTCTGCTCTGGCCAGTTTATAGGATATCTCTTTAACTGCTCCAACCAAAGTATTCACAACCTATTCTAGATCCACTGCTTTGTTTGACCAAGGTATTTCAAGATTGACCAACTTAACACCCTCTCTTTTAGAAGGCTTCCGAATTGCTTTGATATTATTTTCTATTTGTAAGGCCATTATGAAATCCTGCCTCAATGTTCTCGGGTTCTTATCCCTCAAGTAATAAGCAACCTTTTTATCAAAAGCATCAGAATATTTGATCAAACAAGACTCATCACTTGGCCTTAGGATTATAGGTAAAACTTATTTAAGGTTTTGTTAAACCTAGTATTGAAATCCTGGATAGGTTCATTTGGATTCTTCTTTATATTTTCAAACTCAGACAAGAGGAACATGGGGTCATTCTTATCCCCATATTACAATCTGAAGGCATTTTTCATCTCAGTCCATGAATCTATTGAATTATCTGGTAGAGACTTGTACCAGTCACGTGCATCCTCCTCAATAGTATGAATGAACAAATTTATATACACGTCTTCAAAATCAATTTCAAAGTCTTCCATCATATTAATGAAGAGTCTTAAATGTTGGTCACCAGTGATGGTTTTATTCCCTTGAAATTTTGGTAACCTGTTTCTGAGATCTTGTGGTACCATATTAGGATATCCAACCATACCTCTGAAACTTATTGGTCCAAAAGTATTAAGAACAAAAGGAGGTTGAGCCATATTTCCTTGGGGAGGCGATCTTGTAGGAGAATCAAAATGATAAGGGATGAGTGGTCTTTAGAGCATAGGAGTATAACTTTTAAACTAAATATCCTCTATTGATTCAGCTTCATGAAAAACCCTATCAACCTTCGAGGATACAAGGAAAAAAAGAGAAACACTCTTTTCAGACACAAATGATGGCCCCTCTCAATACCAAAGAATTCAAATTTACACTAAGACTCTTTGGTTCAAAATTACTTGAAGATGTAGGGTAATCTTCAACTACAATTTGATCACTTTCCAAAATTGGTATTACCTTTTTTATTGATTCCTGATTTCCCAACACTTTCCAGACTTGTTTTCCTTCTGAATTTTATTTTCCTAGTTCTGGAAATAACTTTCTAGTAGGATCCCTACTGAAGAAAGACCTTCTTCCTTCCATATTTTCAAGTATTAATGAAAAATTTCACTTGAAAAAGGTTTAAGACACTGGTAATTATCAAAATTTCAAACCAATTCAGAGTCACCACATAGGATTCTCACCTTAGATGTGAAAATGCACTATAAGTAGTTTGTCAAGTGTCTATCAATGCTTAATTTTTTCAATGCTTACCAAATCCAACCTTCCTTCACCCACATTTATCACTAACAATACAAATTTAGTGCAATAACCACTAGAAACTTGAAATACTGCACAATAAACTTTGATCTCGCACAAATCTTACAAATCCTAACAAAGGATAATGTTTTAAAAATGTATTTACGATTAAATCATATAAGAAACATTACCAGGGTTGGTATGTGTATGTATTTTTACAAATAATTCCCTGACAACAACGCCAGATCCGTGTTGGTACTCAAATTAATCCTTCCTTTGAAACTAAGCAACATCAGAATTTGATCAGGATACTTAGAGACAAGCCAATCATAATAGGAGTCATTTTGTAGATGGGTATGGATTTTAGATGACTCTTTATCACTCTGGTTTGGAAAGGACTGGATATCACCATGTTAAGAGTTTGACCTACCCTTACTACTTTAGGTTTTTTCTTCAACCAAGGTGAGAGGACCCATTTTGTGAGATGTATTAATGGAAATCATCAATGAATTAGTAGTATTTGACTATTCCTTTGAAATATTTTGAAGGAGACCTCAAGAAAACATGGCCAATACAACATAACCTAAATCTCATGAGTTGTCACTTTAGAAAATGAATATGTTCTCTAGATAAGGCCCAGGTCACTAAAGGCAATGATAAAAAATGATTGCACTTGCATAATTTAGTAAAGGATGGATAAATTCAATAACTTCTTTATCATTTATGGACACACAATGCAAGTAGGGATAGTTCATGTATGATATATTTTTGGATATGAGTTTTATGGTTTGGAAGTTAATCAAGATAAAGTTGATTATACTGAATCCTTGAGAACTTTCAACAAATGTTGACAAATCCATGAGGTAAAAATATGAATAGCTTTAAAATAATCAAGAACAACCTTCAACTATAAAATGATGCATCTATGAAAGCTCAGAGACACATGAATTCACACATTATTAAAGGATTTAACATAAGAAATCATGTTAACGAATTAATTAAACCTTAGAAGTCCCTATTACATCACGTTTATGATACACTCATAATCTGACAAACAATCTATATTACTGGAATGAAAGTAAAGTGAATTTAAATTTCTTATTGGATTATGAAATGAAATCTCTCTTCATAATGTAATTGAAAATGCCACAATACTGTCATGAGGACGAGATTTTGTGTGATTTCAAAGGGATTTCTAATTTAAGATTGCAACAAGAACATAGATAACTATTTGAAAATATCTCAAAATGACAATAGACATAACAAAGTTCATGATTAACACTAATTACTCAAGGTTTTTCAGAATTTGATCAACAAGGGAAAGTTTGCTTACAATCTCAAAGTTTTGTGAATAGTTATACATCTGCAACCATCTTGACATGATCAATCTTAAAAGACACACAAGAAGTAACTGGTTTCTTAGAAAATGGATTCTCTCGGCTTTCTCTCCTTTTATTTTCTTCAACAATTCTTAGAAAATATTAAACCCCCTTTATGGCATGGTTTTTCATGCTTTTATATCACTCCCTTCACTTCAAATCTTTTCCCGGCAAAAAACAAGAATATTCTCATGAATACTTTCTATTAAATTTTTTTTCTAGAAGATGATATTTATGAGCTTCATTCTATACTACCATGTGTATGAAATATGATTCTTTTCAATGCATTCCACTTGTTTTTGAATGGGATGTTCGGTCGTCACCTTTGGCAGGCTACTTAAAACGTTCCCTCCCGCTTTTGATTAAACAATCATTTCAAATGATCACTGAGCATCTCCAGATGATTTTGACATGACGCACACATACACTCATCTTTCAAAATCCTTCTTGGGCTCAGTGCACTCCACTTCACGTCTTACTGGTTTAAATGCCACACATGGTGTTTTTGAAATCTTATTGAACTACTAACTCTATTCATTTTTAATTGCTTTCAAATCTTCAATCACCTCTGTGTGAACTGAGAAAAATCTAGTTACACCCTAGGAAATATTTTATTAACACAGGTCCAAATGCAACCTTCCACCTATAAACCCTGGTACTTCCTCACTGTTTTCACATGTTTCATTTCTTGTTCTAAACATAAGGAATTTAATCAAGAAAATGGTGAAAGTGATTTTAGCTCACAGCCTGAAAGATATTTCCTTAGAATACCTAAATCATATTTTTGATTTCAGTGGTCTTGATGAATATTTTGACAGGGTTTTGTTTAATGCAGAATGTGTAGGTGATACTAGAGGACCCCTAACATACTGGCAAGTCCGTTTAGCACTTCTCTCTTAGAAAATCAGGATCAACCCTATGTTTGCATCCTTCTAGGTTATGTATTTCCATCCTTTTATATGGGAGCATATGAATATGCCTGAGGACTTAAAGAAATATTGGGTTGAAAGGAGGCCTCAGGTCTGTGGGAAAAATAATTTTGAGTGCCCCTTTTTATTCAACAAGGAATTTGTATAAAAAGATATTCCCAAGGAATGTTAGGTACTGTATGATAAATATTCCATCGATACAATGCCTGTAATTTACAACAAGGTGGACAAATTGGAGAAGAGGATTCACTCCTTGGAAAAGAAACAAGCGAAAGATGTGTGCTTGCCACCAGGCCCAGCGTCAACACCATCTTTAAGCAAGAGGAAGGGTGAAACACCACCTTAGCCTCCCATTATCATATCAGATGGAGAAGAGGACCAATCAATATCCACTCATCTCTCAAGGGTAGCACTCTCCTCAGCTCGAGACAATAGAGGAAGGTTTACAACCTAGTTATTTACACATCTGATGCATTGTGTTTCTTCCTTGGAGTGAGAATTTCTAGGACCCCAAAAAATTCCTTCTTCAAGGGACAACCCACCCTTTTTAATAAAATGGGAAACCCTAACCATCTCAAGGCCTTGTAATTCATCCGGCCAACAACATGAAGTGCTTGCCCCTCTTATTACTCCAAACATTCCCTCTCAAAGTAATCCTAACAAGTTTACCCTTCACTAGGGGAAAGGAAAAATGACATTCTTCTCAGGTGGTCTGGACCTTTTGGATTGGGTGTCATCCCATCAAATGAAAATCGAGCTTGAACAAATTATGAACAGCCCTAGGATGACTTTGGAGTCATTGATGGATATGGGTATATCTAGGGACTTGTCCAGGTCAATCATCTTTATACAAACAACACATGGCTTAAACGAGTTCGTGTTGAGAAAAAAAAAACTTCTGAATAAACTTCCTTTGTTGGGAGGAGACTATGAGACCAGACTGAAAAATATTTGAGTGGTGTTCTCCCTTGATTGTATCCACTTTTATGTGTATGCATATTTCACTAACAAGGGTAGGGGCCCATATAGAACCCTATATTTTTTTTTGTTCAAATTGCAAGAAATACAAGAATATTAATAGTTCACATGTTTATTCCAAGTATGTGTGAAATTCTAATCTAATCCACAATGAACTACTATATCTTTTTATCTTTCAATTGTAACAAAGAAATAATAAAATTTCAGAAATATATTACACTCTAATGTATCAGAAACATTACTTCATAATATGAGTTTAATGGAGTGTGAAAAAGAATACAAATTAAGGAAGAATGTGCTTAAGCATGCTTATCATCTTTTGTGCATGCATCTTCTTCCTCTTCATCCTTTTCTTCTGCATCTTGATCTTTTGGTAGCCTTTCCATATAAGCATCATATCTCTGGAATAATTAATTTGTTTCATATTCATTTGGTCCAATGTGGTGCTCGAAAATCAATGTTTTCCTCACTATTAAATCCATACATTGGGCCATTTTTTGCTTATATTCCAGTTTCCTAGTTTTCAATTCCTCAATTCTATTCTCAACTTTCCTCATGGTTTCAATAACTTCATAGGAGAAGTCACTTGCAAGGATATTCTTTTCAAAGGAGTCAAGTAAGAAATGAATTTTCAAGTCCCTATAACTCTTTTTGAATTTTTCTACCACCATATCCTCTAATATCCCATAAATAACATCAAAAGAATCATCGACCCAATTCCTTTTGGCTTCAATTATTTTCTTGATTTCATTTAAGGTATCTAATATGATCTTTGATAGTTCTTCAAGAGCATACTAGATCCCTTTGTACTCTATTGGTACAATGTTTTCTTGTTCAACCAGCTCATCACCAAGCCGGATTATGTGGTCAAGTTTGGGGAGAGTTCCTTCCAAGTAAAATATTCACATAGGCATCTGCTTGTTCATGAATAGTTTTCCCTGTCAATTGTTACAAACATGAGATTAAGGCCTTAATTTGATCCTTTAATTGTTTTTTTGTCATTCCATCCTCATCAAACTTTTGTAAAAGATCACCTACTGCTTCAGATACTCCTTGCTTTAGTTGTTCCTTTGAAGGCTTTCCCAAGGGAATAATCTAAATGTTGTAATTGTCAGTAGTTATGTCTTTTCTTGTCTTACCCTTGAAAGGAGTTTCTATCTCTAAGGTCCTTGCTCTAGATGAATCAATATGAGTCTTTGTGATAGTCCTGACCATTTTTGGGGCTCTCACTGTCTTTGGAAAAGACAAAGCAGTAAGGTCAACTACTTGCACAGGAAGAGTCTCTTCTTTAATTGAAATTAATTCACTAATCCATCCCTTTTTCAAATTTGTTCCATCTTTTGTTTCCTACGATCCTTGCTGGAATTTCTCAGGAATAACTTCTATCTGCTTGGATATCTCTTGTTCCTTTTGTACCAATGATTCTATCTTTTCTTGGACATTTACCACGCCAATTTAAGTCTATACTACTGACTCTTTTGGATGCCTCTTTTCCTATTTTGGAATTTCAGATTGATCATCTTTAACCTGAGATGTATCAATATTCAAAGGAAAATATTTCATTGCTTCTCCAACTAAAACCATGGTGGAATTAATTTCTCCCCATTTTCCCTTTTGTATCAATGCTTGGGCTATGGGTTCTTTTTCTCTAGAAACCGACTGAGTTTCCAAACTACTATCTTCATGCTCTAATGATACCTCTGGCAATGTCATGGCAAGTTGTTCCACTGGAAGAAACTCCACCTTTCCCATTGAAACTGTGAGTTCACACCAATAATTATTTCCTCATTAGTAATTGTATCTTGTACCATTTTCAGTCTTTCTTTAAAAGACAATTTTCCCTCTCAAGGAAAGTCACTAGTTTTTTTGACCTCAAAAGAAGTAGGCACAACTTCGTCTACTATCAAACCAAAATTAATATCCTTTTCAACCAATAATTCTGATTTATCCATTTCTAAAACCACTTGTTTTGGGGAAGATAAATTTATTTCCTGATTTCTTACTTCAGTTTTTAGGGCATGATCATCCCTTTCTGATTCTTTACTTATCTCAATATTATCCACTGGTGTTAATATGGGTTAATCAACAGACAAACTAAGTACATCCAACATGGATAATTTCTCATTAGCATCCACATAAATCACCTCAGTTTGTACATTTTCAAATTCATGTATTGTTTCAACTAGAGGTGCATTGATATCCCTATCAAGTAGAGCTTCAAGAATTTTCATACTCGGAGTAACAAACTGTCTGTCCACTGGATTAACTGCAGTATTCCCCTGGGGAACTGGGTTCTGAGTACAATCCATTTCTTTTTCCATGAAGGGTAAATGAAGGATCATAGGATTTGATTGATCCATATGTGGCAATGATGCATCCTGGTGATTCTGACAGATATTAGTTTTCTATATTTCTGGGGGATTAATTACCCCATACCTATGTTTGAAGTGTTTTTGCATATGGGAAACCACTCTTACCAAGAATGGCTGATGCACAATCTTGGGTTTTTTATGTGTCCATTCATACTTTTTCAAATCTGGTGTTGTTCTTTTTTCATCCTTGTGCGGCCTAGGTTGAATGTGACCACTTACAAAGGCCCCACACATTAATTTTTCAGTACTATGTGGCCTAGGTGAGACACTTGAACGAGCCACCTGCGATGCTAGACCCTTCCCTTTTTCCTTAAGGGGAACTGTAAAATTAATGGGATCATTTTCCATAGACTTTAAAAGCATATATTAAGTATTTTGCATGAGAACTGACACAGAAGTTCCAGTTCCACTAGCGGCCGATGTCCATTCATCAATGAATTCAGTAGTAGGTATTTTAGTTGGAAGTTGAGGGGATTTTCCACCTAGTGGATCCATTTTTTATGCATCCTCCCTTAGCGGTGGAATATCCTCACTCAGATTTCCCAAACTCCTGAAGTTTCTTAAGATATTTATGTTCTTGATTGATAGATTGATATTCTTTTGAGTCAACCAATTTATAGTTCTCCTCATAATATCATTTATTCTCAAATAAGGATCATTGGATTCATCCACATTCCAGTCTGGAGGAGAAATGGGATGATCCTCCACTTTTTGATCAATATAAAATCTGTTTATTATGTGAGGATCATCTATAATTCCTTCTGGGACAATTGCAATTTTATAGTCAATTATTTGTGACAAGTTCATTCTGGAAAAGTCTCTAAACCTGATTTCTTCCTCATCTCTACAATTCATCCTGTAATATTCAAAATGGGGCTGATGATCAAAGGTATTTGCAATATTTTTGAACACCCATCTAATATCATAATTTGGTCTTCCCTTAAACTTTTCCATGTTAAATTTCTCCAATTCCTCACCAATCAGCCTAGCATTTAAAATGGAAGGACATGAATAACTTCCAATTCTAATTGGGAACTTGATATTTGATTTATGATTTCTAGAAATCAACTTATGTATAGGAGTCAATTGCCTTTCCAAATCACATAAAACAATCTTGTCATCAACATACCGAGGCAACTTATAAGGCTTCCCTTCAAAACCACTGACTCTTATATATGTGAATCTATTATACTGAATAATGTAGCAACCATGTTAAAAATTAAACGTCTGTCTTACTGAGAAATTCTATAGTGTCCCCATTTTGGTTCAAAAAGATAGATAATTGGTGCAACAAAGGCATCATTTACTAACCTTACATTTCTAGTCCAATTAGCTAGTTGCAGCTGAGGGAAAATCTCATGCATTTGACACTGCTTGAAATCAACATGTGATGACATCCCTGGGAAATGTTTGTGGCTAGAAACATTATAAATGAGGCATGTCATCATATAGAATTCAAGGTTTGCAATCTCTCCCATTTTGATTTTCACTACCAGAGCTACCATGTGTTCATGAAGTGCATCTACAATGAAGATATCCCAAAAAATATTTCCTTTTCTCTCCACGATAATCCACATATATGTAGTCATCCATTCCTTATATTCATTTGTAGTTTCTAGACCTGCCATTCGACTCAACAGTATAATAAGATCTTCAGCCTCCCCAGTAAAATTTTCCTAAACCAATTTCTTAGGGATTCTAACAGTTGTCTTTTTTGTGAGGAGCCATTTTGAACTTATAAGGTTGGATAAATTCTTCTTCTTTTCTCGATAATCGGCTAAAGCCAATTTAATGCCTATGGTGATTGGGGTTGTGATAATAGATAATTTTAACATAATTCCGATAGCAACTGGTGTTAATGTCAATACTACATCCCCACTTCCATTTAACACCTCCCTCTTTTCAAGATCGTAATTCATGGCACAATGTCATAGTAACTCCGAGAAATGAACAGAAGGTGGGATGACACTAACTTTAGTAATACAGATTTCCTGAATCACTTTCAAAGATTCACTCTTATGGGGATCACGTATCCTTTGGAGGAAGTCATTTAAATTGGCACCCATTAAATATGTATATGTAATCTTATCTAGATTACTTGTGATTCCCGACACAAGCGAGAACGAAGAGGGCAAAGCCTTCATCTTTGAAAAAACCTAACTTTATCTCAATAGACCTTACCGACAAGAAGAAAACACAAGTGTTTAAAGATCTTACCATTTTAATGCGAGAACCTGAACAATTTGAAAATAAATCAGTAATTTCTGCAATCCTTTTGCTCTCCAATCGAGTTCCACTGTCGAAAATGCAAAATATCATAATAAGATGCTTTGATAGAAACAACAAGAACTAGCGAACTAATCATAAATGAAGAATGCATTCGTAAACTTTAAACTTCCTTGATTTTCAAGTAAAAGCGTTGATGGAAGTAGAAATAAATGCATTGCATCGTCACCATTCATTATACCCTTCTCAAATTTGAAAATGAGCTATCCACGTGGAGGGCTTTGGGAATGCCTAATGTAATTTTGCAATGTTTTAAAACTTTCATACTTTTGACAACTTTGACCCTCATGTTTGCCTTTCTACTTTCAACATGAGCGTGACCTATGGCCATACCTTGATGTTAGCAGAACTGTGGGCGTTTTCTGTAATTTTACCTCCTTTTTTACATAAGACCCAAAAGTACCAAAAATCCATGACGACCCGCTTCTTCTCTTTCTTTAAAACCAAAACCACGTGTTCTTCTACAGACCTTAGGGACCCTTTTTCATTCTTAACATATTTTCTCCTTAAAGTACATAAATACAACTATGCACCACATCCCCGCATACATTCATTTTGAGCCACGTGTACACCTTTGGGGTGGAAAAGAAAAATAATATTTGTGCTAAATTTATGGTCATGAATATTCGAGGTATATTCATCGGGTCGCAGGACCAAATTTGTAGTCTTTGAATTTCATAGGAAAATTGCAAGTTTGCAAATTAAACACGCTTCACTGCACCAATTAAAAATTTACCACATACAACAGAAGAAAAATTGAGAGAAACAAAAAAACAAAACACGACCGAGGGAAAACCTTTACCAAAGGGTAACAATCCTGTTTTAGATAAAAACCAGTTTTCTTCCAAAGAGAGATTTGAAAATAGCATTCTCAATAACCAGATCTTCGAACAAAAGGAGGAAGAACAAAACTAGAAATGGGAAAAAAAGAGAACACCTGACAAGATTTACAGGAAAACCAAACACGAGAAGCAAATAGAAAAGCAAATCTCAATAAAATGGGTGAGATTATTATCGAGCACCAACAAAGATGATATGAAATAGAATGTTTCCTTTGAAGACTAGGAAAACCAAGTCTGAAGCCACGTTTAAAGCTCAATTTAAAGCTAAAAAAACTAAACCATCTTCTCAGTTATTTGTGATAGATGAATAATAGATATGGAATCTTAGGTTTGGTCATTTAATTTTTTGTGGTTTGAATTTACTAGAAAGGAAACATATGGTAAACAAATTTCCTTTAATTCAAAAAATAGAGAGAATTTTTGAATGTTATATTTTTGGGAAGCAACATAGAGAGTCCTTTCCTGTTGGGAAAAACTAAATCAAGTGCAACACTTGAAATTGTTTATTCAAATTTATGTGGACCTATGCAAATAACTTCTATTGAAGGGTGCTCATATTTTATGGAATTCATTAATGGATATATAAGGTATACATGCGAGTATTATTTGACACATAAATAAGATGGTTTTGATATATTTCATAAGTTCAAGGCCTTAGTGGAAAATTAATTTGATATTGCATCAAATTTTTGAGGACATACAAAGGAGAAAAGTGTTTTTTCAATTCTTTTCTAAAGTTTTGCAAATATCATGATATCCAAAAGTAATCTATAACCAAGTATACACCACAGTAGAATGGTGTAGTAGAGTGAAATAATAAAACCATAATGGATATGGAAATAAGTATCATGAACACTAAACATCTTTCAAATGAGTATTGTGAAGAAGTAATATTAATTGATATTTACATTTTAAATAGGTTTCCAATGAAAATTGTTTGAAACATGGTTCCTCAATAGGTTTGGACTCAAAGAAAATATAATTTATCTCATTTTAGATTTTTTAGTTGTCTAGTATATGCACATGTGCTTGTTGAGCTAAGGAATAAGATACATGAAAAAGGAGAAAAGAAAGTATTTGCTGGATATGTAGAGAATACAAAAGCTTACAAGTTGATTAATCCAGTCACTAGAAAATTCATAATCAATAGAGATGTACAGTTTAAAATGAGGCATGGGATGGAAGCATTAAGAGAACAAGTAGTATAGAAGTAGTTATTCCTCATTATGATTGGTGGATGAATCTATAGAACAACAAGGTATTTTATCTCCTTCAAATATTGGACATGCATGATAAATAGAAGCACAAGCTACACCTCCATATAAATCTATGAGGTCTCCAAGATTCCAATCATCTTCAAACATTGAAGGGACACCACAGAGAACACCATAACTAAATAATTTAGTTAAAATAGTCCATCATCCGATAGCCCTTTGTAATAGAAAACAAGGAGTCTTAGTGAGATTTATAATGTTGATACAATTGAATATTTTTTCTTTTTTGCATTTTTCTCAAGTTTCAGATCCAATATATTTTTAAGAGGATATAAACAAGGAAGTCTTGTCTCAAGCAATGGATGATGAGATATATGCCATAGAGAAGAATCAGATGTGGAAATTGGTAGAAATTCTTGAAGGAAACGATGTCATAGGAGTGAAGTTGGTTTATAAGACTAAGTACAATGATGATGGAAAATTATAAAAATATAAAGAAAGACTAGTTACGAGAGGGTTTTCATAGAAATATGCAGTTGATTACAATAAAATTTTTGCTCCAGTAGCACGTTGGACATGGCGAGAATATTCTTAGTGATTGTAACTAAAAAAATGGCATATATATCAAATTGATGTAAAATTATCATTCCTAAATGGCTTTGTTGAAGATGATGCCTATGTGAATCAAATAGACGCTTATGATATTGAAGGTCATGGAGAAAATGTGTATAGATTGAGAAAAGTGATGCATGGTCTCAATCATGCACCTAGAACATGGTACAATAGGAATTAATCTTATTTGAATCAAAATGGGTTTAGTAGGAGGATAAGCGAGCGTACCTTACATATCAAGATAAATGAACAAGGTGAGATTATGATTGTTTGTTTGTATTTAGATGAGTTAATAATTACTCATGACATATATAAAGATACATTTAAAATAACAATGATGAAATAATTATAGATGACATATTTAGGTCTCATGCAGTTTTTTTTGGCATTGAAGTTAAACAATCAGAAGCTGGAGCTTTTATTTCACAAGAAAATTATGCTAATGATGTTTTAAAGAGATTTTAAATGTTAAATTGAAAACGAGTGTGAACACCACTTGCAGTAAGTTTGAAGTTAAGAGAAGATGATAGTGGATCATTTTTGGATCCAACATTGTTCAACAAGATAGTTATAAGTCTGATATATCTAATATCCATAAGGCATGATATTATTTATGGTGTGAGAATCATATAAAGGTTCATGGAATCTCAAAAAATTCACATTGGCTAGATGGAAAAATATCTTGAGGTATGTATGTGGAACTAATAATCATGGATTCTTGTATTCAACATAAGATTGGTTTACATTCATAACTTATATAGATATTGACAATTTTAGAACTATATATGACAGGAAAAACACACCAATTATGTTTTTAACTTTGGAACCAGAGTAGTTCTGTGGGAATCAAGGAAGTAACCCATCGTCACACTATCTTCTATAAAATATGAGTATGTAGTAGCAACCAAGGTTCATTTTAATACCCCCCCTTCAAAAAATGTTTTATAAAATGGGCAGAGAATCTTACGAAAAGGCAACTCACATTGATGGAAAATGTAGGAAAATAGGTTTCATGACAATGGCGAATGGATGGTTTTTTCAAGTCACCGATGGTGGACACCCTTTTTTGGTTTGTTTTGAGATGGAAAGTACATAATGTTACTAGAGGATATGTACATAATATCTTCAAATGACAATAAAAAATGAATTGGTTTAGGAAAAATATTTATATGTTACTAGATGGTAACAAAATTCACATGTTCCTAGAAGGTAACAAATTGTTAATTGATGTCATCTGGGAACATATTCACTTGTTACCGTCCCATAATAGAATTCACTTGCTCCTGGATGGTAAAAATTGGTTTTTTTCCTGCTTAGTTCCTGGATGATGATAAATTGTTGATTGTTGTCATCCGTGAACATATTCACTTATTACTAGCGTGTACAAATTTAACTTATTCCCGGATGGTAAATAATTTTTGGTGTTCCTGCTACAATCCTAGAAGGTAACTAATTGTTGTCATATAGTAACAAATTTTCATTGTGTCCCTCTATTCCTGGATGGTAGCTTGCCATCTAAGCATTGTCATCAATGAACATATTTTTCATTACTATTCAACATTACTATTGTATTTCCAAATGTTAACTGGTCACATAATTTTGTTACTATTTGTCAATGATTAATTGATGGCGTCTGGTAATGATTTTCATTTACCGTCTAACATTTCCGAATGGTAACAAATTGGTTTTGTTCCCGCTTAGTTCCTACATGACGATAAATTTTTGATTGTTGTCATCCATGAACATATTCACTTGTTACCAGCATGTAAAAAATTTCACTTATTCCCAGACAGTAAATAATTGTTGGCGTTCCTGCTACGATCCTAGAAGGTAACTAATTGTTGTCATATAGTAACACATTTTCATTGTGTTCCTCTATTCCTAGATGGTAGCTTGCCATCTAAGCATTATCATCAATGAACATATTTTTTGTTACTGTTCAACATTACTATTGTATTTCCAAATGTTAAATAGTCACATATTGTTACTATTTGTCAACGATTAACTGATGGCATCCGGTAATCCTTTTCATTTACCGTTTGACATTTCTGGACAACTTTACCTATTCCCCAGACCACGTGTCTTTTAGGCTTGATCTTTAGGTCCTAGCACATGGCCCTTTCCTTGCCTATTTATATACCCATCCCCATTCATTTTTTCCCATTTTCACTTGTAGGTTTCTGCACGATAGAATTTTTCAAAGAGCTCTAGAATTCCACAACAATTGCAAACACTTTTTTCTAAGCTTCTCGTCCACTTTCAGTATTACCTAGTAGCCACAAATTTTTTTCTATGAACCTTGTATATAGGTATATGCCATTTTCCAACTTAGTTTTAAAAAAAAATCAAAACATAAATGATTCGAGAATGATGGCACAAGGAAAAAATTCCATTCAAACAAGTTCCTATGTTTACCAAAACATATTATATCCATAGTTACTATAAATCCTAGAAGAACCTCAAATAATAAGTTGTTAAATAATTTTATGTAAACATATAATATTTTTTATGGCACTTTCATTGTTTCTTTACCATACCACCAATTTCTCATAAGAATAACACCTGATGATATTCATTGTCTAAAATACCTACCCCATCATAATGCAATACGTGTATCCAAAAACTATGTTCTACCTGATGATTTTTTTAGAGTCTCATTATGATCTTTCTATTGAGGCTAATGTTAATAATCTCTCCAAAAGAGGGATTAAAACACAATCTATTAAAGACCCGTTTATCCTAGCCATTTTGGAATTTCTCTAGTTTCGTATCATGTTACAAGGAAGATATATTGACATTCCTCAGTGGGAACTATACTACCTTCTCCAAACCATTCTGGTGTCAGATTCGAATGGTGCACATTTATTCCATCAAGGATTTTTTCTAACCTTGAAAAATCCATAGTGAATCCACAATTGTTTCTTCTTCTTGTTTTGGTCTTGGTTTATATTATGATGGTTTTACGTAGTTAAATCAACATATTTTCTAAATAATCTACACGAGAAGATGGATAAACATGTAAATCCTTGGGAATGAAAATTGGTGAGTATATTGTTTTACAAGAATTCTATCTTGATTATTTTCAAAAATAAAATCATTTTTAAATTAATTCTTAAAAATATATAATCTCTAACTTTTTTTTCAACATGTCAGAGCAAGTGAGACAATAGCTCAAATTAATCCAAGAGTTCTCTCACATAATCCTACTGGTCCTGAGGGGTCTGGTGATAACAATCCAATTAATGTCACCTCGACCATTGACTCTCTGGATGGCACTAGCAGCCAACAATATAGAGGTAGAACTGGAGACTTAATTTTGAATAATTTTTTTATAGACTAATGATAGTCTAATTATTGACAATGAAATATTTTGTTACCATAATGTGCAGCCATGTTTGACATATCAACTTCAAGATATATGGTGTCTACTGGTGCAGACACTACATAGATACCTAAGCAAGAAGATATTTAGTCTACAACATTTTTTCGCCCTTCACGTTATGGTACTAATAAATAGTGATTTTAATTTATTTATATTTTTATTTCTTTTAGGAATTTATCATTCTTTTTAATTATTATTTTTATTTAATTTAGGTTTTGTAGTGCCGAAACCCCCTTGCACCCAATGCCACAGTCTGTTGATTATAGACAAAAACATTCATAGAGTAATAAATATAAATTTATTTCATTCTTATCAAGTTAAAGTTCTTATTATTCGATTGTTTTTCTTCATAATTTCAACATACTGAATCTGATATTGTTAAAGTATTTATGCTCATAGATCTATTGCAACTTCAACCTCAAAATCAAACCATGACCGCAACCACCCCCACTACTCCAATTTAGTGCTTAAAGAGTACATATAGTCTGACCTCCCCTTCTGTCTTATGGTAGGGGAAAGAGAATTCTATTCCTTGGAACAAACAAGGAGATGCAAAATTTTACAACTTCAGAGTTCCCCAATTTTTCAATTGGCGGTGTGCAGAGTGCCAAAGGCACATCTGTTGTAAATAATATCAATATTTATGAGGAGTATATCGATTTTGAAAGCATTTATGAAATTACTCCAATAGGAAAGCATACCAAAGATCTCACTCAATCTGCACGTAAGGATGTGTAAGTGCCACAACAACCATCCTCTTCAGATCTATCCTTCCTCAAGTGAGGAGGAAAATTTGGATGATGATGCAAAGTACAAAATTTTAAGTAGGAATTATTTTGGATGATAATACTACAACCCGTATGATGGAAAATTTTATTCATAACGTTAAGGAGCTTAATATTTGGGAGATTAGAGTAAAAAATATGATAAATGATATCCATGAAAGATATCATAATTTTGAACACAAAGAATAACTTATTTCATTGATTAAAAAGGAACTGATGACGAATGATGCTTTACTTACTCAAACACAATCTGGTAATCCAGTCAGCAATAATATTTACAATACTAGAATTTTTTTTGACTATAATTATTAATATATTTGCTAATTTGAATGTCAAGGTTTTGATGTTCTTACTATAATAAGTGGAATAGAGACAACAAACATGTCACTATTGCTATTTGTAGAGAAAAGGTACTTGGCCGTGGTAACTTCTGATTTTTTCGTAGATTATTATATATATATATAATGTTATCATTTAACTACTTCTAGATTCTAATTATGGCATTTTTAATTGCACTCAAAATACCATACTTTGAAGATGGAGGTGCAAGTGTCACATGAGAACCTGAAGAAAGCTCAGTGTGTAAGTGTGAGAGAGAGAGAGAGAGAGAGAGAGAGAGAGAGAGAGAGAGAGAGAGAGAGAGAGAGAGAGAGAGAGAGTTTGTGTACGTAGGGAAATTTATATTTTAAAATTACTTGTTCTATTAAACAAGTAGAAAAATATTTTACGGAGGATTATAAAGGAGAATGGAATGGATCCGTATATTCTTTTGAAAAAAAAATGATGAGGATCCTTCTCTCATTTCAATAGGAAATGAAGCTAGTGAAGATACACAAAATTTAGAAAATATTAATGCAGCTGTAAAAGAATTACAAGATGAATTCGGATATAATAACATTGGTTGTCCCTTAGTGGAAACAATAAGGAGAATTTATATTCAAATTTTTTTAGGACCCATAAAATTTTGGTGAGCGTGCTACCATATAGTAGTAAAAAAATTACCAAATTAATATTCCTAATATTCGCCTATTCATGAATATTCGCCCCTAAAATGAACCCTAACAACAACAAAAGTAGCATGTCAAGTTGCTAGGATGAGGAGAATTTTAATAAATTTGAGACATAATTAAGAAGATGCTACATAGATTTTTGGTGACAACAACTTATAAATAACATTGTCTAAAACTCATTTTTTCACAAGAGGAGCATTCATATAGACACGAGTTATCATTTTATCATGGATTTGGTTAACAAAAAATAAAAATGTCTTGAATTTTGTAGATACAAAGATCATTTTACTAATATATTTGTAAAGGTTTTGGGAAAGGAAGTTTTCAAGTGTTTTAGAAGTTGTTTGGGAGTTTGTGAATATGAATATGTTACATATGAAAATGCACCCTTAACTCCAGAATAATGAAGGTTTGTATTGAAAATTAAGGGGGAGTGTTAGAAAAACGTGTCAGAGTCTAATATTTTTTATATTAACATTAAAATTTAGATGAGGGGACACTACCCCATTACAATAAGTATAAATGGAGACAAAAATATAAGAATGAGCATCACGTAGGGATTCCTCTACCTATGGAAAAGAAGGTCAACTAAAACACAACCAAACCAATAACACAACAAATCAAAAGTAAAAAAAGCACCAACTATCCCTAAGAATCCTTCACATGGGATCTTAAATGCATATTAAGGGACTAATTAACAATATTCCCTTTCTTCTTTCTTCTCAAAGTAGACCAATCATCACCATTGTTTGGATTTAAATTTTCCTTAGTATGAATTGGTATGATAATTTAAAAATTATTCTTATCCATATGATTTTGGATCTCTGTGAAATCAAGAGGAATTAAAATAGATCATGCAATCTTGGAAAGTGGGAGTGAACCCTTCTCTACAATACTATAGGAAGGGGTAACCGCTTCATTCAAAAACCCATAACTTCCTCATTTACAGATCTATCTTCAAAATCACTATCAGAGTGACTATAAATAATCAGATGACTAGGATAAGAATTCGTCCACAAAGAAGTACAAATTTTGACTTGTTTCTTACTAATATTACAATTGGTAGCTAAGTGACCAAGAGAAAAATAATTCCAAAATTTGAAGGGAAGCCTTCATAGTCTAAATTTTGAGTCCAGATTCCATCCTCAACTTTAATTTTAATAGAAGTCAGAAAATCCACTCAAGTATTCATATCTACCAATATGCAAACATATGGGGTATACTCATATAAGGTCATGTTTAGGTTAACTACAAGGATTTATCCAATATATCCCCAACGGAAAGTAATGATTTCTCACCCCAAAATAAGAGAGGTAGATATGAAAAACATATCCAAACATGCTTAACTTGGAAAGTATTAGTAACAAGATTGAAGAGGGAGAACAATGACTTCATAAGTAGAAAATGAGACTGAAACTCCCAAACTTTACCAAAAATAGGATCTCTATTAGTGGTTTTATCAAAGACAATAACAATAAAACCTCTAGTTATGGGGTAAATGTCCACTTTACCTTCCATAATCGACCTCCAAAGAGAAGAGATATAGTCTTGAAGCGCTGACAGATCCGAGGAAAATTTATTAAATCTACAAATAAGACCATTTTACTTGAAATATGCTTCTTATTTTAGGACATATTTTAAAAAACACACAAATGGAGAGGTATTTGTATATGCCATATGTTTGGATGGAGGATGAGTGAAGGATTTTATAGCATCCTAAAAACTCTGTCTACCTAATCTACCATTGAATGGTTTTTTCCCTCAGTTTGAACCCCTCAAGAACATGATTATACAAACCAAAGGAGGGCCTAAATGTGAAAAAGGAGATAGGGTAGCGCTGGATTGGATTCCAAGGTGTAGCCACCACTGTACGCACCCAAAATTGCAAGTGCTACATTGTCATAAAACGGTTACAAAAGTCCCCAATGATGATTCAGTTCCTTTCAAGAAGGTGTTCGAGCTCCAATTTCTATTCGTAGTGTATATTTTTTTCCTAGACATCTTTACTTAGCCTTCTTGTGCTTTCTTCCAGCTTCCCATTCTTTTTGTGCATGTTTTGTCCTTCAGTGCCAGGACCGCCACCCTACTTGGGTGATGGTTCTGAAACCGCTACCCTGCATAGGGTGGCAGTCCTGCTCACTTTTTCTAGATTCTTCACACATGTTTTAACATGTGACAGTTCACTTAACTTTTCTTTTTGCATGCATTTGTGAGCCAAATTGTCTAAAATTATCTTTGATTTTTTGGTTCTCCTTTCTACTTCTATTTTTAAATAGATTTAATGGGTTAGAACTGTTCCTTCTTGCCTTGTGCATGAAGGCACCTCCCATCCTCCATTCCTATATATTCCATGCTTTTATTCAAGAAAAAGGGCGTAAGAATTTTGTGTATCTTACATTTTATTGTTGTTATGATCTTTCTAGGAATTGCATAGCCAAGATCTGATCTCTTGTGATATCTCTCGTCTACATGCATTACATCCAAACTGCCATCAAGTTGTCATTGCTCAAGCGTCATACTCTTACTATTGTTCTTGCATTCCCAATCTCTTGGACTCACATGAAAACTCAGAGAAATAAGGGAACATACCAAGGGGACAGATACAAACACAACTAGATTTTCTAGAGCTCTTGCTTGTCCAGGTTGGAATTGTGTGTTTGTATACCTTGTGTGTTGAATTTTCAATTTCATATCAAATAGAGTAGAAAATCATTCATACAAAATAGAGTAGAGAATCGTTCATTTTAAATAGAGTACAGAATCATTCATTTCAGTAATTTTTCCTTTCAATATTACCAGGGAAGTTGTGAGGAACAATAGCCCCTTTCAGGATCATGATTTTTTCTTCACCTCTGAGGTAGGGTTTGGAGGATTTTTTTCAGATTAGGTTGTTAGATTTAGATTAGATTAATACATTTACACAAGTAACCAACTAAATCTGGTTGAATACTTATCTTTAGTTTATTTATTAGATTAGAAAACATTGCTTAAAGTTTAGAAAAGAACAAAAATATTTCCTCTGATATATTAGCCTGCCTTTATTGCTTTGATTTAAAATATTGTGAAAAACCCAAAAACATAGATTAGATCTCTTTTAGTAATTAGTTTTCTTATTAAAAGTCATTTTATTTCACTTTGTATGAGCACCAACAGTCCACAACATGAAAATACATACAATTAGGGTCCATTGCTCCCACAACCCAATGGTCCAGAATTGATAACTGACATTGATACCAACTTACGTTTAACATTCTTATGCACACCTACAACTTTTGTTGAGAAGATAGAACAACTCAATACACTAAACATAACTACTAATGAATCCTACGATTATTGGATTGCTCCTGGAAATAGGGTTTGATTACGCGCATGACCATCTAAGGGCCACATCCCCCATGAGTCTTCGATTGTGATCCTCAGGTCCCACAACCCAACGGGCCTATGAGTCAGTTAGAAATTGACACTAGTTTTTGTACATTAGTATTTAGATCTTCACCACTTCCACCATATTTTATTGCACAAATTTCCTTACTAAACATAGCAACCGATCAAGCTAATACTTTCTGGACCACACTGAAAAATCACCCACAAATACATGTGGCTTCATCATGCCTCTTGTTCTTACTTCCATGACCTTATCTAGAAATCTATACGAGGCACCCACATGACATTTTCCATGTGTTCAACAACTAGCGAACAAAATCTTGGCCGAGCTCGACATTGATTGGAGGCTATGAGCGGCTATTATCTCAGACCGAACCATCACACCACTTCAAGTTAGGAGAGCATTATTTTCTTTAGAATCATAGATCTCGACATTACGTGTTGAAGATATAATATTTCCCAATTACCTTGATCCTTGTCACCACACTCACATTCACAATCATTCGACACCAGCTATCTCGGTATGACCTTGGGAGGTTGGGTGCTAAGAATGTCACGTGTTTATTTTCTATCGTAAAAATTGGTGAACCCAATGCAAAGATCTAATCTCTAAATATTTCCACTTTCTTCATCCATCCTTTATTCTACGGGTATTCTTATACCCCCCAAATATATCGGGATATGATGAGTAAGGTTGACCCATCCAAAGTTTTGACATGTACCATTACCAGTCAGGTATACCACAATAATCACCTTTGATTTCAACATGGGAAGACAACATCTCATCCGCTCAAAACACTCTACTTCAAGGAACTAATGTTGGTTCCTCTGTACATATTGAGGAACTTGACCAGCTCACTTAGACCTATCCCCTCAAACAATCAAGTTCAAATAACACGACATTCACTAGTGAAGCAATTTCATCTCCTCAGGTATTGTTTTGACAACCCATTAGCATGCAACTTGATTAACTCCCCCATCTAGATGAGGAGTATTTAGAACAATATGCTAGGAGTGAACAAAACTTCCATAACATGAACCAATATTTTGATAGATTGCAAGGAAAAGGTAATGTCCTACTTCAAAACAATAATTCTACCCTGCCACCAATTAATAATATTTCTAATGAGGGGTAGTAACATCATGAACAATTCATAGTAGGATACCATACTCAACAACCTCCAAGGGTTTAACAAAAGGTACCAAAGCAAGGAACCTCCTCGTCAATGGGTAATGTCATTTCACATTTGGTAGATAAATTCAAAGAATTACAGCTTTCCCAAAACACGTATAATTCATACGCAGGGCAAACATGAACTCCTTCCTACCTGCAGAATTTTGGGAAAATACCCATTGCACAGAATCCTCCAATTTACATGAATACTCAAAACCCTGGAGATCTGCTTACGGGGACGAGCACCTTGGGTATGCCCCCTAAGCCACATATGGATATTTGTAACAGGAATGAGCCGGAAGTGCGTTCTTAAACACCATACCAGCTAGAAATACAACGTTCGCTAGCTTCGTGCCTTCAATTCCATATCAATGTAATCAACCCCCATATATACACATGTATTCTAAATCTCCACAGGGAGACATGTATAGCTACTCGGGTCCATATGGAAAATCACAGGGATGCCATATGCCCCAACAAATGTCTATGTTGTCCCATTTAAGCAACTGATGCAACCCCCACCTCCCCAACAAGGGTCTTCAATGATGGAAACACGCGCAATGGGGACCTAATATGAATATCTCAAGGAACCCCTAGACTTCTTCATTCGGATAGTCATGCTCCCAAGACCCTTTCTTGATCTCTTGAAGTTCAAAGGGGAGGGTGATCCTAATGCCCACATCAAGGCTTATGCAATAGCCATTCGAGAGTTGTTCCCATGGGATACATTCATTGCAATTTTTTTCCGTAAGACACTAGAAGGTATTGCTCTCAACTAGTACTATAGGATACCAGAGGCTTGAATACACTCGTTCAAGCAACTTGTATAAAAAAATTTCAAAGCTTTTGATATGAACAAGCTTTTGAGAACATAAATCAGGTAATTCCTTCATATCAAGCAAGAAAACAATGAGTCTACAACCCACTTTATTCAAAGGTGAAAAAAAAGTTCTCTACTCCTCAGCGAGCACTCCAAATATGAATCAAACAAAAATTTGTGATTTGTTCCTTCACTCTCTCAACAGAGAGATAAAGGAAGAGGTTCAAAATTTCCTGCTAAGGAGCTATGAAGAGATGCTAGAGGGTGTTCTTCCGATCGACCAAGCAGCCATTGAAAATGGTCATAAGACTTATGGAGAAAATGAGAAGTTAGTCATTCCCAATCAAAATAATCCCGAATACTCCAATAACACAAACAATAATCAAGGACCAAATATGCTTAATAATAACTATGGAGTTATAACTGATGGTGTGACTGACTAGCCTAAAAATCCAAATGTTGTTAATCCTACAGATATAGGTGCTATAAATAAAAATAACAACAATGGAAATAATCAGAGAAATAACAATTTCTCACCCTCGGTAAACGCTGTGGATTTTAATCATCCCCAACAACAACAACAACAACAACAACCTTAGCAACAGAGACAAATGTCGACCCCAAGCCCTAGTCAATATCCCAACCAATTCCAAAACCAAGGGAAAGGGTTCCAAAATTTTAATTATAACAATCAACAACCAAACAATAACTGTAGTTTCAGACCACAAAAAGGAACAAACCAAATGCCTCGAGATTACAATCCTGACTTATACTAAAATTTCCATAGGGTTTGCGGGCATGACGTAAGAACTTTCCATGATTCTAACAAATTTTTGTAGCATTTTCCAGAATACGAAAGATAGTTATTTGTTGACATGTTTTTGGATAACCCAACTGCACCCATTCAGAATGCCTACATGGGATCAGTATCTCCATAGAACACACTGTTGGGGATCTTCAATGATTCTCTCCCCATGCGTCCAAAGGACGGTATATTAAGTCCCAATGGATCAAATAAATGTATTGTAATAGGGACTCATGATTGTGAGGCCTCAACTTTGTCAAACCCAAAGGTGGCACCTCCTTTGGATGGTCTCCAGCAAACAAAGATCGCGGGCTTGGTTGAGTTAGACGACGAACCTAAAATTAACGTTGCTACAAGAACCAAGGATTATTATTGAAAACCAATCTTGATATATCAATTTATGTCAGAAAATGGTCATGATACGCAAACCAAACCAGTAGGGAATTATGATCTAATCAGTGATCTAACCAAGACCTTTTCTCACATTTCCTTCTTGGATCTACTGAAGAATTCCCCTGCTCATCGAGCCACTCTGTTAGAAGCACTAGGTCTTGGCCATTTGATTAATTTTACCCCTCTTCCAGAGGCACAGATAAATCACATAGACTTTGATGTTATTCCTCTAGGGCAGCTTGAGAGAGATATTGGGTTCATGTTTGACATCAACAAGATGCCCACGGATGCTGAGATAGCTCATAGGGGTGACCCGAATTTTATTTTGCAAGTTTGAATTTACGATAACTATGTAAAGTATGTAATGATAAATGATGGGGTGGTAGTGAACATAGTCCCCTTATCTTTTCTTCAGAAATTAGGGTATGGGGAGACCAACTACTCCTTGACATGAAACACACTGAGAGGCAATGATAGCCTTAAAGAAACGTCGATCGAAACCATATTTTTACTGGTTACTCTCATGCCCAAGATAGTAATCACTAAGTTTTCTATTATAGACTGGGAAAAAAACTATAATATAATCCTTGGCCTTCCTTCGATCCATCACATGAAGGAAATCCCATCCACTCTATTCCAGGAGGACAAATTCCTACATTTAGGGAAAGTCTTTATGGCACAAGGTGATCCAAAACCATTTGATATACATTTGGCCAACTTAAAGAAAAGGATAGAGGTCCACTTTGAATTAAATCTTCCCATGAATCAGTTAAAGAAACCTGTAAGTGTTGTACGAGAAGAAAAAATAGTCCCTACAACAGAGTTAGAAGTCATGGGTTTGATCGAAGGAATTCTGGTGGTCAAGGATGAAACTGTTATTGTAGAGATAGTGTCGCTAGGAACCACAAAAAATATTATCAAGCTATTAGAGAAGTATTTTCCTATTCTCCTCCCCTTTGATTCCATGGGTATGGGACATACCTTGGGACTTGGTTCCCTTCCTGTAGATGAGGTTTGTATGGTTGAAGTAACCAAGGCAAAGGTAGAAGGTATAAAGGATGAATCAATGTGCATATTTCTGAATAGTTTCTAGACTCTCCATTTTTATGGAGCCAAGTGTCATTTTGGCACCGAGGCAGGTGCAATCCTTACTTCACCTGAAGGAAAGAACTATAACTTTTTCTTTCAAGTTAAATTTTGAATGCATGAACAATGGGGCTGAATATGAGGATCTGCTATTAGGTCTCAATGTATCTAAGAGAATATGAATCCTCAATATTAGGGTGTTGGGCGATTCAAAACTAGTCACAAATCAGATATCTGAAGTATATGAGACAAGAGTTGAGCATCTATAATGTTACAAAACAACAGTGCTAGGTATGACAAAAGGGTTCGATTTCATCTCAATTGAATCAGTTCCACGTGAACAGAACCTTCTCACAGATTCTATAGCAACTTCTGCTTCACTCTTCACCCCAAGTAGTGACCTGAGAAGATACCAACTTCATGGTTTTAGTTCACGCCGAACCATTGATTCAAAAAGCACCAATGACCCCAATGTTGACATACATAGAAACCGAGAGTTAGCCCAATTTTTCAGAGCAAGTTAATAGTGATGAATTGACTTTAAGTTATTTAAATGCTTTAGCAGAACTACATCTTACTTATCACGAGATAGACCTTTCCTTAATTTCACGTTCCTCTTCTTATTTTGGGAATCCCATGATCGAATCCTCCCTTTGAAGGGGTATTGAGATTTACGAGGTAGAAGAAGAATGGGATTTAGAGTTACCTCCGGACCTGCATGAGTTTGAGGAGGGAAACACCTCCTTAATCGAGGGAACAATTTATATAAACATTGGAACAAAGGAAGAACCAAATATTTTGAAACTACGATCCTCTTTACCTCTAGAGGATGTGGAAATACATATCCAGATCCTTAAAGAACATCAAAAGGCTTTCACGTTTAGTTACAAAGAAATAACGGGAATTGTAACACATATCATAGTGCACAATCTCATCACCAAACCAAATGCAAATCTGATTAAGCAAAATTCAAGACCCATGAAGCCAAAATTAGTCCTCATGGTGAAAGAAGAAGTAATGAAACTTCTCCAGGTGGGATTCAACAAGCTAGTTGATTATTCACAATGGGTATCTAATAGCATCCCTATTCTAAAAAAGAATGGAAATATATGTATTTGCATAGACTTACAAGACATTAACAAAGCTTGCCCCAAAGATGATTTCCCATTACCATCCATCGATGTTATCTTTGATGTAACAACTAGATTTGAATTGTTGTCTCTCATGAATGGGTTTTTAGGATATAATCAAATCAAAATATCTGAAGAGGATCAAGCCAAAACTATGCTTATAATTCCTTGGGGAACCTACTGTTATGTTATCATGTTATTCGGTCTTAATAATGTTGGTGCCACATACCAATGAGTAATAACATACATATTCCATGACCTTATTCATAAGATTGGGGAATCCTATGTGGATGACCTGCTGGTCAAGGCCAGGAAGCACTGTGATAACCCAGAGGTGCTTCGTATCATCCTTTCATGCTTAATTGAGTACGATGTCACATTAAATCTAGAGAAGTGTGTATTTGGCATAACAGGGGGCAAGCTTTTGGGTTACATTATATCTTCACGAGGGATTGATGTTAACCCATCCAAAATTTGGGATGTGTTTGAAATGGTTCCACCATAAAACGAGTCTGGTATTAGATCTTTTCTTGGGAAACTCGGTGAAATCCTAAGGTTCATCCCTGACTTAACCTTTACTATTCATCTAATCAACAATTTATTGAAAAATGATTATAACATTGATTGGACAGAAGAATGCAACGAGGCCTTTGAGGAAGTTAAACAATTTTTGTTGTCCCCTCCCACGCTAATGCCGCATAGATTGGATCACCCACTGATCTTTAATTCACAAGCTACGGATGTTTCGCTAGCCTGCATGTTGGCTCAAGAGGATGACGATAAACAAGAATGTGTAGTTTATTTAATTATTCAGACATTACTTGATTATGAGACATGTTACACACAAGTAGAAAAGGAATTCCTTGCCATAGTATTTACAACAAAGCATTTAAGGCATTATATGCTGAATGAAGAAATAAGGGTATTGTTAAGACAAACCACTTGCAAACCTTCCTAATGCAAGGATCCTTGTCTAAAAAGGTCAAGCATTTCATAACCTTAATGGGCGAGTTTTAACTAACGTTTGTAAATTAGAAATCCATTAAGGGACAAATCATTGTGGACTGGTTGGCTAAAAATCCAATGGTTGGGGGTGATTTGGTAGATCTAGAATTTCTCGATGAGTGCATGTACTTTGTCAAAACCAAGCCCCTTATCTCTATATGCCCTTAGTATATTGACATTGTCAATTTCATCCTGACCACACATACCCAGAAGGGGAAACATCATAACAAAAAAGGTGATTACATGTCATTTCTACTAAGTACATTATTTTGGAACAAGTGCTCTACCACATAGCCTTTGATGGAATGTTCCTAAGATGTGTTTCCACCGAAGAATCTGAAAACATTTTTTATGAGTCACATACCGGAGTATATGGAGGTCACTTTAGCAGCCATGCCACTTCTTAGAAGATACATCATATGGGCTATTTATGGCCCAATCTAGAACAAGACACAGTAGATTTTATGCGTAGATGCCACAAATGTTAAGAGTTCTCCCATGAGATCCACATACCGGCACAAGCTCTGCAACCAATCACAACCCCATGGCCATTTTCCATGTGGGGTCTAGATTTGATAGGTAATTTTTCTCCCTCATCAATAATAGGCCATAAATTCATAATCATGGCCACAAAATACTTTACCAAGTGGGTGGAAGCCATGCCTCTTACCACTATACTCGGGTCTGTGATCGCTAAGTTCATCTTAAACTAGATCATTTGTAGGTATGGCTTCCCATGGGTCATTATTTTGGATAATGACACGTCTTTAAAAAATGATGAGGTGTGTGAGCTATGTACAAAGTTCAAAATAAGACATCACATGAATTTTCTCTACTATCCTCAGGCTAATGGAAAATATGAGGATACAAATAAAAATTTAAAGGACATTCTTCTCAAAACCGTTAAGGAGAGTAATCGAGATTGCCACCTAAAGATGTTTTCGGCCTTGTGGGCCTATCAAACATTGGTTATAATTCCAAAGGGGGAAACCCCACATTTATTTAGTGCTTGGCACTGAGGCGGTTCTGCCACTTGAATTCGAAACACCTAGTCTCCGAATTTCACTACACATGATCCTGGGAGAGGAGGGTTATTGAGAAGCATGACTCTCCCAATTAGAAAGTCTTGACGAGGCTAGACTTAATACCGAACAATGACACAATCTTACATTGACTGGATGGATCGATAATACAATAAGAAGTTTTATGAATGTGAGATCTACAAAGGATATTTGGTCTTAAGACTCGATAGCTGGATAGAAAAACAAACCGGTGAGGGAAGGAAATTCCTACTTAGATGGCTAGGTTTGTATCAAGTAGTAGAAGACTAAAAAAATGGGGCATTTCACTTGTGTACATTAGAAGGTGAGGATTTTAGTGAATCCGTGAAATCTCTTCACCTAAAGAGGTACTACGCATGATCCACTAGCATTTTCATATGTACATTACTTCATCTGCATTGCATTTTCATCTGCTGGTTCATTTTGTAAAATTTGTGATCAAGTAATTTATTCTTATAACAACTCCTTAAAACTTCTAAAAACATTGGCAAAACATTCAGATCATATAGATCGTCAAATCTTCATATTATCATCAATTATTTTTGAATCATCTCATCAGTTCAAGCAAGATAAGACAAAGTTTTGACCATGATCATACCAAGGCATGCATACTTGGTTTTTCTTATAGTTTCTTTCTAGGTAAGGTGTATTTACCTTTAGTTTGTTCTAGAAGCTTCATGGTGTCACATCTATCCCGTGAAAATCTCTTTGGAAATAAGAACATACTAAACATTTTTCCTAGATAAGTAAGTCAAATGCAAATCCATAGAAATTTGTTATTTCACACATTTATTTTCCCTATCAACCTTCAGTGTTGAGACTACATCTCTTACTGGTGATGTAGGGTTGGGAAAGGAGAGATATTCCCTTACTCGCCTATTCATTGTCCTTGGTGATGAGCCCATGCTTCCTCATGGTAGCATGGGGCAAGGAGTAGGGGGTCTCATTGATAAACGTGAAAGTTACAAATAATTTTCTCAAATATTGTGAGTTCATAAATAAATAAAAAATTGAGTTAGATGTCCAAAATTCCAAAAGAGTTTAAAACCCCAAACCCATATTTTTTCAACCAAGTAGCCATATACGGATCCAAGTCTAGATAAACTGTGAAGAAGTTCACATTCTAAACTATGAGGTAGTTTGAGTAGGATATGGTTGTAGTATCTCAATTTGGTTATGTCAAATGTTTGTCTTTCTCTCGTCACTATCATTCAAAACATTTTCGTAACTTGTGCCCTTCCTAGCTCTTGGTGTTGAGGCCTTGCATCCTATTAGTTGTGTGGAGTCAGGAGTAGGGAAAGTACATCTTCTTATCATATCATTTTGACACCATGTTTTGCCAAGACAATATGAGGTATCAAATATTGTTTAAAGAAACTAAAAATTAAACATCACATTGTGTTCTCATCATCATATATCAGCATTATGAAATAAAAAAATAAATCATTCTGTTATCATTTCACATCCACTGCATACATTCTAAAAAGCATTGAAAAGTGGAAATTCTAAATATCTAGAGTACACATGAGAGAAAAATTAAAAGAAATTCAAATTATATATGTTGGAATACCAAACCAAAAATAAGAGTCTATATATATCATGGTGAATCAATTTTGTAATCAATGTCACCATGCACTAGGCATGGTCAAAACACTCGCAATGAGCCCAAAACATACAAAAAAATCATATAAATGATCGACAAAATGTCATCAAAGTAATAAAAATGGCCCCATGGCCTATCATTCCCTGTGAGATCCCTTGGATGGCACCCGACCACATTTGTGGCTCCTATTGTGGCTACGATGATGATGGGAGTGAAAAAAATGATGTGAGTGCTCATGGTGGCGTCTAATTCATGTGGCCTCACTGTGAGAATGGATTTATCTCATCAAGCGCTCGGAAGTCTCATACCCAGACACCTAGGTATGGAGGGAAGTCACTATCTCCGCTACCTTCCACACAGAGGAAAATAAGTCAGTGTATCTGGCTGCGGCTAATGGCTGGCCTAAATCGGTAGTCAGCTCAGCTTGGGTTGTCCTCGAGAAGATCAACAGAGTATCCATGCATACCGATGAATGAGATCTCACCACTCCCATGTCATCGGTGTAAGAAAAAATAAAAAATCAATAAGTTAGGAAAACAAAATAAAGAGAGATACAAGTCAACATTCCCAACCAAAAAAGAGAAAGAGAGAGAGCATTAAACTTACTTGGGTCTCCAGGAATCTAAGTAGGGTCGGTAGCTACTGCAGGTGGCTGTGGGGTTTTCCCAAAGAGGGAAGCAAATCATTGTCCTATGAAAAAATCTTCATCTCCCTCTCCACCATGAGGAACTTTCGACTTAGAGGATAAGGTCTCTCTCTCAGCATTCACCTACTCATGTCCTACTCTCAGTATCTCTTGAGTGTCATGCCACTTAGGGTCACTCTCTTCCTCTGCATGGGCTGCCTCGCCAGTCCCAACTCTGACTCCCTCATCCTCCGTGTCCTCTCCAACTGAATCCTCCTCCATCTCATCCCAAATATACTCCTCAGAGTCATATTCTAGATCAATAGGCTCATCCTTCTCCCCACTATGAGAAGGAGCGGCCACAATCTGAAGTAAGGGTGCTCGAGGGGTACCATCTTCCCGATGAGCATATACCACCCATCTAACTACAATGGACACACCTGGATTGACCACTATCCAACTAGGATGCCCTTTAGGATACCTCTGAGCCTCCTGGATAGTCATATAAACGGGAGAGATGGGAGGGAGCATATCAATGTATGGAAGGCCAAACTGCTGGGGGACCTGATCAAATGGGTGGACATCAAGCCTCCCTGCTCTGTAAAATAGATGACCTGTTGAAGAGGAAGCTACTATGGTGGTCACCTCCACTCCCCATATCCCTGTCATGTCCAGATAAGGTGTGGTAGTCATTTATGTTGTAGTCAGGGAACCCACAAGCTGATGTGGAGTCCTAAGTACTAACATACCTGTGCATTTAGCTACCCTGAACAACCCCTGGATCTGATACTGGTACTCCCCTACCTTAAGGGATGAAACACTCATAGACACAACTTCACAAGATAGGGGTGGATCAATAACTGCCTTTGCCATATGACCACCCTATATAGATCATGGCGGGTGTTCCCCAAGATATATGTTCCCCAAGCATATTTACAGCCATGCCCTCTATCCACGCAATGATAAGAGCCCAAAAATATAAGAGGGTATCACCTCCCTTGTCTGTGATCAGTCAAGAGGAAAATTTTCCCATGATGGCTCTGCAAATGACAGGAATGGGAGCAGTGGCAATGGACCGAACCTTCATTTCCTTCTTCGAGTTAGATGAGACAATGGCATCTGCCATATATGTAGCCAATTGCATCAGCACAGCCCTGGACCCTGCTATCACCAAATTCAATATCCTCCCTAGTATCAAGAGCACAAGATTATGATATACGTCCTCCAAGGTGAGAGTCCACTTACCTAGAACACCTGGGAACTGGAAAGTGTTCCGATCTGCATCCTAATAGAAAAATAATTCACATGAAATGTGACTAGTAGGAGCAATGTGGGGAACCTGTGCAATCCTCCAAATACTGGCCCTCTGGAGAAGATTCGTATCATCCCGTGTCAGCTGATCCAGGATACTAGGGAGCTAATCACACTCCCTCTCCTGACTCCATCTAATATACTCCTCCTTCTTCTACACTCACCAAAACATGGAAAAAAAGTAAGTTAGTAACATATACCAAATAATGAGCTCACCAAAAACATCACAAAACATGAAAAAAAAAACAAAAAATTCAAGTTAAAAACACGTTGGTATTCTATACAAAAACTGCCGCACAGTGCAAGGCGGGCAGTTCCAGGATTGCCACCTTGAAAGAGTGGCAGTCATGTGACCACCACCCTGCTTTGGGTGGAGGTCCTGGACCTATTTCCTAAATGTGTATTTAACCCTAAAAATGCTAAAAAAGACAATAAAAAGATCATTTTCAATGAAATAAAAGTGTGCCCTATGGGTGCCCCCCGAGAGACTCATTTAAGACAAATGTTTTTGAAAATAACACCCGTATGTGAAATTTTCAAAATTTTACATTTAGGGTGTAAAATGAAACAATTGAAAATAACTAACCTTTGATTGCCTTGGTCAATCTCCCGCACGTGGAGGTATGGTCACGATCTCGTCACGGTCGTATCGGCTCTACTCTCGTCGAAAATGATCACCATGGGTCCCGAGCTCCAAATTCACCAAATCAAATAGCACAAATGAATTGAAAACGAGGTGTTTTGATATACACACACACACACACATGTATATATATGTGTGTGTGTGTGTGTGTGTGTGTGTGTGTGTGTGTTGTTTTATTGTTTTGATATATATATATATATATGGTATATATATATATAAACACATATGTATATATATATATGTTGTTTTAACCTTGTTTTGAGTGTTTGTGTTTACAGGGATGGAGCGTTGGCGCAGGTATATTTCTATCCTTCCCACACTTTCTTTCCGCTTCCTGCTCTTTCTGTGCATGTTTTGCCCTTCATTGCTATCCCTGCACAGATGGGTAATTCCTCTTTTCATTTTTATCTAACGTTTATTTTTTCGATATTTTGTCTATATGCACATGAGTCTTCTCTTCCTCTTGTAGGAAGTGGGAGTGTGGGCAGTGAGATTTCAACACACGGGGCATGTCAGGTATAGAATTCTAACTCCCCATTTTGAGAATGCCATACTCAAACTCTACGTTTTATGCCTTTTCATGGCTAAGATGCTTCTCCAAGGGGGCAATATGTATGCACCCAAAATTTCATGTGCTACATTGTTAGAAAATGGTTACAAAAGTCCCCAATGATGATCCAGTTCCTTTCAAGAAGGTGTTCAAGCTCTAATTTCTATTCGTAATGTATATTTGTTTCCTATACATCTTTACGTATCCTTCCCACACTTTCTTTCCGCTTCCTGCTCTTTCTGTGCATGTTTTGCCCTTCATTGCTAGGACCACCGCCCTACCTAGGCGGGCGCAGGTATATTTCTATATTCCCACACAGATGGTAATTCCTTTTTTCATTTTTATCTAACGTTTATTTTTTCAATATTTGTCTATCTGCACGTGAGTCTTCTCTTCCTCTTGTAAGAAATGGGAGTGTGGGCAGTGAGATTTCGACAGCACGGGCATGTCAGGAATAGATTCTAACTCCCCATTTTGATAATTTCATACTCAGACTCTACGTTTTATGCCTTTTCATGGCTAAGACGCTTCTCCAAGGGGGCAATATGTATGCACCCAAAATTGTATGTGTTACATTGTTAGAAAATGGTTACAAAAGTCCCCAATGATGATTTGGTTCCTTTCAAGAAGGTGTTCGAGATCTAATTTCCATTTGCAATGTATATTTGTTTCCTATACATCTTTACTTATCCTTCCCGCACTTTCTTTCCACTTCCAGCTCTTTCTGTGCATGTTTTGGCCTTCATTGCCAGGACCGCTACCCTACTTGGGTAGGGTGCAGGTATATTTCTATATCCCCACACAGATGGTAATTCCTCTTTTCATTTTTATCTAACATTTATTTTTTTGATATTTTGTCTATCTACACGTGAGTCTTCTCTTCCTCTTGTAGGAAGCGGGAGTGTGGGCAGTGAGATTTCGACACACAGGCGTGTCAGGTATAGATTCTAACTCCCTATTTCAAGAATGTCATGATCAGACTCTACGTTTTATGCCTTTTCATGGATAAGACGCTTCTCCAAGGCGGGTAATATGTATGCACCCAAAATTACATGTGCTACATTGTTAGAAAATGGTTACAAAAGTCCCCAATGATGATTCAATTCCTTTCAAGAAGGTGTTCGAGCTATAATTTCCATTTGTAATGTATATTTGTTTCCTATACATCTTTACTTATCCTTCCCGCACTTTCTTTCCACTTCCCACTCTTTCAGTGCATGTTTTGGCCTTCATTGCCATGACTTCCACCGTACCTGTGTGGCGGTTTTGAAACCGCCACCCTGCGCAGGGCGGCGGTCCTACCCACTTTTTCCATATTCTTCACGAGTGTTTTAACATGCAACGGTTCACTTCACTTCACTTTTTGCATGCATCTGTGAGTCAAATTGTCTAAAATTAGCTTTGATTGCTTGGTTCTCCTTCCTCCTATTTTTAAGTAGATTTAATGGGTTAGAACTGCTCCTTCTTTCCTTGTGCACGAACGCACCTCACATCCTCCATTCATATATATTCTATTATTGTATTCAAGTAAAAGGGCCTGGGAATTTTGTGTTTCTTGCATTGTATTACTACTATGATCTTGCTAGGAATTACATAGCCAAGCTCTTATCGCTTGTGTTATCTCTCTTATACCTGCATTACATCTAGACTACCATCAAGCTGCCATTTCTCAAGTGCCATCCTCTTACTGTTGTTCTTGCATTCCCAATATCTTGGACTCACATAAACACTCAGAGAAAGAAAGGAACATATTGAGGGGACAGATACAGACACAACTAGATTTGCTAAAGCTCTTACTTATCCAGGTTGGAATTGTGTGTTTGTTTTCCTTATATGTTGAATTGTCAATTTCATATCAAATAGAGTAGAAAATCATTCATACAAAATAGAGTATAAAATCGTTAATTTCAAATATATTGGAGAATTATTCATTTATGTAAGTTTGCATTTCAACATTACCAGGGAAGTTGTGAGGAAAAATAGCCCCTTTTAGGGTCATGATTTGTTCTTCACCTCTAAGGTAGGGTTTGGAGGATTTTTATCAGATTGGGTTGTTTGATTTATATTAGATTCATAAATTTGCACAAGTAACCAACTACATCCGGTTGACTACTTGTCTTTAGTTTATTTATTAGATTAGAACACATTGCTTAAAGATTAGAAAAGAACAAAGTATTTCCTTTGATAGATTATCTTTCCTTTATTTCTTTGATCCAAAATATTGTGAAAACCCCAAAATAATAGATTAGATCTCTTTTAATAATTAGTTGGCTTATTAAAAGTCATTTTATTTCACTTTGTATGACCATCAATGGTCCAAAATAGGAAAAGACATACAATTGTGAGCCATTGGTCCCACAACCCAATGGGCTAGAATTGATAATTGACATTGATACCAGGGTTCATTTTAAGAGACCTCTTAGAAATCGGAGGTGGAAAATACTTGACGAATATCCTTGGAACTGTTTTCGCCGGAAGGTGAATTTTATGAGGGTCTGATAGTAAAAATTTTGCCTGATTTTTAAGTGGTGTGATAGAAATATGCAGACGTGTGATAAGAGATTTGTTGACGTGCGTCAACAAGGTTGTTGAAACGCGTCAGCAAGTTTTGTTGATGCATGTTGTAACATCCCAAAATTTCTTGTAAGTTAAATTAATTACGATTAAGTCTAAACAAGATTAGACGAGATCATCATTGGGTGTAAAATTCATTTGGTTCGTCGTATCCTGACCCACAATTGAACTATTGCAGGGCATGGCACTATGGAACGAATAACCCTGCACCCACCTTGATGATTCTTCCTAAAACATGATTAGGCCTTAATCATAGGTAAAACGGTTGATAAATGATAGTGAATCTTTTAGTTATTTGTATTCGAGTTACTTTATTTTAATTACTTTGGTCGTCTTTTGTTTTGTTTGACTTTTGCATTACTGCGATGGTAATTGTCTCCTTTTTATTTGACAATGTCATAACAAGCCACCTTTATGAGAATATTTGAATTATTATTCATAGAATTGGTGATTTTTGTATTGGAATGTTTTATATAAACCTGGAAATTCAACTAATTTTTATGGTAATATATTGTTGGAAATATGTGGACTTGTATTATGAAGGTTAATTTTAACTTAACCATTAAGCTGGGTAACAACTAAAGTAAAAAAAATGTATGAAATATTAATTAGTGTATATATATATATATATATTAGAGGGATTTGACATGTAAGCCAAATTTTTTATTTAGTTATTGAAATTTATGGGTTTCATAAAGTGAAACACCTTCACATGGCACAAGTGTGCGCCATGCACTAAAACACGTACCAACATTGGGAAGCCTAAAAATTCTTCAATATGCCACCCAAATATAGTTCTGTCATTATATTTTTTTGTTATTTTTCCTTCATCTATTTTCATTCTCCCCTTCTGGAATACCTACGTGAGTTTTGGAGGAAAGAAGGATTCATCTTGTTAGAGCGGGAAGAGTAGAAGGTTGCCGATTCTGGGTTTACTTCAGGCATGAATATCTTCTCCTTTCTCTGTTGCATTATTTGTAAAAAAAAAGAGGAAATACACATTCTGTTTTTAATGGCAATCAAGGAAATTGTGGACAACTATTGATTTAATTGTTTGGAGATGAAGTATGATAAGGAAATCGATGGATTCTCTATTCTTTTTAGGTTTCTTTATGTGGTTTTAAGCTAACACAAAAAATACGCAGATGGGATTTTGGGTTTTGATCAGCTAAAATAAAGTAAAAGAAAGGTTAAAAATTCCTTCTCTGCATTATAATAAATTATACCCAAAAGGAAAAGAGTTGGTTTTTTCCTATACAGGAAGAAGGAAAATGTTTTGTGAATTTGTGTGTTTAAAAATGATTTGTTCTTGTGGGTTTTCATTTTGTTAAACTGAAATTTGGTTGTGTGTTTTTTGTAAAAAAATTGATTTGGGTATACAAATTGATTTGCATTTGTTCTTGAGTTTATACGTAACCTATACAGTAGATAACTTTGGCCAAAGAAATGCATTGATGGTTGTGCATTGTCTGATCACCTAGTCCTCCAATTAAATAAAAAAAATTATCTGTAACTTGATCATGGGAAGTTGAAATACTAAACATGAGGTAGACAATGGTCGGATACTAGAATATGAAGTCAGGAAACTAGCTTCGTGGTAGACCCAAGGACTTTCACATAGTTCCCATGACATTTAAAAGGTTGAGCCGAAATGCTAGTAAGTATTCTCACTCGAAGTAGTGACGAAGGGAGATCGTGGAGATCTGGATACACCCTTCTCAGTTGCACATGGCTTACATGGATGTTATCAGATAGATCAAAAGTGAAAAATTTATTAATGAATTTGATTAAATAAATCTGTTCGATTACAGCCGTGTAATTTGTTATTATGTTTATGTGTTAAAAAAAATCCTCATTTTTCAGCTCTTGTAATTTTGAGCATTACACACGTCAACAAGGTTTGATGATGTGCGATAGCAAATCTTCAACAAACTCTCCTTATCTCGCGTTAACAAACTCTTTTTCATGCATCTGTAGCCTCTACCCTCCTATCGTGCGTCTGTAGCCTCCGCCCTCCTATCGCGCATTTACTGTACTTTATAATACATATGCCCCTCGGTGGTATAAGTGAGCTAGTGGTGTTTTACCTGGCGAATAATCTAGGATTATGTATGGGATAGTTTCAAGGGTAGGCGAAGACGACCCCTAAAAAATATTAAATTGTAATTTTTAGGTAAACAGGTCACTGACCCGCGCCAGAAAATTCACCATTTCAAACTTTTCAAAAATAGAATATTCACCACTAAAATTATCCTTGATTGATACTAGCTTACGTTTGATAGTCTTACACATGCCTGTAACTTTTGTTAAGAATATAAAACAACTCAATACACTAAACATAGTTGCTAATCAAGCGTACAATTATTGGACTTCTCCTGGCAACAGGCTTTTATTATACGCATGACCATCTAAGGGCCACAACCCCCACGAGTCTTTAATTGTGATCCTCAAGTCCCACAACCCAACCGACATGCCAGTTAGTTAGACATTGACACTAGTTAGTGTACATTAGTATTTAGATCTTCACCACTTCTATCAGATATTATCGCACAACTTTCCTTACTAAACATAGTAGCTGATCAGGCTAAGACATTTTGGACCAGACCGGAAAATCACCTGTAAATACCTATGGCTTCATCGTGCCTCTCGTTCTTACTTCCATGACCTTGTCTAGAAATCTATACGAGACACCCATAGGTCATTTTCTGCTTGTTCAACAACCAGGGAACAAAATCTTGACTGAGCTTGACATTGATTGGAGTCTACTAGCGGCTATTATCTCAGATCGAACCATCACACCACTTCATGTTAGGAGAGAATTCTTCGCTTTAGACTCGTAGATCCTGACATTGCGTGTTGAAGATATAAGATTTCCCAATTAGCTTTAATCCACGTCAGTACACTCACATTCACAATCATTCTACACTGGCCGTCTCAACACAACCTTGGGAGGTCAGGTGTGAAGAATGTCACGTGTTGATTTTCTATCATATAGAAACTGCTACAATCTCAAGCACTTGGACAAGAGCAGGGTAACAATACAAGTGAATAAGGTTAGGGGAAATAAGGTGTTCATTGAAATACAACCCCCGCAAACCACATAGATGGCCTACTAAGATCTGCCACCGCCATCAACAATGGTATTAGGTTTAGGGTTCCAAAATGCTCCTGGAGAGCAATCCATGTCAAATTTTGTGATGTTATTTTATTATTTAGCCGAATCTATGCTATTTAAGGAAATATGTAGCTTTTGTATCAGATTTTATCTGCAACTTTATTAGACAAAAGAAAATTAATAAAACAACTTTCTTCCTTTTCGTAGCTTTTATCTATTCTTAGGAAAAGAATTTTAATAATAAAAGTCTCTGTTTAGAGGTTTTTGTAGAGTTGTTTGGTTTATTTTCAGGGAGAATGCCCTCTATATATTAAAGGAAATTGTAATTATTGAACACACAGATTATATTGTGGTGAAGCTTCGAAAGGGGAGAAGATGTAATATTTATACACATAAGTGTTGGTTTGAGTTTGGAATATTTTATTTTATCTGTAATAATTTTAATTTTATTTTTGTTTTTGCTATTTTTTATCCGCTAATTCTAGATCAAGGACACAGATTAGATGTTTAGTTCAAACATGAATTTGAAATGAACTCAAGACATGTAATTAGATATAGATTGTTTTCTTTTTTCATAATTGGGTGTGGGATGTGGATTTTGTTTAAAATATAATATGTGATTATGATTTGGGTAATAATTTCATTTGATATTTTTTTGGGGATTGTTTGTAATTTGTTCATACAATTTTCTTTTATCATATTAACCTATATATTCATCTGTGATTTTTTTTGTGGGTTGTTAAAGCTATGAACATTTGATATTTTGGGTGTGGGTTGTTAAAGATATTTCTATTTGATATTTTGGGCATGGGTTTCCAAAGTCATGTCCATTCAGGGGCGTGTCTTACTCTATGTAACCTAGGTAGTTTCTTAGGGCACATAAAAGGGAGGGCGCCACATTTTCAAAAAAAAAATCCAGTTTGGCTAGGTAGTCTTGAGTTGGCTAAGGTTTGTTTAAAATTTTTACAAAAAAAATTGATATTAAACGCCCAGTCCGAAATCCCCACTACAGTTTCAAATTCGTGATTACTGATTTGTGAATCTCAATCACTCAGCTGATAGTGTTGTTTACAAATTACAGACAAATATTTGACTGTGAGAGTACATTTTCAAATTTAGTTTTTGTTCTCTGAATCTCCTACGGCTGCAGCCTGCACTGTGCAGCTGCATCTAAAGTCTACACTATTGATATTCGTGGGCACTGACACAACATAATTGGAGTATATGAATTAGAATATCAGGGACAGGTGTCAAGCCGCCAGGCATGCTCTGAAGGTCTACCAAATTGTCAAATTGCCAATCATTCCTCTTCGCCGAAACATCAACGAACTTGTTCTCACCACAAGAAAGAGAGGATTTCTGGTAAGCTCTTTCGTCTTGGGGCCTTGGGGGATTCAAATCTCGATCACGACACATTCTGATGCCCACATTTCACATTCCGTCTAAATACTTTCACCGCACATCTGTACAATGTGAGTTCATATTCTAAGAATCTAAAGCATAATGATCTATTCCAAGCCAAACGACTTGTATATCTGAATTTCCACAATCATCTTATCATTGAAATCTTCACATATAGGTGGGTCATTGGTCCCGGGTGGGAGGGGGGTGCATGCTCCGAGTACTACGTAGGGCGCTCAGAAACCTTAATTCAACGCTGTGTCCATTTGAGATATTGGGTGCACATTGCTTAGATTTTATTTAATTTTCTATTGTAGATGCAAAATTGTGGTAATTTTTTATTTTTTGAATATATTTATTTGCATTTTGATTTTGAATGTTTTGAATTTTATGTGTTTTTGATAGCTTTAATTAATGAAATTTTATTTTTGGGTGGTTTTTATCAACACTAAAATCAATTCAAACAATAATACATTTCATGATAGGCATCTCTAATACAAGTACATGGATGCTCAAGACATTATGGAGAGCCATTTACTTTTTATCATGATTGCCAAGTGTCATTTTTAATAGATGTCCTTAAATAACTAATAAATAATTATTCTTTATTTCTTAACAATCCCCTTAACTTTAAATAGATGGCCACAATTTCATAAGAATCAAGATCAAGCATGATTTTAGAATGAAATTAGGATCTGAGGCATTGTTTTACTATTTTATTATTATTCTAAACTTCCTGACTTGTTACCTGTGCATTGAATATCATATTTCTTAAATTATTTATCAAAGAGAGGGAACCAAAGATTTTTTCCCCACCTTTAAATTAATAGAGGGATATGATGTTCTACTTAGGAAAGAGAGGAAATTTTAACCCTTCTATTTTGCACTAGATTTTCAATACTCTTTGTTAATGTACAATGAAATATCATTTTCTTTGACTTTTTTCACATACTCATTATGGAAGATAATAAATGAAATGGTTAAAACATAGATTTATCATCTAAGAAGGGTGCTGAGAGATCAATTCAACCTCCCACCAAATTCACAACATGTATTAATTTAAATTGAAAGAAAATGTAGAAAAAAATAGCTTTTTAGACCTTACACCATTTATTACAACTATATATTTGAGAAAATCATAAGATAATGTAATAAAAGAAATCATATATGTAATCTGATAAATAATTTAATGGAAATTAACATTATTTGATGTATAAATAAGATTCAAATCATATAAGTGTGTCCCACTTTGTGGCCAAAAGTATTTAAAAATCTGACTAGTAAATAAAAAAATAAAAAATACTTAAAAAAATTTAAACAATCAACTAAATTCTGAATTCCTTGGGCTTTGGTATATTTAAGCTCTTCAAAATACATGTATGTTCATTTTGTATGTGTTTGGTGATGTTTTAGTTTTGGGGAAAAAATATTAATGGTAAAAGGAGTTTTTACTAGCGTCATTCCCAAAACACAAGAGGCCCAAGCCCAGATATAACAATGAAACTCAAAAAAACACAAAAAAAATAACGACGAAGGAAGAATACCATGAAAAAAATAAAACATACTGCAAATAAACCATAACATAACAAAAGAAAAATAGAATCAAAGGAACACAAGATCAAGATACCCTTTGTAGCTATTCCTAGTGATTCTATTAGAGATCGGAACAGAGTGTTTGTATTTTTCTCTATTTAGAACGCACAATGTTCCAACCATCGTCAACTTCATCCTCAAAACCTCCCCTAAATGTTGATTTCATATACTCTCTATAGCAAACTCCCTCCCAGAAGTCCAAGATTTTGAGGATCGGGGGCCGAGAAAAATTTAGAACTTCTAACTCGTCCTTCGGTAGGCATTAAACTTACCACTTGTAACGCATTTCCTCGAGCAATTCGGAAAAATCCGTGTTCCTAACAACCGAGGATCCATCTGTGCTGATTCCGCTACCTCCACATTCATCTGCCTTGAGGGAACCAATCAAAATCCAAAATCTTCTTGATCCTTAGTCAAAAACCCGTTCGCATCCAAATCTATCTCTATAGATTCATATTAAACATCTTCCACGACCTCCTCATTTTCAATGTCTTTAGAATGATCCTCTGAATCATCGTGGGCATTTGGCATTATTATGCGCGTTGATAGGGTCAATATGTCCTCTTCTGGAATCCGCGTAGGCTAGTGAAGGAATAGCTACGTCCTCAATAGTTGTCTTCCTAGAACAGGTCTCCGTGATGACCGTATGCCTATGCCTAGGAGGAGACACCAAATTCATATCTTTGCTTGATAAATCAAGGTACCCCATTATCGAGTCTTCTAGCCCTTACTCATATTTGCTATTCTTGACCTTCCATTTTGGGAAGGAGGATTTGCATGCAGCCTTGCCATGCTCAGCCATAAATTTGTTTTGATCAAAATATTGGGCATGCCTCAAAGATGATATTTTTGTATCTGTTTCTTGTGGAGGTGATAAGGCGAATAGATTAAGGGAGGGGTTTCTCTTGACTCACTCTCACGCAAAATCTGGCACACAACATTCTGGTTCTAGCTAGAGTAGTAGGGTCAAAAGCAAGGAGGTGACCACAAGATTTAACTATACCCATAAGGACCTCTGGATCTTAAAAACCTATGGGGAGGAAATGAAGACACACCCAGACAGGCCAGCAAGGGACAAGAGAATCCATAGAGACTCCTGGCTTCGAACTGCAGAGGTTAATGATTATTTTTCCAAACAACCAGACCCCCCTATAATATATCTAAAAGATCGGATTTTAAACTGAAAATGATTAGTTCCTGACATTTTGTTGAATGTAAAAAAAGGTTAAAAAGTGAGACACAATTATATGCTTTAACCTACATTAACTACACAATTTCTCGTACAAACCATTACAACTCTATATTATTGGTCTTCTCTAAAATGGTCAATTTGAATATTAGAGCTATTTTTGATCTTTGCTGTAAAGATAGAATGTAATAGTCTAATTTCTTTGTTAATATTTACATTTCATTGTTGCTTGTATATGTTTTCTCTCATTTTTCTCGTCTCATATCCTCACCGATGTTCATTAACTTTAATTTGGACAATTGAGTAGTCGAAAAATATTATTTAATTCACTAGTTAAGACCGGCTATTTAGTACAATACAAATGTTGTATACACAAAAAAGTTTGTTTCGTGACCTGAATTGATAGAATAAGTGATAATACAAATGCTGACAAGGGACTGACCATATTTGGAGCACACTGGTAAGATAAAGAAGTAAAACACTGCATTAAATTGGGGGTACATCTCAAATTTTACTATAGCATGATGTGAGAACTATTACAGCAGTATATTTTTGGTCTGTAATGCCCTCTCCATTTGATTCCTTACCTATGCCAAACGGTGATGGTTTTAAAATAAATAAATAAATAAAACTCAACGTTGGAAAATGTACCTAGGATGCGTGCAAATGGGAGGGGGGACATTTTCAATGTTTAAATTATCTTCAAGCCAATTTTGGTAGGGCGTACGTCAGGTTATTTGAACTCTACCCTTGTACGCATCCTCCCAGCCTGACTCATAACATTAGTTTGTAGATCATGCATTGGATACGTCCTGTACAAGGCGTGTGGATTGTTTGACAAATGATAAAAATTGTGCTCTCGTGGACATCCATGATTATTGGATTTGTACAAACTGGGTTCGTTGAAAAGGCCATGAAATTTTTATAAAAAAATGCGACTAACAGGTCTACATTAACACTTTGTTCACGGAATGCTATGACTGCATGGTGAATAGAAAATGGGTTTGTGGAAACGCATTGAAGAATTTAGTCCAATGTTATTTGCAATAATAAAGATATAGTTTATATTACTTTCTAGCGCCTTCAATGTATGAACTAAGATGGGATCTGAAGAAAATGTTGTGGACGCCATCTAAGAGTGGTTTTGAGAGGGGATTTGTTAGCAGTTGTTGTTGCAGTTATCTATTATAATTTTATACAATACGTTTAGTGGTAGCAATTAAAATTTGTAAGATGGCCTTTTACTATATTCCCCTCCATAAAAAGGGATCTCCACCTGAAAACAAAAAGAAAAGAAATGAAAGCTTGAAGCATCTATGGGGGAAGTTTATATGAGGCATCTATGGGGGAGATTTATATGCTTGGACGATATTATCTGTACCAAGTTCCCTTGAGGGAACTCTATACGTTATCATCAGTGTACCAGTAAAACCTATGGTGGCAGTATAGAGACGTTTTGATGTTAAGATGTTATTTCTTTGTGTTTAGAGTATGTCAGGATATGTAGTCATTATTATTCACAAATATTCTTACTTGGAGTCAGATTGCTTCAACTAGCAACACCATTAATCTCTATAAGGACGCTATTGTTTTTTTCTTGGAACGATGAGATTTATTTGGTTCTCTCACAAAATGCTCCAGCCTTGCACAAATATCCTGGGTCAAAAGAAACATAGATAAGCCACATGAATTGTTCAATTGAATGTAAATAAATGCATTTCATGGAATTCTGTGATTACAAGTTATGCAAAAACTGGTTTTGTTGAAAAGGATTTATAAACATTCTAGAAAATGCAATAGGAGTGCCATGTATGAATACGGGCTGAGTTAGATAAAATAAATGATGTAACTTACGGTTAATCTGTTTTAAATCTATGCAAAAAGTTGGCATAGTTTGTAGTTTCAAGGCATACACAAAATGAAGTGTCGTAGAGGCCTTTAAAACCCTCCCAAGTAAATACAAATACCGCATAAACATCAAATTTGCAGTAGTGCTCGCTACGTCAGCTTATCATGTATGGTTCTCTCTATTCTAAAATCTCTTCATATTTATAGTTTTTTTTTTTTTTTGTTAGAAAATTAAAATAAAGTAAGAGTATAGATTTTGCATAAAATTTAGAAATATGTTGCTGTTCAAAAATGTTGAATCTCTCTTTTCATATCGCTTAGTAAAACTTACTATAACAATACATAAAAAAGATGATGGATTAGGATAAGGAAAATCTCCCAAACGACAAAATTGAACTTGATACTTCATGATAATTGTCGATTGTACTCTTGCAAAAATTATTAAAACCAAATCCAATGGTGGGAAATTATGCCCTGAATATGGTAATTGGTAATGTAGTATGCCACATTAATCCCTAGAAGTATTGTAGATAGTCATTTGAAAAAAAATCGTCACTTTTCTGGGAGTATATTGCTTAATATCACACCATTGGACAATTGCCATGAGTTAAGAATTCCATTTGGTTTTGGCACATGATTTTAGAACCGCATCGAGAAACAACGTTTCGTCACTTCATACCTCTAGTATTTTTTGAGGACAATTGTAGTAAAAATTTAGTTTGTATAAAATAACCTTGTAAGCTTCTATTGTAAGGGGTTTTTGTAGGCCTCTGATCTTTTGGCGAAAAGCTGCGATGGCACAATCACGACAAGTAGCTTGAGCCAAGTGGTCATCATTTGAACCTTAGTTGCTAGATTTAAGTTACGTCAACTTCTTAGGCCTCAATATAGATAGGAAAATAAAGGAAATGTTACTCTTGGTGATTTTGAATTCCAAAAAATGGTTTTCAAACCTAGTTTCTCGGCTATTTGGGCTAAATTAGACATTAATTTAAACTTGCTATAATATTAGAAAACTATCATTGAACCTTCCCGTAGCCGAATAACTATTGGAAAGTATACCAACACTATTATATTGTTTTTTATTAGAGGTAAGATATGGTTAAGGGGACCCTACCCCATACAAAAGTGGAGACAAAGATATATCAATGAGAATTAACGGAGACAACCTATACCAGTTACAAAGTGAAACAAAAAAAAATAGCACAACCAAAACCAACAGCCCATCAAAATAACAACACAAAAAGAAAAAAAAATCATCCCTTAGACCCCTTCCCATTGGAACGTAAATGCATCTTAAGGGTGGGATTATTCCTATTCAAAACCTTCCAATTCTTTTATGTATTTGGATTTTCATTTGAATTATTGTTGATTGGAATCATAGCTTCTATATGCTCCTTGGATCCAGATGAAGCAAGAGGAAGGAGATCCATTCCTTTTTCTGAAACCACCACATCCGCCGAACTCATAATGACTTGTTGCATTTGGTCCTTCCATATAGGAGAAAACACTTACACATTCTTAGGATCAACATCAGCATCTTTCTTAGACTCATTATCTAAGTCACTATCTGATGGTTCATTTACAACCAAGTGGCTGGGATTAGAATTCTTCCACTAAGAACTTCTTTTTTTAACATTTTTTCTCCCCATATGATAGTTAAAATATAAATTACCAACATAAAATCAGGTTTGACCCTTGAAGGGAAACCCTTCATAGTCCATATTTTGTGTCCAAATTCTATCCTTGACTTTGAGTTCAATAGTGGCTTAAAATTATACCATATTATCCATATCAACAAATATTCCAGCATCTGTAGTGCACTCATAATATTCAATCTTGGGATCAATAGCCAAGAAATTTCCTAAAGTGTTACCTATAGAGGTTAAACACCTCCCCATCCAAAATTGGAGGGGAAATAAGGTAGACGAATCCACATTGGTTTAACTTGGAAAGTATCATTCATTGGGTTAAATAAAGGGAACCATGGTTTCATAACTTAAAAACCGATTGGAGTTCCCTTCCATGATGGGACTCCAATGGCTTGACATCAAATCATGAAGCGTGGGCAAGCTCGGATAAAAATTGTTAAATATGAAAATCAAGGCATTTTTCATGAAATAGGCTTCATTTTACACAACCTCTGCTGCAAAACTAACAGAGGGAGTGGACTTAGCACAAACCATAGGTTTACAACTAGGTTTCTAGACAACATCCAAAAATCTCTTCTTGGAGATAGATTTAGTACAGGGAACAATAGCGTATTCAATCCATTCAATTTTCTAGTCATCTCGCCATTGCCTTGAGAATTATTTGACTTCACAAGTCCAGATCTATAGACCATGGTAACCATAGGTTGAAATATTGGCCCAGAACCTACCGTCCCTAGCGCAAAGCCACTATTAGGAGCTTGGGAGTTATAGCCATGGATAATTGAAATGCATGTAGGGGAAGAAACTATTGCTATCATAGAGTTTCTAATAGGAGCTTGGGTAAGAAAGCCATGAGCAGATGCAAGGGAAATAGGGTCGTGAACAGGGGTTGAATTGCCAAATCCGAGAACCGAACCCAAAGTCAAGGATCAAGATACTTTATCATGTAAATGACCTATAGGAGACCCTCCATGAACCTTAGTTGCATCCAAACTATTGACTCCGTTAACAATGCATTTAGGGTTAGCGTTGTCGATGGGAGATCATTTCACCATACTTATTCCATAATAATTAAATATATGTAAATTTACCAACACTATTATATCACCCTATAGACTCCTTTATGTTTCTTGTTTGGTCAAAATTTCTTATGGGTAATATGATGTTTCTCTTCCTCTTCCCCTTTTTCTCTCTCTAGTTTGTAACGAAAAGAAATTGCTTCTGTAATTTTTACTGTCTTATGTTTTTTAAGAGTGTTTGAATTTATTTGTAAATGGAAAATCATATATAAAAGGATGGTGGACATATAAGTTGAATGTTTATTACAATAAACTTGTAACAAAAATGGAATTATAATAGTATTATATTTTAGCAATAGTACTTGTTGTATTATTAAATAAAGATCTCCTTTCATTGCGTATATGTGTTAAATAAAGTGACGGTGAAAAATTACTTGTAACCTTACAATTTAATTGTATTATAGAATAACATATTAGTTAACTATGTCAAATCTTCATAATTTTTTGTATTGTTATGGTAGTGAGCTAAAACTTTAAAAGTATCTTTGTCATAATAATGTAAAGAAATAGGTTAGTCATTGATGGTATGAATTCTGATGGTTCCTTGAAAGAATTTTACACCCTTTCCCTCCATGAATAAGAAACCATGTGTTGTGAACATAACATACTTAGTGCTCTTATCATATTGCATAGAATTTTTAATAGTAATTTCTAGATAGTAAGGCTAATAATTAAATGATAGATATTACAATCACATTCGATATGTAGTTTTCATGGTTGTCTTATAATACACTTAAATCATGTTTCCTTGATAAAATAGCTATGGTCAACCCTTCCTCTTCCCAAGGTAAAATATGTTGCCTCTAGGTCATTTGGACATCTTGGTTGTACACCTCCTATTGGTGCTCAGATTTATTTCACCCCGTTTGACATTATTTTCGTCTGATCTGTGTGTTCTGAAACATTTTGTCTCTTGCTATGGGTGTTCCGAAAGTTTCATGCCTTGAATTTTTTTTAGAATCCATTATCATGTCCCCCCTTGAAAATTCTCTGAGCTTGCCCTATTTTTTCCCTAATTTCTTTGAAATCCATGGGCTTTGCCATTTTTCCTATTTTTCCCCAACCATGGAAGCTCGAGAATGGTTAATCTATATTTTTATGCCTTTGAAAATCCAAAATCCATGGTCAAAGGGATGCTCGGAACCATGATTCACTTATTTTTGTTTTAAAAAAAAAATCATCCTTAGCAAAAAATCGGGTTATGGGTGTAAATGGTGATTTTCTATATTTTGACGGTCTGACGGGTGTCTTTTTCTTATCAAATTTATTCCTCAGCATTCGGTGGTCATGTGGCTTCATGTGGTTGGTTAGGGGACAGTGGGAAAATGCTTTAACTTATCACTTTTTGCTTTTTGGCAAAACAGGAAAATTTGGTCTCATGGCTCCGCTCATTTCTGATTGGTTCTTTTGGTGCTTATGTGGCTTCTTCTAATTGGATGGGGCATGGCAGGTTTTTTTTAACTTGTTCATTTTGGCTACTTCAGAAAAAGGTTTAAACTCGCCTTGCAGCCCCGTGAGGCTCTAATTAAAGAAATTTTTAAGTGGCAGAATAAAATTCTTACTCTGACCCCGTAGGAGGACACGTGGGAAAGCTAATGGTGAAGATGCGGGCCTTTGAAGGTAATTTGAATGTTTTTCCCTTTTGGAAAAATGGAATAAAATTCTAAAATGGAAGCACGCCCCCACCAAATCATTTTGAAACCTTAAGGTTTTTGAATTTGTGCCATAATGACACGTGGCAAGCTCGGGCTCATTCAAGGTCTCAACCTTTGCGGATCATCTCAAGATGCGCCATTGTGACACATGACAGTTTGAAAATTCAAAGGGGTAGGGAAGCAGACCATTGGAGGAAAATTGGATTTTTTGCCTCTTTTCATCAAAAGGATTAAAATCTCAAAATGGCTTGCCAACCCGATAAGAAGGAGGTCAAGGTTGGCTTTGAAAATGTTAAGAGGTGAGAGGCAGGCCATCGGGGGCAACTTGGATTTTTTCCCCTTGATGTTTAGATGACTAAAATCATCAAAATGACCCGCGGGCCCGATAGAGAAAAGTCAAAACTTGCTCCAGTCAACGGCAGAGGTGCGAACATCTAAGGAAAATTTGGAAAATTTTCCTTTTGTGGAGAAGGGAGTTAAAAGTAAAAAGGGGGAGCATGGTTCCACTAGGACCCACATTAGAGACTAGAAGCGGAGGGGCGGAGCTGTGGAGGAAATTTGGAAAAATTTTCCATTTTCAAAAAGAGGTGAAATGGCATAATTTGGCTATGGTTCCTTTGGGACCCACCTTAGGACATGTGTCAGGATCATTTCTCAAAGGTGGAGGCATGGAGAAAAATGTGAAAATTTTACATTTTTTCAAAAGTTGTAAAAGGAAAAAGGGAACTCACAGGCCCACTCTAAAATTAAATCTCCCACGTGGACGGTCCAAATTCACAGTAGGAATCAACGAAAGTTGTGCATCTGTATCTTATTCTTCCACCATTTTCACTCCAGAGCTCTTAGAAGTGTGAATCTTCATGATCTCTCGATATTTATTGCACACCAAATAGGGAAGGGGAGTTATTTGATATCTAAGTTTGGTGAGGAAGATCTGGGGACGTGTTTTGCCATTAAGATGAGATCTGACCTCTGGGATCAATCTGATCTTCCATTTTTCCTTCCCAGACACATCAAGAGACATATTTGACAGATTATAGGCAGAAGTGGTTGGCGAGTAGAGCGGAAAGTTATCTACCAGAATAAGGAGATGAATGTGAGAGATATTCGAAGAGATTTTCCCCCTAAGCACCTGATGAATTTTTGTAGATCTGATTCTAGAAATCGTGATCATGATCATGGCGAGCATTGGTAGCACTCAATGTCAGGATTTTTTGGGGGAAAAGGGGCTCTGTTGTAAATGTTATAAATGGAATTTTTTTTTGTGTAAATGGTTGGAGTGTTAGAGGTTGAAGAAAATTCCCAAGAGGAAAATTTAACAAAGCCTATCTTTTAAGAAGCCGTCTGAGAAGCCTGTATATCTCTTTTGTATTAAGTTTGATTGTGTCAAGGTGGTTGTAAGTGTATAGCCATTGAAAAGCTCTGAGATTGTTCTAGAAACTTTCCCCTGTTGATAAATTTAATCTAACTCGAATTATTCTGTGTTGATCTTGAGAAAAATGTGTTTGTTTCATTTATGAATGTTTGCAAATAGTTTTTTTTGTTCTTATTGCAATATTGTATTAAAATCTATCTTAATCACACAGGTCTCAATCCTTGTGATAGTTTAGTGGCATCTACAATATCATTTCTCAGAAGATCTTTCATTTGGGAGTGAAATAAATGATTTAAAATCTCTTTTCTTTCATTTGTTGACATAGATTGTTTGTAAGCCTCTGGGTGTACCTCAGGCATGATTGATATTAGATTTTGATTTTTTATTGGGTCTTCTAACTTGAGCCTTTATGTTAAAATCCCATAGATTGTGTGAAAAAGTGCTAATCTGGGCCTTCATTGAAGTACATGTTATGGTTAAAGGAACATTTTAACTATTCTGAAGGATTTTGTTATCTAGACTTTCCATTTTGTAAGAGTTGTCAGAGATTTGGAAAATCAAGTTTATTCTTCCTCACCTCCCACCAAAACTTATTTAAAAACAACTAATCCTACCCATACTACCCCTGTTTTTCATGTGTGTATACAAATGCATAAATTTTATTACCAAAACATAAAGAAACAATCACGATTCCTAATGTCTTTAGTATCTTAAACCTTACCTAGAGAATATCTCCACTATCTAGAGTGACAACTCGTGAGGGTTAGATTTTGTTGCATTGAACATATTTTCTTTAGGGTCTCCTTAACAACTTCATTAGGAGGGACATATCCATCTCCTCCATAAACAATAGGCTATAAAAGGGTTCTCTTACCTTAGTTGACGACACAACCTAAAATAGTGAGGATAGATCAAATTCTTTTGAGGGTGCTATCCATTTCTCCACATTTGAGTGACAGAGGGCTAGTTAGATCCCATCCCCGGCTACAAAATGACTCACCATGATCTTTCTGTCTCTAAGCTTCCTGCCAAAACTTCTGATGTTGCTCAGACTTTGAGGGATAATCAATTTGGATACCAACACCTCCTCTGTCTATCCTTTGAACTTTGATGTAATAATTGATTTTCTTTTCCACTAAGGCCTTGAACTGCTGAAATATATCAAACACAACTGATTTTTGTATCAAAAATTAAATCTATGTTTTCCTTCTATAGCCATCGATGAATGTCATAAATATGAACAACCTCTAATATAAGTTGTTTGCATAGATCCACATAAATATAAGTGAACAATTTCTAGTGGTGCACTTGCTCTTGATGTTTTGCTAACTAGGAAAGATTCTCTGTGTTGTTTCCCCAAAGTACAACCTTCATAAAATATTTTAGGTTTATGAATCAAAGGCAAACAATTTACCATATTTTTCCTATGAAGAAAATTCAAAACTCAAAAATTTAAATGTCAAAACCTGAGATTCCAAAGCCATGATTCATATATCTCAATCTATTGGAAAGATGTTTGGGTTCCTTGAGCACCTAATTGAATTGTATTAGCGCAAGACTCATTTTCATTAGCATCAGACATGGTGCAAGACTATAATGTATTAGCACATTATTCACTTGTATTATCACGATACTAAAAACATGAATCATTTTAATTATCGTCGAAATCATTTGCATTATCATAACACATATCACAGTACACATTTTCATAGGCACAAGGTTAGTTTGAATTAGCACATAATTTAAATGGATTAGTGCATGACTTGCTTGTCTTAGCATAGGAAATGGATGCAAATTGAGCGGTTGATTCGGCTGTAAATAGATCTATTTTTTTCCCTGGTTGAGGTGTTAAGGGAAACATTATTATTATTCTCATCTTCACTTTTTCAATAGATTTAGTGTTGAGGGATTTTTCAAATATGACGCATTCATTATATTCAATATAAAATGTGTATACTTTCTGCACCAATTGTCCCATACTCCTAAGATTGTGCTTCAAACGAAAAACATAAAAAAAATCTTGCACAATATTCCCCCCCCTTATTATAATGTTGATTTTTCATTTTCCTTTTATAGGAATTGTATTATTATTCCCAAAAGTAACATCACTCTTCACCAACTCATCCAAAATTGAAAAAATATTTAGGTTAAACGACATGTGATTACTGCAACTAGAATCCAAATACCATACATCACATGTCCTCTCTTATGGTAGATTACATTTAATAGGAGATAAAGAAGGTATTTCTTCAGCAATCCTTGTACATGAAATAAACATTGATCTTGAAGTATAACTTCCAACAAGATTTTTATTCTTTGTATTCTTATCGTGTACTACTTTTTGCTATAATCATAAGCATAGTTCCTATACTTCTTGCAATACTCACATTGCACACATGAGAATTATCCTTTCTCTGAAAATAAAACTGAAAATTATTGTGTTCCTGAGTATGAGCTCTTCCACTTGAGTTTGATGAGCCATTGTTGCATCCTCTAGAATAACTCCATGTGCCTCTAGGGTTGAACCTTCTTGTTCCATGAATTCTTGATGTCTAAGATGAAAAATATTTATCATCAAATCCATGTGATCTATTCAACCTCTATTCATGATTTATCAGTGATACATGCCTCTCATCAATTAAAAAATGACTTAGATCCTTAGTTTCTTCAATACCAACAACTAAATAATCAAATTTTGTAGGCAATCTCCTAAGAAAATTTTCAATAATGCTTCTATCTTCAATAGTTTCTCTATGGGATGTAATTTTACTAAATAATCTGAATTCATGGGTAAAGAATGGTTGTAAGGAATCTAAATCTTTCATTGAAATATTTCTAGAAGAGGGATGAAATCCTCACAAGTTTATTGATATTTAATAAAATCACGTACAGGTGCAACCGAGAAACAATACACACAAATAGATTGTTACAACTATGAAACAATAAACACATACGATATGACAATAATCCAAATATAATGTTTTTAAAAACATAACCATATAACAACTAGTTACCTCAGTGAATTAATAATTACCTAAGGTAAAAATGTAAATACAATACATAATTACTATGTAAACTATGTTTACCTAACATTTCCCACCTTAATTTTGCATTGAATCAAGGGATGAGGAGAGGTATTATTCAACAACTCAAACTTATCACATGCAAGTGAATTTGTGAAGATATTTATTCATTGTTCAGTTAATGGAAAAAACTAGAGTTGTATGTTGTGTTTGAAGAAATGCTCGCATATGAAATGAGTATGTACCTTGATGTGCTTTGTTCTTTTGTAAAACATTGGATTGCAAAATATTTTGAGAACACCTTCATTGTCTACATACATGGTGGTAGGTTTATCATGTGGTATTCCAAGTCCTTCTAGTATGGGACGTAGACATATCACTTTGCAGAAAACTCCATCTGCAACATGATATTTGGCTTCTCTAGAAGAGCAAGAATTTTGTTTGTTTCTTGCTTCCCCATGATATCGGCCCAAATCCAAAAAAGAATATGAATCCAGAAGTGGATTTCATGTCATCAATGCTACATGCATGAACTGAATCCAAATATTCAATCAGAAGAATTGATTATTCTTCTTGTACTCTAGACCAAGATCCATTGTACCCTTGAGATATCTCAAGATCCACCTTTCTGCCTTCTAATGACAAACTATGGGTTCCTGTACGAAATTAGAAAGATAGCTCACTGCAAAGTTGATATCTGGTCTAGTGTATGTTAGGTAAATGAGACTCCCAATCAATTTTTGATAGAGAGTTACATCTACCACAGGAGATGGATCTAAATGAGATAACTGCAGTCTCATCTATATAGGTGTAAAAATATGTGTACAATCCACCATCTTAAATTTATTGATAATTTTCTTGGTATACTTCAACTAAGAAATAAACATGTGATTCTCTTTCTGTCATACTTTCAATCGAAGACAGTAGTGCATGATCCTGAGATCTTTCATGTCAAAAGATCAGTTAATATATTTCTTTGTCGCATCAATCATCTTCACTGAACTGCCAGCGATGACTAGATCATCGACATAGACAAAAAAAAGCACAATATCCCCCCTTTATTTTTAGGTAGATATTGGGATCATATGGATTTATAGAGAATCCATGCTAAATGATATTATCATTGATTTTGATGTCTTGAGCCCTAGGTTCATCTTTAAGGCCATACAGAGATTTCATGAGTTTGCATACCGTTGTCTCTTCTCCTCGTACAACATAACCCTCAAGTTGAGCCATGTAGACTTCTTCTTGTACATATTTTTTCAGAAAGGAGATTTTACCATCCATCTGATGGATGTTTCAACCAAATTGTGTAGCCAGATCAAATATCATCCTAATCATTTTGATCTTAGCTATGGGAGTAAATTTCTCCTCATAGTTTATGCCTTTCTTTCATGCATACCACTTTGATACCAATATTTCTTTATACATGTCTAAGCTCCCATATACTTTGCACTTTGTTTTTAATATCCATCTACAACCAATGGGTTTCTTCCCTGGTGGAAGATCGACAAGTTACCAAGTGTTGTTTTTTGTTACTGATTGATACTCAACATCCATGACATCTTTCCAAGATTTCAACTGTAGGGATTCTTAGCCAGTAGATGGCTCAATATATTCAACAACTCTACTCATCAAAGACAACTTTATTTCTTATCATATTTTTCTCCAAGTCCATGGTCCAGTGGTGGATGTATCCAGTGGAGCATCCAATTTTCCATCTTGTATCATGTTAATATACCACCTAGGTAAACGTTGTACTGCTCCTATGGGTTGTTGTATTGTCTGATCATCCCCATCATCGTTGTCATTATTAGAGATAAAATCAGCTTATTTTTACACAATAGGTCAAATATCTACATCAGATGAGTCTAGAGGAGGATTTTAACTTCCTTCTTCTCAAATAACTCAATATCTATGTGGTGTATACTTTCCTAGTCTTTGGATTCATCGATCTGTACCTAAGAGTTTCTTCATTGCAACCAATGAAGATGAGTTTTTGTGACTTCATATCCAACTTATTTCTATTCTTCTTGGGTATGAGCATGCTAGATTTACACCCAAATACTCTAAGGTGTGCAATAGATGGATTCTGCTTCAACCATGCTTCATGTTGCATCAGTCCATCAAGAGAAATTTTGGGTACTGTGTTCAATAAATAAATTGTTTTATTTCATGCTTCTTCCCAAAATGTCCTCGCTAGCTCATAATCATCGATCATACAACATACCATTTCCATGATAGTAAGGTTTCTTCTCTCAACAACACCATTCTGATGTGATGTGTCTAGAGGAGGCATTTATCGATGAATTCTGTGAGCTTTTAGGTAGGATTTGAGTGGAGAGATCTGATATGACGACCAATCTCATTCTCTACATCCAGTTTGACATTTTAAAAGTTCTTAAGAGCTTCACTTTTCTTATGAAGACAAAATATCCACACTTTTCTTGAGTAATCATCAACAAAAAATCCTTAATAACTAGGTTGCATTAGACCGCAAAGATGATTATGAACCAGATCAAGCTTACCATGAGCTCGATAAGTACTCATCTAGAATGAAGATCTCTATTGTTGACCTACTAGACAGTGAGGACACTTATTTGTATCCTTCATGAGAGATTGAAATCCTCTCACCATGTTTTATCCATGAAGTGTTTTGAGATACTTGAAACTATTGTGAAAAAGTCTCCGATGTTAGGTTGTGAAGCCTATTTTCATGTGAAAAAGTGTTGAAGACTGGACACTAAGAGTACTGTACACTTTCCACAGTTATCTCGCTGGGGTTCAGAACTGGGCCAAGCCCCGAGTGGGGGTCCGAGGGCGGTAACCGTCGAGATTTTTTTTTTGCCTTAAAATGTGCCTGATATACTGGGAAACATGCTTTCCTCATATGGGTGGGATTTTGACCCATAGGTTTATGGGATGGTTTTGTCCTATGGTTTTGATACCCATGGTTTTGTAAAACTGCTTAAGCAGTTTACTATTTATATGGTTTTGTGTATATGGTACAGATGATGTAACATGGCAGATGTGTTTTGAATTCGGGTGTGAATTTTGTAGAGTTTGTTAAGCATCGCTCCAATCAGATCTGGGTATTGTATTGAGAGACTGGTGGCTTGTAAAAAAATCCAAGCAAGTGATTCTTGGTGGACATAGCCCAAATTGGGTGAACCACGTTAAATATTGTCTCTTTGTGTTGTGTTATTTTATTCTGGACTTTTATTTGAGATTTGTAATATTTTCTGCATATTAATTTCTACTGTTGCAATTTTGTGAGGGATTATTCCACATATTTTATCACTTATTTCCTAACAACTGGTAATAGAGCCTGGTTTGGTTTGTTGAAGTGCTGAATCATAGGGACATTTTTATCTTGAGTAGGAGCTATGGCAGATGATGGAAGATCTAGATTGATAAATTCAACAGGTAGAATTTCAGTCTTTGGAAGATGCAAATGGAAGATTACCTTTATCAGAAGGATCTTTATATTATGTTGTCTAAGAAGGTAAACAAACCCTCAAGAATAACAGATGCTAAATGAGATTTGCTAGATAGGAAGGAACTTGGGACAATCTGGCTGTATCTTGCATCTTCGGTATTATTTAATGTTTCAAAGGAAAAGACTACAAAAGAATTGATGGATGCATTAGGGAAGTTGTTTGAAAAACCCTTTGCCTCTAAGAAGATATTTTTAATGAAAAATTTGTTTAATATGAAGATGTATGAGAATGATTTAGTAGCAGATCATTTCAATTATTTTAATACGATTGTAAATATGTTAGCTTTGATTATAATAGAATTTTATGAAGAAGTTAGGGCTTTATTAGTTCTATGCTCTTTACCTGAGAGTTGGAATAGCTTGGTAATGGTGGTAAGAAACTCAGTTCCAGTTAACTCAAAGTTTAAGTTTGAGGATGTTGTAGGGGTGATTCTAAGCGAGGAAATGTGAAGAAAAAGCACTGGTAAATCTTCTACTTCAGGGAATGTTTTGACAGTGGAAACAAGAGGGAGACAAAAGAATAGAGGAAGCCGTGGAAAATCAAAGGATTGGGAAAGGTCAAAATCCAGAAGCAAGATAGTATGCGGGCACTGTGGAAAGTCTGGGCATGTAAAGAAGGACTATTGGGAGCTTTGGGACAAGAAGAAACAACAGGAAGAAAACAAGGAGGCAAATGTGGCAACTGGTAATGTATGTCAGGATGCTTTGATTCTTTCTTTGCACAATATTACTAAATCTTAGGTTTTAGATTTGGGGGCTTCTTTCCATGCTACTCCACATATGCATTATTTTTTTGATTATGTTCAAGGAGATTTTGGGCATGTTTTTCTTGGTGATGATGAGCCTTGCTGCATAGTTGGAAAAGGTTATGTTCAGGTTAAGATCTAGAATTGGAATACTTGGCTATTGAAGGATGTTAAACATGTGCCTACATTAAGATAAAATTTGATATCGGCAGGGGTAGTTGGGAAGTGATGGTTGTACTGTGATATTTACAGCGGACTCTTGGAAGGCTACCAAGGGTGATCTTGTAGTGATAAGAGGTAAGAAGGTTGGAACCTTGTGTTTAACCACTTATAGCACTAATGTTTGTAATCTCATGGCTTTAAAAGTACATACAACATTGTGGCACTATAGTCTTGGTCATATGAGCCATAAGGGCATGTAAATCATAAAGAAGGATTTTTCAGGATATACATAAACAAGTTTGGAGTTTTGTGAGGACTGCATATATGGGAAACAAAAGCGAGTAAGGTTTCTCAAGGTTGGACCTATAAACAAAGAGAGTAAGTTAGAGCTGGCGCATTTTGATGTGTGGGGGCCAGCTCAGATATCATCTCTTAAGGGTTCAAGAACTATTATGTTACTTTTATTGATGATGCAACAAGGAAAGTTTGGGGTTATTGTATTAGAAAAAAATTTGATGTATTTGACACTTTTATTAAATGGAAAGCCTCGGTAGAGAATGAAATAGGTCTTAAACTAAAATGTCTCAGGTCAGATAATGGAGGGGAGTATTACAACAATGAATTTGATGATATATGTTATAAGAATGGAATCCACAGATAAAATATGGTTCCAGGAACTCCGTAGTAGAATGGGGTGTCAGAAAGGATGAACAAAACAATAATGGAAAGTGCTAGGAGCATGAGGTTACATGCAGGACTACCTCTTTATTTTTTGGGTAGAAGCAGTGAGCAGAGATGTGTACTTGATAAATAGAGGACCCTCAAGTGCCTTGGATGGAGGCATACCCAAGGAGGCTTGGTATGGTAAGAAAGTTGATTATTCATTTCTTAGAGTCTTTGGATCTGAGGTGTTTTTCCATATAGACAAGGATTATAGGACCAAACTAGAGGCTAAATAAAAAAAATGTACTTTCATTAGTTATGGTGGTGATGAATTGGATATAAATGTTGGAGTATTAAGGACAATAAAATCATTTGATCTAGGGATGAGGTCTTTAATGAGAAAGTCATGTATAAGCAGCAGTTATAAGAAAACAGGGAAGAATTCAAGAAAGAATATGCAGAAGTAGAGGATCTTCCGGATGGGAAAGTGACACATGAATAAGTTTAGGAACCTCCTCAATAGGAACCCCAAAATCCTATATTGAGGAGGTATTCTATGGTAAAAAGATAACCTAAATGTTTTTCTCCTTCTCTTTATTATTTATTACTCACTGATAGTGGAGAGTGAGAGAGATTTGATGAAGCAATGTAGGTAGTTTCCAGGAAGAAATGGGAGCAAGCCATGGATGAGGAGTAGCAGACTCTCATGGAGAACTAGACATGGGATTTGGTGAAGCTACCTGAAGGCAAAAGAGCATTACAAAACAAGTGGGTGTTCATAGTCAAATAGGAAGAAGGAGACAAGAAAAGATACAAAGCCCGGTTGGTGGTCAAGGGGTTTGTACAGAAAAAAAGTATAGATTTTGATGAGATTTTTTCTCCTGTAGTGAAAATGACTTCTATTAGAACTGTTCTAGGAATAGTTACAGTAGAAGACTTACACTTAGAACAACTTGATGTAAATACTGCATTTCTCCATGTTTATTTGGAGGAGGAACTATATATGTAGCAACCAGAGGGCTATGAGGTCAAAGGTAAAGAGGAGATGGTGTGCAAACTGAAGAAGAGCTTGTATGGCTTCAAACAAGCTCCACGTCAATGGTATAAGAAATTTGATAGCTTCATGATCAAGTAAGGTTATATTAGATGTCATTCTAACCATTGCGTGTATACAAAGAAACTTGAGGATGGCAATTATATTATCCTGTGTCTGTATGTGGATGACATGTTGGTTACAGGTAAAAACATGCAGGAAATAAAAGTACTTAAGAAGTAGCTATGTGAATCCTTTGCTATGAAGGATTTGGGGGCAGCCAAACAAATCCTTGGTATGAGGATATCTCAGGATATGAAGGAACGAAAGCTGACTTTATCTCAGGAAGAGTACATGAAGAAGGTCTTGGAGAGGTTTAATATGTAGGATGCTAAACCAGTTGGGACTCCTTTGGCAAGCCATTTCAAGTTATCAAAGGAACAGTGTCCAAAGATAGAGCAAGAGAGAAACCAAATGTCCAAGGTACCTTACTCATCAGCAGTTGGCAGTTTGATGTATGTCATGGTGTGCACCAAGCCTGATATTTCCCATGCAGTGGTAGCAGTTAGTAGATTTATGAGTGATCCAGGTAGAGATCATTGGAAGGTAATAAAGTGGATCCTTCAGTATTTGAGAGGGTTTATAGGGAAAATTTTGTGCTACAATGGATCATACACCACTTTGTGTGGTTATGTAGATTTAGATATGGCTGGAGATGTAGACAGCAGGAGGAGCACAACAGGTTATGCTTACACTGTAGGTGGGATAGCAGTAAGTTGGATTTCACGACTACACAAGTTGGTGGCTTTGTCAACCATGGAGGCTGAGTATGTTGCTACCACAGAGGAAAGCAAGGAAATGATTTGGTTACAAAAATTACTTGAGGAGTTGGGGCATAAGCAGGAGGAAGGAAAGCTGCATAGTGATAGCCATAGTGTTATACATCTAGCTAAGAACTTTGTTTTCCACTCTAGGATGAAGCATATACAGTTAAGGTACCATTTCATCAGGACATCTTTGGAGGAAGAGAAGTTGAAGCTGGAGAAGATTTATGCCCATCAGAATTCTATAGACATGATTACCAAGGTGGTCACAATGGAAAAAATTGAAGCTGTGTTCGGCTTTAGTTAGTCTTCACGGAAACTAGTGAAGGGTTGAGAAGCTTTCTCAGAGGAAAACTAGTCTCCAAGTGGGATATTGTTAGGTTATGGAGCCTATTTTTATATGAGAAAGTGTTGAAGACTATACACTAAGAGTAATGTACACTTTCCACATTTGTCTCGTTGGGGTTCAGGGGCAGCAGCCCTCGAGAAAAAAAAAATTAGCCTTAAAACGTGCCCGATATACTAGGAAACGTGCTTTTCTCATATGGGCATGATTTTGACCCATAGGTTTATGGGACGGTTTTGGCCCATGCTTTTGATACCCATGGTTTTGTAAAACTGCTTAAGCAGTTGTCTATTTATATGGTTTTGCGCATATGGTAGTGATGATGTAGCATGGCAGATGTGTTTTGAATTCGAGTGTGAATTCTGTAGTGTTTGTTGAACATAGATCCAAACAGATCTGGGTATTGTATTGAGAGAGTGACAGTTTGTAATAAAATCTAAGCAAGTGATTCTTGGTGGATGTAGCCCAAATTGGGTGAACCACGTTAAATACTGTCTCTTTTTGTTGTGGTATTTTTATTCTACACTTTTATTTCAGATCTGTAATATTTTATACATATTAGTTTCTATTATTGTGATTCTGAGTGGATTGTTCTGCATATTTTATCCCTTATTTCCTAACATTTCATAATGATTTTCCCCTAATAAGAAATATTATTCATCACATTTACCTCATTCCAAGTATAAATTTACCTAACAAAACTTCTTATGGAAGATGACTCCTCAAGAAAAGGTGTGAACATACAAGAAGAAAATACAAGAAATTTTGGATACAATGGGTGATTAAGGAAAGTATTAGTCCATGTATCTATAATCAAACACGCTTTCTAGTGACTAAGAAAGAGGGATATGAGAGAATGTGCATATATTCTATATTGTAATCTGAAAAGCATTACTCATAAGGTGCCATGTTTCTATTGCCATAGTTTGAAGAATTGATGGACAATTTGAGTGGTGCTACCTATTTTTCTAATTACGTGATTTTAAGAGTGACTACTATTAGATAAGGATCCCAATCCCTTTTAGATTGAATGGAAGAATCATCACTTAACAAAACCAATGCAGTTGAATATATGAATGGATGTATGGACCTCCATTTTTCCTAAACTAATGCTCCTAGTACCCATTCAGGAGACTTATGAATGAAGCTCCCAAATCAACATTTCATTGGTAACGCTTTTATTGTATGACGTGGATGATATTACTAGTTTAAGAAGTGTAAAAAAGGAACTACAAATATTTCAACATATTAGGAATGTTATTACAAATATGCTTAAGCTATATTACCTTAGTTGATGGGGTTAATATTAATAAGATTTCGTTCTTCTGAAACTTGATTGTAGCTGTGAATGTATCATGTGATTTTTTAGATTTCATCAGGTCCAGAATAACTACATGGACCAAGACTTATAGGTATTGTACCAACAATATTGTTGACATGGAAAACTCCTAAAACAACATATGTAGGTAAAACATCTATCCATGAGATGTTGATTAGTTATTTATAGAAATTTTGATGGTATTTCGCATCTCAATTGACTGCGCTAAGAATCCATAGGGAAGATAAGAATGAGCCATTTAAATGGATTTGATACGTATCAAGCACAGTTTTGGAGTTCCTGTAGAATAAAATTACACCATGTAAACCAATGTCCAAACGACTTTCTGATTTGCACAAAATGGGCACCTTTCTAAGTGGAGTCGAGCCATCGTGCATCCACAAGGGGCCTAGTGACCCCTTAATTTTCATGCCATGCCTGGTTCAGAGATATTCATATTTAGTGACTCCTACTCCATGAGTTTTAGACTTGATCGAGCTCCAATATGGTGATCGATAGTGGACACAATTATCCCGATTTCAAAGGAGTTTGTAATATGTATAAATAATCAAGAACTATAGTTCACAATGATCTAGCCCAAGCTAAGTTAGAGGCACAATGAATCTGATGGAGTGTTTTAAAATACTTCACTTTTGTTATAAATAGACACAAAGGAAAATTTCCAAGCGAAGTATAAGATGCATGTAAGCATGAGATTTTTTCTGATTATAGACCTATTCAATTTGCCCACCCCCTAGTAGCCAGGTGTACGAAGCAAGCTCCCTACCAGGAACTCCTATTTAAAAGGTTAGTTCTTTTTTTCAAGGAGTTATATGAAGCTTATAATTATCCTACTTTTCAAATGTAAGGAGACATTTGGATAGTATTATATGAGACAAGATGGTTTGTTGTTTAACGGAGTGCAAGGTTATGTGTTCAACCCCCCCAGAACTATCTATGAGATTAACCTATTTTGAATTTTGAGCAGAAGCATTGTGTAAAACTTAACATGTCATTTAGTGGTTAAAATGACAGTAATACCACTGCTAAGTCACAGCCTAAACCCACTCATTATTTAGTGGAAAAAAAATGCAAGTATATGTAAGGGAAAAAAAAAATCTTGAAATTCACTTAGAAATCATTGTAGGCAACATTTTCCATAATGGAGGGTACCTAAAAATGCACTAATGCAAGTCTGTATTTATGTTTTCTAGTTTACCGATGCCGTAATAAGCTCTAAAGGCCATTCAATTAGAATCAGACTTTATATTTTGTACCTACCATTCAATTTTCCTCATATTGGATGGAATTATATATTTTCACTTTACTTTCTAGTGGTAGTAGACATATTTTCAAAGATGTCCCCCTTCATACCATGTATAAAAACTAATGATGCTACTCATGTGGCTAATTTAAATTTTTCAAGGAGGTAGTTAGACTACATGGAATTAGTAAAGATTATTGTTTTCCAGACTCACGTTTTAGATCTTCATATCACTTTCACACCATTAGGTATATACAGTGCCTTTGAGAAAGTGCTTATGGGTAAATTTCTCCCCCTGACTACTACTGTTCTTAATACCTGTTATGATCTGGAAAAAAACCTGATTTGGTCATTGTCACCTCAACTATACTCAATGGGGACTATATCTTTTACTGACAATGCATTCATTTAATTTGAGCCTGATCCCATATTTCTGTGAACGATTCCAACAAACCTTATTCATGTAGAAAAAACTCAAATTATTCATGTATACCATGATCAAACACCTGCGTGTGTTATAATAAGTATATCCTTCTTGAAATCAAAGTCAATAATCACACAGACCCCTTTCAATGTTTTCTTGGTATGTTGATGTGTAACACGTATCAAATTCTTTCACATATATTGACACACTCTTTCAAATATTGTACCATGTATATTGAAAACATAAACTACTTCCATGTAACCGATGGGTATATCGTGAAAAATGTGTATATGAAACCAACCTTTGGTAAAAAACACTAGTACACTATCACATCAAATAAGAGACCATAATATCATGACAGTAATACAAATCCATACCCTCGGTCAGTGATTTTCAAACAATAGATTGACCAAACTATGCCCTAAGGTCAAACATTTCTTCAAGACTTAGAACTACACTAAGAGTAGATCCTCATGCTACACTTTAGGAAGACTCAACCTCAGATTATGTATTTGAGTTTCAAGATATTTCCATTAGATACCATGTCTTCATGACTTTATTGGCGTAACTATTGAATCATTCAAGATGTTTTTAACTCAATCCATGCAGTATCGAAATAGCCTTTCCTTAGAAGGAACCAAACTCTCCTTGGATCATGCTTAATAGTAACCTTATGAGACTTATTGGAACCCCGTTTATCTTTAGATGCCATTATTAGCCAAACTAACTTACCATGCTTCAAGACTGGGTATCTTTGTATTCATTTAGGCTAAGAACATGTTACACAAGTTCTGAATTCACATAGTCAGTTAGCATACTAATTTTGATATTGCAAACAGAACTTAGAAAGTGGAAGATTTCTTGAGATAGAGCCTTGTAGAATTCAGGGCTACCCTATAAACTTCCTTAAGAGATGAGGTCTAACAATAAATCTACTACTTTCTTAAAAACCTTCAAATCACTCCTTAAATCATTCTTTCATTTGATAGTGACAATACTAACCTTTTCATATAAGACATTATAGGAACACCTGACTAACCTTAAGACTAATCTACTATTCAACATACAGGATTTAGCTCATGTATTTATTCAATACCTGATGAAGACCTTCATAGCACTATACCTCTCATTATACCTTTCAAGGAAAAAGGAATACCTTTATAGTCCTTCTAAAAAATTGTATTAAATGACCAAACACCTTCATTTATTCTATACACTGATGACACATGAAAAATAAGAAGTGTCCTTGTAGGTATAGGTTGCAGCAGAAGAGAACAAAATGCATGTTTTAAAATTCTACATTATCAAGTATAGATTGCATTTCAATGACATAAGTTAGTATTTAAGGCTACAAAATAAGATTCTTGCATTACTTTCAGAATGCATCAAGATACAAAAGTACAAGAAACGATGCTCTGGAAGTATAAGATCAAAATGGATTCTTCAAACAAATCTCATTCTCAATATAGAGTATGAATCCCCTATTATCAAGAGCTTGAATGTTATAGATATTAGTTTGTGCAAGTTGACAACCATCCTAGGAAGATCAAATGATCAAGATATTGAATCCTTTGAACTAGTACTTAAGATTGTAGTTATACATTTTGTAAAAATCAAGGTTTTTTGATTCACCTCTACAAATCCTCAAGTGTTATAAAATGGATAGAAATGAAATTATGTTTCAACAATGGTCAAGGTCAAAGAATAATTAGTTCAAACTTTCAAATTTCAGGTATACTTCATTTTTAAATGATAGAAAAGAGTACAACCTTTAGTAAAAAAAGTTACCTTCTATGCAATAAAGGAAAAATGAAAGCGAAGAACAAAATTTTATGAACTCCGACAAGTTTCTGAAACTTCACAATACAATGTCAAGCAAAGCTACATACATCAATTGATAAAGGTAGAAGAAATGAAAGTTCCATTTTATTTTAAGATATTTCCATAACACATCTATGGGAGAATTTGAATACATATTTCCAGATGAAGAGTAACATTTTCAGGTTGAAGAGTGAGCATTTTCAAAGAAAAGGTACATAATTTAGTTATGTATTCATATCAGTTATAAGACTCCATTCTAAGATCAAATGAAAACAAATTCATGATTAGAAAATTCACAAGGTTACCATGAAGAATCCTATGTACATCCTAGGATTTGAAGATGAGAGACTTATATTATCCTTGCATAATTTATCATGAATTACAACCATACAAAGAATAAGCATTTTGAAAATTCAAGCTATAGAAAGAGGGACAACAATTCACTACTGAAGATGTAAGTATGTTTTAAGTTTAAAATTGGACCATTCATGATACATGTTGGTTACAGTCAGGTCTAATAGCATGCAAATTTAATCACAAAATAGATGCAAGTTATAATAAATAAACAAATTCATTCAACTATCATAAGGAACATTTGAGAGTGAGCAATTTTAGTTCTATATACATATGTGTAACAAATCTTAAGATGTTATTAAGTAAACTATTACAATCATATTCCAAGTTCTTAAAGTCAAACCTCAAAAAGATAGTATAGCTAATCATCATACTTTCAGAATTCAATTGCTCAAAAGCATAGAATGTAATTCCAATATCAAGTAATGCATGAATGAGTACATGACAAATTTGGGTACATGTTATTGCTAAATCACTGCACCCCCTGAAATGGCCTAAATGTGAACATGACATTCGGTGTGATTGGGTAACATGGGATCATCTCTCAAGCTATGGGACTTGGGCTTGAGGTGAACCTCCCTAGAGAAGGTGAACCTGGGCCAACTTCCTCTTCCTAAACTAAACACAACAATACTTCTAATGAAATAAAATAACTAACTAGTACTCTATACTAACATTTTCATGGGGTTAGGGGAGAGAGATTTGCAAGAAATAAAACCTATACTAGAAGTGGTGATGCACCAAGAAAGGGTTTTTCTAGACACAATTCTTGGCTTGTCGATGAAGAGAGATGATCATGATGGAAGAATAAACATGCATTACAAACCCAATTTACATATAGTACTTCACTCCTTAATAAGCACAATGACCTCCAAAAATTGTACCAAATGAAACTCTAGTTGAACAAGATTCACCTGCAAACATGAGAGAGGAAAATAGAAGCAACAAAATCATGTAAGGACATACAATTGATCACAAAACATAATTCTCATTACTTCAATACACTTGCACAGTGCATCATTACATTCAACTTAGGGAAAAAAGCATTTAGGCTTGCCATTATGAATTTTAAGAAGAAAGGCTTGAGGGCCTACAAATTCACAATAAATCAACTTGTGAAGAGAGGGGAAAGCTTGAAAAAATGTCTAAACCCCCTTAGAATAAGCACCCCTTTTACCTTCATAGAAAATTCTTAGTTGTTGAGAAAAAGAAGGAGAAACCCTAGAATCTATAGCCAGAATGTAGGAAATAATTAATCATTGTTGTTGGTTATGTCTGTCTCATTAATTGTAACTCCCCCTTTCTAGGCACTTATTCATGGAACGAGGAAAACCTACAATTTGGGAAAGTAAAAGTTCAAAAAAATAATCTTCTAGTGATTCCATTGTGTATTCTCTCTTATTTTATTCCAATGACTGTAATTTTGTAAAAAAGGGGCAACTAAGAAGGAAATTATGGTCTTCTGAGAAAAATTTGCATTTTAGGGCACTCCTAGGCATTGTGCTTAATCAACTTACTAATAAACTCCCATGATGCTTTCATAAATTCAAATTTTTAATTTATCTCCATTTAAATAATTAAAATTAATATTTTAATATATTTTCTCGAAGCACCTTGTGCCCTTTAATTAGTTCTTGCATGTACAAGAGTTCTTAAGATGGTGGATTTAGGACCTTGGCAATGGCTAACCAGTCAATCTTGTTGAGTTGACTGGTGAGCTACATTTCTTGTATTGCTTAGTAAACTCATTCACAACGAGCTCTCCACATAAACACCACAAAATTATTCTACCGAGCCCACATGGCTCAATTTATCCGCTCAACGATTTTTTCATTGACCTCATACTTCACAGAATACCCTCATCTTCCTTGTATTGAATGTGCTTTGTTTTTCAACTAGCCATCATATTTACAATTTTTTGGCATTGAATAGTATTCCACAGTACCCTATATTCCCTTCGAGTGTCTTCATGACTACACTTCAGCGAGCTACACATCCTCAGGAATTGTTACGTTTCGAGCCCACAAAAGTTAACCTCCTGCCGATACTCATTAATGACCGAGCACCTCTCATTTTAGCTCAAATTGAGATCATCTACTTATCTTGTGTTAAGGCTCACAATCCTTGTCAGCTCGATGGTCGAGGAATAATGTCCTCATGTCAGAAAGCTATCCATCCTCCACTTAATCATTTGTATCCCAAACATGAAAAGTTCACTGGTGACCAAAACTACATCTAGTGGGAATTGTTTCCACCTATCGGTTTCATTTAAAATTGATCATCCTTATCAATGCTTCAACAATCTCCATTTTTCCAAAAGCTCCTGACATGTACTCCAAGTATACTTCAAGTTAGGAGAATGCTTGCAATTCTATGCATTGGTCAGTAAGTAACCCTAGTACATTCAACTCATTAGAGATCGTTGAAACTCCACATGTCACTTTTTACATGACTCGGTCAGCCTCGCCATTTCAGATTTTAGCTCTGAAATTTATGTTAAGTAATCATATTTTAATTGAATCTGTCACTTAATTCTCTATGTGGCCCAGACATCAACTCCAATAAAATTGGACTGTGACCCGGTGAATTACTCAAACTTTAGATCCCGATCCTTAATCATGCGACGTGGTGAGCCCAACTGCCTAAGTTTTAATGCATGGAAACCTTCAGAAATCTGAATTTTGGAATATAAAGTTAAAAAAACATACACTTTTTCATTGTACCAAATTGCCCCCAAATATATAAAACCCCGATGTGTTTAAACCCTGAAACAAGTTTTGAATTCATGCTTTATCCTAGTGACTCGCAGATTAGTACTGTCCAACAACTTAGAAATTGCTCCACTTTGCAGAATCTTCAAAATTTGGATTTAAAATTGAGTCGACAATCCCAAATCACCAAGCATATCAGGATTCCTCATACACTTATCCCAGCTTGCTTGTGAGTCAAAACTTCAGTCCTTTATGCTTCTCATAGATGCCATATGTCCTTATTGCTTTCTCTGAACAAATTACGGGCTTCGGACTCACCGTCCATTTTCTTCATGAAGGAACCACTGTGGTGAATGCTTTCACCTAACATTCTGAAAGGATATGAATTAGATTCATTCCACTTCCTAGCTCAGGCTTTCCTCAATCCTTAGCTCGATTCAACAGTACTCCATTTGATCAAAGCAAGGCTTCTCCACAATGTGACACTATGAATCCTTCACCCAAACTGTGCTTGATCTCAGTGCGCACTACGAGCTTGATGGCATTCACCAAGCCCAGGTTTAGTTTGACTGAATTACTTGCATCTAAGCTTGCATTCCTTACTAACTACAAGGCATGACATTTATTTTCATGTGCTTAAATCCAACTTATTTCTTCCAAGCTTACAATGATTTGTTGGCGAGCTATTCTCATATGCCACTGAATTGTTTGCAATGGGTTGGCTCGAGATCCTCTGGATGAATCAGTTCATCACTCCAACCCCTTTCAAGGGTCATTCACCATCTCTTGGTTTCAACAAGCTATGTAGTTCTAGCTCATTTGACTCCACACCTGTAAGACCATATGTGTTGATCACTGGCAATCTCATTCAAAAGAAATCACCACATGAGACTTGGCCTGTTGCTTAATCATGTCTCCGATGTACTGTATCCAACACCGAGCTAATATGAAGTGCTCAACATATGTGAGAATCTCACATGATCTTCGTTCTCCTGGTACGACGCTTCAACTATGAAAACTACAGCCAACTAGCTCGTTCCATGAAGGTATTCTTCTATCCTGAACCGATCCACGTCTTTGCGACTCGAGCCATAGCAAACGAGCACTGGGTCACAAGCCTGATCTCCTCGTAGGTTTCCTTTGCGCTATGAATAGAAATAACTCCTTAATGTTGATCGAGCACACGCTTCCAAGGTCCAACTAACAAGCGTGCCATCTCAATCTTTTATGTATCACCCAGGTCCGGGATTGACTTCATAGGCTGATTAACTCTACCTTCGAAGAACTAAGACAACTTTCTAAATGACCTGTGGATTCGAATTAGTAGACTCACGCCTGATTATTTGCATTTCATTCCAGATTGAAATGTAGCTGAAGCACGCTTAAGGAATCAACTTACCGAGCAGTCATTTGACATTTACTCGAAGGTATAGTCACAAGATTTGGCATTCCCTCAATTCACCAGGATCTCTTATTAAGCTTTGGCCTTTCAATCTTGGTCATAAAATCACTAATTTCTAAACAGTCGAGCTTTACCATCCATTTTTCTAACTATTACACTCAGCGAAACGGTCTGGTAGAATCAATAAATACGAGCCCTGATCGAAATCATAAGCTCACTATCAACCTTGTCAATTCCCAAAGGCTCTGTGACACGATGGCATCAAGTACATCGCGCGCGTACTACTCATGTAAAATACCAATCAATCAAATCTGAGATGCAATAGGTACGACTACCTCCCTTACACAGCTTCGTCACGGTGGTATTGAGGCTCACCCGATCCTTTGACATTAGCTGAATTAGTTAGCGTGCTTGCCCGGTGAGCTATTTTTGCTCTTGCAGCCCCAAAAATATTTTCTCCAAATCCTGATCCTTGCAATAGCCTTGTCCAATCTTTGAAGTGTTTTTGTGGACCAAATCTGATCTTTGGAGATAGAATTACATCACCATAACGGAACAATTGGTGGAAATTTTTATAGGCCTAATTTTCAAGCTTTGTTTCCCCTCATTGGTCTAAATGATGGATGCCAATGTCAGTTCTCCTTGGCTCTCAAGTCAAATGCTTCTTGATGCACTTTTCACATGTGGCCCGGGTAAATTTTGAAAATGAGTTCAATGATGAAGCTGAACTCTATGCAGTTAACACCTTGATGGAGGTTCTCACTACAAATCCCAAAAATTACTTATCCACAAACCCTTCCATTAAGTTTCAAGTTGCATCATGTTGTATATATTACCACCTAGTTGTCCAATTTTTCCAAGTGCAGGAAAAATTGGATAATACATTTCTTTCCTCTCATGTATTCTTGATTGTACTCTTAAGTAATTAGCTTCCAGAATCCTTGATATTCATTCATTTGCAATTGCAATGTCACAATCGTTAGAATCTAGTCAATTGATCTTGAAAGGCAACTTTCATGTTGCTAAAGCACCTGAACTTACTTCATCCTAATGGATTCATCAAGCTAACCGATAGCTTCTTCAGTATGTCAGCAGGATAGATGGCCCCGAACAGTTTATCCATTAATATTAAGTTCCAAATACTTGAACTAGGTAAAGCTTTGAGTAGCTCACAAAACACATTGTGGATGGTTCCGAACGTTATTTATTGCATCTTACATGTACTGAAGATCATTATGGCACATATCCCTTGGTTGTAGTTTCTAATTGCTTCCCTTATCCCTTTTGTGAACATTCCACTTCTTGAGACATTGTGCCCACCTTCTGTGCAAGTTCAGAAACATCATTAGCTAATCAGTTTGCGAAATCATACACTTGCTTCATCAACTGAATTCACTGGCCCCTGATTGTGCTCATTACTCTTATTCTTGTGCCTTGACCAGAGTTCCTATTCACCAGTCTTGCTTCATTTTCCATCTACATTAGACTATAAAAATGTGCAATTCTTCTGTTGTTCAATGCCTTGTAACGCCCTGATTTTTGTAAGTTATCATGGTGATTAATTTCTTAATGTTGTAACTACTGAAATGAAGGCTAACATGTTAAGATATATATTTTGATCTTAAGGGAATGTGTTGCTAATCTGGATTCTTGCATACTGTAATTTGTTTACATGGGACAACAGTTATTGTTGCTTGTATGTTTGTTGATGTGACGACAATTTGTCGTATGCTTGTTGAACTCTATTCGCTGATTGACAGCACACCTTGAATCAATTCCATTGATCCAAAGTATGTTGTGGCCTTCTTGTAATCGCTTTGACGATGTACTTTTTAACCAAACTGAAGGTTGATATAAATGTGCAGCACCTGATTTCAGGTATGAACAGCTGGCACGTAGATGCCAACGGAAAAGGTTCGATTCACGAACCATGCACTGTCGTAACGTGAGACCTCGTAAGGCGAGAAATGCCTGGATACGGGTGGCTCAGGTATGTTTAACGTGGGACGAAACGTCCTGCACAGCACTTGAATTTAGAAGTCAGTCAGGAAGACTTGACTGGAAGTTGATTAATTAAGTGTTAGGTGTTAAGGGGAAATTAGATCCTAATCTAATCCTAAGTTCTACCTTACATCCTAAAACTACTATCCTAAGTGGATTTTTAAATTGTATAAATGGTGAAAATAGACCTAAGTTCTATTAACCTAAAGACTAAGCTATGACCTAGGTCATGAACACTATTGCTAATCCTAAACTAATCCTAACCTAGAAGGGGACGCACAAACCCATGGGAAAGGATAAGGATGGAAGGAAATTTAATGGCAATTAATGTCAGTCCTTGCGTGGACAGCGCCAAGTTTGGCGGGGAACAGGAAAAAGGTGGAGGTATCTAGTTGGTCATGGACTAAACTTGGTTTGCATGCAAATTTTGAATTTGGTGGTTCGCCAACCCAAGTCGGCGGTGGCGTGAGGAAATAGGAAAAAGGCAGAGCCTTTAATGCATTTAATTTTTTATGGTCTTCGCGACCAGTCCGCCTTGGAAAGAGTATGGAGGAATTTTTGTTGGTCATTTGTGTTTGCTCGGATTTTTGGAAAGTTGCTCTGCATTTGGTTTTTCTTGGTTCATTCGAACCAGTTGTGTTTGGTTGATTATCACTGTTTCTTTGGAAATCGAAGGCTGTTTTCTGAGCCTGTAGAGGAAGGGATTGTTTGGAAAGCTCGTTGTTGTCGCCGTGGAAGGAAATACCACCTGTAGACGCGGTTTTCTTCGAGTTTCGAGGAAAAATTTGCAGGCATGTTAAGCCCTTCTCTTTAAAACACTTGCTTTGTTTAAGCGTCTCATTAAAACAACCCTGCTCTTCTGATGATGGGTTTTGGGTTTATTTGATTGTTGTCATGATTTTGGGTTTAGTCTGTCATTTTGGAAATGATTTGGGTAGAATCGTTTTCTTGCTGTTGTGATTTGAACTGTCTTTGCATATATAATTGAGTTGGAAATACCACCATGTTGTGTTGGTTTGTTTGACAGTATTGGGGAATTTGTACTGTGTATTATAAGGAAATGTTTACTTATGAATACTGTAGCAGTGCAGTATGAGTTGTTTTGAGATTGTTGATAAGCAATTGTTCTTTTGCTATATGAACTTGAATGATGAAATCTCTACAGGCTGTGCGAGTTGTTTGAAGTTGTTTCTTTACTGAAATTTTTAAAAGGAAATAAGATCCTTTTCCTTCTGCTGTTTTGGATTTTGAAGGAAATTTTGGATTTTAAGGAACTGGAATTTTAATGAGCATTATGAGCTCAGTTTGAAGGAAGTGATAGTAATATTCTTATTGTTGTGCTTTTCTTTTGTAAAATTTAAACGAATACGACTTGGGTATTCGTGAAAGTAGGAAAGTAACTGTTTTTCTTCTAAACTTATAAATGAAGGGTACATTTTCTCTTGCTATGATGGAAAGTTGATTTTGTTGTGTCATTTTTGATGCGGTTTGATCTTCCTGTTCGGACTGTAGTTCATGAATTACAAACTTGGCTTTGTATTTTTGTGCAAATAAATGGAAAAACATGGAAATTGGGCTTGTTGTTTGGGTCTGTCTTGACTGTACCAAGCTTATGTATCTAATACCCTATGCGGGTTTTCCTTAATAGAGGTATTGGTATATGAATATTGTATTTTGAGTTCTGTACCTCATTAGTGAAATAGGAGAATGCTATTTTTGGATTAAATGGTTGATCGAGATAGGAACTTGAATTGGGTATTCATTGTTTATGGTATATTGAATTGAAACTGTACAGGCTATGTGAGTTTGCTTTTCAATGTTGAACGATTGTTCTGTTATCATTATAAGTTGAGCTGTCATGCTAGGATAAACACGATTTGGGTGTTTTTATTTCATTTGGAGCAAGATGATTGTTTCTTTACTAAAAGTTGATAGGAAACGAGTTCTTCCTTTTTCTGCTGTTTTAAATTTTGAAAGAAACGGTAATTTGGTTTTATTGAACGTTATAGGTTCAGCTTGATAGAGATGACAGTGGCATTTAGATTGTTTCCTGAGTGCTGTGTTTTTCTGTACAAACATGGAATATTGGAATGTTTCGTGTGATCTTCTGATTTTGCACTGTCATTCAAAAAAAATGAATTCGACTTGACTAATTCTTGTTGAGTTTGAAGAAAATGGTTGTTTTCTTATTTGAAATAGTTAAAGGAATGAATTCTTCTCTTTTTGCTGATTGAGTTCTGGAAATAGCAATAATAGAGCTTTACTGTGCAATATGAATTGGTCTTGCTGTAGGTAACAGCAATGTGTAAATTGTTATTATGAACTGTATGCGTTCATGGATATAGAAGGTCATGTGAATAAGTGATTACGTGGCTGTATAACTGTTTATTTGGTTAAAATACAGTGAAAGAAGTATGGAATCTTCTAGTACAGTAAGTACATAGTATGCATCTTTATACTGCTTGTCCTATGATGAATACGATGTTTTACTAACCTGTTTATGGTATTCGTATGAGCCTGATTTAAATGAAGTATTGATAAGGACGATAAATTCATCCTTGTTTTCATTTAAAGTTGAATATGAACGGAACTATTTCTTGTTGTTGGAAAGTGAATTCCGAATGGATTTTGTAAGTTTCACTCTGAACTGTTATCTTGATTTGTGTCTCGTTTGGATTCAATTTTTAGGACAGTCATGAGGAAAGAAATAGGAATGTGGATGGATAACTTGGAAAAATGATCTTTTCTTCTCTCATACAGTTGGAAATCTGTAATCATTTAGGAATGAATTTTGTATTGCTTGGGTATAAGCAACTATATTTATTGTTGTTTGCTTTCTCGTCTGTACTTGATTGCTTGTAATCAAATGAGATGCATGAACTGAAAGGAAAGTAATTGGTTTACATTTTAGTTAGATTTTATCCTTTTCATTTATTACTAATGAAAGGAAATGGAAAGGATAAGCAGTTATGTTATAACAGCAGTATGTCTTACTTAGTATTCCTAGTTTTTACAAATGTTGTAATCTGGAACTGTTGAAGGAAATTGCTTCTTGTAATGGCTATGTGGGAAATAAGGACAGCAATTCTTTGACTGATTGGGATGGTATTTAGATGGTTCAGTTGTTATGCTGTTCATTCTTTTGATACTTAATTCTTGATTGATGTTCATACTGTCGTTCATAAAAGCAGGGTTCTTTTATTGAGACAGTTAATTAGAAGCACCTCATTTTAATGACAAGTGCTTAATATGCTCAGTTCAATGAACTGACCCATGCAAGTAATTTTACAGATGGAACTTGATTAAAACGAAGACATGGCTATTTTCTGATGCTTCTTTTGATTGTCTGAAGATGAATTGTATTTGTTAGTTATTATTCCTCTACGAGGAATTGTGAAAAGAAGAAAGTACATTCTTCTATCTATGAGTTGTAATGTTGTTTTATATAAACAAAGTCCAGTTATTTGGACTGGCAAATGTATGGATTATGAAATGGATTGATGAATACAAATACAAGTGTGATATTTTAATAACTATATCAGTTTGATATTGTTGATTAAATTGGAAATATAATGTTATTTCTTGATTTGGAATTATTCAATTGTCCTTGGATGGATTTAAAAGGAACTGATATCTATTCTTACCTAAATGCAACTTTTAAGTTGGAAATGTGCAATTAGTTCATACTTTGGGGTTAAGATGAATTTTTAATTGACAGTAAAGGGATTAGGAAGAACATGTTTCTATAACTGATAGGCATTCAGGATTAGCTTGGAAGCTAAGGAATATCAATTAACTTAGGAGTAACCGAACTTCGTTTTCGAACTCCGTTAATAACCTCGTATGTTAAATTCATAAAAGAAAGGATATGGGAAAAATATATCCAAGGCTAATGGACCTTAACTATCTAAGGTTAAGGAGAATAAATGAATACATTTATTGGGAATTAGACCTCGTTTAGATGACATCTAAAAAGTTAAAATTCTGAATTTAGTTACAGTTGTGAAAAACTTGGTTAAGTTTAATAGGTTAAACTTATCACGTCTATTGGTAATGGGCTGCTTAATCCAATGATTAAGAAAATAACCTGTTGTATATATTTACCCCCCCCAGGTAAATATAGATAAACAAAAGCATGTCGGGGGTCTCCAAAACCCGACATCAAAGAAGACATGTCGCAAGGGTTAGAAAACCCAACATCAAAGGAAATCGGATCTCGGAGTCGGGGAAACACATCAAAGAAGCATGTCGGAGGGGTTGGAAAACTCGATGCCAAAGAACATGTCACAAGGGTTGGAAAACCCGACGCAAAGCAAATCGGGTCTCGGATGCGGAGAAACATGGCGCAGAAGCATGTCGGAGGGGCGGATGAACCCGACAGCAAAGAAGCATGTCGCAAGGGTTGGAAAACCCGACATCAAAGAAAATCGGGTTTTGGGTGGCGGAGAAACATGGCGGGGAAGCACGGGGCAAAAACATGTCGAGCAACCCTCCGAACCCGATGCGCATGCAGGTCCGTTTTCCCACCCCGAAACAAAGGAAATCTTGGAAATACCGGCAGAAGCGAGTTTCGGGAGAACGCAAGCATCAAACACATGTCGAGGCATCCTCCAAACCCGATGCAGATGCAAAGGAGAAACCCGAACCCGACTGGCAGAAGACCCTGACGCAGGAAATATTCAGATCGCCATAACTTTTCACAGGGAGCTCGGATTCACACAAGGTTGGACTTTTCAGAAAGATCTCGGCGTCCTCTACCCAACTACAACTGGATATCTTTAATTTGGTGGGACCAAGTTCTTAAAAATGCAAAAAATACAGTTCGCCATGTTTTGAGTTGTAGAGGATCTCACCTACCGCCATGATGAGGAGTTAGGTGCAGTCTTGGAGGTGGTTGGGGCAGAATCCGAATCATTCTCTTCTCCCTCTTTTTTCCTCATATAAATGGTAAAGAGAGGCTCTTTGTAAATGTTGGACATTCTTGTTTTGGCCCCTCCCTTCTTCTCTTTGGTAGGTGGAGTTGTGGAGCTCAAACCTCCCATTGTAAACTGTAATGCAACCTTTGCCTCTTGGCATTTTTGCAGTGCATTGTATCAAACCTTCGGAGAAAATAAATGCATGACTGTGGACGTTTCTTAACCCCCTATGTGTTTCATTTTACATCCTCCTGATCTTTCACTGTGAATATGTTTATCTATGCATGATATTGCATTGCATTTCTATGGTTTGTGTTTATTGGCAAAACATATGTTCTACATTCCTCGATGCATCACCTCCTTAGCTTAGGTTTATTTTTATGCATTTCTCTCTCCCTGTCTCCTTGGTAGTTAGATTAAGTTTTTTGGGTAAACCTCTGCGTTTTATTGGTGCATCTGAACAGAGGAATAGGAGCCGGCCTTCATCCGGAGAGCTTTTCCGATTTCACGAGGTCCCACACTTGGGAAAAGCTCCATGTTGTGTAATCGCACTGAGAGTCTCGACCGATCCCGTTGCAGAGTCCCAGGGGTGCTGCGATTTTACACTAATAGTTTTGGCATGCCCGGTGGGACCAAGAGGTCATTCCATAAAAATTTGAAGGATTTTTCATGAAATTTGCACTAAAAATTGTAGTTTTTTACAAATTTCAGATTTTGCACCTCCCAGCCTAAACTCCGAAATCATTTTTCAAGGGTTTATCTTGCTCAAAACAGGTCAAAATTTCAGTAGTTGGTAGATCTGAGGGTAATCTTCAAAAGGGTATCTTTAGTTTTTTGATATTTTGATTTTCAAATTTTTGGGTTTTCGGGATCTGACAGCATCAAAGCAGTAATTCGGGTTTTGGGGGATGCATTGCATGGTCCGATTCCTGACAGCAAAGAAAATTGGATTTTGAGGGACGTCAGACATGTTCCAAGTTCCGACACATAGCAATTCGGGTTTTGTGAGTTGCATCGCATGACTTGAGTTCCGAATTGAAGACTACATCCTCCGAGTCCTTCAAATTTTTATTCCGATTTTCAAATATTGCCAGGTTTGGTGTGTAACTTGGAAAAATCCAGCCTTTTAGAGGCATATTCAAAAACACATCTGGTGACTCCATCTGATCAGCAACCCATTTCTCTGAGTTGCAGACCCGTTTCCATTCATTTCCATCCATCTTTCCTTCCATCTCTTTCACACTTTTCCATTCCATGAAGTTGTGCAACCATGACTTCATTTCCATCATGGAATTCACATTTCCAACAACAGCAGTATATCACACCTCCAACACGTTTTACAAATCCTCCAGATCAGCATGTATACTCATATGAACAGCAGTGCTAAAGCCCGTTTGGCTATGGAGCTTTCCAAGAGCAAGAGTATGCATATAACGAGGACCATCAGATGCAAGATGCTGGTCTGCTGGAGAAAATCCAAAAAATAGAGGAGGGGATGGTGCAGTCTAGGGCTCAAGCACAAATGAAAGCTTTTGGAATCAGTTGTGGAGCACCCTGTCCATGGGTGGGACCTTTTCCAAGGTACTACAGCCCTCAGGAGAAAATTGACTTCATGATTGCAACGCTACCTTTGCTTGCAAAGTGGATCGAAGGAATAGAGGTGTATGAGAGGAGTATTCAGCAACCTTGTCAATGGATAAGCACACCTTCTGTTTCCTCTTTCCCAATCTGTCCCATTTCAGCAGTGTCAAGTTTCAAACTCTCCATCTGCTGTCCCAAGTGTGAAATCCATGCCTCCATCCCCTAGTCTTCCACCCCATCTCAATTCTTCTTTCCTTTTCCCTTCCAAACAGTCATCCCCTCCACAAGAGCTAAATGAAATACCTTCCACTCCAAAGAAACAAGAGGTTTCACCTCCTCCACCACCACAAAAAATTGTAAAACTAGTTGAGTTTCAACCCATTTCTCCTCTTGCATTCCCAATTCCATGTGGGGAAGAAGAAATTGCAAAAATCAGTCATCAAGGACAGCAAGAGGAAGAGCCAAGAAAAGAAGAAATGAGTAAGAGCTTAGTAAGTTTGGCTCTTAAATTTGGAATTGAGAAGATCCCTCTGCTGGTAAAGCCTACAGAAGAGGCTAAGGTAGAAACCATGGTGGCCAGGACTGATTTTGTTGCGGCAGAAGAAGAGAAAAACAAAGGAGCAGATCAGCAATCCACTTGCTCAGAATGTAGTGTCCATGTTAACACTCTATTTGAAGGGAATGCTGATCTAATTCAAGTTGCACAATCAGCCATAGAGGAAGAAAACTCTGAAGGAGATCTTGCAGCCCCAACTTGTCCTCTAGGGCAGCAGACTGAAGAGTTTGACTTGACAAACTTCGTGCTAGAGGAAGAGTTATATCAAGAGCAAGATTGCCTTCAAGTAGTAGAGGTGGGAGAATCTGCTCCAAAGGCAAAAGAAGAGGAGCACATTCTAGCTGTGGAGGAGAAAAGTGCAGATCCAAGGGGTTTGAGCACAAAGCAGGCTACAGGAGAACCTTCAGTTCTTCTTTCTACTTCACCTCTCCCAAGTTATAGTACTGAAGAGGAGTTTGATCTCTCAAACTCAATATTGGAGAGTGAAGGAAACCAGGGTGGTCAAGTTGCAGATCAAGAAGACACCATGGAGGAAGTTGAGCATTTGCAGTAGGACAACAACGAAGTAGTTTATCTGTCAGATTTGGAGGATTGTTTTGATGGAGTAGAACCGATTGAGTTTCTACCATTCTCTCTTCCATCATCCACATTCCAAACACTTGAGTCTGCTGTCATGAAGGAGAACATGCATTTGCAGCAACCTGCATCTTATGGCAGTTCTTTGGAACCAAGATTGGAAGGTTTTTATCTTTCATGTTCTTCATTAGAGGAAGAGAAAGGACAGAGGAATTTCACCATTTCTTCCACACCATCCATTCAAGAGGGTCTACAAGAAGACTCCATTTTTGGAGTTGAAAATCAGAGCTATGGGCATATCAAACAGATCAGACCTTGCCCAATCAGGTATTTGGCTTCATTGGAGCCAAAGGAGGAGTCACAACCAGTCATGCTTGCTTCTAGGCATGAGGATGAGCTACAAAGTAACAAGGATCAGCTGCCATACCTCTTCAATCCAAATGCAGAACAACTAAAAGAGGTATTGAATTTTCCTTCAGTTGATACCTTGATGATTTGGGTGGAAGACCCGCTTCTTGTTGATTTTCCACTCATCCTAACAGCCATGATCAGCTCCAAATCAATTGCATGGCTGCCACTTCTGAGAAAGGGAAGCTATTTCTCACAACCAATTGCAGGGTTTGTTTAACTCACCTTTGTTTCCGTTAGAGTAGAGTAGGTAGGTTTGCTTTCAGTAAAAGAAGTGCTTGTGCACACTCTGCATGTTCCATTTGGAGCACGTATGATTTTCAGTTTTGTACATAGTTTTTGGTGTTGTTGGTTTTGCTCTGGCACAGTTCGTTTTAGTGGCATTTTGGTGAGAACAAATCCATGTCTGATGGGTTTCAAGTGGCTCAGAGGGGAGTTTTCAAATTTCAGGTTGGTTTCAGGTTATTGCTTATGACTCCATGCCCAATGGATTGCTAAAAGGCCACTGATCTTCTACCTAGAAGGCAGGTAACCCCGTGAGTCGCCAAATTGTTGTATATATTTACCCCCCACGGATAAATATAGACACCCAAAGAAAATCGGGTCTCGGAGGCAGAGAAACATGGTGGAAAAACATAAAGAAAACATGTTGGGGGGTCTCTAAAACCCGACATCAAAGAAATTGGGTCTTAGCGTCGGGGAAGCACATCGGGAGAACATGGTAAAGAAACATGTTGGGGGGTCTCTAAAACCCGACATCAAACAAAATGTGTCGTCAGGTCTCCAAAACCCGACATCAAAGGAATCGGGTTTCGGTGGCGAAGGAACATGTCGGGGGGTCTCTAAAACCCGACATCAAAGGGAAAGCGGGTTTCGGAGGCGGAGAAACATGGCGCAAAAGCATGTTGCAAGGGTTGGAAAACCCAACGCAAAGGGAAAGTGGGTTTTGGAGGCGGAGAAACATGGCGGGGAAGCACGGGGCAAAAACATGTCGAGCAACCCTCCGAACCCGATGCGCATGCAGGTCCGTTTTCCGACCCCGAAACAAAGGAAATCTTGGAAATACCGGCAGAAGCGGGTTTCGGGAGAACGCAAGCATCAAACACATGTCGAGGCATCCTCCAAACCTGATGTAGATGCAAAGGAGAAACCCGAACCCGACTGGCAGAAGACCCTGACGTGGGAAATATTCAGATCGCCATAACTTTTCACAGGGAGCTCAGATTCACACAAGGTTGGAATTTTCAGAAAGATCTCGGTGTCCTCTACCCAACTACGACTGGATATCTTTAATTGGGTGGGAAAAAGTTCTTAAAAATGCAAAAAATACAGTTCACCATGTTTTGAGTTGTAGAGGATCTCACCTACCGCCATGATGAGGAGTTAGGTGCAGTCTTGGAGGTGGTTGGGGCAGAATCCGAATCATTCTCTTCTCCCTCTTTTTTCCTCGTATAAATGGTAAAGAGAGGCTCTTTGTAAATGTTGGACATTCTTGTTTTGGCCCCTCCCTTCTTCTCTTTGGCAGGTGGAGTTGTGGAGCTCAAACCTCCCATTGTAAATTGTAATGCAACCTTTGCCTCTTGGCATTTTTGCAGTGCATTGTATCAAACCTTCAGAGCAAATAAATGCATGACTGTGGATGTTTCTTAACCCCCTATGTGTTTCATTTTACATCCTCCTGATCTTTCACTGCGAATATGTTTATCTGTGCATGATATTGCATTGCATTTCTATGCTTTGTGTTTATTGGCAAAACATATGTTCTACATTCCTCGGTGCATCACCTCCTTAGCTTAGGTTTATTTTTATGCATTTCTCTCTCCCTGTCTCCTTGGTAGTTAGATTAAGTTTTTTGGGTAAACCTCTGCGTTTTATTGGTGCATCTGAACAGAGGAATAGGAGCCGGCCTTCATCCGGAGAGCTTTTCCGATTTCGTGAGGTCCCACACTTGGGAAAAGCTCCATGTGTTACAATCGCACTAAGAGTCTCGACCGATCCCGTTGCAGAGTCCTAGGGGTGCTGCGATTTTACACCAACAGAACCAAGTAGAGAAAATGCAACCCTTCGGTACGAAGGAGAAGATGCATAGCAAGCTAGAAGATGGATTTAGTCTCTCTTAGCTCCTTACAACTGTAACAGGAACGAGGATAAAGGATCAGCATGGTTGCTGAAAGTTGATCTTAAATATTAAGATCATATCCAAATCACTTGAGCAGGATGTGTACTCTTGATGGGAGGATTCCGTAGGACATTGACATACGCCAGCTACACCACGGTGTCTTCATGAAGGTGGGGTCTTCATGACGACACAATGTTATAGCTGACATATTACAATACCCTCCCAAATTAAATCATCAAGAATACATAGGCTGAATATTAAGTTCTTGGCTGTGGATAGGAGTATGATCACGTATACGGAGTGACTCCAGAGGACTAAAGATAACTAGACACACGGAGTCATTGGGAACGACACCGTATGTCTGCGTATCTTTAGTTACCATGAGTGCCTTCCTATATTCGTTCATATTGCTAGTTGGAAATTGGAAGTTAGAATTTGACCTTGAAATTGGAAGGACTGGTAGGAACCAGGAAAGACCATTCTAGATAACAGGTGAAGTGAGGTGAAGGACGTATTCCATTGGTGTGTATCGATGATCATGCAAAGCATGTGAAAATCTTTGGCCAAAGTATCGCAAGTGTTGGTTGTGTTGTCCTAATCACTTAATTTAAGATGTAGGATGTCAGATGAATATTAGTAATAGATATTCAGATAGGCTTCTTAAATGGATCACTTCGATAACTGGAAACGGTTAGGAGAACCTTGTATATATATTATACTATGCATGAATGAACATGAAGGATCGGTAGTTGCCGAGTCATGAAATGAGAGATCGTTGAAACTCCGAGCCATGAAAATGGAAGATCGGTAGTTCTTCGAGTCATTTACAGCAGCATATAGAATCTGTTATATGATTGAATGACACTAAATGTGTGTTCCATATTGCAAATATGTGAACAGGGAACATTAGTTTTAAAAGGAAATTTTGTGTTCCAAACTGTATTGTTTGGGTAGAGAACAATTATTAAAACTTGAACGTGTGTTTGAATTATATAATTCATAACAGAGAACGTTTTATAAAAAAAATAAAAAAATTCCCTTGTTCTAATATCTTAAAATGGGGATGTTACAAAAATAGCTCCCTTTTCTCATAATGGGCAGTCATGCAGATGATGTGGTAATGGACATGGCTAAGACTGAGAGTGAAAAACTGAAACAATCCCAATTCTCCATTTCGTTTTCCAAGGCATCAACTGTAAAGAGAAAGAATGTCTCTTTTAGTTGCTCTGCATTTGTCTCATAGAGGAATTGAAATTGATCCTCGAGATTGTATAACTCATCCTCACATTCTGAAATGAATGTGACTAGTTCTAACTTCTCCTTTGGATTCAATGAAGCCAAATTCCTTATGGGAGATGGTCTAATCTGTTAAATTCTCTGGCTATTTTGAGCTTTAACTTTGACAATGAAGTGTCTTTGAAGACATCCTTGTATGAAAGGTGTTACAGTGATATTGTTTCCCTCTTGCTACCCATTTACAAAGAATTGATCCTTCCTATGGATGATTGGTGCTGAAGTGATGTTCCTTTAATTTAATTTTCCTTCCTTAAAGACAAAGAATTCCTCCTCGAAATCCAGCTACTTTGGACCACATATAGTCTCTAATGGAAACATTTGAAAATATTTGCAAGTGTTTTAAGAGTATTGATCATATAGGAGTTCCACTTTAATATGATTTTTTTTTTTCTACATCTCTAACATTCTCATCCCACATGAAACTTGTAAGATCAAATTATGTAAATTTTTGTATTTTAGGAAAATTACGGGAAGAAATACCTCCATTTTCTTCCACTATTGAGAACAAGAAAATCTCAATAATTTCATCTTTTCCCAAAGCCTCTGAATTTGACTTAGTTTCTACCACATGCTCCTCTCTTCCTTCATTCAATGAATGTTGTAGGAGATTTAATTCTTTGAATTCAAATTCAAGAGGATAACTTGAAACTACATGTGGTCCTTGAGTATTTCCTTACATAGCACTAGGAAACTTGCATTGAAGGCTAGATAATGGAATAACATAAATGAGTATTTTCATAGGTTGTTTTTCATCTAAATATTCCTCCAAATCTGACAAAAAACTAGTTTCTTTCTTCTCTGATTGTGTAAAGGGTTCAACCTCCCTTATGATTTTTCCCGAATTAGAAGTTGATTCTCCATGACCTTTCTCGTCCAAACATAAAATTTGCAAGATCAAATTCATCTAAGAAAACATAGTTTTGAAAAGATGAAGAAGGGGAAGAATTTGAAGCTTTGTGTATGGTATAATCTACACTTCAAACTTCTAATTCCACCATAGAAAGAATCGTGCTATGGTAAGTTGTGGCATTCAATGAGGATATTGGAAAGCTACTACAATGTTCCATAAATGTAGCAAGTTGTTGACATGCCTCATAATTAGGATCATTGCACTCATAAAATTCACCTTGTAAACTTGGGAGTCTCTCTTCTTCAGCTTGTACATGCTCTTCTCCTAATAAATTTGGAGCCAAATATTTCTCTTCTACAACTGGTATTTCCACTTGTGGTGATCCAACCTCTTTTGATTATATAGAACCAATACGGGTCTTCATCCTTCAGCTCTAGATTTGTTTATGTTACAAAACTAATTTTCTTTTTTCTGTTTGTGAGCTTCAACTTCAGGTAGAGGATTCATTAGGAGAGGGAATTCCCTGATGTTTAGTCCTTCAAGCCACTCCTTCAAATTATTTACAAGCTCTTCTTTGGTAGTCTCCCTAACCATATCTTCCTCTTTTTTGTTACCATCGTCTATTTGGTCCTTCCAAAATGGGTTTTAGAATGCAAGAGGAGGGGTGGATCCAGATTAAACAGTTTCATCCATCGGTTAAGATAGTGATAAAAGTTCATCTTCTTCTCTTGATGGCCTTTGTAAAAAAGAAGGAACTTTAGAATAACAAGGCACATAAGGTTCATGATGGGATGAAGAAATGAATTCCACCGTAGGGGTATCCGTTAGAAGGTTAGGACTATGAGGTTCAAGTTGAAACTGCATGGATGGAAACACAGGAAGAGGGTTTATAGATGGTAATGTAGGGATATCAAATTGAGGGGATTGAATAAAATTACATTCATGAAATTCCCTCTTCTTGAACCATTTTCCAACTTGAGTCATCATCTTGATTATGAATTGAATATTTTGTTGAGGATTAATCTCACATTGTATAGGGCCAGTCCACGGGTACAGAATGCTGAAGCCAATTTGGGCTTCCTTTTTCATTTCATTGATCATTATTTGCACCATGTTACACTATAAATCTCAAAACTTTTTCTGCAAGTGGTCTTCTTCAGGTGCATGATAGATACCAGAATCTACATGCCATTTTTTTTAGTATACCCCCAGTTTGGTGGGTGAGAAAAATTATCTGCATCTTTCCTATGTGGATATGCATGCTCAAATTGATATTCATCATGAAATGGAGATGGAGGTCGGTTAAAATATCTTGAATATGGAAAGTACTATTGTTGGTGCAAGTGTGAATTCAACTATGGAAGGGAAACCATTATTTCACAACTTAATGAATGGAAGAAAAATCAAAATATGTGGAAAAAAATGGATGGAAATGGGTGGAAAACATATCGTCTGCAGTTCAAAGAGTGGGTTACTTAGACCAATGGAGTCACAAGTTGTGCTTCCCTAGGCTGCATTTTCACTAAGATCACAATAACTTAATGAAATAAAAGTGAACACAATTACACACACTTATGAAAAATGTGACTCTTATCCCACTGGGCGTGCCAAAAAAATTTATCGCCAAATCAATGTACCCCCCAAATGGGCTTAAGGTGAACACGAAATTTGGTGTGATTTGGTAGCATGGGATCACCTCTCAATCTGTGGGACTTGGGCTCGAGGTGAACCTCCGAAGAAGTCTGATTTCCTCTTCCTAAACTAAACACAACACTACTTCCAAGGAAATAAAACAACTAACTAGACTTATACTAACATTTTCATGGGGTTAGTGGAGACAAATTTGTAAGAAATAAAACCTATACTAGAAGTGGTGATGCACCAAGAAAGGGTTTTACTAGACAAAATTTAGGTTTGTCAATGAAGAGAGATGATCATGAGGAATAATTAACATGCATTAGAAACCCAATTTACATACACTACTTCACTCCTTGATAAGCACAATTACCTCCAAAACTTGCAAAAGAAACTCTTATTGCACAGTTCACCTAAAAACACAACAGAGGTAAATAGAAGCAACAAAATCATATAAGGACATACAATTGATCAAAAAACATAATTGTTATTACTTCAAGCACTTGCAAAATGCATCATTACAGTGGGGAAAGACATCGGATGTCATTACAATTTTTGGAAAAAAGGCTTGAGGACCTACAAATTCACAACTCAACTTGTGAACAAAGGGTAAACCTAGAAAAAATGTCTAACCCCCTTTGAATAAACAACCCCTTACCTTTATATAAAATTATTCTTTATTGAGAGAAAGAAGGAGAAACCCTAGAATCTATGCTAGGATGTAGGAAAGAATTAATCACTATTGTTGGCCATGTTTGTCTCATTAATTACAACTCCCCCTTTCTAGGAACTTATTAATGGAACGAGGAAAACCTACAATTTTGGAAACTAAAACTTCAAAAAAATAATCTTCTCATGATTCCATTACGTAGCTCTCGTTTTTTTTATTCCAATGACTATAATTTTGTAAAAAACGAGCAATCATTGAGGAAATTATGGTCTTCAAAGAAAAGGTTATTTTTAGGGACTCTCGAGCATTGTGCTTAAACAACTTGCTAATAACTTCCCATGATGATTTTATAAATTCAAAATTTGAATTTATCTCTATTTAATAAAAAATAATATTTTAATATATTTTCTCAAAGCACCTTATGCCCTTGGATTATTTCTTGCATGTCAAAGATTTCTAAGGATGGTGGTTTAGGAAAATGGCTCGCTAGCCAGCTCTCCAAACTAATTGGCAAGCTACATTGCTTGATTTTCTTAGTGAACATTTTACAACGAGATCTCTAGATAAACACCACAAACTATTCTACTGAACCCACATGGATGACTCATCCGCATGTTTTTTCATTGACCTCAGACTTCACGGAAGACCCTCGTCTTCCATGTATTGAGTGCTTTGTTTTTAATTGGCCATTGTTTTCCACATTTTTCATTGAAACTGCCACCACCCTATATTTCTGCCGAGTATTTCATGACTTACCCCTTTGGAGAGCTACATGTCCTCACCTTAGCATTGTTACATTGTCTAGCCCACAAAGTTCACCTCCTACCTATACTCATTAATGAATGAGTACCTCTCATTTTAGCTCAAACCAGCTCATCTACTTCTCTCGTGTTATGCTCACAATCTTTGTCATCTCGATGGTTAGACTCCTCTTTCGGTGAGCTATCCATCCTCCACTTAACACTTGTATCCCAAAAATGAAACCTTAAACAACGACCGAAACTACATCTATGGGCATTGTTTCCACCTTGTTTCATTTAGACTCGATCAACCCAACCGCTTCGAAAACCACTCCATTTTTCTTTCAGCTCCTGACATGTACTGCATCGTCCAAGTTAGAAGAATGCTTCACTTCTACCTATTGATAAAGAAACCAAACATTTAACTTAGCACCTTACTCCGTGTCAGCGTTCAAAATTGCACCTGTCATAGCCCTTCCTAGGGCTTCCAACCCGTCAGAGAAGGGCAGGCCAAAATTGGCCTGTAAAAAAAATTTAAAACCTATAAATCATTTGATAAATTGTAAGTGTAATATTTTATTCAAATTGTCAAAAGAAGGGCTACGTGGAAAAATGGCCGTCAATCACTGTCATTTTAATTTGTAAATCCCGATAAAATATTTAGTTGCAAACACAAAATTTGGATGTTGGGCACTGGGAATATGGGATTAAATATACTACAAACCTAAGAATATCATTTTTCTAAATTTTCATCTCATATATAAAATCATGTGACAAGTGATGATGTAGATATTTAAAGCACGAGTAAAGTCCATTAGAGTTTGTCATTGTAAACAACTATTTGCATAGTTTAGCGGCTTCTAGGTTCTAACCATAGTGATATTTGGCCATATTTCTCTTGGATTAATCAAAAGGATTAATGATTCAATTTCACTAAACAAATTTTTTCTAAAAATGTCATTTTTTTGGTGAAAAAATGGAGATATTTATAGCTTAGTAGTCGCTAGCTAAATTGGTAATACATCAATAGGACCATGGTAAAATTTAGAGCTTAGCGATCGCTAGGTAACTTTGGCTAGACCATGGTGAATTTTAAGATACAAGCAAATTTCATTAGATTTTTTCATTGTAAACAACTCTTTGCATAGCTTAGTGGCCAGTACCCTACAACCATAGATATATTCATTTTTTTAAAAAAATCTCTCAATTAAAAAATATTCTTTATTTTTGTGACATGGTTACTTAATCTACTCTTGTCATGTAAAGTGCGAAATATTTATACTACTTTTCATCATCGTAGGGTTGGTCTAATATTTACCCTTCACATTGAAATTCAAACCAGCCCTTCAAATTTGATCACTGCTTCGTGTGTCACTTTTTAGATGACTCGGTGAGTCGGTTGGCCTCGCCATATCTATCAGACTCAGAATTTATGTTAAGTCATCAGATTTTAATTTAATCTACCACTTAATTCTCCACATGGCCCAAGATCAACTCCAGTCAACTTGAACTTTACCCTATGAATAACTCAGACTTCAGATCCCAATCCTTCATCATGTGAGGTGATGAGCCTAAGTCCGAATGAACGAAACCTCTAAAAATCTGAATTTTGGAATTCGGAGCTTAGAGACCATCCACCATTTTGTACCAAATCAAAAATATCTGAAACATCGACGAGTTTAACCCTGAAACGAGTTCTGAAATCATGCTCATCCCAATGACTCACCATTATACCGAAACAACTTAGTCTCTGACGCAGATCTCTAAAATTCGTATTTTGTAGTCGACAACCGAAACTACCAAGCACATCTTCCTGATACACTTATAGCCTTCTCATGAGTCAAAACGATTCCATTTCTCACATATGCCTGTGCCCTCATTGGTTTCTTTGCGAATTCTGAACTCACATCATTTTCTTCATACACGAACCGCTTGCAATGCTTTCACCTAACGTTTTGACCCTAGGCCTAACATCATTCTACTACCTACCTCAAGCTCGCTTCTCCTTAGCTCGATCACGAACTCATTTTGGTCACAGTGAGGCTTCCCTTTTATGTGAAGTTGTGAATGCTTCACCCAAACCATTCTTGAGCTCTACACACTATGAGCTTCCTTCACTGAGCCTAGGTTTAGCAGCCCTGAATTCAACATCTGACCTCCCATTCCTTACCAACTACAAGGCATGACATTTTTTTCTGTGCGTGAAGCCAACCTATTTCCTACAAACTATGTTGATTAGTTGGCGAACTATTCTCCTATGCCACCGAGTTGTTTGTAATGGGTTGGCTTGGTCCTCTACAACTCAGTTGTTTGTTCTAACCCCCTCATCGAGTGCCATCTCTATAAATAAAAAACTATGCAGTCTAGATCGTGACTCTACACATGTGAGTTGTTTTTCTCCAATCGAACTCCATCGCATACCGGCGAGCTTGGCATTTTCAAATTCAGCCTTGATGTCTTATGCAAACTTGCTAAGATGTTGCTTAACATTCATTATCGCCATGATGTAGAAACTTATACAGCCATGAAAAGATTATGCACAGAAAAATATTAATTCGAGTAAATGAAATTCAATGGCCAAAAAGAGACACAAACCATAAACACACAAATTTATGTGGTAAAACCCTCAAGAGGGAAACATCCACGGAGCAATGGTATTGATTCTCTTATTGTTCAAATCAGGAAATTACAATCAGCACAGTTCTTCCTCTTACAACTCTCTTTTATGTGCAGCCTCAATGGGCATACACAGATTTATAGTATTCACACAAAACTGAATTCATTAATGTATTCCTATCCATATTCTAACTAAAGTTGTCTTGTTACAACAACAAGATGAATAATAGGATCTCAATCCACCAGAAGAGGAATCGTTGTCATCTAATTTCAACAATCTCCACCTTGAAAACAATTAACCTGATACCTTGCTCATTTCTCATCACCTTTTTTACAAGCCAAGAGAAGCCAAGCACCACCATAGCCTCTCTAATATAACCGGTTTCATGAACATGTTTACACAATTCTTTTGAGTGTGGACCTTATCAAGAATCACATGTCCTTCATCAACAACATGTCTTACATAATGGTAATTAACTGGAATATGTTTGAACTTACTATGGTAAGCTAGATTCTTAGCCAAATAAATTGCACTTTGACTATCACAGAAATTTTTTAAACTTTTCAGAAACTCTCCTAACTCACCCAATAAACCTTTTAACCATACTGCCTCTTTGCAAGCATGTGAAGTAGATACATACTCTTCCTCAGTAGTGGACAAAGCAATAATGCTTTGAAGCTTTGACATCCAACTAATAGGACCACCTGCAAGAGTAAAGACATAACATGAAGTAGATCTTCTTTTGTCCAAATCACCTACAAAATCAGAATCAACATAACCGCAAACCTTATCACTACAACCATAAAAAGTGATACAATAACTGCTTGTCCATCTAAGATACTGAAGCACACATTTCACTGCTGCCCAATGTTCTTTACCTGGATTTTCCATGTATCTACTGACAACACCAACTGCATGTGAAATATCTGGTCTAGTACTAACCATCACATATATCAAACTTCCTATTGCATTAGCATATGGTACACGAGACATACTCATTTTCTTCATCATTACTAGGACACAAACCTAAAGAAAGTTTAAAATGCGAAGCTAAAGGAATATTCACTGGTTTCACTTTATCCATATCGAATATTTGAAGTATTTTCTCCACATACTTCTCTTGTGATAACCACAGCTTGCCTTTCATCTTGTCTCTGTGTATCTCCATGCCCAAGATCTGTCTTACTGCTCCCAGATCCTTCATTTCGAATGTCCTAGCCAATTGAGCCTTTAACCTGCTGATTTTAACCATGCTTTTGCTTGCTACAAGCATATCATCAACATATAACACCAATATAATGAACATGCCAGTATCCAACTTTTTAAAGTAAACACAATGATCATATTCACTTCTGGTGTAATCCTGGCTCACCAAGAAGGAATCAAACTTCTTGTATTATTGTCTTGAAGAATGCTTCAAGCCAAACAATGATTTCTTGAGTTTGTAAACAAGCTTCTTGTTGTGATTTTGAACGACCCCTTCCGGTTGTTCCATGTAAATTTCTTTATCTAAATCTCCCTGTGGAAATGTAGTTTTAACATCTAGCTACTCCAATTCCAGATTAAGCAATGCAACTAGTGCTAACACTATACGAATAGAAACAATTTTTACAACTAGTGAAAAAATATCATGAAATTCAATACCTGCTTCTTGAGAAAACCCTTTTACAACCAGCCTTGCCTTGTACTTTGAAAAAGTATCATCAACACCTTTCTTTAACTTGTATACCCACTTACAACCAACCGATTTCCTGTTCTTAGGAAGTTCCACTAGATCCCATGTTTTTTTTTTAATCAAAGCATCAATTTCCTCTTTCATTGCATGTTTCCATCTGTCACTATCTGAAACCTCTATTGCTTATTTGTAACAACTTGGTTCTCCTTCATTAGTAATTAAAGCAATAGAAGTGAAAAAATCATCATACCTGCTTCAAACTGATCTAATCCGTGTAGACCTTCATAGAGCTTGCTGTAGTATTTCCTCTATTTCCTAAGGTGTTTCAATCTTCTCATCCTCCTGAGTGATTTCCTCATGAATATCCTACTCATAGACATGTTCATGATATTCTCCCATGGATGAATGTATATCAAATTGAATTTGTTGTAACTGTGGTTTATTAATCTGTTTCATGGAATTCTTATCATTTGATTTTATGAGTGAAATTTCATCAAATATGACATCTCTGTTTATGATGATCTTATGGGCAGTAGGATTCCATAATCTATACCCCTTTACACCATCACCACATCAAACAAAGACTAATTTCTGTGACTTAGGATCTAACTTTGAACGCTGACTCTTTGGAATAAGTGCGTAAGCATCACAACCAAAAACTCTAAGACTAGAAAAATTACATGGTTGGCTTGTCCATACCTCTTCTAGAATCTTGCAGTCAATTGTTGTCGATGGCGATTGATTAACCAGGTAACAAGATGTAAGAAAAGCTTCTCCCCACAATTCCTGTTGTAACTTTGCATTACTGAGCATGCTTCTTCCTCTCTCGAGAAGAGTCTTGTTTATGCGTTTAGCAACACCATTTTGTTGTGGAGTGTAAATAGTGGTTCTATGCCTTTCAATCCCTTCATTCTTGCAATAGTTATCAAATTCCTTAGAAGTAAATTATCCTCCATTATCTGTTCTAAGACATTTAATGGATTTTCCTGTGCCTTTTTCAACTAAAGCTCTGAACTGTTTAAAAGTGTTAAATACATCAGCTTTTCTCTTTAACAAATAGATCCATACTTTTTTTGAGTAATCATCTATAAAACTAACAAAATATGATGATCCTCCATACGAGAGTTTCAGAGATGGACCCCAAAGGTCTGAATGAATATGGTCAAGGATATCTTTACTTGTATGTTTTCTAGGTTTAAACTTCTATCTAGCTTGTTTCCCATAAATAAAATGCTCACAGAACTTCAAATCTATAGTTTTTAAACTAGGAAGTAGTTTACAATCAGAAAGTACCTTTATTCCTTTCTCGCTGATATGACCCAATCGTTGATGCCATAAGTAAGTGGGTTCAGTTGAATCCTCTGATGCGACTCCCGCTTGATTGATTTTTTTCCTTCGTTCAAGTTTATATAGATTCCTGACTATGTTAGCTTTCATAAAAATCAAGATACCTTTTGATATCTTCAAAACTCCACCTTGAACTAAACCGTTATATCCACTAGAATCAAGAACTCCCAAAGATATCAGATTCTTTCTCAAGTTAGGCACATGTCTCACATTTTTCAGTGTTCTAACAATCCCATCATACATTTTGATTTTGATACTCCCTATCCCAATAGTTTTACATGTAACATCATTACCCATGTAAACTACCCTGTCATCGATAGATTGATACGTAGAATACCAATTCCTCCGCAGACACATGTGATGGGATGCCCCAGAATTAATTAACCAGTCATAATGGTACTATGAGACAATAGACATAGATAATACCTCATCAACCATACCTAGATCATTATCAGTTATGTTAGCATCCTTTGTAGATTCCTCCTCCTTATATGCCTCTTTATGTTTCCAACAATCTTTCTTGAGGTGTCCTGATTTGTTACAGAACCAACACTTCAACTTGCTCTTTTTGCCCTTCGACTTGGATCTAGCTAGGCCCTTCGAATGTTGTCCCCTCTCAGTAGTTCTGCCTCTGGCCATCATAACTTTTGATGTCGAAGTTTCCAGAGAAGATCTCTTAAGAGTTTCCTCAGATATCATAGCTCCAACAACAACATCAAAGTTAATAACCTCGTTAGAACTAAAACTAATAGTGTTTACGAAATGATCCCAAGATTTAGGTAGAGAACTTAACAATGTTATCATCTTATCCTCATTTGAAATTTTGTCACTCGTGCTGTCTAATTTACAAATAAGAGTATTAAAAGTATTTAAATGTTCCGAAATTGTCATACCCTCTTTCATATGCAAGGTATACAGTTGACACTTCAGGAAGATTCTATTTGTTAAGGATTTAGTCATGTACAGGGTTTCCATTTTTGTCCAAAGTCCTGCTGCTATTATTTCATACACGATGTTGACTAATACATCGTCAGCCAAGCATAGGTGAATAACACTAAGAGAATTATTTTCCATCTCATCCCATTTATCATCATCCATACTCACGGGTTTCTTCTTTTTTCCTACGAGTGCCTTCACAACTCCCTACACACACAGTATATCCCGCATCTTGACCTTCCATAACTCAAAGTTATTGCTCCCGTCAAATTTCTTGATCTCGAATTTAGCACTTTGTGTCTTTGCCATAATGATTCCACACTATGATTGCTCTGTCATGGGTCCATTAAACACTGTAAGTTGCCCCTCAATGCAGAAAATGATTTCACCCTTCAAACTCACCCCTCATGGCCTCCCTCCAACCTTGCTCTGATACCACTTGTAGAAACTTATACAGCCACGAAAATATTATGCACAACAAAATATTAATTCAAGTAAATGAAATTCAATGGCCAAAAAGAGACACAAATCATAAACACATAGATTTACATGGTAAACCCCTCAAGAGGGAAACATCCACAGAGCAATGGTATCGATTCTCTTATTGTTCAAATTAGGAAATTGCAATCAGCACAGTTCTTCCTCTTATAACTCTCTTTTATGTACAACCTCAATGGGCATACACAGATTTATAGTATTCACACAAAACTGAATTCATTAATGCATTCCTATCCATATTCTAACTAAAGTTGTCTTGTTACAATAGCAAGCTGAATAATAGGATCTCAATCCACCAGAAGAGGAATCGTTGTCATCTAATTTCAACACATGACACGTTCCTAAGATCTCCCTACGAACTTGAGCCAATTTTCTTCACCAAACATCGTTTCCTTCCTCGCTAAGGTGTTTTAGATGACTCTAGCTACAAATGAGCCCCACATAGCTCAATCTCCTTTTAGTTTCCTTCGCACTATCATGATAGAGCTTAATAAATCCTGTAAAGCTCTAAGCTTTTACTATTATGAGCATGTCATGTCAATCCCCATGTAGAACCACTCCATTCTTCAACTCTTCTCACTTGAGTTAACACTCCACCGGTGAGCTATCCATTTCATGGATTGGCCATTGAGCTTTGCAAGACACTATTAGTTCAACTCGAGGTAACTCCCTTTACGTGCACCTAACTCACCTGATTTTACTTTCCCTGAGTTGCCATGAACTTATTGACTTGACCTTGACCTCTAGAAAATAATTTGACTTCAACCTCACTATCCATTTTACTGTGACTGCAAGTTTCCCATGTATCAAGAAAAGCCCTAAATTTATTTCACTATCAAGCTTTTCATTCACCTGAACACATCTGCAACCCAAAATGGCTCGAGTCCCTCAGTAACACTATGTAAAACAAAATAATCAGATAGAGATGAATAATACACTGCCCCCTATGGACTCGGGTATCTCGGTGATATTTCCTCATGTGAGCTCTCCGAGCAGTGCGTTGAGCTATGCGGTGAGACACTTTAGCTCTTGAGCCCCAAACATCCATTTCTCCAAATTTTTAACCTTGCAATGGCCTTGTCCAAAATTTGAAATTTTGTTTTGAACAAATGGATCTTTGGAGGTATAATAAGACATTTGAAAATTTGTATACCAGTTCTAACCATCATTTTCCCTCGTTTCTCAAATGTGGGCATGTGAATGTCATTCTCGTTGCTCTGAGTAAACCTTGAGCTTCCAAAACCTGGGAAAGGTAAAAAGGTTCAAGATGATCTTGAATCCTCTCGGAAAACCTAAAGGTTCTCAAAACACGAAAAAAAAACTTCCTATAGGCCCCTAAGTTCTTCCGTGAAACCCTCTCCAGTTCAAGAGTACAATTACTCATGGTATCCAATTTTTCCCTAAGACATAAAATTAGATGTATTGTGAAAGATCAACAAATTTAAAAGAAAATTTTACAAAAAAAAAATTCCATAAAGGAAATGAAAATTTTAGAAGTTTCAAATAGATAGTTTTAACATTCATAAATTTTTTGTCAATTATAAGAGAAGTTCATCAAAGATGAAGCATTTAAATAACTATTTCTTGCAGATTGCAAGACATCACAAATAAAGCTTTAGAAGATGAATATAATCAAACTTTAGGAATGACAACTCTTAGCCATGAAATTAGAGAACACTCCATAACACAAAGAAAGAAGGTTCAGATTTATGAATTTTTATGTATACATTTTGTTTCCTAGAACAATGGAGCAGAAAAGAGCAAGCTCTATCACAAGCTGATAAAATCAAAAACTAGTTCGAGATCAATCTCCAAGAAACACTTTCAAGAAATGGTTATAGAAGTATTCATAAGCATACATTCTGTGATTAGATCTTATGTTTCTAACAGATGAAAATAAGGGAGATCTAAGCCATTTTATTTTCAACACACTATTAACCAGCCAAGACCAAAGAATGCCTACAGTGTTAAGCTAGAGGTGAAATAGTGAATCAATCAAAAATGGAATCAATCACGAAGAGCTCATATCACAATGTTCCTGCTAAGTCAAAGAGCTCATAACCTTGCAAAGGTAATTAGAAATACTCAGTGTCCATTCACGGAAAGAAGAGTTTCAATCTCAAAAGAAGCAGTGACCTTTTCCTTTCAAGTACATGATAGAAAATAATAAACTCCTTGGTGGCTAGAAAGAACCCGGTACGCGAATGAGGCACAAATCACGGGAAATTATGTTTCTAACTAGTAGATTCTTCTAACTAGAATGTAACTCAACAAAGAGAAATAAGTAAGTTTGAATCAATATGCATATTTCATTGCAGTATGATGGAAAATACATCCTAGAAAGGAACATGAATGAATGAAATACCATCCAAATCTGGGTCAAACAAAAAACGATGCAAAGGAGTCACAGTCATGAGTAAAATAACAAAGATGAAACCCTTGACCATAGAATGAAAAAATGACCGATATCATTTTCAAATGGGGACTGAGCTCAAGAATAATAAAAAAGTTTCAACTATTTCAATAGTCATGAGTCGATGTAATAGTTGTATGCACAACTGTGATAAACACAAAAATTAAAAGCATAATGGCTACCATATTTACAAAATAAGGTCAGGGTTTGAATCACCAAACCCACATTGAACAACAATAAAATAGATCTTAAATGGAAAATCATGGTGACTAAGGAAAGTAAAGTAGATTTAGCCAACACCCATAACATGTAAAGAGGAGCAGATGGCGCTCACCCAGAATCAGAAAAGTGAAACCCTTGCATTAGAACAAATATGCAACCAGAGAAGAGATTTGAAAATGATCATGTGACTTACCAGTCAATAAATGCAAACCCATTATCAATGACGAAAACCCAGTTGAAAAAGTGAAGGGCAAAGACAAATGGTTTCCAAGCTTGAGACTGGATTCAAAAAATACTATTCACATCCAGGGTAAATGTAAAGGCTTTTAATTCAATGAGAAGCACCACAAACTTGAGTGTATAGAATAGTGAAACCCTCATGAAGAAAAATATGTAAAAATAAAGCCTTGGGTCTTGATTTTAAGTATCTCATAATGATAAATCCATAGAGCTTTCCATAAGCAATAAAAATCCCAATCCATATATACAGAGCAATGAAATAGGAAATATGGTAGTCTTTCTTACCAAAAGCTAAATAAATGACATAAATTAGAAAACTTCCAGAGAGATGAAAGATAAAAAATTCTATGGGCATTTTCAAACATAGAAAACCAGATTCGAGCCTAATTCACAGTTAAAAATGTCCGCCCAAGAAAAAAAATTGGCAAATCTTTGCTAGCCCATCGAGAGCTCAAAGAATGAAGTGATTACTTAGGGTTTCAAACATTTTACTCACCAACAAACCATGGTCAAGCTTAACTCATCTAGGGTACAAACATCAATGGAAGTGAGGTGAAAGTACAGTGATTGATGGGTGATATCCATCATCAAATTCAACGTAACATTAATACAACCACAAGCAAACCACAATGTTACCCCAAACTCACCACGAGCTAGAAATAATTGCAAAGATCAAATAGCTACAAGATCAATGGTCGAGGATGAAAGTACCCCATTCCAAGGCAAACCACTGGGTTATCTAAACATAACCATGATTTATAGAAGGTACATACGTGTTGATCAGATCCAAAGACTTTAACCAGGGTTTTCTTAGTGTTGAGTCAAAAGGAAACTGACGTCATAAAGGGTTTGATCATTGTGGAGGGGGACTTTATCCCAAATAATGATTCTTATTATTTACATCAACCTTACCAAAGGTCAGATTAAACTATAATGAATATTCCACAGACTATGCAAAAGGTCGACACTATGATGGGTTCCATTTGATAAGTCAAATGATGGGGAGATTATTAAACAATGCATGACTAATTCAAAATATGCTCAAGTATTATGATCTATTAGACATTCCATGCCACAAAATTATTAGGAAGGGGACTGATTACCATACTAAAATTCATTGCATTTGACCTTTGAAAAGGTCCAAACAATACTATGATGCCATAACTTTTTTAAAATACCGACAAATTATTATATGCAATGATAAATCAAATAGAGGGACCCCTTTATATTATTTTCCATACCTCCATCAAGCAATGATTATCATCAAAACCATAGTCTATGCATGGTGTTCTAAAGAAACTAATTATGCATATGTTACGTCTTACCTTAACTTTTATAAAAAATACCATATGTTTTGCAAAGGCACCCATCAAGTATGTGCCATGATGAGCTAAAAACAAATGTATGCAAAGGGTCAACATCATAAGTATGGGATATTATTACCTTATTTTTCACAAATAAAGTTATTATTTTCTTGCACATACCTGCAGGTGGTTCCCGCAATACAGAGATTATTTTTCCAAGTATTGGAGATGAAGGGAATTACTTTTCTCACACACATGAGTATTATTTTGCATGTGATCACTAATGGATAAAAAAGAGAAGAAGAAATAATTTCCTTTGCAATGTGGGTGAATATATAAGTGTCACATTAGAGAATAAAATATGATTATTTAATCATCACCTAAAACACAAAGGAAATAGTTGCATGCACATTGGAGGAAATTTTCAAACCAAGCAAGAGCTAATATTAGCCAAATATATTCACCCAACTATTTTAATTATATTAAAAATAGAGCAGTCAACTACACTTTGACTAAGTGTATTTTTGTAACTAAGGCTATTAATGCCTCATTGTAATCACCATGTCTATTTTTATTCCTTTATTTATTCATGATAAAGGAGTAAAATTAGCATGCATGGGAGAGTACAGACTATAGCCTATTTTTAGGAGGGGTTGTGTGAAGTATTTTTTCTATATATTGTGTGCACTAGCAAGGCCAAAGGAGGATTTTTCGACACAGGAGTGCTGAAGCATTTTTTTTTGCCAGTTTTTCCCTGAATGAGAACTAGTTATTTCCTTTCCAATTATTTGCAATGGTGTGTATGTTTACATTAATTATTGTGAATGTCAATTACCTCATTAATAATATTATCTTACTACAAACTTGGTGTTTTCTATATAGTATTAGTGTGAATGTTAACTTTGTGTTATTGTGATTTATCACTCAACATACAAGTGTTTGCCTTAGGATATAATTGAAACCCATTGGTTCGTGCTTCCGTAATTTTTTCTCAATTTTATTGTGCATGTACTCAATCAAAGCCCTCAATCAATTTGGTTTATCACCCCATTTCAATTTAGTTACAATAATAATTTTACCCTTGAAACCCCAAAAATTAGTTTAGAATACATCAATAAGGAACTGACCTTAATACTTGAGACTCACCTTAACAATAGATATACCCATAGACATGAGTTGTTTCCATTGTATCTACAGAAGTGAGAAATAATGCAAGCTTAGAATCCCTATTTTCATCTCTCAACAAGGGTGCAATTTTGATAGATAACAGTGTTAAAGGATTATTTCATTTTCTTGCTCATACAAGTGACTCATCATTTTTATCGAGAATGGAACAATTTACAAGCATAAATTCTACTATATTTCATAGTAATAGAATTTTTGATATACATAAACTCCCAATTGTGTTAGTTTCTTTTAATGATTAATCAGAGATATAGTTTATAATAATAAACACTAGTGAACTTAATGTCATGTACAATAAAATAAAATAATACTTGAGTTGTTATAAGGTATATTTCAAGGTGAGAATGTAAATTTATCATAGGTTCTAATAGAAATCAAAATAACACCACTAGAATTTAAGGCCGGTGTCAAATTTAAGGATGCGCATAATAAAAATTGAAAGAGTGAATCTCACACTCTGAAAGGACGAGCCTCACACTTTGAAAGTGTGAGGCTTGCACTCTTAAAGTGTGAGCCTCACACTTTCAAATTTTGAAGCTCACACTTTCAAAGTGAGAGGGTCGGTCTTTAAACGTGCATGGATCACTCTTTCAACATGCGTGACTCATACTTCTAGAGTGTGCAACTCACACGTTTAGAGTGTGGGGCTTGTAAATAAGTTTTATGTGCGAGACTAGTAGCTAAGACAATGTGTGCTCACACTTTCAACATGTGGGTTTCATTTTTTTCGCAACTTTGAAAGTGTGAGTCTAAATTTTGAACAATGTGAGGCTCGCCATTTGAAAGTGCGCAATTGACACTTTGAACTTTCTTATCATAGGGATTTATTGTTATTTTTTATTTTTAATTTAATACAAAAAGATCATGACTTATAATAGTTAGTAGAGGCTAACCTCACATCGAGGCTTTTGTACTTTATTTTAATACAACAAGATCATGACTTATAATAGTTAATGGCAGCTAACCTTACATTAAGGATTTTTCTCTTTCATTTAATATCACAGGGTCATGACATATAATAGTTAGCAACCATTCACCTTACATTGATGGGTTTGTAGGAAGTTATTGCTAACTTTTTATTTTTATTAATTCAATGGGCACATGCCTTATAATATTTAGTGGCTACTAGCCTTACTCACTCCCAACATGCAAATCTAAAAAATGGCAAAATTGGAATCCAATAATAGCAAGATTGGAATCCATTAATAGAGAAATTGCAATCCAATACTAGTAAAATTGGAATCCAATAATAGCGAAATTGGAATCAAATAATATTGAAATTGGAACTCAAATAAGTCCAAAAATAACAATATTGGAATCCAATATTGTTACTAATGGAATCTAACAATAGTAATAATGGAATCTAGTATAGAGAAAAATGGAATCCAATAAATAAAAAAAATGGTGACAAATTTCTTCCAAAACATGTAATACTGGATTCCATATTCACTAGCATATGTCTAGATTTAGTGAAATAAGGGTTGCCATCACAATTTTGGATATGATTATGCCCGTAAATGATTTGGTAATAATTTAAAGTGCCATTTTTTTACTTATATGCTAGTGTTGCATTGACCTAGGAAATCACTTAATCTTCAAAGAAAAATATGAACTTACATTTTTGTGTTTTTCATTTTGAGCAGGAAGCGACAAAATAAACATATATCTTCAAATATTTACCTTTGTTGAATGCAATGATCCTCTATGGTAATCCTTGAGTTATGTTGGCTGTAAAAATAATTTATATTCCTAGAGACTTAGAGGTACCGTATGTGTTTGTGTGTTCCTCCCTAAGAAACTTATTCAGAGCATTCACATTGGTATGAAAATGTGTAAGATGCCTTAGTGCGAGACATAAAACGTCACTTTGGTGGCATACAAGATGACATGTTGAGCTTCAAATCTCATGGTTGTTTTAGAGACTAAATAAAATTAGAAGTGGAATGTAATGAATATTTGTTGGGACCACAGAGGAAAATTATATTATGCATTAATGCACTATTAAATTTTTAATTGTAAAGGAAAATTTGCAACATTCCCTTCTTTGAGAACGGACCCTTCTAATTTCAGCCTAATAATTTTAAGTTTCGTGGAGATTACTTGCAACCTAATAACTCCTTATGATGTGAAACTGGATGTGAATTGATCCACGTGAGAAAAAATGATTGAGAAAAATTATTTGTTCATTTAAGAATAAAAACTTAAAAAGTATAATCGTTAAGATAATTGAAATTAGCAATCGAGTGATATTTTTCAATGGGTAGTCAAATAAACTAACCAAATCTAATGGAACCCTTTATAAGCTAACTGTTAAACAAAAGTGAGAAAACCTACTCTTGAAATACCTCAAGTGGCATTTAGGCTTTGCAATATACGGACATTTCGTGTCTCTAATTTTGTCTTATGGTAGGGTGGAGAAACCCTCAAACACTAATGAATGTAATAAATCGAGTGGCCTCTCATGATGTAAATGGACAAAAGCTATAATGTATTGTTACCAATTATTATAAACATTTCTTTAGAAGGATTTTAAATGCGTAAAAGTTTATAAATTTTGCATTTGAACTCATTTTCTCTCTCTTATATAAACATGTCTCTTAGTATGTAGTAGTGGATTACCATGTGCTTCTCATATGGTTATTTTCCACCATCCATGAATACTTTAAAATTTAATAGATCGTGGATCCTATCTTAAGGTTATTGGTGAAGGAAATGGTAATGCATATTTAACCAATGATTTAAGTTGTTCCTTGGAAGGTATCTGAAAATCATATAGTTAAGTTGTCTGGCTCATAAGATGCATTTAATACTTGAGTTTTTAAACATGTTGAAATTAGTTGTGTTGTGCAAGGTCACAACTCCTTGTAGACATGAACCCCTATGTGTAAATTATGTGTCATTTAAATTAAAAAAATTTTAAAACATTTTCAATAGTGAGACCAAAGTAATATGTAAGTGTAAAGAGTATAAGTGTTAATGATATTTTGGGTTAGGATTAATGTTGTACTTGAGGTCCTTATAAGTTAACTAGACATTTTCATGTTTTTAAAAATAAATATCAATTTATCTTGGGGAGATCAAACTTTCGAGCAAACATAAGTTATTAAATATATAAACATATAATTATATTAAAAAATTCATGAAGTGAAAATGTTGAATGGAATGAAACAAGTTATTGAACTATATCAACTATAACAGGAAAATAAAGGTAACCTAATGGAAGGATGTTAATGGGAAGAGGTGTCTTGAATCTAAATCTCCTTTTAACCCTGATAATTCTTCCTTAAATTCACGTTAGTTCCCCTTGTGGAAAAAGGGTTAAAATGTAAACATCGAATAATCATTTTGAGGAGCAGAACCTTAACATAAGAACAAGAGAATTAGGAATTTTGTATGCATTTTTAAATAAGGAAAATAATTATTTAAGTTTTGGATATTATTGTAAGGATAAAGAGCCAAATTAATTGTTCGTATTGTAAGTTTAATGTTAAATTAATTCAATAATATGTAGGTGGAAAAGGAGAATTTATCCTTGCATGATAAATGCTATTGGAATTTTAATCATAACTAAGATGTAACCATGGTAATGATGTGTTGTGAATTTTCCAATCCTTGGGTCCCTTTTTTGGTTGATTCATTGCTAGTATTTATTCATTAGGGAAAGTGTGGCATCGATGTGTATATGGGGTTATCAAGCTGTTTATGTGCATTGAGGTTTTTTGTAAGTGTCTTATGTGATGTTAATTTTATCTATTGGATCCCATGCAGTGTTTTATAGTTAGCATTTAAAGACAAAAAAAATTATTCAGATAATATTTACTGTTGTGTTTTGGTGTTGAAAATGTGGGCATTACAATTTGTATCAGAGCGAATGTTCATGCTCTCGAACCTGTGGGATAGTTGGTTTTGTATGGTTATACATGGTGATGGAGGAGATGTGAAGAGTATTATGATAATATGTTGTGATGTGAAATTTTTTAATTATAATCATGTGAATTTACCTGTTGTTTTTTCCACTTGGTGTGTACTATTTGTGTTGTTGATGTGTATGTTGATGATATTTCTCTATCTCTCTCTCTCTCACAGATTAAACATGTATTACCTATGTGTTACCACCTTCTTGGGTGAAAAAAAAATGTTAATGTGGATGGTGAAAGTGTTGTGGTCTTTCGTCATCTTGTAATTTTGTGGTTGTATATAAATATTTTGTGTACCAAAGGTTGGTTCCTCATATTTTGTATCATACCATATTGTTTCCATCCTATTATGATGTATCATGATGTATGCCATGACAATTGTATTTTGATTATGTATATGTATTGAAATTAATCAATATATTTGACATATCTATGTATTCATGTGTTATGTGATAACCAGGGCCGAATTAAGGTTTCGGAGTACCCTAGGAAATCCTTGGTGCATACGCCCCCCTCGCTCGAGACCAGTCACCCACTTACCCAGTGCTTGTGTATGTTTTTAAAACAATTTCTCACGACTTCAATCAAATAGGCTAGCCTCTAGAGACTAGTTCCGGATCTTAGAAACAAATTGTAATAATAATAACAATAAATTACAAACTCACCTAACTCCTGAGTGTGTGGCCAAGATGGATTGATAAAGATTTAAACAGGGCCGAATGACTCTGAGGAGCACAGTGTTGGTAGTTGCCTGTACAAGAATGAGGTATTTTTAATTAAGGCTAAAATTCTAAATAGTAAAGCTCAAACGTTAAAATGAAATCAATCGTTGCATACACTACTACTAGCTATAGGTAACAAATAGTAGACAATTGATAAAATAATTGATTTAGATGAAATTTTAAAACAATATATAGTCCAGACCAGGCCACAGATGGGTAATCTTGGATGACAATGCAAATGAGTGGTTTAGACATGATAGATTTACTTGAAAACAAAAGCATAATCCTCAACTTCAAGATATAATCCCTTTTGAACTGGTGTACTTATTCTAGTCCTATTGTTCCTATGTATCATAGAGCACTTGCGCAAGTTTATCTTTTTCTTTTTTAATGTAAAGTTGATCTTATACTATCTTTTCTTAGGAAAATACTTACTGTTATTTTGTATTTTGGCAACTGTTGTGCAACATTTACCATTTATATAATATATTATGAATCAAGGAAACTTGGTGCACTGGTGGTAGAGTTACGGTTGTCTTTTAAACCTATAGAAGTTGTAAAATACAGAAAACAAGTTAATGGAAATCAAGAAGGGTCATCGTGTAAATTCCACCATTTTAACTTGGCACTGGCAGAGCCGACTGTTGGTCTGCTGGAAAGTCTTAGCCGACTTAATTTTTTTTTGAAAATGAGGCCGTCCCTCCCCATTTGAGTGCCCCAAGCAACTGCCTAGGTTGCTTAGGGAAAGAAAGGCCCCTGGTGATAACATGTGTGTCATGAATTAGGGGCATATGGTGATCGTATGTCCCCTATTGTGTTGTACTTGCACTTTTGGTACATTGTGTGGTAATGTTATTTGATTGTATGTTGTGGAACATTGTTATGTTATACCGATAATTTTTTCAGGTGTAAGATGTTTATGGTTATGGTTAATAAACATCATTATATTATTAATTTAGTTATGTGCTATGTTTTGTACCTTACACTAACTGAACCTAAGGGAAGCAATCAATAAAAGTGTATGCGTGGAGAGAGAAGGTGTGAACTAGGTTTCCATAAACTTGAGTTGATTAAATGTTTGGAAGTGGAGTCTCATGTAAATTGAAAATCCACTCTATCCATTTGGTATACTAAGAGCTTTCTCAGTATATTGTGGATGCGCACCACCTTAGGCTTAACCTATGGAAACTAGAGTTCCCTACTCTTTCCTATGTGGGTTGTCCATCGAAACATTCTATGTGATATTGAATATGTGGATCCTTGTATGTGTGATTTGGAAATATATGGAGATATGATCATTCTGGTTATATGTATTTTGAGAGATGAGGCTCGATATCCGAGTGCTAGAAGTTCGATGAGTACCCCTATTATGGTGGTAGAAAGGCCACGTAGTGATCATAATGTGATATTTCTATGTTCATATTTCATTCATAAATTGATCATTTTATTTTTCTTGTAAGAACCCTCATTTTTCTCAATTTTTTTGTTCTTATATTTTAGGAATTCAAATTGATTTTGTGCTTACAAGAGGGATTTACATTACTACAGCTAATTAGTCTTTTTTTTCTTAGTTTAAAATTTGCTTTTCAAGTTGAAAACTTTTCTAGCCTAGCCCAATACTTGATATTTTTTCCACTTGGAATTTGAAAATATTTTTTATGCTCATTCTAATGTCGTTATGTGTTGGATTAGGGTCAAGGAATTCACCATGGAGTGGTTGGACCTATGGACCATCTCCGTTGTATGGGGGTACTCCCCAAATGAGTCATAGGCTTGTGTAGTATTGAACTACAAGTTATTATGCCACTTGGGTGGATGTGACATAGATTTATGTGCCTAGGGCCATAGGGTGACCCGAATTCATTAAATGGAGAGATAAGGTGACATGAATTTTTGTGAGTGAACCGATGTGGAGGAATAAGGGGTTTCGGCTCTATGGTGAGTGACCCAATATGGAAAAATAAGATGATGGGGCTCTATGGTCATGAGTGACCCAACATGGAGAAATAAGGTGATGTGGCTTCATGGTGATTGACCTGGCTCAGTTTTGGCACTATGATTATTTCTCTATTGGGAGGCATATGGATTGGTTTTGGGAGACTTATGGAGTTGTGTGGAAATGTCTTATTCTATCTTGAGACTATGTTTCTTTGTGTAACAATATAAATTCTCCCATTGTGACATCTTATAATTTTGCATTCTTGTATATCAAGTGAATATATTTTTGTATTGTCAGACATGAAGAAACTTTTTATAACCTTCCCATAGAACCATACCATCATGAGAAAACATATGAAATGAACCTTGTATAAAACAATCTTGAAAGAAAAGTATTGTTTCCAACAATTCTTACCTTCTCTTGCAAGACAAAAATAACATCTTATAATTTAAAACCCACTAATCAAACTTTGTGTTTGAAAGATTCTTTTCATGTTTGAAAATAATTATAAATAACCATCGATCACACTTATTACATGTTAGTTATTGTATATGTAATTTTCACTCCTCTATGTATCACCTCATGTCTGAATTGAACTACCCCCTTTGACTCTTGAATTAATTGGAAACATGATAAATATATGTTTAGAAAAAAAAAAACTTGTTGGCTTATGATATTTGGTTATTGTTGTTGTAAGAAGAAGAATTTTGTTGAAGCATGTTGATAGGAGGTGGTGGCTCATGCTCATTAATTTGGGATATGTTATTTCATGTTATTTATTGGATCACAAATCCTATTAGGAAGTCATTAATGTTGGTATCCCATTTTTTGGTGTTTATGTTGATTGATGAGTTACTCTTGTGAGTCTTATTAGGCATTGTTATGATTGAGTTTTGATGGTCCTATTGGTTAGTATGTACTATTGGATTTTTCATTGGCAATGTGTGGGCACAGTGATGGTTTTTGGGTCATGTGATACTAGGTTTATGTGTATCAATGTGATGATTCATTTTTTGTTAGTCACATGTGTGTGTTGGATCTATTCCTATGAAATAATTGTTTGAAATTCATTGTTATATGGACTACTTGTTATCTTTCCATTGTGGAATTAGAGGTCTTGTGATGTGATACAATCATGAAAGTATGTAATAATATGTCTTGTAGATCATTAGTGTTGTGTTTGGGTTTTGTGTGACATGTTGGTGTCAGTTACTACTAGGCAACCACAAACATAAGACAATTGAAATTAAAAAAAAAGAATATTAAGAGTTAGAAATTAAAAAATAATGAAAATGAAAATACTAATTGAGTAATAAAGTAAAATATGACTAAATACCAATCTTCACATAACATTAAAATTTAAGATTTTGTAAAAATTAGTCTCCTTCCTTGTGGTCGCATTGTATCGACAAGTTATTTTATTAAACAACATGTGTCATTATTGACTTTCTTGCTTACGTATACTTCAAGCTTCAATGTTGTGTCACATCAAGGATGATGCTATTAAAAGGAAAGTTGAATGTAGTACCCAACAAAATATTTTTAAAATTAAATAATAATAATAATAAATGGAATACATGGGCTGGTGGGTGAGTGTTTCTTTTAGTAGAGTACAGGGAGGCTTGGAATTCTTGAGGATGGCTAGATTTTTCATCCATCAAATAGGAATGAGTGTGACTCCTCCTCAGTGGCCTGTAGACCTGTTATTTTCCTTGCATAGTAACAATATCACTTTATTGGAGAACCCAAGGTGTTAACCACGATCAAACCCAAGTTAACCTTGGAAATTTAGCAGTAATTGGTTAGTTACATGAAAGAATAATGTGATGGGGAAACATGCTAAATGGATCTCTACTATTATTTGTCCTAAAGTTAGTCCCATTCTATGTTAAATCAATCTTGAGCATGGAGATAAATCAGTATCTTGAATGCTCCTCATTTTACTATTTAAAAATTGACTAAATTGGATATGTTTCATTTCCTGAAGCGGTTTCATTTGTCTCTGAGTTGAAAGGAAACTACTTCCTTTCACCATGTTTTTTTGTTGTATGTAGAGGAAGAAGAATATTGAGGTATAAGAGGCGCTTCATTTGGTGTACTGTAAAGTTGTATTGATTTGTCTTCTTTTGCTTCTGAGAACCTATGCTATGTGCTCTATGGCCTTTATAGCCACCACTTCATTTTTCATTCTCGTTTTATTTAGTTTCGAGTATTTGGTACTTGGGTTTAGACATGGGAAGTTTCATTTTCTGCTATTCCATTTATGTCTCTAGAAATTTGTCTCTTGCACTCTCCCTCTAAGTGAAACCCCCTATTTTTCCATCCTTTCATTTTTTTGGGAGAATCAATTCTTGGTGGCTCATTTTGCCAACACGTGGCCTTAAAAAATGTTTGAATTTCATGATCTATACAAAATGGTTATTGAATATCCTTGGGATATGTTGGGTCACCTATCAAACTAAAGAGGAACCACACTCAAGGCATGTAAATGATTTCCAAAATGCATAGAAAAAATGTTATTTTTCATGGTCTATTTTTGTAAAAATGTGTCTGAGAGAGGCATTCTCATGGAATGCGTTGTCTGAGAGATATGCATAAATGGCCTTGTTTGAGAGGCATTAGAAAATTCCAAGCAAAGGCAATGGTAGGTGCCTAAACAAATCGATTTCAATTTTCTAGTGCTCTTCTTGGTTGTCTCTAAATGAAGCATTAAAGTATCTCAAAGGACCATTTATATGATTTTGTGTTGGGTTTGGTTGTTTGGAGGAAATGCTAAGTTGGTATTGTGTCGCATTATGTGACTTCAGTGACACTATGGCCATTTGTCAATTTTGTGGAGCTCATCATTCTTGGTCTCATGGTTTACGGTTGGTGAATGTGGCAAGTTATGTGGCCTCATCGCATTCGGTGATCTGAGGTTTTGTGCGAAAAAGGAATGGACTTTCCTTTTTCTTCTATACTAAATTATTCTTTCATCATTTCTTGAATTTCTAAATCAAATGTTAATTATTAGGAAATGTAACTCCAAAAAATGAAAAAATCTTACTTCATTTGTAATGGTCAAACATAAAAAGTCCCAACCCCAAAATTTATGCGCATGGAGTGCCACACCCAAATGTACCACAAATTCAAAACTCCTAGCATGACCCCTAGTAATGTGGGACACCATGGGGAACCTCCACCAGTTCGTTTGAACTTAATTAATGCCATTGCATTTCAAATTTCTAAGGCCACTTAGCTTATGTAGTCACTTGTAGTGACATTCTCATTTTAATAAAACACCATCGGTTTGGGCTTATGGTTCCCTCATAGTTTGAGTGAAACTGAAAACCACTTCCACATACCTCTAGACTACCTATAAGAGAATCATAACCCACCTTCATTTTAATGAAAAAACCTTTAGAAATTAGTGTTGCAAGTGGGTTTTGGGGCCCACTAGTCGATGTACGATAAGAGTTGCTGACACAATTATGATAACTGGCCCTGGAGTTGCCCCTATCACTTGAGCTCTACTTGTCATAATAAAATTATTTTAGACACGATGAATTCTCTATATATGGGGGAGTAAGTTGGAATCATCAAAATTTATGACCAAAATTAAAACAAGAGTATTTAAGACCCCTCTTTGTAATCATTTTTGTTGTTTTGGTCAGTTTTTTCAACTTGCTACTTTAGCTAGAATATCCTTCTAAGAGTCTCATTTGAATTCTAGCCATGCATGTGACGTGGTAATACTGTCATAATTATTTGTAGAATATTATTTGATATTTTATCTTGTATGAATGGTTTTGAAATGTATGGTGTTTTTTCTCTCTCCACCTTCTTCTCTCTCCAAAAATGACTATGAAAATTTAGTTGATTTGAAAATGTAAATCAATTGGGAAATTAAAAGTGATTTTGATATGAAATGAAAACAGATATGAAAGGAAAATTGTTATGTCATTATGAATGAAAGATAAAATGTCACTTAACTTTCTCTCTCATCATAACTCTCTCTCTCTCTCTTGTATCAAAATGTTAAGTGAAAATTAATGTGAAAGTGTGAACACATGAGAAACAAAATATGTTTTCTTCTCTCTTCCAATCTCTCCCTCTCTCTATTGTTTAAATTGATTTTTTTTGAAAGGATGAATGTGTGGATTTGTGCTTCAGTGTAGGGGATTTCCATACTATTTCTAGGACTAACCCTGTGGTGGTTGCAAGTATCCAACAAATAGGAGAAGTAAAATGACATTTGTATCTTTTATTAACATGTTATTTTAAGGAAATGTAATTGTTTAGAATATTTCAGTGATATTGTTATGAATAGAATGAATTAGTTTCATTATTGCCATGGTGTATATGATAATGTTGCATATTGGGAAAATTTACCATTTCATACATAGTTGTACTTTTTCTTGTTTGATGAATGTTACTCTTAGTCATAATCGTGTATATTATATTAAGTAAATCAAGCTGATTGTATCATGTTTCTTTGGAAAATGATGTAAAATAATCCTTCCTTTTAGTGTCAAAATACGTATGGGAGGATAAAACTATAACCTTTTCTTTTACAAAAATTAGTGCTATTTTGATTTTGGATATGATTGTGCCAATAAAATTTTTTGGTAATAATTTAAAGTGGCCTTTTTTTTACCTATATGCTAGTGCTACATTGACCTAGGAAATTGCTTAATCTTCAAAGAAAAATATTAATTTACATTTGTGTGTTTTTAATTTTGAGTGGTAAGAAAAAAATCAAACATATAGCTTGAAATATTTACCTTTGTTGAATGGAATTATCCTCTCTAGTAAACCTTGAGTTATGTTGGCACAAAACATATTTCATAGTCCTAGAGAATTTGAGGTACTATATGTGTTTTTGTATTCCTCTTTAGGAACATATTTGAGAGCATTCGCATGGATATGAAAATGTGTAAGATGCCTTAGTGCGATACATAACGATTCTTTAGTGGCATACAAGATGAAATGTTGAGCTTGAAATATCATGGTTATTTTAGAGACTAAATAACCTTTAAATTGGACTATAATGATCAGTGCTTAGGACCACAGAGATGATTAGCTTATGCATAAATGCACTATTAAATTTTTAATTGTACAGGAAAATTTGTTTGTTTCCCTTGTTTGAGAATGTACTCTAGTGATGTCATCCTCATAATTTTAAGTTTTGTGGATATTAGTTGTAACAAAATAAATCCTTCTAATGATGTGAAAGTGGATGTGAATTGATCCGAGTTAGAATAAATAGGGTGAAGAAACCCTAAAAAAAAAGAATGTAGTAGATCTCCGGACCTCTCATGATGTTAATGGAAAAAGAAGCTATGATGTATTGTTAATAATTACTATAAATATTTCTTTATAAGGCTTTTAAATGCATAAAATTTTATAAATTTTGCATTTGAACCCATTTTTTCCCTCTTAGATAAATGTTGCTGGTGTGTGTTATTTTCCACATCATTAGGTGAGTCATCTCACTTAGGTGAGATCGTAGGTCCATGTGTCATTTAGGGGTCATTATGAGATTCTCTTATGCGTCAGCACGTTAGTGTGCCAGTGCATCAGTGTGTCATATGCGTCATTGGGTGTTACACTTCTATTCTAGGAATGTAACTCCCCCTCTCCACCAAAGTTGTCATGATTGTAACACTGGGGGTTACTCATCACCTCCTATATGTACACCCAATTTGATCTATGAGATAGAGGAGAGTTTTATGGCTTAACTAGGTTCTGCCCGGTGGTTTCAAATCTTTTCATACACATTCAGTTGATGCTCGCTCCTCCCATGATATCTTCATGCTGTCGTTCACACGTCCATTGATGTGCATGTCATCCCTCATGATCCTTGCTTGCGGGTTTTAAACCCTCTTTCATGGTATCAAAGCGGATCTTGTGGATCCATGCACTCTTTGGCGTTTCGTGTGTTTTCTGGCTTCTGGTTGTGATATCTAGATTTTGTTGCGTGTGTCGTAATGAAAATTCTAACCGTGCTCTTCTTGCATTGATTTTAGGCATTTATACCTCCATTCAGGTTGTTCATGGTTCATTTTTAGGTGTTTGTGGGGTTTTTCTATCTTGCATGTGGTTTTGAGGTGCTTTAGAGTCTCTGGTTACAGTTTTGGGCATTTTATAGTTTCAGATCTGAGTATTTCACGTGCCAGTTTTCTGAGCTCATTGAATAACTCGCCCAACATTTATTTTGACTCAGTATGAACTTGTGGTGGGTTTGGAATTTTGAACTTGCATCGAGTTTTTTTCTATTGTCTTTTACCTACGTGTATGTTCTGCTTCCTGCTCATCAGTGTGCCCTCCTCCTTTGGTTCATGTTTGGCTGCCTCCTTGCCTGAATGCCGCTATGCTCCGCTAAGTGCTCCATTCTCTACCTAGTTCACGGTTTCCCAACATTGAATCCTTGGTCATTTTTACACGCAGAGGCTATCCTCCAACATCTCTCCTTATTTTTGATTGTGAGCTATGGAATCTCCTAGACATTTCTTTTCTCGGTCTTTTCAAACTCTCTTGGAACAACAACTATGTGGGAGCCGATCTTAGAACAACAGTTATGTGGGAGCCAATCTTGGAACATGTGGACCACTTACTTAGAACTCTCTACGCTATTCAGCTTGCTCCAACTTGCATTGTAATCAACAAACTAGTGTTTTTCTCCCCTACTGAACTGTTTCACCTAGAAGCTCCACTTCTCCACGTGGCACGAGCTGGCCTTTACCTTGTTGTCTCCCATGGATGTTACAATTTGGCTCTCCTCCAACACGTGGCAACCTACTCAGACACTTCTTTGTCAATTTTTGTGTCTCCCTGCCATGTGGAGCTATGAATTTTTTGACCGTTTTGGGTAGACTTCAACTCAGCCTTGGTCTACAATCTAGTAGCTCCGTGCCACATAACATTTACATGTGGGTCATCTCTCCCTTTTAGAATTTTTTGGTGATAAAAAAAATCCTCCTCTTTAATGTTTTGAGGAAAAAATATTTATCACATGGCATGTAATTAATTTTTAGGGCATTTTTTTCTTGTATTATGTCCTTCCTTCGAGTGTCGAAGACGGAGGGCGAGGTCTGGGGTTAGCAAGAGGATAAACCCCCCTCACAAGTAATACAAACTATGCCTAAAATTTGATGTCATTTTCAATGAGTACCCACATGATACCCTTCACATCTATTTCGGGGCACTTTTTTAATGCGTTTGCAACATTTATTGACTTTTTCCATGAGCTGCGGGAATCGTTTTAATGCTATAACTTTTAACTTGCTACTCGTTTTTTAGCGCCTCTCTAGTTAAAGTTGCATGATTTTTTTCTCATTACATGATGAGTTTACATGATATAGGGGTCATTATGAGATTCTCTTACGCATCAGTGCGTCATATGCGTCATTGGGAGTTACACTTATATTATGGGAATGTAACTCCCCCTCTCTACTCGAGTTGTCATGATTGCAGCACTGGGGGTTTACTCAACACATCCTATATGTACACCCCATTTGATCTATGAGATAGAGGAGAGTTTTATGGCTTAACCAGGTTTTGCCCATGTTTCAAATCTTTTCATGCACATTCAGTTGATGCTTGCTCCTCTTGAGATCTCTTCACACTGTCGTTCTCATGTCCGTTGATGTGCATGTCATCCCTCGTGATCCTCGCTTGCGGGTTTTAAACCCTCTTTCAAATGTGTCCCTTAGTATGTAGTAGTGGATTAACATGTCCTTATCATATGGTGTAGTTTCCCCCATCCATGAATACTTTCGATGTTAATAGATTGTGGAGCTTATCTTAAGGTTATTGATGAAGGAAATGCTAATGCATATTTATCCAATGATTTAACTTGTTCCTTGGAAGGCATTTGAAAAGCATATATTTATTGAGTTGTCTCACTTGTAAGATGCATTTAATACTTGAGTGTTTAAAAGTAATGAAATGAGTCGTGGTTGTGTAAGGTCACCACTCCTTGTACTCATTAACCCCTAAAAGTAAATTATGTGTCATTTAAATTACAATTATTTTAAAAATAATGTCAATAGTGAAACCAAAGTAGTATGTAAATGTAAAGAGTATAAATGTTAACAATATTTCGGGTTAGGAATAAAGTCATACTTAAAGTCCTTATAACTTAAATATGCAGTTTCATGTTTTTAAAAATAAATATCAATTGCTCTTGGTGAGATCAAACTATTGAGCAAACATAAGCTCTTTAATATATAATTATATAAATAATATTCCATGAAGTCAAAATGTTGAATTGAATAAAAAAATTTATTGAACTATTTCAACTATAATAGGAAAATAAAGGTAATGAAATGGAAGGATGTTTATAGGAAGAGGTATATTGAATCTAAATCTCATTTAAAACCCTAACATTTCTTCCTTAACTTTGCGTTAGTTTCCCTTGTTTAACAAGGGTAAATATTTAAAACATTGAATAATCATCTTGAGAAGAAGAACCTTAACATAAGAACGAGAGAATTAGGAATTTTATATGCATTTTCAAATATGGAAAATAATTATTTAAGTTCTGGACATTACCATAATGATAAAGAGAAAAATTAAGTGTTCGTATTGTAAGTTGAATTTTAAATGAATTTAAGAATATGTAGGTGGAAAAGGATAATCTATCCATCGCATGATAAATTCTCATGTAATTTTAATTGTAATTAAGATCTAACCATGGTAAGGATGTGCTATGGATTTTCCAATCGTTTGGGCCTCTTTTGTGGTTGGGTCATTGCTAGTATTTGTTCATTAGGGAAAGTGTGGTATCAATGCGTATATGGTGTTATCATGTTGTCTATGTGGGTTGATGTTTTGTGTAAGTTTTTTACGTGATGTTATGTTTATCTATTAGAGCCCATGTGGTGTTCTGTAGTGAGCATTTAAAGACAAAAAATATTTATTTGGATAATTTTGACTATTGTATTTTGGTGTTGAAAATGTGGGCATGAAAAAATTAATCTTGCAAGATGTTTTAGAAACAAATTTAATATATACTCTTCTATAAATCACCCATAATCAAAAAATGATGATCACTAATTAGCATTAACAATAAAAATAAAAATCATAAATTTCTAAACTAAAAATAAATAAATCACAGTATAGTTATAATGAGTGATTGTTGCAAATACAATATCCTTTATGAGTCTGCTGCCTCATTTTTTATCCCGTAATAACAGTGATTGCACCCTATGTAGGGAGTTCTAACACAAACTAAAATAATACTACAAATTGTACTCATATCCACCATTGTGTATAACATATGATACATTTTATTCTGTTCTCTTCTCCCACAATTCTCAATGGGTCCATCTATTTTATTGGTGGTGATATGAGCTCATCCAATTCCAATGTTTGTATATCCTTGGTATTTTATAAGTTGTGAGAGGATCTCATCTGATGTCATCATCAAATAACCTCCATAGATAAGATAACAAGGACACATGTTAAAGAACCTCAAATTGTTGGGTTGTCCACTCTTATTGAAAGAGATACCCCTTCTCTAACAATAGATGCTTTATCCACATGTTACTCCTAATCCATCTTATTTATAAGGAACCCATGAAAATCCAAAGAAAATATCTATACAATATCCATATAATGTCCCCAAGGTGAATTTGTTTAGTATATCACAAATACACCATTGTCTTCATTGCTTTCATACATTGTGGAGTCACCCACTTAGGTCCATGTGTGTGTCTGGATGTGCCCAATTGGCTAATTATTATTCTATGCTACAAAATACTTCAATTTCATTATAGACCACACACCTTAATAAGAATAATTTTGTTATACCTCCATAGTTACTCTCCAAGAAAATTCTACACAAATATTTTTACCAGTGGGTCAATATAGTTGGGTCTGAAATAAATATCACACCTCACTCATTACTATAACCTAAAACTTCACACAATCTGTATGAAATGGACATATGGCCACTACCCATCAATAAAAAATATGTTGTGTTGGCTAGATTTTTTGCATAGCACAAAACCTAGGCATTCATGACATAAATATCCCTCATTTAACTGGTGAGGCTCCCGTGTCAGATTTTTCAATTTAAGTATGCTAATATCTAAATGGGGTTTTAATTTAACTACTCAGTTCATGAACAATAACTGAATAGTTTCTGCAGTAAGAAAGCAGTTGTTTAAAGAAAGGAAAAGTTATAGAAGAAGGTAATTACATAAACACATAGAAGAAATGGGGAAGATGTGCATCCCAATCAGTAGATGGTAGAGCTGATTGCATGCACATAGAAGAATCCAATAGATATAAACACAAAATTCTAAAACAAAGGCAGCTCTAGATCCAGATCTAAAATAACACAAAGTTCATTAAGAGATCTAAGGTTAAAAGCAAAAAACATAGTACACTGTGGCACAAATTTCTTCAAAAACCTGCTCCTTTGTATTCCTTTGCTCCAAGTGGCTCTCAAGGGTTCAGCACAAAGTCTAGAACACAAGATTCCTGCTTACAAATTCTGATCATTAACCTGGAGGTTCTTCTCCTACTTATAAAATGTAGGAGGGAAAGTACAAATGGAAAATCTAACTGAAATGAAACACAAACAACAAGTAAAGATGACATTTGGAAATCATCCTCAACTAATTTCTTCTTAAGTGACACATGTATCCCTTAACTAATAGAATTGTTCCACATGACTTTAAGCAATGGTTTTAAAACCAATAACTTTAAAGTTTTACAATTTCATCCAGGAACATAGAAAATAGAAGAAGAAGTCATGTCAGACGTAACATTTATGTCTTCTTCTTGTTCTGATATCAGATATGCTGTGTCGAACATATGATTTAGCATCTTAACATTTTTTTTAGCCACTACTTCCTTCTCTGTCCTGAACTGTAGCAATCCTTCATTCAACACTTTGATGCACGCCTCCAAATCTTCCAAGCTCGGCCCAAACCTCGCAATATTTTCCTGTAGCGCCACCAGTCTGCTAATAAAATTCATCGTGAAAGGCTTAGTAGCTTTATTAATTCTCTTTCGTACCATCAGAAGAGACCCTTCCAGGGAATTAGGTACTTTGCTAGGAATGATCTGCACGTATGAAGTAACATTACCGTCCGCTTTCTCCTCAGTGAAAGAAATGATACTGTTTGGTAAAGATGATGTCCTACTCTCAAGTTCCTGCATCCTCTTCAGCAAAAATTTACAGATCTCGAATCAGAAAGATACTACAAACTCCAGTTGCTTCCCCTTCTCGACTGATCCATCTAGTACAATCTTCTCCATAACCAATACATCTCCTGGCAGCTTTTTGATCTCGGCCAACATACTTAGGTTACTCTCAGCAACTGTGTTCATGTCCAATATGCTTGTCACAAGTTCCTACAGCTGATTTGTTGCATCATTCATAACCTTTAGGTGGGCTGGCACCTCTCCAAGTTTTACAGAAGCTTGACGAATAATCAGGTTCTTCCATTAGTCAATAGCTTTCACTTCATTGCCTACATCCTCCATTTCTTACATAAGATGATCACTCACCTACTATGAAATGGGCTGAATGGAAGGTTTAGCAACCTTGGCTATGATCTCACACAATTGAGATACTTGCTTCTGAAGCTCTTCTTTCTCCGCCTCATCTTTCTCCGCCTTTTCTCTTTCAAGCCTAAGGAATAGAGCATCCATTAATGTCTATGTATCGTGCTTCAATCCTTCTCTGGTGGCTTGACCAAGGGGTACTCTAGTTATTGTAACATCTTATGTCGTGAGCTCATCCTCCTTCTTTCCTTCTTCCGGAATTGATATCTCAGCAAACTTCCACCCCGATTCCTCGATGATCAACCTAGAAGTTACTTTAGCAACTTTAGGCCTTCTGTCTTTTCCACCTAGGCTATGGAGTAGCTGCAAGTCGTGTTCTTCCAAGTTCATTTCCACTCTCACTTCTGGAACCAACTGTGAGGCCAACCATTCTGAGAAGTTACTTCTCAGAGAATGAGAATTCACTGAGTGTACTACCATCTCCTACTTTGCATCCTCTCCATCATAAAGTGCCACAGTGTTGTGGCTGCTATCCTCTCAATCATCCAAGGACAAAGCTCTTTCGAACTCCGCCATCTGCAGTTTCAACGTCTCCTCTGGAATAGGTTCTAAACAGAGTGGCTGAGGAGAGAAGATGAATGTCACCAGATTTAGTAGAGGCATGGAAGTATCTTGTTGTGGTGCAATAGTTGGTGAAGTACTGGGTGCTGGAGAAGCTAGAGCCAAAGCAATGGTCATAGAAGTGATCTTCTCCTTTGATTGAGATCTTATGTGTACTTTCAACTTCCCAGACCTTCTGCTGCTTTCTCCTCCATGCTTCCACTTGAGGGAATCTCTTATGCCAAAGTTACCCATGACTTGATTCATCAAAGCTTCATCAAGGGAATATCCCTTCGTTAGCAACCAGTTTGAAGTATTCACCAAACAACTCCAAATCTTTCTTCAATTGTAATGCAACCTCCTACGTTATCCTGAAGTACAGCTTTATCTCCTCCCATTTGATGGTAAGTGTCAAGTACCACATTCCCATCATCTTTAAGATCCACAGGTATCCACGCTAGCCCAAAGTTGAATACTTGTTGTGGCTGATAGCCTACTGAAATCCCTATTTATAACCTCATACTCACTTTTGCACTTCATCCAGAAATCCTCCAGTGAAGGAACGTGTGCATACTCCTAGGAGATTGTCTTTCCAGATAATCCAAATGGATTGAAGTTCAGCCATGCTATGAAAGAACTCTTACTCATACTCAGATAACATCTGTGTCTCCATCCCTCGAGCTCTATGAATGCTCTAGTAGCTATAATGTTCGACCGTGATTAGAAAGAAGCCTGTAGACTTGTGTCATTTCAAATGAAGGTTATGTATCTCCACAAGTTGTCTGCTCAGCTCCATGGTGATTAATCTATCACGCGGATATATGGGCATCTGTATTAGTTCTCTAGAAAATCTCGTAACCCTGATGTATGTGAAATTTGCAAACTGACTAAATAGACTGCCAATCCTGGATATGGCTTCCCATGCTTCTTTTCTTACCATGTTGGCATTTAGATCCTTGTCCAGCCTGTAGATGAAATCGTAGAAGAATCCATCATTGACCACTTTGAAATCCTTCTTACACATAGGTACAGTAAGCTGTGGGTAGCAATTGAAAATGGGGTCCTTAGAAAAAATGCCACATCTATCCATCTTGGAAAAGACGCCTTGTGAAGCTGCAGTAGACACCAAGTAGGAAGTCATTTTGAAGCTGAAAGTACGCTTCATGTTCTGGAGTTTCTCACCAATGTTGTCACTAATAATTTCTAACCAATTGATTATGGAATCAACCTTGTTGACTTCAATGGTCTTGATGAAAGCATACATCCATGTACAGAAAGTGTAAGCATTTGCCTCGCCATTAATCCTACATAACAATTTGACGATATCATCGACCTCCTAAACCAAATTGGACCACGGAAGATTTCGTGGGAACTTCAAAGAAGATCTAGGATTCTTCATGTATCTGCTATTCATTATGTTCACGCAGTCATCTCTATGCTTCTCCCACCTGCTGCCAACATCCTGAAGGCCAGTGGAAGTCACCACCTTGCGCACCAGAATCTTCAAACAATAATTGATGAACTCTGCATCCAATCGAATTATTGTTTTCCCCGTAGCATCTCGCACTGATCTAGATGAAGGATGGTAGGATCTAGCACACTCTATAACAAACTCTGGCAACTAGGCTGTGTATGGAAAGGATGCAGCTTGAATAATTCCACTACTTTTAACCACACGCATGAGTGAAGTCTTTCCTGCTCTGGATCTATCAATCATTCGGAAAGAGGTTCCGGACCTAGATCTATGTCTCCTTTGTCTGCAAGTTTGGAAGTGATGCATGAATCCATTGTGCTTAATTTTTCATCTCTCTTCGCCATGGCTTTGTCTATCTTTGTCTGAATAATTCTTTTTCTTCTTACTTGGCCAGATTTCTTCAAAATTGATGCAGATCTGGATAATTCTTTAGATTCGGAGGATATATTCAATGTATTGGACATTGATTAGAGCTCCTTTTCTCTTGTAAAGCACCTGTAATGAATTCCTACAATTAATTCAGACAAATATGGCCACCGGAGCATGAATAGTGAATTTTAATTGTAAAAACTACACTTTTCAAGCCTATTGCCCCAAAAATTGATGTTTAATTTGCATGCAAAGAGAGCATGAATTTTTCCAACTTCATCTGAGCACCTATATCACCTATGTAAACAATTATGCAAACACAAATCAACCTTCTTCAATGTATGCACCAAATTTGGAAGCTTTTAGCCTTGTTTTCACCTTTGTCTGAGCAAAAATCCTCTTCAAATGGGGCACACTTTTCCTCTTGGATGCAATTATTTACCTGTGAATTAATTAATTCACCCTTATGACAGCCCATGCTTATATAACCCTCATAATTCTATAATTAATAATTGCCCTTCCTATTCCTGGCAATTAATTAATTAAAAATCATGTTCTTCTATTTAAAAATAGCATATTTAAGGACAACCATCCAATAAATTAAATCAATTCAATTTAATCATCCAAACTTCACTTCACTTGAGATTCACTGTGTGCTTTGACCATGGCCACTGAAAATAGAATTTAATTTAATCATTTAATGCTTTAAAAAGTATTATATCTTTCCCAAAAGGGGCGCACTTTTCTTCATGAAGGGGGCAGTGTTTAAATAGATTAAATTTAATTAATTTAATCAATCTATTTTCAGTTAATTTATTTCCCTTTGTTTTGTTGACTTTCTTCCATGCTTGGGCGCCCTTTTTAGAAGAAATATTAATTAATTTAATCCACTTTAAGGCTGTCATCTTCTCACCAAAGGGGGCGTAGTTTTCTGCATAATAGAATTCTATTTTTAAGAATTTATGACAATGGGATTCTTTACCCTGCAAGGCAACCCCAGAAATCCCATGATCCACTTAAGTCATTTGACTTTGACAATGGGATTATTTACCCTACAAGGCAGGCAATAAAATCCCGTGATTTCACTTAAGTCACTTTTCTTTTATTTCACCATGGGAATTTTTACCCTACAAGGCAGGCAATAAATTCCCGCCTGCCTGCTGCCTCTAATTTTCCCACTGCAGCTTAAGTGAATTTTCTATCATGCAAAAAAATTACCCTGCTAGGCAGATATAAAATTCCCACCTGCCTGCTGCTTCTATTTTTCCCACTACAGCTTAAATCCTTTATTTTCCATGTATGCCTTTTGCTTCTCTTCTTTTGTCTCATAAAAGGACCCAGTCATTGACTTCAAACTTTCTTTCCCTGGATTTTTTGTTGAAGATGACTTTCACCTTCCTTTGATGCTCTGTCAACCTATCTGCAACTTGAGTTTGTACTTCTCTCAATTCAGTCAGGTACATAATTCTTTTATCAATAGCATCCATGAATGTGGAATCCTCCAGGGCCTTAGAAAGTTGTAGGGCAGGCAGTTCCAAGGTAAGAGGCAGCTCCGTGTCTCTACCATATAACAGCTGAAATGGGGACATGCCTATCACCCTCTTTGGTGTGATTCTATTAGCCCATAATGCATCAAACAACTTTTTATGCCAATTCCTTTGATTTTCCGTTACTAGCTTGTGCACGATAGTTACCAAGTTTTTATTACTAGACTCATCTTGGTCCATTCCCTTGTGGATAGTAGTTTGAGGAATGAACTAGCTGAATCCCATAAGTGTAGCAGAAGTCAATCAGCTCCTTGGAAGAAATATTCAAAGTGTTTTCTGCTACAATTTTACTGGGCACGCCAAACCTGACAATAATAGTTTCTTTTATAAAACTACACACCTTAGCGTAAGTGACATTCTTCATAGGAATAGCTTCTACCCACTTACTGAAATAATCAGTAGCTGTTAAAATGTAATGGTGATCGGCACTAGAAGCCAAGTTAAGTATACCAATAAAATCCATTCCCCACTATTGGAAAGGTTCTTCAATCACAATGGGTTTTAGAGGTAATGCAAACAATTTCACACGCCCAACAAAATCCTGGCATGCTTGACACTTAGCTACCCAATTTGCAGTATCTTGAAAAAGAGTGGGCCAATAATACCTTACTCTGAGGATTTTGTGTGCAGTGACTTGAGCTGAAAAATGACCACCGCAAGCCATGTCATGAAACTATTGTAGTAGCTTTTTGATCCTATTGAGCTTTATCCACGCATCTGAGAAATATGCCATCAATTCCCCTCTTGTACAAACCATTATCCCAAAGAACAAAATCTTTGGATTTTAGTTTGATAGTTCATTTGTCTTTTCTGGAAAGTTGATCTAGGCATTCTCCATACGTCAGAAAGTAAGCAATTTTACGATACCACTCTTCTACCATATCTATAAAAATTACTGCATGTAAATCTCCATCTATCTCATCTTGATCTGCTTCTGGCACTGATGCTTTTCATCTTCGTCATTAGTTCACACAAGCCTCTTCCTCAAACTAGCTTTGTCGATTTAATATCCAGGTCATATTCTTGAACCTTTATCAGGTATATTCCCTCTCAATAATCCTAACTCTTGTTGAGTGAGGATAGATTTAACTGTAGTATCTAGAACCAAAACCACAGTTTGTGAGGAAAGAATATAATACCCAACCACTGCATATGCGTGCTTTTTTATGGGATTATATTTAACTCATAGAATTTAAGGGGCATGCTCATGAAAGCAATAGGAGCTTCTACGTCCTCTTGATTTTTTTTGCATCAGTATTGCTGATATGGTGTGTTCGGAGGAATAACAGTAAAGAATAAATTATTTACTGGAGTCGGGTGAAACCAAGACCAGAGTTTTTTGATAGGGCCTCTTTAATTTTCTCAAAAGCTTCCTTCCCTTCGCTACTCCATTTAAAATCTTGTGTTTTCTTCATCATATTCAAGATATGACGGGTTAGCTCAACAAAGTCAGGAATGAATCTCTTGAGAAAATTAAATTTTCCAAAGAAAGAGTGAACTCCTTGTTTGGATGTGGGCAGTGGTAATGTCTGAATCGATTTGACATGCTCTGGATCTATCTTGGTTCCTTCTTTTGAAACGATGTGCCCTAGTAGCTTCCCTTCAGTTACGGAAAAGATAGATTTCTTCGGATTCAAATAAATACCATGTTTGCGGCACTGTATGAAAACATCTTCCAAGTTTGAAATGTGTGCACTTCTATCCTTAGAAAAGACTATTAGATCATCAAGATACACCAACTATGCTTATATCCTTGAGATGAGAAAAATTTAGATCCATATCTCTTTGAAATGTAGCACCAACATTGATCAAGCCAAACTTCATTTTCTGGTAAGTAAATGTTCCCCAAGGTGTAATGAACGTTGTTTTGTATTGATCTTCTTCGGCCACCTTGAATTGATTATAGCCTGAGAAGTCATCAAGCATGGAAAGCATCTCAAATCTAATAACCACCTGCAAAGTGTGATCCATGATGGGGATGGGGTAGTTATCTTTTAAAGAAGCTTGATTAAGGTTGCAAAAATCTACATAGGAGCTAATTTCGCCATCCTCTTGATTTTTCTACAGGAACTAGTATTGTTGCCAACCATTTAGAATGATGTATCGAGATAGAATAATAGTTGCATCGAATAATTCTTTACTGAAGTTCGGGTGCAAACCAAGGTTCCGGAGATTTTGACAGTTGTGCCTCTTTAGCTTTTGCTTGAAAGGCTTCCTTCCTTTCGCTGCTCCATTTAAAATCTTGATGTCTTCTTTATCATATTCGCAGATATGATGGGTTAGCTCAACAAAGTCCTGGTAATGAATCTCCTGCAGAAACATTAACTATATATCCAAAGAAGCTCAGTGAACCCTTCTTTTTCGGCATCTGAATAGGCACTTAGGCAGATGTACTAAATTGGGATCGTTGACACGCTCTGGATCTATCTTGGTTCCTATCTTTTGGAGAGGAAAAAAAGGAACCTGTGCCCTAGTAGTCTTCCCTTCTGTTATAGCAAATATGGATCTTGCTTGGGATTCAAAGAAATGCCATGTTCCTGCGACATTGTATGAAGACCAAGCCTCCAGATTCAAAATGTGTGTGCTTCTATCTTTAGCTGAATAATCTCCTGACTTCCCAAGACGTCCGCATCCCAATTTCTCCCACAGTAGTTTTCCGAGGAGGAGAATTGCTTCCCTCATAGTAGATCTCTTCATAGTTGTCCTTTTGTTGGAGAAACGCATCAATCTTCTTATCATCGTTGAAAACCTACCATTGCTGGACATTGTCAAAAACTTTTGGGCGGAAAACTATCTCAACTTTGTAATCTCCCTTGTCTAAAAAATGTGGGAGGCTGATCTGGATTTAACAAAGCTGCAATCACTGCAAGTGAATCAGCGCTTGAATTTTGTTCTCTCGGAATGTAAGATACCGAGAAAGCTGAAAAATACAGGATAACAGAGTAGACTCGATCTCTATAATGTTGCAAAGTTTATCCTTTTTTAACTTGATAGAAACCTCTTATCTACTTAACAATCAGCTCAACATCTTCCCTTTGCGTGTAAGAGCTTGATTCCCATTGTTCTTGCTTGCTTGCTCATGCCTAACAACAACGCTTCATATTCTGCTGTGTTGTTAGTATTTTCGAACATTAATTTGAAGGAATGTGCATGCACCTTCCCTTCAAGAGAGATAAGAACAACGCCTGCGCCGGATCCAAATGAACAACAGCTGCCATCAAATTCTAGAGTCCAAACCTTGTTGTCAAGTTGATGTGGTTCTTGAATCACAGGTTGAATTTCTTCTTTATCCATTTCTAGATAATAGACTTCGTGATCTGATTCCTGAAACAATATCTGAGATCTAGGATCCTCAGACTTTGACACTGTGTACTTGGATTTCTTCTCAGATTCTAGCTTCTGATTAACTCCTTTGATTATTATGTGCGCACAAGACCAATCCATCTTGACTTCTCCACCCAGCTCTTTACAGAAAATTTCTACTCAATATCATGCCATAAGAGACCGGGATGTCTACTACAAGGATAATCATTTTCAGCCTTTTGTTTGGAAAAGAAGCAAGTACTGCTCTGCGCATCTTTGATTTGTCCCCACAAGAGGGACTTGTCCTTTCCATTGAATAGCATCTTCTGATGGTTTTTGTTAATGTGAGACCCAAGGCATTAGCAACTTTGGCAGACATGATATTATTAGAAGCTCCAGAGTCCAAAATGCAATTGCTTAGTTTGTATTTGTTGATAAGCAATGACACATAAAATGGCTCAATCCTTTCTAATGTAGCAGGAGAAGAGGTAGAAGGAGAAGAACTTGCAGCCACATTATTTGAAGGAGGATTATTCTTTGGACTTGACTAAGATACCCTCTGTGAAGTATTATTTGTTGGGCTGGGACTGTTACTTTGCACATATTTGACCAATCTATCCAGCTGCTCAGGAAATGCTCTCAAATATTTAGCTTCTGACATTTGGACCTTATTCCTCTTGATGTGATCAATGATGTCAAAAGCTTGACTTGCTTCAGCAGGATGTGTGTTGGCTCTATGCTGCGAATTGAAAGAATTTGAATATTTATCCTTGGGCACTAATGAAGAAGGAAGCGTGCTACCTCTTTTCAAGATAGTAACATCTCGGGCTAGGATCTTCTCTTTCTCTTCGGCCGCTTGTGGATGCTTCAGCATTTTGGCGTGTCTGAGACCTTGTAAACACCTCAAAAGTGTGACCATCAGAATCTTCAAAAGATTCATAATAGCCATCGTTAGATTCATAGTCCAGGTAACCAATATTGGAGTCGCCAGTGGGATCTATAAAGTCTTCATCATCGAATGATTCATCAATGTCGAGATCCTCTTCATTAGTTTCCAAGTTATTCCTTGGAGTAGCTTCTATTGCCAACCGCTGTGGTGTAGCAGCAAGTCTATTTCGGTTTTGATTTTTGTTTTGACCATTAAAGGTCTGGGTAGGAGCCATTCTTGAGGGGGTCATATTCCCTGCTTGAGAGATCTACTTCTTGATCTGTAGCATGTCATTAGCTAATCTCTGCAGTAAAGGATTCAAAGTACTTGAAGAAGCACCATCACCTTTGTGAGATGGTTGTTTGAGTTTCCCAGCCATGATCAAGTCATCTTCAACTTCCATGGCAACATTTTGTGCTTCAAGTAGATTTACAGGTCTTGCCCTTCTCAGCTGATATCCAACTTTGGGCAATAGAGCGTTTATAAAAAATGTCTTTTGGTTTTCGTCACTCAATGCAGCAAAAGTGGGGATTTTATATAAAATCCTCTGGAACCTTGCAATAAAGTCTTGCATGTTCTTGCTTAGTCTTTTTCTTTAACTGTGTCAGTTGAGTGATCAACATGCTAGCGTCCTTTGCAGGCTTGAATCTTTTCAGAAATTGCTCACGCATAGTCACCCAGTTGTTTATGGTACCAGGAGCCAGCCGATAGAGCCATTCACCAACCAAGTTGTGTAGAGTCTCAATGAAGAGTCTGACTGATACATCTTCATACTCTACTACAAGCACACCACAAGATATAAAGAAGGCCGCCAAATGATCATCCGAGTTTTGCTTTCCATCTTCAAAGAATTTTGGAAAATTCTTTCTGGATCCTTTTGGCAAATCGTGCATAGGTGGAGTCAAGTTCAGAGGTCCAAAAGTTGCTCCTCATGGGATAGGTACAATCTGGTTCTGATTTTGATTTTGCATGACGAACGGAGCACGCCTTCTTCTTGTGTAGACTTGGTGAATAATTCTAGCTTCGCTGGATTATGCTGAAGATGATCCGGATCTGGATGGGTGTGCACTCTCCTTCTTGGTGAGAGACTAGATCTGCGGCTTCTAACTTGAGGAGGATGATTGAAATTGAATTGCAACTTGCAGTCAAAAGAAATGATCAGTCCTTCCTTGCGCCTTCATGGATCGGGTGAATGGGTATTCAAGCCAGGTTGATATTTTTGTGGAAAACACTCCATGATCTTCAATAGATAAGCTTTGATTTGCAAAGATAGTTATTACCCAGTGGAGTCGCCAAAAACTGTTGGCTAGATTTTTTGCATAGCACAAAAACCTAGGCAATCATGAGATAAATCTCCCTCATTTTACCAGTGAGGCTCCCGTGTCAGATTTGTCGATTAAAGAATGCTAATATCTAAATGGGGTTTTACTTTAACTACTCAGTTCATGAACCATAACTGAAAAGTTCTGCAACAAGTAAGTAGTTGTTTAAAGAAAGGAAATATTTATAGAAGAAGGGAAAAGGAATTATATCAACACAGAGAAGAAATGAAGAAGATTTGCATCTCAATCAAGTAGATTTCAAGAGCTATATTGCATGCAGATAGAAGAAACCAATCGATATAAACACAATAATTCTAAAACAAAGGTAGCTCTAGATCTGGATCTGGAATAACACAAAGTTTATTAAGAGATCAAAGATAAAAAACAAGAAACACAATACACCATGACACAAAGTTCTCCAGAAACTCTGCTCCTGTATATTCCTTTACTTCAAGTGGCTCTCAAGTGGTTTTAGCACAAATTTTGGAACACAAGGTTGCTACTTACAAATTTTGATCATTAACCCAGAGGTTCTTCTCCTACTCATAGAATGTAGGAGGGAAAGTACAAATGGGAAGTCTAACTGAACTGAAACACAAATAACAAGTAAAAATGACATTTGGCAATCATCCTCAACTAACTTCTCCTTAAGTGACACATGTATCACTTAACTAATAGAATTGTTCCACATGACTTTAAGTAATGGTTCCAAAACCAATAACTTAAAAGTTTTACAATTTCATCCGGGAACATAGAAAATAGAAGAAGAAAGAATAGAAAAAGAAGTCATGCCAGCTGTAACATTTATGTCTTCTTTTTGTTCTGATATCGGATATACTTTTTGAACATGTGATTCAACATCTTCCCATCTGTTTTAGCCACTGCTTCCTTCTCTGTCCTAAACTGCATCAATCCTTCATTCAACACTTTGATGCACGTCTTCCACTTCTTCCAAGCTTGGCCCGAACCTCAGCAATATCTGCCTACAGTAGTCACCAGTAGTCTGCTAATAGAATTCATCATGAAAGGCTTAGTAGCTTTATCAATTCTCTTTTATACCATCAGAAGAGACCCTTCCAGGGAATTAGGTACTTTGCTAGGAATGATCCGTACGTATGAAGTAACATTCCCGATCCACTTTCTCCTCAGTGAAAGAAATGATACTGTCTGGTAAGGATGATGTCCTACTCTCAAGTGCTTGCATCCTCTTCAACAAAACTCTGCAGATCTCCAAACGGAAAGATACTACAAACTCCAGCTGCTTCCCCTTCTCAACTGATCCATCCATGGTACAATCTGCTCTGCTAACCAATACATCTCTTGACAGCGTGTTGATCTCGGCCAAAGTACTCAAGTTACTCTCAGCAACTGTGTTCATACCCACTATGCTTGTCACCAGTTGTTGTCAGCTGATTTACTACATCATCCATAACCTTTAGGTGGGCTAGCACTTCCCCAAGTTGTACAGAAGCTTGATGAATAATTAGGTTCTTCCATTCATCAATAGCCTTCACCTGATCACATGCATCCTCCATCTCCTACATAAAATGATCACTCACCTACTCTGAAATGGGCTGAATGGAAGGTTTAGCAACCTTGGCTATGATCTCGCACAGCTAAGATACCTGCTTCTGAAGTTCTTCTTTCTCTTCCTTTTCACTGTCAAGCCTAAGGAATAGAGCATTCTATCAATGTTTTCTTATCTTGCTTCGATCCTTGTGTGGTGGCATGACCGAGGGGTGCTCTTGTTACTGTAACATCTTTTGCCATGAGCTCATCCTCCTTCTTTCCTTCTGCCAGAATTGATATCTCAGCAAACTTTTTCCCCGATTCCTCGATGATCAACCTAGAAGTTTCTTTAGCAACTTTAGGCCTTTTGTCTTTTCCGCCTAGGCTCTGGAGTAGCTGCAAGTCGTGTTCTTCTAAGTGCATCTCCACTCTTTCTTTTAGAACCAACTGCGAAGCCAACCATTCTAAGAAGTTACTTCTTGGAGAATGAGAAGTCACTGAGTGCACTACCATCTCCCGCTCTGCATCCTCTCCATCAGAAAGTGCCACAGTGTTATGGCTTCCATCCTCTGAATCATCCAAGGACAAAGCCCTTTCAAACTCCACCATCTGCAACTTTAACATCTTCTTCTGAACAAGGTGATGAATGGAGTGGCTGAGGAGAGAAGATGAATGTCGCCAGATCTAATGGAGGCATGGAAGTGTCCTACTACAGTGAAATAGTTGGTGAAGTACTCAGTGCTGGAGAAGCTAGAACTAAAGTCATGGCCGTAGCAAGTGACCTTCTCCTTTGACTGAGATCTTCTGTGTACTTTCAAATTCTTGGACCTTCAGCTGCTTTCCTCCTCCATGATTCTACTTGAGGGAATATACTTGCACCAAAATTACCTGTGACTTGATTCGTCAATGCCTCATCAAGGCAGTATCCCTTCATCAGCAACCAGTTTGAAGTATTCACCAAAACAACTCCAGATCTTTCTTCAATCATGTAATGCAGCCTCCTACGTTATCCTAAAGTACGGCATCTATCTCGTCCCATTTGATGGTAAGTGTCAAGTAACATATTCCCATCATCTTTAAGATCCGCAAGTATCCACGTTAGTCCAAAGTCGAACACTTGCTTTGCTGATAGCCTGCTGAAATCCCTCTTTCTAACTTTGTACTCACTTTTGCACTTCATCCAAAAATCCTCCAATGAAGGTATGTGTGTGTACTCCTTGGAGATTGTCTTTCCGGCTACTCCAGATAGATCAAAGTTCAGCCGTGTCATGAATAACTCTTGCTCATACTTAGATAACATCTACGTCTCTATCCCTCGAGCTCTACGAATTCTCTGGCAGCTATAATGTCTAACCGTGATAGGAAAGAATCCTGTAGACTTGTGCCATTTGGAATGAAGGTTCTATATCTCCATAAGTTTCCTACTCAGCTCCATAGTGATTAATCTATCACTCGGATATCTAGGAATCTTTATTGGTTATCCAGAAAATCATGTAACCCTGAGGTATGTGAAATCTGTAAACTGAATGAATAGACTACCAATCTTGGATACAACTTCCCACTCTTCTTTCCCTACCCTGTTGGCCTTTAAATCCTTGTCTAGGCTGTAGATGAAATCATAGAAGAATCCATCTTTGACCACTTTGAAATCCTTCTCGCACATAGGTACATTAAGCTATGGGTAGCACTCAAAAATGGGGTCCTTAGAAAAAATGCCACATCTATCCTGTTTGGAAAAGACGCCTTGTGAACCTGAAGTATACACCAAGTAGGAAGTCATTTTGAAGCTGAAAGTACGCTTCACATTCTAGAGGTTCTCACCAATGTTGTCACTAATAATTTTTGACCAATTGATTATGGAATCAAGCTTTTTGACTTCAATGGTCCTGATGAAAGCATACATCCATGTACGGAAAGTGTAAGCATTCACCTTGCCATTAATCTTGCATAACAATTTGACAATATCATCGACCTCCTGTACCAAATTGGACCACGAAAGAGTTCTTGGGAACTTTGAAGGAGATCTAGGCTTCTTCATGTATTTGTTATTCATTATGTTCACACAGTCAGCTCTATGCTTCTCCCACCTACTGCCAGCATCCTGAAGGCTAGTGGAAGTCACCACCTTGCGCACCAGAATCTTCAAACAATAATTGATGAACTTTACATCCAATCGAATTATTTTTTTCCCCATAGCATCTCGCGCTGATCTTGATGAAGGATGGTAGGATCTAACACACTCCATAACAAACTCTGGCAACTGGGCTATGTATGGAAAGGCTGCAGCTCGAATAATTCCACTACTTTTAACCACACACATGAGTGAAGTCTTTCTCACTCTGGATTTACCAATCAATTTGGAAAGAGGTTCCGGACCTAAATCTGTGTCTCTTATGTCTGCAAGTTTGGAAGTGATGCATAACTCCTTTGTGCTTTCTTTTTCATCTCTATTCACCATGGCATTGTCTATCTTTCTCTGCATAATTTTTGTTCTTATTACTTGGCTGGATTTCTTCAAAACTGGTGCAGATCTGGATAATTCTTCAAATTCGGAGGATATATTCAATGTATTGGACATTGATTAAAGCTACTTTTCTTTTGTAAAGCACTTATAATGGATTCCTGTAATTAATTCAGACAAAGATGGCAACTTGAACATGAACAGTGAATTTTAATCATAAAAATGTGCACTATTCAAGTCTGCCTGCCCCAAAAATTGATGTTTTATTTGCATGCAAAGTGAGCATGAATTTTTCCAACTTCATCTTGAGCACTTGTATCACTTATGCAAACAATTATCCAAACACAAATCAACCTCCCTTCAATGCATGCGCCAAAATTGGAAGCTTTTAACCTTTGATTTCACCTTCTTTCTGAGCAAAAATCCTCTTCAAATGGGGCGCACTTTTCCTCTGGGCTGCACTTCTTTACCTGTGAATTAATTAATCCATCCTTATGGCAGCCCATGCTTATATAACCCTCATAATTCTATAATTAATAAATTGTCCTTCCTATTCCTGGCAATTAATTAATTAAAAATCATGCTTCTTCTCTTTAACTGGGGTGCTAAAATTGCATGTTTAAGGACAGCCATCCAATAAATCAAATTTAATTCAATTTAATCATCCACCCTTCACTTCACTAAAGCTTCACAGTGTGTTTTAACCTTAGCCACTAAAAATAGGAATTTAATTTAATCATTTAATACTTTAAAAAGCATTATATCTCTCCCAAAAGGGGCGCACTTTTCTGACATGAAGGGGCTGCCAACGTTTAAATAAATTAAATTTATTTATTTTAGAACAATCTATTTTCAACCACCTTATTGTCATTTGCCTTTGTTGACTTTCTCCACAAGCCTGGGCGCCCTAATTTGGGTGAATAAATTAATTAAATTAATCAACTTTAAAGGCTGCCTTTACTTTTCACCAAAGGGGGCGCACTTTTTTGACATAATAGAATTCTATTTTTAAGAATCACATGACAATGGGATTTTTTACCCTGCAAGGCAGCCCTGAAAATCCCATAATTCACTTAAGTCACTTGACTTTCATAATGGGAATTATTTACCCTGCCAGGCAGGCAATAAAATCCCATGAGTTCACTTAAGTTGTTTTTCCTTGTATTCCACAATGGGAAATTTTACCCTGCAAGGCAGGTAAGAAATTCCCACCTGTCTGCTACCTCTAATTTTCCCATTGCAACTTAAGTGACTTTTCTATCATGGGAAAAAGTACCCCTGCAAAGCAGATTACAAAATTCCCACCTGTCTGTTGCTTCTAATTTTCCTATTATCTAGCTCTGATTCCTTTGTTTTCTAAAAATGCGGCCAGCCCTAGAAGAGTGCTTTTTGGTGCACGACTTCACTCTTTTCCAAGTGAACCAGAACCTCCGATGGCGACTTCCTTCTGGGCACTAACGTGCGTATATGATCCCCAATTACTTCAGGCTAAGAATCAGGCCAAACCGGCAAAGGAATTGATCTAGAGAAATTTCACAGAAAATGAAACGGGAAAACATAAAAACACAAAAAAAATTGTCAAAAGTCACAAATAAAGCCCAAAACTTTATTCCTTAGTTAAAACCCTTTTGGTATATAGGAATAATGATATGTTCGATCACAACAGGGTTGAAATCTGAGCGCAAATTGCCTCAAACGGGGCTCAAAATAATTAAATACACATTTCCCCTGCAGACAAATCCCGACGACAGAATATAACAATTTTGGGCATCTGGGTATTTGGCGAAAATGGCTAATATGGCTCTTTGGGAATATTTTGACACGATACAAGAACTTTCATGCAATAAAAACACAAAACAACCCATTATTTTAAAAGTACAAAAAAAAATCGGATAGGGTAGTCACATATTTCAAGAATGAAATTTGGGGGACACCATGTTGATAAAACAATGATAAATTTTCAAATCAAACATAATATTTAGAGTTAAAATGTTATTAAGTCAATTTTTCTAACGATACGACTTTAGTTGTCCACCCATCCTAATAGGAATGCCTGTGTACCTTCCTCAAATGGTATAACACATCCACCAATAAGAACTTGTAGTCTTCTTCTTACCATGGGAAACCTCATCAAAATGCATATTATGGGGAACATTCCCCAATTTCTCTGGCCATAAGTATTAAAATAATTTTTTTTAATAGGTCATAAGACACTATCATCAATACCCAAGTCAAGTAGTTTTTCCATGTATTGGGTACCAGAAGAAAATTTGGTGCAAGGATGTCTTGACCATAATAGAAAGGTAAGAAAACATGATAAATATCAAAACAATATAAAACTAAATTTCATATAAGGTCAATCACTAAAATCATTATTCTTAATATCCTAAATATTCAGGACCAATCAATATAATATGGAAGAAATATGTTGTAAAAAAGTTCCATCTAGAGATGTAAAATGTTAGAAATACGAAAAAATGTGTCTTGAATACAATGGTTATGTCATCCATGAAAAAAAACGGAAATAATGCTTTTTCTCCTTATGCTACTATGTAGGTTATAGATCCATCCACCATTCATATGTCTGAAGCACTCAAAATATGTCCAAAATTATAAATTTATCCATTTGTGAGCGATTCAAAGGTCATAGAGCCACATATTGGTAAAAAATGAGGTCATTGCACATCACACCTACCATATTGTGCTACATTTCTTATCTATAGTTAGACTTCTTATGTTTTTGTGAAGAGACATAAATGAACGTAAAGGGTGTTGACTTAGATTACAAACAATACATTTGTCTACACTAGGAAAGACTACAGGGCAGTCCTACGTTGACTTGAGATATACTCACAATACTTGATTTTTTTCAACATGCATCAGCCATTGAAAGGATATTTTGGTCCCACCCAAACATAGTTATATCATTTTTTTAATCTAATTATTTTATGAAGTTTACTACAAGTGTTTATATTTTCTTTTTGTTGCATTACTAGTGTTAATAAATTTGTGCACTTATTTATAGTTTAGTGAAGGTGAAGAATTTTTTTAGAAACCCACTGTGCATAGGTATAACACTATGGCCCTCCCATCATGCCAAAACCATATTACACTCAAAGAAAAGTTTGTATCAAGGCCTACATAGGAGAATCTTCTAGTTCAAGGTATGAATAAAATTTAATTGTATATTTAGATTATCTCTTTTACCTACTCTACACACCTAGATCATATTTACAAAACTCTTTGGAGTTAAGTATTTATCGCTTTCTATGTTTAACTAATTGTTTTATAATTTTATCATAGTTAAAGGTATTAAAATATTTATTCTAAATTTTCACGGTTAATATTTATTAATTTTGTTCAGAATTTTCAATCTCTAGCAATATTTGTACATGTCCTAATTTCCTTTCAAAATTTAAGGAATTCGTAAAAATGTATTTGGTGAACTAGATGTGAAATCAAACCTAATGGTGAAACCCTATATACCTTAGGGTTTATCCTTCTTTTATTTATGCATGATCATTCTATTAACTCTAAGATTTTTTTTCTATGTCATCATCATGTATCCTCTTATATTCTATTATCTTCACCTCAAGATTTATGGTTCACTCCCTCACATTGATATGTGTTAAAGCATCCTTGTAAAAAGGTCCACACTCATATTTCAAGTGATAGAGGGGACATAACATGTCCTACTTCTCTCTACCTGTTTTGTGTAATGCCCGCCCCTCAATTCCACTTGCACCAAACTCAAGATAACTAAAGGTTATAATAGAACTATTACGTGAATAAATTTTTTTTGTAAAACTACATTCGCAACCATAGATTAATTCTTGGTCAACACCTTATCGTTTTTAATTTATATTTAATTAAAACTATTAATGTCCATACATTGGGTCCACAATCACCTTAGGATTCCTTCTTATTTAATTTCAATAACGTTACTCAATACCATTTGAATAATTTAATTATTTTTAGGGAAAGGCTTAGACTTCCCTACTCTTTAATTTAATATAATTTAATTTAATCTTGATTATATGCAAGTCAAATTAATTCCAAAATTAATGTGGTCTAGTTATAAAATAGTAAAGTTTTATTCCACTGGAATACAAGGGGTCAAGGATTTTATTTTATAAGGGTCTATCCAATTAAACATTTGGGTTAGAAAAGTAAATTTACCCCCCTACACACTACTTGAGTGGCCCCTTTTTGAACTTACCCATAGCATTTTTATTTTAAAAATTAATCTCACCTACTTATGACCTACTTCCTGTAGGGATGAATCTCATCCATTAGATGGATTCATTTGGAGCCCTTTGGATTTAGGGATCCAACTAACCCTAAGCATGCATATGAAAGGCTCTTTTGATCATTTCTTTTGAATTATTGGTTCCTTCTATACTTTCTGTGGATGATTTGGAGGAGGAAGGAAGTGGAGGCCATGAGAGGAAGCTCAAGCTCATGGAGGGATAAACATTCTTGTGTGTGTGTGTGTCTATATATATATATAAAGTCTATACCGTCTTTTAGAGTTTGTATGTATTACATTATTCTTTCTTTGTATTTGCCCGATTAAGCATATGGACATTTTGCACCATTTTAAAGAAATGGTTGGAATGGTGTATATACACCTGGATTATATATATATAAGTGTACATATTTATATTTTAATTTAAATACCCATTTTATTTAAACCCGAAATTTGAATGTGATTATTATATAAAGAAATACATACATACATATACATACATACATACATACATACATGACATACATACATATATATATATGAAATTTATATATTACAAAAATAAAGGAGAACCGGTCGCGGATTCCAAAAAGATATACACATAGATCATGTTTGTTTGAAGAGAGCCAACTCAAGAGAGTGTAACCTTTTTTGAATCATGACAACATGTTGCTCCATGTCCTATAATAAAGCCGACCCGGGAGAGCAACCTTGTCCTCCAATCTGTTCTAATTCAGTGGTGTCATGCACCCCCTTCCATACAATACCTGAAAAGGGTCCATTCCAATCGAAATTTGAAAACTGTTATTGTAGGAAAACTCCACTAAGTACAATTATTTCTCCCACCTCGACTAATGGTCCATGACATACATCCTAGGTATGTCCTCCAAGATCTTAGTTTACCCACTCTGTCTGTCCATCTGTCTCATGGTAATAAGTTGTACTGAAGTTGATCTTCATCCTCGATAGTATGCTGGATGGTAATACAAAAGTGAGAAGTGTACAAGGGATCGTAGTCGCAAATGACCTTCGATGGAATCTTGCGAAGTCTAACAATCTCATCAAGATTTATAATCATTCCACTACGCTAGATGTGTAGGTGGTCTTTGCCGGAGAAAAATGAGCCAATTTTTTCAATCAATCCACCATGACCATGATGGCATCATGGTGGTATCTCAACATAGGTATCCCTACAATGAAATCCATGGAAATGGTGTCCCATTTCCACTCTGATATGGGCATGAGGATATATAAGGCCAACTAGATACTGATGCTTAGCCTTCACCTTCTGGCACTCCAAAAAATGAGACACAAAATGAGCCACGTATCTTCATATCCCTCTCCAATGGTACAACTATCTCAAAGTGGCGTGCATCTTCTTCACCCTTGGATGGGCTAAATAGGGTGACATAGTATGCCTTTACAAGGATATCCTACCTCAATCCTCCATCCCTAGGAACATAGATCTGACCTTATGTGCCAAAGAAGACCATCTGCCTCTAATGAAAATCCATCAAACTTTGCCCTCAAGGGGTCCTCTAAGACTTCAATATCTGATCTCGGCTGCAAGGTACAAGTTGTCATGTGGAAGTTACTCACCCCATCCTTTTTTGCAAATCTGATCCAACTGAATTAGCCATAACCAAATGTCTCCATCTACAAATGAGCACCTGCAATAGTATTATCCTTCACTTTCATATGCTGTATCTCTATGTCATACTCACAACACAACTCCATCCAACGTCACTGATGAGTGTTGAGATGGGACTCCTAACTCCAACTATCACTGACTCAGACTCCCAAATGATTAGTCTATGACAATGAAATATCCTTCCTTTAAGGAAATCAACTTCATGGAACCAAAGCATGCAAAAGTGGTGGATAAGCTCAATTCATTCCCAAGTATAACTCCATACAAACTTCATAATCCTTTAGGATACGAAGACTCCAAGGGCTAGTGGTGAAGACCTCCCTGCATCAATCCAACTACACTACTCCTATCAACTAGAAGCATCTGTGCATACGAAGAGATCTCCATGAGGATGTGCCACAACCAGAATGGGTGCTATCGTCAGACATCCCTTTAGTGTCATGAAGGCCATTCTCATAACTGTCTAACAAGCTTGCAATTATTCCCTTTCTACTGAAGGGAAGTGATGGGGTGCAAGACTTGAGAAAAGTCTGAATAAATCTCCTGTAGTACCCTGCTAAACCCATGAAACTACACACCTCGATCAGAATAGAGGGTGTTGGCTAATCCATAATCTACTAATGCTATGTGTACCTTCCCCAAAAATTATGTGACCCAAATACTGCACCTCTGACTGAAATAATGCACACTTCTCCAGGTTCCCATAAAGTTGCTGCTCATGATGACATTGCAGAACCTGACAAATGTGCTCCTCATGCTCATCAAGTGTACATGAGTAGATACAAATGTAATCAAGGAACACGAGTACAAAGTGGTCTAGAAAATTCCTGAACACCTCGTTCATCAAATTCATGAACATTGTAGGGGCATTCATTATACTGAATGACACAACTATGAACTCATAATGGCCATATCTCATACGGAAAGCCAACTTGTGGACATCTACCTATGCAATCCTCAGCTGATGGTATCTGGACTTAAGATATATCTTATAAAACATTGTGGCCCACTTAATCTAATTAAACAAATCATGGATGTGAGGAAGGGAGTAACGATTCTTAATCGTTACTTTGTTCAAATGTCGGTAGTCCACACATAACTGCAAGGATCCATCCTTCTTCTTAAAAAAAATCACTAGTGCACCTCAAGGGGACACAGTAGGATGGATTAGGCCTTTCTCAAGAAGGCTCTGTAGCTACAATTTGAGATCATATAGCTTAGGTTTGGTCATCCTTTAAGGTTTGCGTGATATAGGTTCTACTCCAGGAACCAATTCAATCTGAAAGTCTATCTCACGTGGAGGAGGCATACCTGAAAACTCACTAGGAAAAAAATTTAAAAAAATCCTATAAAATGGGGTGATCATCAAGTGAAGGTCCACTAGACTCATCCTTCGACCTATCACTAACTATAATAGCATACAACTGACACCCACATTGTGCACACCGCTTAATCTGCATAGCAAAAATAGTGCGAAAAGAGATGGGTCTCCTAACTCTAGCTATCACTAACTCAACACCTAAATAATTTGTAGAAAAAATATCCTTCCTGTAATAGTCAACTCTAGCCCTGTGTGTAGATAATGAATCCATGCCCAATATAACTCTATATGAACCCAAAGGAAGGATACAAAGATCCAAGGTATTGGTGAAGGGTCCCAAATCCACTACACACTCCTTAACTAAAGAGTCTATAGAGATTTTGGCCCCAAAATCCATCTCGACATCCCAACTAAGGCCCTTTATAACTGCTACAAGCCTCCAACACTCTACAAAATATGGTGAAATAAAGGAATCAGATGAGTGAGAATCAAACAGAATAGAGGTAGGAAAAATACCAATGTTACATGTAGTCTCAATCACCATGCCCTGGAGCTCTTTTTGGTTATTCTTGACCACTTTATACATCTAATTTCTACGTACCATGTCGCCATCTATAGGCTTTGAAATTGGTGTCATACCCTTGTTCCTAGGGTTCTATGGGCACTCTCTCCAATGATGTCTGAGAACACCACATCCATAACAACTACATAGTCATCTCCAATGAGATGTGGCTACAACAAGTACTTGAGTGGTATGTGTTGTGGATCATGATGATCCTACTATGGACTACTGTGGTCGTTACCAACAAGCTCCTATTGATTGAGCTCTTGGTGCACCTTATGTCCTAATGGGAGCCCTAGGGGGAGGCCCCATACTCCATCCCCTCTGAGTGTTAAATATCTGTGGAGGTCTAAAATGATGCAAGAGTCTGGTGCCGAGGTGGTATGAATGAAGATTGTGAAGAACTATGTCCACCACGAGGAGGAGGAGCTGACCCCCTCGACCTGTTATCCTACATCTGTTGGATTCAGCTCCTCAATCTATCGCAGGCCTACTGAATATTATCCCTAGTATCCTTTGCAATGCAGTCCTTCTCAACAATCTCTACTAAGGTCTATGGATAATGAAGGTGTACAACACCTTCCAAATCTATGTTTAGGCCCCTGATGAACCTGTGAATCCTAACCTACTCATCTTCAATGTAGTCGATATAATGAAGCAAGTCCAAAAATTAACTCTTGTACTCTGCTACTATCATGGATTCCTGATGTAGGTCATAGAACGTGTCTATCCTCTGCAAAATAAACCTCCTGGACTACATAAAGCTTCTACTCCTTAGTCCTCCACAAGACACCTGCTCCATCCCTCAAAAGGTGAATCGAAATATGAGACTTTGTTTTGCTAGTACATGGAAAAAGCTTAAAGCACCTGCTCAAGCTCACTAACCAAACCTCTGCATAAAAACATCTTGTATCGCCAAATAATGAGATGGACATATCTTTAGGATCTGCCTAATATGATTTGTAGCTAATGATTTTCGACCCCTAGGTCTCTCTACATGTTCATCCCTTGGCTTAGGGCTTCGAGATCTTTCTATGTATCCTGACACCCTATCTCCATGTCCCCTCTGAGCTAAATCCGCTATAGCTTACTCCAATGTTCATAGGTTTTTCATGGAGATGCACGAGCCTCTACTGATGGTTCTTTGTCATATCTACTAGGTCACCTTCTTAAATATCCTTCACGTATAGTGACATTAACATTATGTAGTGTTTGTAATATCTAAGGAAAAATAGCCTATAAAGTTTGATCTGGGGGTGGTAGGTATAGTTCCACATGTAGGAACCCCTCGTTTGGTTTACACTTCTTGCATATACCAAGGTGAGAGTTAGTTTATAATCATCTAAATTTTTATTTCAGTTTTCTAAGTTTTCTACGTTTAACAAAATATCAAGCAATGTTGTGTGTTCTAGGTTTGGAGTTACACTAGGTTTATTTGTTTATGTTTCATGTTTGCAAGTGTGCCCAGGGTCCAAGTGTTGAACCCACAGCTCTGATACCAAGTGTAATTCCCACGATTCCACCCACGTGAAACCCAAGACAACTAAAGGTTATAATAGAAAAATTATAGAAAAATTATTTTTGTAAAACCCATTCGCAAAGATAGATTAATTCTCGGTTAACACCTTATCGTTTTAATTTATATTTGATTAAAATTATTGATTTTGAGGGCCGACTGATCAGAGTGTAATGTCCGACTAAATGTTACAGATTTTATTAAAAAATGTGAAAATTTTGGGGGGAGTGGCTCGGCCCACTCCCCCACTATACTTTATTTAAAACAAACAATAGGGAGGGAGGTCACCAACCCCATCCCCATCCCATGTTAATATGGGGTGGGGGTGGAGTCGGTGAACTCCTCCCCAATACCCTCACCTCCCCCCACAATACCCTAGCCCTATACAATAAACAAAAGCAAAGACGTGGCTCGACTACTTTGGTTTTTTTTTAACATAAGTTTTGTTTTATATATATATATATATATACGCATTAATATTAATGTTTTTATTAATATATTTTGATATTAATATCATTTCTAATTCACATTAATATGAATATCATTATTGATGTCAAAGTAATTATAATTAGTTAATTCTTCATTTTTGTTACTAACCACAATAATAAGCTTAATAAAATTTGTAAACCAATTATATAAAAATGTGTCTAAATATAATTACAACTTGATATAAACTAGTAGTGGTTCTTTTTTTTCTTTGTTTTACTTAGTTTAAAGGGTTAATTCGATTTTTTTGTCAAGCCAAAAAAAAACATGAATTTTAAAACACTCCACCTATACATGTAAAGGTTAAAATGGAGTTAATTTTTTTTGTAAAACTTTCTTATTCAATCTTATATGTTTTTTCTAGAGAAGATTTCTCTTCCTAATTTAAGAACCTACAACTTCTTCATTTCCTTCAAAAATACAAAAGATAGAGTTATAGTTTCATTTACTACCATATGCCTTTCATGTAATACAATAAACATAGCTATTTCTTTCATCACAACATGTAAGTTCTATTCCCAAGCCATATGATGAAGTGACAAATATGATGGCTAGGTATATTTCTCTGGAAGGGTGTTACAAAATGGTCCTTGTTAAACACCTTATCTTTTTAAATCATTTTAGAAGGCATTATGTGGTCTGATTCCCACACTACCTACTCAATTCCCTTCAACTCTCTGTTATGGACTTTCAAAAGCACTCTCATGCCATCCCTCTCCACAAGGGCCTCATCTTCCTATTGCATAAGATTTGTGTCTCAAAATTCCCTGTCTTCCCGACTGCTCTCAGTGATCCCCACATTACCAACTCCTCTACTCCTACTCCCATTCTGGACACCCCTTCCAAATCCAAAACCAAGAACCCTAAGCTTCCAAAAATTGACACCCCTCACACTGCCCGGATTCGCAGAAGCACCAAAGAGCTGGAGGTTGCGCAAAACTTGCTGCATCTATGCGATGTTGGAATGGATATGGCCCTGCATCAGGAGGGGAATCATGTGCCTCATAGACTGGAGTCTCTAGAGAAAGAGATGAAGAAGCTGAAGACAGACCTACAGTGTATGGAAAAGTAGAAAGGAAAAAGAAAAATTGATGAAGATAATGACATTGGAAAGGATCAGATTGTTGATATTTATAAGAAGTTGAACTCTTTGGACAGTAGACTGGGGAGAGCTAAAGATACACATGATCACAACATGTCCATATTCAAAGCCATAAGTGACTTTTTAGAGTAGCAAATTTGAAGCATTACCATGCTTCGTGGGATCCCTGTCACTATTTGGGGGAATGATAAAGAGAGGAGCCAGACCATCTCACAGTTGAATTCTTCGGACCCAATGCACATCACCACATTGGTGTTGTGCACCTCGCTGCAAATGATTGAGTCCAGAATTGAAAGAGATTCTAAGAAGTAAACTCACTTGGGATGGAGGGAGTCATTATAGATGCTGAACTTTTGTGATCTTTTTGTTGTGATTTTGTGACTTTTTTGCTATTCTATTGCAGTCTGTCTTATTTTGTTTCTTGTTTATAACTATGTCTTGCTTACTGATGGACATAGTGTTCTATCTGGAATTTGATAAAAAAAATTCACATCTGCATAGTTATATCTGGTTGTTGAGCTCTTTTTGTAATAGGGTATAGTCTCTTTAAAACTATTTACCAATAATAAAAAAACATGTAAGTTTCAACCATTTCAAACAAGTAATTTATAACAATATCTCCCAATACTTAGACAATTAGCATCACACATCTTGAAGGCAATCAAAACAACCTAATTGAAAACAATTTTATTTTCATTTCAATCCCATTTCAAGTTGTTTACTTAATCTAGACAATATAAATCTTTCAAAGGAATTAGGTTCAATTTAACAATCTAATAGTCTCTATTTCCAAAAATTAAGGGAATAATTTTCAATCTTACCTACTTTCATCTACAATGAGATCTAATATCACAATTTTTATAAACAAAACAAGTAAGAGATTTAATTTTAAAATGCAAGTTTACAATCCCTCCGTACAAAATGGAGACAACATGGGAAAAATTTTACAAGAGGGTTCTTGATTATTTTCTCCAAATGCTATAAGAAAACATTAATCATTTGAGATCCACCTTCTTCCCAAGATCAAACACGACAACCAAAATGGGGGAGTAGGCAACACTCTCCACCCAATAAATAATCCAATGAGGAAGTGAAGCCTTCTTCCTCATTGGCCCCTGAACCCCAACAACGAAACAATATGGAGTATTTAACAACCATTGGCAACAAAACAAGGCTTCCACATCTACATTTGAGCCAACATTACAAAAATAAGATTAATTAGAAAACATTCACTTCCACACATATAAGTTTCCCAAAACAATCACTCTAAACTCGAGCCAAGAAGAGAAAGGAATATGGGGATCTCATTTGTGCCTCTGAAGGGTTTGGGTTCCCACCTCAAAAATCTCCAAAACTCAATCAAGCCCAAAAAACACTTATGCCTCCATACAATGAAAAATATCTCTTATGCCTCCCTCAATGAACAAAACAATAAGATAAGCACAAGTTGAGGCACCCCAACCCAACTCCCTCCAAAATACCCAATATAAAATTTTATGCCTCCTTACAAAATTTATCCCTATTTCAGTTTCTCATACACAACCTATGACCATTTTACTACCCAACAACACCAATGCAATAAAACATTCATTCAAAACCATAAGCAATACAAAATAGTAAAAGAAAACCAAGGGTGAAGACTGTACCTTGCCATTGTGAGAATTCCACTCCACAAGCAAGTTCCAAAAATCTTTAAGCCCAAACAATCCCAATCTATCTCCAACTCCAAAAATCACTCCCAAAAGTAAGAGACCAAAAGCAAAAAAAGTAACCCCTAAATTCTCACACAAATTAGAATAAATATAAAAGAGGTAGAGAGAGGTGATGTGGCTCTATGTAGGATTTCACATTATTTATCCTCCATTCCACATCACTAAGATCAAACCTAAACCCCAAAGCATAATAGATTGGTGGTTGAGGGAATGACCACCCTCTTACACACTCAACCCAAACCCACACCACTAACAGATACAAATAAATACCATTGTAAGAAAAATGCAATTAATTTCTCTTTTTATCCACTAAAACACAAAATAAGGCCTAAAATAAGCCTCTCACATCGTAGGCCTAGTGGGTGGCTGACTTTAAGAGGTGTGGGATAAGCTTAAATCTTCCCACAAACCTCCAAAATTTCCTAGAAAGTCAAAATCCGAAATTCACTTGTAAGATTGAGTACACACTACTCCAAAACAAATTAAATTCTTTCCAATCCAACACACACCAAGGATACCAGCTCACATTTATTTCCCGCCCTTTTGTCACATCCTAATTACCACTAGTTAAACAATTTTAATTAACCTAAAAGGAGTACTAACCAGTAATAATAAAAGTGATTTCCCATACTATAAAAATACAATAACTCACCAATAAATAAAAACAACAAGACAAAATCACAAAATTACCCAAGGTCACTTTTGAGGTGATCCCCTAATGGGGACCTGCAACAATGTAACACAAAACAACAAACATACACACTAGTTTTCAAGGTGACTTGTTGCCAATACTCCAAATTCATTCAATGTTGGTCTCTTATCCCCCTTTGGTTTATTGTGTTACAAATACCTGCAAAATTCAAGACAATACCTTTCTGGCCTTGTGGCAATATTAATGACATTGAAATAATAAAATACATGTCATCAATTATTATAACTAAGCCATCCCTAGACAAGTAATTAACCACTATTTGTGATTTCAATAATTTCAATTTTATCAATTTATCAACTAACAATAAGATCACAAATTCAACTAAGTCATCTAACAATGTTTATATATATATATATATATATATACATCAAATTGAATGTGCCAGTACAGTAGAAGCTTAAAATTGTCAAATTTTGATATGTCAAAAACATGCATATAATCCATCATGTAAATCATGTCATAAGTCTAAACATCCATAATGTCTAAAAAATTACTAATAAAATATAAATTATCCCATATGTCACAATCTAAAATGTTATAACAATGTCCATAACTCTAATCCATAATAAGCAAAATCATAATAATATCAATGTCAAAGAGGAGTGGGCACTACATCCCCCTCCCCTTAGACTTGACTTCCTCCTGGAAGTCACTGGAACAAATGTGGGAATTTTGCTCCTAGAGGTGTGGCTTCTTCCCATGCAGATGTTGTCTCATCATATTGATCCCACTGGATGTAAACCTGATTAATCTCTCTTTCTCAAAGGTCCAGAGTCTTGCATTCTAAAATGGGTATGGGCTCCATAATCACCTGTTGTTGATCATGTACCTACAATGAGTTCCAATCTAATACATGAGAAGGATCTGTAATGTACCTCCTAAGTACAGAAACATGAAATATAGCGTGGATATGATACAAGATGGGTGGAAATACTATACAATAGGCCACAAGATCAATACGTTCCAAGATCTTGAAGCGTCCCACAAACCTAGGAGCAATCTTAGAGCATTTTTTGTAATGGATATGGCTCTTATGAGGTCTAAAAAGAAGAAACACCTTCATGCCCAAATCAAAACTACAATATTTCCTCCGCTGATTTACATATTTCTTCTATTTGTCCTGAGTCTCATGAAATATCTATCGAATAATTACAGCCTGCTGCTCCATGTCTTGTAATAAATTCATCCCAAGAGAAACCATGTCCTCCAATTTGTCCCAATTCAACGGTGTCCTGCATTCCCTTCCATACAATTCTTGAAAAGGAGCCTTGCCAATCAAACCATGAAAACTATTATTGTAGGAAAACTCCACTAAATACAAGTATTCTTCCTACCTCGACTCGTGATCCATGATGTAAATCCTAAGCATGTCCTCCAAGATCTGATTCACCCACTCTATATTTCCATCTATTTCATCCTGAGAACATGCTGCATGATAGTCCAAAAGTTAGAAGTGTACAAGGGATGGTAGTTGCAAATGATGTTCTACCGAATCCTCGTGTAGTCTAAAAATATCATCAAGATATACTTGTGCCACTACACTAGGTGTTTAGGTGGTGTTTACCATAGAAAATTAAGCCACTTTCATCAATGTATCCACCATTGACCATGATGGCATCGTGGTGGTATCTCGACATAGGTATCCGTACTAATGAAATCCATAGAAATGATGTCCCATTTACACTCTGGTATGGCATGAGGATAGAGAAAGAAAGCTCGGATGTTGATGTTTGGCCTTAACCTTCTAACACTCTAAACAATGTGACACAAAATTGAGCTACATCTCTCCGTAGACCTCTCCAATGGTATAGCTATCTTAAGGTGGCATGCATCTTCTTCACCCATGGATGCGTTGAATAAGGTGAATGATGATGCCTCTGCCAAGGATGTCCTGTCTCAATACCTCCATCCCTAGGAACATAGATCTAACCTCTAGTTCCAAAGAAGACCATCTGCCTCTAATTAAAATCCCTCAAAATTCCTTTCAATGGGTCTCTAAGACTCAATATATTATTTGGTTTTAAGGTAGAAGTTGTCATGATGGAAGCTATTGTAAAATCTTGCTTCGCAAAATATATACCCACTAAAGTAGCCATAACCAAACATCTTCATCTACTTACTGTATCTACAACCACATTCATCCTTCCCCTTAACGTATGCTCTATCTCTATGTCATACTCATAAAGAAACTCCATCCAACGTCAGTTGATGAGCATTGAGATTCAGACTGCATGAAGAGGTGACGTAAAGACTCAAGTGATTAGTACTAAGTAATAAATTTCCTGGCCAAGAAGGAAATGTTTCCACCAAACCTAAGGCATGAACAACTACCGCAAGCTCAAGGTCATGAATTCATATAATTGAGCTCATAATCCTTTAGTTTTCGAGACTCAAAAACAACAACTCAGACCCTCCTACATCAATACATGCCTCCTAATCCTACCAAAGAAGCATCAGTAAATACATGAAGAACTCATTTTCGACGGTTCTGACACTGTAAGAATAGGTTTATTTCGTAAGGCATTCCATTCAGTGTCTTGAAGGCCTGACTCACATATATCTGAACGATATGAACTTCTTTCCTTTTTGCTGAAGGGAAGTGATGGGGTGCGCAATCTAAGAGAATTCCTAAACAAACCTCCTGTAATAACCTATCAATCCCATGAAACTATGGGCACCTTGGTCACACTAGTGGGTAGTTGAGGAATTCCATAATGGATCTAAATCTTGGAAGGATTGAATGTGATACCTCCCCTAGAAATGATAAATTATGACACCCAAATTTTGCACCTCTGATTGAAAAAATACACACTTTTATCCAGTTTCCCGTGAAGTCTGTTGCTCACAAAGACACTGTCAGAACATGATGAAGGTGCTTCTTGTGCTCCTGACACGTACATGTGAGTATATCAGAATGTCGTCAAGGAAACACAAGTACATGATAGTGATCTAAAAAATTCCTGAAAACCCTATTCATTAAGCTCATGAACACTATGGGGGCATTCATCAGACTGAATAGGGCACAATTTTGAACTCATAGTACCCATATCTCGTATGCGTATAGCTATCTTGTGGCACATCTGTCCTCTAGCAATTCACAAGCTGATGTTATCCAAAATTAAGATATATCTTATAAATCACTTGTGGCTTCCTTCATCCTGATCTAAAATAAATCAGCGATACGAGGAAGAGGGTACACAATTCTTGATAGTTACTTTGTTTCAACTGTCAATAGTCCAAACACAACCGCAAGAATCCATGCTTCTTCTTAACAAAAACCACTAGTGCACCCTGAAGGGGATACACTAGGACATAATTAGGCCTGTCCTCAAGAAGGCCCTCTAGCTATAACTTAAGCTAACATAGCTTAGGTGTGGTCATCCTATATGGAAGCACGTGAGATAAGTTCTACTCCATGAAACCAAGTAAATGTGAAAGTCCATCTCACATGGGGGAGGCATCCTTGGCAGCTCACTAGGAAAAACATATAAAAAATCCCTACAAAATAGGGTGAACATGAAGTGAAGGTCCACTAGCCCCATCCTTTGACCTATCACTAATTGTAATATCATACAACTGACACCCAAATCACACACATAGTACTTAAGCTGCATAGCGGAAATAGTGCGGATAAAGATGGGTCTCCTAACTCCAGCGATCATCTGACTCCACTCCCAAATCATCTGTATGACAAGATATCATCTTACTGGTAACAATAAACTCTAGATCATATGTGCAGATAAAAAATCCATGCCCAAGATGTCTCCATACAAACCTAGAGGAAGGATACAAAGATTTGAGGTAGTGGTGAAGGGTCTCCAGATCCACTATGCACTCCTTGACTAAAGATTCTATAGAGATTTTGACTCTAGAAGACAACTTCACATGTCCCAACTAAGGCCTGTATCTAACTGCCACCAACCTGCAATGGTCTACTAAATATGGTGCAAAAAAGGAATCAGACGAACCAGAATAAAACCAGAATAGAGGTAAGAATACCCCCAATGCTACCTATAGTGCTCAATCATCGTTCCCTAGTGCTCAGCTTGGCAGTTCCCAACTGCTGCATAGATCTGATGGCTACGTCCCATGTCACCAACTATAGGCTCTGAAATAAGTGCCTTACCCTTGTTATTAGGGTTCCGTGGGAACTCTCTCTAATGATTTCTAAGAACACCACATCCATAACAACCTAAATGGCCCTCTCCAATGAGATGCGGCTTCTACATGCTACTTGAAGTAGTTTGTGTTGTGGATTCTGATGATCTTACTTATGGACTTACTGTGGTCACTGTTAATGAGCTCTTGTTGATTAAGCTCTCGGGGCACCATGTGTCATGATGGGACCCGTAAGGTGATGCCCCATACTCTGTCTTCTCTGAGTATCAAATCTCTGTTGAGGTCCTAAATAGAAGAAAATTCTAATGTTCTTGCTATTGAGGTGGCCTAAATGAAGAATGTGTAGAAAACCATTTTCCACCATAAAGAGGAGGATTTTACCCCCTCGACCTGTAATATCTTGTAGCTATTAGAATCATGATTGGGTACTCTATCTCTTGGCTAGGTGAGTCTTCCCCATAGTATCCTCTACAATGTAGGTCGTCTGCATGGTCCTCTACTAAGTTCTGTTGATAATAAATGTGTACAACACCTAGAAAATCAAATTTCATGCCCCTGATGAACCTATAAATCTTGACCTGTTCATCCTGCATGTAGTTGACATACTGTAAGTAAGTCCATAAATTGACTCTTGTACTCCGCTACTATCATGGATGCATGACATAGGTCATGGACCTAATTTATCCTCTGTACTGAATGAATCTCATGGATATGTATCATGCTTCTGAACTGCTCCTCGAAGATCTCCCAAGTAACTATATCTTAAGTCTACATGGATCATCTACTGCTTAGTCCTCCACCAGATAGCCTGCTCCATCCGTTAGAAGATGAATCACAAACACGAGCCTTCATGTTGCTATTTCAAGGGTAAAGTTTGAAGCACCTGCTCAAGCTCACTAACTAAGACTCTACCTAAAAACCTCCTGTATCACCAGAATAGTTAGACAGGCATAGCTTCAGGATTTCCTTGATATAATCTACATACTTGAAAACTATTGGCCCCTAGGTGTCTCTACATGCTGCCTCTCTCGGCTTAGGGGTCCTGAGACCTATCTCTAAATCTCCTGTACACCCTGATCTCCATGTTCCCTATGAGATGAATTAGCTCTTGACTGACTGCACATGGGAGTTATCTATGCCCTACTGCTCAATCGTTGTGCCTCGTGGAGATGTACAAGAATCCCTACTGCTAGATATTTGGCCAGGTCTGCTATGTCACCCTCTTAAAGATCCTCCACCTCGTATAGATGGCATTGGCATCCTGTAATGTCTATAATATTTGTGGCTGTATAGTAGAAACATTTCTACTATAGAGGAAGGTATATATAACTCTATAGTGAATGATCCCCCCATCTGATATTCACGCATCCATGCACAAATCAAGATGGGAGTTAGTTTATAATTCATATAAATCTTTGTTTCACTTTTCTAAGTTTGCTACATTTAACAAAATTTCATAGCAATGTTGTTTGTCTTAGGATTTAGATTTACGCTAGGTTTATTTATGTTCATATTTCATGTTTCTAAAGTGTGCCCGAGTGTCCAAGTGTTGAACCCATGGCTCTAATGCCAAATGGAACGCCCATAATTTTACCCACACAAAATCCAAGACAAACAAAGGTTATATTAGAAAAATTACAGGAATAATTTTTTATTTTAGTTTTTTTTTGTAAAACCCATTCGCAACGATTAGAGTTAATATCTCGGTCAACACCTTATTGTTTTAATCTATTTTTAATTAATATTATCAACTCCTAGATTGGGTTTACAATCCCCTTAGTTTCCTTCTTATTTAATTTAATAATGTTTCTCAATACCATTTACTAATCTAATTATTTTTAGGGAAAGGTTTAGATCTTCTCTCCCCTATGAATTTAATATAATTAAATATTAACCTTTATTATCATGCAATCAAATTCAGTTCCATAAGTAATGTGGTCTAATCGTAAAATAGTATAGTTTTATTCCACCAAATACAAAGGGTCAAGTTTTTTATATTTAAAAAGGGTCATCCATATTAAACATTTGTGTTAGAAAGCATTAATTACACCCCCTACACACTACTTGAGTGGCCCCAATTTAAAATTTACCCATGCATTTTAAATTTCAAATTAATCTAACCCACTTCTCACCTACTTTTTATGGGGATCAATTTCATCCATTAGATTGGATTCATTTGGATCCTTTTGATTTAGGGACTCTAATTAATCCTAACCATAAGATTATGAAAGACTATTTTTTCCATTTCATTTGACTTATTGTTTCATTCTATTTTTGCAGATTTAGAGGAAGAAAGGAGGTGGAATCCATGACAGGCTCGCTCAAGCTCATGGAAGAATAAATATTCTTCCATTCTTTATCAAAGTTCCATTTACACCCTCTTCTATGGTTTGTATGGAATTGCATTAGTTATTACATTAGTCTTTCTTTGTATTTTCCCTATTCGGCATATGGTCATTTTTATCCTATTTTAAATAAATAGTTGGAATGGTATATTTACACCTGGATTATATATATATATATATATATATATATATATATATAGAGATATATATCTATATATATAGATAATATATACACATATATATATATATATATATATGTATGCATGTATGTATAGATATGACTGTATATATATATGTATATATATACATACACATATGGATATGCATACATACACACACACACACACATATGAAATGCATTTATTACCAAAATAATGGAGAACTGACCGTGGATTCTAGAAAAAGATATACACAGGCCGCATTTGTTTGAAGTGGCCGATCGAGCAGACTTTAATGGTCGGCTAAATGCCATGACTATCACTAAAAAAAGTTAAGACTTTGGGGGGAGTGGTTCGGCCCACTCCCCCACAATACTTTATTTAAATCAAACAATAGGGGGGCAGGACGGTGGTTTCCTACCCCACCTCCCAACCCATGATAAATATGGGGTGGTGAGGTGGGCTTGATGGCCTCCCCCCCTATACCCCAACACTATTTCAATAAACATACATCATAGCCACGGATCGGCTACTTTGGTTGTTTGGACATCAAATTTTGTTTTATTAATATTATTTGTGTGTGTGTGTATTGTGTGTGTGTGTGTGTCTATATATATATATATATATATATATATATATATATATATATATATATATATCGGTATATACCTATTAATAATAATGTTTTTATTAATGTATTTTGATAGTACTATCATTGCTAATTATACCCATTAATATTAATATCATTATTAATATCAAGGTAACTATAATAAGTTACATTCTCTCTTATGTTTTGATATAGCACACATCATAATCTTAATAAAATTTGTAAAATAATTATATATAAATAAGTTTAAATGTAATTACAAGTAGGTATGAACTAGTAGTGGTTCTTTTTTTCTTCTTTAACTTTACTTAGTTTAAAGTGTCAATTTAAGTTGATTTGATCATAGGGATTTACAAAGTTAAATAACAATGAATTTTAAAACTCTTTCTTTTTTTTCTACCTATACCCATGTAAGAGGGAAAGTTGAGGTAACTTAATAAATTGTAAAACTTTCTTATTTAATCTATCTATCATATGCAGCGATAACAGCTCTTTTCCAAATTTAATATTCTTACAACTTATTCATTTCCTTCAACAATGACTAGAAATACAAGTCTAAACTTTCAGTTACTACCATATGCTCTTTCATGTCAATAGAATAAGAATATTTATTTCTGTTCATCACAAAATGAAAGTTTCAACTAATTTTAAATAAATAATGTATAACAAGATTTCCTAGTACCTTTAAAATGGGCACTACATACATCTTGGAGGAAATGATGTTACAACTAAATAGAAAGCAAAGTTATTTTCATTTCAGTCCCATTTCAAGTTGTTTACTTCACCTAAATTAATACAACATCCTTTCAAGGGAACTTGGTTCACTTTAAAAATCTAATAGTCTTCTCTTTTCAAAAAGTAAGGAAATAATTTTCAATCTTTCTACTTTCATTTACAATGAGAGACTAATTTCACAATGCTTGATAAACAAAACAACTAAGAGATCCTAATTTTTAAAATGCAAGTTTATAATCCCTAGATATACACAATAGAGACAACGTGGTATATAATTCTTTACAAGAGGATCCTTTGATCCTTTTCTCCAAATGCTATAACATACATAGTTCCTCATTTGAGCTCCACCTTCTACCCAATATCAAACACAACAACCAAAATGGGGGAGTAGGCAACACTTCTCCACCCAACTAACAATCCAATGAGGAAGATGAAGTCCTTCTTCCTCATTGGCCCCCGAGCCCTGAACAATGAGACAATATTGAATATATGGACAACCATTGGAAACAAAACAAGTATTCTACATTCACATTCAAACCAATATTCACACAATGAAGATTAACCACAAAAGAATTATTCATTTTCACACACAAATAAGTTTCCCAAAACTTTGGCTCTAAACTCAAGCCAAGTAGAGAAAAGGAACATGGGGATTTCACTTCAGCCTCCCAAGGATTTGGGTGTTCACCTCAAAAACCTCCAAAACTGAATCAAGGCTCCAAAAACTCTTATGCTTCCCTAAAATTAAGGAAAATGTCTTATACCTCCCTTACTCTTATGCCTCCCACAATTAACAAAAGAACAAGATAAGTACAAGGTGGGGTATCCCAAACTCAAATCCCTCCTAGATACCCAATAGAAAAATAAGATTCCTCTCGAAAATTATTATCCCCATTTCACTTTCTCATACACAACCTAAGGCCATTTTTCTACCCAACAACACACATGCAATAAAACATTCATTCAAAACCATAAACAAAACAAAATAGTGAAAGAAAACCAAGGGTGAAGACCCTCCCTTGCCATTGCAAGAATTCAACTCCAGAAGAAAGTTCCAAAACTCTCAAATCCTAAGCAATCCAACACTATTGTAGATCAAGAATTTTGCGCTTGTTACCTGTCTAAGTTAATGCACCAAACTAAACACAAAAATCCTGAAAAACTCCAATGAAATCGATACCTGATGGACAAGATCCGAAGATGTAGACGGATAAGGAAGCCGATGTAGATAAGACGGGCGCACATGAGCAATTCTACACAGTAGATCCAAGTAACCTGCGAGACACTAATGCTTGACAGAAAAAGACCATGTTAAAAGATATTTGGGTGGACTACTCGAAAAGTCGGATCCGGGAAGCGATAAGCTCCCTCGGCGGATGTCAGTCCATGTTTTAAATTAAGGGAAGGAAGCATACATGATAAAATATGTACAGTACATGTCTATATTTTGATTATCAAAGTGATAGCCAGAAAAGTAAATAGTAGATAGAAACCAATAAAAAAATAGGAAAGTGTGAAAACAAGAAGTTGGATTTGTGTTACCTTGAATCTATTTTACCTGTCCGTAGGTAGATCAGCACCGATTAGGAAAATCGACATCGACTTAAGAATAATCGGCATTGATTGATATAGGTCAGCATCAACTAGATGTAGAATCGGTGTTGACTGGGTACAGATCGGCATCGATCTTGGAGATAAATTGCAAGAAGATTGAGAAACAGATAGTGGAAGCTAGATCATCGATCGTCTGCTGGATCTACGGAGAGCCGTAGGGATACTAGACAAGGCTCCACCTGTGCTAGATGTAGGAACAGAGTCACCAAGAGATTGATGGAGGCGTCACGATGTCAATGTGGTAGGAGCAGAGTAATGGTACTCCTCTCAGGGATTGGTTTGGATAGGATTCACTCTCACTTGATATATAATGCTCAGACTAGATGCTCAAAAATATCTTGTTCTTCTCTCTCTCTCGATCTCTCTCTCTCTCTCTCGATCTCTCTCTCTCTCTCTGTTGTCTCACTGTCCTCGTGTATCTAACAAGAACTGAATTCTATGCCTTTTATTTGTAATCGCGTGCCGCTCCGAGATGAAATCGGCGTAAAAGGAGTACAATTTTTGACGAAGATCAAGTGATCAGACTCCCGAGACGGCTCAAATATGGGAACGATATCCTGGAAGGATCAGAATTATCCTGGAACCTTAGAATACGGGAAATATCCCGCTTGGGGATAGATGGATAGAAGTAGGTACGGTGAGGTACATAGATAGGATTGATATGGGGTAGATAAGTGGTTAGGATATATGTAGAAAAGGTATAATTAAATAGTTAATATTTAATTACTCCACCGGGTAAAACATAATGGGGTGACATAAACTTAGGATAGATGTTTAAATCACAATATTAAATAATATCCCTAAGGGAGATAGTGGTGATGTAAATGTGCCCTAGGCTACCTGAGAGAGACAAACGCGCATGGGGGACACCAAATTGGATAACCAATTTTAGGTGTCTACATTTTTGCCCCTTTTTGTCAAGTAACTTACGATAAGCAAAATTGTGAGACAAAAACAAGGAGTTAGAAGAAAGCAATAAAAAGTGATGATGTGATCCCCCTCAAACTAGGGATGGGATGGGCTTGGCGTAGAACAACTTGGATGTAGAAGTTTTGAAAAATGTTTTGATGAAAAGATGAATAGTATGCCCTAGCTAGATGCCTGGTATGTTTGAGATGTCTAATTTAATTAATGGTGCACAAATAGATAAACATTAGAGGAAGTGTTACCTGGATGGAACCCACATTGGTTAGATGATGTGATGGACTAGATGGGTCTCTGATAGTTGGAATGGATTTGATGTTTTTGAGATTTTGACCTACATTTTGACCCAAATAGATAGATAGATTCAGGAGGTGCTGACAATACATGCTTTGATCATGTCAAAGTAAATAAGATGACACATTGGATAGATGATAAATTTTGATTAAATGATCATGTGAAATGTCAATTTAACTGGACGAAATAGTGCCTACAGACTCTCTGTAAGACTCTAAGGATGCTAATGAAAATGACCTTGAGTAGCCCCATAAAGGAAATACAGGGAGATAAGAGCTCAAAATGATAAGCTAGGCCCCTCAATTGATAATAAATAGATATTTTGATAGGAAACCAAAAGACCATGCATACAAGGCCATATATGAGGTTAAAATAAACCTGAGACTAGCTAGTCGCAAACCAGATCTAGAAAGGTAAATGGAAGGAGAAGTAAGTATTTATCTTGTCAAAAATTTACAACAGATAGAATATATGTCTCCCATTAGGAAATTAGGGTTCTCTATATGATCGAAAAAAGGTCTTATGTCTCAGCTTCATGATTTTTTTTTTGACAGAAGAGATCAAACTGATCAATGCGGGAAGTTTTCTAGATATAGAAAGACTGATCGATACGGGAAGTCTTTCAATGATGCTAAGAAGTGTAGAAACTGATTGAATAGGTTGATTCAATGCAAGAAGCCTTGAGTCTATCCTTTCAGAATATAGCTATCCTTCAAGGGAGCGGTCTGTATATGAATTTCGAATGATAGCCATCCTTCAAAGGTATGGTATATATCTTTTGATTCATTTTGAAAATGCATAGATAGCTGTCCTTTGAGGGATCAGTCTATCTTTTAATTTTTTAGCATTTTTTTTTTCTTTTTGAGCTTTTGGAAAGCTTGTTTTGAAAGAAGCTGAGTGTAGACCAAGATAGATTAGGTAGAGGGGAAGAAAAAATATAAAGAAGCATACGTACTCATGCCCCCGAGTAGATTTGATTAAGATAAGATACTTGGGACAGATGAAACAAGTGATTAAGGTGTCCCTACTAGGAGGAGGAACATATCCATAAGAAAAATACTATGATTAGATTTGTGATACTCATATTTAAGGTGGAACAAGACAATAGACATAGAGAACCACATAGTTCCGAATCACTATGAAAATATTTGACTGGTTGTTAGATGGATGAAAGATCTGTTTTACAACTAAAATCGTGTAAGATAGATTTTAACAGTAGAAGGGCCTTAGATGCAAGGCATTAAGAGGTTCCATTTCAGGTACACCATCCATGGAGGATAGAGGATAAGCTCCTAGACCCATATTTATGAAGTAACTAATGTACGGACCCATCTAGTTAGGAGCAAACTTACCACGCTGACTCCATTCTAGCGTAGTGACATTTTGGTTTTCTTTAAGAAAAAAAATCACCAATTTTAAAGTCACAGTGTTGCAAGTGCTTGTTATAAGCACATTTGAAACACTTCAAGATAGATTTGATGATGTTTAAGAGCATTGAGATGCCACTCATCTAGCAACTCAAGCTACGCTAGATGATTTTGATGATAGTCCTCATCAGAGACAAATTCTCTGAGAGAAACACAAAGAGATGGGATCTGGACTTCCAAAGGAAGAACAACCTCTAGACCCATAGACTAGAGAGAAGATAGTAGCACCCAGTAGGAGTACGAATTCTAGTCCGATAAGCCTAGAGAGAAAAAGGGATATGTAAATGCCAATCCCTACCAGCTCGACTAGTTACCTTTGCGAGGATATTACGCAAAGTTTTATTGGAAGCCTCAGCCTGGCCATTAGCTTGGGGATAATATGGAGAAGAAAAGATGATTTTGATATTGAAAAGCATCACAGAGGTTCTACAAATCAACATTTTTGAAATATTTACCATTGTCTGTGATGAGTATGTGTGGAACAAAAAAGTGACAAATGATGTGTTGATAGACAAAATCAACAATCGGTTTAGCTTTGGTCGATGAAAGAGGAATAGCTTCCACCCACTTAGTAAAGTATTCTAGTAGCATTAATGATAGAATTATGACACTGTGAAGATTGAGGATTGATAAGACTGATGAGATCAAGACCCCATTGCGAAAAAGACCACAAATCTGTTGCAGGTTGTAAACCCTGACTAGGGATATACATAAGATTGGAATTTTGTTGACACTTGACACATTTCTTAGTGTATTCACAAAAATCTCAATTATGAGAAGGCCAATAATAGCCTAAACTTAAGATGCATTTAGCTATAGCCAAGCCACTAAAATGTCCACCATAGATACCATCATGGAATTCCTCGGATTGCTTTAGATGATTCAGGGGTTTTGAGGCACCGAAGCAAAATACCATCAAAACTATGTTTGTAGAGGATCTCTTCCTAGAATAGTATAGTGATTAGCAGCGTAGGATAAAAAATATTCTACCATTTGGAGGTCAGATCTAGAGGAAGCACTGAATGAGATAGATAATCAATGATCTGTTGATACCAACTCATCTTGAGTATTGGTTATGATGGCATTGATTGAAGTTAGTTTCCGGAGATGATATGGTTGATCTAATCACTGCACAGCCCACATAAAGTCACGAGTCTTCGGTAAAAAGGTGGAATAAGCGAGGCTAACGAAGCCATTGTATCTGTGAATTGATTTTCAATGTGAGGAATAGCTTAGATAGTGAATTTATCAAAATATTGGAGTTGAAAGAGAATGATATCACGATATTTTTGAAGGATATCATTTTTGCATTGATAGACACCTCGTGACTTGATTAACGATGAGTTCAGAGTCACCAAAGATGTCGATATGGCGAGGCACCAAGATTAATGGCATTTTGAAGACCTAAAACAAGAGCTTCATATTCAGCCATATTATTGGTACACTCAAAGTTCAAGTTTGTGTGTGACTGGGATAGGCATGCACCGCAAGGAGGAATCATAACAAAACTTGCACCTTCCCCTTGCTGGCATTTGGATCCATCAAAGAAGAGTTTTTACTTTAAACGGAGAAAGACTGAAATCAATTTGTTGGATATAATCATCAGGGAATTGAGCAAGGGGGACTTGAGTGTGCTGAAAGAGAAGCATCAACTAATTGATCTGCAATGACCTGACCCTTGATAGATTTTTGCGGGATAAACTCAAGATCAAATTCAGTCATAAGCATGAGCCAACGAGTGATACAATCATTGTGATAAGGCTTCACATGCATTGTCTTGAGTGGATTGAAACTTGTGACAATATAATTTTTTTGATTGAGGAGGTAGTGATGAAGCTTAGAAGTTGCAAAGAAGAGAGCATAACATAACTTTTCAGCTTCGTGAATAACGTGTTTCATACTCATAGAGAGTGTGAATGATGTAATAAACATCCTATTCTTTACCACAAGTGTAGCACCTTGATGCGAGATCATGGCTCCTAAAGCATGGTCAGTCACATAAATATAAAAGATAGAATGGCTCCCCCTCGTGTGGAGGTGTAAGCATAGGTGGGGAAAGAAGATAAGCTTTGAGATCATCAAAGGTATTTTGGCAATGCTCATCCCATTCAAAATGAACATTCTTATGGAGGAGATGATGAAAAGGTTGACAATGGTCTGACAGTTGCGAGATAAAATGACACACTGATTGAAGGCGTCCATGAAGACAGCAGAGTTGCTTTAAGTTAGAAAGGGGAGGCATCTCAAGGATAGATTTTATTTTTGCAGGGATCAACTTCAATACCCCTAATAGAAATGATAAAGCCTAAGAGTTTACTAGTGAGAATGCCAAACACACATTTAGATTGATTTAGGTGAAGATAAAAGTGAATGAGCCTCTCAAAGAGAGGTGTAAGAATGAAAAGATGATCCTGACGGACGTTTAGATTTACCGAGAAGATCATCGACATAATCCTCCACCATTTTTGTGTAAAAGATCATGGAAGATATAGGTCATGGCTTGTTGATAGGTTTCTCCCAGCGTTCTTAAGACCGAAAGGCATGACATGATAACAAAAAGTCCCCCAAGGGGTTATGAAGGAAGTCTTATGCTGATCCTCTGGTGTGATAAGAATTTGATTATATCCAGAGAAACCATCCATAAGAGAAAGCATCTCATGACCCACAGTTAAATCCATGAGTTGATCAATATTAGGTAGAGGAAAATCATCTTTTGGACAGGCAAGATCAAGATCCCGAAAGTTCGGTACAAATTTGAATTTTCCCAGTAGCTTTGGTTAATGGTACTACATTTGAAACCCATTGTGGATAATTGATGGGTTTTATGAAGTTATCAAAAAGAAAACGTTGCAACTCTTCTTTAACAAGAAGGGATACTCAAGGGTGCATTTTATGCAAAAAAAATTTAACTAGTTTGATGTAGGGAAGAGTAACGATATTGTGGACCTGTCGACACTAAAAATTTCCTCCATAATTTCTATTTCATTAATGTATGTATTAGGAATAGGATGTTGTTAAGTGTAATTAGTAGTAGCGTCCGATAGAAGATAACGACGCCGTCAGTACGGTGCCGCCAATAATGTGGAGTACGGTACCAGTTAAAGTACAATAGGAATGTTGTAAAAAGTAAATATTTGTCGTAAGTGGTCCGGTAATGTTAAAATGTCAAAGTTTGGGTAATTAGAGAAGTAGGGTCTACATGATTAGGAATTAGAAATATTATATTGGTAATAAGGACGAGGAGCGAGGTCATAAATATTTTGTGTATTTTATTTGTAAAAAGTCTAAAAATGTGGAACCCATGTAAAATGATAAGGTTTATCTTATCTTAACAGATAAGCTTACATGTACAGATAAGAGTTAAGGTATGGAATATGATTCGTCAAAGTGGATTTCTTATCCTATCTTAGAGATAGGATGGATAAGCCTGGAAGTTCTATAAATAGAGAGGCCACCCCCCTCATTTAGCATAGAAAGAAGTAGTGAGAAATATTGTAGGAAGTGTGCGAAGGAAGCCATCAGTTAAAGGTGTGTTGAAGAAGCCATCGAGAGGTGTAATTGTAATGTTTCTCCCATAGTCTTATTGAAGAATCTCATGGGTGAGATTGTAACAGTTTCATGTTAATATTATAATTTATTTTGATATTTCAGAATTGTCGTCATTCTGTCTTATCATAGTCAATGGTATTCTTGTGTTATGTTGTTATTTTGTTTCCAGATTACGTCCACCAAACTAAAGACTGTGCATTAGTAAATAATCATAGCACGAGGAGTTCCCGGTGAAGAATTATCATAGTGCCGGATTGCTGATGACATTTTGGTTCCGTTGCCGGGACCATTCCTCGTTGGTGGATTTTCTGGAGAGATATTCCCACTAAGTCAAAAATCAATTGGAGGGTAACCTTGTTTTTACTGTGCATAGTAGTTACCATGGTAAAGTCATTTTTACCGTGAATAGTAGTTACCATGTTAAAGGCATTTTTGCCATGAATAGTAGTTACCCTGGTAAAGTCCTTTTTGCTGGGAATAGTAATTACCGCAGTAAAGTCACTTTTTACCATGAATAGTATTTACCGCAGTAACTTCACTTTTTACCGTGAATAGTGTTTACCACAGTAAAGTCAGTTTTTACTGTAGTAAGTCAAGTTTTACCATAGTTTACCATGGTCATTTCTATTTTACTATAGAAAGGTGTAAAGTCACTTTCTAGTATAGTGATTCCAATTATTTGTGCACATAAGTCTTGTTAATTGTACTTGTGGGTTGGTATTTCACGGTGGTTACTTTTGAAAATGGGAAAGATTCCTGTTTTTTCAGCTCAATCTAATGAAGATGCTTCTTCTTTCATTCAAGAGTTTAAACATCTTGTATTTGTAATGGCCTTATAAGAAGGGAACAATGGACTGAATTTTTTCCTACCTTTTTGGATGGTTCAACACTTAGGTGGTTTGAAACACTAAGTGATAATGTAAAAAATTCATGGGATTTATTAACCGAAAGTTTTCTTGAAGAATTTGGTGAACAACAGAAATATGCAGATCTCATGATCGAGATCACAAAGCTATCCCAAGGAGAGAAGGAGAAGATAAGGGATTATCATGCTCGTGTTCTAGAGCTAAGGAGGAATCTCGATGCCCAGATCCGGAAGGAAGGACTAACGGATGGGTTGATGAATGGTGTGGATAATCTCCTCTGTAAGCACTTCATTCTTGGGATGAAACCGGAGATCAGACAACGAGTGAAGTATGACCGCCCAGCTACCATTGAACAAGCAAAGAAGATTGCAAGAAGGCAAGAAGAAAGCATGGAAGAGGAGCCCAAAGAAATTGTTGCTAAAGTAGAGCCTACACCAGCACCTTTGGTCCTGAATCCACAACCACTCCCGGTGAGCACAAATATTTCTCCTAATACATCTACTGAGTATGAAGATCTGCTCAAAAAGATGGGTCAGTTAACTATTAATCTTCTTCAAGGAAAGGAATTTAGTTCTCAGGGAGGAGATAGAGGTCCAAAGAGAAATATTTCTGAAGTTGTTTGTTATGGTTGTTATAAAAAGGGTCATTATAAGTATAATTGTCCAGATAGAGCTTCTACATCTGGTAAGGGAGATAATGATAAAGGAAAAGCACCTGTGAATTATTTTGATGTAGTAGATAAGAGCAGAAATAATGAAGTAGATGTGTTTGTAACAAAAAGAAAGAAAGAAAAAGATAATCAAGATGGAAATGATCCTAAGAAGATGAAAGAAGAAACTAGTAAGAAACATAGGAGAAGAAAGTTGGGTGTGCAGGATTTTTTGATTTCATAGGGGCAAGGACCATACTCCATCTTGGAAGATCTGTCCAAAAGGCCTGCAAATATTACATATGGTCAACTCTTGGCTATGTCTTTTGAGAAGAGGCGGGAGTTGCGAGGTGGACTCAATGCTCGAAGAAGGAAGGAGGTTGAGGTCCCTGTTTTGGAGGCAGAGGCAGATCCCTATGCTCCACAAGTTGAGGTATTATGTAATGGTATTTCAATTCATGATGTCTTAGTTGATGGAGGTGCTGCAGTTAATGTAATGACCGAGTCTGTAATGAATATGTTGGGGTTAAAAATTGATCGCCCTTCAACACTTATGTTAAGGTCATTAAATAAGGGAAAAACTAAACCAGAAGGTGTAATTTCAAATGTGGCAATATCTGTTATGGGTGTGGTATGTGTGGTAGACTTTCAGGTGATAAAAAATGGTACTGTTGCGTACCCAATGCTGCTGGGAAGACCATGGCTAAGGAGAGTTCATGCAAGAAACTACTGGAATGAAGGTTTCATGACACTTGGACGTGGTAGAGAGAGGGTGAAGATAAACGTGATCCCTCGACATCATAAAGTAGAACCTATGGATTCAAGTGATGAAATTGATGATTGGACATCCTCTGATTACTCTAGTACCAGTGAAGTGGACACTGAAGATGAAGAAAGTGAGGTGGATGTTTCAGTCATGGATATCCTGCCAGTCACACCAACTCATGACCACATAAAATTATCTGAAGAAGAAGTTGATGATCATCTCCAACAAATAAAGATTGGTGATGTTGTGATGGAGAGTGAGAATGAATCCTACCTCCAGCTCTTTCGAAGGTACATACACCTATTCACTTTTGATTACAAGGAACTTCGTCAAGTAAGTTGGGTAGAACATTGTATTGAGCTGGTAGATGGTGCTAAGCCTATAAAGCAAATGCCATATAGAATGAATCCTAATTTTTCCAAGACTGTAAAAGAAGAAATAGATAAGTTGCTTGATGCAGGATTCATATTTGCTGTGGAGAATTCAGAATGGGTTTCTCCCATTGTGATCTCAATAAAAAAGAATGGGAAGCTACGCATTTGTGTTGATTACAGGAAGCTCAATAAGGCAACAAAGAAGGATCATTACCCTCTTCCATTTTCAGATCAGATCTTGGACGAAGTAGCTGGCCAGGAGTGCTATAGTTTTGCTGATGGATATAGCGGCTACAACCAAGTTCGTATAACAGAGAAAGATCAGCTGAAGACCACGTTCACCACTCCTTGGGGAACGTTTGCTTATAGAGTTATGCCTTTTGGGTTGTGTAATGCTCCAACAACATTCCAACGTTTGATGAATAGGGTGTTCGAACCCTACATTGGGACCTTCATCAGAGTATTTCTAGATGATTTTTACATCTATGGGAGCAAGTTGGACCACCTGCACCAGATGGAGACAGCATTTCAAAGGTTAGATGAAGCACAAGCCTCACTAAACCCTAAAAAGTGTGTCTTTGGATGTTCTAAAGGCGTTTTGTTAGGGCATGTTGTATCCAGAGATGGTATTGGTACTGATCCTGATAAAGTTTCAAAAATCAAAGATTTACCATTTCCTATGAATAGAAGTAAGTTGAGATCATTTTTAGGCCATGTGGGTTACTATAGAAGGTTCATCAAGAATTTCTCAAAGATTGCACAGCCACTAACCCAGTTCTTGAAGAAGGATGTTGGTTATGAACCAGGAAACAAGGCGCATGAAGCTTTTGGACAACTGAAGGAAGCCCTAGTGTCTTCACCTGTTTTGAAGAATCCAGATTGGAGCAAGCCATTCATTGTGTACACTGATGCCTCAGATGCAGCACTAGGTAGTACTTTGAGCCAAAAGGATGAAAATGGGAATGAACATCCAATTTACTTTGGGAGCAGACAAATGAGCAGTGCTGAGGTAAACTATACTGTAACTGAAAAAGAGGCTCTGGATATCATTTTTGCTGTAAAGAAGTTTAGAAATTACTTGTTAGGGCAGAAATTTATAGTTGTAACGGATCATCAGGCTCTGAAATATATTGTCAATAAGCCTAACCCATCAGGGAGGATAGCAAGATGGATAATTTTGCTACAAGAATTTGAATTTGATATTATAGATAGGCCAGGAAAGAAGCATGTCAATGCAGATGCACTCTCTTGAGCCTATGATGGTTTAGGATCATCTTGTGATGATGATGATTTTCCCGATGCAGCATTGTTCTCCCTTGACACAATCCCTAGTGAATACATAGATATTTGGAATTATCTGAATGAATTCAAGTTTCCTGATGGTGCCAATGCAAAGACTAAGAGAAAGATTACTCAAGCCAGTCGTCCATACTCTAATCTGCATGGAGCACTATTTCGAATAGGACCTGATGGACAGTACAAGAGGGCAGTTGGACGTGATCAAGGAAAGGAGCTGCTAGAAGAATTCCACAATGGTACATGTGGAGGGCACTTCTCTGGACAACTTACAGTAAGAAGGATCTTAGATGCAGGTTATCACTGGCCCACTCTTTTTAAAGACTGTTATAATTATTGTAAGACATGTGATATTTGTCAAACACATGGTAACCATAAGACTTCATCAGCTCCATTATGTCATATTCTTCCCCTTGGTCCCTTTGAAAAATGGGGAATAGACATTGTAGGTCCACTTCCAACTACATCACGTCAAAATAAGTATATTGTAGTTGCCACAGATTATTTAACCAAGTGGGTTGAAGCTAGGCCATTGAAAACAGCTTCCATGGATGAAGTGGCAAGGTTCATATATGAACGCATTGTCACCAGATTTGGTTGTCCATTAGAAATTGTAACAGATCAAGGAAGCCACTTCATTAATGAGGTGGTAGAAGCCCTAGTCAATAAGTTTTCTATCAAGCACAGGAAGGCAACAACATACAAGCCAAGCACAAATGGACAGGTGGAATGAACAAATTTTGTGCTGTGTCAAATTCTAGCAAAAGATGCAGCCTTGCAGGTACATAAATGGGAAAAAGGATTCATGCAGCATTGTGGGCATATAGGGCAACATCAAAGTCAGCAACAGGATACTCCCCATTTCAGTTGGCCTATGACATTGATCCAGTTCTTCCTATTGAGTTTGATATTCCCACTGTGAGAGTTATGAAAAATGAAAGGATGGATGAAAGTGATTCAGTAAAAGAAAGGTTGGTACATCTTCATTTGCTAGAGGAAATGAGGGAAATAGCAAAGGATACAAGCCATAAGAAGAAAATGAAGTAGAAGGAATAATTTGATCAAAAGATCTGATGGTCTCCATTTCATGTGAATGACTTGGTCCTAGTATATGATTCCAGATACAAAAAAAGAAGACAGAGAAAATTTCTTCCAAAATGGATGGGGCCCTACAAAATAGCAGCTGTGCATGAAAATGGTACGTACCGACTGGAGGAATTAGATGGCACTCCCATTACGAAATGGGTCAACCACGACAAGTTGAATATTTTACAAGCACCAGAATAGTCTACTCCAAGGACGGAGTAGAAGCTAGGAAGGGGGAAGATGTCGACACTAAAAATTTCCTCCATAATTTCTATTTCATTAATGTATGTATTAGGAATAGGATGTTGTTAAGTGTAATTAGTAGTAGCGTCTGATAGAAGATAACGGCGCCGTCAGTACGGTGCCGCCAATAATGTGGAGTACGGTAACAGTCAAAGTACAATAGAAATGTTGTAAAAAGTAAATATTTGTCGTAAGTGGTCCGGTAATGTTAAAATGTCAAAGTTTGGATAATTAGAGAAGTAGGGTCTACATGATTAGGAATTAGAAATATTATATTGGTAATAAGGACGAGGAGTGAGGTCATAAATATTTTGTGTATTTTATTTGTAAAAAGTCTAAAAATGTGGAACCCATGTAAAATGATAAGGTTTATCTTATCTTAACAGATAAGCTTACATGTACAGATAAGAGTTAAGGTATGGAATATGATTTGTCAGAGTGGATTTCTTATCCTATCTTAGAGATAGGATGGATAAGCCTGGAAGTTCTATAAATAGAGAGGCCACCCCCCTCATTTAGCATAGAAAGAAGTAGTGAGAAATATTGTAGGAAGTGTGCGAAGGAAGCCATCAGTTAAGGGTGTGTTGAAGAAGCCATCGAGAGGTGTAATTGTAAAGTTTCTCCCATAGTCTTGTTGAAGAATCTCATGGGTGAGATTGTAACAGTTTCATGTTAATATTATAATTTATTTTGATATTTCAGAATTGTCGTCATTCTGTCTTATCATAGTCAATGGTATTCTTGTGTTATGTTGTTTTGTTTCCAGATTACGTCCACCAAACTAAAAGCTGTGCATTAGTAAATAATCATAGCACGAGGAGTTCCCGGTGAAGAATTATCATAGTGCCGGATTGCTGATGACAGTCATTAGTCTTAGAGGCTAGTGGCCCTAAGGAAATGGTATTGATCAAAAAAAAAAGTTAGACGGGATGGAAATGGAATCATCCACATCGAGTGATGCTTCTAACTTAGTGAGAGAAGATGGTTCCTCAATAGGAAGAGGCTCATCGAGAACAGTGACGGTGGCTTTTGAAAGAGGTTTAAATTCGAAACCAAATTTTTGATGTGGCTTGAGAGTTGGAATGGACACGAGGTTATGCACACCTTGTTCATATTTACCTAAGCCAAAGCCCTTCCACGCGCATCGATATAAATAAGTTTTTGCAAACGTGGGATTCTGTAGACAATCGAACCCTGTTAGATAAGGTTTGGCCCTAGGAGGAGAATCCGGGTGATAGTGAGGTGTATCTAAACCACCGTAAATGAAATTAGTTTGTTGATTGGGCAGACCAATGGTGACGATGCGACCAAGACCTGGCTGATATTCAGGTTGTTTGTTTGGTCTACCATACTCACTAGGTTTAAGATGGTTGTCAAAAGAAAGGAGAGGAAGCTCTCCTAGTGAGAAACGCTGCAATGTTTCTTCTAAATTTTGTACATCTGGTAGTTTGGTTGCAGGTATGGAAGAAGATGAGGCCCCGTCAGGAGAACAGGCATTTTCCTTTAGAGGGGCAGACCCTGTGGTCATGTCACATTGCGCGGAAAGCAAAGGATCTCCTGGATGAGTATCTATTTTGCCCTCATATTGATATTTTAAGCATCGATGGAGGGTGGATGGGACACAATGCATTGCGCAAATCTAGGAGCATCCGAGGATCATATTATAGTGGAATTTCCCTTCAACAATGTAAAAGAGTTCGTGAAGCAACTTCCTACCTACACGAATGGGTAGGACCATAGTTCCTAAAGTAACTGCTAGTTGATCGTTAAATGATCAAAGAGCGAAAGGCGGGGGTGACACTACGTTCTTTGGTAGCTTAAGTTGCTCGAATGTGTACGAGGAGATGACGTTGAGTGCAGCTCCACTGTCGATCATAATGCGTTTTAATGTAGTGTTGTCGATTTGGACTGTGATAAAGAGGGGAGCCTCCAAATCCTCGGAAGAAAGGGAAGGAATTTCTGAATCTTCAAAAGAAATGGTGGTTGATGGTCTATTCAATCCAACAACCATCTCGAAGGGCTGGGGCTCATCTGAATTCACTGCGATGCGACGCAGATTATCAATCAGAGCCTGGCGATGTTGTGGAGAGGATTCAATGAGGTCAAAAAGAGACATTTTGACCGGAGCCTGGGTGAGTTGTTTCATAACACTCTCCTCAACTGACACGGGAATTTGAGCTCGAGGTGCAGCACGAATAGAGACCCGAGGTCGTGGGGCTAATGAGGAAGGAGGAACTCCTTCGGGGGCTGTAGAAATGACAACCTGTGGTCGAGATGCTGTAGATGAGGATGGATTATCATACTGTTGGCCTCTCGTGGCGATATGGATTGTGTTGATTTGAGAAGGTGGAAGATCATTTGGAGTGTAATCACTAGGAGTAGAGGCCTGAGTAGATCGTTGGGGTTCAGATGGAGCTAAGATGACAGGAGGTGCTTGTTTCTCCTCCTCCAGCAAAAGGCCGCTTTCTTCCAAAAGGTTGTTGACGATAGATTGAAGATATTTACACCCCTCAGTGTCATGACCCGGGGTATGGTGGTAAGCACAAATCAAATCAGAGTTAAACCAGGCCGGTTTAACTCCTTTAGGGTTATAGGGTTTAATCGGAGGAAGAGATATGGATGAAGATTGGATAAGTCGGCGAAGGATTTCAGTATAGAACCCGGTAGACAAGGATGAGGATAGAGATGATGAAGGCGCCTCTTTCACTTTAATAGAATGCCGAGGTAAAAGAACCTGCATGTTTGGTTTGACAGTCTTTTTAGGGATCATCTTATTTTTTTGGACATCTGGAGGGGAAGCCTTGGGCACTTGAGATGGAAGTAAGTGAGTCATGATTGATTTTGGTGGAGGGGGAGCCCCTAAAATAGATTTTGAAGATGATGGAGATGTGACAAGTGTTGTGGTCTTCAGAGATAAGGGAGGTTGCTTTGTCGAAACTAATGATGATTTAGATGATGTCGATTTAGATGAGGGAGAAGCTTCCAAAGTAGGTGTAATCGGAGGAACATAGGGCACCCTGGCTTTTGGTAATGAAGATGATGATTCTGATAAAAGAGGTGACGTCCTTTTAGTAGGTAAGTCCACTTTTCAGGGTGTTGGTGAAGAATGTGTTGTAGAAGAAGATGATGGTTTTGATAAGTGTGTAGTAGAAGACACCTTCTCAGCAGACAAATCCAATCTTTTATGAGGCGTAGAGAGAGATTTTTATGGGAAAGCACCAAGAGTCTTGATGGTTCGAAATATGGGCTTTCCTTTTTCAGGGATGGTGACAACTTCAACCGCATAAGGTGATTGTAACCTTTTTGGGGGAAGCAAATGGGGAGGTACTGATGACGCAACGTTAGATTTCGGTTGTCTCGGTCTAAGTTTAGGAATCGAGCATATAGGTGTCGGTGCTACTTCTTTAGATTTCCCCTTAATAGGCAAAGTAACATTTGTGATGGAAGAAGTGAGTGATGAAGAAGCAGTTCCTTGTGAGGGAACTACTTCTGGTACAGTAATTGTGGGTGAAACTACCGTAGGAAAGGAAACAGGAAGAGTCAAAATCGAAGATGCTTCTGTTGAAGTCGGCACAACTATAGGTACATTCACCAAGGGCATAGTCCAGCAAAAATGGGAGAAATAGAAGTAGATGTATCCGCGGTGGAAACTCGAAGGGATGTAATTTCCTCGAGCATTGAAAGAATGTCTGACGATGAGACAGACGAGGATGACACTGTCTCAGGTATGGACGGAAGATCAGACAAAGAAGCAGAGAGAGGTGAATCTGTATCTAACAATGTTGGAATATTCAAAGATGGGCTATCTGAAGATGGTGGAATCCCAACGATTAACGAAGGGGAAGGAGGTTTTGATTCGATCGATGTGTTCGCAGATGGCTTAGTTTTAGAAGAAGATTCTTCAGTAGAGATAACGCTGATAGTATGAGTGTTTGGTTTTTGAGACTCTGAAGCATCATGGTTCAGGGAATGATTAGGAAAAGGTTGTTTAAAGACATCCAACACTTGATTTGGGGGAGCATTTGGGTTATCCAGAATGAGCTCGCCTTTATCAATGAATTTCTGGACAAGATTTTTGAAGGTTTGACATCGCTCAATGTCATGACCTTTGGTTCTATGATAATGACAGAAGTCATTTTCCCTATACCAGAATGGACGTTCTTGGCTTTCATCAATATTCCTAATGGGAGGAAGTTCGATCATGTGGACTTCCAACATTTTTTTCAGGATAGAAGCATATGATTCCCCCAACGAAGTGTAAGATCGAGATGACGAGGACCCTTTTCGAGAAGATGAGGAGTCTCTTCGTGGTGTTTGATTAGAAGTGGTATCGGCTCGTGATGTTTTTAATACGATAGCGTTGGTGGATCCCTGATTCTTGTCTTTAGAAGTGGAAGGATTTGATTTGGTAAACCGATAAAAATACGGTTTAGATTTGGAGCGAAGTTTTAACTTCCCTTGTTCAATGGCGCGGGATTCAAGTTTGCGTGCCATCGTAAAGGCTTCTTCAAATGTATGAAAAGTCTAGATCCTTAAAGTGGAAGAAATATGATTAGCACAAGATCGAGTAAACAACTCGATCTGTTGGGATTGAGGAAGGGAGAAAGACAATTGGTTGATTATCCCTCTCTAACGAGCGACAAAGTCTGCAATAGACTCATCATCGAATTGACGAATGTTATAAAGATCTGTAATCGAGATCTTATGCGCGATATTTATTGAGAAGTTTTCAACAAACATCTGAGCCAATTGAGAGAAAGAAAACAAGGAATGTTGAGGAATGGTATTGTACCAGTCTAAAGCAGAACCTGCTAGAGACATAGGAAAAGTACAGAGCATAAGCTCCTGATCCTAGACTATGAGGTAGCAAGCATGTTTGAATGCTCGCAAATGTTGTTGAGGGTCCTCTCGACTATGAAATTTTGAAAATTTAGGAAGTTCCCATTGGGGAGGATAAGGCTTAAAAGCCACTGAGGGGTGAATGGGTTCATTACACACTTCTTCAAAGGAGTATGAAGGACGAGCCCCTTTGGTGGAGGCTTCCAAGTTTGTGATTTTCTTGAAAAGAATTTGAACCACGTCAGATTGAGGAGGAGGCACATTGGTATGTCCTACATAAGAAGCAAATGGTGGATGTTGTTAAGGTGTCAACGGGGGATTCATCTGTTGATTGATAGGATGATAAGAGGAGTAACCAGGCGTTCTGGGTGACGCCTGGTGGGGTATTTGCTGTGAAGGAGCCTGTGTATAGGCAGGCTGTGGGATAATAAGTGGTTGAGAAAATGAAGGTTGGATGACAGACAGAGCCTGTGATTGGTGGACTCCTATGCTTGTTGACTGAATCGGAACAGATTGAGGAACATGGGTGTCGATTTGATTGGACATATTGGGGAACAAGACCTGAAAGAGGGTTTCTACTGCCGGATTAGTTATTAAGGGCGCTGATGCTAGAGGATGGGCGAAGGTCACTGTTGCTGGAACATTGGAAGAAAGACCCACTGAAGGACGAGAAGCAGGAACCACCTGACTAGTCGGAGGGGGTTGACTCATAAAGGGGTACTGACCTTGGGACATGATGGAGGGCATAGATGAATTAACAGCAATATGCGGGTGCACAGACGCACTCATTATAGCTAGAGCAGAGGACCTCTCAGAAGTAGGTTGTGGAATGTTCGAGGTAACTGCGGTGTTAGGAATAGGTAAGACTATTTGAGAACTAGTCGATATGGTCGGTGGAAGGGAAAAAGGAGACACATGGGCACCGCCCTTCTCCATGGCTCAAGGCGAGAGAGATGATACTAACTGTTCTACAAAGGCCTGGGATGGTTCACGAGAATAATCGTACACTTGCTGGATTGGTGGTCCCTGATCAGATATTTGAATAGACTTGTGTACTAGGTAGTCCATGAGGGCTACCGGATTGCGATCGAGGAGTGCCTGAAATTCAGGATCCCCGCGAGGAACATACTCTGAGTCAGAAGCAGATGATATTTCTGAAGGACTAGGGGAAGCTGGACGTGATGGGGTTGTTTTGGCCTGATAAAAAGGATTATATGACCAAGATGGGGAACCCATTAACAGTGGTCCCGAGGAAGACCTAGGGGGTGCCGAAACCTCCACACTAGTGGTGATCTCGGAGGAAGAAGGGGCTAATTGAGCCATTCTTCTAGATTGTAACCGAGTGATGACCGTCATAAACAAGCAGAAAAGAAGATTGACCTAACTAATGCACAGATAATTCAAGCAGCGTAGGTGATTATCTCTTTTATGTTTTTATGCTTTTAAGAAAGAAAATATTAGGGGAGGCCTTTTAGAACAGGAACTACTCAGATAGTCAAACTAAGGATGGTTTGGGGGATGTTTTGGTGAGGAGTCCCGAAGGCACTTCAGTAAAAGACCGGTACATGGCTTGATATAGGGGCCTACCCCCGCACTTCACACACCGCTGCGATAAGGGAGTCGAGTGTTTTGCCAATATATACCAGAACTTCCATGAATTTATAGCGCGGCCCGAGTACCGCGTAGGCTCTTCCCCTTGGATGTCACTTCTAAGTAGGTGAGGCCAGCAAAAGAATTTTTGTTTAAATGCTTTACACTTAATGATTTTGGCTTTGTGTGCAAGGGTGAAAAATAAAAATCAAATAGTGTCACTACCGATTTTGATCAATTTTCCAGCCTAATTAAAACTAGATGAAAAACATACAGCAGAAATGACAAAGAAAGAGTTCCTTTTAAGCACTTAAAAATGAAGTGTTTGATTTCGATGAAGACAAGTCAAACAGATTCTTTCCCAAATGCAATTAAAGTCTTTTTAAGCACCAAAAATTGAAATGTTCGAATGTGATAACAAATAAAGAATTTTTATTTTTTTATTTTTTATTTTTTTGGTTCCTAAAAAGGAGAAAACACCGTAAAAGAGAAATACCTATAGACTTAGCTCTCCAAAGTGTGTGGACTTCAAAAAGCGCATTGTTGAGCTCTTCCCCTCGAACAATCCCACGAACAAGCAAAGTGCTCCACAAGAAGAGGTTAAACAAAAACAAAACAAAATCCAGAACAATATATCCAGATAATGGTGAAACGAAAATTTCTATTTTAAGGAACTAGAAAAAATTTCAAGGAAATAAAAATTTCGCATAAAGAGTGAGATTGAAATGATGAAAGGAAATGCTCAAGCAGAACAGATAAAAATCAGTGAAGAAAAAGAACAAAGCTCAAAACTAAAAAGAGATGAACTTACCAATAAGGGACTTTAGTTGGGTCCCACCGGGCATGCCAGAATGTAGATCAAGAATTTTGCGCTTGTTACCTGTCCAAGTTAATGCACCAAACTAAACACAAAAATCCTGAAAAACTCAAATGAAATCGATACCTGACGGACAAGATCCGAAGATGTAGACGGATAAGGAAGCCGATGTAGATAAGACAGGCGCACACGAGCAATTCTGCACAGTAGATCCAAGTAACCTGCGAGACACCGATGCTTGACAGAAAAAGACCACGTTAAAAGATATTTAGGTGGACTACTCGAGAAGCAGATCCGGGAAGCGATAGGCTTCCTCGGCGGATGTCAGTCCACGTTTTCAATTAAGTAAGGAAATATACATGATAAAAGATGTACGTACAAGACTAGATTTTCTGATCAAAGTGATAAACGAAATCTAAACAGTAGGAAAAAAGCAACAGAAAACAGGGAACTGTGAAAAACGAAGCTAGATTTATGTTACCTGCGTCTTTTTACCTGTCTGCAGGGAGATCGGCGTCGATTAAGAATAATCAGCGTCGACTGTTGTAAATCAGTGTCGACTGATGTAGATCGGCGTTGACTGATATAGATTGGCGTCGATCTGAGATAAAGTGCGGAAGGCGAAGGCCAGATCGTCAACGTGTCTTGGATTTGCGGAAGCCAGAGAGATACTAGCGAGATTCCACCTGTGCTGGATGCAGGAACAGAGTCACCAGGAAATCAATGGAGACGTGTGATGTTGATGTGATAAGAGCAGAGTAACGGTGCTCCTCTCATGGATTGATTCAGACAAGATCCGCTCTCGTTTGATAGATAATACTCACACTAGATGCACAAAGATCTCTCGTTTTCTCTCTTTCACGATCTGTCTCTCTCTCTCTGTTTTTTCATCCTCGTGTGTCTCAGAACTGAGTTATGTGCTTCCCTTTATAATCGGCGCCACTCCAAAAAATCGGCGTTGACCGAGTACCGGTCGGCGCCGATCACGGAACAGACTCCCGAGACGGCCAAAATGAACGATTCCTGGAAGGATAAGAATTATCCTTCCACCTTAAATATGGAAAATATCCCGCTTGGGGAAGAGGAGAAGTAGGGGTGATACATAGATAGGATAAATATGGGGTAGATAAGTGGTAGGATACATGTGAAGAGGTGTAATTAAATAGTTAATATTTAATTACTCACGGGTAAGATATAATGGGGTGAGTTAAACTTAGGATAGGTGTTTAAATCACAAATCGAATAATATCCCAAGGGGATAGTGGTGACATAAACGTGCCCCAGGTTACCAGAGAGAGCAAACGCGCACAAGGGACACCAGATTGGATAATCAATTTTAGGTGTCTACAACTATCTCCAACTCTAATAAGCACTCCTAAAAGCAAGCACCTCAAAAAGTAAGAGACAAAAAGCAAAACAAGTAACCCCCAAATCCTCACACAAATTCGAATAAATGGAAAAGAGGGAGAGAGAGGTGATGTGGCTCCATATATGATGCCACATAATTTATCCTCCATTCCACATCACCAAGGTAAAACCCAAAACCCAAAGCATAATAAATTGGTGGTTGAGAGAATGACCACCCTCTTACACACTCAACCCAAACCCACACCACTAACGGATACAAATAAATACCCTTGTAAGAAAAATGCAATTAATTTCTCTTTTTATCCATTAAAACACAAAATAAGGCCTAAAATAAGCCCCTCACGTCATAGGCCTAGTGAGTGGCTGACTTTAAGAGGTGTGGGACAAGCTTAAATCTTCCCACAAACCTCCAAAATTGCCTAGAAAGTCAAAATTCGAAATTCACTTGTAAGATTGAGTACACACTACTCTAAAACAAATTAAATTCTTTCCAATCCAACACACACCAAGGTTACCAGCTCACATTTATTTCCCCACGTTTTGTCACATCCTAATTACCACTAGTTAAACAATTTTAATTAACCTAAAAGGAGTATTAACCAATAATAATAAAAGTGACTTCCCATACTATAAAAATGCAATAACTCACCAATAAATAAAATCAACAAGAAAAAATCACAAACTTAGACAAGGGTCACTTTTGAGGTTACCCCCCAATGCGAATTCCAAAAATCTAACATAAAACAACAAACATACACACTAATTGCCAAGATGACCTGTTTCTAATACTCCAAATTCCTTCACTGTTGGTCTCCTACCCCCCTTTGTTTTATTATGTTGTGAATACCTACAACAATAAAGACATTACCTTTCTAGACTCGTGGATATATTAACGACATCAAAATAGTAAAACACATGCATATACATATCATAAATTATCATAACTAAGTCATCCCTACACAAGTAATTCACCATTGTGCACGATTTCAATAATTTCAGCTTTATCAATTTATCAACTAGAAATAAGATCACGAATCCAACTAGGTCATCTAGCAAGATACACACACACACACACACACACACACACACACACACACACACACACACACACACACACACACACACACACACACACACATCAAATCGAATGTGCTAGTACAATAGAAGCTCAAAATCATCAAATTTTTATATTTCTAAAACATGCATATAATCCATCCTGTAAATCATGTCATGAGTCTAAATATCCATATTGTCTATCAAACAACTAATAAAATATAACAATGACCATCTATCAATATCTAAAATGTGATAACAATGTCTATAACTCTAATCCATAATAACCAAAATCATAATAATATCAATGTTAAAGAGTGAGCACTACATCCCCCTCCCATTAGACTTGACTTCCTCCTCGAAGTCATTGGAACAAATGTGGGAACTATGCTCTCAGAGGTTTGGCATCCTCCTTCATAGCTTTTACTCTCATCGTATCGATCCCACAGGATGCGAACCTTATCAATCTCTCTGCCTCGAAGGCCCTGGGTCTTGCGCTCAAACATGTGGTTGGGTTTCCACCATCACCTGCCCATGATCCTATATATACAATGAGGTCCAGTATAATACATGAGAAGGATCTGGTAATGTACCTCCTAATTACATAAACATGAAATATATTGTGGATGCAAGACAAGATTGGTGGAAATACTAGACAATAGGCCGTAAGATCGATACGTTCCAAGATCTCGAAGTAACCCACAAACCTAGGAGCAAGCTTAGAGCCTTTTCCGTAATGGATAGGGCTCTTAGGAGTCCTGACATGAAGAAACACCTTTGTGCCCACTTCAAAACTATGATCTATTCTCTGTTGATCTGCATATTTCTTTTGTCTATTCTGAGTCTCCTATAACCTCTGCCAAATCATGATAACCTGCTACTCCATGTTGTCTAATAAATCTGGCTAAAGAGAATCCATGTCCTCCAGACCGTTTGTATTCAACGGTGTCCTGCAACCCCTGCCATACAATGCCTGAAAAGGGGCCATGTCAACCAAACTCTAAAATTGTTATTATTGTAGGCAAAATCCACTAAATACAAGTACTCCTCCCACCTCGATCAAGAACTTGTTTCTGAGCCTTTCACCATCGCAACTCTTCAGAGATTCATCTCTCATCTCATAACACAAGGATATTCATATCGACTTAATGGGTAATACCATGCTCAGCTTCTTTTGCATAAGTAACAGTCATTCTAACATCAGCAAAAACTTCTTGACCAATGATACCAACTACTGCCACCAATAAATATTTGAGAGTGGACTTTCCTATAAAACAGTAATAAAAAAATATTTAAAGGGAAATCCAAATTAAAACCTACAATTATAAAGTAGCTCATACCATGGTCAACATGTGCAATGACTGATATATTTCTTATGTTATTTTTCAAGTCCATGATCATACGGAGTTATGCAAAACACAATTTACAAATCATGTATTATCATTCCTACTAATAAACATTTAGTTTGACTCTCTTTTAAAAATAAATAAATTCGCATTGGGACATACTGATCCAAAAATATTTAAATGTTAAAACATTGGATTGTGAACAAGAAGTCTTACCATTTTGTGAGCTCTTATAAACACCAAATGACAACTTGATATTTAGTAAGAATGGAACCCGTAAAACAAATTATTAAAATAAAAGTTAAAAATTGTGTAAAATTATGTCACCTACAGAAGACATTTAACATTTATTATATACTTTTTATTTGCAGTGACTTTGCAAATATTTGTTATTTAGATTAACATGTAATTATTTTTACGTTCAGAGATGTTTGTACAATGAGAATAAGGAACTGTTAAAAAATGAGGTGTTAACTTATAATATCTTAGTTAAATTTGACTTCAATCTTACCAACACGTGGAAATTATTTTTTCTTTTCCTTTGGGGAAATGAAAAAAAAAATAGTAATATTTAATCAAATTGTAGAATTTGGGACCTTTTCAATCACTAGATAGATTATTTCAACACCAATACAAAACTATATAGTTAAATTTATGACATTTAACACCACTCAATGATAAATTGGAAGACAATGTAGTGTAGTTATTAGTGAATGTGGTATACAGAAAAAGTAACACAAAAATCATAAAACTAGCAATCGTATGTGAAATGTACGATGGAAACGTTGAAGGGGGTCTGTGGAAGGAGTCAAATTGGAGGGAGATGAACAACGTTAGAGGAACAAGGGTGAAGGAGGAGGTGCTTAAAGGGTGGGGAACAAATTTCTTTTGGACTCGGTATTTGAGCTTAAAGGGTCCAAAACAATAATTAAGGGAATTGCAAACAAAAATTCATTAAAAAAATTAACGATGATTATTATTTTTATCGCTTTGCAACTCTCCTTTCTATTTGTGATCTCAAGCAAATGCAGGAAACAACCAATGTATGAAAAAATCAACAAAAATAGAGTTTATACATTGATTGACTATATGAGTAAGAAATATAAAATATATGTCGATTGAGGTTAAAAACTCTAGGTTTTTTATTCTATGACATTGAATTTTTTGAGATAATTGATGAGGACATGGATGGAAAGTTGGAAATGAACATGTGTGAAGTAATTAATTGTTGATACACCATCAAAAAGAAAAGAAATAACATAAAATAAGGTGAAACAAAGAGTTGAAACCTATATGTTCATTCCTAGCATGTAAGAAGGAGGTGATGGTTAATATTTGCAAAAAATATATAATGATCAAGATTAGATAAAGACTTAACAACATGTGTGAGGGGCGTGTCTGGTGGCAGCAACATAGTGATTACCATAAATTTAAGGTTGGTGTATTTTATTTTCAACGTTGATAGTTACAAGTGGATATTGTTTAATTTTGTTGACGAGGCAAAGATGATAATGCAATTCTCAAGATAAAACATGGTGAAAACTAAATACATGCATGTCCCATACTACGAATTATAATGCCCCCACCCAAATATTGTCTATTTATTTTTTCTCCTCTTTATCATCTCAAACTCATTTGCATTAGTCAGATGAGTGCAATTAGTGTTTTAAGGGTCCAAAAAAGAGGAGATGCCTTCAAGTGATTGGATATAATAATGAAAGGTGTATTTTATTCATTAATCAAGCTTGGTATTTTTTTTGTTTCATAACACAATGTCTTATGATTGGAAAGCATTTTATTTGATCTATTAGATGTAAACATGAATGGAATGTTTGAAATTTGAAGCTTGGAATCCAAAACATCCATCTCTCGCACATATTCATCACAGAATATTGTTTCTACACAAATAATATATGTTATATGTGCTTCACTTAGTTGTCTCAATCTATGTGTATTATTCATGTCAGTGCACTAGAAAAAGATGAGCTTGGTCTTCATTCCACAAAAGGTTATTCTTAGGGTGGAGAGGATGCAACCACTTGTGATAGAGACGTATGAATCATCCCACAACATTTAAAACTTTTTTGAGATAGTTTACGGAAATCCATGTTGCATGCCATTGTCTTGAGCAAATCGCTTCCCACAAGTTATCATCCATAGCAACCAAGTACCACCTTATAGACACAAAGGAGGCCATCACCAGGGTTTTGAGCATCCAAATGCTTGAAAATCCCATTCATCACGTCCACATTTTCTACAACACACTCACTTCAGAGTGGATGTGAAGGACTCTCCTGTCATTTTGTGGAGTTTCAGCATGAATGTGGCATGTCTGGGGTTTCAAAGACATACCCTACAAGGTGAAAACCATGTGGTCCCTGTATGTTGGGCATACGACCCATTTCAGCACTTTCCGTGTGGGATTTTTGTTTGCTCGTTGTAGGGTAGTTTCAGAGTTTTGTGGCGAATGCGCCTAGGTCATCCTTAACTGGGTTCTATTTTGGACAAAAAGGCTTGTACATGCCTCAAAGATCATGTTTTTAAAGTCGTATGTTGTCCTCTTTTTACCGAATGTCTTTTTCCTTCCCTGCTCAACCTGTGCTTTGTTTTCCATTGCTGCTTTTGGTGCTGTTAGACAAAGTGCTTCCAGATCCTGGGTTTTATCTTGCTGTCTTAGGATTTTTCGAAAGGTTTGTCCCTATTCTCGAGTTTTTTTTTGCATATAGCTGTTAGAGCTTCTAAAAAACTTGTGTGGCTTGAAATTTGTCTTATGTTGTCTCCGTTCTCTATCTCTTCTTTCTTTTCTTTTTGTTTTCATGGTTTGATTGTACATGCCATTGTATAGTCTACCCATGTGGTTTGCTTTGCCAAAGGTAATCCCAAACCCTGTCATCAACTTCTTCTTGCCTTGGAATGACACAACTTTTCCTCTAGCTCTTAGCACAATGACTTTGCATGGTGCCATTCTGGGTATAAACTATATCAACACTTTTATTATTTCCTTTGCTTCGATGTTAACCGCTTGTATGATGTCGATCTGATTATTTACTGGCCTGACCTTCTAGGTTTTCCGCTACTTCATATCTTTGATTCCATATGGTCATTTAGAATTGAACTCTCTCAGTTTCAATTGAGCTTTTCCCCATAATGATTTTGTTAAAAAGTGTGAAATATATGGGATTAATGAGGTTTTTAGTTTTTATTTTCAAACATTTTGATTTAAAAATGTGAAATCAATGCGGATGAGTAATTTTTGAAGGGTTTTTAATTAAAGAATGTGGTTACGAAATTTTAAATATTTGGTTGCCTTGTTTTTTCTAGTTTGTAAAGGTCATTTTTATGCATGCAAGGTGAAGAAATTATATTTTCCTAATATTTACGGTAAAGATGCTATGAAATATGTTCTTCTAACTGAAAGGTTAGGTTTTTTTTTACGCTACAGAAATTGTTTGTTACCGGATAGGCTTTGCATGTTTGTTTTTATTTACAAAATATTAATAGAGAATTGTATCAACTCACTTTTTCAAAACATTATTAGATTTTTTTGGGATCTAATCTTCTTTCTATTTTGAGTCTGTTCGAAGGGGTGCAGATTTTCATGTGTATGTGCAGGTGGGGTTGTCCTCCAGGAAAGTTTTGGCTGATTATTTTTGCAGAAGAGAGCCATTCTATCTTGTGAAGGGAAAGGTGAGGGCTTATGTGAAAGGAATCTCTGAATTTTTTGAGCTTGGCATAGGATATTTAGCGGTGATAGCAAATGGTATGAGGTCTGCACATGGGATGTTCATAGCTTGCATTAACACATTTTACAAGTTCGACTATTAGTTATAATTTTAAAAATGCTTTCCTTATACACCAATTTTGGTACTTGTGAAATGTTTTTTTTTACAATAAGCAGTATCCAAACTAGCTGATTTTTTTTTGTTGTTGTTCGATGGTAAAAAAAAATGTCCCTAATAAAATGTATTTGCATCTTGCAGTTCCAGCTCTACTTACAGGTTAACCTTGGTGCAGGCTAGACTGATTGTATTGCTCTATGTTATTTTGCATTTACCTGAATACAGTTGGTTTCTCTATGATTTCAGCTATGCAATTAAACGTTTGTCCCAAGAAAACAAATATTTATGCTGCTGTAGTAACAAGGGAAAAAACAATTATATTTGTTTCTCTTTACAAGAAATATTTTCCCCTATTGCTACTTTCTTCATTCACCTTTCTCTTTCAACATGTGGGGGCACATGCCTTCAACATCAACGGGAATTATTGTGTGCCGAGGGGGGTGATTACCCAATGAGGCCTCTAGGATACGCTTTTTGAGCAATTGACTATGAGATTATAAAAGGCTTTTAAAGTTTCCTGTTGAATTAGAAGGTTACGGCCACTTATAACTCACCTTACAGTGGTCACTCCTTGCATAATTGCTGATATTTTTATAGCTAAACTTCCGTAGAATTTAGTTCTCTTGGTTAAGATAATTTTTTTTGGATTCCATCTTTTTTACATTTCGTTGATGTATATCGGATTTACAATGTGTTTTTAGCAACATGAGGACTAGAAAATGCTATCGTTGTTCCTTTGGTTGGTGTGACAATCTCCACTCCCCATTTGCAACATGAAGATGCTTTCCATTGAACCCTTTTTGCTGTCAACATTTTGCATTTCCGATAGGGTATGCCTCTGAAGCTAGACATTGCTAAAATGGGTTAAATCATGCCTTGAATTACCACCACCTGCTGTCATGTATCTCTCAAAGTTTCGAACCAAAGGATCTAAACTCCAGGAGATATAACTTTTTTTATGATTGAGAAGAGGATGCTCGGATATATGAACTTCCCTACAAGCTAAAAAAAGATGGGGGTATGTTTGAACACAAAGAAGAACAAGACAAAACATAAGAACCGTGCAAATAAAATTCTGAATGCAAGCAAGAAAAAATTCAAGAAAAAAAGTAGTATTTGCTTTTTTATATATGTATTTTTTTGTTTGTATATATGTTGCGGCGTGCGCAAAAAAACTACACGAGATTTGAAATGCTTTTGAATGTCATGCATCCATGTTTGTTTTCCGAATTTAGTGGTTATAAATCCCTGGCTAAATTTCAAATATTACCTATTTCAAGCTACTTTAAGTTATTTCAGATTTTAATGTGGAATTCAATTGTGTTCATACTAGACATCCGTTATTATGTTGTGTTGATGTTAGAGAAAAAATGATTTTTCAAGGAGGGTTCATACACCTCAACTCCTTTATTGTTTAAGCAGTCGACCACTTGAATCCCAGATCTTCTAATATGAGAAAAACAAGTCTTTGGAAATAGGGGAGGATTGCCTTAATTTGTTGACAGATCACTTCTAGCAACCAAGCCTTAGCTTGCTTACCAATAATTTCCACGATAATAATTTTAGAATCTCTTTCTATCCACAAACACTGCCAATTCTGATTTTTAGCCTCCAAAAGACTGAAGAGGAGAGTCATGCCTTTTGCCACATTATTAGAGGAAACTCCACAATCTACAGCCAAATCCATCAGAGGTTGATACCTTGAATCCCTAAAAATGCATCCACAACTAGCTCTACTCGGATTTCCTCTTGATGCTCCATCAAAATTTAATTTGATCCATCTTTCCTTAGGAGGCTGCCATAGATGTGTTTGATCTTCCCTGCTTCCATTATCAAGAGGCGTATGACTATAATTCCAAGGAATTAAAGGCCATTTACTACATAAATATCTATCCAAACTACTACTACAATCTAAATCCTTGCTCCAGTTCTTCACCAATTTTGGTAAGATACCTTCTATCCTTTTACATGTACCTAGCGAAAGGAGAGCTTTGTACATTGAAAAATTCTTTTATTTTGTTCAAGCCAAATACTCCAGATAACCACCACAAGAGTGAGGTTCCAAAGGAGTTGCAGACCTTTGTGAGCTACTTTCCAATTCCCCTGAGAAATTAGATCATAAACCATGTGAGGAAGGACCTAATTTATATTCCACTACTGCCAAACTATCGCCCATATTTGACAAGCAAAGGGGAAATGAATAAAAAACTGATTCCCTGATTCCTCCCACTCTTCACATAAAAATCAAAAGGCTGGCCCATGAAAACCTATTTTCATCAAACTTTCAAAAGTTAGACATTTACCTAATGTTGCAAGCCAGAGACAAATTTTTTCTTTTTGAAATCCCTCCTTTTTCTAAACAATTTTCATGGGGTATAAAATTGTCTATTCCCTTCGTCTTTCTCTTCTGCTTAGCCTTTCATAGACTGATTTAACTATCACTTCACCAAAGCTCATCTCTTCCCAGATCAGCTTATCCTCCAGATCACCACCAGGAGAGGGGTGAATTCAAGCAACCTAGCTAAAGCCTTAACCCCGACAAAATTCTCAAAGTCCCCACTAGAGAAGTTGATCTAGCCTCTAACCCCATCCTTAACAAAAGAATAATTTTCAACCAGGGAACCCTATTTATTGATAGCTTCTTCTTTAAAGGATCTTAAAACCTTATCCCCAGACAAGGGACCATTCGAGTGCTAGATATCCTCCCAAAAATTGACCTTGTTACCTTTCTGAATCTGCCATTTCAATCCCAAAAGCACAATATATCTACTACAATTTTTGATAAAATTCCAAATACCTGACCCTAAAGGAAGCTCATGCTAAAAGAAAATAAGCTCTAGATCCATACCATCTAAGCATTTGGCTTTGATGATTCTGCTCCAGAGATGATCTCAATCCTAACAAACACGTAAGAGGAGCTTACAACTCAAAGCTTTATTCATCATGAAACAATTTCAGAAACTGAAGCCGCCATATTTTTTGGGGTGATAAACCTCCTCCAAGACCACCAAACAAAAATTCTTTTTTTGTTCTAACCCACACCACAAGAAATTTCTTTGCAATCTCAAAATGCTTCTTGCCATCACCATTGGAATCATTCTAGGTATAAACTATATCAACACTTTTATTATTTCCTTTGCTTCGATGTTAACCACTTGTATGATGTTGATCTGATTATTTACTGGCTTGACCTTCTGGGTTTTCCTCTACTTCATATCTTTGATTCCATATGGTCATTTAGAATTCAACTCTCACAGTTTCGATTGAGCTTTTCCCCATAATGATTTTGTTAAAAAGTGTGAACTATATGGGATTAACAAGGTTTTTAGTTTTTATTTCCAAACATTTTGATTTAAAAATGTGAAATCGATGCGGATGAGTAATTTTTGAAGGGTTTTTAATTAAAGATGTGTTTAAGAAATTTTAAATATTTGCGGTTGCCTTGTTTTTTCTAGTTTTTAAAGGTCATTTTTATGCATGCAAGGTGAAGAAATTATATTTTCCTAATATGTACTGTAAAGATGCTATGAAATATGTTCTTCTAACTGAAAGGTTAGTTTTTTTTTACGCTACGGAAATTGTTTGTTACCGGATAGGATTTGCATGTTTGTTTTTATTTACAAAATATTAATAGAGAATTGTATCAACTCACTTTTTCAAAACATTATTAGATTGTTTTGGGATCTAATCTTCTTTATATTTTGAGTTTGTTCAAAGGGGTGCAGATTTTCATGTGTATGTGCAGGTGGGGTTGTCCTCCATGAAAGTTTTGGCTGATATTTTTTACAGAAGAGAGCCATTCTATCTTGTGAAGGGAAAGGTGAGGGCTTATGTGAAAGGAATCTCTGAATATTTTGAGCTTGGCATAGGATATTTAGTGGTGATAGCAAATGGTATGAGCTGTACATGGGATGTTCATGCTTGCATTAACACATTTTACAAGTTCGACTATTAATTATAATTTAAAAAATGCTTTCCTTATACACCAATTTGGTGCTTGTGAAATGTTTTTTTTTACAATAAGCAGTATCCAAACTAGCTGACTTTTTGTTATGCCGAGGGGGTGATTCCCCAATGAGGCCTCTAGGATGCGCTTTTTGATCAATTGACTATGAGATATAAAAGGCTTTTAAAGTTTCCTGTTGAATTAGAAGGTTGCGGCCACTTTTAACTAACCTTACAATGGCCTCTCCTTGCATAATTGCTGATATTTTTATAGCTAAACTTCCATAGAATTTAGTTCTTAGTGTTAAGACAATTTTTTTTGGATTCCATCTTTTTTACATTTCGTTGATGTATATCAGATTTACAATGTGTTTTTAGCAACATGAGGACTAGAAATGCTATCGTTGTTCCTTTGGTTGGTGTGACAATCTTCACTCCCCATTTGCAATATGAAGATGCTTTCCATTGAACCCTTTTTGTTGTCAACATTTTGCATTTTCAACAGGGTATGCTTCTGAAGCTGGACATTGCTAAGATGGTTAGATCATGCCTCCAATTACCACCAGTTGTTGTTATGTATCTCTCAAAGTTTCGAACCAAAGGATCTAACTCTAGGAGATATAACTTTTTTTATGATTGAGAAGAGGATGCTCGGATATATGAACCTCCCTACAAGATGAAAAAAGATGGGGGTCTGTTTGAACACAAAGAAGAACAAGACAAAACATAATAACCATGCAAAAAAAGTTCCGAATGCAAGCAAGAAAAAATTTAAGAAAAAAAGTAGTTTGTTTTTTTATATATGTATTTTTTCTGTATATATGTTGCGGCATGTGCAAAAAAACTACACGAGATTTGAAATTCTTTTGAATTTCATTCATCCATGTTTATTTTCTAACTTTAGTGGTTATAAATCCCTGGCTAAATTTTAGATATTACCTATTTCAAGCTACTTTAAGTTATTTCAGATTTTAATGTGGAATTCGGTTGTGTTCATATTAGACATCCGTTATTGTGTTGTGTTGATGTTAGAGAAAAAATGATTGTTCAAGGAGGGTTCATATACCTCAACTCCTTTATTGTCTAAGCAGTCGACCACTTGAATCCCAGATCTTCTAATATGAGAAATAATGGGGTATATTTATCACTATTGACAAATAAATACTTGCACTTGTTTTCTCCTTTAACAATTTGATAACACTTGTATAAGGGAAAAAATAGATTCCATTTCATTTCCTTTACTAACTTGAAATGGATTTACAATGAATTATAAATGAGGGTAACATCCTAAAGTTAGAACTTAGATCACCCCATTGGCCTATTCCAAGACTAATTAAAACTTAAGCAATTTTCATTTATTAGGAATGAAGTATTAAAATATATTTCATCCACTACATGAAAATTAACTAATGCAGCTTACTTTGAGTAATATAATGAACTTTAATATTTCTTCTTTCTCATCTTCAATATTACAAATAAAACAATGAAGGCAAAATTTCTTTTCCCACAATACAACTTTCAAATAAAGATAATAAAATTTCTTTTCTATTTCACAAAACTAGCTTACAACACATATCTTTCTTTCTCTTTTTAAATACACAATACAAATTTCATATCCAATAATTGAATGCAAATTTTCTTCACAAGATTAATACAATGTCCTCCACTTACAGTGGGAAATAATACAAGGATGTAAGCTAAAATAAAACAAGGTTACAAGTCCCTTCACCCTAAGTGTGAACAACAAACGGGCTTTTCACAAGAATGAATTTCTTAAGGATTCCAATAAAATCTCCAAGCTTCACAACACCAATAAGAGAGTTCCTTCAAGATTTTCTTGACCCACAACAAAACTTGGGGGAGAGGCAAAACTCTCCACCCAATCAAAATATTCATTGAGGGGGAGAAGCCATCCTCCTCATTGGCCCTCGAGCCCCAACCATATTACAATGAGAGGTGATTCCAACACATGAAAACAAAAATCTTCCACATCACAAACCAAGTATTTCACAACCATTCTAAATGCACATTCAACTCAAACTAAAAACATAAGAAGGAGAGATAACCAAAACATACAAGGCTTCTAAATGAAGAGCCAAAGGAGAAATAACCTATGGGGAGGCCACTTATGTCTCCCAATGGGAAATGGTTGCCCACCTTAAAAACTCCAATACAAATCCCAAATCCCATACATACTGTTATGCCTCCCTCAAGTACCTTTTATGCCTCCCACATACTCTTATGCCTCCCTCATACAAGAACAAGTAAGAAATGCAAAAATTCCTTGTCCAAGGTGGGGCACCCAACCCAAACTCCCTCCAAAACATGAAATAACTCTTATGCCTCCCTACATGAATTATCCCCATAGTCCCCTCCTACACCACACTTAGACAATCTACCTAAGCACCCAACAAGCATTTCCAAACACTCAACAAAAACAAGCACACAAACACAAAATAAAGGAATAACATAAGCGAAAGTAAAGCTCCTACCTTTCCATAGTAGAGTTTGTTCCAAAAGTCAAACTCAAAGCTCCTTCAAACCCAAGCAATCACCAAAAATCTCCTAGAAGACCACAAGCTCTCCAAAATCCTCTAACTCCAAGAAATGAAAGAGTACAAAAGAATGAAGTAACCCCCAAACAAGCAAAAGAGCTTGAGTAAATAGAAAAGGGGGAGAGGAGGGTGAGGTGGCTCCATGTAGGATGCCACATCACTCATCCTCAGCTCTGCCTCACAAGTCAAATTTTAAACTCCAAAGCACAATCAATAAGTGGTTGAAGAAATGAAATTTTACTTACACACAATCTAAGCCCACACCCCTTAAGGACTAAAAATAATTACATGTAAGAAGGTGAAATACAAACTTACAATTTGTCTTCCCAAAACACATAATGGGGTATAAGTTTGACCCCTCAACCCATAGATAGGGTTGGCATAACAATTTAAGAGGTGTGAGACAATATTATCTTGTCCCACAAGCCTTCAAAATTGGCCCTTAATGCCAAATCCGAATTTCCATGAGGGGGTAGAGTGTACAACACTCAAGGTCACAAGCACTCAATCTTACAACACAAAGCCCAAGATCCATCTAGTCTAATAAATGAAAATGTCTGGTCACATCCACAATTAGTTAATACCAAGATTAATTAACTTAAATAGGACATTAAAACCCATTAAGATAAAGGAGAAGAATACATCATTTTATAAATAATTAAAACAAGGAAATTACATCACTAAAAATTGCATACTACATTAAGTAAAGGAAACTAAACAAAATACACCACATAACCCCTTGGTCACAATTTCACCCTAACAATAATTCAAACACACATACAAACACATGTTGCCATGGTGGCCCTTGTTGAATTCACCTAAAATTCCAATGTGGTTGGTCTCCAATCCCCCTGATATTTGTTGTGACATATTTACCTGCAAAACACATAACACCTCCTTCGACCTCATGGTCACATCAAAAACATCTAGGATAAAATATACAATATAAATCCACAATCATTTATATATGAATCAAATATAATCTAGGCAAATACAATATCATTTACAATTTCTAGCAACATTTCTATTCTACATCTCATCCATATCAAAATGATCACAACATTAATTCAATTATCAAAGCCTACTCAGTGTGACGAAATATTGCATGTCTGAAATATGTATATATAACTATGTCAACATCATATTAACATCAATATAACATGTCTTTAATAATCCACATGCATCATATACGAATCGAAATCAACAACAATCCATGATCTCTAACATCTAACATCATTCCAAATCAAAAGCTACAATAATATTCGTAAGTATAGTCAACAGTATCAAAATTAATAACAAAAAAAAGGTGTCAAAGGGAAGTGGGCACTACACCACATATCAGCTAACAACTAAAAATATCATTTAATACAATGGGCTACAAGATAACGTTATCATTCTGATTGACTTTTTACAAATATTTAACTTATCGAAAACCTTGGATAAATAAAAGAATTACTTGAAACTCACCTCTTATATAGTAAAAATAAAGTTTAAGTTTATAAGATTAGAAATGCTCAAAACCCACAAACCTAAATGAATAGGACATAAGTATGGGATAGTGGATAAGAATGACCAAAAATAGTCAAATAACAAAATGATTCCATCTATAATACAAAATTTACCGGATATACTTTAGAATTCCGTATATTAAATATGTAAATAAATTTCTATAGATAAAAAAAACATCCTTACACAATCTATAATTACATATACATGTGATGCATAGTACTAAATAAAAAAGCAAAGAATCTATAATCTTGATATATGATTCAAAAATATGAGAAGGAAGCTCATCAAAATAAAATGTTACCCACTTATTATGATGAATATCATTGATTTAGAAATGTCATAAATGTGGGTCTCCATTACATAGATTACCATTTAATTGGCTAAATGGATAACTTTATTCAGCTTGAGAAGTTCATAACAAACTCCAAATGCACCATCTCGATTTAAAAGATAGACAAAAAAATGTAGCATCTTCATTTTAAATTAGAAAATAATAAACACCCTCTAAATTCATGTATTCTTGTTAATAGGAAAAAAATACCACTTAATTTTGATAGTTTTAAAACTATATCAAATTTAAATATACAAGTATTTGGGAAGATTTTGAATAGAATTAAATTGTTTCTTTGACACCATGAAAGGAACACAACCACCATTAACTTAGTCTCACTTATTCTTGAGAGACATCACTACATATCTTTGTTTTTTTAAACATATAAAGCAATTATTGTAATTGTTTCATTGGCATTTTTGTGCAAAGTTGGCATATATTTGATGATTTTAAGATTTATTGCACATCACTTTTGTGATAGTTTTGGGTTATTTATGCATTAGAAATTTTGATTAAAAAAATTACTTTATTTAATGAAAATTGTTTTCGTAATATTTTATTTCATCACTTTTTTACACATAAAGAGAGTGGAAGTGGGTTTTTATATATTGAACTTCATGGTAAAAATAACATTTTTTCATTTTTACACTAATTACTCTCTCACTATGTTGTTATAAATTACATTGCAAAATATGCTTCAAAGGATGAGCAATGTTCAGAAACATACCATCAAATGCTTTTAAGAATCACACGAGATACCAACCCTAATTTCCCAACGCACGTAGCAATCAAGAAAATGTTGTCTGACAACATCATAGAGCACAACATAAGTGCCCAAGAAACCTCCCGCATGTTGCAGAAATTTCCATTTGTTTTATGCAACCATCCAATTATTTCCCTTAATGTTGGAAAGAAAATTCTGTGTAGAATTGTAGAAACTGAATCACTTTTAGTGGAAACAACAATATTCATTGACTCCTACAAGGCCAAGCCTCCCAATATGGAGCCCCTTTCCCTTATTGAAACTGCCAGAGATTGGACTTATAGTTGATGACACGTATGCAATAAATGGAAGCAAAGAACACTCCCAACAATTTTTCGTGTGTACCCTAGGTTCTTCCAAGAGCCAATGACCAAATTCACCATCCTTTGAACAATTTGGTTGGTTAGAGCTTCTACTATACAAGCCCTTCCATGTCATTTCCACATATATCGGCACCACTGCAAAAGATATTGTCTCTAATTGGAAACTGCTCAGAAACACTTATAGACCATGGCATATTATTCGTTCTACTTCTGCTTGCACAAATTTTTCAAACTTTGACAAAGAATTAGAGCACCCCTCCGATGAAAGTGAGCATCTTCAAGAAGAATGGCACTTCTTTGCACAATTGCACCCTATACAAGCCATTAAACTACAAGGATTGCATTTATTGGGCCATCGTGACTTTGACATGCAACATAATTAGCATTCAAACACCACTCCTCTTTTCTTACAAAACATGGTTCTTCTTTTATCAATTTTAAGAGAAGCAGTATATCTACGAATAATCCTGACATATCCTTTGATGCTACTATCGAATCCTTCTCAGGCAAACAAAAGCTAGCATATGATACCATTTTCCATCACTTCTCCCACAAAACTGACCTTCCTCCTCTGAGATTAATAATTTACGGAACTACTGGAATAGGAAAGTCATTTCTTATTAATGTTATAAAGTCCACATTTGTTAAAGCGACCCATTTGGAAAAATATCCCTTGTTGTTGTTGGTACCCCACTAGAGTCACTGCATTTAACATTTATGCATCGACCATACATGCCTCCCTTTGCATATCGATAAAAGAGTTTAAGCCCTTAGAAGGTGATTATTTTTCCTCTTTTCAAGAATCAATAAATGTATTGACTACATTCTTATCGATTAAATGAGTTTCATTGGAAAAAAATTGTTGGCCAAAATTTACTTCCGCTTGTGAGAGGTTTTCCATCACGCAAAGACCTCGCCCTTTAGTGGAAAGTCAATTATTCTTATACGTGATATGGGCAAGCTTCCTTTGAAAGAGGGTTTAAAACCCACAAGTGAGGATCACGAGGGACGACGTGCACATCAATGTACATGCGAATGGCAACGGGAAGAGATCTCAGGAGGAGCAAAGCGTCAACCGAATGTGCATGCAAAGATTTGAAACACGGGAAGAACCTAGTTAAGCCATAAAACTCTCCTCTATCTCATAGATCAAATGGGGTGTACATATAGGAGGTGCTGAGTAACCCCTAGTGTTGCAATCATGACAACTCGAGTAGAGAGGGGGAGTTACATTCCCATAATAGAAGTGTAACTTCCAATGATGCATATGACGCACTGACGCGTAAGAGAATCTCATAATGACCCCTAAATGACACATGGATCTACGATCTCACCTAAGTTAGATGACTCACCTAATGATGTGGAAAAAAACATACACCAACACCCCCCCCCCCTTCATCGTAACTTAGGATGAGGAGGAAAGTCAGAAATGAGAAATGGGTCCTGGCGCAAAGCTTGATGAGGTACCCATGCACAAAAAAGAAGTCCCAAGCAGTGAAGGAAAACCCAGTGGGAAAAACATCCACCACAAGAGAACAAAACACTCTCTAATCTAAGAAAGATGCCAATGATGGGTCCAAGCTATAGATGAGCATGAAAAGGTACCCATGTACAAAGAGGCAATCTCTCAGAAAGAAGAAGAAGAGAGAAGAAGAGGGAGACGAGAGGAATGCAGAAGATGCCATGGACAAATATGAGCTCTGCAGCTCTAGGAGGTCTCCCAGAAGAATGTCGATGACGAGATCCTCTGCCTCTGGAATAAAGAAGAGTCATCCACACCGAACTATGTGCCTGCCCTTAGGAAGGATAGAAATGACATGTTAGAAGTCTTCCCACTTCATGAAAGAAACTGAAGGCAACAACACGAATAACTCTGAGTCTGGTCCATGAAAGTGTGACATAGGTCTAGTGAGTGAGTGCCAAGGAACCAAAGGTAATGCCACGTGCATAGAACTGTCAGAGTGTGAAGTGTGAGCAGCTGTAGAAAGGATTTCCAACTGATGTGAACGCAACAAAACATCCTCCACAACAGAAAATGGATCCACAAGCAAGGGTGGATCAATGAAGAACTCCAAAAAAGTGGAAGTGATAAAATTCCCCCATAAGGGGAACTTCCAACAATAGAGATGATAGACTCCTCTGAAACACCTGTAGATGGATGAGGAACCCATAGTGCATCACAAGTAGACTCTGCGAAAAGATGACTAAGGTCGGGCAGATACTCCTCCCCATGAGGTGGCTCAACAAACAGAAGAGCGATGTTAGACAGGTATAAGTCATGCAATGAAGGTAGAGGAGTGGAAGGGGCCTCACACACTGAAGAGGAAAAAAGGCAGGTGTGATGATGGTACAAGACTGAATAGGATACTGCTCAATATCTAATGAGATGTGGGAAGTGTCAACACTATTTGGAATAGTGAGAGAAAGAGGAGACAAGTCCTCTGTACTACTCTCAACATCAGAACTGGATGCACAATCCTCATCATCAGAAGTAGAACCAAGTGAACCTGTGTTAGTGGAACTGCCATCACACAAAGAACAAGAGGAGACAACTGGATCAGCAGCAGCAACAATGGCGGTAGTATGTGAAGGGTCTCCATAAAGGGACTGAAGAATGCTCCAGACACGATGAAGTGGATCTAAGTCTGCCATGTGAACCCAGAGAGATCTGGAGACATGCATCATCATGTGACCAAAGATGTGGTTGCAAGTATCGAGGAAGTCATCTAGATGACAATGATTAGTGGGTGCAGGAACTGGCCCAAGAAAGAAGGGTAAAAGACACTCGTGGGCGAAGTAATGTTCCATGGAAGCACGCCAAGCTGAATAGTCCCCTCTCTCGGTGAGAAGTGGTGGAAGCTGTAAGGTGATCCTACGATGCTCAAGTTTGGAAAGAGCACTCTCCATGATGCAGAATCAAAAGTGCAAGGTGCACAAAAGCAAGACGTCAGACTCAGTCAATAATTCGTCTGTGTGTGAAAGCCCAAGAGTACAGTCAACCCTCTCAGAATGCGACACTTTATAAAGTAGTTTGTTTACAAAAATAACAATTTCATCACGTAATGTGCGAGAAATCATGCAACTTTGACTAAAGAAGTGCTCAAAAACGAGCTGCGAGTCAAAAGTTATGGCATTAAAACGATTCCCACAACTGCTGGAAAATGCCACTAAACGCTACAAATGCATTAAAAAAGTGTCCAAAATGGATGCGAAGGGTGTCATGTGGGTACCCATTGGAAACAACATCAAATTTTAGGCATAGTTTTTTTTGCTTGCGAGGGGGGATTAGCCTCCTGCCAACCCCGAAACCTCGCCCCTCCGTCTTCAACATGCATAGGAAGGGCATAAACAAGCAAAATACAAGCCAAAATAATTATTACAAGGCCATGAAAATATTTTTTTAATCTTAAAACATTAAAAACAGAGTTGAAGAGGGGTCCCACGTGTGGAATGGAGAGTAAGCTGTGAGAAGCCACGTGGAGCTGTGCAACGTGCTTGTAACGCTTGAAGCGAACCACCCAGAAATGGTCTGCAAAGGAGAAAAACACAGGATTCAAAACGTTTTTCAATGCAGAGGCTGAGTTGGGCTAGGTCTAAGCCACATGTAGCATTAACAGGTAGAAGGTAACGACCGAGCTGATGTGTGGAGCTAGGAGGTGTTGTAGGTGGAGCCACTAGAGTCAAAATGTTTTCCAACGCAAGAAAAAAATGCAGGTTGCAGCAAAAAACGTGCCAAGCAAATTTCAAACACAAGTTTGAAATGTTGAACGTAGAAAAAGGTTAGGCAGATTTGGAGGGCTCGTTGCGGTGGAAGCCGAAGGGCATGTAAAGAGGAACGAGCAGCGTGTAGAGAAGGGGCTGAAGAGCATGCAAATAGGAACAACCAAGCACGAGTCGCCACTGCAAGTATGGTCTACGCAAGAGCAGAAACCGGGGCAGTGAAGGCAAGTTGAAGAAAGCATGAGCTACACATACCAATGAAGCTAAGGCACGAGCTGAGAGAAGAGGTGAATGGGTGAGCTGGGGGAGCCAGCTAGGGCTGAGTTAGGCCTGAGACAATAATGACAACCCTCAAAAACCTTGAAACCAGCACAAGCAACAACTTCAAACTCAGATCTGTAAACTAAAAATGCTCCAGAACTATGTGCAAACCCAAAAAAGGCCTGAAAACCCACGAACACGAACAAACCCGAACAAGAAGATGAAACCCACAAACACGAGCAAGCAAACCAGAGGTATAAACCCCAAAATCAGTACAAGAAGAGAACGAACAGAATATCCATTACGACACATGCAACGAGAACTGGATATCACACCGAAAGCCAAAAAACACACGAAACGCCGATGAGTGCATGGATCCACAAGATCTGCTCTGATACCATGAAAGAGGGTTTAAAACATGTAAGCAAGGATCACAAGGGATGACGTGCACATCAACGGACGTGCGAACGACATCGTGAAGAGATCTCGAGAGGAACGAGCATCAACCAGATGTGCATGCAAAGATGTGAAACATGGGCAGAACCTGGTTAAGCCATAAAATTCTTCTCTATCTCATAGATCAAATGGGGTGTACATATAGGAGGTGCTGAGTAAACACCCAGTGTTGCAATCATGATAACTCGAGTAGAGAGGGGCAGTTACATTCCTAGAATAGAAGTGTAACTCCCAATGACGCACTAACACGTAAGAGAATCTCATAATGGCCCCTAAATGACACATGGACCTACTATCTCACCTAAGTGAGATGACTCACCTAATGATGTGGAAAATAAAACACACCAACATCCTCCAGTCTCAGACATTCTTCTCTATGCAAGCCATTCCTATAGTGCAAGCCTTTGGAAAGGTTTTTATGTTTCTATCACATTAGACACAATTTTTTGTCAACAAGGTTCTTTCTGTGACCAACTTTCTTTTGAAAGATTGCTCCTTAATATGCAGAGTGGAACAACTGCTTTACAATATTGGGAAATGCACCTGGGTCATCCTTAATAGGGTCTGTTTTGGACAAAAAGGCTCGTACATTCCTCGAAGATCATGTTTTTAAGTCGGATGTTGTCTTCTTTACCAATGTCTTTTTCCTTCCCTGCTCAACCTGTGCTTTGTCATCCATTGTTGCTTTTGGCGCTGTCAGACAAAGTGCTTCTAGATCCTGGGTTTTATCCTGCTTCTTAGGATTTTTTGAAAGGTTTTTCCCTAATCTCGAGTTTTTTTTTGCATATAGTTGTTAAGAGCTTTTGAAAATCTTGCGTCGCTTGAAATTTGTCTTATGTTGTCTCCATTCTCTATCTTTTCTTTCTTTTCTTTTTGTTCTCATGATTTGGTTAGACATGCCATTGTATAGTCTGGCCATGTGGTTTGCTTTGCCAAAGGTAATCACAAACCCTGTCAGCGACTTCTTCTTGGCTCGGAATGACACAACTTTTCCTCAAGATCTTAGAACAACGACTTTGCATGGTGTCATTCTGGGTATAAACTGTATCGACCCTTTTATTATTTCCTTTGCTTCGATGTGAACCCCTTGCATGATGTCGATATGATTATTTATTGGTTTGACGTTTTGGTGTTTCCTCTTCTTCATATCTTTGATTCCATATGGTCGTTTGGAATTCAACTCTTTCAGTTTCGATTGAGATTTCCCCCAAAATGATTTTGTTAAAAAGTGTGAAATATATGGGATTAATGAGGTTTTTAGTTTTTATTTTCAATCATTTTGATTTAAAAATGTGAAATCGATGAGGATGAGTAATTTTTGAAGGGTTTTTAATGAAAGTTGTGGTAAGAAATTTTAAATATTTGTGGTTGCCTTGTTTTTTTTCCTCTTAAATCGTTGGTTTGTAAAGGTCAATTTTTATGTTATATCCTCGATATGAAAGTAAAAGAAACATATTAGATGCTTGGTGTTCGGCATTCCATCCCATAATTTATGTACTTGTTATCCAGAGCGGAACTATTCATATTTTTAAATTATTCTTATTTCTTTAATATATAATTCAAGTGTAATTTAAAGTACATATATCGGAAAATGACAGGTTTTAATATAAATTTTGAAATAAATGCTCAAAAACAATAAATTTTAATATATATTGTTTGGAATAAATATATTATTAAAAAAATTAATATAATTATCCAAACTCCTTCCAAGTTCTCTATGTTGGGAAGATCAAAAGGGTTGATATCTCGGTCTATCCTTTCTGGTTGGTACCTCATTTTTCCTGGTTCTAAGATGATTTGTAATTAGCATCCTCACAAGCAGAGCGGGGAGAACAATTACACTAACAGCTGATTTGAACTTATGCAAAGAGAGGATCTTTGAAACCGAGTGTGGATATCCGCCTACAACATTATAAAGGATGGATTTTTGTTATAGCTTTTAGTTGTAAGTGTTATGCTGGATATAAATTATAAATGCGGGGGTATGAGAACTATTTGAAAAAATGTCTAAAACAAATGATGTCTTTGGATCATACAAATAAAAGAAAACATAAATCTCAAATGAAGATTAATTTAATTTGTTGTCGTTGATGACAATGATTCACCATTATTGTTGGAGCTAGAGTGCCGAAGGCTATGTAACAAATCCCTCATTCAAACAGGTCTAGCTCACATCAATTTTGTACTGGAAAAACATTGGCATAAGATCAGCCAAAAAATTGCAGTTACAACCATTAATCATCACCATATAGTTGTGGAAAATTTCAAAGGTTTTCCATAGTAATCATTCAACAAAATATTTTCTCATGTCAGTAGTTTGTCATTTTAGGAACATATTTATTGCATGCTAGGAGGCGGTGTGAACAGAGCTCCAACGGTGAGTTAGGGGTTTCCACATAACTCGATAAGCATTGTAAGGGTTTCATATTGCATCAGGTGAAGGCGATCTAGAGCTTTATTTACAAATTCATGTTGAACCCATCCCACAATCATACAAGTCCGTACACCGAATTTATGTCAGACATTTTGTCAAACAGTTTGTGTGAATCCATCAAACTATCACAAAATGGCATAGCAAAAACAAACAGTGAAGGGATGTATAAATAAAAACAAAGAAAAACACATCAAGGAAAGGTAAAAGATTTAAAACAAACACAACAGAGATAATGACCCAAAAAAATTCCCATTTTGTTACAGAGATATTACAAATATTACAAAATAACAGAGATTACAGATGTAACAGAGATAACAAATTTTGGTTTTTGCACGGCTTTACTTCTAACAAATAACGAAAGCAAACACAATATAAAGGATATGCGAGTAGAATAAGGAGCGTGTGCCTAATATACACTGCAATGATGCCATCACTCCGTAGAAGAATGTGGTGGGAGCCGTTCATACAGAAAATATTACGGGATTTACAATGTATATATTTTACCCGAAATTTCCAATGGTAGTTGGAATTTTTGTTTGGAAATTCTGGAGAAATTATTAGTTACGTTTTCCTATAATTCCTTCGTTCTCCATATACTCTTAAAATACTCGGGGTTTTCTTCCATAAAACATTTGGAAAGGTGTTCATGAATTGTTTTTATTCATCGAGCTACTGTTCAAATTTTTTAATTGCACCAAAATCACGTCCTTTTTCTTTATTTTACTTTGTCCAATTTATATTGACAATGTATGATTCTCTCTCGGTTTGTGGGAGGCGCGTACAAATAAATTTTTCATCTTTTATTAACTTCTTCTTGAATTTCCACTAGCTATGTGACAAAACCAAAACTTTGTAATCAATGCAATATTATAATATATATGAAGAATAATTATAAAATTTTAGTTTGATTTCTCATTTTCTACTATGTAATAAAATATGAAACTTTAAAGAATATATCGAATAATAAAAACATAATTTTATTTCATTTATAAGTTATTTATCAAATTCCTTTACTAACTCGTTTAAAGGAAATATGAAGAACTATTCTAAAATTAACAAAAAATTGACACCACCACCACCATATTTCCTTTGTGTCATCTTTGGTAGGAATTTTTCAAAATATTTCTTAGCGGGGTCACTCAAATTGGAGTGATTCAAATAATCCCATCTTGGAGTCAGTATCTGAAAATGGACACCGCCAGGGAACACAACATTATCTTTAGTTTCTTCGTTGTTAGTTTTGATATAGATATGGATCCAACCTCCACAACGAATACGTATACCAACCCCTTTAATAAATCCACTCCATAAACAAATAAAACATATTTATTTCGCAACATAGAACTGATGCCGGAAAAGGATAGAGAATAGATTGATTTATACAAACATGAATAATCTCATTCATGGAAAATGTGTGGCCCATGCATGCGATTAATTTCCTTTGTCCAATAAAAATAAAAAACAACCCACACCTGTCCCATTTTTATTGGTAGTTGAAGAACGGTGTCATCACAATCGTTGATGGGGAGAACTTCACATGACGTCGCAACCTTTGGATGCTACTTGCACTGCACTTCTTTATGTCTCTAAATACTACGGATAATACTACAAACACATTTTCACTTTGGAAATATTTTTCTATCACTCCACACACACACACACACACACACACACACACACACACACACAATATTAAGTAAGGGAGGGAGGGGGGCGAGCCATCCTATGGTTTAAAAAAAAAATATTTGGGGAGGGATGGATGGAGGGAGGGGAGGGGGTTTGAACCACCTTCCTCCGCCACCCCACCGCACCCCTTAATAAATTAAAATAAAAAATAAGTTTGGGGGTTGGTCGTGCCCCACCCACACCGCTCCCCCCATATTAAGAATACTCGAGCCCCTAAATTCAAACAACGAACATAAATAAAAGGAAACATGGCCGTGACTTCTTGAACAGGCGTAGGCCTCAAGTTTCATAATATTTTTATAATATGTATATGTGGTGCTAAATCATTTTTATTTTTTATTTTAAATATATCACACACACACACACACACACACACCACACAATACATGTACAATACACACACACACACATATATATATATATATATATATATATATATATATATATATATATATATATATATATTATATATATATATTGGTGTATATATATGTACGTGTGTGTGTGTGGATGTGTACACACACACACACACACACATGTACATATATATATACACCACAATATATATAAAGGATTTAGCACCACAAATACACACACACACATATATGTAGGATTTTTTATTTCTTTACCCAAATGGGTATATACATATTATATATACATCTATCTTTGTAAGAAAAATAACAAATAAAAATAAATAAAGGAGGGAAAAAAATACCAACAAGAGAACAAGTAGATTTATTTTTAACTCAAAAACATCAACAAAATGGAGCTTTCAACGCTCTCTAATGGCCTCCATGGCTTCTCCTACTTCTCGTCCTCTAAAACCTACAAAATAATAATTATCAAATGAATGGAAAACTAGATTAAATGGAAATAAAAAAAAAACTTATAAAGATATTTAGGGCAACCCAAATCTAAGTGCTAGGATAGATTTAATATAGTGGCTCATATTAAACCCTGCATCACTTAAGTGGGAAGTATTTTTGTGGGAATGAAGTTTAAATAAAAAGTGCACACGTAATGGGGGTGAATGGGTGCACTTAGTGTCTAGACAAATTAGATAAACTTTTGTGTTAGAAAATAAAGTAAAGTTGGTGTATGGTAATTAAATATAGAAATAGAATTTCGTAAATGTTTTAAACCCTAAATATTTTTAGAGAGTAAATTAATAATATTTAATTAATTAATTTAATTCCATCTTCCACCAACTTATGTAGAAAGTCTTTAACTAGATAATTTTATTAAATTGTGAATATTGTTACCATGACAAACCCTTTTAAATATGTATATAGATACAAAATATGTATATACATATGTGTAATTTTGTGTGTGTGTGTGTGTGTGTGTGTGTGTGTGTGTGTGTGTGTGTACACACACTATGTGTGTGTGTGTGTGTGTACACACACATAACTTAACACACACACACACACACACACACACACACACATAGTGTGTGGGTGTGGGTGTGTGTGTGTGTGTGTCTATATATATATTACCGTAATTTTTACATATTAAATTATTATTATTTTTTATTTATTTGTTGAATTTTGTGGATTTGAGAGTAACATAACATTGAACTGGTGGCATATACATACAATGCATATGCTATCTAAACAATCCCAAGAAAATAATTTCATAAAATCCACACACATGTTTGATGAAAAATTTCCAAGTGGCCCCATAAATCCACAACTTTGTAGAGTACATGAACAAACTAAATAATTGAAATGTCAATCATTGGGTTGAAATAGATAAGTATCCTCATTTAATAAAAGTCATAATCAATGTCAATTGAAAGTCACTGCTATGTAGACGCAAACATTAATGTTTTCATGATAAAAATAAAAATTCAAAGATAGATATATAAGTTGAAGTATCTTAAAATGATTTACACTTTGTGAAAGCCTAAATCTACACATCTAGTCTATGGATTAATGGGGAGTAATATTAGTAATAAATTCCTTAAGGAGTGGACATGTTCCACAATTAATCCATGTGTACTAACTATTATGAGATAATATTATCAATGTACATAATCTGAACTTCTATGGACATGAAATTTATACAACTATAAACAAACTCATGTGCAAGCTTATGTACTATTGAAATGTAATATTTAACAATGTACAGAATCTTCACTTCTGTAATTTTAAATTTATAATCGCATGTATAGATCCTCAGTTATATACTCATGAAAGTAACACTAAGAATTAATATTGAGGGAAGATTATGGGGGTATTGTAACAATAACAATATTGATATATAATATCACTTCTATGTCAATGAATGTCGTTTCCTACATGTCATAAAAATACTATCAAGTAGTTTAAGGACACTATACCTCATCATAACCAGGGATTGAATCTCCCTCACATTAAGAGTATAATTAATAGAGAAAGACACATCACATGATACCAAAAACCAATTTACATACAGGGACCCTGATGTAGTGAGAGAATTTTTGTTCCTTAACATAAAAGGATGCAATGTAAAATCATTTTTCATGGCAGAAAAATTGCAAGGAAACACCATGTCATTAATATATCTAACATACTATATGGTATCATAATACACATACTAAAATCATTTTCAATCCAATTATGCTAGATGTCATAATGAATTCCTCATCTTTAGTCCAAGTCACATCTTCATAGCACCATCTAACATTGCAAAATCAACATGTACTCACGTAACCAACAATATCAATCAATAATGTTCTTATCACCTTGGAAAACTAAAGGAATCAAGATATAAATGACGCGTTAATTAAATGACATATCCTACTCAAATTTTTTAGTTTTATCTGTTTCTATAATCCTCACATAGTCACATTAACAACCCTTAAAAATAACATATCACATCAAGTCAAAAATCACATATTTTCACAAAAATATAAATATAACCTTGGAAACAAAGGCCATCAATCAAGAACCCTAATTTAATTCAATACTTAAATATACCACTTATGGTTTCAGATACAGTCCTTTCACACTGACTGTGGAAGAAGGTAAGCCCCATTCACAACCATATTCCCAAAGCCTTATCAACAAGGACAATATATTTCTCATTGTTAGGAGAGCTTGAAGAAAAAGGCACTCGAGAGAGACAATCTATGTCTCAAAAACTATCCAAAAATAGGTTATAAAACCTCATTACATAATTCAGAAATTCATAGGGTAAGTCATGTGTGGTGTAATGAAATGAAAATAGAAATGATCCACACAATTCCTCGTGTTAACCATAAAAGTGGACAAAATAGGTATTTCACAGGACTAGCACACCTACATCAATCTAAGCAATTACCCAGAGATCCAAGTCCTACAATGATTTCATGATACGAAATGTCTACATCCATAAAATTTCACCCTAATTTTATGACTAAAATAGTGTAATTATTTTTCTTTCGAAATATTTTCAACATTACAAATCTACCCAAAGCTCGTGCTCATATCATGTACAAACAAGTTATGACCAATGTACTCAAATTATTTACTTAATCAACTGAATTACTAACATGCCACAACATGGAGATAAGACTTTTGAATGGAATTTGATTTCAAACACTCCATTACATCCCCAAATTTTCACTTGTCATAAAGACAATTCAATATCTGAAATTCATGCAATCATGTAGCTTGGCAATTTAATAGTTGATATTTTGAAATTGGCAAGGAGGTGTTCCAACCTTCCAAGATAGAACCAATGAAAATTGGAGTAGAATGAATGTCCTCATAGAGGGTATAATGTATATGAAATATATTAGATAGGTAATATGGAGTAATTATTGTTGCATCCATTAATTTTCTCGAATCAACCTAAATGATCCTTCTCATACTACTGAACAGATTAAAAACATAGTATCACAAATTAATGTATATATGGACAAGTACAAGGGGGAAAAAGTTAAGGGTTGTTTAAATTTATATTTAATATGATGACATGGTAACGTCACAATCTATAACATTATCCTGTAATGTCCACTCCTCTTTAACTTTGTTTGAATTTCTATTATCGATTTTGAAAATTGATTTTTAATCTTAAACCTTGTTGCTTTACTCTAGTCAAAACATGCATAGTAAAATGTATCTTTCAGGACATCATGATTTCTATTGTGTTTTGGTTATTATTATTTTCACTATATGTTGTACTATGGACCATGATGGGCATTTAAGGATATAGAAAATTAGCGAGAGCGGTTGCCTTGTTATAAATTGATTATGATATCATTAAAACTTCGATATTGTTTACCTTATATTTAATCTAAAACTGTGACTGAACACATAGACATCATTACATATTGTACCTGTAAATTTTAATAAACAAACGGAATTAACACTTTGTGATACGGAAATTTAAAGGATATACATTATTGTAACTAAACTGATTAACTTATTGATAGATTCATTCAGTATGGAAGATAAGTGATGTGTTGTCATTTTAGATATATGTTGATACTTTGAATTATTTTTGTATTGATTTTATATTGTGATGTTCAAAGTTTATTTTGTGATTTCTTTGATATTGGAGAAATCGTCTCTAAATTGTGATACAAGTGAAAGTATACTTCTTAAATTAGATGATTTAGATGGTTTATTACCCTTAGTTACAAACTGATGTATGAGTAGAATCAAAATGTTGAAAATTAGAGTAATTATTGAATTACTTGGTCTTAGCAATAGTAATTATGATATTTTATGTTGAAATTGATACGTAGAATTTCCAGCTAAGCATTTTATTAGTTCAACTTCATTAATATGGCCATGAGGCCAGAGGGGTTTGATTGTGTGATTTTTGTAGGTAATTATTTCACAACAACAAACTACTGGGGATAGGAGACCAACAACGAAGGAATATGGGGTATTGGCAACTGAAGTCACCTTGGCAACTTGTGTAATGTTGTTGTGTTGTTATTCTTTGTTAGGGGGTTCTCCATGGTGGGATGACCCCAATAGTAATCAAGAGTTTGTGTGTAGTTATTTTCATTTTTTTATTTAATTTTGGTGTATGTGATTTAATTTTTGATGTAATCCTTGTTAGTGCAAAATCACAACACCCATGAGATCTGAAACTTATTGGGTTGATAATCTCAGTGTGATATCATAAAATGGAGCATCTCTCAAAGTGTGGGACTTTGAAATTGAGAGAGCTCTCCGGATGAATGACGGTTCATATTCCTCTGTTCAGGTGCACACAAATAAATTGTAGAGGATCTACTCTGAAACCTACTCTATCTTGCCAAGGAAGCATGGTTAAGAAGATACGAGAAAAATAAACCTAAGATAACAAGGTGATGCACCAAAGGAATGCTAAACACCCATTTTATAATTTAACACAGACCATGGAAATGCAATACAACCACCTTGCACAAATAACCAAACTGCAATGAGATATCATAATACAACAATGAACACATGAGAGGGTTAAGAATCATCTACAAACATATATTATTGCTCAAGAGTTGATACAGTACATTACAGTATCCAAGAGGTAAATTTTTTTTATTACAACTCGAATGGGAGGTTTAGAAAACTCCATAGATTCACTTGCAGACAAGGGAAGAAGAAGGTAGGGTGCAAAACAAAAATAAAATTCCAACCATTTACAATAATCTAAGCTCCTTCCTTTATAGATGTGGCAAAGAGAAGAGGAGATAAGAGGAAAGAAACCTGATTTGGAGCACAAACTATCAGCCATCAATGCCCCTGTAAATCCACCCAAAATCTGTCGAGTCCACCGCTCTATTTCTATTTGGCGTGTCGAAGAAGGAAGAACGACGGATCAAATTAAATCTGATCCGGTTATTGAAGCAATTGGATCGCATATTAATTGCATAAAGTTGTTTCCCTATTTTTCACCCACCTAACCTCATCGAAGTTAAATTTTCAGGTTTCCATGGTGTAGAAAAGGTCGAGACCTTTCTAATGGTTCCAAATTTATTGAATTTCGAGCACTGGATCAAAATATATGTCCATTTGAATGTTTGAGTTGGATCTGTACAAAAATGGCAAAAGCCTGTTTAGCAGAATGGGTCCGCGGGCCCAAAATTTACTTTTCACCTTTTACACAAAATTACAAAAGTACAAAAAATGCCCAACAGCCTCACAAGCCCATAATTCACTTTTGGCAAAATTCTTTGCATGGCCCAGCAATTGAAATTGTGGCTTTATGAAAGTTTCCAAAATTACAAAAAGACTACCATGGACCTGCAAGCCCGCAATTCACTTTTGGTAAAACCTCCCCCACAGCCCCGGAAACCCCACTTAGCAAAAGAAATCATCTTGGGCCCACCAGCCTACATTTTCCCCTTTGGTAAAAAGTCCTCCCCAGGTCCGCCGGCCCACTTTTGACAAAAAATCCTTCCAAGGCCTGTCGGCCTGCTTGTAATTTAGGCTTGACATGTGGCTTCTCTAGGCATCGGTAGAGGTGCGACTAATTTTTATACTTTACGCCTATTGGTCATCAAAAAGGACTTTAAGAAGAGCAACACTCAGGGGACAAGAAGTCCCTCCTCTTTAATGGGAGAGGTTCCCTTATTCAGAAACGAACCTATTTACACATATACAAAGCATGATTTTCTCGTGGAACTTGGATATTATGAAAGTGTTTTCTATAAGGATCATCAATTACAAAAGGACTGAGGAATGAAAATGCAAGAACGAGAAGAAAGGCACCATTTAGAATTATAGATGATAGAGTAATTCCTTATGCATGCGAGGGTACATCGAATTGGAATAAGATCATTTGTATCACATTAATAAGATGGAATTTAAAAAGACACAAAGTTTTGTAAATAACATATGAAAGAATACAAAGCTTCCCAGCATAATATAGACAAATGATCTAACAAGATTAAATGAATAGCTTAGGAATAAAGGAAACCAGATAGACAAAGAAAGAAAAGTCCTTCTGTATTGATTTCTTCCAGATTTATTTACACTTTCAAAAATAAGCCAAGTTCTTCCTTCTTCAAAATGGCGAGGAGAGGCCATTATATAGTTTACGAATCAGTTACTCTCGGTAGCTACTTATTTTAACTAATGATTAGTTAAAGGGTTGCAAATCACAATACCCTAACTAATTACAAAAAATCCGAGAGAAAGAAGGGGAAGAGAAGAGAAGAATTAGGAGAAGAAGACAGGGTGCTTATGACTGGGAGGGACCCACCGACTTTAAGATCCACTGTCTGAATCTCTTCAACGCCTTGGCTATGTCTCTGCCACGTGGGACTGATGTGTTAGCAGTAGACTGAGTCCAAAATCCGAGGCACTTCTCCATTTCCTTATCGAACTCGACATGAGTATGATAATCTTTATTTGCTTCTTCAATGGCCAGATTGAAGAGAACAGATCTCCTTCATTTTTTCTTTGGAAATGGAGCTCTCCTTGAATAGATCCCCTTTGACAAAAGCTCTAAATTGAGCTTTGATTTCTTGTAAGGAGAGAGGCACACCAGAAGTTTCATCCTGAAGATGGCAATGTATATCTTTGAAAGGTAGACACAACTAGTGTTTTGAAGGCCTCACCCTTCTGCCAGCTATTCCTTAATTCTCCCAAAGCCTCCTCCAGGACCTTGATCTTCCATTCCACACTGTAGACCCAGGACTTTGACAAATTATCCTTTGTATCCTCGAAGACTTTTCTTGCCATCAAAATATTTTCATCTGTTTGTCCCATGAGGCGGAGGTCTACTATGCAACTGCTCCAAAGTTTAAGTTCTTTATCAATGCTCCCGATAGTGGAGGAGAGCTTCTGTTGCAAGTTGTTCACCTTTCCGTGGAGTTTGAAAGCTTCATCAATGAAGTTCAATCCCGCAACCAAGCATATCATCCACCATGGCCTCCATAGCTCTGCCATAGACATGGAGTACTTGTGCATATCTTTGATACTCTGTACTTCATCTTGGCTCAAAATTATAGGTGGTGGAAGAGTAGTCAATGGGGTAGGGTCCAAAACTTTGTCCTTGGACAAAAGAGATTTGATGAAACTTGTAAGAATCTGGGCTTGTTCTTCCAACTGTTCTATGGTTTGTCTGCCCTTTCTCTACCCTCCCAATGACTCTGGTGACTGTTTCCTGAAGATTATGGATCTCACCTTCAGGGGTAGATTCTTCCATGGGAATCCTTGAGAGCTCAAGATCAGACGCTTGCAAATCTTGCTCTGGCTTATCTGCCTTAGGCTTGGCTATCTCAAGGAATTTCTGGCCCTGAGCGTCAGACACTATCCTGGAGGTAATTCTAGATTTTTTTTAGCGCGAGAAGGAGGAGTAGTGCCTAACAAGGCCGCCACAGCATCAAAATTTGGTCCTGAGATCCGGGAGGAAGACTTTCTCTTCCTACTGTCAACAAGAGGCTGCACCCATGCAAAAGAGGAGGAAGAAGCAGGTGGGGCAAGAGGACCAAGAGACAGAGAACTCATGGCACCCAAGGTTTGCACTGCTGTTGCCTCGAGTTGAGATATGAGTGGAGCGCTTGGGGCTCCTGGTACAGAGGAATCAACAGTGCTTGGAAGTTCAGTGCTCTGGACTTCTTTATCCTTATCCATTGGAGCTTCAGGGGCACTTGCAGGAGCTGGCACTTCACTCTCTTCACTTTCACTGAGAACAATAATGTTCTCTGGTCCCGAAGGCAATTCTGCATGCTTCCTCAGGGGATCTTCTTCCACAGGCTCCTTTTTAACTTCTTTGACTTTCTTCTGATATACCTGGGTGGATGAGGAAGGAGTAGAGACTGCAGGTCCTTGAGTTGACGAGGCTGTAAGGGTTTGCACATGTGCTTCTGATCTGGGTGTCGATGCTTCCCTCCTTGGTGTTGAAGCATCCTTGGAGGAGGATTCCCCTGAGTGCCTCCTGTGCTCACGAACTTTCCTATCAAACCAGATCTTGGTCCTCACTAAGACCGGGGCTAGGATTTCAGCCAAATCATCCCTTTCCTTTTTAACCAATCCAAGTCTTCCAAGGGGGTGTGTTTGACCACGTTGTCATACTCATATGAGTACAGGTCAGAATTGTCATCCTGGAGCCCTTCAGGAACTTGGTACAAGCCAAGTTCTTGAATTAACTGTAGGGAAAACCTGCCATAATGCCTCCTTCTGGCTTCAAAATCATCAGCACAGTCAGCCCAATAGTCCTCTGTGTCTTCCCTATGATGATAGGTTATCTTGATGTTCTGCTCAATAAAATTCTTCAAGTCAAAACAAGTTCTTGGCTTGAAGAAATGGATAGTGATGGGAGCTAGGGCTCTTTCTATATTTTGTGCGTCCAGGGCTGTTTTGCAGGTGTAGTTTCCCAAAGAGATGGGGAAATGCAAGCCAGTAATTTTCTTATCCCTGCAAGTTCTATGCAATTTGTCCAATTGCCTGCACACTTCTATCAAGGCCATTTTGTCATTGCAGAACATAGGAAGCTTGAGAGGAGTGCTCTCATAGCCAGCAAGCCTGATATAGGAAAATTTTCTGAATTGGATAAAATAAGCACCATAGTACGATATCAGACTCATGGCTTCATCAGAAAATATTCTTGCTGTGTCACTCTCAAGAAGCCGGAAAATGTACATGGTGAAAGCGTCATTCACCCTTCGGAAATTGCGATTGCTGGTTTCTAGGGTGAACTGCGGGCAGTAGGCATACACGGGGTCATCCTTGTGAGCATCGATGTATGAAAAACCAAACCATTGCCTCAATGCTGCTAGAGTATACATCAGGTATGAAGTCATATATAATTTCTTTATTTGTTGTACATTAGACAGCTGCTCCGCTAGGTTCATACTGATGATCTCTGCCCAGTTGATATTCTGAGTTCCCTCGCACACCATATTGATAAGCGGGCACATCCAGAAATGGAACTCATTAGTAGAGGGTAAGCCCATAACCCGAGCCAGTAGGATTATGAAATCTGATAGGTTCTTCATTGAAATCGACACGGAAAAGAACCTTGGATAGACGAGATGCCCCCTTCTTAGGGTTTTTCAGCTAGGACTTCGCCACCCGCGCCTTATAATTATCACTGTCTTGATTGAAAAGGGCCTGTGCTTGATTATGGGAGATAACTATAGCATTGTCCATTTCTAGAATCCTTAGTGCAGTGCCAATGGCGGCAGCGTCAAGTTTGGCGATGAGCTCCCCGTGCACGTTTGTTAACTCACTCGAATCAGGGTTAAAATGAGCCCCGCATGAGAGCACTGTGTCTGCGCATTGCACCGAGATAGGGAAACCACCAGCAAACGCCAAGCCACTGTCATGAATCATCTGTGCCATCGGTGAAGGGTTCGCGTCTGTCATCCTTGTCCAAAAATCCCCAAAGTCAAGGTGGTGAACTTCACTGTCCCCGATATCGGGAACGGCGGACTCGAGTGGTGAAATTTGTTCCTGCCCCTGGAATTTGATCTTCATGTTGATAGTAACTCGGAGAGCAAAGCTGCAAGCTAGACTTGGGATGGAATTGCTGGGGGAATGGATACGCACAGGAATTTTGGTTGCAAGGGTTCGAGCAATAGATAGCATGAAAGCAGTGTGCAAAAACGCATAGGGGGTAGTTTCATTATATAGCCGTTTAGGAGAGAGAGACAATAAATGCGCATTAAATACATATCCACCAAATTGAAAAGCAAGATATTCGGGTAGAGCGGGAAAAATTAGCACGAATGGCACTTGGTTCATTTGGGACACGAGGGATGCAAAAGCGCAAAGTACGCGGTTCGGCCGATTCGGGTGATGCGGGGAAAAGACGCACAAATGCTTTTGGGGACATGCGGGACGAAAGTACGCAGAATACGTGAATTGGGTGAATCAGGCGAAAAGGGAACAACGGGTTTGGGAGAACTTGGGACATTTGGGACAAAAGTACGTGGAATACGCGACTCGGCCGAATTGGGTGAAAATGGAACAACTGGTCTGAGTGAACTTGGGACATTTGGGACAAAAGTACACGGAATACACGACTCGACTGAATCGGGTGAAAATGGAACAACTGGTCCAGGCGAACTTGGGACATTTGGGACAAAAAGTTCCGACGGGCCCGAAAAGAACAGACTTCGGGTAAACCAGCCAATCGGGGAACAGAGGGCCCAAATGAACTTGGGACACGCGGGACAAAAGTATCCGACAGGCCCGAAAAACACACAAAATGACCCAAAAACGTAGATTTTCCCAATTTCTTGACTTTTCACATTATCAGGACAATAGAAAAGACACTTAACCTCAAAATTTTAATTTTCAACTTCTTAAAAGCAGGGGAATTTTGAGTGGAAAACAATGCCTTTTCGAGCCAAAAATTTCAAACTACCTCTGGTGACCCACCATCCCACCTTGACTTGAGACATGGCCATGTATAGCGCTGGCGCGCGGTTAGGGATTGCTTTTGGATTTTGATTTTGAAGTTGCACCGAAGAGACACATGGCTCCTCCCGCGACTTTGTTCTTTTTCTTTTTTTGTGGCTGTTGCACATTTGGGACTTGCTTCCTAATTCTACCTTTTGAATTTGCATGGAGATAACACATGGAGGCTTCTGCCATCCCTTCCATACTTAGCTAGTTTAAGTGGCCAACTATGTCCCCCTTTTTGACTTTTGGACACATGGAAGCTCCATACTCACTTGAGACATGCCCTTGGGCCGCCCCTTTTAAATTTACATCATTGAGACACTTGGCACCCTCCACTGACTCTGCCATATCTTTAGTTTTCAGTTGTTGACGTTGTCCCTTTTCAGACCTGGGAAACGTGGAAGGATAGCACTTGTTTGGGGACTACCTTTTAGATTTACCTTTGAAAATGTGCCAAAGAGACACGTGGCTCCTCCTGCGAGTCTGTGATACTTATCTAATTTGAGCCGATGATTTTCTCGAACCATGACTACGTGGCAATCCGGTGCATGTTTGAGGCTCCACTGCTTTGGATTTACCTTTGAAGTTGCACCAACTTGACACGCGGCACCTTCTGCTGACTTGAAGAATTTTCAATGGCTGGTGTGACTTTTGGGGGCTTTGGACACGTGGAAACTTGGTGCTAGTTTGAGTCTTCACCTTGAGCTGTTACTCTTGAAATTGCACCCAAATGACATGTGGTTCTTTCCACTCGTTTGAACTTTTCAACGGCCAGCTCTGTCCCTTTCTGGGCATCAAACACATGGAAGATTTACGCTTGTTTGGGGAACCACCCTTGGCTTCAACCCTTAAAGGTGCACCGTTGAGACAATTGGAAGCTTCCGCAATCTCTTCCATACTTCCAATTTAGGCCTACTCTGAATTTTTTGCAAAGCCCGAAGACTTTGAGCCTCTACCCATTTATCTCCTAAGGACCCTCTGGTCTCCTTGACGTTGTTTATTTCCTTTGAGCATCTAGTTTCTCCATTTCTGATTCTTCATATAACTTGACTATTGGATTTGAAACATGGGCTCATACGACAGAACTTACCTTTAGATTTATTCCTGTGCAGAGTCGGGTTCGGTTAATTTTTCCTGGGGGAAAAATTGGGATAACAATTTTAGTTTATCAATTATTAGTTTATGTGTCTTAACTAAGTGAGCTAATCATATTATTAATCTAACTTTGGGATGTGACTTTAAGTGTTGTACACTCCACCCTTCCTCTAAACTCGGATTTAGGCTTAAGTGCCATTTTTGGAGGCTTGTGGGACAAGTTAAACTTGTCCCACACCTCTTAAGTTCCTATACCAACCCCGACCTATGAGTTGGGGGGGTAAAAAATAGGCCTTATTATGTGTTTTGTAAGGAAAAATGTGAGATTTGATTTACATTTTCTTACATGTGTTTAATTTTTGTCCTTAAAGGGTGTGGGTTAGAGTGGTGTGTGTAAGAGGGTTGTCATTCCTCTCAACCACCCATTTATTATGCCTTAGGGTATGGGTTTGACTTGGGTGATGTGGGATGGAGAAGAGATGATGTGGCATCCTAAATATACTACACATCTCTTCCACACTTGTTTCTCCCCACATATACTTGCGCTCTTGAATGTAAATTTATTCACACTCTGAAAAAAAATTCACATTTCTCATATTTCCATGTATGGTATTATGTAAGCCAGGAAGACCCATTGGAAGCTGGAAAAAATAACCATCATAACAAAAAAATTAATCTTAAAGGAAACAAAAGAAACATAGAGAATATATCAATGCATAGGTGTAGGATCATAATTGAATTTCCTATAGTATCCTCTCCTCCGGAGAAAGATAAAGTTAAAGTGTTCTATTGGAACAGATAGCAAATTTGGCAGAACTTCCTAAAGTGTTCGAAATAAGCATAGAAATAGGGGAATGGCTAAGAACACTAAGGGGTTATCAATCGCCTAGTAAATCTTTCTTGTTTAGTTCTAAATAGGAGCTACCTAGCCTACAACTTAGTGACCTTCCATTCATTGATAATTCCTTATATAATAAACCCAAGGATGTTTTCAAAATCCCCTAAACAAAAATATAGGGGTAGTCATCAATCCTAGTAAAGGGTGTGATGTGATTTCCAAGAAACTTGAAATTCATATAGATTTAGAGGTCATAAACACGAATTTAGAAATATCTTAACTATATAAAATGGAAGCCAAGTATCATTGTCTCCCTATACATCCAAGGATTGAGGACTATTGGGGGTCTTTGGAAGGATTTGGACAGCCAAGAATATGGCATTTCCCTCCTTCAAAATATCAACAAATGAAAAAACATCAAATTTTGATGACTCTCTTTGAATGTTTTGCGTAAAAATTCGATGAACCTTAAACTATATGACCTAAATATTTAACCCTCAACCATGAGACCTAAACCCTAAACTATAAACCCTAAACCCTAAAATGAAAATAATAAATCCTAAACCATAAACACTAAATATTAAAACCTAAAACCTAAACCCCAAACCCATAACCCTGAACCCTGGACCCTAAACCCTAAACCCTAAGCCCTAAGCCCTAAACCATAAATACTAAATCCAAATCCCAGAGCTCTAACCCCCAAACCTTAAACCAATTAATCTGAACCTCGAACCTTAAGCCATAAAACATAAACCATGAACCCTAAACCCTAATCCCTAAACCATAAACCCTAAACCCTTAAGCCTTTAACCCCTACACCTAAATCCTTGAGCCCTAAACCCTAAACCTTAAACCCTGATCCCTAAACCTTAAATCTAGAGCCCCTGATCTCTAACCCCCTAAACCATAAACCAATAACTAACCCCTAAACCTTAAACATGTAACTCTGAACCCTGAACGTTGAGTCTCAAACCTTAAACCATGCACCCTAACCCCTAAACCCTAAACCATGATCCCTGAGCCCTAAATCGTAAACCCTAAACCTTAACGGCCTAAATGTTAAATCCTAAAGGTCCGTAAATCCTAAACCCTAAACCCTATAATCCAAATCATAAACCCTAAACCCTGACCCCTAAACCCTATAATCCAAATCATAAACCCTAAACCCTGACCCCTAAACCCTAAACACTAAACCCCAAACACTAAACCCTAAACCCTAAACCCTAAGCCCTAAACACTAAACCCTAAACCCTAAACTATGTGACCTAAAGCCTTAACCCTAAAACCTAAAACCTAAACATCGAGCCTTAAAAAATAAACCATGAACCCTTTACCCTAAACCCTGAACCTTGACCTTTAAACCTTAAACCCTAAACCGTAAACCCTAAATCCTCAACCCTAAACCTTAAACCCTAAATCCTCAACCCTAAACCTTAAACCCTAACTCCTAAATCCTAAACCGTAAATCATAAATTCTCAACCCTAAACCTTAAACCTCGAGCCCTAAAACCTAAACCCTATACCATAAACCCTAAGCCCTAAACCCTAAACTCTAAGTCCTAAATCCTAAAACCTAAACCCTAAACCCTAAAACCTAAACCCTGACCCCTAAACCCTAAACCTTGAGCACTAAACCCTAAACACTAAGCCTTGAACCCTAGGCCCTAAGCCATAAGCCCTAAGCCAAAACCCTAAACCCTGAATCCTCAAACATAAACCCTTAACCCTAAACCCTAAAAACTAAACCCTCAACTCTCAACCTTAAACCCTAAACCCTCAACCCTGATCCCTAAACCCTAAACCCTGAACCTTGAGCCCTAAACCCTAATCCCTAAACCTTGACCCCTAAACCCTAAACCTTGAACCTTGAGCCCTAAACCATAAACCCTCAACCCTTAACCCTGAACCATAAACCCTAAACCAACCTAAACCCTGAGCCCTGAGCCCTAAACCTAAACCCTAAAATCTAAACTATGAACCTTAAACCCTAAACACTAAACCTGAGTCCTAAACCCTTAGACCTAAACCCTAAACCTGAAGCCCTAAACCCTAAACCCTAAATCATAAAACCTTACCCAAAGAAAATTCCTTAAAAGATCATTCAACGTGTTTCAACATGTAGGGAATAGTGTTTAAGGTGATTAATCAACTCATTTAGTTTTTATGAGAGACTACTTCCTTTGAAGGCCTAAAAAGACATTTTGAAGGCCTTCAGAACAAGCTAAAATTAGCTAGTCATGTCACTGAGTTATTGTTATCACTGAATCACAGCACCCTTGTGTTTATAAAAGTGCATATACTCGAACTCACGGTGTGATTGGATAACATGGGTACAATCTCCAAGTTGTGGGACTTTCTACTTGAGATAGACATCCAGAGAAAGCTGGTTCTTGCTCCTAAACTACCTGCCACAATCTACTCTAATGCAGGGGAAAATAACTATTCTAATCCTAAATTTCCAAGGGACCAGAGAGAGACAATGCATAAAATGAAATCCTACACTAAAGCGGTGATACACTAGAAAAGGAGGGTGTGAGAGTAGCCTCCAAATGCGTGAAATACAGAGGCAAAGTACACACTAGAAGAAGTGATGACAGTTCTCCATAATCTAGCAAAATGCATTCACAACGATATTCCAAGCATACAAAATGATAATGGATCCCTGCAAGAACATAATAATAGACACAATATTCTTGTAGAAAGATTAAAGGGGCAAGAAGAAAGCAAGAAAACACAACAGGGGAAGATATATCCACAAACTGATATTTTATTGCTTCATGATATGCACAGTTCAATCTATTACATGATAAGGGCCTAGATCACCATGCAAGGAGTCCACTACAAGGGCCTGCAGCACATTGGATTCACAAAAAAATTTTGATAGAGCTTTGCTATTTGAAAACTCCCTTTTTTTACAATGAGCCCAACACTCCAATTTATAGAAAAATGAGAAGGGAAAGAGAAGGGAAAATGGAAATCCCGAAATCTGTCCTTAAACCACTTGTAAGAGGCATTAAATGGAGTAAAATGATTATATATTACTTGCAAAAGGCCTCCCCATACTGTCCTATGTGCTGCAGTAGAGAAAGAATGATGACCATGCCTCTTAATTGCACTCCCAACCACCAAATGAAACACTGTTATGAACTCGGCCACGTTTTATAAAAAATATCCATCGATCTCTCACCAAATCTGGAATTTCTTTACTGGTTTGCGTCGGGCTCAGAGCCACGATTCCAACGGTACCAATTTTGTGTGATTTCGTTGAGAAATGCAAAAGTTATGGCCTTCTGAGTGCGGGCAGCTATTTTGGGTCTGGCAGGCGTTTTCTATCATTTGACTGGAGTCAAAAGTTATGGCCGTTTGAAGTTTCACGGGTCAAAACGTTGACTTTTCTTCTTTTCCTTTGGCTGATTCGGATTTTCGCGTCCCACACGTACCTTTGGCCTGGATGTCCCAAACTACCTTGGATGAAAGTCTCATGTTTCGGCCGAATCGGCCGGTTCGCGTCCTCTGCGTACTTTTGTCCCAAATGTCCCAAACTTGACAATTTTCTCTCTCGGTCGGTTCGGATTTTCACGTCCCTCGCATCCCGCGCGTGCCTTTGGCCTGGATGTCCCAAACTGCGCTAAAACAACACTTAGTCGATTTTTTCCACTTTTCGGTTGGTTCGCCTTTTCGCGTCCCGCGCGTCCTGACGTCCCAACTATCCCAAATGCTGCGCAGACCGCCTGGCGGATTTTCAGCCGATTCGTGGTCCGACGTCCCAACTCTCCCAAGGACTACCTAGGACAAGACTTAGCTGATTTTCTCTGTATTTTGGCACCAAGCTTGGCTTTTGCAAATTTTTCACATTTTTTAAAACTTGCTGGGTTTTCTTCTTGGACAGGAGAGTTAGAAAGAAGCCGAGGGGACCCCAGAAACATGATTTTTTGCCTTGAATCAATATAGTTGCTTGGGACTAAATAATTTGATGCATGTTATCAAAATTACCTTGAGGGGTGAATTTTGGATAACAGTTATCAAGGACCATTATTTGTGAAGTATTAAGGGCATGGTTTGTCTCCATAAGAGATATATGAGCAAAATCATGTATGAGAATCATTAATTTGACTCCATGAAAGGATGCTTTTAGAGCTAGGAAAGGTGAGGGGGATGATCTTTATATGGAGCACCATGTTTCTAAGAATGAGCAATCATTTGAGTTCACTTGATGCAATTCACTTGGTACTATTCGTAACAACTCATTCAACACCTAGTAGTGTTATCAACCCTTAAGGAGGAGGCACATTACAATCACCTCATTTTGGCCGTAGGACAGGAATCCCATTCAGGGAACAATCCTCTATCTACAAAGTGAGGATCTCTTTTTAGTAAGAAGTAGACAAAGATCATAGAGTAAATTCATGGTCACTAAAGTGAATTATGGAACAAATTTTAAAAATTAGTGCCAAAAAAAAGCAGTGGTAGGGCCAAAAAAAAGCATTGGTAGAAGGGCCAAAAAACCTAAAAAATGATTATATGCTTTCCCCAAAACAAAGACTGACTACAATATATATGCCTTGAAAGTTTTAGGTCGTTTGCTGAAATCCCTGAAAATGAGTAAGTACTGACCAGATTGTATATTTTGAAAAACTATCTTCTAGATTATAACTATTGGAGCTATGGGACCACTTTCATAAGGTGAAAAGTGACCCTAACTTCTTACACTTACTAAAATAAATTTAACAGTATAAGAAATAATAAAAGAAATATTATACTTCTATATTTTAACTATACCCCACCAAAACACATATGTATTGTCTATACTACACAAAATGCGTACGCGTTTTGACTTGCTTAAAACGCGCATGCATTATGACTTGCTTAAAACACGTACGTGTTTTGACTTGCTTAAAACGTGTACACATTTTGACTTGCTTAAAACACGTATGTGTTACATAACGTGTACGCGTTATGGTTCGGTGATTCCCCAAGCCAAAAAAATTAAAACACGAGTGCGTTTTTGGTTTTTTTCAGATTCTTTTCTGCGCTTTTTGGCCCCCCAAATTCGTGCACTTACCCTTATATACTTTATATTATATATATAATAATAATATAATTGGGTCACTTTCAGAATTATAATATCATTATATTAGTGTCATTATCAACAATTAATAATTTCATAGTATTATATATATAAATAGTGATTTATATATATATATATATATATATATATATATATATATATATATATAAGTAAAAACTAATATTAATTCTCAATATTCCAACCGGAAATCAAAAAGTTTAAAAACAAATGAATTTTGTAAAAAATTTAAACGCAAATGAATGTTGTAAAAAGTTTAAAAGTAAATGAAATTTTCTATGCCTTAAGGCCGCAACACACATGGTTATTAGTTTTAGGATATCGTTGGGAGGATAGCCAACAATTTTTAATCCCTTTGAAAAGAATAAGCATGTTTTAGACCAAAGAACTCTACTATTGATCATTGTGCCATTCTTAGTCACTAGATTGAAAAGGTTTTGGGCAAGAAGGGTGAAGAGGTGTATTGTTGTTTCATGGATTTCAAAAAGGCCTTTGACACGGTTCCGAGATAAGTATAGGGTAGCGGTGCACATACTTTATGAGCATGTACGTGTTAAAATTAGGACTAAAGATGGCCTATCAAAGTGCTTTAGGAGTGACATTGGGGTCAAATAAGGTTGTACGTTGTCACCCACCTTGTTCGGGTTATATATAGAGAAGCTAGAGGAATGGATTGACAAAAAGGGTGGAGGCGGGATTCATCTAGCATCCTATGTAGTGAAATTTTTGCTCTATGCAAATGATCTTATTCTAATGGCTAAAATAGAGCAAGGTTTGCAGGAGCATTTGAGATCTTTAGAGCTATTTTACCAAGAGGTGGGAATGCAAGTGAACATTCGTAAAACCAAAATCATGATATTTACCTTAAACAATAAAAGGAGACAAGTAAGCTTTGAGTTCGATGGGGACTCCTTGCAAGTTATCAAGGAGTTCAAATATTTAGGACTGGACTTTCACAATTGTCTCAGCTGGGAAACTTATAGAGCTAAGAGAATCTAGGGGTGGAAAGCTCTATATATGCTCCAAATCATATGCAGAACATCAGAATTATGTGACTGGAAGACCCATTTGAACCTGTTTGAGTTACTGGTAATCCCGGTAATGCTATATGGTTATGAGATTTGGGGCAACAGTACATCCGTGAATAAATGGAAGCAAATTGAAAGAATTCAGAAGCATCTAATTACAAGTAGTTTCTAAATAAAAAATATGGTCCCATACAAAATCATTCTAGTGGAAGTCGGAACCTTTCCAGTGGAAGTGACGGCGATGACCCGACTATTAGGATATTTCAAAAAAGTGGAAAGAATGGAGGATTCCCGGTGGCCTAAAATAGTAATTGAAGAAAAGTTAAACAGGAGGAAGAAACATAGATGAAGCAAAACGATGTGTAGATGAACATCTGGGGCATTAACATGTAGGATTTCCCTAGCACTAATCAAGAAATAAAGAAGTATGTAAGAGAGATGTTCAGAAATACCATGTGGAATAAGCAGCTTGGTCAAAAAAGAGAATACTATGTCAAGAATTTTAATCTCACTTGTGATCACGTGCAAAAGCAATACATTGGAGTGACGATAAAGTGGAAGGATAAAATGTTAATTGTACAGCTAAAAACTAGTTCACATCACCTTAGGTGTGAAACTGGGAGATGGAAAATGCCCAAGGAGGAGTTATTTGAAAGGGTTTGTCAGTTTTTGCAAGGTAGGGTGCAGTGGAATCAGAATGGCACTTCGTCATGGAATGTGTTGCTTACTGGCACATAAGGAGAAATTACATGGATATTTTAACAGGGGCTGATCTTATAGCTTTGTTTGAAGAGGAAAGGGTGGCAAAGACAACATATTTCTTGATAAAAATTCATAGCAGATGAAGCAAAAATAACAAAGAGCGGAAGAAAGGTTGAAGTAGCAGTTTTCTTGGGCATCTTTTAGTGTAAGGAGGTCTTGCTTGTGTTTACCTTTGGGTCCCATAGATTTCTCGGTCTCGTGGACGTCATTAAAAACTTTCATTCATTCATTTAATAAACAATTATCAAAATATAATCCCTTTCAATTTTTAAGCATCTTATTTCATGGACTGTTTTTCTTTTGCCTTTCCGCGGCTGCAAACTTTGTAAACTCTCATGCATATATATTAGACCATATATTTCATATAAAAAATGATTTTTATAAATTGAACCCTCTACAATTTTTGGGTAGTTTAAAATGATGAAAAAAATGGATATGTATATTCTCAAAAATCAATATGTATGGTTTTGGGTTTTACACAAATGGGGATATACTCCTTGTATATACATTTATCCTGCAAGAAATTATTGTGTAGAAATAAATAATGAAGAGAGACCAAAACCCACAAAGGAAATGGGTAAATCCTTTCCATAATCACAAAACATTAACAAATGAGAGCTTCTAATCCTCTCTAATGGCCTCCATGACTTTATTTTCTTCCCCTCCTTCCTTAACCTGCAAAACAAAACAAGAGAAATGAGAGATTAGATTTAGAAAATGAATATAAGAGAACCTATAAGGATTTCTAGGGTTTCTTTAGTTTAACCTAGATCTAATGGTTTAGATAGATTACATCAAGTGGTGTAGGATGAACCCTACATCAGTTAAGTGATGGGGTATTTTAGGTGGGAATGTTTTTAAATAAAACATGGGTGTGTATTGTTAAATGTGGACTAAGGGGTTAGAATAAGTTGAGCACCTTGAACCTTTAGAATAATGAACTTATTATAAATTGTATGCATTTAACAAAGCAAGATTATTATCCTAGTATGATTGAATATAAGATTGTTTTTGTACCTCAACTAAAATTATTTTAAATGGTATTAATGGAGTCATGATTTGAAAAGCTAATGAAGATTATTCAAATAAACCTGTAGAACCTTGTTGGTGAAAGAATTAAAATGAAATATTAATTTTGAAAATTGAGGCAATCTTAATTAATCGATAATTATTTTCTGATGCCTTGTATTTTTTTTTTAAAATTATACTTTGGATTAGAGTAAACGTAGTTCTCGTTTAAATAACCCACTTGAGACCAAAGAAACAACCTAGGGTTAGCTAGAAAATTATGGAATAATTTTTTTTATTAGGAGTGTCCACAACCAAGTTGTAAGACTACATTTGCCACTGGCAGGATTTGAAACAAAACGAATTTTACCAAAACACACGTTTCTTTTATTAACTAATATCAAGTTCACAAGGTTCCAATGTTAGGGATAAATGTTTTAGTTAGGTTCAAGGAGTAATTTACCCCCATACCCAAACTCTAGCAGGCTCTGAGTTTCAACTATATTTTTCTCATACTTAATTCTTCCAAAATTTCCCTAAACCATTTCCAATAGATAGGAAATTTTCTCACCTTTCCGGTGATATAAATAATTCCTCCTAACTCCTTATAGAACTCAAGATATGAGCAGGCGGAGTTTCTAGGTCAAATTTTCTCCAAGGGGACAAGTGTCAAGCAGGGATTAAAAATGCCCTTGGCAGATTAACGGGTCGCGGGGCAGCTTTAGAAAATTTTCCCCCCATGTGGCACACATGAAAACTTTCTCCCACACCTCTGCGGGTCTCCGTGTGGACACGTGTCGGGTCCAAGTTCAAAGCAGGAGAGGGTGAGGGAAGGGCGGAGCAGTGGAGAAGATTGTCGAATTTCACCAAAGGGGGAAGGAAAGGGGGAAAAGGGGTACACAGGTCTGTGCACTTGCGAAAGAAGAAATTTCCAAGGCAGGGCTGAAAAAATGGAGACGCAAGGAAAATTTTCAAAATTTTCCAAAGGCCCAAAAACACAAGGGAATCGAATTAGTCCATGCCCGACGCCGACACTGTGAAGCCACCGTGGCACTCAGGGATTGGTGTGGGGAAAAATGACGGCATAAAACCTAAGGCATTAAGCCAAAAGGAGGGATTCCAAGTGAGGCAGGGTTGCGGGGCTGCAGAGACAGAAGGAAAAAATTTGCCAAAGGAAAAAACAAAAGCGCTAAGTCCAAAATTCTTCCTGCGCACCCGTTCTAACATGTGTCAGCACATGCTTGGTCGCTGGTGAGCGGGGATGCGGGAGAAAGTGGGAAATTGTTCCGAGGTCCAAAACCTTAAAAATTTTAAGTTCAAAAAGGGTCCACCCTTCCACCATGCCACGTGTTAGCAACTAATTGGCTGTGGGCCGATAGGGATGCGTGGAAAAAGGGAAAATTTTCCCAGGGTAAAGTTTTTCAAAAGATAAGTTTAAATTTGGTCCACCCCATTGAGGTGCCACGTGGCAGGTCCCAATTGGTTGTGGGATGGCGGGTGCCACAGAATCTATGTGGAAATTTTTCCAAAGTTAAAAATTAAAGTTCAACAGTTAGATTTATTATTATTATTATTTTTTTGAAGGCCAAACTAAAGTAAAACTTCAAATGGCAAAACTTTTGATAGGAAGCTTAGATTTGGGTAAACGAGGACTTTTCATAAATCTATTGATTCCCTCTTTGCACACAAAACATTAAAATTTACTTTTTGATGAATTTTAATAGGTCAGTTTTACAAAAAAGATCTGCAACCTTTTAATTTGCAAGATGGTAATTTCAAACTTTCATTTTTGATTAAATTTGGTTTCCTCCTTCACTCAACATGTCAAACAGACATGGAGAATTGATATAGGGAGGGTTTAGAGTGTTTTCTTAAAGTTGTTTTTTCAATTGATTCAAACTTGTATTTTTCCCTATGTACCTTAGGATATGATATTATAATATATATGGGTTGATGGAGATGCTGACAAATTATGGAAAAATGACTGTTACAGGGATTTTTCTCAAATTAGCAATGGTTAAGTTGTTTTCTTGAGATTTGTTTGTCAGTTTGGGTTCATTTGTGAACCAGCATACTAAATTTTAACATATCCAAGTTAATTAATGTGTGCAAGTTTGAACTGTACATTTTTATTTAAATTTATCTATTTTAAAAGTCACAATGCCAGTGAAAATTTTTTTTAAAGGATCTATTTATCTATTTAATCATTTAAGTGTAACAAATTATTTCTAATCTATTCTAATACATTTAATTGATTCCTTCAACCATTTAATAGCAATTATACAAAACCTGATTTCCAAATTTCAACTTGTTTCGAAGAAGACAAAACACTATCTTTTCCTTCATACATGTTCTTCTTTCCAACAGAGATTTTAATTCACAATAGAAATTAAATTCCAATACAATCATGCAAGTTTGAGAAAGTAGAGCATTCCTTTATTGATTTCCAACAAAAACTTTACAATTGATCTATTTCTTGTCACTTCAAAATACAATATATAATACATATAACATTCTTCACATTCCTTTTCAAAATAGTGGATGGAATATAACTCTTTACATTTCACATTTCAATTTCAATCTTTCATCATCAATAAAAGCATCTTCTCATATCAAATACTCATATAAATCATCCATTTCAAAGTGGGGAGTATTACAACAAACTTGCTCACAAGAAGGGACTGTCAAACTGTATAAATCTTTTGCTCCAAAACAACAACATACTCATTTTCATTTTCTCCAAGTTGATCACAACAAAAGATGGGGAAAGGCAATTTTCTCCACTCAACCAAGACATCCAATTAAAGGAGAAGCCTTCCTTCATCATTGGCGCCCAATCCCCAACCAAGATACAATAGAAGATGCAATTCAACCATGGCAACAACTGGCTTCCACAACACAAAATTCTTTCACATACACATTTTTTTTGAAACAAAATGCAACACAAGACAAACAACAGTTCAAAACTTCATTTAGTAACATTTTAAAGAAGAACTAAGGCTTGATCTTGCAATCCAAAGGAACAAGGCCTATGGGGGAAGTTGCTTATGCCTCCCAATTGTGAATTGGGCATCGACCAAAATAAGTTGCCAATTAATTCATCACACACATTTCCTTATGCCCTCCACAAAATACCTCCTTATTCCCCCCACATATTTCCTTATGCCCCCCACAACGTAAGAAATGAAAGCTATTTTTTTTCCATGGTGTATCCAAAACCCAAACTTCCTCCACAAAATTCTTATACCAATGGAATTCCTTATGCCCCCCACATGGATTCCCCATAGCCTTCTCCTACACCATCCCTAAGGTAGTCTACCCAACTAGCCAACAAATAAATCAAAGCATTTTCCATACACACAACACCACAAGAAAAATAACAGCAATAAAAAGAGAGTAAATTCCTACCTCTCCATGGTGAGTTTTTGCTCCTAACAGCAAACTTCAAATGCCAAGAAAACACAGTCCAAAATATAAACTCACAAGCATGCAAATATTTCTCCAAAACTTCCTCTAAAAACAAGAGCTCCAACAAGAAAATGCACCCCCAAGGAAGAATGCAAAAAGGTTCAACAACCCCAAAACAAGAAGAGAGTTTGAAATATGTAGAAGGGGGAAAGAAGAGGATGATGTGGATCCATGTAGGATGCCACATCAGACATCCTTTCAAATCAACACAAAATGAAAAATCCAAACTCCAAGGCATAATAAAGAGGTGGGTGAAGAATTACAAGTTATTTGCACACTCGAAAATAACCCACATCTCAAGGGACAACCATTAATTAAAATGCAAGAAAGTGCAATTAAAAAAATGCACAAGATGAATAAAATGCATTATAAAAAGTAACAAATCTCTTCCCCAACTATAAGTATGGTTGGTAACATAAATTTAGAGGCATAGGGAAAAGTTTTACTTGTCCCACAAGCCTCCAAAAATTGCCCCAAAGGTCAAATTCGAATCTCCATGGAGGTGGAGTATTTCTTACTCCAAAATATGACTTACACAAGCTCTTACACATCTTACACATCCCTTACAAATTAATTACAAATAGCCAACAACTCTAATAATTACTTTCCATATCCCAATTTAATTTATTTCAATTTTAAAACATATGATCTCCTCACATTAATCTATCACAATTAATTAATTAAAAGAAGAGAACACATTACAAATAAAATACATACAACAATAAACAAACAATAACCATATCAACAAAAATACAAAACCCATGGTCACATATAAAGATGATTCCCTGCCATGGGAATCTCTAACAAAATAACACACAACATAATAAAACAAGTTGCCATGGTGACCTTGTTGAATTCACCTAGAATTCTATTTTTGTTGGTCTCTGATCCCTGATGTTTTGTTCTGATATTTTTAACCTGCAAAAAAAAAACCTCCTTTGGCCTCGTGGCCATATCAGAACATCCAATATGATACAAATGGAATCACTAAATCAACTATATAATGAATCACAACAATATCAAAGTAACAAGTACATCATTTTTATTTTTAATCCATAACTATATAAGTATCTTAAAATATCCATTTTCTATATCTATTCATAATATCCAAAATCACATGTCTAAGCAATATCCATAAAACATCCATGTCAAATAATATATCATCATCTTAATATAAGGTGGTCTGGTAGTGATCATCATGCATCGTAATCAAATCAAAATCTGTAATAATCCATAATCCAATGTCTAACAACATACTAAATCAAAAACATAGGAATGTCTATAATGAAATCAACAGTATCAATTTGAGAATCAAAAGATTTCAAAGGGAAGTGGGCACTACATCCCCCTCCCCTTAGACGCGACTTCCTCCTAGAAGTCACTGGAACAAATGTGGAAACTACACTCGTAATGAAGTAGCATCCTCCAAGGTAGCTGTAGTCTCATCATATCTTTCCCACTACACCTGAACCCGATCAAATTCTCTACCTTGAAGGCCCAAAGTCTTGTGATCTAGCATGCGAATTGGAGCTCCACCATCACCTGCCCCTGATCTTGCACCTACATGCTGATGTCCAATCTCAACACATGAGATAGATCTGTAATATATCTCCTAAGGATTTGACTGATAAATGAAACACATTCTGTACGCAAGATAAGCTGGGGTGGAAATTCTAGATGGTAGGCCAAATGGCCTATGCACGCTCCAAGATCTCAAAAATACCTATGAATATAGGAGCTAACTTAGAACCTTTTCCCATTAGGCTAGATAGGGATCTTGTGTGGCCTGACACGAAGGAACACCTTCATGCCCACATTTTTCGAAACTATGATCAATCCTTATGTTGATCCACATAACTTCTTCTGCCTATCCTAAAAGGTGACTCCTGCAATCTATGCTTGATCAACACTACCTGCTACTCCCATTTCCTTACAAAAGAGCTGGTCCAAGAGATAGTTAGAACATTGTCCTCTAACCTGTCCCATCTAATGAGGTGTCCTGCACTCTCTACCATACAAAGCCTAAAAGTCATCCATGCAAACTATAGAAATCTAAAAACTATTTTTGTATGGCAAACTCCACTAAGTTGCTAAGTACTCCTTCCACATAGACTGCTGATCCATCACATACATCCTAAGCATATGCCTCTAAAATTTGATTCACTTGCAAGTCAGTCTGTCCATCTGTCTCAGGGTGATATGTCATGTTGAAGTTGATCCTTGTCCCGGAGTTTTAGGACATACTGTATGGTAGTAAAAAAAATCTGAAGTATAAAAAGGATCACGGTCACTTGTATGATCCTCCATGGAATCTTCTGCCAACCTGAAAATTTCATACAAATGGTACTCATGTCACTGCTCTAGCTGTATAAGTGGTCTCTACCAGAGAAAAGTGAGCTATTTTTGTCAATTTATCAATCGTGACCATTCCCTGATTAAAATGCTTGAAAGTGTAATTAAAAAATATGCACAAGATGAATAAAATGCATTATAAAAAGTAACAAATCTCTTCCCCAACCATAAGTATGGTTGGGTAACATAAATTTAGAGGCATAGGAAAAGGTTTTACTGGTTGCACAAACCTCCAATTTGCAAAGCCCCAAAGCTCAAATTCGAATCTTCGTGGAGGTGGAGTATTTCTTACTCCAAAATATGACTTACACAAGCTCTTACACATCTTACACATCCCTTACAAATTGCATTACAATTAGCCAACAACTCTAATAATTACTTTCCATATCCCAATTTAATTTATTTCAATTTTAAACATATGATCTCCTCACATTAATCTATCACAATTAATTAATTAAAAGAAGAGAACACATTACAAATAAAATACATACAACAATAAACAAACATTAACCATATCAACAAAAATACACAACCCATGGTCACATATAAAGATGATTCCCCTCGTGGGAATCTCTAACAAAACAACACACAACATAATAAAACAAGTTGCCATGGTGACCTTGTCGAATTCACCTAGAATTCTATTTTGGTTGGTCTCCGATCCCCGATGTTTTGTTGTGATATTTTTAACCTAAAAAATACAAATACCTCCTTCAGCCTTATGGCCATATCAGAACATCCAATATGATACAAATAGAATCACTAAATCAACTACATAATGAATCACAATAATATCGAAGTAACAAGTACATCATTTTTATTTTTAATCCATAATTATATTAGTATCTTAAAATATCCATTTCCTATATCTATTCATAATATCCCAAAATCACATGTCTAAGCAATATCCATAAAACACCCATGTCAAATAATATATCGTCATCTTCATATAAGGTGTCTGTAGTGATCATCATGCATCGTAATCAAATCAAAATCTGTAATAATCCATAATCCAATGTCTAACAACATACTAAATCAAAACATAGTAATTTCTATAATGAAATCAATAGTATTCAATTTAAGAATCAAAAGGTGTCAAAGGGAAGTGGGTGCACTACATCCTCCTCCCCTTAGACTTGAATTCCTCCTGAGAAGTCACTGGAACAAATGTGGAAACTAAACTCGTAATAAAGTAGCATCCTCCCAGGTAGCTGCAGTCTCATCATATCTGTTCCCACTGCACCCGAACCTGATCAACCTCTCTACCTTGAAGGCCCAAGGTCCTGCGATCTAGGATGCAAACAGGCTCCACCATCACCTGCCCCTGATCCTATACCTACAATGATGTCCATTCCAACACATGAGACGGATCTGCAATATATCTCCTAAGAACCGATACATGAAACACATCATGTATGCGAGACAAGCTGGGTGGCAATGCTAGACGGTAGGCCAAAGGGCCTATACGCTCGAAGATCTCAAAAGGACCTACGAATATAGGAGCTAACTTAGAACCTTTTCCATAACAGATAGGGATCTTGTGTGGCCTACACAAAGGAACACCTTCATGCCCACAACAAAGCTACGATCAATCCTATGTTGATCCGCATACTTCTTCTTCCTATTTTTTGCCTCCTGTAATTTATGCCTGATCAACACTACCTACTGCTCTGTGTCCTACAGAAGAGCTGGTCCAAGAGATACCCTGTCCTCTAACCTATCCCAGCTAAGAGGTGTCCTACACTCTCTACCATACAAAGCCTGAAAAGGAGCCATGCCTATAGAACTCTGAAAACTATTATTGTAGGCAAACTCCACTAAGTACAGGTACTCCTCCCACTTAGACTGCTGATCCATCACATACATCCTGAGCATATCCTCTAAAATTTGATTCACTCACTCAGTCTGTCCATCTGTCTCAGGGTGATATGTCGTGCTGAAGTTGATCCTCATCCCGAGGACATACTGCATGGTAGTCCAAAAATGTGAAGTGTACAAAGGATCATGGTCACAAATGATCTTCCGTGGAATCCCATGCAACCTGAAAATCTCATCCAAATATACTCATGTCACTAATCTAGCTATATAAGTGGTCTTCACCGGAGAAAAGTGAGCCACTTTTGTCAATTTATCAATCGTGACCATAATGGCATCGTGGTGATATCTCGACATCGGTAGCCCAACAATGAAATCCATGGAAATGGTGTCCCACTTCCATTCCGGTATAGCATGAGGATAAAGAAGGCCTACTAGATGCTGATGCTCGGCCTTAACTCTCTGGCACTCTAAACATCATGACACAAACTAAAACACATCTCTATGAAGTCCTCTCCAATGATACAACTGTCGCAAAGTGGCGTGCATCTTCTTCACCCTAGGGATGGGCTGAATAGGGTGCACGATGTGCCTCTACCAAGATGTCCTGCCTCAAGCCTCCATCTCTGGGAACATATATCCAACCTCTGTGCCTGAGAAGACCATCTACCTCTAAGGAAAAACCATCAAAATTCCCCTCAAGGGGTCTCTGTGACTCGATCTCTACTCATACTGCAATGTAGAAGCTGTCAAGAGGAAGCTGCTAAAGAATCTTGCTCCGCAAATCTATACTCACTAAGGTGGCCATAGCCACATGTCTCCATCTACTGAGAGCATTTGTTACCACATTCTCCTTCCCCTTCACATGCTTGATCTCCATGTCATACTCACAAAGCAACTCCATCCAATGCCGCTGACGAGCGTTGAGATTGGGCTGCGTGAAGAGGTGGAGAAGACTCAAATGATTAGTCCTAAGTGTGAATCTTTGTCCAAGAAGAAAATGTCTCCATCTAACCAAAGCATGCATAACTTCCGCAAGCTCAAGATCATGGGTCAGGATAATTAATTCATGATCCTTGAGTTTGTGAGACTCAAAAGCTACTACTCTATCATCCTGCATCAACACACCTCCAAGCCCTGCTAACGAAGCATCTTGTGCAAACAAAGAACTCACCCTGTGGATCTGGCACTGCAAGAATAGGTGTTGTAGTGAGGCACTCCTTCAGTGTCCTAAAGGCCTACTCACATCTGTCTGACCAAACAAACTTCTTCCCTTTCCTCTGAAGGGAAGTGATAGGGTGCGCAATCTGAGAGAAGTCCTGAACAAATCTCCAATAGTATCCTACTAATCCCATGAAGCTGTGCACCTCGGTCACTGTAGTGGGTGTTGGCCAATCCATAATGGCTCTAATCTTGGAAGGATCGACTGTGATACCTTCCCCATAAATGATATGGCCCAAATACTGCACCTCTGTCTGAAAGAAAGCACACTTCTCCAAGTTCCCGTAAAGCTGCTGCTCACAAAGACACTGAAGAACCTGGCGAAGGTGCCCCTCGTGCTCCTCACCTGTACGTGAGTATATCAAAATGTCATCTAGGAAGATGAGCATGAAGCGATCTAAGAAGGTCCTGAATACCCCATTCATCAAACTCATAAACACCGTAGGGGCATTCGTCAAACCAAAAGGCACCACTGTGAACTCATAGTGCCCATATCTCGTACGGAAAGCGGTCTTATGAATGTCTACCTCCAAAATCCTCAACTAATGGTAGCCTGACTTAGATCAATCTTAGAGAAAACTGTGGCTCCCTTCATCTGATCAAACAAGTCATCGATACGAGGAAGAGGATAACGATTCTTGATCATTACCTTGTTCAACTGGCGGTAATCAATACACAACCGTAAGGATCCATCCTTCTTTTTCACAAAGATCACTGGTGCACCCCAAGGGGATACACTAGGATGGATAAGGCCCTTCTCCAAAAGGCCCTCAAGCTGTAACTTGAGCTCACAGAGCTCTGGGGTGGTCATCCGATAAGGTGCTCATGAGATAGGCTCTACTCCAGGAACTAGGTCTATATGAAAATCAATCTCACGTGGGGGTGGTAACCCCAGTAGCTCCCTAGGAAAAACATCAGAAAACTCTCTCAAGATGGGATGATCATCTAGCGATGGTCCACTAGACCCATCCTCTGATCTGTCACTGACTGTAACAACATACATCTGACAACCCCGTCGCACACACCGCTTAAGCTGCATAGCGGAGATGGTGCGAATAGAAACGGGTCTCCTGACCCCTGAAATCACCGACTCAACTCCCAAATCATCTGCACAAGATATAGTCTTGTGATAACAATCCATCCTGGCCCTGTGTGTAGATAACCAATCCATACCCAAAATGACTCCATACGAGCCCAAAGGAAGGATACAGAGATCTGAGGTAGTGGTGAAAGGTCCCAAATCCACTACACACTCCTTAACTAAGGAGTCTACAGAGATCTTGGCTCCAGAAGCCATCTCGACATCCCAACTAAGACCTTGCCTAACTGCCACCAGCCTGCATCGCTCTACTAAAGATGGTGCAATGAAAGAATCAGAAGAACCAAAATCAAACAAAACAGAGGTAGGAATACCACCAATGCTACCTGTGGTCTCAATGACTATGCTCTGATGCTCTGCCTAGTGGTTCTCAACCACTGCATAAATCCTGTGGCTATGCCCCATGTCACCAACAGTTGGCTCTGAAATCTATGCCTTACCCTTGTTGTTAGGGTTCTGTGGGAAATCTCTCCAAAAGTGTCCAGTAACTCCACAACCAAAACATCCCCCTTGATCCACCCCAATGAGTAGCACCTCCAGTAGGTGCCCTAGAAGCCTGTGGTGTGGATCCTGATGATCCAGCTATGGTCTGTTGTGGCCTCTGCTAGTGAGCTCCTGCTGACTGAGCTCTAGGTCCACCCTGTGTCCTGATGGGACCCCTAGGAGGAGGCCCCATACTCTGACCTCTCTGTGCATCAGCTCTCTGTGGAGGTCTATGAGGTGGGTGGGACTACTGCTGCTATTGTGGCCTAAAGGATGACTGTGTTGTACCCTGGCCACCACGAGGAAGAGGTACTGAACCCTCTCGATCTACCATCCTGCATCTATTGTATGTGGGTCCGGACTCGGTCTCTAGCCTACTGGGTCTTACCCCGAGTCTCCTCTGCAATATAGGCCTTCTCGATGGCCTCTAGCTAATGTCTATGGACAGTGAATCCACACTGCACCTCTGATATCCAAATTCAGGCCCCAGATGAACCTGTGAATCCACACCTGCTCATCCTACATATACTCTACATACTAGAGTAGATCCAAAAATCTACTCTCGTACTCTGCTACAGAAAGAGAAGCCTGTCAGAGGTCATGGAACTCATCAATCCTCTGCTGGATGAACCTCCGTGATAAATACCTACTCCTGAATCTCTCCTCAAATAGCTCCCAGGTCACTGTCTCTGAATCTACATGGAGCTTCTGCTCCTCTGTCCTCCACCACACTCCTGCTCCATCCCTCAGTAGATGGATCGCAACACGAGCTTTCGTGTTGCTAGAACAAGGACAAAGCTTGAAGCAACCGCTCAAGCTCACTAGCAGGCCTCTACCTAGAATCCACCTGTATCACCTGAGTAATGTGAGGGCCGAAGCTTCAGGATCTCCCTGATGTGATCCACAGTTGTGGTCTTGTCGGCCTCTAGGTCTCTCTGCATGCTCATCCCTAAGCCTAGGGCTCTGAGACCTCTCTCTATGCTCTGGAACTCTGTCACCCTGCCTCCTAGGTGGTGACTCTTCTCTGGCTGACTCCACATGGGAGTTCTCTCCTCTATGCTCCTCACTGAGTCAAGGAGATACCTGACCCTCGATAGAAGGGGCTCTATCATGACTAGCTGCCTGTCCTCCACCTAATCCTCCACGTAGAGCGGCATTGACATCCTGAAGGGTCTGTAGAATCTGAGGTAGAATGGCTGCTACACCCTGATCCAATGGTGGTGGTGGTGGTGGTCTGGGTTGAGTCTCTGTGAAGGTTCCTCTCACTCCGTCTGAGCCTCCTGCATAGACCAAAGTGAGAGTTAGTTCATTTTGCTAAGTTTACACAACTTCCATGTTTACTAAAACATACAAATTCTAGCTAAGTTGTTTTCTAGATTTAAAGTGTGCTAGGTTTAAGTTTTCATGTCTCAAGTTTTCTAGTGTGCCCAATGGTCCAAGCCTTTGAACCACTGCTCTGATACCAAACTGTAGTGCCCGTTTAAACAACCACTTGAGACCAAAGAAACAACCTAGGGTTAGCTAGAAAATTATGGAATAATTTTTTTTAATTAGAAGTGTCCACAACCAAGTTGCAAGACTACCGTTGCCACTGGCAGGTTCTGGAACAAAACCAATTTTACCAAAACACATGTTTCCTTTATTAACTAATATCAAGTTCACAAGGTTCCAATTTTAGGGTTAGATGTTTTAGTTAGGTTCAGGGAGTAATTTACCCCCATACCCACTCTCTAGTAGGCTCTAAGTTTCAACTATATTTTTCTCATACTTAACACTTCCAAAATTTCCCTAAACCATTCCCATTGGATAGGAAATTTTCTCACCTTTCCAGTGATATAAAGAAGTCCTCCTAACTCCTTATGGAACTCAAGATATGAGCGGGTGGAGTTTCTAGGTCAAATTTTCCCCAAGGGGACACGTGTCAAGCAGGTGGGTGAAAAATCCCTTGGCAACGGGTTGGCGGGTCGTGGGGAAGCTTTAAAAATTTTTTCCCCCACGTGCAGTGCAAAGGTAAAAGTTCTTCCATGCACCTCTGCGGGTCCCTGGTGGACACGTGTCAAGTCCTGGGTTCAAAGCAGGAGAGGGTGAGGGGGGCGGAGCGGGAGAAGATTTTGGGTAATTTTTCTGAAGGGGGAACGAAAGGGAAAAAGGGGTGCATGGGTCCACACGCCCGCGTGAAGAAAATTCCTCCCGGGTTGGTGGAAAAATGGAGCCATGGGGAAAATTTTCAAAATTTTCCAAATCGCCAAAAAAATAAGGAAACCGAATTGGTCCTTGCCCCCACGTTGATGCCGTGAAGCCATGTGGAACTCAAGCATTGGCACGGGGAAAACACGATGGCAGAAAACCTAAGGCATTAAGCCAAAACGGTTTCAAAGTCCAAAAAGCTCGCATGGGCCCATGATTCTAGGAAAGGAGGGATTCCAAGTGAGGCAGGGTTGCAACCGCGGACAGAAAGAAAAAATTTTCCAAAGGAGAAAACAAAAGCACTAAGTCCAAAATTCCTCCCGCGCACCTGTCCTGACACGTGTTAGCACGTGATTGGCCGCAGGTGAGCGGGGATGCGGGGAAAAAGTGGAAATTTTTCCGAGGTCCAAAACCTTAAAAATTTTAAGTTCAAAAAGGGTCCACCCTTCCACCGTGCCACGTGTCAGCAATTGATTGGCTGCGGGCCGAGCGGGGATGCGGGGAAAAATGGGAAAATTTTCCCAAGGTAAAATTTTCAAAAGATAAGTTTAAATTTGGTCTGCCCCTCCGAGGTGCCACGTGGTAGGTCCTAATTGGTTGCGGGATGGTGGGGGCCAGGAATTTTTGTGGAAATTTTTCCAAAGTTAAAAATTAAAGTTCAATAGTTAGATTTATTATTATTATTATTTTTTTTGAAGGCCAAATTGAAGTAAAACTTCAAATGGCCATAACTTTTGATAGGAAGCTCATATTTGGGAAAACGAGGACTTTTCAGAAATCTCTCGATGCCCTCTTTGCACAAAAAATAAAATTTACTTTTTGATGAATTTTAATAGGTCAATTTTACAAAAATGATCTGCAGGCTTTTAATTTGCAAGCTGGTAATTTCCAACTTTCATTTTTGATTAAATTTGGTTTCCTCCTTCACTCAACATGTCAAACAAACATGGAGAATTGATCTAGGGAGGGTTTAGAGTGTTTTAGAAAGTTGATTTGTCCAATTGATTCAAAATTGTATTTTTCCAACAAATGACAGAAAAATGACTGTTAGAGGGATTGTTTTCAAATTAGCAATGGTTAAGTTGTTTTCTTGAGATTTCTTTGTCAATTTGGGTTCATTTGTGAACTAGCATACTAAATTTTAACATCTCCAAGTTAATTAATGTGTGTAGGTTTGAACTGTACATTTTTATTAAAATTTACCAGTTTTAAAAGTCACAATGCCAGTGATCAAATTTTTAAAGGATCTATTTATCAATTTCATCATTTAAGTGTAACAACTTATTTCTAATCTAGTCTAATACATTTAATTGATTCAATCAACCATTTAATAGCAATTATACAAAACCTGATTTCCAAATTTCAACTTGTTTCAAAGAAGACAAAACACTATCTTTTCCTTCATACACATTCTTCTTTCCAACAGAGATTTTAATTCACAATAGCAATTCAATTCCAATACAATCATGCAATTTTGAGAAGGTAGAGCATTCCTTTATTGATTTCCAACAACAACTTTATAATTTATCTCTTTCTTGTGACTTCAAAATACAATATATAATACATATAACATTCTTCACATTCCTTTTCAAAACAAAGAATGGAATATAACTCTTTACATTTCACATTTCAATTTCAATCTTTCATCATCAATACAAGCATCTTCTCATTACAAATAATTATACAAATCATCCACTTCAAAGTGGGAAGGATTACAATAAACTTGCTCACAAGAAGGGACTGTCAAACTGTACAAATCTTTTGCTCCAAAACAACAACATGCTCATTTTCATTTTCTCCAAGTTGATCACAAAAAAAGAGGGGGAAAGGCAACGCTCTCCACCCAACCAAGACATCCAATGAAAGGAGAAGCCTTCCTTCATCATTGGCCCCCAAGCCCCAACCAAGATACAATAAAAGATGCAATTCAACCATGGCAACAACTGGCTTCCACAACACAACATTCTTTCACATACACATTTTTTTTGAAACACAATGCAACACAAAACAAACAACAGTTCACAACTACATTTAGAAACATTTCAAAGCAGAACTCAGGCTTGATCTTGCAAGCCAAAGGAGCAAGGCCTATGGGGGAAGCTACTTATGCCTCCCAATTGGGAATTGGGCATCCACCAAAACAAACCGCCAAGTAATTCATCACACACATTTCCTTATGCCCCCCACAAAATCCCTCCTTATGCCCCCCACAATTTCCTTATGCCCCCCACAAAGTAAGAAATGCAAGCTATTTCTTTTCCATGGTGGATCCCAAACCCAAACTCCCTCCACAAAATTCTGATGCCAATGGCATTCCTTATGCCCCCCACATGGATTCCCCATAGCCTTCTCCTACACCATCCCTAAGGCAGTCTACCCAACCAGCCAACAAATAAATCAAACATGCATTTTCCATACACACAACACCACAAGAAAATAACATAAATAAAAAGAGAGTTAAATTCCTACCTCTCCATGGTGACTTTTTCTCCTAACAACAAGCTTCAAATGCCAAAAAACACAGTCCAAAACAACAACTCACAAGCATGCAAAGCTTTCTCCAAAACTTTCCTCCAAAAACAAGAGCTCCAACAAGAAAATGCGCCCCCAAGGAAGAATGCAAAAAGGTTCAACAACCCCAAAACAAGAAGAGAGTTTGAAATATATAGAAGGGGGAAAGAAGAGGATGATGTGGATCCATGTAGGATGCCACATCACACATCCTCTCAAATCAACACAAAAGACAAAATCCAAACTCCAAGGCTTAATAAAGAGGTGGGTGAAGAATGACAAGTTACTTGCACACTCCAAAACAACCCACACCTCAAGGGACAACCATTAATTAAAATGTAAGAAAGTGCAATTAAAAACATGCACAAGATGAATAAAATGCATTATAAAAAGTCACAAATCACTTCCCCAACCATAAGTATGGTTGGTAACATAAATTTAGAGGCATGGGACAAGTTTTACTTGTCCCACAAGCCTCCAAAAACAGCCCCCAAGGTCAAATTCGAATTTCCATGGAGGTGGAGTATTTCTTACTCCAAAATCTGACTTACACAAGCTCTTACACATCTTACACATCCCTTACAAATTAATTACAAACAACCAACAACTCTAATAATTACTTTCCATATCCCAATTTAATTTATTTAAATTTTAAACATATGATCTCCTCACATTAATCTATCACAATTAATTAATTAAAAGAAGAGAACACATTACAAATAAAATACATACAACAATAAATAAACATTAACCATATCAACAAAAATACACAACCCATGGTCACATATAAAGATGATTCCCCCCATGGGAATCTCTAACAAAACAACACACAACACAATAAAACAAGTTGCCATGGTGACCTTGTCGAATTCACCTAGAATTCTATTTTGGTTGGTCTCCGATCCCCGATGTTTTGTTGTGATATTTTTAACCTGCAAAATACAAATACCTCCTTCGGCCTCGTGGCCATATCAGAACATCCAATATGATACAAATAGAATCACTAAATCAACTATATAATGAATCACAACAATATCGAAGTAACAACTACATCATTTGTATTTTTAATCCATAACTATATCAGTATCATAAAATATCCATTTTCTAGATCTATTCATAATATCCAAAATCACATGTCTAAGCAATATCCATAAAACATCCATGTCAAATAATATATCATCATCTTCATATAAGGTGTCTCTAGTGATCATCATGCATCGTAATCAAATCAAAATCCGCAATAATCCATAATCCAATGTCTAACAACATACTAAATCAAAACAATCCTTACAATAATATAATCATAGATCATTCCTATAATTTAAGGGGAATAGCTATGGTTAGGTTCACAATATGATCTTAAATTTTGTATGTAATTCACATAATTATAAATTAGATTCAATTTTGGGCTTATCTATAAAATAGATGAGACATTCTATCCAATTTCTGGAATCTTATATTTTACCCATATTCAACATGTTATCACAATTCCATATTAAAAAAACATTCAATAGTGAAATCCTTAAAACTCAACCCTTGAATTCATAAAATTTAGTTACAGTTTTGTGCTGGTAAATTTTATGTTCTTTTATTAGAATAAACAAAGAATTTTACAACATAAGATGAATTTTTATTTGGTAAAACAGGGAGCAAAATACAAGGATTGAAAAATATTAATTGTAGCCATTCGTGGCATAAAAATCCAAATGACTACATGAGCATTATGCAATTTAAGCTACACCTAATCACTTCCAGTTAACTTCGTAGGTGGGAAAGGTTGATATAATTTTTGTAGTGGGTCAAATCAACTTAGTAATACTACCTCATTATTAAGTTTTGAAAATAATAATTTCCTATGTGTTCTCATATTTTAGTTACGAGGGAAGATAGACATTTATATAATGTCCCCACAAATCAAGTTAAATTTGAAACCAATCTAATTTTCGAGAAGAAAGTTAATTATTTAATTTATTTAGATTAGTGTGTATTTATGTGTGTATGTATGTATGTATATATGAAAAATATGACAATACAATCACTATTTCATCATTTCATTTAGTATCATTTCTGTGAAGGTCTTTTTATAATCAATGTTTCTCCAATATTCAAGAGACATATAGTGCAAAATATAGTTTACAATTAAACACGTGCTTCTTTTCATCTTACCAGAAAAATAATAGTAATATGAAGTGGTGATAATATTTTTCAATTACCCCTTATATCTTTGCATTCTAGGTTTGTAATGTAGAATATTCAAGAGATGTATTGTGCAAAGTATAGTGCACAATTAAACATATGTGTCTTCTCATTCCAACAGAAAAATAAATAGCAATATGAAGTGGTGCCAATATTTTTCCAATACCCCTTATATCACCACATTGTAGGTTTGTAATGTAGGATATTCAAAAAATGTATAGTACACAATTAAGCACATCCTTCTTCTCATCCCAACAGAAAAATAATAATAATATGAAGTGGTGAAAATATTTTTCCAATACCCTTTATATCTCCACATTGTAGGTCTGTAATGTAGGATTTCGTTTTGTTATATAAGGGACTTTGTGGCTATTACTCCAAATAAAAACAATAAGATATATACCTGAAAGGTGAATATAAAGATAGAGAAGTTGTATTTTTGAAAGAACCTGTACGACCCATCGTGCCATATGCATAAAAACAAACACCACACTTGAAAGAGAATCGAAAGAAATGTTGTGTTACAACAATTGTTTTCCCATACAAAAGGGACTCCTCAGGAATTTAATTTGACAGCTTGAACACGGAGCTACGGTTTTAAATATTCTTCAATCCATGGCATTCATCTATCATGACCGATTCATATTCTCTGTCATATCGGATGTCACCTCAATGTCCTATTTCCTCGTGCTTCCTCAATGTTATGTCATATTTGCTGTCTCCCGTTTCCCATATGTTGACTACTTTAAACGAGCAAATTTAAATTTTTTTTTTAACGTTATAGTATGGGAGGGGAGCCAGTCACGGTGCACCCTAACTTTGGGTGACTATTCGCAACAGCACAACAACCAGACGAATCACAAAAATCCGTCAAAAGAAGCGCGCGCAAATTCTCTACACGTCCATGTCATTTGCCAGCTCAATAGACACGTGGACGTCCGTACGCCTGAGCTAGAATGTGAGGTGTCCAAAAATTCGTGTTTTCCCGCGCTTGACCAAATCCGGTGCATGTAAACCCCCACCGGTTGAGATTTTTGATGCCATTTAAGGCGCATTAACGGACTGTACACTGAGGACAGCGAAATCCAGGCATAGGGATATGGTCATAGTAAATGTTTTTGGCGCCGTGTCAGGGAAGCAAACGGATTGATTACTCCCTCCGCGCGGATTCATTGCACTGCTCAGTATGGCGCCACCTACTCCCAAACCGCCTCCAGCACCCACACCGTATACCGCTCGAACCAGCAAAGCTCGCACCATGACTTTGGAAGCCATCGGACCAGGAGGGGAGTGTTTACATTTGTGGCGTGATAATTTTCAACAGCACAAACGTGTTCATGCTTACGGCTACGGCGTTGGGAGCGACTCAAACTTGCAACTTCTTTCTTCAGCAATAACTCAGTGTTTCAAAGACAATCCTTCTGGTCTGCCATCTTCAATCTTGCCGTGGATGCTTCATGACAAGTTTCGCTCGGTTCTGTTCTGTCTCATTTACTTCTTTTAGACAGACCCTCCTTAGTCGTTTTAAAGTGAATTTCAATTTGATTTGGTGGTTTTACATATGAGAAACTGACTGTTTTTTCTGTACGCGTCTTGCAGTGGTGGGGAGGAGCTCGTTCGGTTGACGGAGAATGATCCACGCAGATGCAGACACATTCCTTCAAATGTGTTTATCAACACATCAAAAGAGCTTGGAAATTGTTATATTCTCTTCGAATATTAACAGTCGATTCGGTTCTATTAGGTGAGGTTTTAACCCTCACTGAGGCAGTGATAGAAACAATTACTATTACTTCTTCTGTACTGGTAGATGATGTTATATGTCTTCCTAGTTACGTGATTCCTTCTCGCAAAGACTTAAACTCCTATTGTTTCTGAAAATTACAATATACTGAACATTAAAAAACAGCTGGGTGATCCACAAAATGTGTCAAACGAAGTGCGTGAGAGTTGAATCTTTGTGCAGGTTGAATTTATATAAAAATATGTCAAACTAAGCGCGTGAGTATTGTATCATTGTATCGTTGTAGCATTCGATTGTGCTCAACTGAGCGTGCTCAAAGTGTGATTTTTGCTCTCACGTTTCCATTGTTGTAGCTATGTACACGGACGCTTCCATTCTTTTAAAGACATTACTGTATGAGAGGGGATCCAGTCCCGGTGCACCCAAACTTTGGGACACTAAACTGAACATTTAAAATCACCACGTCATCACAAAAATATGTCAAAAGAAGCGCGTGAGAATTCTCTACAGCCCCATCTCCTTCGCTGTTTTCAACAACTGTGAAATCCACGCATAGGGATATGGTAAGTTTAACAACAAAGCTGCCTAATGTTTCGGCCTGAGATTTTTGTGTGTGGGTGTTTACACTGACCACCTGAGATTTATGCTCCTGTCTTGTGCCTTCTGAAGTGCATGCATCATGTTGATTTATGCTCCTGTCATATGCTCCTTTGAAGTAGATGCATCATGATGAAATCAGCTGATGTAACTTTTCCACTGAGGATTGGTCTATTTTTATTTTTTGTTGTCAATACTTGTACCATGTTTTACCAGCAGACATAGATTCTTTTTTTCCACTTACTAAATGATCTGAAATTTACGAGCAATGTGTGGATGTCAATATGCAACTCTTTTTCTTATTGGAAAATATATGCATTCTTTATGGCCATCATGGTCTATTCACATGGTTCTTGCTTGATTAGCCTGTTCTTTAATTTGGTTTTAGAGTTCAACATTTTACCATCTGTAGTTTAATCTCTATGTTATGCCCACCATCATTCGTAACAACAAATTTAATTAACTACATTATTAGAGGATTGTGTAATTAGGTTCTTTTGTATTCTATTGCTATTGTTGTGTGGAAATGGTTAATCTGAACTCAGAACTCGTCCATGTGGATTGGGCATCATTAGAAAAGTGTGGAGGCAAATTCCTCAATTGCAATATGGCTGAAAGTATGCAACTTGTATGTTTGTATGCAACCCTTATATTGGAAATGCAATTCTTTACGACCATGAAGGTCTATTCACATGGTCTTCCATGAGTATTCTTTTATTCAATTTGGTTTTAGAGTTCAATATTTTAGGTATTTCTGTGTGATTCCTGTCATTCATGACAACACATTTTATTTAGTGCACTATCAAAAGACTGTTAACTAGTGCCTTTTTATATTTTATTGCTATTCTTGCGTGGAAAGTCTTAACTCGAACTCAACACATTTTTTAGTTTGGCAATTGTTTGATTGTGTTTGAATATCTTCAGTCCATGTGCTTCTAGTAGGTGAGGTTTTTACCCTCATTGAGGCAGTGATAGAAACTATTGCGTATTTCTCTTTTCTACTTGTAGATTGGGTTATTGGTTTCTGTGTGTTACTTTAATGACATTTACCATTGATTGTTACTCAGTGTAATTTTCAGAAACAATAGGAGTTTAAATCTTTCAAAAAGGTTATCACATAACTTGGAAGACATATATATTCATTCAGTAAACATTTCCATTGTCCATTACAAAAACATGGCCATACAATATACTTGGGCCATATAACTACTACTACTATATTGTACTTTTTAAATCGAAAGGCCAATTCCACACATCAAAAATTCAGCCCTCAAAATTAAATATTTACTTTCGAAAATATTATTTCCAAAATCCGAGGAAGGGCGGCGTTGAATCTGCAGTTGAGGTTGAAGCTGGGGTGTTACTTTGCAATTGCCTCCCAATGTTGACATCCCTCGTAGGCGTAGTTGGAAATGGATCAGAACTTGGAGAAGCATTCACTCCGACTGCAGTATTATGTGTTGAAACTGATAAAGGGCAATGTATGCCCATTAATTCTCTTAGCATTGGGTGTTGATCAGGAAAAGGATTAATTGGACTGCTCAATCTCCTTTTCCTTTCTAACTCTCTTCTTGCCTTCTCAAACTCCTTCTCCTTTATCTCTTGATCCCTTTGAATCCTTTCCTGTTCCTTTTTCTGTTCCCTTTCCTGCCTTTGAATCAACTTTTGGTGCTCCTTTGTTTTCCTTCTATATTCTTTTTCAATCTTTTCCTTGCTCCTTCCTCTCCCTTTCAACAATTCGTTCAGCCTTCTTCTCTTGGATTTGTTCCTTTTTTCTTTGCTTTAATTCATCTATTTCTTTTTTTCTGTTCTCTTTCTCAACCAGAAGCTCCATGTACTGATCTGCTGTAATTAGTAGAGATTCCCTGCTCAATCTTATACCAGAAGCACTATTTGACCTTGATGATTCTCTAACCTTTTCCACAGGGAGTTTCAAGAATCTACCAAGAGTTTTCTGTCCCTGGTTTGCCTCACAAGTTTGGTTCGAATCTGCCCCTAATACCCCTGCATCATTATCTTCAGGTTGACTGCCAACATAGTAGTGCACCAAATCTGAGTCATGAAATACTACTGGTTGAGAGGGTAAAGAGAGGCTGACCTCTTCATTATTGAAGTTCAAGTTGACACCAAGATTAAGAGCTGCTTCTTTCATCCAATCGGGTGGGCTTTCTTCTGTGGGCAAAGATAGTGATTCATCGATTTGATTAATTCTGTTTGGAGTTTCCAATTGTTGAGCAACACATTCATTTATATTTATCTCCATCTGCTGAGGTTCTGATTCTTTCTCCAATTGTGTGTTAGGGACCATCTGAACATCTTCACTTCCCTCTAAATCAACCCTAGATAGATGAAGCATATTTTCTGCTGCACCAGCATCATCTTGAAAAGATGTGTCAAATGTTCTGCTTGGTGCCATGTCTTCATCCAAGGCATTGGGATTAAGAGGCCATATCCCTGTTCTTTTGAATCCTGATTTAATGTTGCTAGGTGTAAGAGCCATTCTGAATGCTTTGCTCCCTAACTCTGCTAATTCAGCCCTTTTCACATCTATCCCATGGTTTGCAACTATCCATTTGCGTCTCTCCTCCTTGAAGTATGTTTTGAATGGAGCAAAGACACTCACATCCAATGGCTGTAATTTATGAGAGGTGTGTGCAGGCAATGTTAATAAATCAATCCCCAAACTCCTGGCTTCTTGAATTGTCCCCAAAGCAACATGTGAACCATGGCCATCAAAAATTAGTAAATGCCTATTGGTAGGAGACACTCCACCAGGTATAGATGATGCAAAGTGATGTAACCAATTCATGAATAAATCTTTTGTCATCCATGCATGTGATTGTGTTGCCATGCAAGCTCCAGGCTCGCAACCTGCAATATAATTTTCTAAATGGCTCTTCCCCTTAAAAAGATAGAATCCTGGAATACTTTGTCCAGCAGCATTTACACAACACAAAATGGTAATCCATTCTCTGCTTTTTGGGATGATATATGGCACACTCCTACTACCCCTTTTAGCAAGCACTCTCATACCGCAGTTCCTCCCTGCTTGTAATCCAGTTTCATCACAATTCCATATTCGGTTTGGTCCATATGGGTTGGCCTCATAAGCTTTAGACAAATTAATGTAGAAGGAACTGACAATTGATGGCCTCAAACACACTGCTCGATCCTTATCAAGCCCTTCAGCTGTCCTTAATGTTAGATCCGGGTGTCTTTTTTTAAAACCTGCCCACCATGACTTACCCGGAAAACCATCCGTGAATGGGTTAGACCTTGTTTCGCAGATTTGTGCCACACATGTCTTAAGTTGTATTATTTCTAACCCATGTCCCATGTCAGCCATTTCATGACACCAACTCACTATCTCCATCTCTTCTTCTTCTGTTAGAATTGTTGGTGGACCCTTTCTTTTAGTGGTGGTAATGCCCATTAGCCATGAAGTAAGGGTGGTTGCTGGTATACCCCATTTTTTTGCAGCAGCGCGTGTAGAGTATCCATAATCTTCAACATCTTTCATGGCATTATTCATATCAGACTTGTTCCAATCAGATCTTGGCTTTGACACATTTTGTGTTGAAGGGCTCACTCTTATTGCTTGGACATTTACTTCTTCATGTGGTGTGTCATTGGCATCTTGAGGTGGGGTATTGATAGCCTCTTCTTCACGTTCGTCACTTGGCGGAAATCTTGCTCCCCTAATTTTGGCACATGCAGGTCTTACTCTTTTTGGAAGCTGCCTTCTCCTCATGATGTCAATAAAAACCTGCTAATATAGTTAAATTCAACAAACCGATGTAACTTACAACAATGAGATATTCAGCATATTGAATCATCAAACGTAATTCTCAAGTGCAGCCATTTGATATGAGTGCCTATGTTCTGAGCAATGGATACTTCAAAAATCAAAGGTAGATGAATATTCACAAGTAATTCTGAGCTAAATTAATGAAACTGTATACTTTATGCTGCCTCTAAATGTAGATGAATATTCAAAAGTAATTGTGAGCTAAATTATTGAAACTGTATACTTTATGCTGGCCAAGTAATTCTCTACAGCCCAATCTACTTTGCAAACTAATTCATGTAAGATGTATATCAACAAGTAATTCCAGTCTAAAGTAATGAAACCTGCAGATGTATGTGTACTATTAGATTCATATTTACAAGTAATTCCAGGCTAAATTGAAGAAATATGTATATATATATATATATATATGCTTACAAAAAATTACATGTTACACAGATATTTTATGCTGCCTTTTCATGTAGTTGTATATTTTATGCTTCATTTTCACGTAGCTGTATTATTTATGCTGCCTTTTTTGTCGTTGTATATTCTATAGATGTATATTTAGATCCAGATGTGTATTCTGTAGATGTATCTTTACAAGTAGATGTATATTTCTTATATATCTATTTGCAAATACAGAGCCTTTCCGTAATTCAACCTGGAATTTCTTGTAAAAATACGTCTACAGAACACACGGCTGCTTGTAAATATGAAATACAGGTTTCATTAATTTAGTCTGGAATTACTTGTTAATAAACATCTACATGAAAATTACTGGTTGTTTATTACTACCATATACCTATGTGTGGATTTCGCTGTCCTCGGAAACAGTGATTGTTTTAGTGATAAGTGGCAGTGAATACAGTAAACTGTGGGGGGTTCTACTAACAGCTACTGGTACGCACCATGAAAATTCGGAATTTGAGACACCTCACACTCCAGTTCATGTGTACGGTGATCTGCGTGTCAAATGTGTTGGCAAAGGAGATGGGGCTGTAGAGAATTCTCGTGCGCTTCTTTTGACGGATTTTTGTGATTACCATGTTTTTTTTAATGTCCACTATAATCCGCCAAAGTGTGGGTGCACCATGACTGCCTCCCCTGCCATAGAGCCTTTCCGTAATTTAGCCTGGAATTTCTTGTAAATATACGTCTACAGAACATACAGCTTCTTGTAAATATGAAATACAGATTTCATGTATTTAGTCTGGAATTACTTATTAATATACATGTTACATGAAAAGGCAGCATAAAGTATGCACCAGCAGGTGGAACATACATCTACTCCTAAATATGAAAAGGCAGATTTAATTAATTTAGACTGGAATAACTTATTAATATACGTCCACATGAAAAGGCAGCATAAAGTATGCACCAGCAAGGGGATACATACTTTGACTGTATAAATGTGAAATACAGGTTTCATTAATTTAGACTGGAATTACTTGTTAATATACATCTTACATGAATTAGTTTGCAAAGTAGATTGGGCTGTACAGAAATCTCAAGCGCTTCTTTTGACAGATTTTTGGGATCATCAGGTTTTTTCACATATGCAGATGGACAATAAAAAAAAATTAAAATTAAATGAATGTGCATCAATATAAGAACAGAGTTAAGAACTTACTGTATGTGGCACTATGATGTGGAATAACAGTTGATTATGGCAGCTTGGAACTGTAATTGTCATGCACTAGCAAAATAGCTCTAACTGAATAAAATTTCACAGCAGTTGAGGAACTAGATTTATAGGAGATATGGAAAGTGTTGTAGTTGAGTGATCCCTGTGCTTTTTTTTGATTGGGTAAAATTGGTTGATCCTTGTGCTTGTTTTTGATTGGGTGAAACTGATAGGGGTGGATCAAGATTTATGATATTTTATTTCAATACTCATATGTGAAGTTCAATTTGATTTGATTGCTCATTTCAATTCAATGTTTGTTTCTTGAGCCTCACATTTGATCAAAATATGCAGGTACATAATTTATGGGAGTAGCTGGGATGGAAAATGGTGACAAAGTTAATGCTTGAAAGACAGCTTGTATCTGAAAATGGTGCACTTTGGACTGCTGCTTGTGAGAACCTGGCCTAAAGTGTGTGAATGACAAGACCTTTTACATAGTAAACAGGGAACTTAAATTATGTGAAATTTGACATCAAATTGATATGATGATGTCATATCTATTTTGTATAGGGATGAAATACAATAATATATCCTTGTATTAAAACCATGTTGACTTTAAATCTGGCAATTTTTGAAGTGTAATATATGTTATTATATGTTTAAAAGCCACACTGACTATTCTACTTTTGACAGATTCATGGCTGTACATGAAAAGTGACAGACACATCAGTTTTTGAGGATACTTTGTACATTTATAGGATAATATTCATTCCATTATTAATATTTTACTGTGCAAAAGCTGACAGCAAATACTCCCACTACCCTCACCACTACTGGGTAATGCACCATGATTGGCTCCTCTCCCCTAGTACTCATATATTTTCTTACCATTGGATCTATACAACACACTGTCACAATATTTCCATGGTTCATCACCTCGCTTATTTTGAGTGATGGCTTAATAGTATTAAATTGCTGAGTGGTCACACATGTGATTTCATTTTGAAATCGATATTTGCTTTATTATGTGTTTGTTAAATATTTTAATTTTATACTTTCCTTTAAAGTCATACAATTGATTTCCACACCGTGCTTACTATGTAACTTGGAGTAATTCCGTAATAGCATTAAATTGTTGAATGGTCATACAAGTGATTTGCTATGGGATCAATATTTGCATAATTACGTGTTTGGAAACTATTTTTCTATATAATTTAATACTTTCCTTAAATCTTATAAAAACCAAAATAACCATGGCATTATTGTTTGGTAATTGCAATTGGATTTATTTACATATACATGCTTCCCATAAAAGGAAAGGAAGCAAAGGAGGTGTTTTGAGACAATATTAGATGCAATATTTAATTGAAATGTTTCACATTAAAATTAAAAAAAAAATGTAAAAAATGTTGTGTAATGTTTTAAATATTGTCTCAAATATTATTTCGAAGAAAACATATCTAATTATTATTCAGAAATAAAATCTCTAGGGAAGATATCGAGTAATACTTTTTTTTTTCGTCACAAGAGACAATGTTTTTTGTCACTCTAGAGACGATGACAATTGTGTCTTTCCAAAGACAATAGATAATACTTTTTGTTTCTCTAGACACGATAAAACTTTAATCCCATTTATCATATCTCTAGAGACAATATAAATTTAACGAATATAAAGAGAAATGCATTTCTTCTACTACAATAAATTCATAGGCATCGAAAATGCTGCTAGAGCGGACAAGTGATCTTGATATTATAAAATAAGTATATGGATTTTTTTTGGTTAAATCTTATGCCCACAAGTGGGTGAAGAGATGTCTTACTAAATTCAGAAATAGAAAATAATAAACGTTTAATAAACGTCATTAACACTTGAAATAGAATAATACACCCATTTATTAATGCTTGGTGTGTTAGTGTAACAAGGTAGAAGCTATTATGTCATTGGGAGTTTTACAACCTATGTCTTTTCCTAGTGTATGTCAATGGGAAGATTTTTTAATGCATTTCATCACATGATTACCAAAATTTGAAGGGAAAACTTTCATTATGGGTTTGGTTGATAGAATCACTAAATATGCTAAAAAAAATTCCTTTTCACATTCATTTATAGCAAGTAAAATTTTTCATATCCTTTATAGACACATTTTAGAACCTAAATGGAACACCCAAGATTGTAGTAAGTGATTCTGATCATATATTTACTAGTAATTTTTGGACTGGTTTATTCTTAGGTACTCAAATGGCTCATAGTTCATCATATCATCCCCAATGTTAAGGTCAAATTGATGTAGTAAACAAATTATTGGAAGGGTATCTAATGTTATTTTATTTAAATAAGTAGAAGAGATTGGTTAAATGACTAAAAATTATCGAATGATGGTTTACCACTTCATTTCATACCTCATCCAAAATGTCCCCATTCTTGGCATTCTATAGTTATCATCTACCATCCATCACCTCTAACTTGAGGGTCTATCCTAGGGTAAGATCAAATTTTCAACACCAATAAAAAATGTTCTTGTTATCCAATTTTGCCCCTCGAGAAAAATTGATCAAACATGACCTTGTACAAGAGAAAAATGGAGAGGTTGGTTCAGCCGTGCGAGCTTACATTCGATCCTGAAAAATCAAGTTGCACGTGGGCTCTACAATGGAGAAGCAAGGTCAGAAAATGAATAGTCAATAGAAATGTTGAAGAAAATCTATCTCATTAAGTCAAAATCGAGCCCAGAGCAAGTCGACTAGAAGAAAAGCAACATATCCGCGGAAGGCACCACGTGTTAGCTCAACACACTTTCAAAAGGTGCAAAAAAGTGGAGACCCTAGGGATGTGCTTGACCCCCACGTAGATCTCATCACATAGCAGGGTCGCAGACGATGCCAAGTTTCCAACCACAACTTCAAGAGGGAAGGGAGGGGGTAAAGTCTTGGAAGTCTGCAGGGTTTCCACATGGAGCTAAGTCCAACCGTTAGCGGAAGCCTCCACGTGTCTATTCGGCGCACTTTTGGTATGGTGCTCAAAAGCGGGGTCCCCAAACAAGCGCAGGCTCTCCACGTGGTTAGATCCTGAGAAAGGCAAAATCAACCGTTGAAAATTCTAAGCATGGGAAGAGCCATCGGAAGCCTCCATGAGCCTCATCAGCGCAACTTCAAAGTTGCGATAAAAGCGGGCTCCCCAAATGAGTGTAGACTCTCTACGTGGTTAGAGCCTGAGAAAGGTAGAACCGGTCATTGAAAAGTCTCATCATGGAAGAGCCAACAGAATCTTCCACGTGTCAGCTCAGTGCACCTTCAAAAGTAAAATCCAAAGGCAGGTACCCAAACATGCGTTGGTCCTCCACGTGTCTATGGTCCAACATAGTTGATCCTAAACAGAAGGGACTTATCCAAAACACAAAGGGAACAAAGTGGCTTGTTCACAGATGGAGTCAAATGTCGACACGTCACATTCCTAAGATCCTAAAAGGAAGCAAAAAATCTTAAGAATTCACCTCGACCTTCAGATGGCCATAACTTTCGACTAGGAGCTCAAATTTAAGCAAGAGATAACTTTTTGGAAAGATCTTGACGTCTTCTACTCAGCTACGACTGGATGAATTTAAATTAGTGAGACTAAGTTAGTCAAAATTGAAAAATATAGTCCGCCATTTTTTGAGGGTTGTCGGGCTTCTCACCTACCGGCATAATGAAGTATGGGATTCCTTTCTTACTCAACAAGGAACAACACATGTAGGCATGGGTTTTGCAGTGGAACCCATCATTTTTGCAGGTCAATTTAATGCAATTTTGGGGTAGTTGAAACAAGAATTCATAATCCTTCTCATCTCCTTCTCTAATTCTTCCTATATATTGTAAGGAGGGGCCTTTTTTCTAAAGGTTGGTCATTTCTTCTTTGTACCCTCCCTTCTTCTCTGTTACACAAGTGAATTTGTGGAGTTCAAACCTCCCATTTCAAACTGTAATGCAAGTTTTTTCCTCTTGGCCATTGTAATGGATTGTATCAAATCCTTGGGGCAATAAAATAAGTCTGCGGATGATTTTAACCCTCTCTTATGTCTATTGCATCTTCCTGATCTCTCATTACAACCTTGGTTATTTGTGCATGGTACTTGTATCACATTTTAATGGTTTATTATTTAATTGCAAAGCTAGTGTTCAACATTCCTTTGGTGCATCACCTCTATTAGTTAGGTTTTTATTTTTGACATCTCCTTAACCCTATCTCTTTAGTAAGTTAGAATAGGTTTTAGAGTAGATCCTCTGCAATATGAATGTGTGCACTGTTAGTGCAAAATCACAGCACCCCTGGATGTTGATCAGATTTATAGGTTGATCATACTAATATCCAGTGTGATTGCATAACATTGAATCCTTTCTCCAAGTGTGGGACTTGAAGAGTGAGAAAGGAATCTCCAGAGAAAGGCTGGTTCCTATTCCTCTGTTCAGGTGCACATGAAATATGCAGAGGGTTTTCTCAAAATCTAATCTAATCTGCCAAGGAGACAAGGTAAGAAGATGCATAAAATAAATCTAAGCTAATAGAGGTGATGCACCGAGGAATGAAGAACATATGCTTTGCCAAATTAAACACAGACCATGTAGATATAACACAACACCATGCACAGATAGCAAAAATGCAATGAAAGATCAAGAATGACAGGAATTAGAGAATTTCTCAAAATCTAATCTAATCTGCCATTAGAGAAATAGAGAGAAACCCCTTCAACAACCATTAGAGAATTAGGTCCATCATGGCAGAAGCGATGGGTTCTGGCAAAGCGGCGGTTTGCCTAACAGAAGCAGCGGGTTGTCTGCTGCATTAAAGTGGTTGTTGAAGCATTACCTCTACTTGTTATTTTGTGCCATAGGCGTTTCTCAATTTTCTCCCTCAAGACTACACCAAAATGCAAGATTGACCCTGGAAACGTGTAGAGAATTTCAGCAGCTTTCCGTTGATATCAAGAACGTGCAAAACCGAGCTCTGGATCGAAAGATATGTCGATCTGAAGATTTAGGACACGGAACAGGCGAAAACGGATTTTGAAATATTTTCCCGTGCACTGCCAATTGGACGCCACGTGGCATGCTCTGATTCGTTGAATAATTCTCTCTCCTCTGCTTTTTGGTGGGCTGTCTCTTGAATTTTGACTTTTGGTGCTCTTGGAATATTTTCCACATTTTTCCCAGGCCCCGCCACTAGGGATACGTGGCATGCATTGGTTGGTTCACGAACCTGTCGGGTCTTCCTTCCCTTTTACCCCTTTTGGCTTAGATTTGGCAAAAATTTCCAACTCTTCCCCGAGCTCTACACTTCTATGCTCCATTGGACACGTGTCCAATTTCTATTGGCTCGGGCCAACGCTTCAAACCTTGCCTTTTGACCTTTTGGCTTCTCCTTGATGACACGTGGCAATTTCAATGGTTCTCGGGCCTGCCGGGTCTTCTGCGTACTTCGCGTCCATTCGTCCCGGACGTCCCATTTTTATTTTGGACCTTTTGGGACAATTTCGGCCGGTTCGGCCGGTTCAGGTATTTCTAGCCCGCTTGTCCCACTTTGATTCGGACTGACTTGACTCTTTTCGGCCGGTTCGGGTCCTTTTGTCCCGTGCGTCCCGAACTGCGCCTCTCAGCAGTTAGTCGATTTTCACTCTCGGTCGAACCGGCATTTCGCGCCCGCCGCGTACTTTCGTCCCACTTGTCCCAAATGCTTAGTGGGCCGACTGGACTCATTTCGGTCGGTTCGGGCTGTTCGCGTACCTTTGTCCCATTTGTCCCACCTTGTGCTGGACTAGGACTTAGCCGATTTTCACAATTTTTTCTGGCCCAAACTACTTGCTTTCTGCAACCTTCTCCGAACTTTCTCAAAGCTTGCTCCTTCCTTCTTCAGCCTGGGGAGTTTAGAAAGATTCCTGAAGGAACCCTAGAAACCTGATTTTGCTCTGAATCAGTCATTTTTCTTGGAATTTGGACATCTTGATGCATGTTATCAAATTTACCCTGGGGGGGTGAATTTTGGATAACAATTTGGTGACTCAGCGGGATCATCTGCCTGCTAGATGAAAAGGCCAGTTGCCTGAAGCCATCCATTGGGCATGGAGTCATCAAATATTCTGTTAGAATCCAAACTGACTCAGAATGTGCAAGGAGGAAGATGGAAAGAGACTTGATTTTAGCAAAGACATGCATCATCTCCATGGACAGCAAGCTGTGCCAAGGCACTTAGGGAAAACAAAACTAATCTACAGCAAAACAATGTGCACAAGCACTTGGAGGAAAGAAAATCTAATCTAGTATTTACAGATGTAGTAAACCTCCCTCTAGAAGCAACACTTGAGATAGATTCCATTTACTGGAATCTGCAGTTCTTCACCATCCAATGAGGCCAATTGGAAAGCATTGTTGTTCTTGCACTTTGTGACCATGTATGGGCCACTCCAAATGGCATCAAATTTTCAATGCCTTCCTGGTTTTGCTCTGTCCACATCCCATTTCAATACTAGATCTCCTACTTGAAAAGATCTATCTTTGGCCTTCCTATCAAAGGTCTTCTTGATCAAAGCCTGATCCTTTTCCATTGCTTGGAATGCCTGATCTCTGATTTCTTGCAGCTCCATCAATTCTGCATATCTCACCTCCATGGGCCCAAACTCTAGCAACTCCAGCTGTTTCATGAGTTCCAACGTTGGCAGCTCAAGTGACATGGGCAAGACTGCCTCTCTTCCGTAGACAAGCCTAAATGGAGAGTTACCTGTGGATCTTTTGGGAGTTATCCTATCAGCCCATAAGGCTGATTTCAGTTTGGTATGCCAAGCCTTCTGATTCTCATCAAGAGTCCTCCTAATGATCCTCAGCAAGTTTTTGTTTGTAGACTCGGCCTGGCCATTACCTTGAGGGTAATAGTTTGATGAAGTGCTCAGGTAAATCCCGTTCTTGACAGCCCACTCAGTAACTTTAGATCCAATGAATGCCAATGCATTATCAGAGACTATTGTAGCAGGTACACCAAATCTGGTAGTTATCCCCTCGTAAAAGTCCAAGATGCTAGACTCATTCGCCTCTTTGAGTGCTACTGCTTCTGTCCATTTGGTGAAGTAGTTTGTGGCTGTCAAAATCCATTTGTGCCCTTGGCTCGAATTGGGATTGATGATTCCAATGAAGTCTAAACCCCATTGCATGAATGGCTGGTCAACTGAGATTGGATGTAATGGGAGGGCTGCAAGTCTCTCTTTTCCTGTGAAGAATGCACAATTCTTACATTTCTTGATCCATGCATAGCAATCACTAAAGATTTTAGGCCAATAATAACCAGCCTTCATGATTTTCAGAGCTGTCACTCTTGGTGCAAAATGGCCACCAGCTGGTCCATCATGAAACTCCTTTAATACCCTTTGAATCTGACCTGTGTTAATGCATCTCAGCAGCACTCCATTCACGTCCTTCTTGAACAAAACTCCATCAATGATGGTATATGGAATAGCCTGCAACCTGAAGTGTCTTCTTTTTGCTTTGCTCATTTCTAGAGGGCACATACCCGTCTGTAGGAAATGTATCATATTCTGAGTCCAACAGGGAGTGGACGCATTATCATTTTCCTGTTTTTTATCATCTTGTAATAGCAGGACAGCGTCTTCTTCATCTTTTGGGCTGTCTGGTTGTTTGGAAGCGAGCTGCTCGCACAAACCTTTGCCTCTTACCAGCTTGGTGATCTTGATCTCAATGTCATACTCCATCACACGGGTGATCCAACCTGCCCTTTTCTCATTTAAATCCTTGTTGAGGAGGAAGTCCTTAACCCCAGCATGTGAGACCAGCAACTGGACCTTGTTGTTTGAGACTAAATGCTTGAATTTCTTCAAGCTCCTGATTACTGCAAGCACATGTTTTTCAATAAAAGAGTACCTCAATTTGCAGTCATTTAGGCTTTGGCTGAAGAAGGCAATCGACTGCTCATCATTATCTTTGTTCTGCTGTACCAGAATGGCAGAAATAGTGTCATCACCTCCAAATGCATAGAGGATGAAATCCTTGGAAAAGCCTGGGTTGATGAGAGTGGGTGCCTGGGAGATGGCTTCTTTGATTGCTTCAAAACTCTCCTTGCCTTCTACCGTCCATTTGAAAGCCATGCTTTTTCTTAACATTTTGGTAATGGGTTTGACAAGGGCTGCAAAATCTGGGATGACCTTCGAACAAAGTTTATCCTTCCCAAGAAACTCTGAAGGGCTTTCTTATGACTTGGCAATGGTAGAGCTCTTATGGCTTCAACCCTCTCTGGATCAATTGCTAATCCTTCCTTGGAGACAATATGGCCAAGGAGTTTCCCTTCATGTGCAAGAAAGATGCACTTCTTAGGATTCAAATACACTCCAAACTTTCTACACCTCTGAAACACTTGCCTAAGGTGAAAGAGATGGTCTGCAGCATTCTTTGAGAAGACAGTGATATCATCTAGGTATATCAGCACTATCTTGTTGATCAAGCCTTTGAATGCCATATCCATGGCTCGCTGGAATATTGCTCTGGCGTTCGACAGTCCAAATGGCATCTTCTTGTAAGCATATGTGCCCCATTTGGTTGTGAAGGCTATCTTGAACTGGTCTTCCTCCTTTACCATAATTTGATTGAAGCCTGAGTATCCATCAAGTAGTGAAAACCTTTCTGAACCAGCTACGACCTGCAATATTTGCTCCATGGAGGGGAGTGGATAATGGTCCTTGAGAGAGGCTCTATTCAAATCTCTGAAGTCAACACATAGCCTGATCTCTCCACTTTTCTTTCTGACCGGAACCAAGTTCGCAACCCAGCTTGAGTGCTTGATAGGGAATATAATTGCTGACTCAATCAGCTTGTCCAGCTCCTTCCTCATGAGAGGCTCCATGTATGGATTGACTGGTCTCTGTTTCTGCCTGACAGGCTTAGTATTTGGATCCAACTCGATTGTATGCTGAGCTAAGTTGGGATTGAACCCTTTCAAGTCTTCATAGCTCCAAGCAAATACGTCAGGGAATTCTTGACATAGCTGTATGAACTCATACCTTTCCTGTTCAGTTGTCATCTTTCCAATTTGCAGTGGCTTGTTCTCTTCTACCAAGATGGATGCCGAATCCTCCCTCTTGACCTGAATATTTGCTTTCTCCTTTCTAAACTGATCATTGGGGTTAAAAATTGACTCCAAGGTGACAAGTCCCTTGGGCAGCTTGTCAGTTCTCAGCTGTATCACCTGGTCACCATATTGCTGTTCCAACTTCTCTTGATTCTTAGCTGAGAACTCAGCTTCTTCCTGCAAGAAGTGGATGATTTGCTGGTCATTCTCAAATACTTGCCAATTGACATCGTTATCTGGCACTGAAGGCCTCACAATCACGTGGATGTTTGGCTGTACCTTGTTTTGTTGAATGTTTTCTATAATGTCAAAGGCTGCCCCTACTGCTGCAAGCCTGTCAGCAGCTTGATTCTCTTTCCTAGGGATGGATTTGATGCCAAAGCCCTCAAAATCTTCCATGAGGTCCCATACCCTGTTCTTGTAGCACCTGAGTAGGTCATTTTTGGCAGCATGCTGTCCCTTGACCTGATTTACAATCAGCTCACTGTCCCCAAAAACTTGCAAGTTATTTATTTTTCTCTTTATTGCCCAATGCATCCCTTGCACCAAGGCTTCATATTCAGCAGTGTTATTGGAGCATGCAAATTGAAATCTAAAAGCTGAATAATACTTTACTCCTTGAGGTGAAATAAGCACGGCTCCACCTCCTGCGCCTTGTCTACTCCTTGATCCATCAAAAAATAGTTGCCATACCTCGTTGTCATCCTTGTGGTTTGGCTTGGTGATGCTAGGAATAGGTTGACTTTCTTCGTGTATACAATAGACCCCTAGCTCAGATTCTTCTACTTCTTGATAAGGATCAAAAGCATGCACCTTGCTTGCCCATTCATCAAGAGTCAAATCTGGGATACTTCCAACCTTAGTGTCGGCTTCATCAGTGCCAAGGTGATCTTCTTGATCAAATGCTGAGCAATTGGTATTAATATGACTTGGAGTATAGGGCTCAATGTGGAAATCTGCAATAGGTTCTGACCTAATTGTAGCTTTAGTTCCATACCTCGTTCTGAACAGCATGTGTGACCAATCAGCGGACAAATATCCCCCAATCTTGGCAGTAAAGTCCCTTGACAAACAGAGGGCAAAGAGTGGTGGAAGGTCTATGACTGATATATCTTGTAAGACAACAACATTTGGACATGCATGCAAGGTAAGACTCAAATTTCTAATCACTCCAACTGTTGCTATTGCTGTCCCATCCAGCTGCACTACTCCCTTAGATGTTATTTCATACTGGAGCCCTAACTGATCAGCTATCTGTTTAGGCATTACTGAGCTACTTGCCCCGGAATCTATCATGCAATTATGTACTAGCTGATTTCCAATGATTAACGAAACATAGAAAGGGGGAGGTTTCAGCATTCTACCTTGTTGTGCTCCATGATTTCCTTCAGGCTGGGCAGCATTTGTAAGCACTTTGTCTTGCCTCTGAACCTATTGATTCGAAGTTGGCCAATCCTTTATGGCAGCTTGCAGCAGATTTCTTTGGCCTGGGATGGATAGGGATTCCCACATAGATATATTGATATTTGTCTTCTTCATCTGATCAATGATATTAAATGGTGATGAAGGATCTCTCTGTTGTCCCTTGATTTGCACATTTTGCTCCTTGAATGTGGGCAGCAACAGCTGGCATTTGAGTTGGCCTAGGGGCTGTTCTTGGCTGCCCTTGTGCATTTGAAACTGGGTTTTGCTTGCCAATCATTTGTGGAGCTGTGGAAGGTTGTGGATTGGCTGGGGCTAACGGCTGTTCTTCACCCAAATTTCTCCTTTTTGACCTTGTGTTGGCAGCAACACCTTGAGAAACTGCCTGATTCATGCCACAGAAATCCTCTGCTTGCCAATTTACCAATGTGGTGTCATTTGGGGCAGGTTGCTGTTGGAATATTTCTTGTTGTTGGCTGTTTTCTTGACTACTCTCACCCTCCACACCAGCACTTGTTACCATTAAAGCTTGGGTTAAAGCACCATTATAGCACATGGATTGATTATGGGGTTCATTACATGGAAAACACCATTCATACTCCTGGGCAATGTTGTTTTGTGCTGGTACTAATGCCTTAGAGGCAGATATGGCATTTGGATTATAGGGCTGGAATGGTCTATTGGCAGGAGGCCTTGTTTGATTCATATTTGCAGCTGGATTAGGTGGCCTTTGAGGCTGATATGGCTGCCTATTAGGTTGAGCTTGAGGCTGATACGAAGGTCTAAAACCTTGAGCTTGCTGTCTTTTTAGAGTAACCAGCTCATTGCCTAGATTTTGCAATTGCTTCATGACCTCCTGAAGCTCATTTGGGGCACTTGGAGATGAAGTGGAAGCTCCGTTTGAACTTTGATTTCTAGGAGTGGGAATAGGAGTTAAGACAGGTGCTTGACCAGTACTTGGGCTCTCTAAACTTGGATATAATGGCATTGGAGGCCTAGGAGCTAGCTTGCCAGCTTGAATCAGACAATTTTCAGCTCTAATGGCAATACTATAAGCAGCAGGGATAGTTGTGCCTCCCATAGATTGAACCAACATAGAAATATCAGAATTTAAAGCTTTAAGGTAGTATAGAAAAGCACCTTCTGCTGTTGGCCTGACTGCCACCGGAATTCTATCCCAAGATCTTTGAAATCTGAAGTTGAAGTCGGTTAGCTGCTCATTGGGAGCTCTCTTGATGGTTGTCAGCTGCTCCAAAAGAGACAAGTTGTCTCCCTTCTCTCCAAATTGATCATGAAGTGCAATACATAGCTGATTCTAGTTTGTGATAGAGCCAGCTCCAAGGCTCCTAAACCATTGCAATGCTTTCCCCTTGAATGAAGATGCCAGCAATTTGACAGCTACTTGCATCTCATTAATCTCATGGATTGCACAAATATTAGCAATGTCCTTGACATGATCACCAGGAGTGGTCTGATTTTCTCCAGTAAAATATGGAATGTTCTTCAATGCTGCAACTGGGATTGGATTTTGTGCATTGAGAGCAAGTGGGCTGCTGCCTGTGAAGTTGACATAGGGGTTTACTGGTTGCGCCATTCTGAGTGGTCTTAAAACCCTTGTATATTGAAAGAAAGGCCTGTCAGGTGGAGGAGTTGAGAGAGTTCTGCTTGGTGGAGATGGAGACCTTTGAATCCTTCTTCCTCTTTGCCTTCTTCTTGGAGATAGTTGCAGGTATTCAAACAGCACTTCCTCTTCTCCAGCTCTTGACCTTGTGATTCTTCTCATAAGCTTTTAGGCCTGACTGCTGAAACTAGTTGATTCTTCCCCTTGGAGTCGCCAGATATGCAAATAATAGCTCTTTTCAGCAAGAAAATTGCAGCAGATGCACATCAACCTGCTGCAATAAAAAAATGAGACCTCCTGTCCCACCGGGCGTGCCAAAACTGTTAGTGCAAAATCACAGCACCCCTGGATGTTGATCAGATTTCTAGGTTGATCATACTAATATCCAGTGTGATTGCATAACATTGAATCCTTTCTCCAAGTGTGGGACTTGAAGAGTGAGAAAGGAATCTCCAGAGAAAGGCTGGTTCCTATTCCTCTGTTCAGGTGCACACGAAATATGCAGAGGGTTTTCTCAAAATCTAATCTAATCTGCCAAGGAGACAAGGTAAGAAGATGCATAAAATAAATCTAAGCTAATAGAGGTGATGCACCGAGGAATGAAGAACATATGCTTTGCCAAATTAAACACAGACCATGTAGATATAACACAACACCATGCACAGATAGCAAAAATGCAATGAAAGATCAAGAATGACAGTAATAAATATGTAAGAGGGTTTAGAAGCAACCACAGACACATATATATTGCTCAAGGATCGATTCAATACATTGCAATGGCCAAAAGGCAAAAAACGGTGTTACAGTCTATATGGGAGGTTTGAAAACTCCACAAATCTTCTTATGAACAGGAGAGAAGGGAGGGTGCAAAGCAGAAAATGTCCCCACAGAAAGAAACCCCTCCTTACAATTTATAGGAAGAATGGGAGAGAAAAGAGAGAGGAATTCGAAATCTGCCCCAACCACCTCTAGGTTGCATTTAATTCGTCCATCATGGCAGAAGCGACGGGTTCTGGCAAAGCGGCGGTTTGCCTAACAGAAGCGGCGGGTTGTCTGCTGCATTAAAGTGGTTGTTGAAGCATTACCTCTGCTTGTTATTTCGTGCCAGAGGCGTTTCTCAATTTTCTCCCTCCAGACTACACCAAAATGCAAGATTGACCCTGGAAACGTGTAGAGAATTTCAGCAGCTTTCCGTTGATATCAAGAACGTGCAAATCCGAGCTCTGGATCGAAAGATATGTCGATCTGAAGATTTAGGACACGGAACAGGCGAAAACGGATTTTGAAATATTTTCCCGCGCACTGCCACTTGGACGCCACGTGGCATGCTCTGATTCGCTGAATAATTCTCTCTCCTCTACTTTTCGGCGGGCTGTCTCTTGAATTTTGACTTTTGGTGCTCTTGGAATATTTTCCACATTTTTCCCACGCCCCGCCACTAGGGATACGTGGCATGCATTGGTTGGTTCACGAACCTGTCGGGTCTTCCTTCCCTTTTACCCCTTTTGGCTTAGATTTGGCCAAACTTTCCAACTCCTCCCCGAGCTCCGCACTTCTATGCTCCATTGGACACGTGTCCAATTTCTATTGGCTCGGGCCAGCGCTTCAAACCTTGCCTTTTGACCTTTTGGCTTCTCCTTGATGACACGTGGCAATTTCTCAATGGTTCTCGGGCCTGCCGGGTCTTCCGCGTACTTCGCGTCCATTCGTCCCGGACGTCCCATTTTGATTTTGGACCTTTTGGGACAATTTCGGCCGGTTCGGCCGGTTCGGGTATTTCTGGCCCGCTTGTCCCACTTTGATTCGGACTGACTTGACTCTTTTCGGCCGGTTCGGGTCCTTTTGTCCCGTGCGTCCCGAACTGCCCCTCTCAGCAGTTAGTCGATTTTCTCTCTCGGTCGAACCGGCATTTCGCGCCCACCGCGTACTTTCGTCCCACTTGTCCCAAATGCTTAGTGGGCCGCCTGGACTCATTTCGGCCGGTTCGGGCGGTTCGCGTACCTTTGTCCCATTTGTCCCACCTTGTGCTGGACTAGGACTTAGCCGATTTTCACAATTTTTTCTGGCCCAAACTACTTGCTTTCTGCAACCTTCTCCGAACTTTCTCAAAGCTTGCTCCTTCCTTCTTCGGCCTGGGGAGTTTAGAAAGATTCCTGAAGGGACCCTAGAAACCTGATTTTGCTCTGAATCAGTCATTTTTCTTGGAATTTGGACATCCTGATGCATGTTATCAAATTTACCCTGGGGGGGTGAATTTTGGATAACATGCACCTTAACAGAGGAATAGGAACCAGACTTCATTCAGAGAGCTCTCTGGATTTGCAAAGTCCCATACTTTGGGAGAAGCTCCATGTTATGCAATCACATTGAAATTCTCAACCCATCGAGTTGCAAACATTCAGGGGTGCTGTGATTATGCATCAGCAGTTTTGGCATGCTCGGTGGGAGGAGAGCTCAATATTTTAGTGTTATCAAGATTGGATGTGTGTCTTGGTAAATTTCCATCCTTTTGAGGCTTTGGAGCAACACATCTGGTGACTCTGTCACTAAAATCCAGTGGTTTCAGTAGCCCAAGTTTATCAAGTTTATGATAAGAATACAAACAAAGTCAAGAACTAAAGAAGAGGGGCTATTTTTCTATCTACGTTTATCCCCAGATAGAGCAAGAAGGGGAAGAAGAGCTTAAAGGTATCCATCTCCATCAAACAGGACATTTTCAACACCTCCACCTAGAAGGCCTTTCATTCAATCAACTAGAGTCCTTCAACCAATCAGGATGAGACAACCCAATCCATATGTCAACTTCACTGGCAGCAGCTCACTTGCTCTCAATACACAAAATCTAGTTCCAGCTACAACATTGAAAAACACTCCATATTTCACTGGAGAGAACCAGAAAACTCCGATTGACCACATCCAAGACATTGCAAATGTTTGTGCAATCCACAAAATTACTTAAATGGACATTGCTATTAAATTATTGGAATCTTCATTCAGGTAAAAATCATTGTAATGGTTTAGAAGCCTAACAATAGGATCTATCTAGAATTGGGACCATTTGTGCACAACTCTTGACAATTAATATGGAGAAAAGGGAGATAACATGTCTTTATTAGAACAACTAACAACAATCAAGAGGGATCCTAATGAATAGTTAACTGACTTCAACTTCAGATTCTAGTAGACATGGCATAGGATTCCATTGGTCGTGAGACCAACAGATGAAGGTTCTTTTCTATAATTCCTTAAATCTTTAAATTCTGATATTGCTATGATGATTCAATCCATGGGAGGTATATCTTTACCCACATCCTATAACATTGCTATTAGAGCTTAAAATTTCTTGATCCAAGCTGGTAAACTCACACCAAGGCTGCCAATACCTCTCTATCCAGACATGGGAGCTCTTATAACTAGGCAAATACTAGAATTGAATCCCATTCTAGCCCCTAGAAATCAAAGCAATAGTGAGGCTTCTACTTCTTCAAGCACTTCAAAAGAATTTGAGGAGGTTATGAAACAACTATAGAACCTAGGAAATGAGATAGTGATTATCAAGAGATAACAATCTTAGAGTTCTAGACCATATGAACCTCCAAATCAATATCAAGCTAGCCCCACATATCAGAAAAATAGACCACCAAATCAAGCCAAAAATTAAAACCAGAACCATGGACAACCTCAAGCTGCCAGGCCATGGCACATGAGTACGAATTGTGTTACCCTTGAAATCTACCTCACAATCAATCAACAAGTTTCAATGGTGCACTAAACTAGGCCTTGACAGTACAGACCATTGGTGTGTCCCAAGAACCAAGTCAAGAGGGAAATCAATAGCAAGAAACTCAGCTAGAGGCACCTCCAACAGATACCATGTTGGTCAATTTGCACACACAAGACTTCTGTGGAGATAATCAACCTCCTTTTTAGGGTTTAGCTGCTAACACATGGTCAAAGAAGAGGAACATAGAGGAGGGACAACCATCTAATCTAGTTGTTTCTCATACCACTCCTACACAACAAGGAGTTAGTAGAACAAATGCAGCCCCAAATGTGCAAAATCAGCCTAAGGCACGCGTTGCAACAGCACATGTGACTGTTCAAGCACCAGAAAAGGTCGCACTAAGTAAGGGGTGAAAAAATATTGATTCATCCCCCTTTAATATTATTGATCAAATGGAGAAAACACATGTGAACATTTCCATGTGGGAGTCACTTGTAATCCCAGGACAATGAGATTTGTTGCAAGCTGCAATGGCCAATTGGTCTACCTCGAATGGATCAAACCAAGATGAGGAGAAAGTTCTCACTAATGCAATGCAACAGGGTGGTGGTCAACCAAGAAAAAATTTGAAGCCTCCACCATTCTATGTGTCATTGATTTTCGGGAACCACTTGGTACATAACTGCATGATCGATTTAGGTGGAAGTAGCTTATTGATTCCTAAACAAATATCAGATCAATTGGGTCTAAAGCATGAGTCCATTGCTAAAAAGAGTACTATAGTTGGATGGAACAGTAGTAGGAATAGTTGGGGTCCTCAAGGGGATAAGCCTTACATTGCATGCATGTCCAAATGTCACAGTCTTGCAAGATGTGTCTGTAATTGACCTCCCATCACTCTTTGCACTGTGTTTATCAAGAGACTTCACTACAAAATTGGTGGATATCTATCAGTAGATTGGTCACACATGTTATTCAAAACAAGGTATGGTGCCAAGGCAACCATCAGATCTGAGCCAATTGTAAACTTTCACATTGAGCCCCATGTTTTGAGCCCAATCAATGCAAATTGCTCATCCTTTGATCAGGAAGAATGTTCAAATGATCTAGAAACTAGCACTAAGGTCGAGGGAATCCCAGATTTGACTTTGGATGAATGGGCAAAAAAAAGGCATGCATTCAACCCATACAAGGAAATTGAAGAATCTAAATTAGGTGTGTATTGTGTACATGAAGAAAATTCACCCATATGTAATATCATCAAGCTGGAAAATAAGGATGACAATGAAGTATAGAAACTATTTTCACTAGTTCAAGAAGCAAACAAGGTGCTGGATGAGGTGCAATGTTGGTTTCACCATAGAACATCAAGTATTATTTAGATATATTTGTTTCTAGATTGCATGTTCAAACAACATAGCTGAATATGAGGCCTTCAATCATGGACTTAATTGGGCCAGGAAAAGAGGCATAAAGAATTTGCAAGTATTTGGCGATAGTGAGCTAATCGTGAACCAATTCAGGGGGCAACATGCTGCAAAGAATGACCTACTCAAGAGCTACAAAAATAGGGTATGGGACCTAATTGAGGATATTGAAGCTTTCAACATTATGTCCATACCCAGGAAGAAGATTGAAGTTGTAGATAGGTTGGCAGTAGTTGGAGAAAATTTTAATGTGATGGATAACATCAAGAGAGACAAAACATAGACACATATCCATGTGATTGTAAGGCCAATAGTTCCAGACAATAACACAAGCTGACAGGTGTTTGAGAATAATCAACAAATCATTAATTTCTTGCAGGAAGAGGTTGAATTATCAGCTAAGAAACAAGACAAATTAGAGTAGAAGTATGGGGATCAAGTGGTGCAGCTGTAGAAAAATAATCTTCCCAAATGTTTAGTGACACTGGAATCAATATTTAACCCTAATGACTAGTTTCGTAAAGAGAAAGCAGTCATATAGGTCAAGGGAGAGGATTTGGAACCTATCTCGGTTGGAGAGGGAAGGACACTCCAAATTGGAAAGGTGGCCACTGAGAAATAAATATATGAGTTCACACAACATTTCTAAGAGTTTCCAGACATGTTCATCTAGAGCTACGAAGACCTATGAGGATTCAATCCAGATGCTAAGCTCATCTAGTAGAAGAAAATATCATTCAACCCACATATTGAGCCTCTTATGAAAAAAGAGCTAAACAAGCTAAAAGAGGCAAGAATTATATTTTCAATCAAACATTCAAGCTGGGTTACAAACTTGGTTCCAGTCAAGAAGAAGAAATGAGAAATAAGGTTATGCATGGACTTCTGAGACCTAAACAGGGAATCTCTCAAGGACCATAACCCACTTTATTGAATGGAACAAATTTTACTGGTTGTAGCTAGATCAGAAATATTTTCTCTCCTGGATGGTTACTCAAGGTATAATCAGATATTGGTGAAATAAGATGATCAATTTAAAAAGGATTTCACCACTAAGTGGGGCACCTATTCCTACAAGAAGATGCCATTCGGATTGTCTAATAACAAAGCCACTTTCCAAAGAGTGATGGACATGGAGTTCAAGGGGTTGATCAACAAAATAGTACTGATATATCTTGATGATATCACTGTGTTCTCAAAAAATGTAGTGGATCACTTCTTTCATTTGAGACAGGTATTTCAAAGATGTAAAAGATTTGGGGTATCATTTAATCACAAAAAATGCACATTCTTGGCTCACGAATGGTGGGGTCGGCAAGCTCTTGGTTCATATTGTGTAAAAGGAAGGATTGACAATTGACCCAGAATGAGTTGAAGCAATTGAATTATTTCCCTTTCCAAGTCATAAGAAGGCTCTTCAGAGCTTTCTAGGAAGGATCAATTTTGTTCTTTAGTTTGTACCAAATTTCACCGCTTTTGTGAAGCCAATAATGTTGATGTTAAAGAAGAGTATGGCATGTAGGTGGACAACTGAAGGTAAGGTGATTTCTGAAGCAATCAAAGAGGCCATATCCCAAGCCCCAACTCTCGTCAATCCAAAATTCTCTAAGGATTTCATGCTCTATTCCTTTGGTGATGGGGACATAACTTCTGCAATCCTAGTGCAGCAGAACAAAGAGGGTTCTGAACAATGGGTTGCCTTCTTCAGTAAATGTTTGGAGGAATATGAAGTGAGTTACTCCTTCATCGAGAAGCATATCCTTGCAGTGATCAGGATCTTAAAGAATTTCAAACACCTGGTCTCAAATAACAAAATTTAGTTGTTGGTCTCTCATGTGAGAGTGAAGGATTTCCTTTTGAACAAATATCTGAATGAGAAATGTGCAGGATGGATCACTCGTGTCATGGAATATGACATTGAAATTAAGGTAACTAAGCTGGTATGTGGAAAGGGATTATGTTAACAGCTAGCCTCAATTCAATAAGTTGATGCAAGCAATGGAAATGAAGTTTTCTTGGTACTAAAATATGGTCAAGAACAAGCAGATGATGATGTGTTTATCACTTGTTAGACTCAAACTATGATACAATTCCTACAAATAGGCATATGACCTCCAGAAATAAACAAAGAAAAGAGGAGATACTTCAGATTGCAAGCCATTCCACGTGTGCTTGTTGATGGTTTTTTTTTCAAGAAGGACATCAATGGTGTTCTATTGAGATGCATTGGAATAGATCAAATTGAGATATTGTTACAAGATCTTCATGATATAGAAGTCAGAGGTCATTTTTCTCCACAGGTAAAACTTCTCAAGATAATGAATGTGGTTTATTATTGGCCCATATTGCTTAGTGACTGTTACAATTAGATCAAGAAGTGTAAAAAATGTGCATTATTCATAGGCAAGGAAAGGTTAGCAACACTACCATTGCATCCAATCTCAGTTAATCAACCATTCATGCAATGGGAATTAGACTTCATCAAGGTCATCAACCCAAACTCAAGAAAAGGCCACAAGTGGATTCTCACAGTAACAAACTATTTCACCAAGTAGACCGAGGCGGTAGAACTCAAAGAAGTAAACAAGTCTAGCATACTAGAATTTTATGAACGGATAGTGACTAGATTTGGAGTACCAGCCACTATCATATCAGACAATGCCTTAGCATTCCTAGGTTCCAAGATCACAAAATGGGCTTTCAAAAATGGAACCTACTTGAGCACCTCTTCAAACTATTAAATGCAAGGAAATGGGAAGGCAGAGCCCACAAATAAGAATTTTCTAAGGATCATTAGAAGGACTCTAGATGAAAATCAAAGGATATGGCATACCAAGCTCAAATCAGCATTATGGGCTAACAAGATCACACCAAAGAGTTCAACAAGTAATTATCTCCACAAGTTAGTCTATGGGAAAGAACCAGTGTTGCCTATATCATTAGAGATACCTGCATTGGAGCTCGTGAAGCAGTTGGATTTTTCTGAGTTTAAACCAATGGAGGATAGGTATGCAGAGTTGATGGAATTTGAAGAGATCAGGGAACATGCAGTTCAAAAAATGGAAAAGGATCAATCCTTAATTAAGAGATGTTTTGACAAGAAAGCAAGAGACAATGACCTTTCAAGAAGGGGACCTAGTTTTGAAGTGGGATGCAGAATCGAGAAAAACCAGGGAGGCATTCCAAGTTTGATGCCATTTGGAGTGGCCCCTATGTGGTCACAAGATGTAAAAGTAGCAATTCCTTCTAATTGTCTACATTGGATGGAGAAAAACTTCCTATTCTTGTTAACATAATCTACCTTAAACATTGCTACTGAAAAGGGAAGGTTTCAACCTTGTAAATATTAGCCTAGGATTTTAATTACTCTAAGTGTGTATGCACATTGTCTTGTTGTAGTTTAGGTTTTAGTTTCCCTAAGTGCTTCAGCATAGGTTTTTTTTGCTCCAAGGTTGCATCACTATGTAGCTCAGTGTGCCTACAGTCCATTTACAGGACAAGTGAAAACTAAAGATCAAGACAATTTTCTACTCTTAGAAACCTCATTTTTATGATTTTCATATGAAATTTAGAGTGAAGGCAGCGAGGTAGATTTTAGGATCACCAAGTGCAAGCAGTTGAGTTCAGGTTCCAAACAAGATCAGTATCAGGCTATCATTCATGACTTTGTGCCCAATGGATACAAAAAGGTAACTAATCTTCCACCTAACAGGTAGGTGACCCCACAAGTCACAAAATTGTTATCAATTTTTTTCCCTTCAGGAAAAATTGATCGAACAAAACCTTACATAGGAGAAATGGAGAGGTTGTTTTAGCTGTGCAAGATTAAATTTAATCCCAAAAAATTAAGTTGCAGGTGGGCTAGAAAATGGAGAAGAAAGGTCAGAAAATGAATGGCCAATAGAAATGTTGAAAAAAAGCTAACTCGGTGAAGTCAAAATCGAGCTCAGAGAAAATTCGAATCGAAGCAAATAAATAGAGTCACAGAAGGTGCCACGTGTCAGCTCAGTGCACTTTTAAAAGATGCAACAAAGTGGAGACCCTAGGGATGACCTTGACCCCCACATGGATCTCAGCACATAGCAGGCTCGCAGGGATGATGCCAAGTGTCCAACTGCCACAAATTCAAGAGGGAAAGGAGGGGTAAAGTCTTGGAATCCCGTAGGGTTTCCACATGGAGCTAAGTCCAAGAGCCATTGGAAGCCTCCACGTGCCTCATCAATGCAACTTCAAAGGTGTGACAAAAGTGAGGTCCCCAAATGCGCCAGGATCTCCATGTGGTCATGAGCCTAAGAAAGGGGCCATAACCAACTCCATGTTAAAAATTCTAATCATGGAAGAGCCAGAGGAAGCCTCCACGTGTCATCTCAACACACCTTCAAAAGTAAAATCCAAAGGCAGGTCCCCAAACATGCATTTTCCCTCCACATGTCTAGGGTCTAACATAGTTACTCCTAAACAGAAGGGACTTAGCCAAAACACAAAGGGAATGAAGCAACATGTTCACGGATGATGCCAATTTTCGGCACGTCACATTCCCAAGACCCTAAAAGGTAGAAAAAATCTTAAGGATGCACCTCGTCCTTCAGATGGCCATAAATTTCGAATAAGAGCTCAGATTTGAGCAAGAGAGGACTTTTTGGAAAGCTCTTGATGTCTGCTACTCAACTACAACTGGATAACTTTAAATTAGTGAGACTAAGTCAAAATTGAAAAATACAGTCTACCATTTTTGAGGTTGTCAGGCTTCTCACCTACCACCATAATGAAGTAGGGAATTCCTTTCTTTCCCAACAAGGAACAACACATGGAAGCATGGGTTTTGTAGTGGAACCCATCATTGTTACAGGTGAATTCAATGCAATTTTTTGGTGGTTGAAACAAGAATTTGGATTTCTTCTATCTCCTTCTCTAATTCTTCCTATATATTGTAAGGAGGGGAATTTTTCTAAAGGTTGGACATTTTTGCTTTGCACCGTCCTTTCTTCCCTGTTATCTGCAAGAGATTTTTTGGAGTAAAAACCTCCCATTACAAAATGTAATGCAATTTTTGGCTCTTGGCTACTGTAATGCATTGTATCAATTTTTGGAGAAATAAGATAAGTCTGTGGATGATTTCAACCCTCTCTTGTGTTTATTACATCTTCCTGATATCTCATTGCAGTTTGGTTATCTGTGCATGGTGGTTGTGTTAAAGTTTTAATGGTTTTTTTTTAATTGCAAAGTAGTTATTCATCATTCTTTTGGTGCATCACCCTTGTTAATTTAGGTTTTATTTCTTGCATCTCCTTAACCTTGTCTCCCTGGAAAGTAAGAGTAGGTTTTAGAGTAGATCCTTTGTAATATGAATGTGTGCACTCTAAACAGAGGAATATGAACCGGCGTTCATCCAGAGAGCTCTCCCGATTCACAAATTCCCACACTTTGGGAGAAGCTCCATGTTATGCAATCACACTAAAAGTCTCAGCCCATCGAGTTGCAGACATTCAGGGGTGCTGTGATTACGCATCAAAAGTTCTCTAGTCTTAAAGAGAATTTGATAATGAAATACAAGAACATAATAGAATAATTTTAGAAATTCCATAATGAGCACAAATTTGAAGTCAGAGACTTTATGTTTTTACAATCACTTTGATATAAGAAATTTGTCTTTGAAAAAAATAAGATAATAATATTTCACCTACACATTGTGGCCCTTATTAATTTTATCAAAAAAATGATAGTGTGTTATATAAATTGGAACTTCCTAAGTCAACCAAAATACATCAATTTTTTCATGTTTCTTTCTTAAAGATGGTTATTATGAAGGTGCATTCTCTATCAATGTTACCAGATCTTGATGAGGAGGGATGAATTATCACAAAGCTTTAAAGAATCCTCCATACACTTAATACAAATTTGAGGACAACTCTCATCACTGAGTATCTTATCAAGTGAAATAATCTAATAATGTAAGATGCAACATGGGAAGATGAAGAATTTTTGAAACAAGATCCACAAATAACCAACATTGGGGACAATGTTTATTTCAAAGGGAGAGTCATGATACACACTTAAGTTTACTTCACATTTTACGATATGAATAGATGACATGTGGCTAACATATCCTCTTATCATGTCATATCATATGTATTTAGTCTAAGTTTATATGCTTAGTAGGTTGGATTTGGTGAATTTTATAATGTAGTAGGATATATAAATGATTTAGAGAGTAGTATATTATAATCAAATCAAGCACATCAATATTATTATATGGTTTAGATGTTCCTCCCTTAGAGTGGATAAGTTATTATTCTTGCATGTTGTGATCATTTCACTATAATTTTGGTGTTGATTGTTGTCTATATTTAAATCTATCTAAGTAACTCAACCATTACATTTTAGAACATCAATTTTTCTCTCACTATAAAGTCCTATAATAGAAAATGAAGAATTCTTTAACTATGCAACACGAAATTTGAGTTTTTATGAAATATATTTGTCTCTTTTTATCAGAGTTTGCAATTTTGTGTAAGCGTATAATTGGTTAAACAAGCGGTTTAATATTTTAAAGATTTTATCTTTTCATCTAGTAGGTAAATTATCCCTTCTATAGATTTATAATTTGGTAGATCTAATTTCTTCATCTAAATTTATATCTACTTCCCTAGAATAAAACACTTTCTTAAGGAGTATAATTTTTGTGTATGAGTTGGTAAGTAATTTTAAGTTAACATAATTTTTTAAAAATTTATCTATGATAAATTATTTTTAATTTCTTTTTATTTAAATTTATATTGATATAAGTTATTTTATTTTAATATTAAGTATATGAATGGTCATCGAAATCTTGTAGTCAAAGTAGGGGGCAAAATAGAAGTAGTAAAACATGAGGGGAGCATATTGGATGAGTGATTATCGAACCACATAATTATTTCTTTCAGATAAATTTAATTTTTAATATATTTCATTGAATTGAGGAAACAATAATAATGATGAAAAATGTATGGATATTACACTTAATATTAACTAAATATTCATACATATGATATTGAAATTTGAAATAGGCAAATCTAATGTTGAACAACTTCGACCAATGAAAAATTGAAGGTACATATTACCCTTTTGTGATCACGATAATGAAATTAATCCTAAAAACATCACAACGAATCATGAATATAATCTAAAAATAATATACTCAAAGGAAATAATTAGGTTCTAGGATAAACAATAACCTTTTCTAATGAATTTTAAGGAAGATGTTACAATGGAATAGGGAATTGAGATTCGATACATGGTTCACCATTTATATGATCATGATCATTCTTTTTATGATCATGAGGATTATGATTAACATTAGGATACTGATGATGAAGATCATGATTAAGAACAAGAGAGGATGAATTCATATGTTTCACATTTTTTAAGTTTTCCTTTGTTTTTAATTATATCCTACTTAAAATTACATTTTTTCTTTAAAGGAACACACTTTACTTTTCAAATTGAGAGTAAAAAAATATATTTAAAAATTTAGGGGTTTTCGATATCAATAATGATGCATTGACAAGTCATTTAATTCTATTTAGAAAGCAATATGACAATGTTGTTAGTTGTCCCGTTTGTGAGCCACCCTCAATTCAACAAGTAGTGATAGGAAACATCTTTCCATATAAGATATTGAGACATTTTCTAATCATTATTAGGCTAGGGAATATTTTTTATTTCGAGTAAGTTGGAAAATTAATTTTAGGGTATTGCACCAATAATACCAATTATGGATCTTGGCATGCCTCATTTAATTCACATGTAATGAAGCACATTGAGTAGTTTTGGTTTAAACATTTTAAGTAGAGCTCACAGAGTGCACAATTTAGTTTTAAAATGGATTCATTTACAACTTTTCCATTATGTCAAATAGCTACTTTATTTTTTAATTATTTTTTCTCTTGATGATTCATAATGAGAATTTATTTTTTTCATTAATTGTTTTAGATACAACCAAATACAATTTACATGAAAATTTTCAACCTTTAATTTATGAATTATAAGTATTATGGGATTGCATTACAACAAATTACACATCAAAGCACATTAGCCAAAGAGAGTTCACTTGTTATGGTAGCCTATTTCAAGGACTGGTCATGACTTACTTTAGATGGTTGTTTCGTCAAGTATTTTTCATTTTTTTAATTTTGAAAAACAAAATCCTGTGTGTGTGTGTGTGTGTGTGTGTGTGTGTGTGTGTGTGTGTGTGTGTGTGTATTTGCGTGAGTTTTTTTTATATGCACTTAGTTTTTTGATTGATAAGGCCCAAATGTGCGTCATCAATGTGCAATAAATGATCTTATTTTAATCTCCTTTTTATCAAGTTTGACTGCATTTTGCGACTTTTATTTGATCTCGTATAAGTTAGGATGTAATTGTCCATATTTTGTTGGATTTAGTTCTAATGTTTAAAAACTTTGTAACTCCTAACAAAGTGTGTGGAAATTTTTTTTTGTAATAAAACAGGGCACAATCAGTCAAAAGAAAAAAGTATGAAGCAACCAACACATTTTTGGGAACAATGGATTCAATATGGCTTAGCTCCGGAACCTCCAGGATTAGTTTTGGAACTCCATCACATAGAAAAGGAACTATATCTCTTAGTTCTATCAACACCAATCTGGCACTATGATAATTCTTCACCGAGAACTCCTCATGCTATGATTATTTATTAATGCACAACTTTTAGTTTTGTGGATGTAATCTAGAAACACAACAAACATAACACAAGAATACCATAGACTATGATAAGAAGGAATGATGATAAATTTGAAATATCAGTGTAAATTATAATATTAACATGAAATTGTTACAATCTCACCCATGAGGTACTTTAATTGTTACTGACTTCACTTGCCTTCCACCAATACTATGGGAGAAACTTCACAATTACACCTCTTAATGGCTTCTTTAACACACCTTCAAAATGATGGCTTCCTTTACACACTTACTCATACAATATTTCGCACTACTTTTTTTTTGCTAAATGAGGGGGGTGGCCTCTCTATTTATAGAACTTCTAGTCTTATCCATCTTATCTCTAAGATAGGATAAGAAATCCACTCTGACGAATCATATTCCATACCTTAACTCTTATCTTTACATGTCATCTTATCTTTTAAGATAAGATAAACCTTATCATTTCACACACATTTTTAGACTTTTTACAAATTAAATACACAAAATATTTATGACCTCACTCCTTGTCCTTATTACCAATATAATATTTCTAATTCATAATCATGTAGATCCTACTTCTCTACTTATCCCAACTTTGACATTTTAACATTACCGGACCACTTACGACAAATATTTACTTTTTACCACAACATTCCTATTGTACTTTTGACTATTAACGTACTATACATTATTGGCAGCGTCGTACCGGTAGCACCGTTATCTTCTATTGGACGCTACTAGTAATTATACTTAACAACATTCTATTCCTAATACACACATTAATGAAATAGAAATTATGGAGGAAAATTTTAGTGTCGACATCTTCCCCCTTCCTAGATTCTACTCCTTCCTCGGAGTAGACTATCCTAGTGCTTGGAAAATATTTAGCTTGTCGTGGTTGACCAATTTTGTAATGGGAGTGCCATCTAATTCCTCCAGTCGGTATGTACCATTTTCATGCACAACTGCTATTTTGTAGGGCCCAATCCATTTTGGAAGAAATTTTCTCTGTATTCTTTTTTTGTATCTCGAATCATATAGTAGGACTAAGTCATTCACATGAAATGGAGACCAACAGATCTTTTGATCAAATTATTCCTTCTGCTTCATTTTCTTCCTATAGCTTGTATCCTTCGCTATTTCCCTCATTTACTATAGCAAATGAAGATGTACCAACCTTTCTTTTACTGAATCACTTTCATCCATCCTTTCATTTTTCATAACTCTCACAATGGGAATATCAAACTCAATAGGAAGAACTAGATTAATGCCATAAGCCAACTGAAATGGGGAGTATCCTATTGCTGACTTTGATGTTGCCCTATATGCCCACAATGCTGCATGAATCCTTTTATCCCACTTATGTACCTGCAAGGCTGTATCTTTTGCTCAAATTTGACACAACACAAAATTTGTTCGTTCCACCTGTCCATTTGTGCTTGTCTTGTATGTTGTTTCCTTCCTGTGCTTAATAGAAAACTTATTGACTATTGCTTCTACCACCTCATTAATGAAGTTACTTCCTTAATATGTTATAATTTCTAATGGGCAACCAAATCTAGTGACAATGCGTTCATATATGAACCTTGCCACTTCATCCATGGAAGCTATTTTCAATGGCCTAGCTTCAACCCACTTGGTTAAATAATCTGTGGCAACTACAATATACTTATTTTGGCGTGGGGTAGTTGGAAGTGGACCTACAATATCTATTCCCCACTTTTCAAAGGAACTAAGTGGAATAATAGGGCATAATGGAGCTGATGAAGTCTTACGATTACCATGTGTTTGACAGATATCACATGTCTTACAATAATTATAACAATCCCTAAAAAGAGTGGGCCAGTGATAACCTGCATCCAAGATCCTTCTTGCTGTAAGTTGTCCAGAGAAGTGCCCTCCACATGTACCATTGTGGAATTATTCTATCAGCTCCTTCCCTTGATCACGTCTAACTGCTCTCTTGTACTATCCATCAAGTCCTATTTGAAATAATACTCCATGCAGAATAGAATATGGACGATTGACTTGAGTAATCTTCCTCTTAGTCTTTGCATTGGCACCATCAGGAAACTTGAATTCATTCAGATAATTCCAAATATCTATGTATTCACTAGGGATTGTGTCAAGGGATAACAATGCTGCATCTGGGAAATCATCATCATCACAAGATGAACCTAAACCATCATAGGCTCGAGAGAGTGCATCTGCATTGACATGCTTCTTTCCAGGCCTATCTATAATATCAAATTCAAATTCTTGTAGCAAAATTATCCATCTTGCTATCCTCCCTGATGGGTTAGGCTTATTTACAATATATTTTAGAGCCTGATGATCTGTTACAACTATAAATTTCTGCCCTAGGAAGTAATTTCTAAACTTATTTATAGCAAAAATGATAGCTAGAGCCTCTTTTTCATTTACAGTATAATTTACCTCAGCACTGCTCATTTGTCTACTCCCAAAGTAAACTGGATGTCCATTCCCATTTTCATCCTTTTGGCTCAGAGTACTTCCTAGTGTTGCATCTGAGGCATCAGTGTACACAATGAATGGCTTGCTCCAATCTGGATTCTTTAAAACAGGTGAAGACACCAGGGCTTCCTTCAGTTGTTTAAAAGCTTCATGCGCCTTATTTCCTAGTTCATAAGTAACATCCTTCTTCAAGAACTGGGTTAGTGGCTGTGTAATCTTTGAGAAATTCTTGATGAACCTTCTATAGTAACCCACATGGCCTAAAAATGATCTCAACTTACTTCTATTCATAGGAAATGGTAACTCTTTGATTTTTGAAACTTTATCAGGATCAGTACCAATACCATCTCTGGATACAACATGCCCTAACAAAACACCTTTAGAACATCCAAAGACACACTTTGTAGGGTTTAGTGAGGCTTGTGCTTCATCTAACCTTTGAAATGTTGTCTCCATCTGGTGCAGGTGGTCCATCTTGCTCCCATAGATGCAAAAATCATCCAAAAATACTCTGATGAAGTTCCCAATGTAGGGTTCGAACACCCTATTCATCAAATGCTGGAACGTTGGCAGAGCATTACACAACCCAAAAGGCATAACTCTATAAGCCAAACGTTCCCCAAGGAGTGGTGAACGTGGTCTTCAGTTGATCTTTCTCAGCTATACGAACTTGGTTGTATCCACTATATCCATCAGCAAAACTATAGCACTCCTGGCCAACTACTTTGTCCAAGATTTGATCTGAGAATGGAAGAGGGTAATGATCCTTCTTTGTTGCCTTATTGAGCTTCCTATAATCAACACAAATGCGTAGCTTCCCATTCTTTTTTATTGAGATCACAATGGGAGAAACCCATTCTGAATTCTCCACAGCAAATATGAATCCTGCATTAAGCAACTTATCTATTTCTTCTTTTACAGTCTTGGAAAAATTAGGATTCATTCTATATGGCATTTTCTTTATGGGCTTAGCACCATCTACCAGCTCAATAGAATGTTCTACCCAACTTACTTGACAAAGTTCCTTATAATCAAAAGTGAATAGGTGTATGTACCTTTGAAAGAGCTGGAGGTAGGATTCCTTCTCACTCTCCATCACAGCATCACCAATCTTTATTTGTTGGAGATGATCATCTTCTTCAGATAATTTTATGGGTTCATGAGTCGGTGTGACTGGAAGGATATCCATGACCAAAACATCAACCTCACTTTCTTCATCATCTGTGTCCACTTCACTGGTACTAGAGTAATCAGAGGATGTCCAATCATCAGTTTCATCACTTGAATCCACAGGTTCTACCTTATGATGTCGAGGGATCACATTTATCTTCACCCTCTCTCTGCCACGTCCAAGTGTCATGAAGCCTTCATTCCAGTAGTTTCTTGCATGAACTCTCCTTAGCCATGGTCTTCCCAACAACATTGGGTACGCAACAGTACCATTTTTCATCACCTGAAAGTCTACCACACATACAACACCCATAACAGATATTGCCACATTTGAAACAACACCTTCTGGTTTAGTTTTTCCCTTATTTAATGACCTTAACATAAGTGTTGAGGGGTGATCAATTTTTAAACCCAACATATTCATTACAGACTCAGTCATTACATTAACTGCAGCACCTCCATCAACTAAGACATCATGAATTGAAATACCATTACATAATACCTTAGCTTGTGGAGCGTAGGGATCCGCCTCTACCTCCAAAATAGGGACCTCAACCTCCTTCCTTCGTCGAGCATTGAGTCCACTTCGCAGCTCCCGCCTCTTCTCAGAAGACATAGCCAAGAGTTGACCATATGTAATATTTGCAGGCCTTTTGGACAGATCTTCTAAGATGGAGTATGGTCCTTGTCCCTGTGAAATCATAAAATCCTGCACACCCAACTTTCTTCTCCTATGTTTCTTACTAGTTTCTCCTTTCATCTTCTTAGGATCATTTCCATCTTGGTTATCTTTTTCTTTCTTTCTTTTTGTTACAAACACATCTACTTCATTATTTATACTCTTATCTACTACATCAAAAGAATTCATAGGTGCTTTTCCTTTATCATTATCTCTTGTACCAGATGTAGAAGCTCTATCTGGACAATTATACTTATAATGACCCTTTTTATAACAACCATAACATACAACTTCAGAAATATTTATTTTTGGACCTCTATCTCCTCCCTGAGAACTAAATTCTTTTCCTTGAAGAAGATTAATAGTTAACTGGCCCATCTTCCTGAGCAGATATTCATACTCAGTAGATGTACTAGGAGAAAGATTTGTGCTCACTGAGAGTTGTTTTGGATTCTGGACCAAAGGTGTTGGTGTAGGCTCTACTTTAGCAACAATTTCTTTGGGCTCCTCTTCCATGCTTTCTTCTTACCTTCTTGCAATCTCCTTTGCTTGTTCAATGGTAGTTGGGCGGTCATACTTCACTCATTGTCTGATCTTTGGCTTCATCCCAAGAATGAAGTGCTTACAGAGGAGATTATCCACATCATTCATCAACCCATCCGCTAATCCTTCCTTCCGGATCTGGGCATCGAGCTTCCTCCTTAGCTCTAGAACACGAGCATGATAATCCCTTATCTTCTCCTTCTCTCCTTGGGATAGCTTTGTGATATCGATCATGAGATCTGCATATTTCTGTTGTTCACCAAATTCTTCAAGAAAACTTTTAGTTAATAAATCCCATGAGTTTTTCACATTATCACCTAGTGTTTCAAACCACCTAAGGGCTGAACCATCCAAAAAGGTAGGAAAAAATTTAGTCCATTGTTCCCTTCTTATAAGGCCATTACAAATACAAGATCATTTAAACTCTTGAATGAAAGAGGAAGCATCTTCATTAGATTGGGTTGAAAAAACAGGAATCTTCCCCATTTTCAAAAGTAACCATAGTGAAATACCAACCCACAAGTACAATCAACAAGACTTATGTGCAAAAATAATTAGAATCACTATAATAGAAAATAAAAATGACCACGGTAAACTATGGTAAAACTTGACTTACTGTAGTAAAAACTGACTTTACTATGGTAAACACTATTCACAGTAAAAAGTGAAGTTACTGCGGTAAATACTATTCACGGTAAAAAGTGACTTTACTGCAGTAAATACTATTCATGACAAAAAGTGACTTTACCATGGTAACTACTATGCACAGTAAAAACAAGGTTACCCTCCAAATGATTTTTGACTAAGTGGGAATATTTCTCCAGAAAATCCACCAACGAGGAATGGTCCCAGCAATGGAACCAAAATGTCAACACCAATCCGACACTATGATAATTCTTCACAGGGAACTCCTCATGCTATGATTATTTATTAATGCACAACTTTTAGTTTGGTGGATGTAATCTAGAAACACAACAACAAACATAACACAAGAATACCATAGACTATGATAAGAAGGAATGATGATAAATCTGAAATATCAGTGTAAATTATAATATTAATATGAAATTGTTACAATCTCACCCATGAGGTACTTCAAGTGTTACTGAATTCACTTGCCTTCCACCAATACTATGGGAGAAACTTCACAATTACACCTCTTAATGGCTTCTTTAACACACCTTCAAAATGATGGCTTCCTTTACACACTTACTCATACAATATTTCTCACTACTTCTTTCTATGCTAAATGAGGGGGGTGGCCTCTCTATTTATAGAACTTCCAGGCTTATCCATCTTATCTCTAAGATAGGATAAGAAATCCACTCTGACGAATCATATTCCATACCTTAACTCTTATCTGTACATGTAAGCTTATCTTTTAAGATAAGATAAACCTTATCATTTCACATGGGTTCCACATTTTTAGAATTTTTACAAATAAAATACACAAAATATTTATGACCTCACTCCTTGTCCTTATTACCAATATAATATTTCTAATTCCTAATCATGTAGACCCTACTTCTCTACTTACCCCAACTTTGACATTTTAACATTACCGGACCACTTACGACAAATATTTACTTTTTACCACAACATTCCTATTGTACTTTTGACTATTACCGTACTATACATTATTGGCGGTGTCGTACCGGTAGCGCCATTATCTTCTATCGGATGCTACTACTAATTATACTTAACAACATTCTATTCCTAATACACACATTAATGAAATAAAAATTACAGAGGAAAATTTTAGTGTCGACAGTTTCGAAACCTTCAGAATTAGTTCTGGAACTCCGACACTTAGTTCCAAAACTCCTGCGCTTAGCTCCAGAAATTTCACAGTTAGTTCCAGAATAGTTCCCTTTTGTCTTGAAAATTCTCCAAAGTTCTATAATCAATGCGAATCTATGTATTTTAAAAACATCCGGTAACAGATAAATCAATGGGCCTTCTAATCAAGAGTAGATCAACATATTTTTGATTCTTCGTACCCCATAAATATGTATGTAGGATCAGACAACTATGTTTCTAGAAAGGTTCCTATATTCCACATCTACTTTGAGAACTATTCTGTTTCACGGAAACCTATTGATATATGGACAACTATTAAGAACTTGTGATTGTAAATGCATCTTCAAATGATGAAATATATATAAGGACCTGTAGATATATTAGATAATAGATTATATATATGATAGACATACATTGAAGTTTGTAAGACAAAAAAAGGAGTTAATGTATTAGGTATAAATGAAGGTTAGGTTGCTCCAAGTAGGGATGAAGGTGACCCCCTCAAACTACGAACTAATGAGGTTGAAAAATTAGTCAGGGAGTAGTTTGATAAATAGGTGATTGATGAAAGTGAGGATCAGTAGGTAAGGGTATGATCATTTTGGGTAATGGGAAATGATCATATTGGGTAATGGGTTTTTGGTCATATTGGGTAATGGGTAATGGAAATAAAATGCACACACACGTATAGATTGTGATACGGTACTAGGAGGAAGAGCTTGTAAACTCTACGTTTTCAAAAGGGTGATAGGTTTATCTAAACGAGGTTGAAGTGATTCAGGTATCCAAGGTATAGGATATGGTCATGAAGTACAACGAGGTCTGGTGTAGGAATAGGTAATAGGTTTTGTTCCATGACACCAAATGTATGGTTAGGATAAATATCATGTCATTAGGAAAGGTAAGGTCATTAGGCTAAACAAAACGGGTAACAACATCGCAAGGTATAACGAGTACATAAATTTAAATGTCACGAAAATGCGATTCAGGTCAGGTAATGTAAGTTAAGGCATAGGTAAGGCCAAGGTATAGGTAAATAACATGTCCCTAAACACAGTTAAGGAAATTTATATGTAATGTAGGCTTGTGGGTAGAGTGTAATAGGTGTTGGTAAGGTCAAATTTTTTTTGATCAATAATGGCTTTAGGAAGAATGGGCATGGGGTGGGTCAAATGGTTTTGTATGGATATTTTACCATTATTTATATTTTTGGTATATATACTATCTTGCGTACTGAAGACGTGAGATTGTACACGAGTGTTTTTGATGGTACTAATATTTATTGTATATATGTGTATATATGTACTGATACACAGACTCTCCCATTTATATAGTTGATTATGTTGACTGGATGGATGATGTACTCATTTTTAATTTCCATTGTTATTATGTATTATGGAAATGAGTTGAATTAGGCATGATTGAGTCGAGGTCATGTAGGTATGATTGAAACAAGTACATGCATGGTGGAGTTTAGGTGAGTTAGGCAATCGAGGTCATGTACGCATTATGGATTCATGTATAGACATGGTGGAGTCTAGGTGATTTAGGTAGTCGAGGTCATGTAGGCATGATGGAGTCAAGTATAGGAAGTTGAGGTCAAGCTTTTTGCGTTTGATCTAATTTCAAATTTATTGGTAGTATGGTAAATAAATGATGATCTATATGTATGTTGGGGTTTGAATTTCCAAATATTTGATATCATTGAAATGTATGATATGGTGATGTTATAAAATGGTAAATATGTATGTTTTTATGATTGTTTGATTTCCAATTTTTATGTAAAATGGAAACTAACTATTGTAAAATGTGAATATAAAAGGGGGAAAATTAATTAGGTGAAAGAGTGGCTGAGCTAACCTTCCAAGGGCCCCATGCCCTCAGAGTGTTTCCTACATAGCGTCGACGAAAATGGGCCTCAGGCTGATGTAGTTTTCCCATAAGATAGGGAAGAATATGATGAGGTAGAGGATTGGGGTGGTTGGTGCTAGGCATGATTGGGTCTAGGTCATTTAGGCATGTTGGAGTTTAGGTCATTTACACATGGTTGAATTTGATTCATTCAATCATATTTGAGTTCAGGTCATTTAGGCAAGGGTGAATTTAGGTCACAGACATGGTTGCGTTTAGGACATTTAGGCATGGTTGATTTTAGGTCATTAAGGCATGTTTGATTTTAGGTCATTTAGACATGGTTGATTTTAGGTCATTAAGGCATGTTTGAGTTTAGGTCATTTAGGCATGGTTGAATTTAGGTCGAATAAGCATGGGTACTTTTGGTGGAAAAAGAATTCCTAGAATGTAGGTGTTGAAGGCATGGTCCTATGTAGGACAATCAATAAGTAAGAAAAGAGGCGAATGGTAAGAGGAGACAAAAGAGTTTCCTAATTGATAAGAACCATTACGATTCTATCATAACAAATATGGCATATGAACATAAAAATATAAAGGTGTTGCATGATTGACTACTCTAAGGATGAAGAAGGTTACATGATCAAAAAATTTTGCATTTGTGGCATGGCCCTTGAGTAGGTGGAAGGTTAGAAAGGAAAGGCAGTGAGGTAAACAAATTTGGTTGAGCGTGACCTGGTGTGAGATAGCACACCTCTTTGGCAAGAGACCCAAGATAAAAAAATGCAAGTCCATGATGAAAAGTTCATCTTTTTCTTTTTGCGTTTATTTTAATAGACTCAATCAATGCGAGAAATCTATGTGGGATGAGTAGAGTATCTCCTTGAGGTATTTATGAAACTGATCAATGCGAGAAGCTTCAGAATATATATATATATATATATATATATATATTTGTAAGAATAGTATTTTTTTGGTGATAGACTATGTACAGTATGTCTAGCTTTATATAGTTGTCCTTCTAGGGAGCAATCTATTTATAACAAAAATATAGAAATATTATATGTCATTTTTGAGGGAGTCATAATTTTGTGAGAAGTTTTACTCAAGGAGTTTTTTAATTTGAAAATCCCATATATTGATTTTGAATTGTTCATTTTACTTTTAGGGTCATGGACAAGACTACAGAGAAGTGTAGGCTTATATTATGAAGACAAAACCATAACACACATAGGTTAGCTATGAAAGAGAGGTTTTAAGTAATGAAAGACCATTGGATTAGATCTTAAAAAGGATTAAAATTATCAATGATAATCATGCCATGAGTAAATCCATGGTACTCATATTGAAGATAAGGTTGACGAGTGATGGGTAGTCACATGAGTCTTGTTTAGTCATTGGTCCTTAAAATAGGTAAGTGGAAGGTGAATGGTGCTCAAGGGACAAGAATTTAATATAATTTAGGTAATCTAGGATTTGATTCAACAATAAAATGGTCAAAGATGCAAGGCATTGAGGGGTTGAGGTTCAAGTTTACCTTCGAGTGAAGACAAATGATAAGCACCTGATCTATAGATATAAGTAACGATATAGGGTCCAAGCCAATAAGGAGCCAATTTTCCCCGTTTAATTTTCTCCACTTTTGTTACATGTTGATTTTCTTTTAGGATGAGGTCACCGACCTAGAAGGTTCTCACTTGGACACATTTATCATATGCACGTTTGATAATTTTTTGGTAGATTTGAAGGTGATCAAGAGCATTAATGCAATTTTCATCTAATAACTCTAGTTGTGTCAAATGGTCTTGGAAAAAATCATCATTGTTAGGCATATCTTTGAGTGAGATATGAAGAGATGGAATTTGAACTTCGAGAGGCATGAAAATCTCTCTAGTGTAGAAAAAAGAGAAAGATGTGGCAGCAGTTGATGTATGATTACTAGTGCGATAAGCCCATAAGGAAAAAGGATTGTGCGTGTGCCAATCCTTACCATATCGTTAACCACTTTCATAGGAATTTTGTTAAGAGTTTTTTTAGTTGATTCTGCTTGGCCATTTGTTTGAGGATAGGAAGGTGAAGAAAAAATGAGTTGAATTCCGAAGGCATCACAAAGTTTCCTTAAGGTGTTGCTTTTGAATTATTTTCTATTATCAATGATGAGGCGGTGAGGAACATCAAACTGAAAAGGTGATGTGATGATTGATGAATTCACAGATTTTCTCATTTTTTGTAGAAATAAGAGGTATAAATTCCACCCACTTAGTGTAATATTCTATAGTAGTAATTATCCATTGATGATGTTGGTAATAATGAGGATTGATCTCTCCGACAAGATCCAAACCCCATTGAGAGAAAGGCCAAAGGTCTTACATGACCTTTAAGGTGTGACTAGGGGTGCGATAAAGATTAGTATGTTGATAACATTTCACACAATGCTTGACATAGTCACAACAATCATGGTTTAGGGTTGGCCAGTAGTAGCCCAGGTGAAGGATGCACTTAGCAACATCTAAACCACTGAAGTAAACCCCATAAATTCCATCATGAACTTCCTTGATGGTGTAGGGAATTTCAAAACTTGTAAGACATTGTAAGAGGATAGCATCAAAAACACGTTTATAAAGAAGACCAACCCTAATGAAATAATGAGAGACACTTTTGATAAAGGCTCTTTGTCCATTGTGAGTAAGATCTAGAGGCAAAATGGAAAGGGAAACATATTCAGTAAACTACTTATAGAAAATTCCACGTGGGTCAGTTTCAATGTTTCGTACAAGGTTGACATCTTAAATCAGATAAGAGGGTGCATGCAACCTCTGTAAAGTGAAAAATATTTTTGAGTCAGAGGGTGAATCAGGTATTTGAGAAGCTAGAAAGGCCATGGTATATGTAAATTTATTAGTGGAACTCAGGGTAGTTTGAAGTTTATAATGGTCAAAAGTATGTCAACATGATGCTTATACTTTTGAAGTATCTCCTTATGAGATTGGTATATACCATTAACTTATTTCACAACCAGTTGAGATTCACCAAAGATATTAATTGATTTAATGTCTAAGGCTTTGGTGGCTTGAAGGCCTAAAACGAGTACTTCATATTTGGCAATATTATTAGTACAATCAAAATCTAGTTTGAAAGATAATGACATAGGCTCATTGTCAAGAGGAATGAGGATAACTCCAGCACTACCCTCACGCTGACATTGGAAACTATCGAATAATAAGGTAAATCTGGTAAATGGTATCGTTCAAAGAGAGAGTAGCAATGGATTCATCAAGGAAATCGAAGTTACAGGATTGATTTACAGAGAGAGGTACGTATGTACGTTACTCAACAATTTTTTTTCATTTCACAAACTTTTGATGGATGAATTCGAGATCTACATCTATGAGAAACATGACCCAACATGCAACACATTGATGTTGGTAGGGTTTAGCATACATGTAATGTATGGGGTCAGTATTGGTGACAAAAAAGGTTTTGTGGTTGAGTAGGTAATGGCGAAGTTTAGTGGCGAGAAAAACTAAGGCTAGAAAGAGTTTTTCGATGTGAGTATATCTAGTTTCCTAGTTTAAAAGTATATAGTTTGTATAATAAACCACATGTTCGGGCTATGTTTCTCATCACAATGAGTGAGCATGGTACCCAGGGAATGATTAGTAGTAGAAATGTAAAGGTAAAATAGTTCATCACCCTTAGGGGGAATGAGCACAGGTTGTTAAAGGACATATTGTTTTAAGGAGTCAAAGGATTCATGGCATTCATCATTCCATTTGAAGGAGACATCCTTTTTGAGGATATGATGAAATGAATGGTAGTGGTTGCAAAGTTGAGAAATAAAGTGATGAATAGATTACAAATTTCCTTACAAACGATTTTAGGTAAGTAGGTCGAGGCATTTCGAGAATAGCCATGATCTTAGCGGGATCAAATTCAATGCCACACAAATAAATAATAAAACTAAGAAGATTTTTTGAGAGAAAAATGAAGACACACTTCTTAGGTTTAAGGTGACAACAGTATTTGATGAGATGGTCGAAGATGACCTTAAGGATTATAAGGTGTTTGGCCCGATGTTTAGATTTGGAATGGATATTGTCAACGTAATATTCCAATATGTGATGCATAATTGCATGAAAGATATAATTCATAGCCCACTGATATGTTACACCAACGTTTTTAAGGCCAATGGGTATGACATGATAGCAGAAGGTCCCCCAAGGAGTGATGAAGGTGGTTTTGTGTTGATCTTCTAGGGCTAGTAATATTTTATTATAACATGAGAAACCGTCAATGATTGATAGGATTTCATGTCTGGTGGTGAGATAAGGTGGTTGGTCAATACTAGGCAAAGGAAATTTGTATTTGGGAAAAGCTAAGTTAAGTTCGTGAAAATCCATCTAAATGCAGATTCCCCCTGTCACTTTTGTGATAGGTACAATGTTAGATATCTATTAACGATAATCAATGGGTAAGATGAAGGAAAATAAAAGGAGGTGCTGGATTTCTTATTTGACAAGAAGGAAAATGTGAGGATGCATTTTCCGTAACTTTTGTTTGACGGGTTTTTCCTCAGGAATAGTTACGATATTGTGGATGAGAATGTTTGGGTCAAAATAGGGCATATCAGTGTAGGACCAAGAAAAATAATTTCTATGATCCCGGAGGAAAGCAATAAAAGCTTCCTCTTCAACAACATCTAAAGATTGGCCTATTTTTAGAATGTGTGGGTCATCCTGAGTGTGAATATTGATTTCAATGGTCGATTCATTCAACATGGTTTGTGTCTAAGAAGGTAATGACTGATGAATATAAGAATATTTTGCACTAAAAATATGCTTACACTTATCATTTCATCTAATTCATCTGATTGACGAGACTTTGTTAATCAAACCTTCTCCTCTCCATTTGGATACCCATTTTGATGACACCTTCTTGGTTGTATTCTTCTTCTAATTTGTAGAATTAAAGATCCATTGACTAATTGACCGATTTAGTTAATATCTCTTCTATTATCCAGATCCCTTCCCAACTCTTAATGAGTTTCTAATCACTTGTTAATCAAGTTTAACTAGCCTAAACCAAGCTTAACTAAGCCTAAAGCATGTTTACCCTAATCTAATCTAAAAGTTCTTTTTGAGCTTTAGTCCCACATGCACCCAAATTGTAAACTCTTCCAAACCAACAACTATAAATACAAGCCTAAGGTTTTCCTTTCAAATGGTCCTTCTCTCTCATATTTAGAAATCTTGGCATTAGACCTCATTTGCATTATCCAAGCTAATAAGGCATTTGATCTTGGCTATCCTCCATTGTTGAAGCTCATCCATCTTGCATCCATAACTTCATAGTAGGTTAGTAGGAGGGTGCATAACTTGGCCTTGTAGCCATTTTAGAGAGACCTCTTAACCTCCATTGAAGATAAAAATATATAATTTTATTACTCATAGGTTTAACTAGGTTCAATTTATGATTTAAGTAATCATAGAGTAGTTAGAGATAAAATGAAAAGTGTTTTAGTTTAATTCATTGTTGTATAAGTTATCTTGTTTAGCACCCATCTTAATGTTTATGATAGGTTTAGCTAAATCATGGAACTACTTAGTTTGTTTCTTGTTTATTAACATAGCTAAACTCCTCATGCATACAGGTTGTAAGATATAAGTAATGGTAATGTGATGACAAAGGTTTTAAAAAGGTTAGATAAGATGTTCGCATAAGACCCTGCCAATGGATCATAATGCAAAGTAAGTGTGGGTCTAGATGAAAGTGTGGAAGATTTTGGTGTGAGAGGAGCTACAAGAATTGGAATTAGAGCACGTTGACTCAGTTTGACCACTTGTTTGGTAGGTAATACGGTTTTACATTTGGATTGCACCTTCTTGGGCAAAGATGTATTAGATGAACTAGCGGTTGAAGGTGGTGTAGGTTTAACTACCTATTTAGAGGGTTTTGGATTCTTTGACTTTGGTTGCACCTTCTTGGGTAAAGGTGAAGAAGAAATGTTTGATGTAGAAGCAAAGGTAGATGACCGAAGGGGATGGGTTAGCTAAGGTGATAATGGAGGTGCAGTGAAGGATGTTGGAAGAGGTAAGGTGGAAGGTACTAGTTGAAGATAAAGGCATGTCATAGGTTATGATGAGGATACTGAAAGTGGTGTAGGTATAGGTGGTAGAAATGATGTAGATAACGACGAAGGCATAAGCTATGTAGGTAATTTTGGTGTAATAGAGGATCATGACAATGAGGCGGGTTGCTATGATTTTAGATAACCTGGGGAAGGAGGTTGCGGCTAAGGTTGATGGGTGGGGCCTTGTGATAGATGGAAGTGGTGAAGGTGATAAAGGGGTAGTAGGAGAATCCGGTGTGTGTAGCCTAAAAGGTTGGGTCTTCCTCTTAGGTGGGGGAATAGTATTTGTGCTAGCTTATGAGGACATGGCTAAATATAGTTTAACAAGGGGATGGACTAGGATTGATGTTGGCATGAGTCCCAATGTGGAAAAGGGTTTGGATTTGGAGGAAAATATAGATTTAGGTAATTATTTAGGCATTGGAAAAGGTTTAGTCGATGGTAAAGGTTTAGGTGTGGGCAAGGGTGATGAAGAAGAGGTTGCTACAACTGGTATGGGCATGGTTGGTTTGGTTTTTTGAAACACATTGGGATAGATAGTGGAAGTATCAGCAGAAAACATGTTTATCTTAGTTGAGAAAGGTAGCCAAAGGCATCCCCAAAGCATGGAATTGTCGACATAATCCAAGCGGTTAGCCAAACGTGAAAATGACACCATTGGATAGGGGATTATGTTAATTTGGTAGTAATACCTATAAATAATGGATGTGAGATAGGGAAATGGTTGGCTTCTGACTCCATGGGTAAAAGAGCCAAGAGAAAATCAACAGGATCCTTGAACGCCAATTGAGAACGTATCATCGAATGTGAAGAATGTTTGAACTTGGAGATTTTGGGATATGTGCCTAGCACAAGCCCTAGAAAACAAATCTATTAACTCGATTTGAGGCAGTTGAAACATGAGCTAGTTGATTTGTCTCTGCCAATGAGCAACAAAATATGTGATAGATTCATCTTTGTATTTTCATGTCGAGTACAAGTCAGTCATGTGACATTCTTCATGATGTTGATAGAAACGTGGACCTCTAGGAAAGCTTGAGCTACTTAGTTGAATGACTAAATGAAGTTCCTAGGTAGATAACTATACCAATCCAACGTAGGTCCTATCAATGACATTAGGAATGTTCGTAGGAGAAAATTGTCATCATGAGCGATCAGATAACACCCATGTTTAAAATAACACAAGTGTTGTTGCGGGTCTTCTTTACTATTAAACCAGTTGAATTTAGGAATTTCCCAATGTGTAGGGTATGGAAGAATTGGAATGGATGGGTGAATCGGCTCAATGCAAATCTTGTCATATGTCAGATAATTACGTGAACCTGAGACCAATGCTTCCAATGTATGCATCTTTTCCATCATCATTTTGATAAGATAGTAGGTTGTTATGACTTGGCACCCCCTGCAATATAATGGGGTAGATGATGAACGTATGATGTGAGTGAAATCCCAATATATGGTGGTGTTGAGTATGAAAATTTTGAGGGAGGAATAGATGCAAGTGGAAAGTATCCTGAATAAGTGATAGATGAGATAGGGGTTGTTGGTGATAAGTGTAGGTAGTTGGAGAGGATGTAATGACTCTCATAGTAATTGGAGGAAGCGATTGTATGATGGAAAGGATAATGTTTTGGAAGGGAGTATGGGTTTCAAACACCATGGGTGGCTGAGATGTAATAGATATATGAGAGGTGGTGGGTGCAGATAGACCTAAACTCAAGGGAGTTGATAAAGGAATGGTTGACATCATAGGAGCAACTGAAATCAAAGGTGCAAAAAATGTCTTAGGTGTAACATATATCAACGATTTAGGGTCAATTAGGGATACCAAAGGTGGTAAGGTGGAAGAGGGTAAGGAAGAGATAGTAGTAGCTGATGCAGAAGTAGGTGCAAGGGTAGGAGGAATGGACACAGGCATTCCGTATACAAGATGCCCTGATGAATCTCAAGTGGATGAATGGGCTAAATAATATTGTAAAGAAACAGTGTTTTGATTAAGGATTCTTGTGAACTCCTCATCACCGGTATTGATGATGATAGGCTGAATGGGATCCATACGTGATAGAATGGAAGGAAGCAATTGGGCTAGGCGAGAGAAGATGAAGGCTACCGTGGATTACAAGGGCATTGGATTGGCTAGGATTCAAAACCATGTGAATTATAGTAGACTTGGTAATATGATCTCTTTAGGGGTAAGTGCACCAAGATGGTGGACAAAAAAGGGGTCATAAGTGGACGTCATATTACAAAAAACAAAGTGAAATCTCAACTTGTAGGGATTATTAGCAATATTGCGCACTCAAAATTAGAAAAATTTATATACATATGAATCGTAGTATATGGAATCTAGTTTCTGAAACTACTCATTTTTTTAATAAACAGACAAGTTTAGATATATTTAAACACTTAAAATTATATGACTTGGTTTTTGTTTTCTCAAAATAACCTATAAGATTATAGTTCTGTTTGACCTGCGATATGGATGACCAAATATTGTTATTTTCTTTTCCTTTGGTGAAAATTTAGATATAGCTTGTCTATCTTATGATGGATTTTATTTTGTATTTTTTCAAGTAATATTTTTTTTTTATGTTTTTTTTCCGTGAAAGTGGTCTAAAACAGATTTAGAAAATGGAGCGCTTTCCGTTTGCTTGCCATAACTATATCAAAAAATATCGAAAGTCAAATATTTTTTTTAACGTGTATAGAATTTTTCACATGCTTGGGATGGTATAAGTTTTATCAAATTTTGTTAAGCGAAACAAAAGTTGCAATCTTAAACGTAGACATGAAAATTCACGGGAAAAAATGTCTTAAAGAACTATTGTTAGTAAAAAATTATAAAATAATATTTATCTTATTTTATTCACTTTAAAATCAATATTTCTATGAAGCTAACAATCTCCCCTACACGATGGCACCATTTTTGTAAAATGTTTTCAACTTTTTTTAGGCATGGTTCAAGTCTATGGAAGAGCAAATTTAAAGTTTTTTGACCCTTTACACTTCATAATGACCTCCCATAGCTTTGGTTGGGGCAAAAAAAATATTTCCTGAGCCTTAGGGTCATATTTGACAATACAGAAAGAACCGTGATCATGGTTTACAAATCACGATTGTGGGTTTTTAAACAAGAACCAGTGATCGCGCTTTATAAACCACTGAGAACGTGGTTTATAAAGCGCGATCACTGTTCATAAATAATATTTATACACATCCCAATGTTCTAATTACCATGTGATTTTTACTATTTGACTTTACCGTATGAATTACTGTGAAATTTTGTCGATTTTCTACATGTTTTTCTTATCACCATAAGTAAAAAAATCATGGGAGATAAGAAACAAAGTCAAAAAAGGAATTCATTAAGTAAAAAAAACACCAAACAAATTATAGGCAAACAAATTTCAAAATGTTGAGGCGAATGTGGAATCTTCGTGAATCAAGAAGAAGTTCATCTTCAACCCCTACTATTGTAAGCAATGAGGAACTAGGTAATGTTATCTACTGTCAATGTTGAAGTTGAATTAAATACTCGTGATGAAGATGTTTTTACTGTTAATGTTGAAGATAGAATTAAATACTCGTGATGTAGCAAATGTTGAAATTGAAGGAGACAATGAAAATATGAATAAAAAAATTCAGGTTGAAACTGTAGATAGACAAAAATTTGACAAAAACACCTCCTAGGATTTTCCGTAAGAAACCAAATTATTTTATTGAAATTGATGAAAAAAATTTGAAACCAATGTGTGACAAACTTTCTAAACGGAAAATTAGAAGAAAAGCCACTGAAATTTGGTATAATCATTTTGAAATTTTAAATGATTCCCAAATATGTCAATTGTTGGTTATTTTGATGAAATTTAATAAAATGAGACCTACATTAAACACCTTAGGATTGACAACATCTATTATACGTGGTCAAACATCTACAATTGTTGACAAACTTTCATGATGCATATCATACTGTTGGTGTCAAAAGACACACTAGGGATAGTAATATTATGCATCATGTACTTGCTACTAGTGTTGTAAGTGAATCAATAAAAAAAACAACGTTTTGATTACTGAAAACAAGTTGAATGTTTGCAAGTTAATCGAAAAAATCTAATGAAAGCAATTGAAAGACATAATATCCTTCAATCACTCAATAACACCAATTTTAGGGCATTTTTTGCTAGAGCACCACGTAAGGACAAATATAATATTGATGTTATATGAGAAGTTGTTATTCAATTTTGGCATGATAACACTAGAGTTTCACCTAATACAAGAGATGTTGTAAAATAGAGTGTTGGTTTTTTTAATCACGAACCACATCCAAAGTATTTATTAGATATGACTCAAACTCAACTTTATTCATAAGGTTTGAACAAGATCATCTTGAAATTAAAATTAGTCAACATTTTTTTGAAATGTTTAAAACCATTCTATGTGAAAATCAACCACGCTCACACCAATTTTTTGTTGTAGGAAACATGTTGAATTTGCTATGCATTATGCTGAATTTTTATGTATTCATTCTATTTTGCATTCTGAAAGTATGTTATTGGAATGTGGTGTTCAAGTTCCACCAATATCTTCCAGGGATTTCATTCCTATGATATTTTGTGAAAAAGAAGTTGGATGATTTTTTTATAGTCAAGATTGTTTAGATGGAAGTTGTTGGTACATATGTCGGATTACCTAAATTGGAAAGTTGCATCCATGAGTAAATTGAAGGTGCAATAAGAAAATAATTTAGTTGAGTTTGATAAATATAAATCAGTTGCATACCAGTTGAAAGATGGAAAAAATTCTGAACATGTGTGTGAGCTAGTTACATAACATATGCCTGTTTTTCAATTTATGAGAAAAATTTAAGGATGAAATTATGTTATGAGTATGGCTAGGCATACACACAGAGCTCAATGAATGGGAGGATGAACAGTTCAAAATATGCAAAGAAAAATTTCCTATTGGTAATATTGTTTTTAGTGGTCTATTTTACAGAGAATTACACATTGCAACCAAAAATGGAGGTTCAATCACAATATTACAACTCAATACAAGTTTCCATTTTTGTGGCATATGGCATTTATACATTCTTCTGTTCAGTACAGAGAATGATCAATTTTTTTTAAGAGAGTACCACTTTTATATCAGTGATGATCATAACTCATTCTGACTGAATTTATGCAAGGGTGTTTCCAGTTATTTTATGGAAACTTGTTTGATAGGGACATCTACTTCAAACAACATTATATATGGTCATATAATTGCACGTCTCAGTTTAAGAATGAATGAATGTTTTATTGGATGAGTCAGGATGCACATGTCAAGATGGGTGATGAAAAATATTTGGATTTTCACTGAGGCTAGACATAGAAAAGGAGAGAATGACGGTGCAGGGGGTAGTGTGTGAAAATATCTCTTGCAAAAGAAGAGTTGAAGTACAAATATGGTGCTAAATTGAAAGATACAAAGAGCGTAGTGGAATGGTGTATTGAAAACATGGCCCAAGGGTCTCAAGAAATTTCCACGGTTCGCAGATATTTTTTGGTTGATAGAGGAACAACAAATTGCTAACTATGAGGATTATATGACACTCACTGGGTCCAGTGATATGCACTCATTTAGTAGCTCAGATGCTACTTCGTGGGCCACATGGACAATAAAGTTGACATGTTTTTGTGCATCTTGTATCGAATTTATCATTTTTCATTGTGATTCACAAGAATGGGTGGATGGATGGATTTGTAGGCCTTTAACTCTACTTCCTATTTATCAACCTCCACAACCATTACAACTTGTTTCTGCAGATGAAGTTGGCAACATCCAAGGACTTTGACAAAATTTCAATTTTGGTGCGACAAGGGTATATTATGGTTATTTACAATTTTTGTATTGAGTTATGTCCATTGAAATTTTAATATGTACAATTTAAATTTGAGTTGAAACCTTTATTTATAGGACATGTGTCTATAGTTATTGTGACAGAAGACAATAAAGAAGGAATAAACTATTTCTTATGTCATTACATCGAGGAAAGAAAGAATTTGACTTCTCTTGTTATAGATGGCGAAGATATTGAGTACCCTACAGGGTCAGTGGTAGTTTGTTGGTTGGATATTTTGTCAATCCAAAATATGAGGTTCAACCACAGTACATGGGATTAAATCCCTCCTCAAAGACAGGTGAGGCTGCCTGTTTATTACTAATCTAAAACACAACATAAATAATATATACAGTATTCACACTAATCTAACCATTGGGGTTGGGATAGAATCCCGAAATCCATATCCGCACTATGTGAAGATGTTGTTTTTATAAATGGACTGGGTTAGAAATTATTACAATGTAAGAAGCACAATGGAAAGGAAAGGAGAGGAACGTATTTTCTTTCGAGTAAACACAGAGCACGAAATAATCATACGAGCTTTAGATAACAAATGTAATGTTTGAAATGATTAGAATCATCAAGACACTAAACAAGGAATAGCTTAAGATTGTGAACATAAGAACAATATCTTAAGAAAAACACTTCTCACAACACAAAGTTTGCGAAAACAACATCAACTTCTATTCCTCAAATGATTAAAAGAAAACACAAAGTTTTTCTTCTTCACAATAGCTCCCAATATTTCAAAAATCTCAACCCTTTGGAATGTACACACATCCCTTATTTATAATAAAAATAGTTGAGAGAAAATAGGACAAACCCTATAAAATAGTCTTTTAAAAAGAGTCCTATTTTGCTTGGCTCTCACGTAGGAGACCAAGTCACAATATGATTCAAAATGTGACGAAACAGAAATGAAAAAGACATGTCAATTTCAAGATTGAAATGACACGTCGCATCAAGACTTAGTCTGAATCGTCATCTTTTGCTTCTTCATCTTTCTCTTCCTCCAACTGAGCCTGTTTGTTCCGAAATTCTTGGAACTTTTGGATTATACCTTGCATCTCATTTTCATCAGGCACAGTGGAATGATCACTCAAGACTTCACATGTTTCGTGAGTGTCGCTGGTACTACCCGGGAAGTTTTCTCAATCTTTTGTTGACTTTTCTCAGGGCCTCCAAAGAATGTTCAATCTTTACAAACTTGTCAATGATTTCAATACCAAATCCATGAGTTGGTTCATGCTGAATAGATTCTTGGACTTGTTTGAAAAGATCGTCAGCTGATAGGATGCCCGAATTTCCAACTTGAACACTTTTACACAAATTTTACAGCAATTCTTCTTCCAGGTCACTTTTTCCATCAATCAATTGATCTCTTGATTCTCTCAATTTACCACAGGCTTCGTTGAGAATCTTTACCCTGAACCTGATGGCTTTGGTCAGCTGGAAATGCTTATCCACATGTGGGATGATGCCTTCTTCTACCAAGATGCGTGATGGTATTTGCTTTAATACCTGGAGAGCTTTGAAAGTCAAATCAAGGTGTCCAATTTCTTGGGAGAAATCATCGTCCATCTTTTCTCCATCACTCTGAATATTCCCCAAAGATTGATAGACTTCCACGGTGTCTTGAATCACTTCTTTCCCTTGTTGGAGTAGCCTTTGGATCCATTCATCGACCACCCTCCCTTTTTCATTAATCTTCTCGATTATAGGCACTGATGAGAAATCAAACCCGACAGGGATAGAGGAAGATGGTACGGATTCAAGGGGTTTTGAGAGCTTAAGTAATACTTTAGTTAACTGCTCCACCTTTTCTTTAAGCTCATCTCTGCTGTCTTTTGTTTCCTTCAATTTTTGGCATAGCACGTTTATAGCATCCCGTGCATCCTGTTGTGCTCCTTCTTGTTGTCACTTCTCCTAGAGCCACCCTGGTTATCTGATAGTCAGAGGCCATTATGTCCTCTTTGGTTTTGTCAGTCGCAGGAGTGGCAATCTCTGCAAACTTATGCCCCGAAGCGTCCACCAAAACCCTTGAAACTATTTTGGGTTTCTTGGCTGATTTAGCAGTAGAAGCCTTGAGTGAACTAAAATCAAAGGCTGGTATGGGTACAATCACCTTCCTCTTCCTCAGAGTTTTCTCAAGTAGCCATTGAGGCGTGTCAGAGGGAGTTGCCACTATTGTAGAAGTTGGTATCATACTTTCAGGGGGAGAGGGATCCACTGGTGGAGTGGGGACAGTTACCAATGTGGTAGCAGATTCAGTAAAAAGAGGCACAGGAGGGGGCATGTGTTGGTGATTACTTTGGTCCTAGCAGAGAGGGGTGAGAGTCTAGAGAAAATGTTGGCCATGACCAAAGAAGTAGATGGGGAAAGAGGAGGTAGAAGTGGTTGTGAAGGAGGAAGCGCAGATCTCGACTCCAAAGCCTGGGATGCAAGAGATAAGGTCACTTCAGTTGGGCAGTCAACAAATGGTGAAACTAGGGGCTGGCTTACTTCTCCTTCCAAAGAAATTTCTCCTATTTCTGGTGGTGTTGGTGATTCTGGCACATTCACCATTTCAACTGGAGTAACAATTGAAGAGATTTCTCGTTCTCTTCTCTTCTTGACAAACATGACCTTTATAGGTCCCTTAGAAGATCTTTTGTCTTTTCCCTTTTTGGAGGGCCCCGCCTCTACAGTAACCAACTTTGAAAAATTATCATCTTTAAAACTCATTCCCCAAGAGGCGAGCCATGCTTTGGTGCATGCAAGAATCAGGGCTGATCTATCTGTAACGGAGGCTTTTTCACTGATAGACCAATCAATAGGTGGGAAAACATATTGATCATTCATTCAATCCATCATAGGAAGGATCCAGAACACTTTCATTATCGCTAGTACCTTCTGGTATGTCAGCAAGCTCAAGTGTCTGAATTTCAGCAAGTGTCAACCTGCTATGATCTTTTCTTCAGACAGCAACCTCATCACGTAAATCAATCCAGATGTCTTCTATGCTTGGCATGTGTGGGTGCAGAGTTCCATATGCCTTGAGGACTCCTCGAAAATCAAACCTTTCTCAGGGCTTCATGTGCTTCTTCAACTTATCTTGAAGCTCATGGACAACGTTCTTGGCTTTCACCACCGTTGAACAAGTATACCTTCCAATAGAAATTGGGAAAGATACAACGGCCTTGTGTTTACTCTGTTGGAACTTGTGAAAATCCAACAATTACCTGACCAACTCCATCAAGATTAGTTTGTCCCCCTGGATATCTGGGAAAATGGAAAGGATCCCCTGGGTACATGACTACTCGAAGATATGTGAACTTCTTAAATTGCAAGAAGACACAACCCCATTTTGAAACTTCAGCCCATGCCTCATCAGAAACTCTCATTTTCCTCAGTTCGGGGCTTAACCTGCAGATGTTCTCGTAAAAGAAGGCATCGTTTACCCTTCTGAATTGGTCTTCAGACCCTTTTCTTGTCAGCTGAGGAAAATACTGATAAACATGCTCCACTATCTTGTTCCCCTTGGTGTCCAACCCGGGATAGTTCCTCATGCCGGCCGCTGCATAGGTGACATACGAGGACATATAAAACTTTCCTGTAGATAGGACTGTTGTCATTTGAGAATCTATCTCGTTACTAATAAGAGTACCCCAATCAATTCCCTATTGATTCTTCTTAATAATGATTATGAACTGGTACATCCATCCTTGGAAAACATTTGACTCGAGGAAACCAAAAACCTGACTCAACATAGTAATGATATCATTGATTTCTTGAATGAAATCACTTCTAGGAACAAGTCTTGGGAACCTAGAAACAGCTGGTTTGGCTTTGATTAGGAATTTCCTATTCACATGCTTGATGCAATCCTCCTGATCATTGTCCCAAGATTTTTGGGCTGACTTGAGATCCACATCTCCATATTCCTCAAAATTAGGTAGCTTGAGAAGGTCATCGAAGTAACCTCCGTCCAACTTGATTACAACTTCTCCCACCTTGGTTTTTCACAGAACGAGAAGCAGAGTCATAATTCGAAGCACAGGCTAAGATGAACTCAGGGCACATGAGCGGACATAGGGAAACCTGTTGCAAGAGGTAGACCACTGTCAACTAGTGATTTCATCCATGAAGTCTAAGAAGAGATCTTGACCCTATTCCAAAAATCCTCCATATCTATGTTTCCGAGCTATGTATCCCGGATGTTGTAATTATAGTCAATGTAGGAGGGAGACTCCACCTTCCTAAATTTGTAATTCATTCTCCCTAATTTTTCAGTCTTATCTTGTGATGGGACCAGGGTCCGACATGAGGAATTTCAAAGGAGAAGAGTGTTAAAGATCAGAAGGTGTTGAACACTTTGGAAAACCCTGACACACTAGAGATGTCGGAAAGATGGAAAAAACCCGACACACTAGGAGGATGCCAGAGAGTTTGAAAAACCTGACACACTAGGAGATGCCGGAAGGATAGAAAAACCTGACACACTGGGAGGATTCCGGAGAGTTCAGAATGTCTGATACTTTAAACTTTCCGTTATACTGCGGGTTTTGAACACTGCAAAGCACCTTGCGAAACCCGAGAAGAGGGAATGGGGTAATTGTTGAGTTAAAAACATGCAAGTTTTTCTTCACTGTTGATATCCCCAATATATTTTTAATTACAACAACATCTTAGGGAATAAAACAAAGTGATTATTCCAAAGGGGGGAACCCTAAAACACAAACTTGATTTAGAAAGCAACACCCAAAATGGAAAAGATAAAAAACCCATAAAAACCTGATAAGAAAAGACAGAAACCTAGAAGAATTCTTTACAAAATTATTCCACAAAAACCACAAACAAAGAATGAAGAAAAATACCGTCAACTAGGAAAAGAAATGATAAAAAAAGAGCAATGCAATCAGGCACAGAGGCGAGTCAGGTTTCTGTGTCGAAGATGCATGCGCGAAAATCCACGAGGTAAAAGTATGTCTGGTAAAAATGATGTGAAAATTCAAATATTTATAAGAAATTTTGCATTTGATACACTTCAGTTGACACGTGCCAAGTACCCAACAACTCTGCATTAATGCCATGTCAGCACGCTTGGGATATCTAAAAACCTTACACAAAGGGTTTTAGAGCAATTCAGGTTTCAGGTTACGGGAAACAAGTGACATGAAGCATCATGTTTGATGGTCCCTAGAAACCTGAAACAAAGGAGTAAATTGGGCTTCGGGGATCGGAAGACACGTGACATGAAGTATGTTTTGACGAAGGAATGTTCCGATGCTTGGAAGGTCTGTAAACCCAACTCACCTTACTTGATGCGGGTTTCAGGTTTTGGGGAACACACAACATGAAGCATCCAGAACACATGTTGTCTTGCTTGTGAAATCTGAAAACCCAATTATCTCTCTAAAAGGTGATTCTTAGAAAACCTGGCTCAAAAATTTCTTAGGGTTATCTCATTTTTGGCGTAAACTCAAAAATGAGATAACAACTGGCTCTAGTTGGGGACTTTCTTTGTGATATCAAAGGAAGAGAACTCAGAATCTCTAGCTTTATGCCATTGGGCTACGGATTCAGTAAAGAATAAAACCGAAAAACAAAGCAAGGAAGGAAAGAAGAATAAAAGAAAACACACGACATAAAATAAAGTATGTACAATGCAAGAGAGCATCTTACATTAATGATGGAACAACTTCAGATGTTGACCAATGAAAGGCAAAGGGAGTAACTCTCCATCAAGATATGATAGAAGGAAACTATTTTCACCACTCGGCTGATGAATCTTAAAAGGTCCTTTCCACAAAGAATTGAAACTTTCTGTGCATTCCTTTATGCTCCCTCCTCTTATCCCAAAGCAACACCATGTCTCCAATTTGGAAATGATGTTTCCTTGATTTCTTGTCAAAAATTTTCTTTACTTTGCTTTGATGGTCTGCAATGTGATCAACCACCTTTCTTCGTTCCTCTTCTAGCCTAGCTAGGCACATAACCCTTTTTTCAATAGAATTTTGAAAGGTCACATCTTCGACTGCTTTGGCCAACTGCAAGGCTAGCAACTCTACTGAGATAGGTATCTCAGCATCGATCCCGTACAGTACTTGGAAAGGAGACATTCCTATAGCCCGCTTTGGGGTAATCCGATCAGCCCACAATGCATCATACAATGCTTTGTGCCATGTCCTCTGGTTTTCATCTACTAGCTTTCTAATTATGGTAACTAGGTTCTTGTTGCTGGACTCAGCTTGCCCATTGCCTTGGGGATAATAATCAGATGAGTGAGCTAGGGTGATGCCGAATCCATAGCAAAATTCTGTCAACTCATGCGATGAGAAATTGGAGGCATTTTCAGCCACAATCTTGTGAGGCACACCGAATCTGACAATTATATTTTCTTTAAGGAACTTTGCACATAGCTTCTGAGGTTGCTTGCTTGATTGGCGCGGCTTCCACCCACTTGGTAAAATAGTCCATAGCAGTCAGCATGTAATTGTGTCCAACACTGGAGGTAGGATTCAACAGTTCCAATGAAGTCAATTCCCCACTGGTGAAAAGGTTCTTCAATCACTACGGGCTTCAGGGGAAGAGCTGCTAGCTTGGGATGACCAACGAAATGTTGACAAGCTTCACACTTGGACACCCACTCTACTGAATCCCGAAAGAGAGTAGGCCAATAGTACCTAGCCCACAGGATCTTATAAGCTATTACAGAGGATGAGAAATGTCCTCCGCATGCTAGGCTATGGAAGGATTCTAACAACTTTAACTGTTGTGATTTATCAACACAGAGCAGGAAAACACCATCAATACCTTTCTTATATATTCTGTTATCCCACAGGAGGTATCTGGTAGATCTTAACTTGACCATCCTCTTCTCCTTTTGGCTTAAATGCAAGGGGCATTCACCGTAAGTTAGAAAGAAAAGAAATATTTATGCACCATTCATCAGTTGTACTCACAAAAATCACCATGGGCAACTTTGAAGAGGTATCTTCAGTCTTTTCACATTCTACTTCAACATGGTTTTCCATGATCAATTGGCACAAGCCCCTTCCTCATACCAACTTGGTAGGTCTAATGTCTAAGTCATACTCCTAAAATTTAGCTATCCAGGTACCTTGTTGACTCCCCAGTTCTTGTTGAGTCAAAATAGATTTAACGGCGGTGTCGGGAACAGATAACGAGGGTATGGGAATTCAGTACATAGTACCTAAAATGTTTCACCCGCTTGTACCACATGCTTAAGCATGATTTTCAATTTATGAAATTTTTAGCTAATGTTCCTTTAATGGACAGCTCATAAAAGCGATGGGAGCTTCAATTCCCTCCCCGTTCTCCTGCATCAGGATGGCCGACACTATGTGAGCAAAGGCGTAGCTGTACATGATTGAAATATTTTTTGAAATCAGGACATACTAGGATAGGAGCGCAAGCTAACTACCCTTTTGAATTCATCGAATGCAAGCTTCCCTTAAGTACTCCATCGAAATGGAATTTTGCGTTTCATCATCCCAAGGATATCCTTAGTTTTATCAGCAAAATCAGGTACAAACCTTCTTAGGAAATTGACCTTTCCGAAGAAGGAATGAACTCCAGTTTTACTTGTGGGTAGGGTAAGGCTCTGAATGGCCTTTACCCTCTCTAGGTCAATTTTGGTTACTTCTCTAGTCACGATATGACCCAGCAACTTTCCTTCAGTTACTCCAAACATGGACTTCTTGGGATTTAATGAAATCCTGTGATGCCTGCATCTCAAAACTACTTTCTCTAAATGATCATATTGATCACTCCATTTTTTAGAGAAAACGGTCAAGTCGTCTAAATATACCACTGTGACTTTGCCCATCAGGTCTCTAAATGCCAAGTCCATAGCTCTCTGAAAGGTGGCTCTGGCGTTGATCAAGCCGAAAGGCATCCTCCTATAAGCAAAGGTCTCACATGGGATTGTGAAGGTCGTCTTGTGTTGATCCTCTGTAGCTACCTCAACTTGATTATATCTTGAAAATCCATCGAGCATGGATAGAATTTTTGATCCAGTAATGGTCTGCAACAACTGATCCATGATAGGAAAGGGATAATTGTCTTTTAACGAATACTGATTTAGGTTCCAAAAATCAACACAAATACTGGATCTCATCATTCTTCTTCCTGATAAGGATGATGTTAGAAATCCAAGTGGAGTGATGGATTGAAAAAATAATTATGGCATCTAACATTTTCTGAATTTCCGCAAGGATAGTCCCTAAGATATTGGGATTGTAATGTCTTTGCTTCTACCTGTATGGTTTTACATCAGGCTTCAAAGGGATACTGTGTTGTACGTCTTTGGGCTTGAAGGATTTTAAATCCATATAAGACCAGGCTAAGACATCCATGTATTTCTTCAAGAGTGAAGTGGATTTCACTTTCTGGCTTAGGGGAACAACATTTCCCAATATTCACCAACCGGGGTTGATCAGACGAACCTAGATTGACTTAATCTACTTCCGAGGAAGAAGCTCCTTCAACTTGTCTTTTGTTTTGAATAAAATGATCGTACTTTTCAAACAAACCCTCCAGAGAAAATAGACCTTTGCGAATCTTGTTGCCTTTAAGCTGAATAAAATCACCATCAGCCTCTTGATATGGATCTAAGACTAGATTCACAGAAAGCTAATTCTGAACCTTCAAAGTACAGCTCACTAACATTATCAGCTTTTTCTAAAAAATTCAACACTTGTTGATCATCATTGAACACTTTCCAATGAGCCGCATTATCTGGGATACTGGGACGATACAACGATCTCAATGGTGTATGTATCTTGTTTGAACTAGGGGTGAGGGAGAAGGAGGGATGCAAACACGGCCAAAGAATCATTTCTTGTCATTATAATATCTCAAAACCACCTTGATGGAGAATGCATACAAAGCATTCTATATTATCCCAAACTTTGTTCCTGTAATGTCTTAAGCGATCATTTTTTACTTGATAGATTCCCTTAAATTGATTGAAAATCACCTCCGTGTCCCCTTGAACCTTGAGGTTTTGAATTCCCTTTTATCTGGCCATTTCTAATCCTAGTAGCAGAGCTTCATATTCAACCATGTTATTAGTATTATCAAAATACAATTTGAAAGTAGAGGGGAAGATCTCAGAATTAGGAGATATAAGAACTACACCAGTGCCTGATCCAGTGGTTGAATAGATACAATAAAATTCGAGGGTCCAAATAGCATTAGGATATTCTTTCTTAACATCTACTGCTGGTATCTCTAATGTCATGAAATAATTTCCAAAGCTAGCATCTTTGAAAAGAATTTGAGCCTTAGGGTCATCTGATTTAGTTACCAAATACCTCTGCTTAAGGCTTAGGATGGAGAACATGATAAACCCCATTGACTAGAATCCTTTCCTTGGTCCAATCCATATTAATCTCTCCTCCGACGTTTTTTACAAAAACCTCTACCCAAGAGGATACCGTAGGCTGTAGGAATGTCAGCAACTAGAATAGTCTTTTTCACTCTCTTCTCTGTGGAAGGAAACGAATGCAAACTTTGCATATTTGATTTGACCAATCAAGGGAACTTGCCTGGTTTCCATGGAGTAATATTGTCCATATGACTTAGTCAAAGTAAGCCCAAGGGCATGGGCTACTTTTGCAGGAATAACATTGTCAAAGGACCCTGAGGCGATGATGCAATTACTGAGTTTAAACCCATTTATAAGCAAAGACAAATAAAATGGTTCAATATTTCCTGAAGAAGAAGTAGAGGTTACATTGTTCTGAGGTGGGGGTTGAGTAAGGATTCAGCAAAATACCTTTTGGAGGTGAGAGAATGGCAGCTTTACTTCTAATGAATTTGGTGAGATTTTCAAACTGTTCAAGATTTGATTGAAGGTATTCCGCTTCTAACATTTGGATCTTGGTTCTTTTTTCATGATTGATAATGTCAAAAGTAGCATAAGAAGAGGTGATGGTAGGCTCAGTTCTAAACACATGAGCTTGAGCTGTGGCACTGACCTTAGGAGAAAGAGAATGAGGAGAAGTTGTTACCTTTTTGGTGACTTCTCTTTTAGTTTATGCTAAAATAGGAACACCTCTCTTAACTATGGCTATGTGAGGTTCCTTGTTCTTCTCCTTGGGGATTTCAAGAGGTTTTCTTAGATTATAAGATTGGGATCGAGTGAAGACAAAAAATGACTGACCATTTGGCGCACATTCATCCTCTTCATATTCAAAATACCCAATGCTGGAGTCGTCAGCCGAATCGTCATAAGACTCATCAGTGTATCCTCAAGCTTCAAAATCCTCGGGGGAATCTTGTTCTTCAGGTTCCTCCTATTCTTTGACTATTTCTACTGCTGCATTGATGGGAGGGGCTTTGATGGCAAGCCTTGATTGAGCATGGGTTAACCACGGCCTATCTCTTGCAGGTGCACCATTGGTGTTATCAAAATTCCGTCTAGGGATATCCTGATATGGAACATTACTCACCTACTGGGGACATTTTATTTTTTAAAGCAATCAAATCATTAGCCATTTTTTGGATCATAGGGTCAGTATTACCCTGAGAAGAACCTTGATTTTTAGGTTTGGGTACATCTTTCCTGAGTTCTTTCGGACAAAATGAGGTCATCCTCTATTTCAATAGCTATTGAATAAGTTGATAGCCAAATTTAGGATAGCTGACCTTCTTAATAAAAAGATCACATTGGGACGCTGAGCATTAATGAAGAAGCATTTCTGATTTTCTAGAGTTGGTACAGCCATTTTTGGAATTTTTTGGATCAGCTTGTTAAACTTTACCACAAAATACCACATGGGTTCATTGCGATTCCTTCTTCATATGGGTAAGTTGTTCTAACAAAGCATGACAATCTTCAGCTGATTTGAAATGTGCTTCGAATCTGGTCCTCATGGTATCCCAGTTTGTGATGCATGTATTTGGAAGCTGGTAAAACCATTCGGCTACTGCACCATGCAACATTTCAATGAAGAGTCAAATAGAGAAATCTTTGTGAGCTACTCCAAGGACACCGCATGCTATGAAGGAAAGATGTAATGTGTTCATCAGGATGCTGCTTCCCATCCCCATTGAACTTGGGAATTTTTTTATGTTATCCATGTGGTAACTCATGCAATGGTGGAGGTAAAGAAAGAGGACCAATAGCTGTACACCCTAAGGCACAAGTTGTGTTGCCATCCTTCTAAAAAGAGTGCATATAGGGATCCGAGTGTTAGACAAGAATAACGCATGACAAGTTGTAGACAGCTTCTTGTTCTATGGGGATCTAGTTTGTCTGAATAGGCGAAGAACTTCTTGTTCGGTTAGAAATAATGTTGTTGGGGGAAAGACTGAAATTGTGCCATTGTAGTAATTTCAAAGAGTGGATCAATTTCACCCTAGGCCTTGGCGGAACCGAGTGAAGATCTTTCTGGCCAACTTGAATTGGGAAAGAAATCTTTTTGAAAATAAGGCAAATACAGAGTAGCCAGACACCAAGAGGATAAGATTTACACTATTAATCCGTATTCCCCCAGCGGAGTCGCCAAAAAATGTTGGGTAGATATTTTTTCAATCCAAAATATGAGGTTCAACCACAGTACATGGGATTAAATCCCTCCTCAAAGATAGGTGAGGCTGCCTGTTTATTACTAATCTAAAACACAACATAAACAATATATATAGTATTCACACTAATCTAACCATTGGGTTTGGGATAGAATCCCTAAATCCATATCCACACTTTGTGAAAGATGACGTTTTTATAAATGGACTGGGTCAGAAAATTATTACAATGGAAGAAACAAAATGGAAAGGACATGAGAGGAATGTATTTTCTTTCAAGTAAACACAGAGCAAGAAATAATCATACGAGCTTTAGATAATAAATGTAATGTTTTAAATGATAAGAATCATCAAGATGCTAAACAAAGAATAACTTAAGATTACAAACATAAGAACAATATCTTAAGAAAGATACACTTCTCACAACACAAAGTTTGCGAAAAAAACATCGACTTCTATTCCTCAAACGATTAAAAGAAAACACAAAGTTTTTCTTCTTCATAATAGCTCCCAATGTTTCAAAAATCTCAACCCTTTGGAATGTACACACATCCCTTATTTATAATAAAAATAGTTGAGAGAAAATAGGACAAACCCTATAAAACAGTCTTTTAAAAAGAGTCCTATTTTGCTTGGCTCTCATGCAGGAGACCAAGTCACAATATGATTCAAAATGTGACGAAACAAAAATGAAAAAGACATGTCAATTTCAAGATTGAAATGACACGTCGCATCAAGACTTAGTCTGAATCGCCATCTTTCACTTCTTCATCTTTCTCTTCCTCTAACTAAGCCTGTTTGTTCTGAAATTCTTGGAAATTTTGGATTATACCTTGCATCTCATTTTCATCAGGTGCAGTGAAATGATCACTTAAGACTTCACATGTTTTGTGAGTGTCGCTAGGACTACCGGGATGTTTTCTCAATCTTTTTTTGAGTTTTCTCAAGGCCTCCAAAGAATGTTCAATCTTTACAACCTTGTCAATGATTTCAATACCAAATCCATGAGTTAGTCCATACTGAATAGATTCTTGGACTTGTTTGAAAATATCGTCAGCTGATAGGATGCCTGAATTTCCAACTAACACTTTTGCACAAATTTTCAGCAATTCTTCTTCCAGGTCACTTTTTCCATCAATCAATTGATCTCTTGATTCTCTCAATTTACCACAGGATTCATTGAGAATATTTACCCTGAACCTGATGGCTTTGGTTAGCTGGAAATGCTTATCCACATGTGGGATGATGCCTTCTTCTACCAAGATGCGTGATGGTATTTTCTTTAATACCTGGAGAGCTTCGAAATTCAAATCAAGGTGTCCAATTTCTTGGGAGAAATCATCTTCCATCTTTTCTCCATCACTCTGAATATTCCCCAAATATTGATAGACTTCCACGGTGTCTTGAATCACTTCTTTCCCCTATTGGAGTAGCCTTTGGATCCATTCATCGACCACCCTCCCTTTTTCATTAATCTTCTTGATTATAGGAACTGATGAGAAATCAAACCTGACAGGGATAGAGGAAGATGGTATGGATTCAAGGGGTTTTGAGAGCTTAAGTAATACTTCAGTTAACTGCTCCACCTTTTCTTTAAGCTCATCTATGTTGTCTTTTGTTTCCTTCAATTTCTGGCATAGCACGTTTATAGCATCCCGTGCATCCTATTGTGCTCCTTCTATTGTCACTTCTCCTAGATCCACCCTAGTTATCTGATAGTTAGAGGCTGTTATGTCCTCTTTAGTTTTGTCAGTCGCAGGAGTGGCGATCTCTGCAAACTTATGCCCCGAAGCATCCACCAAAACCCTTGAAACTATTTTGGGTGTCTTGGCTGATTTAGCAGAAGAAGCCTTGAGTGAACTAAAATCAAACGATGGTATGGGTACAATCACCTTCCTCTTCCTCGGAGTTTTCTCAAGTAGCCATTGAGGCATATCAGAGGGAGTTTCCACTATTGTAGAAGTTGGTATCATAATTTCATGGGTAGAGGGATCCACTGGCAGAGTGGGGATAGTTACCAATGTGGTAGCAGATTCGGTAAAAAGAGGCACAGGAGGGGGCACGTTGGTGATTACTCTAGTCCTAATAGAGAGGGGTGAGAGTCTAGAGAAAATGATGGCCATGACCGAAGAAGTAGATGGGGAAAGAGGAGGTAGAAGTGGTTCTGAAGGAGGAAGTGCAGATCCCGACTCCAAAGCCTGTGATGCAAGAGATAAGGTCACTTCAGTTGGGCAGTCAACAAATGGTGAAACTAGGGGCTGGCTTACTTCTCCTTCCAAAGAAATTTCTCCTATTTTTGGTGGTGTTGGTGATTCTGGCACATTCACCATTTCAGCTAGAGTAAGAATTGAAGAGATTTCTTTTTCTCTTCTCTTCTTGACAAACTTGACCTTTATTGGTCCCTTAGAATATCTTTTGTCTTTTCCCTTTTTGGAGGGCCCCGCCTCTGTAGCAACCAACTTTGAAAAATTATCATCTTTAAAACTCATTCCCTAAGAGGTGAACCATGCTTTGGTGCGTTCAAGAACTAGGGTCGATCTATCTGTAACGGAAGCTTTTTCACTGATAGACTAATCAATAGCTGGGCAAACATATTGATCTTCATTCAATCCATCATAGGAAGGATCCAGAACACTTTCATTATCACTAGTACCTTTTGGTATGTCAGTGAGGTCAAGTGTCTGAATTTCAGCAAGTGTTAACCTGCTATGATATTTTCTTCAGACAACAACCTCATCACGTAAATCAATCCAGATGTCTTCTACACTTAGCACATGCGGGTGTAGAGTTCCATATGCCTTGAGGAATCCTTGAAAATCAAACCCGTCTCAGGGCTTCATTTTCTTCTTCAATTTATCTTGAAGCTCATGGACAACGTTCTTGGCTTTCACCACCGTTGAACAAGTATACCTTCCAATAGAAATTGGGAAAGATACAGTGGCCTTGTTGTTTCTCTCGGAATGTTTCGTTCCTTTTAGAAACAGATAAGGTTACGGGACTAGGAGGAATACCTGTAGAATTTCGAGATGGTGTGCGCGTACCATAGAGAAAGATCAGGCTGACTGCGAAGAACTCCTTTTTGTCTTAGAAGGACTACCTACAAATAAGAACACAAGACCATAAGATTTTGATTAGACAATAAATGAGGAAACTACCTTGGGCCCAGGAAATATAAAACTTCCTTTTGAAGGTGGTCAGTTTCTCTGCTAATATGAATTAACACAAAGACTGTAAAATGTCAATTAAGTTGTTTCGTTTGAACTGGGTAGGGGAAAGCCTGGTTTTCTAGTTTTGATAAGAGGAACCGATGCCGGTTACTGATAACAGATGCCAGTTACTGATAACCGATACCGGTGGGTTCTAGGATCTTCTTAGTAGCTATGGTGTTTGTAAGGCTGGTTTATGGATGGTATTAGGAAATGAGATGATGAGAGGTAAAAGAATGACAGTTAGATGCAATGGCACGTTGGGTAGTGGATTCAGAGACAGATTTGGGGAGGACTGTGATTCAAAGAGCATAAGAAATGTTATAACAGAGGACATGCAAGATGTGACTTACTGATTTTGACAAAGATGCAAGGTGATCTCCTTTGCTATAAACACTTCTGGTTTCTTCACTCGTCTCTGCTCGGTCAAGTGAAGATCTGGACTTTGTTTCTCACTCCCAATGATCTCTGTTGATTCAAAAATCCTTTCCTCTGATCCCAAAATGAAATTTCGGTCCGTTGTTTTGGTTTGGAGGAGCCCATTTACAGGGAACTGATGGCGGTTTGCGTAACCGACGACGGTCGAGTAGGAACCAGCATCGGTAAGGAAAAAAGTAGGCTATTTCTAGTAAAAATAGCCCACCTTCCCTGCTTTTCTCTCGAGGGATCAGTTGCGGGCTTGGTCAAGTGACTAGAAGGTCGGTTTTGGTGTGCGAGAAAGGGGTCATTAGTTTATGGGTGTAGGTGTAGACCAAGTTTTAGGTTTTAATTAGGTTAGTTTAGGATTAGGGCTAGGTCATGATGAGGTGGCAAAATGAGGTGGCAGGTGAGGTGATGGGGATTTATCAATTACAAGGTAATTAATAAATAATTGTGTAAGGTTTAGGTAATGAGGTTAGGTTGCGAAATGGGATGCGGGTCACAAGGGGTCGTAAGACACGAATTTGGTGTCTACATTAGCCCCTTATTGTCGTGTAGCTTGTTCTGTAAAGCTGCGCGGACAATAATATGAAGTGGTTTCTCATGTTAAGGATATAGGTAATCCCCCTCAAATCTATCACAGATTGAGTGAACGGGAAATCAGGGATAGGGTTGATAAAGGGTACATGTTGTAGAGAGGATGGTAAGGTGGTGGGGTAGGTCCAAGGAAGCAGACGCATGTTGAAATGCAATAGTACGACTAGGGTACATGATTTGACGAGCAAACCAGCAATGTATAGGCAAAGGTCGATAGTTTATCCAAACAAGGGTGATATAATCCTGGTATCCAAGGCATAGGAAGTAGCTCCAGGGTATATAACAGGTAAGGTACAGGAATGTTTAGGCATGTTCGGCAGTAGTACCAAATGGTTGGTTTGGTTGAGATAAACGTCACGGTCTAGGTCTAGGCAAAGTTGGTCGACAGATCAAGTCAAGGACCCTAATCATGCTAAAACACGAACAGGGGAGCTCGATTGGACAAAAAAACTACAGGATGGGTGGATAAGAGTGTATGTTGGTGATGTTGGGTAAGGTATGGAAGTAGTACGGCCTTGGGTCGGGCCAAATGGTTGGGGTGCGGCCTTGGGTCGGGCCGGATGGGTAGGGTGAGGCCTTTGGTCGGGCCAAGTTGTTGGGGTGGTGGCTTTGGGTCGGGTCGGATGGGTAGGGTGAGGCCTTGGGTCGGGCCAAATAGGTTAGGGGGAGGCCTTGGGTCGGGCCAAATGGGTAGGTTAAGGCCTTGGGTCAGGCCGAATAGGTAGGTTGAGGCCTTGGGTCGGGCCAAATAGGTAGGTTGAGGCCTTGGGTCGGGCCAAATAGGGCCTTGGGTCAGGCCAAATGAGGCCTTGGGTCGGGCCAAATGGGTAGGGCGAGGCCTTGGGTCGGCCAAATGGGTAGGGCGAGGCCTTGGGTCGGGCCAAATGGGTAAACAAATGGTGTTCAGCAAAGGTGGATATAGGCGATATGTGGGTAAAAAGGGGCAAATGGTAAATAGGGGCAAAAAATATTGGGGGAAAGTTGGCAGAAAAACCGATGTCGATTCTACATGACCGATATCGGTTAAGGGACCGATACCGGTTCATTAGGGCAAAATGAAACCGATATCGGTTATGGGCGGAAAACCTATAAAAAGAAAAATACGGCTTGTCATTGTCACTTTGTTATTTTGAAAACCAAATTGACTTGTCTGACGTGGAGAGTTGAGATTGGAGGTTTATTGAGTGAGGTGGAGCTATTTTGCTGGAGGAGTGAGTTGTTTGCGGGCCCGTGTGAGGAGGCGGCAGCGGTTGATTGGCCGGGGACCCAGCAGATCAGAATTGGAGCCATGGCACAGGCAGGAGGAGCAGGAGGGGCTGGACCAGCTGGACCACCACCACCCATCCCACCACGACGACGTGTCGTCGTACGGGTAGGCTCGGAACTCTTTATTTTGTGCATTTGAATGGTATTAAGCGAAATTGGGGGTTTGGGTAGGAATTTGCATTTTTTAGGAAATAATGAGTAAATTGACGTAATTTGAAAAACGAAGAGGATAGATGGGTAAAATAGGGTAAGTCGGCTGGGTGGGTAGGGTTTTATGGTGTTTGGGTGGGTAGATAAGTAGAAAATGGAAAAAATGTAAGTTGGGGGCCGCGCGGGGGGTTCGGCTCCGGGAAAATACAGCGACCGATGTCGGTTGCTAAGCGACCGGCATCGGTCGCAATTTTTGTGGGCAGGGTGCGTTGGGCTTGACCGGCGTCGGTCGTATATCGGCCGGCGTCGGTTGGCATTTGTTTTTTTTTTGTTTTGTTTTGAGTGCATTTATTTTGTTTTGGTTTTGGTTTTGTTTTGTTTGGGGTGTTGGTTGCGGGGTGTGTGTGGGTTTGTTTGGGTTGGGTATGGTGTGGGTTTGGTTTGGGTTGGTATGGGTGGGATGGGTTTGGGTTGGGTTTGTATGGGTTGGGTGGGTTTGGGTGTTGGGTGGGGTGGGGTTTGGTTGGGGTGGGTTGGGTTGATTTTGTTTTGTTTTGGGGTTGGGTGGGTTTGGATTTGTTTTGTTTTGGGGTTGGGTGGGTTTGGATTTGGTTTTGGGGTAGGGTATTTTGGGCTTTGGGTCGGGTAGGGGTTTGGGTGGGGTGGGTTGGGTTGGGTGTGTTTTGTTTTGGGGTTGTGAGTTTGGTTTTGTAGGTGGTGTGAGTTTGGTTTTGGGTGGGGTGGTAGAGAGTCGGGGTGTGGTCGGGGGGATAAAAGGGGGTTTAGAGGATAAAGTAGATGTTGTGATAAAAAGTAGGTCTAAGGATGTGGGTTGGTTTTGCAGGCACGTCAGCAGTTGACGATGCGGGATAGGATGCCCCCGCTGTTGGTGCGGATGAGACCACATGTATCCGCAGCTCACTGGGCGATCATGCGCGAGGTGGGACTCGGTGGAGTCCAGAGGTATAGAGCGATAGAGAGAGATCACAGCCTGATGGTCGCCCTCATCGAGAGATGGGATCCGGCGACCAATGTGTTCCATCTCCTGACTGGGGAGATGACTATTACGTTGGAGGATGTGTATCGCATCCTTCGACTACCTATCGAGGGAGAGGCAGTCTTCCAGGTAGATTCCGAGACTGCCATGGACAGCATATTACAGGTTTTTGGAGATGCAGCCGCGCTACTTACCTATCACAGCGCGAGCATTGGGTATGGTGACATGTACCGTGCGCATCGACACGAGACACGGCTGGCTGTGCTGATGATGATTGGGATCACCTGCTTCGCCCTCCCGGACTCAGAGGGAGGCCGCTTTCCACGGGCATTGATGGGGGTGCTTCATGAGATGGTGGAGGAGCACACCTGTTATGCTTGGGCACCAGTGTATCTGGTGCAGCTATACAGAGAGCTCTGGGGTTATCGCCGGATGAGGCGATTCGGTATCTGTTCGACATTTTTGCTGCATTGTTGGGCATATGAGCACATCATATGCATCAGGCCAGTAGGGTTACCCCAGCAGCCAGGGCCACAGGTTATATACAGATATGGCTTTCAGAGATGGTTGGGAGTCGTGGGGCAGCCACGAGCAGTGCTTGCGGGGAGAGACGTTGCCTACTACAGGCATTTGTTAGAGGGCCTGACAGCGGTAGATATCGTATGGAGACCTTACAGAGGCCATCACCCGCACAGAGGAGGCCGAGTACAGTTACGCTGGATCCAGTACACGTTCTGGATAGCAGGACGGAGGCCGGGAGAGTACGAGAGGATACCCCTAGAGAGGGTACGCAGGCAGATGGGGCTGCGACAGGACGAGCCACCTCCCTTCCCTCAGTACAGGAGGGATGATGTAGAGGCCCCACTGCCTGCACCACAGCCCATGGATCCAGATTGGGTTGCAGAGAGGCCAGCAGATGATGGCGTAGATGATGCTGGGTGCACGGGAGCATACAGGGTTTGGTGGGCTGGTCAGAGAGCGGCGAGGGTAGCACAGCCCGCACAGCCAGACTTGGCAGCGGTGACGGCAGAGAGAGATCAGCTCAGGGGCCAGGTGCAGTTATTACAGGGGCAGCTTGCTGCTGCGCAGGCACAGATAGGGGTCTTACAGGGGCAGCTAGCCCAGGCTCAGGCACAGGCACAGGCAGCACCACCACCAGCAGCACAGCCACAGGTGCAGGTACAGGCACAGGCAGCAGTACCAGCAGCAGCACAGCCACAGCCCCAGGCATAGGTACAGATACCACTGCCAGCAGCGGCACAGCCACAGGCACCACCAGCACAGGCACAGGGGGTACTGGCAGTAGGAGTCCGGGGACCAGCCCCAGTACCGACGGTGGCACGGGATAGATACATGGAGGTGAGAGCGGAGGCCCGGTATTATCAGGATGTTCTTGATAGTACCGGAGCTGAGTATCAGCCATATGCGGCACACCGAGCGGAGACCTCACGTAGTCAGAGATCGCAGGGAGGTGCAGCCACAGCCGGCGTGTCTGTTACAGGTAGGAGGCGAGAGGCACCGCAGGGACCAGCAGGGAGAGGTGCTGAGGGTGGTGGGGAGAGCTGAGGGATCCCCACATAGTTTTTGTATAGGGACATGGGCACCGGTCTGCGAACCGGTTGTGTTGATAGAGGCCTGCGTGCCGTCATTTATTCATGTATGGATTCATTTATTCATTATATACCGGCCTGCGAGTCGAGTATGGGTTGTATATTTGATACCGGCCTGCGAGCCGAGTATATTTTTGATATGAGGGACCGGCCTGCGAGCTGAGTCGAGATTTTGGATAGTTATTGCGGTCTGCGTGCCGGCTTAGTTGTATGATGAGATCACAGAGGCCCCGATGCAGGGCACATTGTATATTTGAAAATTTGTGTATATATATATAGAGATGATGTTTTGATCCACATGCAGTGTTCAAAAATGTGTTTAAGTATTTTGTCGATGGTTTGTGATATAGAATGTAGGATGAGTTTAGTGGACATGTTGATATATGGATGATGTTGATGTTTTTGTTTTTGCACGTATATATGGATGACATGTTATATGAGGAAATGTTGCATGTTTTGGGCTGGTTTTGTGACATTGTTATATATGTATCTGATGAGTTGGATCCAAATGATGTATAGATTGATAGTTTGTTGATATCCTTAGTTGATGGTTTGTTTGTTTTTGTAAAATAGATGATGTTAATGAACTTGTAATGATATGTGTGGTGGATGGACAAATATGGATAATGGTGTTGTGATGCAGGAAAAGAGGCGGGCGCGACAAAAATTAGGTAAAAAATGAAGAAAAGAACCATGTTGTAAAAAGATAGGTCTATAACCGATATCGGTTAGGTAACCGACGTCGGTAGATAGTAGACCGATATCGGTTACATAACCGATACCGGTTATTTAGGTATGAGCTTTTCTAAAAATAAAAAAGCTAGGGTGGCAACTTAAGTTCTAATTTTGAGAGCCATGCAAGAAGTTAAATACGCGAACGCGACGCTTTTTGACGACTGAGACAGGTAATTGCATGAGAAATTTGAGTGATAAGGAGAAAAGAGACAGGGAAAGTGAATGTGTTCTGAGATTCAGAAGGCAGAAAGGTGAATTTGAAGAGGGTGGTGATCATGGCAGAACGAGGAGAAGCATCCAGCAGGCAGGGACGAGAGGGAAGACAAGGGCCACCTCAAGCTGCTGCAACTCCAGAGGTAAATGTTTTGGTTGTGATTTGATTTCTGCATGTTTTGTGAATAAGATGGGGGAGAGTATGTGGGTAGATATGAGAAAGAAAAGATGATAACAAGGGTTATAAATGAGGTGAGTGTTACGTGGTAGGTAATCAAGGGTTTCGGGTATGTCTGTGTATACAGAGAGGAATAAACGAGCAATTTATTGTCGTAGGTGGTTGTTTAGGCAAGGTGTATGAAAGTAACAGTGACCGATATCGGTTAGGGATAACCGGTATCGGTTACTCAACCGGTACCGGTTAGCTGTAAACGATACCGGTTGCTGTAGGAATTTCCAGAATTTGAGAAAAAACCCGGGGGGATTTGAGGAATTGAATGGTTGTTTGTTATTTGGATGTATGCAGGCAGAGGCAGGGTTGAGGATGAATGATAGTGTACCAGCGCTGTTGTCACGAATCCGAGCGGATGTAACGCCGGCTGAATGGACACTGATAAATCATTTGGGGTTAAGTGGAATCCGCTATTATTCACGAATCACACGTAACCATGCTATGTTACAGGCGTTGATTGAAAGATGGAATCCCGAGACAAATACCTTTTATCTGCCAACAGGGGAGATGACAGTAACATTGGAAGATGTGTTCCGTATTTTGAGACTCCCTATTACAGGAGAACCAGTATATCAGGCACTACCTAGCGCGGCACGGGGAGCGATAACAGCAGTATTTGGTCCATACGCACGAGATTTGACACAGCGAGGTTTATCATTTACGTATGGGGTAATGTATGCAGCACACCCTGAGGAGACAAGGTTAGCAGTGATATTAATGATAGCGGTAGGGTATTATGCATTACCGAGGGCAGAAGGGGGAAGATTTCCAAAGGCATTGATGTGTGTTATCTGGGAGATGATAGAAAGGAACGTGACTTTTGCATGGGCACCTGCATATTTGGCGGAGTTATACAGGGGTTTATGGGCCTGCAGGTGAAATCACAGGACGACACTGGATTGCTCATACTTATTACACTGTTGGGCCTATGAGCACATTGTTTGTGTGCGACCAGTAGGCCGATCCATCCAGTCAGGAGAAACCGGAGTACAGAGGTTGGGATTCAGACGATGGGTCCAAACAGAACAAGAGGCAAGATCCCAGGCCGTGACGGGTAACATTGAGTATTACAGGCAGGTATGGGAGAGGGTGACGATTGCTGATATCTGTTGGCGGCCTTACGGGAACTATATGGTAACAGAGAATATAGCTGAGGAGTTGAGGGGTGTAGAGCGATTGAGGTGGATCGCAGGGCACAGGCCAGGTGAGTATGAGAGGATTCCTCTAGATCGCGTGCGGCGACAATTTGGATTTGTGCAGGATATACCCCAGGCTTATAGACCATATATGAGGATCGACGCCGAGGCAGCATTCTCACCTCCCCGGCCAACACCTCCAGAAGGGCCCGAGGAGATAGCAGCCGATCGCAGTGTAATGGATGCCGGAATGACAGAGGCCTATAGGTTATGGTGGGTAGCAGAGCTGCAAGGTGTACGCGATCGCCCTGACATAGCTGTGATTACAGCAGAGAGGGATCGGCTGCAGCGTTTGGTTCAGCAGCTCCAAACGCAGGTGAATGAGACAAGAGGATTGTTAGCGGTTGCGGAGTCACGAGCAGCGAGACTAGAGGCTGGATTCCTCCATGCGAGAGGGCGCATTCATATGTTACAGGAGAGATTGGTGGATCAGTGGGCGGTACCAATAGCCGTGGTACCTTTGAGGACAGAGAGGCCCGGCGAGAGGCGTCGACGATCACGATCATCACCTGGGTCGGAATGAGGCGTGAGCGTCTAAATAAATGCTAGCAAGGTATAAGAATAAATAAGAGTACCGACCTGCGTGTCGATGATAGAGAAGATGTATTGGTTTAACATCTAAATAAAACAAGATATGTATGTTGATTTGAGTTATAATAATAAGAATGTTTGCGTTGTGATTTTTGGTGTTTTGAAAAAGGATAAAGAGGAATGTGATTAAATAGAAATACACAAAAATATTTATATTTACCACACATGATAAGTTCTGGTAGGGGATGGTCGAGCTAACCTTGGGAGACCCCATGTCTCCGAAGTGCTGCCTACATAGCCCATTGCACAAAGCAAGGAGGGGCCTCAGACCGATGTAGTTCTCCCTTAGGACCAGGGAGAGGTGAATTTAGGCAATTTGGTTGTGGTTAGGCAATTTGTCGTTTGGTAAAAATTTGATGTTGGTAGGGTAATGTTGTTGGTGTTGGTAGGATAATGTTGTTGGTGTTGGTAGGATAATGTTGTTGGTGTAGGTATAGGTGAAGCAAAAGTTAGCATACCCAAGTAGTAGGGAAGCGTGTCCTGATTAAGATCAACACACAATCCTAGATGCGAGGCAAAGCGGAAAGAGTGCTCCGTAGGTGAAAAGAGCTAAACAAACCACACAACGTAGAACGAGCTTGAAGCCCTAGGTACCGTGCATAGACGAGAAGTCAATAGGTGAAAAGAGTTGTATGATCACAATATATCAGGTGTACGTTACGTCCCTTGAGTTGAAACAAACGGTGAGGTGAGGTGGATGATATAGCTGAGGTACAGAGAACTTGTTACAAAGTGAGTGTTCTGACGAAAGAGAACCTACCCTAAATAGACAAGTCCATGACCCAAAAAGTTCTTTTGAATGAGGCTTTTATTTGACTGAATATAGACTGATCGATGCGGGAAGTCTACAAGGGATATTGATTGTACTATTCTTGAGGTCTTTACAAAGCTGATCAATGCGAGAAGCTGCTGAGAAAAGGCTGACTGTGTATAGCTGTCCTTCGGGGGAGCAGTCTATTTATAGTAGCAGATATGATTTTAGTGCATAGCTGTCCTTCGGGGGAGCAGTATTTATAGTAGCAGATATGATTTTAGTGCATAGCTGTCCTTCGGGGGAGCAGTCTATTTATAGTAGCAGCAATAGTTCGGCATATAGCTGTCCTTCAAGGGAGCAGTCTATATTTAATTTAGATGACTAGATGTTCTTTTGGCGTGAAGCATCTAGTTTAGTAGGAAGTTTGACTCAAGAAAATCCCATAAGAATACGGCTTATTTTAATACTTTGAAGTCATGGACTAGACTAAAAAGGGGAAGGCATCATCAAGGGGAGGTGAGGAGTGATTTTGATTTTATTTTGAGATATAGAAAACAAAGTGTATGTAGCGGTAAATGAGCTCAAGGGACGAGCAGTAGGTAGATAAGAAGTGATATAACACTAGATTCAACAGTAGAATGGTCGAAGATGCAAGGCATTAAGGGGTTCAGGCTCAGGTTTACCGTTAAGCGAAGCTAAACGATAAGTGCCTGATCCATAGGTGTGAGTGATTATATAAGGCCCAATCCAATTGGGAGCAAATTTTCCACGTTTGCTCTTTTCTAGTTTGGTGACATGTTGATTCTCTTTGAGGACAAGATCACCAACCTTAAAGATACGCTCATGAAGTCGCTTATCATAAGCACGCTTGATGCGTTTTTGATAGATTTGGAGGTGATCAAGAGCTGTAAGACGACGTTCGTCAAGAAGCTCCAATTGGGCTAACCGTTCTTGGCGGAAATCATCGTTGGTGAGAATATCCTGAAGGGATATTCTGAGGGAGGGTATTTGTATTTCGAGAGGCAAGACGGCCTCGGTACCATATACCAAAGAAAAAGGTGTAGCGTTAGTAGAGGTACGAATGCTAGTACGATAAGCCCAAAGGGCAAAGGGAATGTGATCGTGCCAATTTCTTCCGGATTCATTGACAACTTTCATGAGGATTTTGGTTAGGGTTTTATTAGAAGATTCAGCCTGACCATTGGCCTGCGGATAGTAAGGCGATGAGAAACTAAGTTTGATACCAAAGTTGTCGCAAAGGTCTTGTAACAACTTGTTTTTAAAAGATTTACCATTATCTGTTATTAGGCGATGAGGAATACCAAAACGACAGATAATGTGATGGTTAATGAATTCGACAATTTTTTCCTTTTTGATTGAAATGAGTGGAATGGCCTCCACCCATTTTGTGTAATATTCGGTTGCTGTGATTATCCAACGGTGACGTTGTGAAGAGGTCGGGTGAATCTCACCAATAAGGTCTAAACCCCATTGTGAGAAAGGCCAAAGATCTCGTGCGACCTGCAGCGGATGGCTAGGAGTATGTTGAAGGTTGGCATGTTGTTGACACATAACACAACGCTTAACATATTCGTAGCAGTCGTTATTGAGAGTAGGCCAATAATAACCTAGGCGAAGGATTCGTTTAGCCACGGCAAGGCCACTAAAATGTCCACCACAAATCCCATCATGGACTTGTTGGATGGTATAGGTAACCTCCGCGCCGGTTAGACAGCGAAGGAGGATGCCATCAAAGCCACGTTTATAGAGGAGTCCCCCCATGACAACATAACGAGAAACGCTTTTAAGAAAAGCACGTTTACCAGTACTAGTAAGGTCAGAAGGGAGAACAGAGGTTGTAAGGTAGTCATGGAATTGGTGATACCAAGTATCCGGCGAGTTAGCAGACACAGTATTTATCGTACAAACAACCGGGGCTGAATAGGATGGGGCAAAGAGTTGTTGGACCACGACGAATAATTCAGAGTCAGTTGATGAAGCTGGAATTTGCGAGGCTAAGCAAGCCATAGTATCCGCAAATTTGTTAGTAGAGCGGGGAATGGTTTGGATAGAATAGTGAGTAAATAAGGCCAGAAGTGAATCCACGTAGTGTTTGTACTTCTGAAGTTCCTCATTTTTACATTGGTAGATGCCCATAACTTGATTGACTACCAATTGAGAGTCACCAAAGATATTGATAGATTTGATACCTAAGTGTATCGCAACTTGGAGACCCAGAACAAGGGCCTCGTATTCCGCTGTATTATTAGTGCAGGGGAAATCAAGCCGGAATGAAAGAGGCATAGGTTCAGCGTCAAGAGGGATGAGAACAACGCCGGCTCCTCCGCCGCGCTGGCATTTAGATCCATCGAAGAAGAGGGTCATTTGATACGACTCTTCCCCGAGTGAAAGAGTGGCGATGAGTTCGTCGGGGAATGTAAAATTGGTAAATTGTTCCCCAGGTAAAGGGGCCTCCGCAAGTTGGTCTGCAAGAGTTTGTCCTTTGATTGACTTCTGTTGTATAAACTCAAGGTCGAGGTCGGCGAGGAGCATGAGCCATCGAGCGATGCGTTGGTTTAGATGTGGTTTGGCGTACATATAATGAATGGGGTCCGTGTTGGTGATGACAAAAGTTTTGTGATTCAGGAGGTAATGTCGGAGTTTGGTAGCTACGAATGATAGGGCTAGGCACAATTTTTCTACATGTGTATACCTAGTCTCGTAATCCACGAGGGTACGACTTATATAATAAACGGCCTGTTCTCGACGCGCCGAGTCCCGATGTGCAAGCATAGCTCCTATAGCATGGTCAGTGGCGGAAAGATAAAGGTAGAAAGGGCGGTCGTCCTGGGGTGGGATAAGCACGGGTGGCTGCAAGAGATAAGTTTTGAGAGCTTCGAAGGCTTGGTGACACTCCTCACTCCATTGAAAGGCAACGTCCTTTTTAAGAAGGTGATGAAAAGGGTGACATCGATCCGAGAGTTGGGAGATGAAACGCCGGATGGATTGAAGTTTACCCTGCAAACTACGCAATTGTTTGAGGTTTTTGGGTGGAGGCATTTCTAGGATAGCTTTTACTTTAGATGGATCGACCTCAATGCCACGCAAAGAGACGATAAAACCAAGAAGTTTCCCCGAAAGGACACCAAAGACACATTTCTTTGGTTGAAGACGAACAGAATATTGCAACAGGCGATCGAAAATAATGGTTAAAACATCGAGATGTTCACTGCGATGTTTAGACTTGCCAAGAAGATCGTCGACGTAATCTTCAAGGATAGTGTGCATAATGTCATGAAAAATGTAGGTCATAGCCCGCTGATAGGTTGCACCAGCATTCTTAAGGCCAAATGGCATTACACGGTAACAGAAGGTTCCCCAAGGAGTTATGAAAGCGGTCTTATGTTGATCGGCGGGTGCGACCAAAATTTGATTGTATCCTGAAAAGCCATCCATGAGAGAAAGCATTTCATGGCCCGCAGTGAGATCAACAAGTTGATCAATACTTGGGAGGGGAAAGTCATCCTTAGGGCAAGCGAGGTTAAGATCCCAGAAATCCGTGCATATCCGAAGTCCCCCCGTCGCTTTAGTGACAGGTACGATGTTAGAAATCCATTGAGGATAGTCAATAGGCAAGATGAAGGAAACAGAGAGAAGTCGTTGAAGCTCTTCTTTGACCAAGAGGGCAATGCGTGGATGCATTTTTCTCAGTTTTTGTTTGACTGGTTTGGAATCGAGGTTTAGGGTGATGTTATGGATGGCAATGGTAGGATCAATTCCTGGCATGTCAGCGTAGGACCAAGCGAAAGCTTGGTTGCGGGTACGGAGAAAGGTAGTAAAGGCGGCTTGTTCTGATGTGTTAAGGGATTGTCCGATCTTCACTATGTGAGGATCCTCCTCCGTGTGGATGTTGATTTCTATAGTAGATTCGTTCAGCATGGTTTGGGTTTCAGATGGTAAGGCTCGTTGAATATAAGAATCATCCGCGCCAAGGTAAGTGAGGATGGATTCGTCATCCTGACACTCAACAACATTAATCAAAGGCGAATCCTCTTCGATCATGTCTGGATACAGAAGGGGCAAAGAAGATGGGTCCTCATTATCGCGTTGATAAGTGAGAGGACCTATGAAGATGGCATTTATGAAAAAAAAAAGTTAGGAGGGATAGATTCAGGGTCTATAGATTCTGTGGGTGATGATGGCAAAGTGGGTGATGATGGTTTGGTAGGGGTGACGTCGTCTTCTTCCAGAATACAGCTGACACGAGGTGTCTCCTGTGTAGGTGTTTCAGGAAAACCGAGACCACTGCGATCATTATGTTTGCGGGTAGTCACGGGAATGAGTGTATGTCGGCCTTGTTCGTAAAGACCAAAACCAAAGCCTTTCCAAGCACAGCGAGTCAAGAAGGTGAGGGCGAAACGACGATTTGTCAAGTATTGAAAATCGGATTGGAAGGGGACCACACCAAGAGGAGGTTCAGGGGTAATGGAGGATGCGTCAACACCCCCATACGTTAGGTTGGTGCGGCAATGGGGTGGTCCGTAAGAGATTACCTCCCCCACGCGACGGTCGTAGGTGGGATGTGCATGTAATTGTCCGTACTCCTGCGGGGTAGGGAAAGAACTAACGTTATATAGGCGGTACTCCCCCAGCGTAAGGCGTTGAAAAACATCTACTAAGGGGTCGGAGGTTGGGATGTTAGCTGCGGGAAGGGAAGTGGTTTTTGCGACGGTGGTTTCATCAGTTGAAGGCGTAGGCGCGGTTGAGGTGGATGGTTGAGGTACATTTGAAGAGGATGGTTGGGTTGAATGTATGGGTGTCTTGATTGGTATAAGCACATCGTTAGGGTGGTATAACATATTGCAGGTTTTAAAGGGGGGAGGATCAGCTTTTACGGTGTAGGACTTCCCCTCGTACTCAAATTTTATGCATCTATGTAATGTTGAGGGAACGCATCCCATGGCCCGGATCCAAGGACGACCCAGCAATATATTATATTGGAACTCTCCCTCAAGGACATAGAAGAGTTCGGGTAAAGTACGTGGTCCTACCCGAATGTTGAGGATCACGGTGCCTAAGGTAGAGGTAATAGCGTCATTGAATGACCGCAACATGATGGGGTTGGCACACATGTAGCTAGAAGGGATATTCATTTGTTGAAAAGCTTTTGAAGAGATGATGTTTAGGCTGGCGCCCCCGTCAATCATAACACGACGTACCCGGATATCCCGGACGTAAGCTGAGATGAAAAGGGCCGGGTCAGGATCTTCGGTACCAAAGTCGATAATTTCATCTTCGGAGAAACTGACAGCAGCGGCTTGCTGTACAGAGCCCGAAGTGGTTGGGGCAGTGGGTTGTTTGGTGAGAGAAGCAACGTGATTGGGTGTTAGAATGGAGGCAACAGGCAGGGTTTCATTAGGTAAAACCTCTATCCCTTGAAGGATCTCAACGAGAGCTTGTCGATGAGATTCAGAAGTCTGAATGAGATCATACAGTGTCATTTTTACGGGTGATTGGTGAAGCTGTTTGATCATGGCTCGATGGGCAGCTCCATTAGAGACGGGGTAAGCGGGTCCACGAATAACTACTTTGGGTGGTGGTGCAATCGGGATGTTTGACGGAGAAAGAGATGCTGCAGGTGTGTTTTCTTTTGCTTTCCCATTGTTTTTCTGCCCTCGAGTAGCGACACTAATCATATTAATCTCGTAGACCTGAAATGAGGAAGATGGTTGGGATAAATCATGGTTTTCAAGAGGTGGGGTTGTAATAATGATAGATCTTGGTGAGGCGGGGACAGATGGTAGAGGAGAGGGAATTGAAGCTAAAGGTCTCTCCCTTCGTAAGTTGTCTTTCTTAACCTTTCTATCTGGGAGAGGTGACTGACGAAGGATGGTTTTTAAAGCTTTGCATCCCTCCACATCATGTCCTGGTGTGCGGTGATAGGCGCAGATTTTAGACTCATCATAACTTATCGGTCGAGGTTTAGACGGGTCATAAGGTCTAAGTGGGGGTAGGGAAATGGTCGCATTCTCCACCAACATAGCAAGAATTTTGGCGTAAGATCCTTTGAGTGGGTCAAAATCGGAGGAGGATGAGGGTATTGGTTGTGCGGGTTTTGGTAATGTTTGGGCGTGGTTGGTTCGTATAGGTTTTGGTAATGTTTGGGTGTGGTTGGTTCGTACGGGTGGTGGTTTAGCCGAGGGGTGTTGACACGTGGTTTTCACTAAACGTGGTTTCTTTGGCGCAGAAGCTATGTTGGATGATGAGGCCGCAGATGATGTGGTATCAGAAAACAACCACGGGGAAATAGGAGTGACCGAAAACAAATCTTTTGATGATGGAATTTGTTTAGGGTTGATAGGTGGACAGGATACGCGGAGTGACGGTGTTGCTATACCCTGGGATCTCTGTATAGGTGCAGAAGGTGTAAGTCGTTTTGAAGAAAACGCAGGAGGTATGATATATTGATGTAAGGTGGAGGGATGAGGTCCCAATATGGAAGGTGGGTGTGACGATGAGGGTTTTGATTGTGAGAGAGGCACGGATTGAGTTTGTCTCCTAGGTGGCGGGGCGGATTTATTTTTGGATAAATCAAGCCGCTTAGGTGGGTGTGTTAGACTGGGTATGGGCAAGGTCCCAAGCGTAGGGGAAGATTTGGCTAAGTTAATAGAAGTGGACGGGGCATTTGGTAGAGGTGAGGGGGGTGAAGGTGAGAACATGGGCATTTTAAGCTTCTGTAAGCACTTCGGGTATATGGTGGAGGCCTCAGAATCGGTCATTTGCATTTGAGTAGAATATGGCGTACTCAAACGTTCCCATAGGATTCGTCTATCTTCTGGAGAATGACAGTCTTCAGGTTTGAATTGTAAATTTGGTACGGAAGAGAGGTAGGTTGTGATTCCAGTCCACTGTGGGCGTGATACAGGGGGTAGATGAGGTACTGTATCAATAGATATTAAAAGGTCGACCGGTTGTTGAAAAGATTTAGGCGATGAAGGACTAATAGGCAGGAGGGCATGTTTGAGAGGGTCTGTCATGGTTAAAGAATTTGGTGATGTCGGTGCAAGAGATTTCTCGTCTAAGGATGTCAAAAGGAGTGGCGTACCCTCCTCTTGTGCAGCAAGAGCGGTAGAGGGAGACGTCTGGGAAATAGATAAATTAGATAACATTCGTTCGCAGTCTTGTAGGGATGTGGTATAAGAAGACTCATTGATGGGAAGAGAAGTCTGGGCAGTTAACTCCTTTATAGGTAAAGGAATGATTTCGCTTTGGCTTGATGGTGGTAAAGGAGGTTCGGGCTCCCGTGTTAGTGAAGAGGCTTGATTCAAAATTTTCTCGATAGAGGCTTTTGGCTGGGTATCGAAGACTGCATGGATCTCATGAACACTCTCCTCGGCTAAGATATCCTGGTTTGTGTTACTGTTGGGAGAGTGATTCGGGAATGGCTTGTTGAAGATTTTCAAATTTCGGTTGGCAGGGGCGTTAGGATTATCGAGGGCTATATCCCCTGCATCAACCATTTCCTGCACTATGTTTTTCAACATCTTGCAGTTCTCATGACTGTGTCCCTTCACGTGGTGGAAGTTACAAAAGTCATTTTCTTTGTACCAGGAAGGTATGGCACGAGTGGAATCAAACCCGGAATGAGGTTTAACAGGAGGTAAGGTGATGGCTCCTGCTTTGAGCAATTTTTCCAATATCACACCATATGTCTCCCCCAAGGGAGTGTAGTTGATGGGTTCCGCTTTATACTTATAAGTGGTTTTTGGCGGGGTATTGGACGGTGGTTGGGATTTGACCATCACCGCGTGGACACGGCTCCTTTTGATTTAGAAGAAGTGGACCGCGTGAGGAGTGGTGGTATTTGGTTTATTGGTGGAATCTGGAGTTCGGAAAGTGGAGTTTTTGTTGCGCAACCACAATTTCTCTTCCTCTAAGGCTCGAATTTCCAATTTTCGAGCCATAGTAAAGGCCTCGTCGAATGTACGGAAAGTTTGAATTTGGAGGGTAGGGGAGATGTGCTTAGCGCAGGCCCGCGTAAATAGTTCGATAAGTTCAGTTTGAGGCAAGGCATACGTAAGTTGGTTGATAAGGCCTCGCCATCGTCTAACGAAATCTGCGATAGATTCGTCTTCAAATTGTCGGATGGCATAAAGGTCGGTGATGGATACTTTCTTAGCAATGTTAATGGAGAAATGATCCAAGAAAGATTGGGCTAGTTGGTTAAAAGAGAAGATTGAGTGCTGGGTTAAAGCACTGTACCACTCCAAGGCAGGTCCTGATAAGGACATGGGAAAGGTGCGGAGTAACAAGGCATCATCATGAGCAATCAAATAACAAGCATGTCTAAATGATCGCAAGTGTTGTTGAGGATCCTCTTTACTATTAAAACGAGTAAATTTTGGTAACTCCCATTGAGGAGGATATGAATGAAGGGGGACAGAAGGGTGAATGGGCTCCCGACAAACTTGCTCGTATGTCAAGGCGCTATGACTTCCTGAAACAGAAGCCTCCAGGTTTTGCATTTTGTCCATCATTTGTTTAATTAGATCAGTAGTTGGATGAGATGATGGTGTGGTTGTGGTAAACTGGAAGCAAATTGGACCAAGGACCACCGTTAGACACCGGTGGGGTTAAGTGTTGATAAGGTGTGGAGGATGAATATGTTGAGGCGACCGAATAGGGATGTCCCATATAGGATGTTGAGGTCACTGGATACGTGTATGGGAATGAAAAGGTAGGCGAAGCTTGAGAAAGAAAGCTCGTGTGGATATGTGGCAGAGAGCAAAGTCATGAATGGATCAGTCTGCAAGAGAGATGAGGTAGGGGCAGTCGGTGGTAGTGATATGTGGGGTCCAAGATTAACCAAAGGAAAGCTAATTGGGGTCGTATGAACCTCTGAAGCCGTCGGATTGGGAGACGGGGCTAGAGATGCAGGAAGCAAGGCGGTATTATCAGGCGGAGTGGGAGCTAAATGAGCAGCTATACTAATAGGCATACCCACAAGGAGCTGACCATCAGGCGTACGGTCAGGGGTATGAGATAAATAGTATTGTACAGTGCTGGAATTAGCATCCAGAAACTTGGCAAAGTCCTTATCTCCCACAGGAATTTTAGGAACCTCGCTGGTATCCGTAGGATTCCCCACAGAATGTGAAGGGGGTGATTCAGGCAAAGAAATAGAGCAAGCATGTGAAACCATGGCGGCGGCTTTCTTTCGAGTGATAACAACCATGGACTGGAGTTCACCGTAGGGTTTCAATCTGTTAGGAACAGAAACAAACTCAGACTGGTAAAATTGGTAGGTTGCTGGCGTGCCAAAATGTTTCACTCGGAATGTTTCGTTCCTTTTAGAAACAGATAAGGTTAGGGACTAGGAGGAATACCTGTAGAATGTCGAGATGGTGTGCGCGTACCGTAGAGAAAGATCAGGATGACTGTGAAGAACTCCTTTTTGTCTTGGAAGGACTACCTGCAAATAAGAACACAAGACCACAAGATTTTGATTAGACAATAAATGAGGAAACTGCCTTGGGCCCAGGAAATATAAAACTTCCTTTCGAAGGTGGTTAGTTTCCCTGTTAATATGAATTAACACAAAGACTGTAAAATATCAATTAAGTTGTTTCGTTGAACTGGGTGGGGGAAAGGCTAGTTTTCTGGTTTTGATCAGAGGAACCGATGCCAGTTACTGATAACTGATGCCGGTTACTAATAACCGATACCGGTGGGTTCTAGGATCTTCTTGGTAGCTATGGTGTTTGTAAGGCTGGTTTATGGATGATATTAGGAAATGAGATGATGAGAGGTAAAATAATGACGGTTAGATGCAATGGCACGTTGGGTAGTGGATTCAGAGATGGATTTGGGAGGACTGTGATTCAAAGAGCATAAGAAATGTTATAACAGAGGACATGCAAGATGTGACTTACTGATTTTGATAAAGATGCAAGGTGATCTCCTTTGCTGTAAACACTTCTAGTTTCTTCACTCATCTCTGCTTGGTCAAGTGAAGATCTGGACTCTGTTTCTCGCTCCCAATGATCTCTGTTGATTCAAAAATCCTTTCCTCTGATCCCAAAATGAAATTTCGGTCCGTTGTTTTGGTTTGGGGAGCCCATTTACAGGGAACCGATGGCGGTTGCGTAACCGACGGTGGTCGAGTAGGAACCGGCATCGGTAAGGAAAAAGTAGGCTATTTTTAGTAAAATAGCCCACCTTCCCTGCTTTTCTCCCGAGAGATCAGTTGCGGGCTTGGTCAAGTGACTAGAAGGTCGGTTTTGGGTGTGAGAAAGGGGTCATTAGTTATGGGTGTAGGTGTAGACCAAGTTTTAGGTTTTAATTAGGTTAGTTTAGGACTAGGGCTAGGTCATGATGAGGTGGCAAAATGAGGTGGCAGGTGAGGTGATGGGGATTTATCAATTACAAGGTAATTAATAAATAATTGTGTAAGGTTTAGGTAATGAGGTTAGGTTGCGAAATGGGATGCGGGTCACAAGGGGTCGTAAGACACGAATTTGGTGTCTACACTTGTGTTTACTCTGTTGGAACTTGTGAAAATCCAACAATTGCCTGACCAAATCCATCAAGATTAGTTTTTCCCCTAGATATCTGGGCAAATGGAAAGGATCCCCTAGGTACATGACTACTCGAAGATATGTGAACTTCTTAAATTGCAAGAAGACACAACCCCATTTTGAAACTTCAACCCATGCCTCATAAAAAATTATCATTTTCCTTAGCTCGGGGCTTAACCTGCAGATGTTCTCGTAAAAGAAGGCATCGTTTACCCTTCTGAATTGGTCTTCAGACCCTTTTCATGTCAGCTGAGGAAAATACTGATAAACATGCTCCACTGTCTTGTTCCCCTTGGTTTCCAACTCAGGATAGTTCCTCATGCCGGCCGCTGCATAGGTGACATACAAGGACATATAAAAATTTCCTGTAGATAGGACTATTGTCATTTGAGAATCTATCTCATTACTGATAAGAGTACCCAAATCAATTCCCTTTTGATTCTTCTTAATAATGATTATGAACTGGTACATCCATCCTTGGAAAACATTTGACTTGGGGAAACCAAAAACCTGACTCAACAGAGTAATGATATCAATGATTTCTTGAATGAAATCACTTCTAGGAACAAGTCTTGGGAATCTAGAAACAACCAATTTGGGTTTGATTATGAATTTCCTATTCATGTGCTTGATGCAATCCTCCTGATCATTTTCCCAAGATTTTTTGGCTGACTTGAGATCCACATCTCCATATTCCTCAAAATTAGGTAGCTTGAGAAGGTCATCGAAGTAACCTCCATCCAACTTGATTACAACTTCTCCCACCTGGTTTTTCACAGATTGAGAAGCAAAGTCATAATTCGAAGCACATGATAAGATGAACTCGGAGCACTGAGCGGACATAGGGAAACCTGCTGTAAGAGGTAGACCACTGTCAACTATTGATTTCATCCATGGAGCCTGAGAAGAGCTCTTGACCCTATTCCAAAAATCCTCCATATCTATGTTTCCGAGCTCTGTATCCCAGATGTCGTAATCACAGTCAATGTAGGAGGGAGACTCCACCTTCCTGAATTTATACTTCATCATCCCTAATTTTTCAATCTTATCTTGGGATGGACCAGGGTCTGACATGAAGAATTTCAAAGGAGGAGAGTGTCGGAGATCAGAAGGTGTTGAACACTTCGAAAAACTTGACACACTGTAGATTTCGGAAAGATGGGAAAACCCGACACACTAGGAGGATGCTGGAGAGTTCGGAAAACCTGACACACTAGGAGGATTCTGGAGAGTTTTTAAAACCTGACACTTTAAACTTTCTAATATACTGCGAACACTGCAAAGCACCCTGCGAAACCTAATAAAAGAGAATGGGGTAATTGTTGAGTTGAAACATGCAAGTTTTTCATCACTGTTGATATCCCTAATATATTTTTAATTATAATGACATCTTAGGGAATAAAACAAAGTGATTATTCCAAAGGGGTAAACCTAAATCACAAACCTGATTTAGAAAGTAACACCCAAAATGGAAAAGATAAAAACCCCAACAACCCTGATAAGAAAAGACAGAAACCTGGAAGAATTCTTTACACAATTATTCCACAAAAACCACAAACAAAGAATGAAGAAAAATACCTTCAACCAGAACAAGAAATGATAAAAAATGAGCAATGCAATCAGGCACAGAAGCGAGTCAGGTTTCTGGGTCGAAGATGCATGCGCAAAAATCCAAGAGGTGAAAAGTACGTCTGGTAAAAATGACGTGGAAATTTGAATATTTATAAGAAATTTCACATTTAATACACTTCAGTTGACATGTGCTAACTACCCGACAACTCAGCTTTAATGCCATGTCAGCATGCTTGGGATATCTGAAAACCTGACACAAAGGGTTTTAGAGAAATTCAGGTTTTGGGTTGCGGGAAACAAGTGACATGAATCATCATGCTTGATTGTCCGGGAAACCCAAAACAAAGGAGTAAATCGAGCTTCGGGGATCGGAAGACATGTGACATGAAGCATGTTTTGACAAAGGCATGTTCCGATGCTTGTAAGGTCCGCAAACTTGACTCGCATTACTTGATGCGGGTTTAGGGTTTCGGGGAACACACGACATGAAGCATCCAAAAACATATGTTGTCTTGCTTGTGAAACCCGAAAACCCGATTATCTCTCTGAAAGGTGATTCTTAGAAAATCAGCTCAAAAATTTCTTAGGGTTATCTCATTTTTGGCATAAACTCAAAAATGAGATAACATAGTTACTGGAACTTGGATTCGATGGTATCCATTAAAAAAATCCTCTGTTTAGGTGTTTGAAGACTTTGAGACACACAGGAAAATACTCTTATATTCGCATCTAGTTCTAACGACAAATATTCAGCTATATAGATATCGAGGAAGGCCTAATAACAATATTCTTTAGAAGGTTTGAGAGTCAGATAATGAAGAAATCATGTCTGCTATTCAGAGTAGATCCGATCATGATAGTTCATTGGAATGAATTTACAATGCTTGTGTTTGGTATATATAAATTTGTTAGTTAGATAAATTTAAGTTAATATATTTTATTAAATTTGTGTATTTTTTATATATCTAGTATGGTTTTGATTTGAAACTTAAATTTCTTTGACTAACACTTTTATATGTAGGTTAGTGGTGCTAGAATATCTTCCACCTTCACGTGGTTGGCACTGTTAGTAGAGAATTATAAATTCTCGAAGCTAAGAGAAGATTTCTTTGTTTTACAAAAAGAAGAAGCAATTGACAATGATTTATGTACCTGTGGAGGGGTTTCTTGGCTCCTGAGGAGGTAGCCCAGAAGGACTTGGAGCTTATATAACTAAAATGATGCCTCCCTAAGTGTTTACAAGACCATCCCTATGCATGTGCATAGTCGGTTCAGTGCCATGACCCACCAATTACAAAATATACCATTTAACAGCCTTACATTGTCTCAAACTACACGATTAGGTGCGTTTGTAAACAATAAGGCAATAAGAGAACCGATTGGAGAAGGAAAAAAGTGAGAAAAAATATTATAGAGGGTCCCTTCAGTGAGGCGTAGGATCAGACAAGACATCTCTATGTGCCACGAAGTGTGTGTAGCCACCTATCGAAGTTGAACAATTTTTTGGTCTCAGGGCTCTCAAGGGATTACGCCTGAACGAGGTATCCCTGAAGTAATGACATTGTTGTGCACCAAAACGATGCCTCCTCTAGCATTCACCTAGCCACCTAGATGTTTCCGTGTAGTCGGTTTGGTGCCACAACCCACCGTTTACAAAATATACCATTTGAAATCCTTACACCGGCTCAAACTACACTATTCAGTGCATTTGCAAAAATAGGGCAATGAAAGCATCGATTGGAGAAGGAAAAAATAGAGATAGGATATTGTAGAGGGTCCCTATGCTGAGGTGTAGGATCAAATGAGACGTTCTTAGTGCCAGGGAGTCTGCGTAGTCACCCATCGAAGTTGAATGATTTTTTGGTCTCAGGGCTCTTAAGGGACTCCACTCGAATGAGGTAGCCCAGAAGCAATGACATTGTCACACACTAAAAAAAACACATCCCATAGTGTTCACATGGCCACTCGGATGTGTCCATGCTATTAGTTTTGTGCAACGACCCAATGTTTACAAAATATACCATTTGACAGCCTTACACTTTCTCAAATTACACTATTTGGCGCGTTTGCAAACAATAGGGCAGGGAGAGCACCGATTGGAGAAGGAAAAAATCGAGACAGGATATTTTAGAGGGTCCCTATGTTGAGGTGTAGGATTAAATGAGACTTCTTTAGGTTCCATGGAGTCTGCATAGTCACCCATCAAAGTTGAACAATTTTTTGGTCTCAGGGCTCTTAAGAGACTCCGCCTAAACGAGGTAGCCCGGAAGCAATGACATTATCATGCACCAAAACAATGCATCCTCTAGCATTCACGTGGCCATGCAGACATGTCTGTGTAGCTGGTTCGGTGCCACAACCCACCCTTTACAAAATATACCATTTGACAACCTTACACTATCTCAGACTACACTATTCAGCGCATTTGCAAACAATAGGTCAGCGAGAGCACCAATTCGAGAAGGAAAAAACTGAGACATGATATTGTAGAGGGTCCCTACACCATGGTGTAGGATCAAATGAGACATCCTTAGGTGCCACGGAGTCTACGTAGTCACCCGTCGAAGTTGAACATTTTTTTGGTCTCAGGGATCTTAAGGGACTACGCACGAACGAGTTAGCCTGGAAGCAACAAAATTGTTGTGCACCAAAAAAAAACCTCCTCTAGCATTCACTTGGCCACTCAAACATGTCTACACAGTCAGTTTGGTGCCATGACCCACCGTTTACAAAAATATACCATTTGACAACCTTACATTGCCTCAAACTACACTATTCGGCATGTTTGCAAACAATAGGGCAAGGAGAGCACCGATTATAGAAGGAATAAACTAATACAACCTATTGTATAGGTTCCCTACACCAAGGTGTAGGATCAAACGAGACATCCTTAGGTACCACGGAGTCTATGTAGTCACTCGTCGAAGTTGAACGATTTTATGATCTCATGTCTCTTAAGGGACTATGCCCGAACGAGGTAGCCCGGAAGGATTGACGTTGTCATGTACCAAAACAATTCCTTCTCTAGCATTCACCTAGCCACCCAAATGTTTCCGCGTAGTTGGTTCGATGCCATGACCCACCATTTACAAAATATACTATTTAACAGCCTTACACCGGCTCAAACTACACTATTCAGCATGTTTGCAAACAATAGGGCAGCGGGAGCACTGATTAGAGAAGGAAATAACTGAGACATGCTATTCTAAAGGGTTTCTACACTGACGTGTAGGATCAAATGAGACGTCCCTAGGTTCCATGGAGTGTGTGTAGTCACTCGTCGAAGTTGAACAATTTTTTGGTCTCAAGGCTCTTAAGGGACTCCGCTCGCACAAGGTAGCACGAAAGAAACGATGTTGTTACACACCAAAAAAATGACTCCTCTAGCATTTACCTAGCCACCCGGATGTGTCCAATTACTTGGTTTGGTGCCATGACTCACTATTTAAAAAATATACCATTTCACAACCTTACACTGGCTCAAACTACACTATTCGGTGTGTTTGCAAACAATAGGGCAGCGAGAGACCTGATTGGAGAAGGGAAAAACTGAGATAGAATATTGTACAGTTGAGGTTTAGGATTGAATGAGATGTCCTTAGGTACCATGGATTGCACATAGCAACCAGTCGAAGTTGAATGATTTTTTGGTCTTAGGGCTCTTAAGGGAGTATGCCTGAATGAGGTAGCCCAGAAGCAACGACATTGTCATGCACCGAAACGACACATCCTCTAGCGTTCACCTGGCCACCCAGACATGTCTGTGTAGTTTTTTTTGTGCCATGACCCACCATTTGGAAAATATACTATTTGATAGCCTTACACTGGCTCAAACTACACTATTCGGCGCATTTACAAATAATAGGGCAACGAGAGCATCAATTTGAGAAGGAAAAAACTAAGACAACATATTGTAGAGGGTCACTATGCCGAGCTGTAGGATCAAACGAGGCATTCTTATGTGCCATGGAGTCTACGTAGTCACCCGTTGAAGTGGAACGCTTTTTTTGTTTGAGGGCTCTTAAGAGACTCCTTCCAAACGAGGTAGCCCTAAAGCAACGACGTTGTCATGCACTAAAAAAAAACCTCCTCTAGCATTCACCTAGCCACCCAAATCTTTCTACGTAATTAGTTTGGTGCCACGACCCACCATTTACAAAATATATCATTTCACAGCCTTACACCATCTCAAACTACACTATTTGGCACATTTACAAACAATAGGGCAGCGAGAGCACCAATTTGAGAAGGAGAAAACTGAGACATGCTATTGTATAGGGTCCCTACATTGAGGTGTAGGATTGAATGAGACATCTTTAGGTGTAATGGAGTCTTTGTAGTCACTCGTCGAAGTTGAACGATTTTTTAGTCTCAAGGCTCTTAAGGGACTACGCTCGAACGAGGTATCTTGGAAGCAACAACGTTGTCGCGCACCAAAAAAATGCCTCCTCAAGTATTCACCTAGCCACCTGGACATTTCCACACATTTGGTTTGGTGCCATGACCCACCATTTGTAAAATATACCATTTAATAGCCTTACACCGGCTCAAACTACACTATTCGCCGCATTTGTAAAAAATAGGGCAGCGAGAGCACCAATTAGAGAAGGAAAAAACTGAGATAGACTATTGAATAGGGTCCCTAAACTGAGGTGTATAATTAAATGAGACATCCTTAGGTGCTATGGAGTGTGTGTAGTCACCCCCCGAAGTTGAACGATTATTTCATCTTAGGGCTCTTAAGGGACTATGCCTCAATGAAGTATCCTAGAAGCAATGACGTTGTCACACACCAAAACAATGCCTCCTCTAGCATTCACCTAGACACCTGAATGTGTTTGAATAGTCAGTTCGATGCCATGACCCATAATTTATAAAATATACTGTTTGACAATCTTACACTGGCTCAAACTACACTATTCGGCACGTTTGCAAACGATAGGGCGGCGAGAGCACCGATAAAAGAAGGAAAAATATGAGACATGCTATTGTAGAGGGTCCCTACACCAAGGTTTAGGATGAAATGAGACATCCTTATGTTCCACGGAGTGCATGTAGCCACCTGTCGAAGTTGAACAATTTTTTGGTCTCAGGGCTCTTAAGGGACTACGCCCGAACAAGGTAGCCCTTGAAGCAATGACATTGTTGAACACCAAAATGACATCTCCTCCAGCATTCACCTAGCCACCCAGACATTTTTACACAGTCTTTACGGTGCCACAACCCACCTTTTGCAAATTATACCCTTTGACAACCTTACACCCGCTCAAACTACACTATTCAATGCGTTTACAAAAAATAAGGCAACGAGAGCACCGATTATAGAAGGAAAAAACCGAGACAATATATTGTATAGGGTCCCTATGCAAAGGTGTAGGATGAAACGAGATGTGCTTAGGTGCCTCAGAGTCTACGTAGTCACCTGTCGAAGTTGAACGATTTTTTGGTCTCAGGACTCTTAAGGGACTTCGCCCGAACGAGGTAGCCTGGAAGGAACAACATTGTCGCGCACCAATACAATGCCTCCTCTAGTGTTCAACTTGCCACTCGGATGTGTCCGTGTAGTCGGTTCAGTACCACGACCCACTGTTTACAAAATATATCATTTGATAGCCTTAAAACCATCTCAAACTACACTATCCGGCGCGTTTACAAACAATAGGGCAGCGAGAGTAGCGATAAGTGAAGGAAAAAACCAAGACATGATATTTTAGAGGGTCCCTACGTCGAGGTGTAGGATCAAACGAGACATGCTTAGGTGCCACAGAGTCTGCATAGTCACCCGTCGAAGTTGAATGATTTTTTGGCCTCAGGGCTCTTAAAAGACTACGCTTGAATGAGGTAGCCTGGAAGTAACGATGTTATCATGCACTAAAACAATGCCACCTCTAGCATTCAACTGACCACCCAGACATGTCCGCGCAGTTAGTTCGGTGCCATGGCCCACCGTTTAGAAAATATACTATTTAACAGCCTTACACTATCTCAAAATACACTATTTGGCACGTTTGCAAACAATAGGCTATTATAGAGGCTCCTGACACCAAGGTGTAGGATTGAATGAGATTTCCTCAGGTGCTACAGATTTTTTATAATCACCCATCGAAGTTGAATATTTTTTTGGTCTCAGGGCTCTTAAGGGACTCTTCCCGAACAAGGTAGTCCGGAATCAATGACATTGTCACACACCAAAAAAATGCCTCCTCTAGTGTTCACCTTACTACCTGGACATTTCTGTGTAGTTAGTTCGGTGCCATGACCCACCGTTTAAAAAATATACCATTTGATAGCCTTACACTGTCTCAAACTACATTATTTGGCACGTTTGCAAACAATAGGGCAACGAGAGCACCGATTGGAGAAGGAAAAAACCAATACATGATATTTTAGAAGGTCCCTATGCATAGGTGTAGGATCAAATGATACATCCTTAGGTGCCATGGAGTCTACATAGTCACCCATCAAAGTTGAATGATTTTTTCATCTTAGGGCTCTTAAAGGACTATGCCCAAATGAGGTAGCCCAGAAGCAATGACGTTGTCATGCATTGAAACAACACCTCCTCTAGCGTTCACTTGGTAACCCGGATGTTTCCATGCAGTTGGTTTGGTTCCGCGATCCACCATTTTGAAATTTTTTAACTTTTTCAATAATTATAACTTTTTCAACTTTTTCAACAATTACAACTTTTTCAAGAAATTGTTGAATCAGAAATTGAAAGAGAAGAACAAGATGGTTATGCAATTATTGGTTGTTGTGAATACTCACCTAACAAATATCCTGAATAATCTAGATATATGATACGAATAGTTACTCTTGAATGCTTACCTTCTTTCCTTAAAATCCTCAGGCTTCTAGGAAATAAGAACCTTTCTATCTTTCCTTGTTAGTCAATGGACCTATAAATTGAATAATTGAATTATTGACTTCGGCGCCTCTGACAATGTCATGCTTATAAAATTTGCTAAATCTATTGATATTACTCTCAACCTTGCTATTAGCCATTGTTAGTACATGAAAGAAAAATAATTACCTCTTTTCGGCCAGGTGAAAGATTCTCAAACCAGAATTAGCAGACTTCCCTGACAAGAAAATCAAGATGGAAATACTTGTGGAAGACATGTTAGCTACGTATGGTTTATTGTTGAGCCAATTTTTCTATAATGATATGTGTGGGGATATAAATATGGATTAGTCATACACCACCATACTCATCAATGGTAAAATGAATAATATACTTCTAATAATTAAAATTAAATACACAATTCAAAAACAAAATGACCCAAGGGAAAACAATTGTACCATGCAATGTTACACCATAGTAACGTTATATTCATATATGTTGCACCATAGTCTTTTAATTTTAAATCAAACCTACATATAGAATTAATATACATAGAATATACATACATAGAAGGATATCATGTACAATGAATTCGAATCAAACATAGGAGTAATATCGTTATGAAAACCAACACATGGATATATAATGTATCAAACTAAGTGTGTTGAATACACGTCTATGAAAATATAAGTTCATAACATGTGTACATCTCGAACCAAGTGTTTCATACATATAGGACCACATGCAATTGCATAAGGCTATATATACAATGTCCTATGAAGAATCATGAACTAGGACCAGCTGGCCCATATATATATATATATATATATATATATATATATATACATCCTCGTCCTATGAATCTAATCATGAAACATCTTCCCTCTATTTTCCCTACTAGAAGTAGCCTGTCCATGACCTGGGGATGTAGTGGAGGGATATGCCACTACGTATTTCATCCATGTGGTCCTAGGCGTCTCTAAGCAGGCGTGCAACCTAACCTGCACATTCATAAACAACAAGTTTTTAACACCCATATTTTTAAAATACACTCAAAATTTAGAAACTTATAATTTAGTTAAAATACATGTGAAATCTTACCCCAATGTCATGATCTCTATATATTTGTCATTGATGCATGACATGGAAGTTAGTAGACTCATGAGAGGTAAGCTACATACAAATATTTAAATATCAAATTAAATATTTCATGTGTACAAAATTTGATATTGTAGATTTAATTAATAAGAAATAATTCCTAAATAAATTTAACAAATTCAAAAAATTGTACCTCAGTTAGTGGATCTGTAGATGCTATGGCAGTATCTACTGCAGGCTCTACAATTTGCATATATGTAGGAGTCTCTCTGGTAGTCGTAAGATATACAAAAAACATGTACAAATCAATATTAATCTACATGACAGCCACATAAAAGAGCCAAAGCATAATCCACGTGAACTTCCACAATTAGAAACAAAGTGTAAAGATAAACTAACCTACGTAAAAGTCACATGAGGTGTGTTAGAGCAGATGATGAGCCACTAGGCTCTTGCACGTATAAAAGACAAACATATATTAATATGTACATGTGAAACATTATAATAATAAAAGTGCACAATTAAATGAAATTTGAAATTTAAGTACAACTTGAAACTTACGTTTGTAACATGCCTAACTGTAGTAACTAGCATGTCGATGCCAGATGTTTCCTTCACCAACTCTTACTATTTAAAATAAAATAAAAAATTATTTTTTACATGTATGTACATAGCGTACAATGAAATACATATATATTAAAATCTCAAACATGAATTAAACTATTGTATAAATATATATATATATATATTAAATATTTATTTGACATTTACGTGTGAAAGACCAAGATCCTTTGCACCAGTTCCAAAAAATCCACCATCATCTCATCTAGAGAAAAGAAATCATGTGATCCAACAAATAATGTCTCACCCACAGTGCATACTGACACCTCCACCAACATCACTAGATGTAATCTACTCACTATACTGGGCCAGAGTGTCAGTGAGCTCCCTCAATGCTTGTAGTGTGTCAATATCCACAACCTCCTCCACTATAGAAGGGATAACTAAAGGCAGTGGAGGTTTTGGGGCATGGAGGATCCTTGGTTGACCTATGCATGCACCAGGTCTACTCTATGCAGAGCCACCACCTCGCCCATAAAAATTAGAAAATTCAAAATAATTTGGGACCTCATTAAGCATGAACTCGTAATATTTTTTTTTTGAAAAATAGAGGGGAACCTCATTGTTGTTGCATGGTGGATAGTCAAAAAGCATCCACCATCAGTCCCAAAAATTGTTCTTGATTCGGTCATCGTGGCACCAATGGATTGGGAACCGTTTGTAAGTAACTGCGAGGAGGGCATTGGTTCTTGGTTCAATAAATAATGCACAAATGCGGCCTTTTCCAAAAAAAATGTCTTTTATGGCCGCATGGGATAATTTATTTACATACCATTGCCTACAATCACCTTTAAATGTATTCCATTTGTCTATTTGGTTGGTTTCGGAGTCAACTTCACAAATCAATGTTTGTAATGTGTTGGCTAAATTCACGTGTGACGGATTTATGGCATTATTTTGTCTTATATTCTAAATAAGGTTCTCAATGGCAATTTTATTTTGTCATATTTTTCCAATGATATCATCTTGTGTTCTTGTTTGTTCCGTGGGGATAGAAGTAGCCACATGAGGTAGATCTATGTTTGGAGCAGGGTTTTGCAGAATGTTTGGAGGGTTTTGAGGATTATTTGGAGGGTTTTGAGGAATATTTTAATGGTTTGTAGGATTATGAGCTTGCCAAGTAACTGAAAAAACAAAAAAAAATGATACATAAACAAAAAATTGAAAAACCCATGAAAATCACAAAAATTAACCTAAAATGCAAACAAATTGATCTAAATCGAGGGCTTACCTCTTTCTCTTAGCGGTATGGTTAAAACTATCATGATCCACAACTCCGAAGAGTAAATTTTAGGGGGTATTCAAAGCGCTAGTGCCAAAGGTCTAGGAGAAATCATGGTTATCAAGGGAAAATGAGGGAAAATGAGGAGTCACGGGTTTGTTTTTTAAACTCAGAGGACTGCGATCATGGTTTCAAACTGTGATTGCGGTTTTAGGTTCGGAAATCACTGAGCCTATAAAAATAGTTGCGCAAGCGTAGTACCTAAATTTTGGGTTTTTATGTCCACTTAATTGTCCACCATCTCGATGCACTTACCCTTAGATGACATAGAAGAATAGAAGGAATGAAGAAAATAGTTCCAAACGGTGAAAATTGGTTTTTGTTTTAATTGAAAAGTTAAAATATAGACTGGTGGTGGTTGGGTAACTAGTGTTGGTGATAGAGGGTAACCAATGATGGTCGGAGGACCGATACAATTTACTGTGGAAAATCAAAATAGTTTTAAATGTGGCAATAAATGATGAAAGTGAAGTAAATATGGAATTTGACAATACTTTCAAAGACAAAGAGATATGGTGAAGTAATTGAGGTAACTCCAAAAAGAAAAGAACTGTGATGAATGCTACTTTGGTTAAAATTACCAAAACAATAAGAAACTGAAATATGGTCGGTAAACCAATGACAGTCGATGGAATGATATTGGTCACTGTAAAATTTGTGAAAAATAGAAAAAAGTGAATTTGGTATCTTAGATCAAATAAAAGACCAAAACAAAAACCTGAGTATGGGAACGATTGACCTTTAACACACTCAAAAATAGTCAGAATACACAAAATTTTAATATGGAGTATGAAGGTAAAAAATAAAGGAGAATACGACCTCACACCTCAAAACATAGATCAAGGTAAAACTAGAAAACATGAAATCCTATGTGGTGGATTTTATGTTCTGGCTTATGCCATTTAGGACTGACTCAAGTGAATAGAGTAGATTTGTTTGTTTGATAAAAGGTGCCCTACAACAATCCAAAAACTAAGGATATTTCAGGTAAGTTTTGGTGAGGGAGGTCCTTTATCTAAGATAATGATTGGACAAAGAAAATAGTTTGGATCCCATTGTCAATCCTTTAATTGTGTCATCATTGAAAACTTCTTCCGGGTAGGATGTTGTTTAAGAAAATGAATACTTTATTTTAGTGGTTTTCTGTAGAGAAGAAAGTGTGCACTATATTTCAATTTTTCAACCATTAGTTGAGCATGAATTCCAACATAGAGGTTTCCAACAATTTAAATGAGGTACAGATGGTGACACTTAGAAATGATATGTAAATATTTTAGACCTAAATCCACAATGACATTCGAAGAGAGAAATGATGAATATGAAAGAGTTTTTCCTTCACTAATGTAATATAAAAATAAAAAGAATGGTTTTTTTTAGTCCAAAATATGAGTGTCAATGAGACAAGTAGAAGAGAGAATATTCCAAAGGAGAAACTTTAATGTGAACTCTTTCAAAAGAAAATAGACACCCAATATTTAACCTAGGAATGAACAATGCAAAATATCCTGTGATGGGCCCCACTGGGCATGCCAAAATGTTTTACCGAATGAGTTGTGTGATAAAATAGATAAGGTAACGTTCAAGGATGAATAAATGTGATTATGTTGGTCGAAGGTTGAATGCACACATTTCTGACTTTATCCAAGCTGATTATGGAGAACTCCATTTTTTCTAGGAAGGACTACATGTAGATACAAAGAAAAACCACCAAATGATATTAAATAGCAAATGACAGTGGATTTCCTAGTGATATCTAGTTCCAGGAATTGTGATACTTCCTAGATGGCTTTCCATCAACAATTTTTATCAAAATAATGAAATAAAATATGAGAAATAAAGGTCCTATTTCTAATGCTTTGATTTAGTTATATCCAAATGTTATCAATAAACTAGATTAAGAAAAGTATTGAAATCCAAACAAATCTAGCACTAGGAAAGGTATGTTTCTAGTTGGGACAAGTTATAGAGGTGTTAGGTAAGGTCACATAGGTATATGGTAAGGTCTAGGTTGAATTTAGGGGATGTTAGAGGGAGTTTTCTGAAGGTTAACAGAACACAATGATCGATATTGGTCAGGTGAATGATGCTGGTAGAGAAGGGATATTGACAATGGTTAAGGTGACATACATCGGTAGGGGCAATTTGATAGTAAATTATTTAAACAGAGACTTTAGGGTTCTCTCTGATTTCACAGAGAGTGATGGTAGTGTTGTTTGGGTCATAATATGGCTGAGAAGACTCAAGGATACTAAGAAGGAGGTTTAGAATAATGAAAAGGCTTTGGATGGTTTAATAGTGGGTTGGTGGGAAGAAGGTGATGTACAAGAAATAGAGGAAATATTCTACTTAAAGGAGCAAAATATCTACAAAAGGAATAAGCCAAATTATTATAATCACAACACTGACTTGATGTCTTGCAGATCATAGGAGTTGGAATGGTTTATGGTCGATCGAAGAAGTTATTTACTGCAATGTCACAGAAATATGGATTATGTGCTCCTGTGAGCATTCAAATGCTCTGGAAGGGAAACCATTTATTTGTCTTGCAATGTGCTTGTGGGTATTCGTCGTCTAGACACAGGAGTGCTTGAAGATTCATGTTTGAATGAAATTAGGCTCCAATAAATGGATGACCAATCCATGTAAAGAGTTTTAAAAATGCATATAAGGTAACCAAAGGTGGTTATGTGACCTGTGTCGATTGAGGAATAACCGGTGTCAGTTAAGGAAGGAAAGTCTACATTTACCAAAAATAGGAAGATCTTTACTATTTTTGGTGTGATTTTGATTGAGTCCTCTTAGGGAAGTGTATTTCAAGTCAGAGAAGGTAGGAAGGTCATATAAGAAGTCTAATTAGGTTTAGGAAGAATTCTTAGTTAGTTAGGTTAAGTTGTGACTCAGTAGTGGGAGTGATGACTCGTTCATTATGAGTTAAATACCCCTTGAATGGGTCCAGGATGAGGTGTAACGATGAGGTAGAGGTGTGAGGGTGTAATTAACTTAATTAAAATAATTTATAATGTGAGAATGAATATTAGTAGAGGATGAAGGGGTCATGATTATTTAATTATATTAAGATAATTGATTGAAGGGGACCAAGGGGAGTGTGACCCAAATTTGGTGTCTACAATAAGAATCATACTATACTAAAACAAGGACTTGTCACTCAACATATATCCCTATCACCTTATTTCTCCATTAAATAAGATCAAGTCACCCTAGGGCCCTGCACACATAAAGCCCCATCAATTTTATACAAGTGGCATACTAACCTCTACATTTATTTTTTCATAGACGAATGGCTGATTTAGGTCGTACCCTCATACAACCAAGAATGTCCATAAGTTGTACAACTCTATGGTGAATCCCATGACCCTATTCCATCACATCACAACATTATAAGTAGTACAAAAATCAGTGTCAATCGTCAAGTGGCATCAAATCCTAATATTTAGGTTAGTCTAGAAAACCTTTCAATTTCAAAATAACTTATCAAACTAAGAAAAATAAATTGCTAAATATCCCCTAAAATTGAAAGGCCTATTGTTAGAAAATAATCAAATTAAATGCAAAAAATTTATGAATACATCAATCAAGAAAAATGATGGTTCTTAAAGGAAAAGGGAAAATGATCATTTTATAAATAACATATGAACATTGAAAAATCACATTACAATTAGTACATGAAAATTCCACCTCCACTAAAGAGGTGTTCATTGAGTTGTTGGAACTCGGATATCGAGCCTCAACTTTTAAAATACATATAACTATAATAAGTATATCTCCATATTTCTCTGAAGGAAACATATGAGGATCCATATAGTCAATATGGCATATGATATCTCGATAAAAACAATAAATAAAAGAGAGTAGAGACTATAGTTTTCATAGAATGAGCTTAAGGTGGTGTGTATCAACAATATGTTGAGGAATCCTGAAGTATACTAAACATATAGAAGTTGGTTTTCAGTCTACATGCAACTCCAATTCCAAAACAAAACTTGGCTCAAGGTTATCGACAACTAGTTCAATCCTTCTCTCCACAAATACACTTATATATGTGACCAGTAGGGATCTCTAGTGTATGTACACAACATAGCACATAATTACATTACTAGAAAAATGATAATTTACACAAAACAACAATAACATCTTACGCATGGTAAAATTATGTAACAATATTCCATGGATGATAGCACATAACATTTCGACATAATGCACTAAAAGTGAAAGTATAATACAATAGGGTTAAAATATCACTATATGTTCCTACTTCACAATTTAAATTTTTCACATAAGATATGAGTACATATATAGAACAAACATAGTGATTTAAAATCATGACATACATACAAATATGACACAACATGATGACATAACCCAATAATAGAACACAACACAAAGTAAATTAACATGATATGACATATTTCACTATGAATCACTTTGTCATGTAAAAAATTGGTAGATATATGCAATATCACATTATAAGAAACCCCATGACACTTTTGTTGGTTAAAACAAAACAAGGTGGTAACACACATGAAATTTGCGTTGAATTCACAAGAGAGAGAGAGAGATAGAAAATATGATAATTGATAAAAACATCAACATCAAAAAATTTCCAAACTAAGTGGTATGACCAATAGGTGCATTTAGAAAATCACAAGTACACCATTTATCGCATCATAACATAAATACACATTATTCTTACAAATCCTCCACCATTATGAATAATCACCACAATACCAGAATCCCCTAGATGTTTGAGATGATGAAGGTTCACATTGATACGTTATGTAGCATCCAATATTTACACACCCAATAAATCCATGACTAAATAAACAAGGAATTATTTTTGAATTTCATTACTTGTTACAAGATATCACATGACTTTACTCACAATACCTGAAATCACATGAGACACTTTTATATACATTAACCAACTTATATAACATGATAATATAATATTCACAACAATGTCTTACTTTCTCAAATGAAATATATTAAAATAATGGCCAAACTACATAAAGAACTCACAAATAGGCATATTTCACTACACATCATTTTCAAGGCTTAAAAATTTATTAGATTTAAGTTCTCCTTGTTTATCCTTATATGTCTAATGAGAATTTATCATGGAAATACATAGATTACTAATATTATAGGCTACATTTGATTTCTTTAATATTATATTTAATTTATATTGATTCCACTTAATTTGGTTCATTTCTCTTATTAAAAATGATTTTTAGAACTCCATTAATGGTTAAATACTTACTTAATCATATAGAAGACATGTAATGTTTGATCTCAAGCAAATATTTTTTACTCATATAATCACACTTGATCTTCTATTTCACTTCCATTATATATGTGAATACTATAACAAAACCAATGGGAGAGGAAATGAGGCATAAGAGTGGAAAAACCCTTCTTCTATATTCCATACAACATTTAAATGTCAAGAACACATTTCCATCAATGATCTTGTTATAACATTTAACTATACAACTTCTATTTCTACTTTTCCTCATTGATGGTATACCTCTGAATCGTAATCCTCTTGATTCTAACCAAGGTAAATTGTAAGGCCCCCTTAAAAATAACCATAGATATTATTTAAATAATTTATATAAATTACTTTTCAAATCTTGGTGAATTCCAAGAATTGAAAGGAAATTGTATTATCCGATATCAACTGTTGGTTGGTAGCATTAGGATACAGACCGATACAATATTTCTCTTTTTTGCACATTGTAAACGAGATTTGAATATTAAAAATTTATCTATTACTGTAAATGTTAGGTGAATAAACCCAAAAATTAACTTTTACAAAGAAAAATTATGAGAACTAGCAAGTGACCTAACCCCTAAAAATTATCAAAATTTAAATTTCAAAGACCAAAATATTCGTTAATTAAAAAATATTATCCATTAAAATTTAAACTAATTCCAACTACGGTTCCCTGTTTCCAACATTATATTACACAAGGAACAAATCAATTTTTAATTAAAAGTATCTTAACATTTACACATCACAAGTTTTGATTCTCAAACGACAAACCATGTTTCTCAATTGCTTATTCTCACATACATCTACTGCTACATCATAAAAAATATTTATTAATTTACATGTTATCTCGATGGAAATTAGAATTCTTAGTTTGATGTCATAAAGGTATGTTCTCAATAATAAAGAGAAATTTGTAAATTTACTTTACACATAGAATCTTACTCTACATTGATTCATCTTCTAATTGTCACTTGGTCATAAGAACTTTACATTATTTTCACCTTCTAATGATATATAGTTTCTAGAATAACCATATAATTACATGTTAGACATTTCATCTTGTATGTCACCAAAGTGGTATCATGTTTTACATCGCACATATTGAACAATTTCATACCCACTTGAATGCTCTCTAGTTCATTTCTAAAGAGGAACACACAACTCTTATAGTGAAATTAAGCCTCTTGGGCTAGAAAATAAGTTTAGATACAAACATAAGTCAAGGATTTCCAAAAAGGAGCATCTTGTTGCATAATACAATAACGTCAGGCAATAGATTTGATCCATAACAACTCTCAAGAGGTAGTTTCATATATTTTGATGTTAAGAAAACATGTTCTTATGGTAACATAGTTTTGAGATCTTATCTCAGCAGAGGTTAAATTGAACCTCTATAATCCATGATTGTCGATGGATTATGAGAAACAAATGCATCATATGAGACCCACATTCAAGAGAGAAGTTCAAAATGTCAAAATATGTATACCCTTAAGGAATAACTCATCTTATCATTTAAAAGATGGAAGGGGTTACTAATGACTTGAAAGGGGTGGGTTCCATGTTTCTCTTTTCTAATAAGATAAACAATCTAGGGACAAAATGACATAGAGAAACTCAAAATGGGTTTCGTTCACCAATTAATCTCTTATTACGGTAGTAGGTTTACTTTTTTCTGTTTTGAACTCAAGAGATCTACATCTTGATACAAGTTAACATCACTGCAATTCAAACTTTGTAAGATCAGTGGAGTTAAATAAAATCGTTTAATATGTGGTTAAAATGGTATAATGACTCCACTCATGTTGTTTTGATATCTTAATGAGATCATTAAAACATATAAAATAATAAATTACATGAGATAGGTATTAGTCATTTCTTAAATGATAGAGGTATTGCAAAATTGTACAAAAATCGATAAGAGGTAAAACTCGACAAGGGTTGAGAACACAATTCATTTAGATAGTTTAATAATACTAAGTTTCTACAAAAAAAATACAATTATTAAGAGGGAAAAATCAATAATTATTAATGGTAAAGGATTTTTTTAAAACTTATAAACAATAAGAGAAATGTATAAACCCATAATCAATATCACTTGAAGAATAAAATGCCCATTTTCTAACATACCAATATGCCAACAATGTCACACTCATAATATAAGATAATAAATAACATTACTATTTCTAAAAATATCCTTGATACAATCTATATAATTACATTATATGGCACCGAGAGCACCGATTGAAGAAGGAAAACACTGAGACAAGATATTGTAGAGGGTCCCTACATCGATCTGTAGGATCGAACGAGATGTCCTTAGGTGCCACGGAGTCTATGTAGTCACCCATTAAAGTTGAACGATTATTTGGTCTTAGGGCTCTTAAGGGGACTGCTCGAACGAGGTAGCCCGGAAGCAACGACGTTGTCACACACCAAAAAAAATGCCTCCACTAGCATTCACCTTTCCACCCAGACATGTCTGCGTAGTCAGTTCAGTGCCACGAACCACCGTTTAAAAATATATACCGTTTGCCAGCCTTACACTATCTCAAACTACACTATTTGCCGCGTTTGTGAACAATAGGGCAACGAGAGCACCAATTGCATAAGGAAAAAACCAAGATAGACTATTGTAGAGGGTCCTTATGCCTAGATGTAGGATCAAACAATACGTCCTTAGGTTTCATGGAGTCTGCATAGTCTCCCGTCAAAGTTGAACAATTTTTTGGTCTCAGGGCTCTTAAGAGGACTACACCCAAACGAGGTAGCCTGGAAGCAACGATGTTGTCGTGCACCAAAACAACACCTCCTCTAGCATTCAACTGGCCACTTACACATTTCCATGTAGTCGGTTTGGTGCCATGACCCACCATTTTCAATTTTTTCAGCAATTAAAACTTTTTCAACAATTACAACTTTTTCAACATTCACAACTTTTTCAACTATTACAACTTTTTCAAGAAATTGTTGAATCAAAAATTGAAAGAGAAGAAGAAGATGGCTATGTAATTATTGGTTATTATGAATACTCACCTAACAAGATCCTGAATAATTTGGATAGATGATATGAATAGTTACTCTTGTTTAGTGTTCACCCACTCATAAAAAAATAAATAAGCCTCTTCTTCTACTTCACAAGCAAAACACTTTAATCCTTATCTAGTTGATCAAAGGAAGTAGTAAAAATACATGTTCCAAAAATCCTACTAACACTAAATGATCACTTCCCACTCCTAGAACCACTCATTCCTAGATCCTTCTTTCCTTAAATTCCTCAGGATTCTAGGAAATAAGAACCTTTCTATCTTTCCTTGTTGGTCAATGGACCTATAAATTGAATAATTACATTATTGACTCTGGCGCCTCTGACAATGTCATGCTTATAAAATTTTCTAACTCTATTGATATTACTCTCAGCCTTGCTATTAGCCATTGTTACTACATGAAAAAAAAATTTTTACCTCTTTTCCACTAGGTGAAAGATTCTCAAGCCAGAATTAGCAAACTTCCTTGACAAGAAAATCAAGATGGAAATACTTGTGGAAGACATGCTAGCTACGTATGGTACATTGTTGAGCCAAAGTTTCTATCACGATATTGGTGGGAATATAAAGATGGAATAGTCATACATCACCATACTCATCAATGGTAAAATGAATAATATCCTTCTGATAAATAAAATTAAATACATAGTTCAAAAACAAAATGACCCAAGGGAAAACAATTGTACCATGCAATGTTACACCATAGTAACGTTATATTCATATATGTTGCACCATATTTTTTAATTTTAAATCAAACATACATATAGAATTAATATAAATAGAATATACATACATAGAAGGATATCATGTGCAATGAATTTGAATCAAACATATGAGTAATATCATTATGAAAACCAACACATGGATATATAATGTATCAAACTAAGTGTGTTGAATTCACGTCTATGAAAATATAAGTTCATAACATGTGTACATCTCGAACCAAGTGTGTCATAAATATAGGACCACATGCGGTTAAATATGGCTATATGTACAATGTCTTATGAAGAATCATGAACTAGGACCAGATGGCCCATATATATATCTATGTACATCCTCGTCCTATGAATCTAATCATGAAACATCTTCCCTCTCTTTTCCCTGCTAGAAGTAGCATGTCCACGACCTGGGGTTGTAGTGGAGGGAGATGCCACTATGGATTTCATTCATGTGGTCCTAGGCATCTCTAAGCAGACATGCAACCTAACTTGCACATTCATAAACAACAATTTTTTAACACCCATATTTTAAAAATACACTCAAAATTTAGAAACCTAGAATTTAGTTAAAATGCATGTGAAATCTTACCACCATGTCATGATCCTTATCAATTTGTCATTGACGCATGACAGGGACAACAGTAGACTCATGAGAGGTAAGCGACATACAAATAATTAAATTTCAAATTAAATATTTCATGTGTACAAAATTTGATATTGTAGATTTAAGTTATAAGAAATAATTCCTAAATAAATTTAACAAATTCAAAAAATTGTACCTCAGTTAGTGGATTTGCAGATGCTATGGTAGTTTCTACAACAACCTCCACAGTCTGCATATATGGAGGATTCTCTCTTGTAGTCATAAGCTATATAAAAAACATGTACAAATCAATATTAATTTACATGACTGCCACATAATAGAGCCAAAGCATAATCCACGTGAACTTCCACAATTATAAACAAAGTGTAAAGAGAAACTATCTTGCGTAAAATTCACATAAGGCATTCCAATAGCCTTAGTTTCTAGAGTAGATGAAGACCCATCAGGCTCCTACACTTATAAAAGACAAACATATATTCATATGTACATGTACATGTGAAACATTATAATAAAAAAAGTGCACAATCAGATGAAATTTGAAATTTAAGTACAAATTGAAACTTACGTTTGTAACATGCCCAGCTGTAGTAGCTAGCATGTCAATGCCAGATGTTTCCTTCACCAGCTCTTGTTATTTAAAATAATATTAAAAAATCAGTTTTTACATGTATGTACATAACATACAATGAAATACATATATATTAAAATCTCAAACATGAATTAAACTATTGTATATATATATATATATATATATATTGAATATTTATTTGACATTTACCTATGAAAGACCAAGATCCTTTGCACCAGTTCCAAAAACATCCGCCATCATCTCATCTAGAGAAAAAAATCATGTGATCCAGTAAATGATGTCTCTCCCGCAGTGTATATGGCACCACATGATCCACAGTGGTGTGGTGCGCTAGAACTGACACCTCCACCAACATCGTCAGATGTAATTTACTCACTATGTTGGGTCAGAGTGTCAGTGAGCTCCCTTAATGCATGTACTATGAAAATCACCACAAACTCCTTCAGTATAGGAGGGATAACTGAAGGCAATGGGGATTTTGGGGCACGGGGGATTCTTGGTTGACCTACGCATGCACCAGGTCTACACTATGTAGAGCCACCACCTCTCCCATAAAAATTAGAAAACTCAAAATAGTTTCGAACCTCATTAAGCACGATCTTGCAATATAATTTTTTCAAAAAACTAGAGGGGAACCTCATTGTTGTTGCATGGTAGATAATAAAAAACCATCCACTATCGGTCCCAAAATTTGTTCTTGATTCGGTCACTGTGTCACCAATGGATTGGGAACCATTTGTAAGTAACTGCGGGGAGGGTGTTGGTTCTTGGGTCAGTAAATAATGCACAAATGCGGTCTTTTTTTAAAAAAAAATATTTTACGGCCGCATGGGATTATTTATTTACATACCACTTCCTAGAATCACCTCTAAATGTATTCCATCTATCTATTTGGTTATTTGCTGAGTCAAATTCACCAATCAATGTTTGTAATGTGTTGTCTAAATTCATGCAGGAGGGATTTGTGGCATGATTTTGTCTTATATTCTGAATAAGGTTCTAAACGGTAATTTTATTTTGTCAGATTTTTCCAACGATATCAACTTGTGTTCCTATTGGTTCTGTGGGGATAGAAGGAGCTACAAGAGGTAGATCTATTTTTGGAGGAGGGTTTTGCGGAATGTTTGGATGGTTTTTAGAATTTTGTAGAGGGTTTTGAGGAATATTTTTATAGTTTGCAGGATTACGATCTTACCGAGTAACTGAAAAAACAAAAAAAATTGTATACATAAACAAAATATTGAAAAACCCATGAAAATCACAAAAAATAACCTAAAATGCAAACAAATTGATCTAAATCGACAGCTTACCTCTTTGTCTTGGTGGTATAGTTGAATCTATCATGATCCACAAGTTTGAAGAGTAATTTTTAGGGGGTATTCAAAGCGTGAGTGCCAAAGGTCTAGGAGAAATCGCGGTTGGAAAGGAAAAATGAAGGAAAATTGGGAGTTGCGGGTCTGTTTTTTTGTCTCAGACAACCACGATCATAGTTTTAGGTTCAGAAATCACTGATCCTATAAAAACAGTTGCACAAGTGTGGTTTACAAACCACGAGCATGGTTTATAAATCACACTCATGGTACCTAAATTTTGGGTTTTTATGTCCATTTAACTGTCCACCATCTTGGTGCACTTACCCTTAGATGACATAGAAAACTAGAAGGAATGAAGAAAATAGTTACAAAAGGTGAAAATTGGTCATTTTTTTAATTGAAAAGTTAAAATACAGAGATCGGCGGCAGCTGGGTAACTGGTGTCGGTTATAGAGGGTAACTCACGACGGTCGGAGGACCGATATAGTTTACTGTGGAAAATCAACATATTTGTAAATGTGGCAATAAATTATGAAAATGAAGCAAATATGGACTTTGACAATGCTTTCAAAGACAAAGAGATATGGTGAAGTAATCAAGGAAACCCCAGAAAGAAAAGAACTGTGATGAATGCTAATTTGGTTAAAATTACCAAACAAATAGGAAACTGAAATATGGTCAGTAAACTGATGACGGTCAATGGAATGATGCTAGTCATTGTGAAATTTGTGAAAAGATGGAAAAAAGTGAATTTGGTTTATTCGATCAAATAAAAGACCAACACATAAACCTGAGTATGGGAACGATTGACTTTTAACACACTTAGAAAGAGTCAGAATACACAAACTTTGATTATGGAGGGTGAAGGTAAAAAATAATGGAGAATACGACCTGACACCTCAAAACATGGATAAAGGTAAAACTAGAAAAAATGAAATCCTATGTGGTGGATTTTATGTTCTAGGTTACGCCATTTAGGACTAACTTGTGAATAGAGTAGATTTTTTTGTTTGATAAAAGGTGCCCTACAAAAATCCAAAAACTAAGGATATTTTAGGTAAGTTTTGGTGAGGGAGGTCCTTTATCTAAGATAATGATTGGACAGAGAAAATAGTTTGGATCCCATTGTCAATCCTTTAATCGTGTACTCGTTGAAAACTTCTTCTGGGTAGGATATTGTTTTAGAAAATGAGTACTTTATTTTAGTGGTTTTGTGCAGAGAAGAAAGTTTGCACTACATTTCAATTTGTCAACCATTAGTTAGGCATGACTTCCAACATAGAGGTTTCCCACAATTTAAATGAGGTACAGATGGCGGCACTCAGAAACGATATGTAAATATTTTAGATCCAAATCCACAATGACAATCGAAGAAAGAAATGATGAATAAGAAAGAGTTTGTCTTTCACTAATGCTATATAAACATAAAAAGAATGGTTCTTTTTAGTCCAAAATACAAGTGTCAATGAGACAAGTAGAAGAGAGAGAATCTTCCAAAGGAGAAACTTTAATGTGAACTCTTTCAAAAGAAAATAGACACCCAATATTTCACCTAGGAATGAAAAATGAAAAAGATATTATGATGGGTCCCACCGGGCATGCCAAAATGTTTTATCGAATAAGTTGTGTGAAAAAATAGATAACGCAACATTCAAGGAGGAATAAATGTGATTATGTTGGTCAAAGGTTGAATGCACACATTTTTGAATTTATCCAAGCTGATTATGGAGAACTCCACTTTTTCTGGGAAGGAAAACATGTAGATACAAAGAAAGACCACCAAATGATATTAAATAGCAAATGATAGTGGACTGCCTAGTGATAGCTAGTTCCAGGAAGTGTGATACTTCCTAGATGGCTATCAATCAACAATTTTTATCAAATTAATGAAATAAAATATTATAAATAAAGGTCCTATTTCTAATGCTTTGATTTACTTATATCAAAATGTTATAAAAAAATAGATTAAGAAAATTATTGAAATCCAAACAAATCTAGCACTAGGCAAGGTATGTTTCTAGTTGGGACATGTCACATAGGTGTCAGGTAGGGTTACATAGGTATCTGGTAAGGTCTGGGTGGAATTTAGGGGATGTTAGAGGGATATTTATAAAGGTTAACAGAAAACACAATGACCGATATTGGTCAGGTGAATGATGCTGGTAGAGAAGGGATATCGACAACGGTTAAGGTGACCTACGTCGATAGGGGCAATTTAATAGTAAATTATTAAAAAGAGATTTTAGGGTTCTCTCTGATTTCACAAAGAGTGAGATTAGTGTTTTTTGGGTCATAATATAGCTAAGAAGACTCAGGAATACTAAGAAGGTGGTGTAGAATGATGAAAAGGCTTTGGATGGTTTAATAGTGGGTTGGTGGCAAGAAGGTGATGTACAAGCAATAGAAGAAATAATCTACTGAAAGGATCAAAAGATCTACAAAAGGAATAATCCAAATTATTATAATCACAACACTGACTTGATGTATTGCAGATCTTAGGAGTTTGAATGGTTAATTGTTGATTGAATATTTTATTTGCTCCAATGTCACGACAATACAGACTATGTGCTCCCGTGAGTATTCGAATGCTCTGGAAGGGAAAACATTTATTTGTCTTGGAATGTGGTTGTGGGTATTCGTCATCTAGATGAATGAGTGCTTGAAGATTCACGTTTGAATGAAATCAGGCTCTAATTACTAGATGACCAACCCATGTAAAGATTTTTTTAAATGCATATAAGGTAACCAAAGGTGGTCAAGTGACCTGTGTCAGTCGAGGAATAACCGGTGTCAGTTAAGGAGGGAAAGTCTACGTTTACCAAAACTAGGAAGATCTTTACTATTTTTGACGTGATTTTTATTGAGTCCTCTTAGGGAAGTGGATTTCAAGTCAGAGAAGGCAGGAAGGTCATATAAGAAGTCCAATTAGGTTTAGGAAGAATTCTTAGTTAGTTAGGTTAAGTTGTGACTCAGTAGTGGGAGTGATGACACATTCATTGTGAGTTAAATACCCCTTGAATGGGTCAAGGGTGAGGTATAACAATGAGGTGGAGGTGTGAGGGTGTAATTAACTTAATTAAATTAATTAAATTAATTAATAACGTGAGAATGAATATTAGTAGAGGATGAAGGAGTCATGATTATTTAATTATATTAAGATAATTGATTGAAGGGGACCAAGGGGAGTGTGACCCAAATTTGGTGTCTACAATAATAATCATACTATACCAAAACTAGGACTTGTCACTCAACATAGATCCCTGTCACCTTATTTCTCCATTAAATAAGATCAAGTCACCCTAGGGCCCTGCACATATAAAGCCCCATAAATTCTATACAAGTGGCATACTAACCTCTAAATTTATTTTTTCATAGAAGAATGGCTGAGTTATGTCGTACCCTCATATAACCAAGTAGGTCCATAAGTCCTACAACTCCATGGAAAATCCCATGACCATAGTCCATCACACCACAACATTACAAATAGCATAGAAATCGGTGTCAATCGTCAAGTGGCATCAAATTCTAATATTTAGGTTAGTCTAGAAAACATTTCAATTTCAAAATAAATTATGAAACTAAGAAAAATAAATTGCTAAATATCCCCTAAAATTGAAAGGCCTAGTGTTAGAAAATAATCAAATTAAATGCGAAACATTTATGAAAACATCAATCAGGAAAAATGATGGTTCTTAAAGGAAAAGGGAAAATGATCAGTTTATAAAGAAAATATGAATATTGAAAAATCACATTATAATTAGTACATGAAAATTTCACCTCCACTAAAGAGGTGCTCATTGAGTTATTAGAACTCGGATATCGAGCCTCAACTTTTAAAATACATATAACTATAATAATTATATCTCCATATTTCTCTAAAGGAAACATATGAGGATCCATATAGTCAATATGGCATATGATTTCTCGATAAAAACTATAAAAAAGAGAGAGTAGAGACTATAGTTTTCATATACTGACCTTAAGGTGGTGTGTATCAACAATATTTTGAGGAATCCTGAAGTATACTAAACATATAGAAGTTGGTTTTCAGTCTACATGCAACTCGAATAACAAAACAAAACTTGGCTCAAGGTTATGGACAACTAGTTCAATACTTCTCTCCACAAATACACTTATAGATGTTACCAGTAGGGATCTCTAGTGTATGTACACAACATAACACATAACTACATTACTAGCAAAATGATAATTTACACAAAACAACAATAGTATCTTATGCATGGTAAAATTACGTAACAATATTCCATGGATAATAGCACATAAAATTTTGACATAATGCACTATATGTCCCTACTTCACAATTTAAATTTTTCACATAACATATGAGTACATATATAGAACAAACATAGCAATTTAAAAACATGACATACATACAAATATGACACAACATGATGACATAACCCAATAATAGAACACAAGATGGTGTAAATTAACATGATATGACATATTTCACTATGAATCACTTGGTCATGTAAAACATTGGTACATATATGCAATATCACATGATAAGAAACACCGTGATACTTTTGTTGGTTAAAACAAAACAAGGTGGTAACACACATGAAATTTGCGTTGAATTCACAAGAGAGAGAGAGATAGAAAATATGATAATCAATAAAAACATCAACATAAAAAAATTTCCAAACAAAGTGGTATGGCCAACAGGTGCATTCAAAAAATCACAAGTACACCATTTATCGCATCATAACATAAATACACATTATTCTTACAAATCCCCCACCATTATAAATAATCACCACAATACCACAATCTCCCATATGTTTGAGATAATCAAACTTCACATTGATACATTATGTAGCGTCCAATACTTACACACCCAATAAATCCATGCCTAAATAAACAAGGAATTATTTTTGAATTTCATTACTTGGTACAAGATATCACATGACTTTACTCACAATACCTGAAATCACATGAGACACTTGTATAAACATTAACCAACCTATACAACATGATAATATAATATTCAAAACAATGTCTTACTTGCTCAAATGATATATAGTAAAACAATGGCCAAACTACATAAAGAACTCACAAATAGGCATATTTTACTACACATCATTTTCAAGGTTTAAAAATTTATTACATTTAAGTTCTCCTTGTTTATCCTTATATGTCTAATGAGAATTTATCATGGAAATACATAGATTCCTAATATTCTAGGCTACATTTGATTTCTTTAATATTATCTTTAACTTATATTGAGTCCACTTAATTAGGTTCATTTCTCTTATTAAAAATCATTTTTATAACTCCATTAATTTTTTACTCATATAATCACACTTGATCTTCTATTTCACTTCCATTATAAACGGGAATACTAAAACAAAACCAATGGGGGAGGAAATGAGGCATAACAGTGGAAAAACCCTTCTTCTATATTCCATACAACATTTAAATGTCAAGAACACACTTCCATCAATGATCTTGTTATAACAGTTAACTATACAACTTAGATTTCTAGTTTTCCTCATTTATGGTATACCTCTGAATTTTAATCCTCTTGAGTCTAACAAAGGTAAATTTTAAGGCCCGCTTAAAAATAACCATAGATATTATTTGAAAAATTTATATAAATTACTTTTTAAATCTTGGTGAATTGCAAGAATTGAAAGGAAATTGTTTTATCCGATATCAACTGTTGGTTGGTAGCATTAGGCTACAGACCGATACAATATTTCTCTTTTTTTTCACATTGTAAACAAGATTTGAATATTAAAAATTTATCTATTACTATAAATGTTAGGTGAATAAACCCAAAAATTAACTTTTACAAAGAAATTTTTTGAGAACTAGCAAGTGACCTAACCCCTAAAAATTATCAAAATTTAAATTTCAAAGACCAAAATATTCGTTAATTAAAAAATATTATCCATTAAAATTTACACTAATTCCAACTACGGTTCCTTGTTTCCAGCATTATATTACACAAGGAACAAATCAATTTTTAATTAAAATTATCTTAACATTTACACATCACAAGTTTTGATTCTCAAACGACAAACCATGTTTCTCAATTGCTTATTCTCACATACATCTACTGCTACATCATAAAAAATATTTATTAATTTACATGTTATCTCGATGGAAATTAGAATTCTTAGTTTGATGTCATAAAGGTATGTTCTCAATAATAAAGAGAAATTTGTAAATTTACTTTACACATAGAATCTTACTCTACATTGATTCATCTTCTAATTGTCACTTGGTCATAAGAACTTTTCATTATTTTCACCTTCTAATGATATATAGTTTCTAGAATAACCATATAATTACATGTTATACATTTCATCTTGTATGTCACCAAAGTGGCATCATGTTTTACATCGCACATCTTGAAAAATTTCATACCCACTTGAATGCTCTCTAGTTCATTTCTAAAGAGGAACACAAAACTCTTATAGTGTGCTTAAGCCTCTTGGACTAGAAAATAAGTTTAGATACAAAACATAAGTCAAGGATTTCCAAAAAGGGGCATCTTGTTGCATAATAAAATAACGTCAAGTAATAGATTTGATCCATAACAACTCTCAAGAGGTGGTCTCATATATTTTGATGTTAAAGAAAACATGTTCTTATGGTAACATGGTTTTGAGATCTTATCCAAGCAAAGGTTAAATTGAACCTCTATAATCCATGATTGTCGATGGATTATGAGAAACAAATGCATCATATGAGACCCACGTTCAAGAGAGAAGTTCAAAATGTCAAAATATGTATACCCTTAAGGAATAACTCATCTTATCATTTAAAATATGGAAGGGGTTACTAATGACTTGAAGGGGTGGGTTCTATGTTTCTCTTTTCTAATAAGATCAAAAATCTAGGGACAAAATGACATAGAGAAACTCAAAATGGGTTTTCATTCACCAATTAATCTCTTAATATGGTAGCAGGTTTACCTTTTTCTCTTTTGAACTCAAGAGATCTACATCTTGATACAAGTTAACATCACTGCAATTCAAACTCCCTAAGATAAATGGAGTTAAAGGAAAATGGTTTAATATGTGGTTAAAATGGAATAATGAGTCCACTCATGTTGTTTTGATATCTTAATGAGATCATTAAAACATATAAAGTAAGAAATTACATGAGATAGGTTTTAGTCATTTCTTAAATGATAGAGGTATTGTAAAATTTTGCAAAAAATCAATTAAGAGGGAGAACTCGACAAGGGTTGAGAACACGATTCATTTAGATATTTTAATAATACTAAGTTTCTACAAAACAATACAATTTTTAAGAGGAAAAAATCAATAATTATCCATTGGTAAAGGATTTTTTCAAAACTTATAAACAATAAGAGAAACGTATAAACCCATAATCACTATCACTTGAAGAATAAAAATGCCCATTTTCTAACATACCAATATGCCAACAATGTCACACTCATAATATAAGATAATAAATAACATTACTATTTGTAAAAATATCGTTTATATAATCTATATAATTACATTATTTTCAAGATAACATGTTATTATGAAGACACAACTAAAAATTTCACTTCTCTTTTTTTTGGTACCTACAGCCACCACATGATCAGGAAAAATGTTAGTATGACATCTACCTATAATTTAGCATAACTCAAGATTTTATAGTTTCTAGACATAATGAAACAATACTTAACACACTTCTAGGAAGAGTAAGAAATATAAACGACATTTCAATTCATTTTTAAAGGTAAAGAGAGATAGAGAGAGAAGAGAGAAAACAACATATTCCCATAATCAAATTCTTTTGAAGAAAGTGTCAAAAAATCCTATAGTCATGTGTTAGTGTTTATATTGTTTCGCAATCGATGTTTTACTTGGATAAGTTCATATGACAATTTTCCCAATTTAGTCACAGATTCTAATAAGTGTCAAAATAAAAACAAGGTGCTCAAAAATCTACATTCAAAACTAATCAATGAGACCAAAAACACACAATAAGTCAAATCATTACCTCCTCCCCTATATATATGGAAACACTAATGCGGTTCAAAGAACCCAAATCTAGTGAGCCTGGTTCAATTTGACCATGTCCTTCAAGAGGTACCGATCGTAATTGCACGTAAATGGCCTTTTCGTCCAATGAACGGGGGCCTAAAAGCCCCACCTGGATAACTAGTTTGTGAGATGTTTTATCTTAATTGAGGGTAGGTAGTGATTGTCATGGAAAAATACTAGAAGTATGCAAAATACCAATTCTATTTCTCCACCCACAACATACACTTCAGGTCAAAACCAAATCATATTTTATACTTCGAGTAGCTATCTACTGTTTTTAAAAGGTCCATCGAGATCCTAAATGCATGACAAAGAAGGGTCGAATGAATTTTTGAGGTACAAGCAAGGGTTTTGTGTAATGCTCTAGGTGACAAAGAATGCAATCAAAGCTTGATTTTCTATTTTCGAAGTTTATAGAGATATCTTGTGTCTCATTAAAAACATGTTTTATTAAGATTTCACAAGGTGGCCAAGGAGTTGTTTTTACTAAGTTTTGAGTTCAACTCTCCAACCATGCGGCTTCAGTATCTAGTACCAATATTATAGTTTTCCAAACATTTCGTGAGGTAAATTTGGGAGCAGTATTTACATTGAAAACTTATTTTTTAGTTAACTTTAAAACAAAGATAAATATTTTATTAGATACCACGTCTAATTTATTTCAAGTAAAAAAATAGTATTCATTTATTTAAATAACAACTTCACTAAAATAGGAAAACTATAAATGTTAAGATCATGCAAGAAAATGGTAAGATGACCATGCCTGTTATAATTGAAGAAAGAAAAGTCGAGGAGTTGGTGCTACTTTTTCCAATTTCATTTTCTTATGGGATACTATTCCATACTTTGAAATTTTGGATGTATAATCATGTGGTCATTTTGGATTATCACATTTTGGAATTGAAACAAAATGTTTTGATGGTGGATGATGCTAATGTTAAAGATCTTTCTATTAGGTAATTGAGGACCTTGTATATTATAAATATTGTATTTTAATTGAAAATAATTTTTTATCTACTAAATTGTTTGGCCCCCTATTATATTTTCTTTTTGAGTGTATGGAATTGTTTCAATGCGAGCTATATTTCTATAGTTACCACATGAGAGAGTATGGGTGAAAAAATATTATTGTAATTGTGAAGAACAGTTAAAAAAAGGTAGGAAAAGTTAAAAGTTTACAAGCATAGGTGTAATTATGTACAAGTCTCCTATATACAACAGTTGAATTAATGACGTCAACATTTTCATGGAAAAATATGAAGCTCAATAATCATTATCATGATTTGAGTGTTGTTTTCCATTACTAAATATGTTGATATTTCTAATGATTTTCATGATCTTATCGAAAAGCATTCTTTTATGGATTTTTTACAATGAACTCAATAATAGTTTTGTTGATATCATCAAAAAATATTGTGTATAATAATATAAATGATAATTTGCGGGATGTTTATGTAAAAATATAAAATTTTGATCAATCATATTATATTTATATATATATATATATATATATATAATATGAAAATATAGCTCTTTATTCATTTTCACTTTAGAGGAGAAATCTTAATTTCTTCGAGGTAATGTTTAGAAATGGGTATAACATATTTCTAGTAGACTCAATATTCAATAATGGCACAACCACTAATATCCATGAAAAAATGTTACAAAATACAATTACGTGATTCATGTTACAATATTTATTGTACAATCCTATATTTGGTATAAATCATAAGAATTCCATAATTTTGATAATATATAGCTAGAGGTTATTGAATGATGAAACAAATGTTGATTTCTTAACTCCATGTTTTGTTTTGGTAATTGTATCACTTGATTTAATGAATCACATAACATTTTATAAGTATTTATGTCATGTGACATAAATCTATGAATTTTTAATTATCTTTTTTATTTATTTTATGTCTTTGTATGAAACCATTATTTAGAAACGAAACTATCCAAATATTTTGTCTATAATGGTCAAATGTTCTAAATTTTTTATGTGTTGGTTCATTTTGGACTATTGGCCATCAATTATAATCTTTTCTATTTTGTTTCTTATATTATTCATAAGTGTTGCAATTTATCTGGTTCAATATTTATAATTTACAGTATCGTATATAAAAAAATATAAAATAGGATTTTACCATCTTGATACTAACTATAAAATATTTAGAAACCATCAAAGAATTATCATAGTACTTGTCATGAGCATAGCATAATGAGTACACTACTATTCTCAAGATTTCTACATTTTTACACAAGGGTTTGAATTTAGACACAATTAGAAAAAAAAAATTTTGCATACAAACATGTGTAATGGGAACGAGGAGAATTTCATGGAGTATGTAATGTACTACAAAAAAAAGGTCAAATTCAACTATGTATGACCACCGAGGTCATTTTAATGAAAGTAGCAAACCTTGTTTTCTTGTTATCGATTGATTTCTTGAGTGTTTTGTAGGATGTTAGGGTTTCAAACATAAAGCTAAAATTGCAAGAGCTACATCAAATACAAATCATAAGAAGTGGTGTAGGTGAGGGTGAAATAAAAAATAAAATTAAAAGTGCACCATCTATTAGGAAGAAACCATCAATTGTGTATGGAACTAATGCAAGATCAATGTGATAGATTTTTCGTTTCTTAGGATTTTTTAGAGATAAGTTATTTAAGAACACATCCTTAAATATTCATACTGAGTAGAATTAATCAAAAACATACAAAATATATTTTAAATTAGTTGAATTATATTTATAACCCTAATTACGCTTCTTCATGCTTATAATATAATTTTATTTGAAAAGTATAGTTTTACAATCCTACTAAATAATGTACATTGACTTATTGATCATTTATTAATATATACTGTAGCACCCATAGAAACAACCCACTTGAGACCCAAGAACAACCTAGGATTAGTTAGGAAAATTATGGAATAAATTTTTTTGTTTAAAAGAGTGTACAACCAGGTTACAAGACAACAGTTGTCGCAAGAAAGTTTCAAATTCAAATAATATTAATAGCTTATAGTTTTATTAATACGACAATTATAAAAGATCACAAGGTCAAAACTTAGGGTTAGATTAATCAATTAGGTTAAGAGGATAATTTCTCACTATACCACTCTCTAACTGGATTAAAATATTCAACATAAGTTTCTCAAAATTAACACACTCAAAACTTCCCAAAAAAAATTCTATTAGATAGGAAATTTCTTCACCTTTCTATTGATATAAAGAAGTCCTCCTAACTCCTCATATTTCTCAAGTTATGGGCTGGCAGACCTTGGGAGAATTTTTTTCCCAAGAGCAGGTCTATGGGCTTGGGGAAGAAAATTTTCCCATGCGCAGGGCGGCGGAGTGGGGAGAGTTTTAGCACATTTACGCTTTTGGAAAAAAAGCATGATCTGCCTCCACACACCCGCGAGCTTGAAGAGGACACGTGTCGGCTTTTGTAAACTATGGTAGAAAATCAGGTTGTCAAAGGATTTTAAGACAATGATCCTTTTTGGCTGAAAGGCGCTATGGAATAAAATGATTTGTGCCTCCGCCAATGCCCAAAGTGCCACGTGTCAAGCATTGATTGGTTGTGGCCCGTCAGGCCATCGGTGTAATTTAGTAAAATTTGACTTTTGCGAGAAATAGGTTTAAAGACTTAAAAAGCTCCATGCCTCCACAAACGTGTCATGAAGACACGTGTCAACCATCCATTGGATGCGGATCAGCAGACCAGCGACACAACTTAGGAAATTTTTTCCTAAAAAGTTTCTGAAGTGCTAAGCTAAAAAGGGGATCCGCTCCTCCGCCGATGTCTTGTGACGCCACATGGTAGCACCTAATTGGTTGTGGGCCGGCGGGGTGGCAGAGGAAACTTAGAAAAATTTCCCAAATTATTTTAAAGGTTAAGTTAATTGTAATGGGCCCGCATGGCCATGAAAAATAACCAAAAAGGCAAAAGCAGGGCGGTGGGTCTGCGGGGGCAATTTTTCCAAAATTTCTTTTTTGAACTTAGGTGATCTTTGACAAAAAGAAAGGCTTGCGGGTCAATGAAGAGGTGGGAGAATTCATGCCTTTGGTGTTAGTGACCAAAAAGTGCGAACAGAAAATTCAGGCCCACGGGTCCACCAAGGAATTTTTTCCCAAATTTGTTTTTGATACTTAGAATTATTTTTGATGCCAAATGAGGAAAAACTTCATAAGTCCATAAATTTTGATTGGGAGATCATTTTTGGGCAAACAAGGATGTTTTGGAAATCTCTCGATGTCTTCTTTGCACATAAATCATTAATTTTGCATTTAGTTAATGTTGAAGGGGTCAATTTCATGAAAATGATCTGCAGACTTTTAAAAAGGCAAGCTGGTAAATTTTAACTTATGAAATTTTAATCAATTGATCTTCTTCCTCTCTCAACATGTCAATTAGACCTAGATAATTGTTCTTAGATGGATTTAGGATGGATCTAGAAGTTGAGTTTGTTTGATTGACTCCCAATTTTAAAAAAGTACAACTTTGACAACAAAAATGACAACAAAACTTTTTTAGCCCGATTTTGCTAAGTTTTCTAAGAAATTCCTTATGTGTTTTTGTCCAATTGAATTCATTTAGGGCATACTACTTCATTGTAATCATTTAATTTGTTATTTCATTGTTGTAGGTTTGAACTATACATTTTGGATAAAGTATTTGCCAGTTTGAAAATACAAAACAAAGATCAAATTTTAAAGTATCTATTTTCCATTTTCAGCTTCCAATTATTAGAATTCATTCAAATTATAATATAATACAATTAGTTGGTTCAAATCAAACTATTCGAAACCAAAATGCAATTCCGATTTCTAATTTTACACATTTCAAAAGACAAAGTTCTGTATTTTCCTCACACACATTTCTTCCTTTCAAACAGAGATTTCAAATACATTTCAAACTCATATTTTAAACAACAGTAGTTCCAATCAAGGAAAAGAAAGCAACTTTTATTCAAAAGGCAAGATTTCCTTCTTTTACAACTTCTCATTTATGTTGATTTTCACAATACAATATACAAAATACATCTCTTTCTTTCAAAACAGAACAAATTATATCTCCCCTTTACATTTCAAAATTATAACTTTCATATTCAATACAACATATTTCCATTACAAAAAAATATACGAGTTCACCCACTTCAAGTGGGAAAGGTTACAATAAGATTTCATTTCAACAAGGGACTGTCAAACTATTTTCTTTTTCTCCTTTTCTCCAGAAAAACAACATAAAGATTTATCATTCTTCCAATTCTGATCACAACAAGAGCAGGGGAAAGGAAACGCTCTCCACCCAACCAAGACATCCAATGGCAAGGAGAATCCATCCTTCTTCATTGGCCCCTGAGCCCCAACCATAATGTAATAGAAGATGTGATTCAACTCATGGTAACAAAGGCTTCCACAACACACAAGCAACATTTTCACATTTAAAACACAGTCCAAAATAGAATGTAGTTTACAACTATATTAAATCATGACAAACGACACTGAGGATTCATCAAGCAAGCCAAAGGAGTAAGAAACTATGGGGGATGCTACTTATGCCTCACAAAGGGGAAATGGGTATCACCACCTGATTTCAAACTGCCAAAATATAGTATATCAAATCCTTGACATGCCCTTATCCCTCCCCCAAGTACCCCTTATACCTCACATTTCTTTATGCCTCCCCAACCTCTTATGTCACCCACAACAAGTAAAGAAATGAAACCTATTTCTTTGTAAGGTGGAACCAAAATCCCATCTCCCTCCACACTTATACCTCCCCAAAACACTTATGCCTCCCACAGAAATACCCCATAGTCTTCTCCTACACCATCACTAGGACATCTACCCAAACAGCCCACACACATGCCAAAACATTCACAACAATAAAATTTACACAATAAAAGAAGAGAATTTCAAGAGCCAAGCTCTTACCTCTCCATAATAGAGTTTTTTTCAAGATCCAAACCGTAATTTTTCCAATGCAAAACAGCCCAAGACCAACGAAACAAAGGCCTGTAAAATTTTTGCATCTTTCTCTAAAATCTAGAGCTCCAAACAACAAAATAATTTTCTCCCAAACGAAGTATGCAAAAGTGAAGCAACAAAAAAGGGTGTAACCCCCAAACAATAAAAAGAATTTGAATATAAATAAGGGGGAAGGGAGGAGGATGAGGTGGATATTTTTTAGGATGCCACATCACAAATCCTCAACTCCAACTCCCATGTCAACTTCAATCTCCAAGATACAATAAATAAGTAGGTGAATAATATGACAGTCTTACTTACACACTCAAATCAAGCCCATATCCCAAAGGACTGAAATTAATTTCAAGCAAGAAGTGTAATTAAAACATTCATCTAGACTTACAAAAATACATAATGAAAGCTAGATTTAAACTCTCCAACCATAGGTAAGGTTGGTATGCAAAGTTAAGAGGTAGGGGACAAGTTTAACTTGTCCCACAAGCCTCCAAAATTAGTCTCCAAGGACAATTTCGAATTCCAAAGATGATGAAGTGTTTCATACTCCAAATTTTTCTTAGATATCTCTTACACATCACTTACACATTGCTTACACATATCATACAACATTTAATACAAGAGTCAACCACTCCAATATTTATTTTCTTCTGACCCAATTTGATTAATTTATTTTAACAATATGATTACTCACATTATATACCACAATTTATTTAAATAAAAGGATAAACACATCACTTAATAAACACATAAAAACATCCATAAAAAGGAACCAAATAAATAAATACACATAACCCTTGGTCACGTTTAAAGGTGACCCCCCCATGGAAATACCTAACACAATCAAACACACAAAAAAATACAAGTTGCCATGGTGACCTTATTGAATTCATCTAGAATTCCAATGTGGTTGGTCTCTAATCCCCCAATGTTTGTTGTGATATTTTAAACCTAAAAAATATGAATACCTCCTTCGGTGTTATGGCCATATCAGAACATCCAAAATAATATAAATAAAATTCCAAAATCATCTAGATATATGAGTCACAACAACATCCAAGAAACCAACAAGATCATTTGAAATCTTACTCAACAACTACATCATCATGAAATAATTTCCATTTCTAGGTCTACTCACAATATCCAAATATCACATGTTCGAACATCATCCATAATATACCCATGCTAAGCAGCATGTCATCATCAATATATAAAAAAATGTCTCTAATTATCATAATGCATCATAACTGAATCAAGGTCAACAATAATCCATGATCTAACATCTAACATCATACTATAATAAAGTCCATAATATAATCAGTAGTATCATGATCAATATCAAAAGGTGACAAAGGGAAGTGGGCACTACATATACAAATAATGTTATAATTAATATAACAATTTATATATTTTTATTTTTATCATTAAATGGTTTTCTAAACTCACATTTTTCTTGAAACCTTTATCTATTTTGTATTATGATCCCTACCATAATAAGTCCTGCAAGTGTCAAATCCCACCTTCTGTAGGGTTTTAGTTTATCATTGGTTGAATGATTTTTTCAATACATTTAGATGAGGGTATTGTTTTAGTGTTTATATTCATGGTTTGTCTAATAGATATTATTTATTTATAGATGATATGGACTAATATGCCTATAAATGAGACCATAAACTTCATTGTGCACTTAATCGATTCTATATAATAGATCATTTTGCTTTGTCTTATAATTCTCTTATGAGTATCTTCCATCATCATTTTCAGGATAAAATTAGTTATCTTATGCTTCACGCATACTACCCATTAGACATTATCCTTATAAATTTTTCAACTTGGTGTGGGATTAAAAAATATAACTATGATTAAATCATAAAATCTAAATGATAGATTCATAATACCTTTTCTCCAACATAGTCTTAGATTGCTTATGAACAAGTTATAGAGACTAGCATCCAAAATACTAATTAGATGTGTTATGAAGATAATATTGTGAAATGTGTGAATTCTTATAGTGAAAAATATATTGTTAGTGCAAAATATATTTTAGCTAATTTACACTTTAAACTAAATGATCATGTTTCGAATTATATTGTGAATGAATATGATGATGTTGATGCTAAAGTTACTAGTGAATTGAAATATAATAAATTTTATTTAGATTTTTTTCCTTTGATAATTATTGTGAACATAAATAGTTATCTTCTTGATGTGAAAAATGATTAAATGGATTTATCTTATAGTTCACAAAATGACAAAAATGATACATTTGATTACAATATTCCATCAATCAATGAGATGTTTGATCATGCTTTATATTTCTCTAATGTAGACATAAAAATATGTACTTATTACTATTACATTATCACTATAATATTTCATTATATGCATGATTCCTAAAAAAGAAAACTGGACATTAGCAACACTTTTTCCTTTATATTGACATTGTTTTATATTTTGATACTTTCATCTTTTGATTTTCTAGATTTATCCCTCTTACTTGTATACATTACACAATATGTTACACAAATAAATATTTATTGTTTTATCTTTGGATCTTTTTAAAAACAAAAAACTAGAAAGGGAAAGAAACACCCAGGTGCTACTGTCCCCTTTGGGAACTTATGTGATTTTCCCTTCTTCTCTTATATTTAATGTTTCACATAGCTTGTTTTCCATTATTAACATGTTTTCATCACTTTGAGTCATATTTTAGATTTTAAATGACAATATTTAACCAAATGGATCATATTTTTGTACATGACTTACTAGATATTTTAAAGCGGTAAGACGAAAAATAAACATTTTGGCTATTAGTTTATTTTTACTACTTGCGAAAAAGAAAAACTCAAGGGATGCATTTGGGCTGCATAATTGAAAGGAGAGGGAGGTAAAAATTTTAATTCCATCACACACATTCATCTTGGGGGAAAACTAGTTTCATCCCACTATCATGGTATGACTAAAACAAGGCTAACCTACCTCCAAAGGACATGATTCTATCACGCATACACCCTGTAACTACATTGAGCCTTTAATGTAGTACAAAAATGACTTATAATCACATTGGGGTGACCACTGAGGTTATTCTGACTCAAGCATCATCATTTTTATTCTATCCAATGTGTTGTTTATCCTTATGTACATAGCTAGTGTTTTCTTTATAGGTACAAGTGTGACAAGAAAACCCTATAGTAATGTGAGTGTGATAAAATTTAATTAAAGGTGACATTTATACACCTTGAGGGAATCATACATGTGCCCATCACCTAGAAACTACCACCTAAAGCTTGAAACCTTTAAGCCATTATTATCCTCTATTTTTTGGTACTATCTAAGCACACTTTCATATCAATATTTTCTAGATGAATCACATACAAGTCATATACAACATATTAAATTTGTATTCCATCCTAGATATAACATATACAATGAGTTATTAGCTAATTTATTCATATCCTCGTATTTAATGTACTTGTTTATAATTACATGTTAGATCTTGTATGTTTCTGATATATATCTTATTGATATTAGTCTTTTAATGAAGATTTACTTTTTTAAATCATGTTTTGAACCTTATTATTGATTAATCAATATATTTCTAAAGGATACCTCATTTTATTTGTTTAATTATATCCCTAAATTTAATAATTTTAGGGTTTATTTTTTGGTTTATCAAATTCAATATATTTCATTCATCATGTCAACTCTCAGGGATCATTTCTTAGAAGAACAATATACTGAGAGGAGGGGGTGAATAACTCCTTATAAAAATTTCAAATTATACTTCAAATTTGAAACTCGAAATACCATAGGCATTCAATCATAAAAACTACTTATTAAATTCATAATGTGTGCAAACCATAAACCATAAATAAAGCATATAACCATGAAATCAAAGAAACACCATAAGAACACAAGATATAAGTGGAAAACAATCAAGGGGAATAAAAATCACTAAAACATTATCTTATATTGATATGTTTCTGAATTTAGTGAGGCACCAACCCCACAAGGAGCATTAACCCCTAGTTTATTAGAGAACTAACCCTACAAGGAGCACCAACTCCATAAGGAGGCTACAACACCCCAAGATGATCAAACACCTATTCAACCACCTTATGATGTGCAAATCTCTAATTTTTTTCTTCCACAAATGATGGAGATCATATTATCCACCACACACTTCTTCACTCAAATCCTAGGTGATCACACTTCACACAAAATCTCTTTAAATCCTCTTAAAATCATCAAAGTATTTATCTCATGTCTTCTATTTTTTCCCAACATACAACACACATGTTTTAACTTAAAATCATGCCCAATATCCTATAATCACACATCACCTACGTTGCTCCAAATGCACACACTCAACTAGTTCCAAAAAGCACCCAAACACATGATTTTATATGCTTCTCTACATTTAAAACTTATACCCAACCTTTTTCCTCCATTTTTTTCAACCCATACATCAATAAAACATTTAAAATTTAAAATACAATAGTCACAAGTGACCCAGTTAGGTTGAACTAGCCAAAAAACTTATTACATGTGCTAAAAATGGCTCAAAAACCTCATAGGCACATTCTTAAAAATGTCCTAATATTAAAGTCATAGTTTTTCATGACCAAAAACCCTTTAAATATGAATAAAATATCATAAAACATTCATACATGGTCACAATCAATATCAAATAATAAAATTATTTCATTTACTGGGCCCAATTCCCTTTACAAATATCAAAACAATTGTTTGTTGCACCCTTCGTGACACTAAAAAATTCATCTGATCACGAAATTCCTTACATTAAAACCAAGCATTCCATGTGACCAATAAAAATAAATGTAAGAACCTTTATAATACTTATAAGAAAATTATAAGTTATGAAACATCCTTAACTTAAAACCATGACAACATTTTCCTTAACCATATTAACCTGCCAAAAAATATGTTTCCAAAGTTTAACACACAAAATAATTTATACATACATTAAAGAGCTAGAAATTTAACCATTAGATGAAAATATTATCCCTATTGTAATGCTCACTTCCCTTTGACACTAAATGAACCATAATTAACTTTTCTGAATTGTTATAATCGTAAACCTAGCTATTGTATTCTAGTTAGCAAGAAAATAAAATGTGAGGACATCAAGATTTCTATTGTGTTTTGGTTATTATTATTCCTTTGAGTCTATGTCGTATTGTGGACCATGATGGGCATATAGGGATAAGACAATTAGCTAGAACGGTTACATTGTCATAGATTGATTGTGATAGCATTACTCTTTCATATTGTTTTATTTATTCTATCTATCTGACTCAACACATAGACATCATTACACAAGGTACCTGGAAAAATTAATAAACAAATGATAGTAACACATTCTGATATGAAAATTGAAGGATAGACATCTCTAATCAAATTGATTAACTTTTGATAGACTTTCAGTATGAAAGAAAATGATGTGTTGTCAGTTTATATGTATGTTGATATTTCGAAGTATTTTCGTATTGATCTTTATTATGACGTTAAAGGTTATTTTTTGATTCCTTTGATGTCAAAGAATTGGAAAAATTTGAACAAGTGAAATTATTTCTTAAGTTAGATGATTTAGTTGGTTTATGATTGTAATTACAAACTAATGTATTAGCGGAACCGAAATGTTGAAAAATTGGAGTAATTGTTGCAATAAATGGTCTTAGCAATACTAGTTATGATATTTTTCATTGAAATTGATATGTAGATATAAGAATTTTATTTTTTATATATTACTAATATGGCCACGAGGCCAAAAAGGTATCGTGTGATTTTGCAGGTAATTAATTTACAACAACAAACTATGGGGGGTGGGAGACCAACACTGAAGGAATGTGGGGTATGGGCAACAAGGGTCACCATGTAAACTTGTGTTTTGTTGTGTGTGTCTTGTTGTTGTTGGGGCATTCCCATGGGGGGATAACCTCCAAATGTGACCAAGTGGTGTGTGTGTTCTTTTATTTTGTTTCCTTTAATTTAATTTTAGTATGTGATTTTTAGTGATACTTTTGCCCTTATATTAATTAATTAAATTGTGTTTAGTTAATAAATTAATCATGGTGCTAAACTAATCATGGATGGGAAAAAATAATTCATTTATTGGATTTGATAGCTCTTTGGTTTATGTGTTTAAGTTGAATGCTTAAAATCTTGAGTGTTATACACTCCATCTCTCTTTCGAAATTCAGATTTGTCCTTGAGGGAAAATTTTGGAGGCTTGTGGGACAAATTAAACTTGTGTCACACCTATTAAATTACTATACCAACCCTAATTATGGGTTGGGGGGGTAAACATTAAACCCCATTATGTGTTTTGGGAAGACAAATTGTAAGTTTTATTGCACTTTCTTACATGTATTTATTTTTAGTCCTTAAGGGGTGTGGGCTTAGTTTGTGTGTGTAAGTAATTTGTTATTTCTTCAACCACTTATTAATTATGCTTTGGGGTATGGGTTTGACTTGTGATGTGGAGTTGAGGATGATTGATGTGGCATCCAACATGGAGCCACCTCACCCTCCTATCCCCTTTTCCTTTATACGCATGTTTAATGGTTGTTTTGGGAGATACTTTCTCATTTTTGGTTTTGGGGGAATGCTTGTAATTTTGGCAAGCTTGCTTGAGAATGGAACTTGGAGTGGATGGTGGTTACTTAGGAATTTGGAAGGCTTGGATCTTGTTATGTTTCAATACTCTTCATTGTGTGAGGTAGATCTCCACCTTTATTTTACCTTGTTATTTTTTGGTGCTCTTATGTGTAGATGTTGATTGTTACATTAGTTATGCTTTTTGGAAATTGACTTAATTCTTAGGTTATGGGAGAAATGGAAATGGGGTTTAAAACTTGATGGAGGCATAAGATAAATGTTATTGGGATTTTAGGAGGGAGTTGGGTTAAGATTTCCACCTTGTTGATAAATATGTTTTTTATTTATATTGAGGGAGGCATAAGAGTGGTGTATCTTATTGGAGGGAGGAATACGAGTGTTGTATGTATTGTGATGGAATTTTTGGAGGCTCATAGGTGGACACCCAAGCCCTTCGGAGGCATAAGAAGAACCCCCATGTTCCTTTCTCCTCCATGGATTTAGTGTGACGCCTTTGTGTCTTGATATTTTTTGTGTTGTAATAAAATTTGTATGGTGTTACATTATTTTAATGTATTGATTGAATGTGTATGTGGAAGCCATTTTGAGTTGCCATGGTTTTCTAAATAGCCCTCATTTCTTCCTTGTTGGGGCTCGAGGGCTGATGAGGAAGAAGGATTCTCTCCCTCATTGGATATTTTGGTTGGGTGGAGAGTGTTGCCTACTCCCCCATTTTTTTTTGTGCTTGGCTTGATGAAGATGGTGAACTCTAAGGAGGAATTAATCTCATTGAAGAAAGACATGTGAAGTTTTATCTTGCAATATTAATCCTCCTCAACTTGTAAATTGTATCAATAGTTTATTGAGTGTAATATCATTCATTCTTGGAAATGGTTTACTATAATATATACTACTCCATGTGTATATGAACCTTGCAATGATCTTGTAAATGGAAATTAAGTTCTTTCAAGCTTATATTGTGTTAGAAGATTGCATAGAAAATTGATTTGTTTTAAATGGCTAGTGTTTTGGATGGGAGTTAAAGGTTGATAAATTGATTATTAAAAATCCTTGTTTACTTGAATATTGAAGTAAATTTCGTTAGGAATGGTTTGTCTTCCCTTATCCAACAAATTACATATATAAGGAATAGATATAATTGATTTATCAATAGATTCTCCTTCCTGTGACAATACAATTTCACTAAAGTAAATGAATGATCCACAATTAATTATACCCTTAGAATATTTATATAAATGAAGAGGAATGTGATAAGTTGTTAAATTTTGATACATACACAATTTTTCACTTCTAATATTGCCTAGACTCATGAAAATTTGATCCCTACTAATTTATAATTGCAACACTTGCCCTCCCACATTACTTGTTATTCCCCATTGCAATGGGAGGCTCAATTAAATAAAGAATATATGTTATTAGTGTATAGTTTATATATATTAATATTATACTCACTGATTATTTCCATGATATTTTAATACCTTAATATAAATATTTATAAATTGAAATTCATATGATTCTTATTCAATAAATATTTATAGAACAATACATATTTTAACTAAAAAGTCATGTTCCTTTCCTTGGCACATTGGGAGGGAGGAATTTTTTATTTTATAAATATTAAATAAACAAATAATACATTTAAGAATTTCTTTTAATGTGTTGGTTTTCCATCCTACTGGTCGTGGTTACTCCATGCGTAGGTTTATTGTATTTTTTTTGTTTATAGGAATGTGGTTGGGGGGAGGGGCGCCAACCCCACCCAACCCATATACTTGTATTTGAGGTGCGGGTGGGTCGGTGCCCCTCCCCCCAAATTCTTTTTTTAAAGACCCCTCTTTATACTATAAACATACCTCCCCCTCCCATTAAAATATGCAATTATTATTTTATGTGGCCTATGCTTTTTCCTTGTAACCGCGACCCATGTCTGGCAAGTGTGAAATGCTTGTTTTTATCTAATCCCTAGGCTTTATGTAAATCAACACACACACACACAGATACACACACACACACACACACACACACACACACACACACACACACACACACACACACACACACACACACACACACACACACACATATTTGTATATGTAAATGAAGAAGGAATTTAGGGTTAAAATAAAATGAAAAAAAATATATGTAAGCAAATATGTATCTCTCCATATTGGTGTAGATGTAAATGAAAGCATATTTTTCTTTTTTTTACACAAAATAAATATATGGGATTTAAAGTTTTACCCAAATGGTTATACCCACAAAGTGTACTCCTTGAATGTACAAGTAAAATACTTCAAATGATTAAATGCAAAAGAGAAAATAATACCCACAAAGGGAAAATAAATGGATCTATATTTTTAAGCATGAAATTTCTTCAAGGAAAGATTCCAATCCTCTTGAATGACCTCCATGGCTCCTCTTAATTCTACTTCTTCCTTAACCTGCAAAATAAACCAAGAGAAATAAGAGAGTGGAGTTAGAAAAAGAATATATGAGAATACATAAGGATTTCTAGGGTTGTTTTTTCCAAACCTAAATCTAAGGGTCAAGAAAGATTATATCTAAGGGTGTAGGATGAACCCTATATCACTTAAGTGATGGGGTATTTTAAGTGGGAATGTAATAGATAAAAGATGTGTGTGTATTGCTAAATGGGGCCTAAGGGGATTTAGATTAGTTGCATTCCTTGAACTTATAGAAAATATTTATTTATAACAATGTGCATGTTTTTAACAATGTAAAAATAATATCCTAGTATAATTTAATTTAAAATCATTTTTGGTACCTTAAATAAAAATAATTTTAAAGAGGATTAATGGGACCAAGTAATGAAAAGTAAATGAGTTTTCATTTTTCTTTATTTTTATAAAATATTAGAGGCTAAAATAGAAAAAAAAATCGTAATATCGCTTAGAAAACAGAGGAAAAAAATATTAGTCATTATTTTATTCCTGACTTCCATGTAATTGTTTAAAATTTTGTAATCCGAATTTAATTAAAATCTGAGCTAAGGCCTTGGAAACTTTCAAAAAAAAAACTTCCATAATTTTTCCTGTTTTGCTATCGGATTTCTCATGAGTTCTTGTTGAGAAAAATATGGGTGTTACACCTATTCAAATTTCATGTGATATTAAGCATCACAAAATCCATCGCACAATTCAGAAAACATCAAACTATCACCAAAACAGATGTTGTATGGAACTAATAAAAATATTCTTGCTCAAAGAATGACCTGTAAACCCTAGAAAATGAACTCATAATGAGGAAATAAATATTTCACTAGAAATATATATGAATCTTATTTCAGAAACAACTTCAATCATCTCAAAAATCCACCTATAGCTCAAGTTATGCTTTGCTTACTTGTCATGCTATTTGAGACCTGTCGACACTAAAATTTTCCTCCATAATTTATATTTCATTAATGTGTGTATTAGGAATAGAATGTTGTTAAATATAATTAGTCAGGGGTGTGTCTTGCCCTAGGTAACCTAGGCAGTTGCCTAGGGTGGAAAAAATAAAGGGCGCCAAATTTTTGAATTTTTTTTCTAAATTCGAGGTCTGGGCCTCCGGCAAGTCGGGTCGGCTACTCAGTCGGCTTTAAAATTTTACCCAAGCAATTGCTATTAAACCGGTTCGAGGTGGAGGAATGATGGAATCATGATTCAAAAATTTCAAATTTCAATCAGCATCGCTGTTTATACTTTCAAATTCAATCGCTCACTAGTCACTGCTCAGTTGTTGTTTATACTTGTAACTTTTAGCAACTGTCCAGACTCCTCTGTGTGGGCAGGCTTGCAGCGGCATGGGCCGTGGCTCTGAGAGGCTCTCCTCACTGCTCAGACATGAGACAGAGACTCCACTTCTGACTTCAGTCTTCTCCGAATGAACGCGACCTTCAGATCTTCACTGTTCAGTCTGACGCTCTCCCAACTGAGCTATCCCCGCGGGCCGTTGACTTACATTCATATTGACAATAATAAATATATCATGTTGCGGCTTGCTTGTTGGCTAGGATCACATTTCGCATAGTCTCTACTTACAGTTGGAACTTGGGGGTATTAGCTGAGGACCGAATCTCCATTCTCCTGGGACCTGCAGGCTGAGAGGCTCCATTGTAATTTGTCCAACGAACTCAACAGAGTTACAGACTGTAGACACTGAGACACTACAGTCTACAGACTACACTGTGCAGTCTACAGACATAGTGTGACTTCTACAGGCTACTGTCTACAAAACAACTACAAGACTAGTCACTGAATCAGACTCACTACATCATGATTCATACATGCGCCAAATTTTCAACAGTGTAATCTCCTCAGGATTATTAATATACTGCGCCAAATTTTCAAAAGATAGACTGATAGTAATACAATTATCAGTGATAGAATGATAGTGATCACAATTCATCAATATTATTCATTGTTCACAGATTATTACTATAGTTTCTGTTACTCTGTTACCTGTATACAATATCTTAATCTTGAGAAATAGGTCCCGGGTGGGAGGGGGCGCATGCTCTGAGTACTGCCTAGGGCGCTCAGGAACCTTAATTCGGCCCTGTAATTAGTAGTAGCGTCCGATAGAAGATAACAGCAGTGTCGGTACGACGCCGCCAATAATGTATAGTACGGTTATAGTCAAAAGTACAATAGGAATGTTGTGGTAAAAAGTAAATATTTGTCGTAAGTGGTTCGGTAATGTTAAAATGTCAAAGTTGGGGTAAGTAGAGAAGTAGGGTCTACATGATTAGGAATTAGAAATATTATATTGATAATAAGGACAAGGAGTGAGGTCATAAATATTTTGTGTATTTTATTTGTAAAAAGTCTAAAAATGTGGAACCCATGTGAAATGATAAGGTTTATCTTATCTTAAAAGATAAGCTTACATGTACAGATAAGAGTTAAGGTATGGAATATGATTCGTCAGAGTGGATTTTTTATCCTATCTTAGAGATAAGATGGATAAGCTTGGAAGTTCTATAAATAGAGAGGCCACCCCCCTCATTTAGCATAAAAAAAGAAGTAGTGAGAAATATTGTATGAGTAAATGTGTAAAGGAAGCCATCATTTTGAAGGTGTGTTAAAGAAGCCATTAAGAGGTGTAACTGTGAAGTTTCTCCCATAGTATTGGTGGAAGGCAATTGAAGTCAGTAACACTTGAAGTACCTCATGGGTGAGATTGTAACAATTTCATGTTAATAGTATAATTTACACTGATATTTCAGATTTATCATCATTCCTTATTAGCATAGTCTGTGGTATTCTTGTGTTATGTTTGTTGTTGTGTTTCTAAATTACATCCACCAAACTAAAAGTTGTACATTAATAAATAATCATAACACGAGGAGTTCCCGGTGAATAATTATCATAGTGTCAGATTGGTGTTGACATTTTGGTTCTGTTGTTGGGACCATTCCTCGTTGGTGGATTTTTTGGAGAGATATTCCCACTTAGTCAGAAATCATTTGGAGAGTAACCTTGTTTTTACTATGCATAGTAGTTACCAAGGTAAAGTCACTTTTTACCATGAATAGTATTTACCACAGTAACTTCACTTTTTACCATGGATAGTGTTTACCACAGTAAAGTCAGTTTTTACCGCAGGTAAGTCAAGTTTTACCGTGGTCATTCCTATTTTACTCTAGAAAGGTGTAAAGTCACTTTCTATTGTAGTGAGTCTAATTATTTGTACACATAAGTCTTATTAATTGTACTTGTGAGTCGGTATTTCATTGTGGTTACATTTTAAAATGGGAAAGATTCCTATTTTTTCAACCCAATCTAATGAAGATGCTTCCTCTTTCATTCAAGAGTTTAAACGATCTTGTATTTGTAATGGCCTCATAAGAAGGGAACAATGGACTGAATTTTTTCCTACCTTTTTGGATGGTTCAACACTTAGGTGGTTTGAAACACTAGGTGATAATGTGAAAAACTCATGGGATTTATTAACTGAAAGTTTTCTTAAAGAATTTGGTGAACAACAGAAATATGTAGATCTCATGATTGAGATCACAAAGCTAGCTCAAGGAGAGAAGGAGAAGATAAGAGATTATCATGCTCGTGTTCTAGAGCTAAAGAGGAAGCTCAATGCCCAGATCCAGAAGGATGGATTAGCAGATGGGTTGATGAATGGCGTGGATAATCTCCTCTGTAAGCACTTCATTCTTGGGATGAAGCCAGAGATCAAACAACGAGTGAAGTATCACCGCCCAGCTACCATTGAACAAGCAAAGGAGATTGCAAGAAGGCAAGACGAAAGCATGGAAGAGGAGCCCAAAGAAATTGTTACTAAAGTAGAGCCTACACTAGCACCTTTGGTCCATAATCCACAACCACTCTTGGTGAGTAAAAATATTTCTCCTAGTACATCTACTGAGTATGAAGATCTACTCAAGAAGATGGGCCAGTTAATTATTAATCTTCTTCAAGGAAAGGAATTTAGTTCTCAGGGAGGAGATAGAGGTCCAAAAATAAATATTTCTGAAGTTGTATGTTATGGTTGTAATAAAAAGGGTCATTATAAGTATAATTGCCCAAATAGAGCTTCTACATCTGGTACAAGAGGTAATGATAAAGAAAAAAAACCTGTGAATTCTGTTGATGTAGTAGATAAGAGCATAAATAATGAAGTAGATGTGTTTGTAACAAAAAGAAAGAAAGAAAAAGATAACCAAAGTGGAAATGATCCTAAGAAGATGAAAGGAGAAACTAGTAAGAAACATAGGAGAAGAAAGTTGGGTGTGCAGGATTTTCTGATTTCACAAGGACAAGGACCATACTCCATCTTAGAATATCTATCCAAAAGACCTACAAATATTACATATGGTCAACTCTTGGCTATGTCTTCTGAGAAGATGTGGGAGCTGCAAAGTGGACTCAATGCTCGACGAAGGAAGGAGGTTGAGGTCCCTATTTTGGAGGAAGAGGTAGATCCTTACGCTCCACAAGCTGAGGTATTATGTAATGGTATTTCAATTCATGATGTCTTAGTTGATGGAGGTGCTATAGTTAATGTAATGACCGAGTCTGTAATGAATATGTTAGGTTTAAACAATTGATCGCCCCTCAACACTTATGTTAAGGTCATTAAATAAGGGAAAAACAAAACCAGAAGGTGTTGTTTCAAATGTGGAAATATCTGTTATGGGTGTTGTATGTGTGGTAGAATTTCAGGTGATGAAAAATGGTACTGTTGTGTACCCAATGTTGTTAGGAAGGCCCTGGCTAAGGAGAGTTCATGCAAAAAACTACTGGAATGAAGGCTTCATGACACTTGGACGTGGCAGAGAGAGGGTGAAGATAGATGTGATCCTTCGACATCATAAGGAAGAACCTATGGATTCAAGTGATAAAACTGATGATTAGACCTCCTCTGATTATTCTAGTACTAATGAAGTGGAAACAGAAGATGAAGAAAGTGAGGTTGATGCTTCGGTCATGAATATCCTTCCAGTCACACCAACTCATGAACCCATAAAGTCATATGAAGAAGAAATTGATTATCATCTCCAACAAATAAAGATTGGTGATGCTGTGATGGAGAGTGAGAAGGAATCCTACCTCCAGCTCTTTCAAAGGTACATACACCTATTAACTTTTGATTATAAGGAAAATTTTCAAGTAAGTTGGGTAGAACATTCTATTGAGCTGGTAGATGGTGCTAAGCCCATAAAGTAAATTCCATATAGAATGAATCCTAATTTTTCCAAGACTGTAAAAGAAGAAATAGATAAGTTGCTTGATATAGGATTCATAGTTGCTATGGAGAATTCAGAATGGGTTTCTCCCATTATGATCTCAATAAAAAATGGGAAGCTACGCATTTGTGTTGATTATAGGAAGCTCAATAGGGCAATAAAGAAGAGATCATTACCCTCTTCCATTCTTAGATCAGATCTTGGATGAAGTAGCTGGCCAAGAGTGCTATAGTTTTGCTAATGGATATAGAAGATACAACCAAGTTCATATAGAAGAGAAAAATCAGCTGAAGACCACGTTCACCACTCCTTAGGGAACGTTTTCTTATAGAGTTATGCCTTTTGGGTTGTGTAATGCTACGGAAATGTTCTAGCGCTTGATGAATAGGGTGTTCGAACCCTACATTGGGAACTTCATCAGAGTATCTCTGGATGATTTTTGCATCTATGGGAGCAAGATGGACCACCTGCACCAAATGGAGACAACATTTCAAAGGTTAGATGAAGCACAAGCCTCACTAAACCCTACAAAGTGTGTCTTTGGATGTTCTAAAGGTGTTTTGTTAGGGCATGTTGTATCCAAAGATGGTATTGGTACTGATCCTGATAAAGTTTCAAAAATTAAAGAGTTACCATTTCCTATGAATAGAAGTAAGTTGAGATCATTTTTAGGCCATGTGGTTTATAATAAAAGGTTCATCAAGAATTTCTCAAAGATTACACAGCCAATAACCCAGTTCTTAAAGAAGGATGTTACTTATGAACCAGGAAATAAGGCACACGAAGCTTTTAAACAACTGAAGGAAGCCCCTGGTGTCTTCACCTGTTTTAAAGAATCCAAATTGGAGTAAGCCATTCATTGTGTAAACTAATGCCTCAGATGCAGCACTAGGAAGTACTTTGAGCCAAAAGGATGAAAATGGGAATGAACATCCAGTTTACTTTGGGAGCAGACAAATGAGTAGTGCTGAGATAAATTATACTATAAATGAAAAAGAGGCTCTAGCTATCATTTTTTCTGTAAAGAAGTTTAGAAATTACTTGTTAGGGTAGAGATTTATAGTTGTAACAGATCATCATGCTCTAAAATATATTGTAAATAAGCCTAACCCATCAGGGAGGATAGCAAGATGGATAATTTTTCTACAAGAATTTGAATTTGATATTATAGATAGGCCAAGAAATAAGCATGTCAATGCAGATGCACTCTCTTGAGCCTATAATGGTTTAGGTTCATCTTGTGATGATGATGATTTCCCAGATGCAGTATTGTTATCCCTTGACACAATCCCTAGTGAATATATAGATATTTGGAATTATCTGAATGAATTCAAGTTTCTTGATGGTGCCAATGAAAAGACTAAGAGGAATATTACTCAAGCCAGTCGTCCATATTCTATTCCACATGGAGTGTTATTTTGAATAGGACCTGATGGACAATACAAGAGAGAAGTTGGACGTGATCAAGGGAAGGAGCTGATAGAAGAATTCCACAATGGTACATGTGGAGGGCACTTCTCTGGACAACTTACAGCAAGAAGGATCCTGGATGCAGGTTATCACTGGCCCACTCTTTTTAGATATTTTTATAATTATTGTAAGACATGTGATATCTGTCAAACACATGGTAACCGTAAGATTTCATCAGCTCCATTATGCCCTATTCTTCCACTTGGTCCCTTTGAAAAGTGGGGAATAGATATTGTAGGTCCACTTCCAACTACCCCACACCAAAATAAGTATATTGTAGTTGCCATAGATTATTTAACCAAGTGGGTTGAAGCTAGGCCATTGAAAAAAACTTCCATGGATGAAGTGGCAAGGTTCATATATGAACGCATTGTCACCAGATTTGGTTTCCCATTAGAAATTATAACAGATCAAGGAAGCCACTTCATTAATGAGGTGGTATAATCCCTAGTCAATAATTTTTCCATTAAGCACTGGAAGGCAACAACATACAAGCCAAGCACAAATGGACAGGTGGAACGAACAAATTTTGTGTTGTGTCAAATTCTAGCAAAAGATGTAGCCTTGCAAGTTCATAAGTGGGACAAAATGATTCATGCAGCATTGTGGACATATAGGGCAACATCAAAGTTAGCAACATGATACTCCCCATTTCAGTTGGCTTATGGCATTGATCCAGTTCTTCCTATTGAGTTTGATATTCCCACTGTGAGAGTTATGAAAAATGAAAGAATGGATGAAAGTGATTCAGTAAAAGAAAGGTTGGTACATCTTCATTTGCTAGAGGAAATGAGGGAAATAGCGAAGGATACAAGCTATAGGAAGAAAATGAAGCAGAAGGAATACTTTGATCAAAAGATCCATTGGTCTCCATTTCATGTGAATGACTTGGTCCTAGTATATGATTCGAGATACAAAAAAAGAAGACCGAGAAAATTTATTCCAAAATGGATGGGGCCCTATAAAATAGTAGTTGTGTATGAAAATGGTACATACCGACTGAAGGAATTGGATGGCACTCCCATTACAAAATGGGTCAACCATGACAAGCTAAAGATTTTCCAAGCACCAGAATAGTCTATTCCGAGGACGGAGTAGAATCTAGGAAGGGGGAAGATGTCAACACTAAAATTTTCCTCCGTAATTTCTATTTCATTAATGTGTGTATTAGGAATAGAATGTTGTTAAGTATAATTAGTAGTAGCGTTCAATAGAAGATAATGAAACTGCCAGTACGATGCCGCCAATAATGTATAGTACGGTAAGAGTCAAAAGTACAATAGGAATGTTGTGGTAAAAAGTAAATATTTGTCGTAAGTGGTTCGGTAATGTTAAAATGTCAAAGTTGGGGTAAGTAGAGAAGTAAGGTCTACATGATTAGGAATTAGAAATATTATATTGGTAATAAGGACAAGGAGTGAGGTCATAAATATTTTGTGTATTTTATTTGTAAAAAGTCTAAAAATGTGGAACCCATGTGAAATGATAAGGTTTATCTTATCTTAAAATATAAGCTTACATGTACAGATAAGAGTTAAGGTATGGAATATGATTCGTTAGAGTGGATTTCTTATCCTATCTTAGAGATAAGATGGATAAGTCTAGAATTTATATAAATAGAGAGGCCACCCCCCTCATTTAGCAAAAAAAAAGGAAGTAGTGAGAAATATTGTATGAGTAAGTGTGTAAAGGAAGCCATCATTTTGAAGGTGTGTTAAAGAATCCATTAAGAGGTGTAATTGTGAAGTTTCTCTCATAGTATTGGTGGAAGGCAAGTGAATTCAGTAACACTTGAAGTACCTCATAGGTGAGATTGTAACAATTTCATGTTAATATTATAATTTACACTGATATTTCAGATTTATCATCATTCCTTCTTATCATAGTCTATGGTATTCTTGTGTTATGTTTGTTGTTGTGTTTCCAGATTACATCCAGCAAACTAAAAGTTGTACATTAATAAATAATCATAGCTATGAGGAGTTCTTGGTGAAGAATTATCATAGTGTCAGATTGGTTTTGACAAACCCCAAAACTACCCTTTGACCAATCAACCTGTTTGGACCTCAAAACACCATGAAATTGCATGAACACACCATGAAACCTTTGTGTAAATAAATAAAAACTCACAATCATCATGTACCATTAGTTTTGTATGATACTCATTTAGACCATCTTGTTCTAAAACATTATTCTATAGAAACTTCTATTTTTAGGTGGGGCCCACATATCACCATTACGTCAACCATAAATTTTTGGAAATCCTGAGGAGTCCTTATAAAAACATAAAATAATCAATTTTGATGAATGAATCGAAAATATGTCACAACACTTCACGTTTTTTCAATTGTTTTATAGCAAGGGTTTTAACTAGGGTTTTAGACCACTTATCCTTCTTAACATTCGTTCATAAAAAAAATTACAATAAAATGACCTGAATTTTGTGTGAAACCCTATAAAATCACCTTAGAAGCATCCCTAAAAGCATCAAGGTCCTATGAAAAATAAAACTATTCACAAGAAACATCAGAATTTCAAATTCAAGCTTGATTTTCACCTGTTCTTGACCTTGTCTTACAAAAACTGTGATATCTTGAAAAATAATCATCAAGGAAACCTGAAAATTTTCTGAGAGAATAATAACTCATCTCTATAACATCTGAAATAATAATAATGATAACATCATATCCCAATCTCTCCATTCACTAAAACTTACCTATTCTTGCATGTTAGATCTTCACTGTAAAAGCTAAGTATCAATTGAAATAGTGCAATAATTGAACATTAAACATATGTAAATGACCAAAAAATACCTCATATGTCATGATATACCTGATTTCATGATTTTATGATCTAATATAGCTTCAAATCAATGTCACACCTCCAAGCAAGCATACATGCTCCCCAATGAGCACCTTGTAACAGGGTGAACCACTCTATACCAACACTATACCCACTATTATGAGTTCTAAATCACCCTCAAAAAAATTATATCCAACATGTCAACATGTTTCCCAAGAAACCAAGAAGCTCACATTTTCAAGCTACATCTCCTCGAAACCTGTATAGGCTTGCTAGAGCAAGCACACCTCACTGAATCCCATTGTAGCAGATTGAAAAACTTTTGAACTATTATGTTAGCATCCTAACATCATCATAAAACATTAAATTTTACACTAATGATGTTTTGCATTAATGACAACACCTATTAGAACTACATGCCAACAATTTCCCCCCTTTTTCATTGATGGAAAATACCCCTGAACTTCTTCCCCTTTTTACATTAATGAAAAAAGGCATACATGTATCTCACCTTCGTAACCTATCTTAGCTTCATCCTAACATCATTTTGTTATAAACATCAACAAAAGGTCTTAATTAGATCAATTTTCTTTTATTTTTACTAAAAATATTGATTTTGGCCTTAATTTTAGGCAAGCAAGCAACAAGCTCCCTCGGAAAAAGGCAACTTCCAACATCTTATCATCATTATAACTCATGAAAGAAACATGAAATCACCTTGAAAGGGGGTAAAAAACACCATTTCAAACCTTCTAGACACACAAAACATGAAGTTTCTTAAATACCCCTTGCGTTTACCTTCTTAAAAGTATTGTAGTAGTCATGAATCATAGGAAACAACACAATTAGCATGCCAACAATGACATTAAATACCATACCCAATCATTACTCCATAAATATTGACAATGAAACACATTCCTTAGGCCAAAAACATGCATATCAAGATATATACTTTCACTTCATACTAAGATAAATATTGTGAGACCATATCAGACTCCTTAGTGCAATTTAGACCCTTTTCAACATCCATTCATAGGTCAACCAAGATCTGACTTAACCAATAAAACTCCCCTTATGATTAAGTAATCTACTTCTAGCTCCTAAGCAAAAAATAGAGGAACTTTAATTGCTACCATGCCTTCAATCCAACTCTCCAACTTTTAGAAGTCTCTAAACAACTTTTTCAGTCATCTACAATAATTTCCATTTGAGATAAGCTAGCACATGGCTACATAAGAAATGATGAAGGAAATAATGTCATTTTCACCTTAAATTTGACTTGGAAGCACCAATTCAATATCTAAAACCATTATCTCCCCCTATTAAGATCAACTTGTATACTTACTTGGCCACCATATACATGGAGGAACACATTTTCTTGTTAAAACAACACTCAACATTGTTAGATGACAGAAATCAATATGTCATAAGTTATAAATACATTGGGAAGAGAAATTTAGGTTTTTATGACACATATATTCTTACATCATGAGCTAAATCAAGATCCCCCTTCCTTTTGAAGCAAATCTACAACTTTTTATCCGGAAAACAATTGTCACAGGGTACTGTAGCACTGTCTATGTTTTCTCATGAAGGGTAAGAACTAAATATTAGGATTAGAACTTGATCATTTCAACCATAACCACCTTTCATCATACATATACACACCGATGAAAGATTCAACAAATTTATTTTTTTTACCATAATCCCACTATCACTATACTCCACAAGATTCTACAGACATGTAGGTGGGTATTTTGAAGAAAAAACACAATTTCCTAGCCTTGACAAACAAATAGGATCACTACATACAACCAACACTTGCAAGAAAATGAATGGATGGATAACATACTATTTCAAATGAGAAAACACTTTTGAGATCATACCAAACCTTTGCAACCATGTAACTTTACCTCCTCGACCTGTAGGTCTTCATTCCCCTTCATGGAGTGCTAAGAAACCCTCTCAAGGACTTTATCACCTAATATCATAAGTAAACTCACTCTCAACTGATTTGAACCACTTAAAGGGAACCTCAAAGCTATAAACACTACAAAAAATGAAGAAATAATATTATACTTACCTCAAAATCCAACATCTCTACATGTGTACAATGATATGCAACTTTTAGTGTAAATCATGGTGAAATGTGGTCAAATATGCCTCACACAAAGTTTGAGACATGAGAATCACTTAATGTATAATAATATTCTTTCTTATACTATGAAAAACCACTAGAATACATTATCAAATTTTGAAACATCCAAGAGTTAGGGTTGTAAAAATAAACCCTCTTCACTGTGGACTATGAACTAACACTCTAGCTCTGTCATGTATATCTGGAAATGTACATATACCTGAATCTCAAATTTTTTTCCTCCTCTAAGCTCATATGTTTATCGTATTATTACAAAATTTCAAATTAAAATTCCATCATTTGAGCACTCAAATATGATTTTCCATGCATACCAATTTTAGGGACTGTGTGAACCTAGTAAGGGGCAAATCCACTTCAAAAAAATCATGTATACTATAGACATATACATCATACTAATTGAAAAACATTCTTCAATCACCTAGTCTCCTTTCATCATGTCTCTGAAGCAAAATTTTTGAGATCATTCCTGAGAAAACCTTTATTTGCATTGAGATACCCTAATTTTGAGGTACAAAAGACCTTGATTGCCCTTCATATCTTCTTTTATCCTTTTATCTAATCAAATTGACACTTGATCACAACAATCTCATCTTCAAGGATTTTGTGATCATCTGGGAGAAATGTATATGCTTGTAGCATTCATGAAACAATAAATACAAATAAGTTTTGACAGTGACATACTCATAGACAACTTAAATGTTCTTAGAACAACTTTTAGATACATAACTAAATCAATTTCATGAATTATTACATAAGAAAAAAACTATGACATGCAAGACAACTGTAGTAGAGAGTCATTATTGAACTTGAGACATCAAGACAACTCATATTGGACTCAACACCCTTCACAGACCACTGAAGTACAAAAACAGACCAATACTAATGACAAATCCTATTGTACATTCATAGAGACTCTTGACAACTCTAAGACATATTTAAAATATTTTTCATATCAAGGACTCTTAGAAACAACCCATAATAACTCATGACAATGTATAAGACATGAACATTAGCTCAGAAAAATCTCCAAAATACAGAGAGTACAAAAAAACAAATCAAAGGCTCATGACTGTTACTAAGTCAACATGACACATAATAATGAGCCAAGAAGACTATGTGGAGCATTAAAAAACATAATTTGTCCTTTTAGTGATGACACATACTGACATAGACTACTTTGCATCACCTAAATGCTTCATTTTGCATGTATACACCTTCAAGAAGCATAATTAAGGTATATAGGCTCCATAAAGACATAAAAGAAGGTGTTGACGATGTCCCAAGCCTTCTTGGGAACTTGTAAAACACCATTATCTTCCCTTTTCTACTTTGAACATTGAGGTTTACTTCTTATTCCATCAACATCTGCACTTGAGGTCACACTATGCTCTCTCCTACATTCCCAAGTCCTTCTAGGGGCATTTTCATGCATTATAGTTATTTGAACACCATATCCTTACACTCTAGGATATGAATAGAATCTCATTTTACCTAGGAATGATTGAAAACAATTTTTAGCCACATTCCAAACCTTGTTATAGTTGTAACACACCACTATATTTCTTTTATCTTGCTCATAAAATTGTCTAGTTGAGTCATTCATACATTCATTAGAAATGTGACCTACTTGATTGGATTTGAAGCATATAACCTTATTTTCATGGTCACCTCCAATATTTCTCCATTATTGAGTGTCTCTAGTGGCACTTCTACATTCCTTAGCCCTATTACCAAAAACATTACATGGATAACAAAATCCATTGAAAGACCTTTCATACCTTGAGGCAGTAGGTTGCCTAACTTGCTTTCTTTTCTCCATATCCTTGGCTTTAGACTCTTTCTTTCCTTCCTTAGTGCGTGATTCTCCCACTTATTTGAATGAAATCAGATCTTATTTCACTTCTTTATTATCTTTGACTTCAGATTTTAATCCTAAATCAGTCCTATCACAAGCATCCATTTGAATTCTTAAGAGATTATAAAGAGATTTTTTTCTTTCCAAAAACATTTGGTAGGTATTTTTTGTGCTTGTAGAATTTTTGAGTTCCTTCTTGAGTTCCTTTATATCCTCCTCTTGGGATTGAAGAATAAGATTCATTTTACTGATATGCAAATCTATCCTTCTTACTGATTCTTCAAGTTTCTCAAAAATTTCCCAATGTTTCCCTTCAAGCTCTTGTATCTTTGACTCATACTCCTTCACTTCAGGTTCCAATTTTTTTGTTCTTCTCAGCATGTTCAAGTTTAGATTTCTCACAATCCAATTCAACTTTTAAACATCATCTTCTCCTTCTTCTTCCTTGCAAGAATAAGGTGAAATATCACCCCAAGGAATGGATCGACCACTAGAGAATCTCATGGCCTCCTTAGTCATGAAGAGAACTTCATTCCCAACATCATTGTGTTCATATTCAACCTGTGAATCAGATCTCTCTTCTTCACTCTCATATTGCTCCTTCTTAATAGAGAGACTCTTATTATTCTTGTTCATAAATTCATTATTTTCGAATCCTTTCTTCTTCTTGTCAAATTTATGATTATTCCTCATTATCACTATCATGATCATCATTCTTTTTCTTATCATGTATATGAGGAAAATTGGAAGAAAAATAACAAATTTTACCACATAAAAAACATTTGAAAGGAAACTTACCTTTGTACTTACCAGTCCCAAGTGTCATTTTTCTAACAACCATAGAAAAATGCTCCTCCTCATCAAGCTCTAGGGTAGAATCTTTATACTTATCCTTCTTCTCTTCTATTGCTTTCTCCATCTTCAAGGCTATATCCTTCTTAGTATGCTTGGAATCCATTAACCTCATCTCATAGGCTATTAGTGTTAGTGTGAATTATCCTATGTGTCCTCCTCTCATGTTGGAGGGTCATCTCACATGGGTTAGGTTTAGGGTTTCATATGTGTCATGCACTAGGGTTACTTAGCACCCTATATGTACCCCTTTTCTATTCATTTATGAGCATGCCAAGACACTTTACTGTCTTTCCTCTATGCAAACTTTGTTTCTATTGAGCAAGTTCTTCCATTACTGATTATTTTTTCCTTGCTATCGCTGAAGCTTTCACAATTCTGTTAGAGTACAACTACTTCGTGGTGCCTCGTTTCCGATTCGATTCTCACAAAATCTTTTCATGGTATCAGAGCTGAGATCAGGTAAACATGCACTCGATTTATTACTTGTTGTTATTACTCCTTCTTGGTTTCGTTATTTTACTCTGCATGTAAGTCCTTTGATCACTATTTTCTAGAAATTATCTTGCAAATATCTCTAACAAGCTTTCTCGGAAGGTTTTTTTGTGTTTTTTTTCTTGTGTATGTGCATGTTTTTTCTAAATACCTTGAGAAATAAGAGGTTTTTCTACTCTTTTTAGTTGGATGTAACTAAATCCAAGATAGAGATTCATTTCATTTTTTTAATTTATTCAAAATAAAAATGAAAATTTTCTAAGATCTATGGTTTTTTCAGGATATTTTTCTATGCATCATAGTCTATGGTTGCAGGATATTTGTGTTCTTCTAACGTGGTTGCTCGTGGAGGAAATTTTGACTGTGCATGGCCTGTAATCTCTTTTTTGGTGCCCACGCATCTGCCAACAAGCATTTGTAAACACCATGGGCATTTTTAACAATACAGCTATAATTTTTTTTGGTTCACAAGTGTTTTAAACCCTCAGCCATGTTTTTTTGCTTGCAAGGGAATTTTCAACAACACAACTACAATTTTTTTTCATTCATAGGTGTTTTAAACCCTCAGCCATGTTTTTTTTCTTACAAGGGCATTTTCAACAACACAGATGCAATTTTTTTTCATTCATAGGTGTTTTAAACCCTTAGCCATGTTTTTTTTATTGCAAGGGTGTTTTCAACAACACAGCCATGTTTTTTGGCTTGAAAGGGCATTTTTTTGGTGCTGGAAACAAAAAACCTTCCGTCGAGTGCCGAAGACGAACGGTGAGGTCTGGGATAGGCAGGTGGCTAATCCCCCCTCACAATACAAACAAATCCTATCTCAAATTCCATTTCATTTCCAATGAGCATACATACGAGACCCTTTTCATGCATTTAGGGTGCTTTTTTAATCCGTTTGTAGGCTTATTGGCCTTTTCTCATCAATTGCGGGAATTGGTTTTCGCTATAACTTTTGACTCGTCGCTTGGTTTTGAGCACTTATTTAGTTAAAGTTGCATGTTTTTTCGCACTCTAGATGATGGGATCATTATCTTTGTAAATGAAATAATTTTATAAAGTGCCGCATTCTGGGGGGTGTCTTTGTATTGCTTAATTCATCTCACTCTTTTGAGATTTGTTCTATTCCTTTTTTTTCGTGGACTTGTGAGCGGGTCCACCACAGTCTTATGACAAATGGATTCTTTCATGCGATGTGAGATGCTTTTTCTCACCACTAAGGTTGGCTTTCGCTTCCTTTTTGTTTTTTGCTTTTGCTTGTTTACGGTGTCCTTTTTGTTGCGCTACATGAAACACTATTGTGTTCTCCTCTCTTGTGCATTATTACGCTAATTACAAGATGAGTTACCAAGTGTTTCAAACTGCACGCACTGACCCGATTGTAATCAACGTACTAACCTATAAAGTGCCGAAAGTAGGGGGTTGTTATTGTCCTAGGTGGTTGTGTTTCTTTTCTGCATTTCTTCTCTCTCTCTTCACTATGGTGCACATTCAATTCCTTTGCATACGTCGTTCAACTTCTTCGAATGGAGATCGAAAATGATTATGAAACTAAGGGGTAAAGGGTTATACTGCATCACCATGGGAACTGAGACCGAACCAGACGATGATCCTTGAAAAATTTAAGTGGTTAAACCATAGTGATGAAGCTTTAGGTCTTCTTTGCATGTTTGTTTATCCTAACTTGCTCTTCCACACTGAGTCATCTAAAACACCTATATTTTATGTGGGGACAACATTGGATAAAATATTTAGACAACAATATGACATGAGAGTGCATGAGTTGGAAAATGAACTACTAGGATTAAATCCTTGTGATTTTGAAAACCTACAAGAATTCTTCTCTAATTTTGTCCACAATAGATTGTTGTTAAAGGAATGTCAAGTAGAGAAGAAAGATTCTCAACTGATCTCGTCAATTCTCTCTAAGTTAGGTCTCGAATATTTTGTCTTTGTGTCAACTTTATACGCTACAAAAGTTACTCTTGGGAAAGGATTGGAATATTCCCTCCTTTGATTGTTTTTTTGTCTCAACTCATTCGAGAATAGGAAAAACTCATTCAAATGGGGTCTCTCAAGTCCAAGTCGCATGCCCTTGTAGCAAGTACTAGTAAGGAAAAGAAGACTAAAAAGAAGAAAGAAAGAAAGGATCAACCTAAGAAAGAAACCAAGACCAAAACTAAAAAATGACACATGAACACTTTGACTTCTGAGCCTAGAGGCACAGAAAAGACAATTTTTTGTGTTCCTATTACAAGAAGCTTGGTCATGACAATACACCATATGTGTATGATAAAACAAATTGATCACCTTATCTCATTTACTTAAGAAGAAATCAAATAGGTGTTCCTGATTCTATCAAACAAAATGCTTTGAAGGCCGAGTCTTCTATTGCAAAAGGGTCTAAATCTGATAAGAAGAAAGGAAAGGCCCTTGTAGCCAAATTTTCTCCTTCATCGACGTGGATTATAGATTCTAGTGCCTCGCACCACATGGGTTCTTTGCATGTTGATTTCTCTAACATCAAACTTTGTGGAATGTCCCAAATCACGATAGGTAATGACACAACAGTGTCGGTTTCTAGTAGTTGATCGGTAGAGATGGATGGGGGGAACATTCAACCAAGTGTTGAGTGTTCCTGATCTCTCTACCAATCTCCTATCAGTTTACCAAATTACTCACCTTTGTGAAGGAATGCGAGTGGAATTTTGTCCTAACTCTGTGATTATTCGTGAAATAATGACACTATAGTGGTTGAGGGAAAGGCGGATCACCATCCACGGTTATATACCTTTTCCCACTTTACTTCTGATTCTATGCCCACTGCCTTGCTCACTCATGCAAATGAGGTTAGTAAGCTATGGCATGAGCATTTTATACATCTAAATTATCTCTACCTTGAACAATTGAGCCAAAATGAAATGGTCAACGGATTACCCCGCGTCAAGTTTTCTAAGGGTCTTTGTAAGGGTTGTACCCTTGGAAAGCATCCTGAAAAGAACTTTGACAAAGGAAAATCCTGGAGAGATACTCGTCCCTTGGATCTTGTTCATAGCGATATTTCTGGTCCATTTCCTTCTCCTTCGTTTACTAGAGCTCTTTATGTGCTAACCTTCATTGATAAATTTTCGTGATATACTTGGGTATATTTTCTTAAGCTTAAGTCTGGAGTCTTTGAACATTTTTAGGACTTTAAGGCTCTTGCTGAGAAATAGGTGGAACGGTCTATCAAGGTTATTTGAACCGGAAATGGAGGTGAATATGTAAACAATAGGTTCATGGATTTTAGTACTTCTGAAGGGATCTCTTTGTAGCATACAGTTTCTTATAGCCCTTCGCAGAATGGAGTCACAGAAAGAAAGAATCGTACTCTAAATGAGATGGCCACTTGTATGATTCACTCAAAGTCTCTTCTTCCGCAGTATTGGGCTGAAGCAGTGAATTGTGCAAATTACATTTAGAACCGTGTTCCACACAAGGCAGTAAGAGGGATAACACCCTTTGAATCCTGGTTTGGACGTAAGCCTGATGTTGAGCACTTTCGAGTCTTCAGATCCAAGGCTATGGCTCAGATTCCCAAGAAGAAATGCAAGGCCTCGGAACCACAATCCAAACCTTGTATCTTTGTAGGGTATCCTGATGGCATGAAGGGATATCAATTTATGAATACTAATTCTCATGAGTTGTATATCAAGAGAAGTGTTAAGTTCAATGAGTCTTCTTTGACTTCTACTTCTCCACCTATTGAGGTTCTTCAACTCACTGATTCGGATTTTGAATCATCAGATGATGATGTTGTTGAGTGTGCTCTTCTTCCTAATCCTCCCAACCATAAGACCTTTGAGTCTTTTGATTCTGACAGTAGTGATGATGAGGACTATGTCCCTTATCACTCAAGTGAAGAATCTTCTGACTCTGAGCCTAATCCTCCTGGTCCTCTTTGGGCTAGGAAAACCTTGCAAAGTGTTGGAGATTTAGTTGGAGATAATTTGGATATAAGACGTACTCAGCTCAGATTTCGTTTGGACCCCACTCTTTCTTTGCCTCTACTTCTAATCCACAATCTTTCCAGGAGGCTTCTGGTATTCCTGAGTGGGATTCTGTTATGGATGAGGAGTATTCCTCTCTCATGAAGAATGGTACTTGGGATCTCACCCCTCTCCCGAAAGGAAGAAAAATCGTTTGGTGTAAGTGGGTGTTCCAAACAAAGTATGGAGTAGATGGAGATGTTGAAATTTTTAAAACGTGATTATTAGCTAAGGGTTTCTCCCAGATAGCTAGGGTTGATTATAATAAAACCTTTGCTCTGGTTGCGAAGATGACTTCTATTCGACTGATCCTAGCCATTACCGCAGCAAACAGATGGAAAGTCCATCAAATGGATGTTAAGAGTGCCTTTTTTCATGGTGACCTAGAGTAAGAGATCTATATGGAACAACCTTTGGGTTATGTCCAAGATCTCTCCCTCATTTGTAAGTTAAAGAAGTCTCTTTATGGCCTTAAACAAGCCCCTTGGGCTTGGTATGCCAAGATGGACTCCTTTTTACTTACATCAAGGTTTACTAGGTGTCACTCTGATCTAAATGTTTATATTCTATGGCAAGATGACTCCATACTCATTCTTGTTCTCTATGTTGATGACGTATTGATCATAGGTAGTTCTTCCTCTATTATTGATTCTATGAAAATTGCCTTGGCCAACAAGTTTTCCATGACTGACTTAGGTCTGGCTTCATTACTTCCTTGGGATCCAGATTTCACAATCTGACTCGAGAATTTTTATTTCGCAACCTAATTATGCTCTTGATTTGCTAGCTCATTTTCAAATGTCCGATTGCAAGTCTTCTCCTACTCCTTTTCTTTCTAGGGTTAAGTGGTTTCAGATTTCTCTACTCCCTTGGTTGATGGTACTCTTTATCGACAGTTGGTAGGGAGCTTGATTTACTTGACTCACACTCGACTAGATTTATCGTATGTTGTTGGGATCGTGTCCAGATTCATGTAGGAGCCACATGAGCTACCTTATAAAGTAGCTAAATAGATCCTTCATTATGTTCATGGCACTTATACTGATGGCATTCACTATCATAGAGGGATAGATATTGACTTGATTGGGTTCACAGATTCTGATTGGGCCGGTGACGTAGATCATCGGAAATCTACTTCTGGCTACAGTTTCTCTCTTAGTTCATGGGTCCTATTAGTTGGTCTAGCAAGAAGCAAAATGTAATTACGATATCATCTACAGAGGCAGAATACAGAGGAGAGGTTAACACTGCCACAGAAACTATTTGGCTATAGGGTATTCTGACAGAGTTTGGCATCCACTTTCGGTGGCCTACCATTATCTACTATGATAACACGAGCACTATCTCTATTTGTAGAAATATAGTTTAACATCAGTGGATGAAGTACATTGAGATCCATATACACTTCATATGAGAGCTTATTCATGATTGTATCATCAACATTCTAGTACATTCAGACAGCTGATCAGATTGCAGATTTATTTACCAAGCCCTTCACTGAGATGAAGTTTCTTCACTTACAGTCTCTTCTTAAGTTGAGGTCTTCTACAGCTGCTCATCTTCTTCGGGCTATGTAGTCCTTCTTTTCTTCTTCTTCTTCTAGGAAGATGTTGTTTTTATATGGGCACCTTATCAAGCCTTTAGTTGACAGGCCTCATTGACACGTCTTTCTTAGTTATTTAGGAGTGTCTTTTTTTTCAATCTGACTCATCATAGCCGCTACCCCAGCTTTGATGAAGGGGGGTGTTGGTGTGAGTTATCCTATGTTTCCTCCTCACATATTGGAGGGTCATCTCACATGGGTTAGGTTTAGGTTTAGGTTTAGGGTTTACATGTTTTTCTTGCACTAGGGTTACTCAGCACCCTATATGTACTCTATTTCTATTCATTTATGAGCATGCCAAGACACTCCGATATCATTTTCTCTATGAGCAAGCTTTATTTCTGTTTTGCAAGTTATTCAGTTATTGATCGATTATTACTTGTGATTACATTGGAGCCATTGTGATTCAACTTGAGTGCAACTTCATTCGTGTTGCACAATTTCTAATACGATTCATCGTAAACTCTTTCAAAATCACATACTATATTCATTGTATTATCTTTAACCTTTGATTTTTTACCAAATTTACCTTTATTATTTTCTTAATCACTAAGTCAGAATCCCCTTTAACTTATTTGGAGTTATTTTATCCCATGCCTCGAAGAAATTCTCAATCCTAACAAGAGTTAACATCATACGAATCCACATTAACTTGGTTCATTCAAAATTCAATTTAAAAGAAAAATTGAAAGACTCGCTACTTGGAGAATTCAACACAACTCCTTCCCCATTACCACTACTTGAGCATGCTCCATCAAAGGTCATTGGTCCATGAGACCTACAGGTCTTCAAACTGAGTATTTGCATCCATACATTGGTCTTCAAACCATCAGCATTTCCTATAAAGGCCTTCTCCATGTCTACATCAATAGTCAACTTAATTGCTTCATAAAAGGCATTGTTAGGATCCTCAATGAGATATAACCATTTACATCTGTCTCTATCATAACTTGATCCAATTTCCCTTCCAATTGTATGGAAGCATAAGACATATCCATTTGGACATTGCCTCCAACACTAGCTGCCCACTTTCTTGACAACAACATCCCCCATTTGGGAAGGCAATCAACAAGGTGACAACATTCATGGTTAAGTAATTTCTTGGATGTGTTGCCAATTGTACAATCAATCCTTTCACATATCCCACTTATAGGTCCTCTAGAATCCATAGTGTAGCATTTTAAATACCTAAAAGAAGAAATTATCTTAAGGTATTAACTCATTTATGCACACCATAAGAGGGATGATGTTACATGAAGCTCCAGAATCAAACATACAATTGTGTAAGAGCACACCTATAAGTGAGACAACTCTCAAGGGATGTGAATAATGGGTCAACATCTTATATTGTGTTTCTAACTAAAGTGAGGAACTCCCAACATAGTACCACCAAGAGGAATTTTAATATCTTCTTCAATTCAACAATTATAGAGGATAATTTCTCATCAACATGATCCTAGTTGGTGAATAATCTCATCCACAAGGATTTAAAACCCCAAATATTCAAAGGCACGATTTTTATGCTCATGGGTCCTTAAAAATTATACAATGGGATATCTTTAATATTTATCTAACTTACAAAGTTGTGATCCATTATTCAGCATCACATTATATTTAGGACCCTAGAGGAGCATTGGAAAGGACTGTTACAGTTTTGTCAGATGGAAAAAGGTTCTCTTTCTAATGGGGGTTTGGGAAGAACTTTGTGGCTCCTAAGATGAATTTCAGGGGATTTATTTAACATATTTCTCTAAGGGGAATCTTTGAAGATCACACACCTAGAAAGAATAGGCATCCTAGTTCAAAATGAACTATTGCAGGAATAGGTACTTTGATTTTTCTATTTTTAAGATTGTATTCCTTTTCCTGAGCAACTACATCATTGATCAATAATTTTTATAATCCTTGCTAGAAGGAACATCACCATCATATAGTTCTTGATCATCAAGGCTCTTAAATATTCAAAATCATGATAAGACAATGCCAAAATATTAGGCCATATCAGCCTCATACATTACATTTCAATAAGATGTGACCTAACCTTGTACAATAACCATAGTTCGGGACACAGAGGAGGTCAGTAAATTATTATACATTGTGCTCAAACATTCATAGGTTGACATTCCATCATGCACACATCAATCAAAATCAGTTTCATCACTTTCATCATCTGCAGGTGGATTTACAGAGCACATGGGGTAGTAAGAATTTCATCACACTTCAATCAATGGCATGTTCTATCAATCACCAAATCCGACTTACTATGAACCAATTCTTCCACTGGGAACTTCTAAAATGCTATGGTTATTTACTATGGATGCACAACTTTTAGTAATCATTGGTGGATGTAATCATGGAACATGCTTTTACAAACAACAAACATTTTGCACAAGATCAACTTACCATAGACTATGATTCAAGAAGGAATGATGACAAATCTGAAATCATTTAGTGTAAATTATAATACCTCAACATGGATTCATTGTTACAAATCTCAATCCATGAGGTACTTCAAAGGTGTTACTAAAGCTTCACTTGCCTTCCAACAATTACTATGGGAGAAACTTCACAATTACACCAAAATCTTCATGTCCTGAACTGCTAACACACTTACTTGCATACAATAATTTCCTCACTACTTCCTTCTAAATGCCTAATCATGAGGGGGGGCTCTCTATTTATAGAACTTCCAGGCTTATCCATCTTATCTCTAAGATAGGACTTGAAGCTCAATCTACTCTGACAAATCCCTGCTATTTCATACCTTAACTCTTATCTGTACATGTAAGCTTATCTTTTAAGACCTAAGATAACACCTTATCATTTCACATGGGTTCCACATTTCCTTAGACTTTTTACATCAATAAAATACACAAAATATTTATGCACCATCACTCCTTGTCCTTATGTTACTCAATATACCATATTGTCTAAAACCTTCTTCTCCATAAATCTCTACTTTTGCATGGGGCCCTACATATCTCATGACCTCAACCATACACTTTGACATTTTAAACATTACTCGAACCACTTACGACAATCACTTTTAACTTAACCAATTAAAACTGGGACACAACATTCACTATTGTAAACTTTTGACTAGTTACCATACTATACTAGGGTTATTGGCAGCGTCGTACCGGCTTAGCATTCGTTCATCTTTTATCGGATGCTACTACTAATTATACTTAACAACATCCTATTCCTAATACATACATTAATGAAATAGAAATTACGGAGGAAATTTTTAGTGTCGACATCTTCCACCTTCCTAGCTTCTACTCCGTCCTCGAAGTAGACTATTATGGTACTTGGAATATCTTTAACTTGTCGTGGTTGACCCATTTCGTAATGGGAGTGCCATCCAATTCCTCCAATCGGTATGTACCATTTTCATGCACAGCTGCTATTTTGTAGGTCCCCATCCATTCTGGAAGAAATTTTCTCTGTCTTCTTTTTTTTATCTGGAATCATATACTAGAACCAAGTTCATTCACATGAAATGGAGACCAACGGATCTTTTTATCAAAGTATTCCTTTTGCTTCATTTTTCTTCTTATAGCTTGTATCCTTCGCTATTTTCCTCATTTCCTCTAGCAAATGAAGATGTACCAACCTTTCTTTTACTGAATCACTTTCATCCATCCTTTCATTTTTCATAACTCTCATAGTGGAAATATCAAACTCAATAGGAAGAACTGGATCAATGTCATAAGCCAATGGAAATGGGGAGTATCATGTTGCTGACTTTGAAGTTGCCCTATATGCGCACAATGTTGCATGAATCCTTTTATCCCACTTATGTACCTGCAAGGCTGCATCTTTTTCTAGAATTTGACACAACACAAAAAAATTTCATTCCACCTATCCATTTGTGCTCGGCTTATATGTTGTTTCCTTCCTGTGCTTGATAGAAAACTTGTTGACTAAAGGGCTTTCTACCACCTCATTAATGAAGTGGCTTCCTTGATCTGTTACAATTTCTAATGGGCAACCAATCTAGTGACAATGAGTTCATATATGAACCTTGCCACTTCATCCATGGAAGATGTTTTCAATGGCCTAGCTTCAACCCACTTGGTTAAATAATCTGTGGCAACTACAATATACTTATTTTGGCATGGGGGTAGTTAGAAGTGGACCTACAATGTATATTCCCTACTTTTCAAAGGGACCAAGTGGAATAATAGGGCATAATGGAGTTGATGAAGTCTTATGGTTACCATGTGTTTAACAAATATCACATGTCTTACAATAATTATAACAATCTCTAAAAAGAGTGGGCCAGTGATAACCTGCATCCAAGATCCTTCTTGCTGTAAGTTGTCTAGAGAAGTGTCCTCCACATGTACCATTATGGAATTCTTCTATCAGATCCTTCCTTTGATCACGTCCAACTGCCCTCTTGTATTGTCCATCAGGTCCTATTCAAAATAATACTCCATGCAGAATAGAATATGGACAACTGGCTTGAGTAATCTTCCTCTTAGTCTTTGCATTAGCACCATCATGAAACTTGAATTCATTTAGATAATTCTACATATTTATGTATTCACTAGGGATTGTGGCAAGGGATAACAATGATGTATTTGGAAAATCATCGTCATCACAAGATGAACCTAAACCATCATAGGCTCAAGAGAGTGCATCTGCATTAACATACTTCTTTCTTGGCCTATCTATAATATCAAATTCAAATTCTTGTAGCAAAATTATCCATCTTGCTATCCTCCCTGATGGGTTAGGCTTATTTACAATATATTTTAGAGCTTGATGATCTATTACAACTATAAATTTATGCCCTAGCAAGTAATTTCTAAACTTCTTTACAACAAAAATGATAGCTAGAGCCTCTTTTTCTGTTACAGTATAATTTACCTCAGCACTGCTCATTTGTCTACTCCCAAAGTAAACTGGATGATCATTCCCATGTTTTCATCGTTTTAGCTCAGAGTACTTCCTAGTGCTACATCTGAGGCATCAGTATACACAATGAATGGCTTGGTCTAATTTGGATTCTTTAAAAAAATTGAAGACACCAGGGCTTCCTTCAGTTGTTCAAAAGCTTCATGCGCCTTATTTCCTGGTTCATAAGTAACATCCTTCTTCAAGAACTAGGTTAGTGGCTATGCAATCTTTGAGAAATTCTTGATGAACCTTTTATAGTAACCCACATGGCCTAAAAATGATCTCAACTTACTTCTATTCATAGGAAATGGTAACTCTTTGATTTTAAAAGCTTTATCAGGATCAGTACCAATACCATCTCTGGATGAAAACATGCCATAACAAAACACCTTTAGAACATCCAAAGACACATTTTGTAGGGTTTAGTGAGGCTTGTGCTTCATCTAACCTTTGAAATGTTGTCTTTATCTAGTGCAGGTGGTCCATCTTTCTCACATAGATGTAAAAATCATCCAAAAATACTCTGATGAAGTTCCCAATGTAGAGTTGTTGGTTGGATATTTTGTCAAACCAAAATATGAGGTTCAACCATAGTATATGGGATTAAATCCCTCCTCAAAGACAGGTGAGGCTGCTTGCTTATTACTAATCTAAAACATAGTAAAAACGATATATACAGTATTCACACTAATCTAACCATTGGGGGTTGGGATGGAATCCCGAAATCCACATTCACACGATTCAAGGAGATTTCTTTCGTAAATGAACTGGGTTAGAAATTGTTACAATGAAAGAAGCATAGTAGAAAGGAAATGAGAGAAACATATTTTCTTTCGAGTAAACACAGAGCATGAAATAATCATACGAGTTTTAGATAACAAATATAATGTCTGAAATAATCAGAAACACTAAGATGTCTATGCAAAGAATAGCTTAAGATCATGAACATAAGAACACTATCTTAAGTAAGATATATTCTACAACACAAAGTCTGTAAAATGATATCAACTCCTATTCTTCAAAATGATTGAATGAAAACACAAAGTTTTTCTTCTTTCCAATAGCCCCCAAATATTCCAAAAAATCTCGACCCTTTGGAATGCATAAGCATTCCTTATTTATAACAAAAAGAAGTAGAGATAAAATAGGGCAGATCCTAAAAAATAACGTTTTAACAAGAGTTCTGTTTTTCTTGATTCTCACGCAGGAGATCAAGTCAAAATATTGATTCAAAAATGTGACAAAACAGAAATGAAAAAGAAATGTCGATTTCAAGATTGAAATGACATGAAACGTTGGGGACTCAATCTGAATCATCATCCTTTGCTCCTTCCTCTTTTTCTTCCTCCAGCTGAGACTGTTTGCTCTGAAATTCCTGGAACTTCCGAATTATGCCTTGCATTTCGTTTTCATTAGGCGCAGTGGAATTATCATTCCAAATTTCGCAAGTTTCATGAGTATGTCGCTGGTATTGCCGGGAAGCTTTTTCAATCCTTTGCTGAGCTTTCCTTAAGGCCTCCAAAGAATGTTCAACCCTTACCAACCGATCCATGATCTCAAGGTCAAATCCTTGTATTGATCCCTGCTGAACAGACTCTCAAATTTGGTTGAAGAGATCATCTACTGATAGGATACCTGAGTTCCCAACTAACACCTTTGGACAAATCTTCAACAACTCTTCTTCCAGATCACTTTTCCCATCGATCAATTTATCCCTTGATTCTCTCAACTTGCTGCAGGCTTCATTGAGAATCTTTATTCTGAATCTGATGGCCTTGGTCAGCTGGAAATGCTTATCTGTATGTGGAAGAACACCTTCTTCTACCAAGAGATGTGATGGGATTTGCTTTAATACATGGAGAGCTTCAAAAGTCAAATCAAGCTGTCCAATCTCCTGAGAGAATTCTTCATCCATCTTCTCTCCCTCCTTCTGAATGTCCCCTAAAGATTGATGAACTTTCACCACGTCTTGAATCACTTCCTTCCCATGTTGGAGCAACCTTTGGATCCATTCATCAACCGCTCTTCCTTGTTTGGCAATCTTTTGAATTGTGGGCACTGATGAGAAATCGAATCCAACAGAAACAGAAGAAGGTGGTATGGATTCAAGGGGTTGTGAGAGTTTAATCAAAACCTCTGTCAATTGCTCCACTTTTCTCTTAAGCTCATCTCTGATGTCCTTTGTTTCTTTCAACTTTTGGCACATCACGTTTATGGAATCCCGTGCATCTTGTTGCGCCCCTTCTGCTGTCACTTTCCCTAGAGCCACCTTGGTTATCTGATAATCAGAGGCTGTTACATCCTCTCTAGTTTTGTCAGCCGAGGGAGTGGCAATCTCTGCGAATTTATCTCCTGAAGCATCCACCAAAACCCTTGAAACTGTTTTGGGTTTCTTGGTTGATTTCACAGTAGAAGCCTTGAGTGAGCTGAAATCAAAGGCTGGTAGGGGTACAATCACCTTCCTCTTCCTCGGAGTTTGCTCGAGTAGCCATTGTGGCGTATCAGAGGAAATTACCCATGTTGTAGTAACTGGTATTCTACTCTCAAGAGGAGAAGATTCTACTATTGAAGGGGGAATAGTTATTAATGTGGTAGTAGATTCAATAAAGAGAGGCACAGGTTGTGGGGGAGTGTTGGTGATCACTTGGGTTCCAGCAGAGAGGGGTGAGAGTCCAGAGAAAATACCGGCCATGCTTGAAGAAGTGGATGGAGAATGAGGAGGTAGGAGTGGTTGTTGAGGGGGAGGCACAGATTCAGATTCCAAAGCCTGAGATGTAAGAGACAAGGTCTCTTCAGTTTGATAATCAACAAATGATGAAACCAGAAGTTGGCTTCCTCCTTCTTCCAAATTAATTTCTCCTATTTCTGGTGGTGTTGGTGATTTTGGCACATCCACCGTTTCAGCTGGAGAAATAATTGAAGAGATTTGTCTTTCTTTCCTCTTCTTGACAATCTTGAATTTTATAGGCGCCCTAAAAGATCTCTTTTCCTTTTCCTTTTTGGAGGGCCCCGCCTCTGAAGCAGCCAACTTTGAAAACTCATCATCTTTAAAATTCATTCCCCAAGAGGAAAGCCATGCTTTGGTACGAGCAAGGATTAGAGCTGACCTATCTGTAATAGAGGCTTTCTCGCTGGCTGACCAATCAATAGATGGGAAAACATATTGGTCTTCATTTAGTCCATCATAGGAAGGATCCAAAACACTTTCATTGTCACTGGTTCCTTCTGGCAAATCAGCAAGCTCTAGTGTTTGAATCTCAGCAATAGTTAATCTGCTATTATCTTTCCTGCGAACAGCAACCTCGTTACGCAGATCAACCCAAATATCCTCTATGTTTGGCCTATGCAGATGCTGGGTTCCATATGCTCTGAGCACTCCTCAGACGTCAAAACCATCTCGAGGCTTCATATGCTTTTTCAATTTGTCCTGAAGTTCGCATTCAACATTTTTGGCCTTTATTACTATTGAGCAAGTATATCTCCCAATAGAAATTGGGAAGGACACAACGGCCTTATGTTTGCTTTGTTGGAATTTATGAAAATACAACAGCTACCTAACCAATTCTATTAATATCAGTCTATCCCCTGGATAGTGGGGTAGGCGAAAAGGTTCCCTCGAGTACATGACTGTCTGAAGATATGTAAACTTCTTGAATTGTAATAAGATACATCCCCATTTAGAAACTTCGGCCCAAGCCTCGTCTGAGACTCTTGTCTTCCTCAGCTCTGGGTTGATCCTGCAGATATTTTCATAGAAGAAGGCATCATTTACCCTTCTAAAATGTTCTTTAGACCCCTTTTTGGTCAATTGAGGGAAATATTTATAAACCGGGTTCACCGTTCTGCTTCCCTTAGTATCCAGCCCGGGATAGTTCCTCATCCCGGCTGCTGCGTATGCGAAATATGAAAGCATATAAAACTTCCCAGTTGACAAGACCGTTGTCATTTGGGAATCAATCTCATTGCTGATGAGAGTGCCCCAGTCAATCCCTTGCTGATTTTTCTTGATGGTGACCATAAATTGATACATCCATCCATGAAATACATTCGATTCGGGCAAGCCAAAAACCCAACTCAGCAGGGTGATAATATCATTGATTTCTTGGATGAAATCACTCCTGGGGATAGTCCTTGGAAATCTAGAGACCGCCGGTTTGGCCTTGATCAGGAACTTTTTGTTTACATCCTTGATGTAGTCTTCCTGATTCCTATCCCAGGCCTTCTGAGCTGACTTGATGTTCAACTCCCCATATTCTTCAAAATTAGGCAATTTTAGGAGATCATCAAAGTAAACTCCATCCAGTCTGATTACTACCTCACCAGACTGACTCCTCACAGAACGAGAAGCCGAGTCATAACTGGATGCACAAGCTAAAATGAATTCCAGACATTGGGCGGACATGGGAAAACCCGTTGCGAGAGGCAAGCCACTGTCAGCTATAGCTTTCATCCATGGATTTTGGGAGGAACTCCTCACCCTACTCCAAAAATTTTCCATGTCTATATTTCTGAGTTTAGTGTCTCTGATGTCATAGTTGCAATCAATATATGATGGAGATTCCAGCTTCTTGAACTTGTATTTCATTCTGCCAGACTTCTCAGCCTTTTCCTGAGATGGACCAAGGTCCGACATGAAGGACGTTGAACGAAGAAAGGTTCGAAGCTCAGGAGATGTTGGCCACACTGAAAATCCCGATCTGCTGAATATGCCGGAAGAACAAAAGAGTCTGACACGCTGAGGAGGATGTCGGAATATCCTGAAAGTCCGATGTGTTGAAAATGTCGGAACTTCTGAAAAACCCGACACACTTGGTAATGCCAGAACTTTGGGAAATCCCGGCACGTCTGATACTGTCGGAACTCAGGAAAAACCCGATGCTTGCGTTGATGACGGGAACTCTGGGAAACTCGGCACTCACTGTGGAGATCGGAACTTTGAGAAACCTCGACGCCTCAAACTTTCGATACACTTCAGGTCTTCGACTTTGCAAAACAATCTTCAAAACCTGAGAAGAAAAATAGGGTTTTTCATTGAATTCCAAAACATGCAATCTCCTTTTTTGTCATTCATGTTCCATGCATATAATAAAACTTGGAAGAAATAGCACCAAGTGGTAGTCTCAGAAGAGATAAACCCTAGAACCTAAAACCCTTTTCAAAATAACTCCAGAAAGAAGAAGGAAGAAAAACCCTCAAAACCCGGCGAGAAATTGAGAAGAAACCACGTGCAATCGATCCGTAAAAACCAAGAACAAAGAAGGGAGAAAGAAATACCTTCAATCAGAGAAATGGAAAATCGAAAACAGGTGATTCAATCGGGCAAGGCGAGCTGTCGGGTTTCGAAATCGGAAGAGCATGCGCGAAAAATCCACGAATTAAAAATAAGTCCAGTAAAAATGACGTGGAAATCCACATATTTATAAGAAAATTGGCAATTAATACACTTGGGCTTGGCACGTGCCAATTCACCGACAACTCGGCATGAATGCCATGTCAGCATGTTTGAGAGGTCCGAAAACCCGACACGAGGGGACTTAGTGCAATTCGGGTTTCGGGTATCGGAAAGCATGAGGCACAAAATATGAGGTGTTTAGATGTTACATAGCTCCAAAAACCCGATACAAAGGACTAAGCGGACTTCGGGTATCGGAAAGCATGAGGCGTAAAACATGTTTTAGGTAAGGCATGTTCCGATGCACCGGAGGTCCGAAAACCCGATTTTCACAATAGGAAGCGGGTTTCGGGTTTCGGAAGACACAAGACATAAAGCATGTTAAAACTCATGTCGAACTATTGGTAAAACCTGAAAACCTGAAATTCGCTAAAAGAGGCCATAATGCAAAATCAACTTCAAAAATTTCGTATGGGTTATCTAATCATTTTGTCGTAAACTCAAAACAGAGATAACAAGGGTTCAAACACCCTATTCATCAAATGCTAGAACGTTGCCGAAGCATTACACAACCCAAAAGACATAACTCTATAAGAAAACGTTCCCCAAGTATTGGGGAACATGGTCTTCAGTTGATCTTTCTCTGCTATACATCCGAACTTGGTTGTATCCGCTTTATCCATCAGTAAAACTATAGCACTCCTGGCCAACTACTTCATCAAAGATCTGATCTGAGAATGGAAGAGGGTACTGATCCTTCTTTGTTGCCTTATTGAGCTTCCTATAATCAACACAAATGCATAGCTTCCCATTCTTTTTTATTGAGATCACAATGGGAGAAACCCATTCTGAATTCTCCACAGCAAATATGAATCCTGCATCAAGTAACTTATCTATTTCTTATTTTACAGTCTTGGAAAAATTAGGATTCATTCTATATGGAATTTTCTTTATGGGCTTAGCACCATCTATCATATCAATAGAATGTTCTACCCAACTTACTAGATGGAGTTCCTTGTAATCTAAATTGAATAGGTGTATGTACCTTCGAAAGAGCTGGAGGTAGGATTCCTTCTCACTCTCCATCACAACATCACTAATCTTTATTTGTTGGAGATTATCATGAATTTCTTCTTCAGATAATTTTATGGGGTCATGAGTCGGTGTGACTAGAAGGATATCCATGACCGAAACATCAACCTCACTTTGTTCATCTTCTGTGTCCACTTCACTGATATTAGAGTAATCGGAGAAGTCCAATCATTATTTTCATCACTTGAATCCACAGGTTCTTCCTTATGATGTCGAGGGATCACGTTTATCTTCACCCTCTCTCTGCCACGTCCAAGTGTCATGAAGTCTTCATTCCAGTAATTTCTTGCATGAACTCTCCTTAGCCATGGTCTTCCCAACAACATTGGGTACACAACAGTACCATTTTTTTATCACCTAATATTCTACCACACATACAACACCCATAACATATATTTCCACATTTGAAACAACACCTTCTAGTTTAGTTTTTTCCTTATTTAATGACCTTAACATAAATGTTGAGGGGTGATCAATTTTTAAACCCAACATATTCATTATAGACTCGGTCATTACATTAACTGTAGCACCTCCATCAACTAAGACATCATGAATTGAAATACCATTACATAATACCTCAGCTTGTGGAGCATAGGGATCTGCCTCTGCCTCCAAAACTAGGGACCTCAACCTCCTTCCTTCGTTCGAGCATTGAGTCCACCTCGCAACTCCTGCCTCTTCTCAGAAGACATAGCCAAGAGTTGACCATATGTAATATTTACAGGCCTTTTGGACAGATCTTCCAAGATGGAGTATGGTCCTTGCCCCTATGAAATCATAAAATCTTGCACACCCCAACTTTCTTCTCCTATGTTTCTTACTAGTTTCTTCTTTCATCTTCTTAGGATCATTTCCATCTTGATTATCTTTTTCTTTCTTTATTTTTGTTACAAACACATCTACTTCATTATTTCTACTCTTATCTACAACATCAAAAGAATTCACAGGTGATCTTTCCTTTATCATTATCTCCTTATACCAGATGTAGAAGCTCTGTCTGGACAATTATACTTATAATGACCCTTTTTATAACAACCATAACAAACAACTTCAGAAATATTTCTTTTTGGACCTCTATCTCCTCCCTGAGAATTAAATTCCTTTCCTTGAAGAAGATTAATAGTTAACTAGACCCATATTTTTGAGCAGATCTTCATACTCAGTAGATGTACTAGGAGAAATATTTGTGCTCACCGGGAGTGGTTGTGGATTCAGGACCAAAGGTGCTAGTGTAGGCTCTACTTTAGCAACAATTTCTTTGGGATCCTCTTCCATGCTTTCTTCTTGCCTTCTTGCAATCTCATTTGCTTGTTCAATGGTAGCTGGGCAGTCATACTTCACTCGTTGTCTGATCTCTGGCTTCATCCCAAGAATGAAGTGCTTACAGAGGAGATTATCCACGCCATTCATCAACCCATCCGCTAGTCCTTCCTTCCGGATCTGGGCATCGAGCTTCCTCCTTCGGATAATAGAACACGAGCATGATAATCCCTTATCTTCTCCTTCTCTCCTTGGGATAGCTTTGTGATCTCGATCATGAGATCTGCATATTTTTGTTGTTCACCAAATTCTTCAAGAAAAACTTTTAGTTAATAAATCCCATGAATTTTTTGCATTATCACCTAGTGTTTCAAACCACCTAATTGCTGAACCATCCAAAAAGGTAGGAAAAAATTCAGTCCATTGTTCCCTTCTTATAAGGCCATTACAAATACAAGATCGCTTAAACTCTTGAATGAAAGAAGAAGCATCTTCATTAGATTGAGCTGAAAAAATAGGAATCTTTCCCATTTTCAAAAGTAACCACCGTGATATACCAACTCACAAGTACAATCAACAAGACTTATGTGTACAAATAATTGGAATCACTATACTAGAAAGTGACTTTACACCTTTCTACAGTAAAATAGAAATGACCACTGTAAACTATTGTAAAACTTGACTTACTGTGGTAAAAACTGACTTTACTGTGGTAAACACTATTCACGGTAAAAAGTGAAGTTACTGCGGTAAATACTATTCACGGTAAAAAGTGAAGTTACTGCGGTAAATACTATTCACGGTAAAAAGTGACTTTACTACGGTAAATACTATTCCAGCAAAAATGACTTTACCATGGTAACTACTATTCATGGCAAAAATGACTTTACCATGGTAACTACTATGCACAGTAAAAACAAGGTTACCCTCCTAATTGATTTTTGACTAAGTTGGAATATCTCTCCATAAAATCCACCAACGAGGAATGGTCCCGGCAACGGAACCAAAATTTCATCACCAATCCGGCACTATGATAATTCTTCACCAGGAACTCCTCATCCTATGATTATTTACTAATTCATAGCTTTTAGTTTGGTGGATGTAATCTGGAAACACAACAACAAACATAACACAAGAATACCATAGACTATGATAAGAAGGAATCATGATAAATCTGAAATATCAGTGTAAATTATAATATCAACATGAAATTGTTACAATCTTACCCATGAGGTACTTCAATTGTTATTGACTTCACTTGCCTTCCAACAATAACTATGGGAAAAACTTCACAATTACACCTCTTAATGGCTTCTGTAACACACCTTCAAAATGATGGCTTCCTTTACACACTTACTCATACAATATTCTCACTACTTCCTTCTATGCTAAATGAGGGGGGGTGGCCTATTTATTTATAGGAATTCAGGCTTATCCACCCTATCTCTAAGATAGGATAGGAAATCTCTTCCAGCATATCATATTTCATGCCTAAACTCTTGCCTTTACATGTAGGCTTATCTTCTAAGATAAGATAAACCTTATCATCTCACATGGGTTCCACCTTTTTAGAATTTTCCACAAATAAAATACACAAAATATTTATGACATCACTCTTTGTCCTTATTACAAATATAATATTTCTAATTCCTAATCATGTAGACCCTACTTCTCTACTTATCCCAACTTTGACATTTAACATTACCGGACCACTTACGACAAATATTTACTTTTTACAACATTCATATTGTACTTTGACTTTTACCGTACTCTACATTATTGGTGGAACCGTACTGATGTCGCCGTTATCTTCTATTGGACGCCACTACTAATTATACTTAACAACATCCTATTCCTAATACATACATTAATAAAATAGAAATAACGGAGGAAAATTTTAATGTCGACAAGCCTTACTATGCCAGAAATTTTTTTCTGCCATATACGCAATACACTGACTTATGGCCATTTCAGATTTTTAGGTTTTCAGATCCCACTCATACCTTTGTCCCAACTATCCTGCAGATTGCGCGGGATACAATCTTCCACCTTTGCCACATTTTATTGTCTCCTTAGCATTTCGGGACCAAAATTGGTATAGCAAACCATCGTCTGACCCACATTGGTTCAATCCACAACACTTAGGCCCACAATGCACTAAAACAAGTGTTTGACTTCAGTTTTTTAGATTTTTGCAAATTTTCGCTAATTCCTTGGATTTTTCTAGGACAGTGGAGGTAGAGATAAGAAAAGGGGTCACCAAAACCATAATTTTTTCCTTTCACCATTTATGCTTGCTCAAGCCTGAAGAAATTGTGCAAGTTATCAAAATTACCTTGGGGGTGAATTTTTTATAATAATTTGGTGACTTAGTGTGGGTATATACATGTTAGATGATCTAATCAGTGGCCTTGAATCATCCATTAGGCATGGATTCAACCTTGTAAAAACAAATCTGATCTAAAACTCTGAAATCTGGTTTCTGAGCCACTGGAAACACTACTGAAACATGGAGTTGATCTCACTAAATGCTACCTCCATTATATTGTGCATTAGAAACAAAACACCACCACACACACTATATAAAAAACTAAAAAATCATTCACACCCCAAGTTGGATGTGCAAAGTGTGCGAAAGCACTTATTCTACTAAAATCAAACCTACCTACTCTATGCTAACTGGAAGTAAAGAAAACTCAAACAAATCATGTAACTAGCAAGGAGAAGTAGCTTCCCTTTCTCAAAATAGGCAGCCATGTATTTGATTTGGAACTGAACATAGCTATTATTTTGAGTGAAAAATGACAAGAGGTAGATCCTCTACCCAAATCACAAAAGTACTAACATTAATAAAAAATAACTTCTCAAGCTGATTGGAATTGGACTTCTGGAGGTGTTAATGGTGACCATTGGTGCTTTGATACTCATCCTCATGCCCTGAAGTGGGTATGACTGGTTTTGGATTCTCCCTTAGCTCTAATGAAGCTAAGTACTGGATTGGGCATAGAATGGTCCTTCGAATGTGCCCATTATTTTAAAACTTAACTCAAAAAATAGAGTATTCCTATAGAGCTTCTTGAAAAAGGGGGTTATTTCTACAGCTTGATCTTCTTCTTCTTGCACATCTACAAACAATTGATGTCCCCTTTAGGTTAATGGTATGGGAGGGATGATGATATCCTCGTTCTCTTTATCTTCCTCCATGGAAGTATAGAACTCCTCTCTAATCCTCAGCTCATTATTTTTTAATGCAATATCCAATGAAGTTACTTTTGCATCATTATAATTTGTTTGCAACACATTGTTGGCTCTAGAGTTCCTCCGTTGTTGCTCTGAAGACTAAATTTCTCTTGGATAGCCTCTTCCTCTAGCATGAAATTTGTCAAATCAAAGTCTTGAATTTTCTGCTCTAGAGGACTATTTGGGGGTAGCAAGCTATTTTTGAAAACTCTCCTCTTTCATGGATTCATCAATTAAAGAAGACCCTTCAAATGAAAGAAAAACATCTTCAATAATACTTTCTTCATCAATTGGATTCAACTATGATTTGATCTCTTCCAATTTCTCCTCTTCAATAGGATTAGATCAGATTGGATTAGATAAACATCCTCTTCAGAAAAAGTGCCATTATGGACATTAAATTCAGAGAAAATAGATTGTCAATCTTCTTCTTCTTCTTCTTGCTCTCCTTCTGCTGCAAACACAGCTTCCACCACCTGTGGTTTGACGTCAGCAAAATTTGAAGGTTTAACCATCAAGGGTATTTTTTTATCCCAAATATGAGAGCTAATCTTACCAAGCTTTTGATCATTTCTTCTCTATTTGTATCTCCTTCCTGCTGCTCTCCTTGAATACTTTTTGGAATTTCTTCCCGACATGGAATTGGGAAGGCAAGAGGAGGAGTGGATGATGTTTCAAATTGTTTTTGCAATTGTTTGTGGTGGTGAGGGAAGTGGAATTTCTCATTTCTTTAGAGGTAACGACTGTTTGGAAGAGAAAGGTGCAGAGGAATTAAGGTGAGATGGAAAAATAGGGGATGGAGAAGGGAAATCAACACTTGGGGCAGCATACAATGGGCTTGAATCTCGACACTGTTGAAATGATAAATCTATGGACTGAGAAAAAGGAGCATAAGGAGCTAGTGATCGAATTACCCATTGACAAGATTGTCTTGCATTTTTCTCGTATGATTCTATCTCCTCGGTCCACTGTGCAAGTTAGGGAAACATTTCAACCATGAAATCAAGCTTCTTTATGAGTTATAGTGTCTTGGAAAAGGGCCTTCCCATGGAAAAGCTTCCTTGTAACCAATTCTGAAAGCTTTCATCTATGTTGTAGCCCTAGATTGAACCATGTTAGCCTCCATTGTTTGAATCTTCTCCAACATATCAACATTCTCCATATAAATGTTATCATCATATGCATACCCTCACTCTTGATAAGCTCCATAGACAATAATGGTTTTTTCATTGTTCATATGGGTAAGAATAATGGTTCTAAATCTGATCATAATGCCGATCTGGAGGAGTTGTGAAACTCGTTAAAGGTTGATTGCACTACTGCAGGTGTGAATTCCATTATGGGAATGAATCCATGATTGCATAACTTCATAAAATGGAAGAGAATGAAAGGGATGAAAGAAAAATCGATGGAAATGGATGCAGAAAAGGTATTTAATTTAAAATATGTGGGTTTTTTAGACCAAATGGAGTTGCTAGAGGTGTTTGCATATGCTTCCAAAAGCTGAAATTTTTACAAGAACACACAAACCTTCTAAAATGAAGTGGTAAGGTGCTTCAAACATGTCCCACTGGGTATGCCAGAACTGTTATCACAAAATTATAGCACCCCCAAATGGCCTTAGATCTGAGTGGGGCATTTGGTGTAATTTTTGTAATATTGGATCATATCTCACGTTGTGGGACATGTGGGCTTGAGATGATCCTCTAGAGAAGGTTGGTTCCTGCTCCTAAACTACATTCCATAAGATAATCTCTATGCAAGAAAAATATATAATCCTAATCTAACCTTCGAAGGGACTAGGGAGAGAGAGAATTGAAAATAAATCCTACACTAAAGCAGTGATACACCAGAAAAGGAAGTGACATATCCTATTAAGGGAGAAAACAGAAATAAAATGGAGTTAAGAGAGGCCAGACCAATGTGACACAGACCTATATCTTCATTTAAAACAAAATCTCCATGAAACACAACATCCCGCTCTTGCTAGTGAGACATACATGCACAGAAAAACAACAACAAAATTGAGGTGCAAGGAGATACAACAAAACAATGCAAGGGTTGAAAGAACACCATGAACAAAAATTTTATTGCTCTTGGAATATGCAAAGTCTATTACATTGTTGAAATAGAGGAAAAAATACACTTTCTAGGCCCATGAGAGGGTTTTCAGCTCAATGATGTGGAAAAACAAATTTTATAGAGATTCCCCACATCCTAGAACATCTCTCTCCCCAAATGAGAAGTGTTTACAATATATAGAAAATGAATGAGAGAAAGACAAAGAGTGAAACTCAAATTTTTTCTCTCACAAACCAAAAAATATCATTCAATGGTTTGAAGATGGCATGGGTACCCTTACAAATCATCTTACATATGTACTTTACATCTTGAAAGAATAAATGGGGTGCCATACTTCATTAATTGTGGTGGTTGGGCTTGAAACTGTGTATTTCCATGCTGGAGATGTTTTCCTATTTTTCTCATATGTAACCTCAATAAAATTAAGAAATAAAATTCCCATTTCATAGTACACCTTGATACCTTTTTAATGATATAAATTTTGTCAAATTTTGAGCATTGAATCAAAAGTTATGCCCATTCGAAGTTTGGAACGAAAAAAATGTTGTTTTCCTTTTTTCTATGGATTTTCCAGTTTTCTTCAACATTCCGCGGATTTGGTCTTCTATGGAATTTTATATGGCTTTTTCCATGGATTTTTTTCTATGGCTTCTGCAGATTTTTGTGGAACTTTGTTCTACAGACGTTTTCGCGGACTTTTCTGTGGCACTTCAATTTTTTGTGGCTTTTGCAGATTTCTGCAGTACTTTATTCTATGTACTTTTCTCTATGGGTTTTTCATCCTTTTTGTGCCCAACTTTCTCAAACACGCTTTTCCGCCATATCCGCAATACACTGACTTGCAGCCATTTCAATTTTTTTGGGTTTTTGGGTCCCACACATACCTTCATCCCAAATGTCCTATGGATCACACAGGAAAAAATCACCTGCCTTTGCCACATTTGACTATCTCCTTGGCATTTCAAGCCCAAAATCAGTATGACAAACCATGGTACGACCCACATTGGTTCAATCCACAACCCTCATACCCTTAATGCACTGAAATAGGCCTTTGAATTCATTTGTTTAGATTTTTGCAAATTTTCACTAACTCCTTGGATTTTTCCAGGACAGTGGAGTTAGAAAAAAGCAAAGGGGTCACCAAAATTAGAATTTTGGCCTTTCACAATTTATTCTTATGTAATTCTAAAGAAATTGTGGAAGTTATCAAAATTATCTTGTGGGTGAATTTTGGATAACATTTCCCAAACAACCAAAATCCTCAAAATGTCAACCTACACCTCCTAAACACCTCTATAGGCTTACTAGAGCAAGTAAAAAGAGATTGAATCGCACTGTATCAGCTTATAAAAATTTAAAATAGTATGTTAGCATCATATACAACATCATGAAATCATCATACAACATTCAATTTTTCATTAATGTGGTTTTGCATCAATGACAACACCTATTAGGACCGCATGCCAACATTATTATCAATATCTTGCTATATTTCATGCATCTCTCATCTACCATATCTACCATACATCTTCATCTGACACATAGTATCTTGATTCTATTTTTATTACCAAATAATAGTTGATAACTCTCACTCATACTATATTCAATTTCACATTCATAATATGATTTTTAGGTGTGATTTTATTAATCAAGGATCTCATATGAATATGTCCAATATCTCTTCTCTCCATCCAATTAGACTTTTTGATGTTGATTTAAATCTATCTACTATATATATGTTCCTAGTTTTGATGATACACCTAGGTTACTGTTTAGAGAAATCACTCTACTCGTCATTGTACGACCCTTGCACTCTTATTGTTCTATTCCAAATTATTCCTAAGAAAATCAATTATATTTTCCTTCGTTACATACTCTATATTCTATCCTTTCTATTCATATCATAGCACACAAGGAACTTACAACACCTTCTTCCATGGATAATTATGCAATAAATTACACACTTCATGTTTCAAATCTTTATGATATAACCTTCACAATGTCACCATGACTATAGATATTAATTTTATATTTTCAAAAATCTCGATGCACTTCTAATGATCACATACTTACTAATTCCAATGTTACATCACTTACCGTAACCTCCTTACCATAAGTAAACCACAATGTGATGATTTCATTTTGAGTCGTTGTTCTCTTCACTCTATCAATTTCCAAAATTATATACATGAGCCGTATTATTTTTCTATACCTCATCTTGATGCATCTTGGAGGAAATAAATTCCCCTCTTTCTAAAATTATTTATATGCTTTCCTTTATAGTCATAGTAGTTAATATATATATAGGTTTAATACTTCCATTTTCCCAAATTATAGTATCTATTACTAATGCTCCCACATATTCTAGTATCTTCTAGTGATTACACTCTTAGTATTTATGTCATTACACTTACTAATCAGACATTTGGGATCTTAAAGTTTATAGGATTATCCTCTCACCATGTTGATAATATTTTTTCGATATATATTATGTTATATATTGTTACTTGAGTGTTGGTGAAATAATTTTTTGAATGATACAATTAGTAGGTTCTCACAAATAGTGTACAGGAATGAGTCCCCTCTACTTGAATGGGGCAGCTCCATTCTTTGAAAACAAGGAAATGAAAATAATCTAAACTAATTTTTGAGGTGGTATGAAGACTAGGGATGACACTTGTATACTTCCCTAAACCAATGATAATTGTTTTTATTCAATACAAGAGAAGAAAATTACTTAGTGAGGGAGATAGGAAGCAAAATTGAGAAAACATATTTCAACTGAAAATAGCATAACATAGTTTGTTGCATTAAAATAAGAACATATCATTTGCCTCAAATACAAGAAAACCATTTACAAATAAAGAGGAACAATCAACAAGAAAAAAAATTCTTATTGCATCATGTTGCACAATTTACACTGCTCCTAGAGTACAAGTTGAGATGGATATAGAACAGTAGTAGATAAGGAACAAAAGAAATGAAGGAACTTTATTTTAGAAATATAGTGATGGCTAGTAAAAGAGCATTAACCATTCCATGAAATGAGGGTGTTATTCATATTTATAGTGTCATGACTATCCTTTCATCTTACCCACATTCCCTTTCACCTTCGAGAATGAATGTTGATGTTTTGGATTCTTGTCACGACCTTTGATATTCCTTCATCACCTGTGACATTTCATCTTCCTACATATTCTAACCATATCATCTTCATGTTTCTCAAAATATCCTTGAGGCATGACATCATTTTACATGTAACAAAAAATCCCCTTTGTGCATGACATCTTCTTCCTAACACTCAACATCTGACTGGGTCACCAAAAATCTTCTTGAAACAATGATCTCATTTTCCGTGTTGCACGACATCATCTTGACAATTTTGTTTCACGTCATCATTTCACTTTCCTATCGCATGTCAACATTTCTATTTTCACAAAAATATGCTTAACGTGTGACATCATTTTCCATGTTGCATGACAACATCTTGACTTTTATTTTGTATGTTAGCATCTTAACTTTCATGTCGTATGTCAGGATCCTGACTTTCTTAACGCACAACAACATTCTCCTTGTCTCCTCAATTTATGTGTCACACATCAAAGCATTTTAACTTTCATGTTGTCATAGATCCTGAATTTCAAAAACAACATTCTCCTTGTCTCCTCAATTTATGTGTCACACATCAAAGTTTAACTTTCATGTTGTATGTCAGGATCTTTTCTTAACGCACAACAACATTCTCCTTGTCTCCTCAATGTGTTAAAAACCTTCTTGTCATGTGTCAAAAACATTGTTGTCAATGTTAAAAAACTTATTGTCATGTGTTAAAAAACTGTCGCACATTAAAACCTTACTCTCGTGCGTTAAAAACATTTTTGTTGCGCGTCAAAAATATTATTATCGCGTGTCAAAAACCTTTTTTTTTGCACATCTAAAAACCTCACTGACGCACATCATAAAAATTGTTGTTACATGTTTCAAGCCTTTTGGACGTTTGAAAATCATTGTTGGGCAACAAAAATTTTGTCATGTGGCAATAGGCTTGTTTTCTAGTGTCAAAAAGTTGTTTTTATGCGTCAACAATTGTTGTCCTGCATCCACAATGGATTTTTTGTCACCTGACAAAAGTTGGTAGTTTCACTGCGAACATATTTTCATAATTTTTGGAGCAATTTTCAACAAAAATAGTTTTTCAATTATATGAATATGTATGGAATAAGGCCAATTAATCTGATGCGCATATATATAAGTCTTGAAAATTAAATTTGCATCATCATTTATCCATAGTTTCACTTTTTTCTCAAGGTGTATGTCGATAGACTGAGTTGTAGGAAAAGTTAATGATCACCACATACTAACACATCATATGGGTTATGAATAAAACTAAATATAATTTCATTTGAGATTTTTTAGGATCTCAAATATTCATGAGGCTCCTGAAACCTTTCAGAAAAGTTACATATTGTATCAGGACCTTTGTGTCACATTGTCAAAAAATTATTCATGTCTCAATGTTCCCAATACATTTCCTTGATGATTTAAAAATGAAGTATGATGTTTTATCTCTCCAATTCCTATGGTATGATCCTATGAATCTTTCCAAGGATCCCAAAACTCTTCAAACAAGATGACTAGCTTTTTCAAGATGAGAATTTCCCAATACCGTGCTCCCAAAGATCCAACTTCATATAAATTGTTCCTAAACACTAATTTTCTTCACAAAACTTCCTAAAATTCCTCAGATGATTTCACATATTTATAAAAAAATTATTGAATGAATTATATATTCTTGGGACATCCCCAGGAGTTCTTTTCTGATGCAATAAGATTGAAAATAGGCCCTTCTTAGGCCTACAGGAGGAGCTCCTTCCAAATGAATCATAATGAACTAATGAATTATTTCTCACCAACTTACCTGAACATTAATCAAACTTTATAAATCCATTTAGCACATCTCTATGAGTAATTATGGGGTAAACATATTCATAGATTCTCTAGAGGGAAGGTTCACATTACCCGGTTAGAGGATTTTTTTAGTGTGGGCTTGATTATCATGGCCAAAATTTCAATTTTTTATGTTATACATTTATCACAAAAACAACTAGATCTAGCTTAGGGACTTGTATCAGATTGATAATAGTGAATACGAGGCATTTAGGAATCCTAGAATCTCAAGACACTAAGAGGACCAATGTCTTATCCATTGGGATATAAGAGTCATTGCAAACCAAGGGTTTATATAACAAAACTTCTTTATTGAACACAACACAAGAAAAACAAGAATAAATGACATAAAGGAAAACACACAAACCTATATTCTCCTATGGTACATGTGGGGTACAACCCACTTTAACTATTTTTATAATTTCAAATATTGCCCACTACAAGGTAATTCCAAGTGAGTGTCATCCAGATAAGATAGTTTGAAATTATTGTCTCCACATGTGTCCTATATCTGAAATGCACCAAGCCGTAATGAATAAAACTATCCATGGATTCCTTTTGGTTCTCTCCTTTTATCCCATAGTAGAATAACATCATCAATCTAAAAAATATCTCTTTTTTTTCCTTCTTATCACAAATTTTCTTTACTTTCAATTGATGGTCCTTTATCCAATAAACGACGAACACCCTATCTTCACATAGCTTCTCCAAGTACAAAATCCTTTTATCCAACGAGTCTTGGAACTCACCATATTCTAATTCTTTGATAAATTATAATGTTAGAAACTCTATACTTATTTTAACCTCTATATTTATCCCATATAGGATTTGGAACAAAGACATACCAATAGCTCTTTTTGGGGTAATCTGATCAGCCCATAGTGCATCATATAACTTCTTATGCCAATTTCTCTGATTCCAATCTACAAGCTTCCTCAAAATTGTCATAATATTCTTATTATTATATTTTTCTTGACCATTAACTTGAGGATAATAGTTAGATGTATGGGCTAAGGATATTATTTATCCATAAAAGAACTCAGTTAATTCCATAGAAGAAAAATAAGTGACATTGTCAACAACAAATTTCTATGGAATTCTAAAACAAACAATAATATTTTCCTGGATGAAGTTACATACCGTTTATAAATTATCTTGCTTTAGTGGTATGGCCTCCACCCATTTTGTGAATTAATCCATTTCTATGAGAACAAAGATATGACCGACACTAGAATGAAGATTAAGATCGTCGATGATTTCTAGACCCCATTGATGGAAAACCGCTTCAATCACCACTGGGTTTGAGCAGAAGTGCAGCGAGTTATGGTATTCCCATAATGTTTTGGCAAGGTTCACACTTACATACCCATTTTTGAGCATTAGGAAAGATAGTAGGTCAGTAGTACCTCCATCGAAGTATCTTGAGTACAGTGACCATGACAGAGAAATGTCCACCACAGGCTTGGTCATGATATGCTTTTAGGAAGTACTCTTATTTATCCTTATCAACACACCTTCAGAAACATCCATCAAGGGTTTTCTTATACAATACATGCTTCCAAATCACATACCTTGTATCTTCAAGATTGATGGTTCTTGTTTTCTTATAATCCATCTGCTTCATAAAATCACCATATGTGAGGAAGTAAGCAATATCACTATACCACTCATTAGTAGTATTCAAAAAGAGTACTTGGGGCAGATCCTTACAGATCCATAGTAATGGCATTCTTTATGTTCATATTATTTCATGAGAGATTCATCTTCACCTATCTACCTGCATAACCTATTTCCTCTAACAAGATTAGTTGGTCTTATCTCAAAGTCATAATCTTGAATCATTTACACCAATTTTATCTTTTTTTCTCCAAGACCTTGTTAATTCAAGATAGATTTTATAGATGATCCGAGAACCATTATAATGGTGTGAGAGTGTAGGATGTAGAATCTGAAATTCTCGACTTCCTTAATACACGACATAAGCATTCTTTTCTATGGAAAAGTATTTGAGCTCATGATTCTTTAATGAACCACTCATTAAGGAAGTGGGATACTCAATCCCTTCCTCATTCTTCTGGACTAAAAACTCTGAGAAAGTATTCTCAGATTCATAGCAATATATAATGAAATCTTTATTGAAATCAGGACATACCAAGGTGGGATTTTTTGCTATGGCCTTCTTGATATTCTCAAAAGCTTGTTATCTTTCCTTACTCCACTTGAATATCTCTTGGGGATTCATCATTTTTATAATATTCTTGGTCAACTGAGAAAGATAAGGAGAAAAACAATGGAGGAAGTTGACTTTAACAAAGAATGCATGGATTCCCTTTCTACTTGTGGGTAAGGAGAGATTTTGAATGAATTATACTCTTTCTAGATCAATCTTTGTTACCTCCTTGTTCACAATATGTATTAAGAGATTTCCTTCAGTCACTCTAAAGATTGAATATTTTGGATTCAGCAATATTCCATGTTCTCGACACCTTAGTAAAACTCGTTCAAGGTGTATCACATGTTCCTTTATCGTTTTAGAAAAGACTATGAGATCATCCAGATAAATGATAATACATTTGTTCTAGAAATCCTTGAAATCCAAGTACATTTCTCTTTTAAAAGTGGCTCTAACATTGATGAGACCAAATTAAATCCTTCTATAGGAAAAGGTTCCCCATGGAGTTGTAAAAGTAGTTTTAAATTGATCTTCTTGAACAACTTCAATTGGATTGTATCTGGAGAATCTATCCAGCATGGAAAGCATTTCTAAACCTGTGACTACTTATAAAATATGATCCATGATTGGAAATGGATTATTGTCCTTTAGAGAAGCTTGGTTAAGATTTTGAAATTCTACAAAAATCCTTATTTCTCCACTTTTCTTCCAGACAGGAACAATATTTGCCACCCATGCAGAGTGATGGATTGGAAAATGATCCTTGCATTTAGCATTTTCAACACCTTTTCTTGGATTGTTATAGTAATGTTTGGATTATATTGTCTCTACTTGTTCCACAATGGAATTTCTTTAGGCTTGAGTGGTATTGATTGATGCATGTCTTTCAGTCTGAAAGATTTCAACTCAACATAAGAATATGCCAATACATCTTAATATTTTTTTAACAAGGAAACAAGGCTTCTCTTTTCCTTTGGTGAGTGAAAGTTACCTATATTCAAACTAAGGATTTTTCTTTGTTCAAATGTTTACCTTTTCAAAATCAACAGTTCTCTTGGGAGATACCTTATCTTTATATTTCACATATCTATCATTCCTATGAAAAAAATCTTCAAGAGAGACCAGACCCTTAAGAATCTTATTACCATTCAGCATGAGCACTCCATTAGAATTATTCTCTTTAGCATCACCTTTGTATTCTTCTAAATTTGACTCCCTATGTGGGTTCTTGCTTCCTTCAAAGAAGAGGCTATTGAAATTATCTCTTTGTTCTAAGATGGCCAAGAGCTTATTGTCATCGTTGAAAACTTACCAGTAATTCAGATTATCGTTTACATTAGGTCTGAAAACTATCTCTATGAAATATTTATCTTTATAAAAAAAACCGGATGTGGAATCATCAAATAACCTAACACATCAAGAGAATCAGCCTTTTCATTTTGTTCACGAGGAACAAATTGTATAGATAAAGCATCAAAGGATTCAATGCAATCACATACTCTATTCCTATAATTTTTTAGCCTTGATTTCTTAACTCGTTACTGATTCCAAACACATTTCAAAATTACCTCTACATGTCGTAAGTATCTAAATTGTTTTATTCCCATGGAATTAGCTATATCCATGCCTAAGATAAGGACATCATATTCTGCAGTATTTTTTATATTTTCAAATTGGAGCTTGAAAGCAAAAGGAAACATCTCACCTAATGGGGAAATCAAAACCACACCAGATATAGAGCCTGAACTACAATGAATCCAATCAAACTCCATAGTCCATATTCAGTCTTCATATTATTTTGATATAAGAGCAACATCATCATTTCCTCCAAAATTCATGAAGTAATTCCCATGTCTGTTGTCTTTAGAAATAATATTTGTCCAAGGATATTCCTATTTTTACACTGTATATTTTATTTTTCTCATTGGCAATAACTTTTTCATCTGTCCCTTGATTGAAATATTTGTTGAAGACCAGTACATTTGAATTTTTCCTCCTACACCTCTAAACAATTTTATGCTCAATAACATTCCATATGAGGCCGGAATGTATGCTATCAGGATAGTCAATAACACTTTCTTCTTAGGGAAATCAACTAAAGCAACTTGGGCATCCTTTATTCTCCATACAAGTGGGAATTTTAAATAATTTCCATAGAACTATACTGACCTTTAGCCTGTGTTAGAGTCAAAAAATAAGAATAATATAGTTTTATTGGCATCAATTTATCATAATTACATGATTCTATGATTTTGTTGTTTAATTGGTAGCCTCCAATAGGAAGAGAAAGGTGGAATGGTTCAATCTTATCATTCTTGGATGCAATTATGGCTACCTTGTTTGTAAATGATGGTGAAGGAGGAGTCCTTAGTAACCTTTTGGAAGAGGGCATGACATAGATTGGCTTTGGATCACTACCTTTGATAAACCATACTAGTTTATCAAACCATTGAGGACGTGTCTGGAAATATCCATACTCAGATATTTAGACCTTATACCTTTTACATGATCTATGATTTAAAAAGAGGATGAAGAAGACGTATCTGAGGTGGTGAAATCTTTGGAAGAAGACACTAATTTTAGAGCAGGGGTTATTTTGGTAGTAGAGGTAGACATGGAAACTACTATAGAATTATTAGGTACCTCAAAAGTTTTGCTAAGAACATTTACCATCTTGGAAGTAATATTAGAAAACTTAGAAGAAGATGATTTAACAAATCTAGACTTAGGATACTTACTTGTTTCATTGGTGGTTCTCTTGATTTCCAAAAGGTTTATTTTTTCTTTAGCAGAGTCCATACAAAGAGGAAGTGTAACTAATCTGATTATTATTTTATTATATGGAGTCACCATGGGAGAATCTGCATCTTTCTTCTTCTTAGAAGTAACAGTAGAAGAAATTTTATTTTTTGTTTGAGAATGAGTGAACACTGCATAAGAGAAATATTTTGCATCACCTTCTTCACTTTCCTCTCTAGATGAGAACTCAAAATAATCGATCTCAGCATCCTCAAATTATTAAATTCCAAGCCCATATTCTTCTTTGTCATCATCATCTTGTTCAAAAATCTTATCCTCATCACCACCATGTGTATCATAGGCTACATAAACAAGAGGAGCCTATATAGAAAGTCTTTGAGGCGGTGGGACAATCTTGTTTCTATTTTGAAATTTCTTCTTTGGTTCCTCTCTACGGACAAAAATTTGAGTAAATTGTTTCTTGAGAGATAAGACATTATTAGCCAATTTATGGGCTAGTGACTCTGTTGTACTTGCATTCAATATTTTTCCTTTCTCCTTGCTCAATTTTTTTTTAACTTTCCTGACATGAGAAGATGATCTTACAATTCAATTTCAAGATTTTGTGCTTCATAAAAATCCATTGGTTGAGTTCTTCTTAGCATAAAATTCACATCAGGGACTTGGGCAGTTTTTTATGAATCTTAGCTTGTTGTCTTCGATAGGTCGGGCCACCTTAGGTATATTTTAATGTATCTTGTTGAAATTTTCTATAAACTCCCTCATTGGTTCGAAGGGATCTTTTCTCATTTGAAACCACTGGGCCAAAATTGCATGAGAATCTTCTGTAGGTTTGAATCTCAGTTCAAACTTGGTATTCATGTCATTCCAATCAGGTATAGATCCACCAGGAAAGTGGTAGAACTAGTCTGTTGCTGCATCTTGCGAAGATTCTACAAAAATGTAGACTTATACATCTTGATATTCAAATCCTATAACTGCACAAGCAATGATGAAGGTCTTGATGTGGTCATTAGGGTGCTTCTTCTCATCATCATAGATCTTGGGAAAAAAAATTCTCAACCCTCTAGGTAAATCATGCAGAGTAAGGTGAGAGCTAGGAGACTCATATTTTTCCTCAAGACGAGTGGTGCTTGTTGAGCGATTAACAGTTCTTCCTCTTCAAATTTTTCTTGAATACCTTCAAGGATGAATTTGATTCTTTCAAACTCTTCTTCAGATATTTCTATTTTTTGAGGAATGTAGTTTAAATTTTCAAATACAACACCATCAACAGGAGACTCAAAAGACAAATTAGGACCAAATTGTGAGGACTATTGTTGACATATTCATCTTGCAATTTGACTAATAAGAAGTCTAAAATCAGCTTGCACATGTTCATCAAATTTTGGATTAGACACACCACAAGATCTTGAAGGTCTTGTATACCTTTATTCATCCAATTTGAATGTGCAATTCACACAAGACTCCTCTAGGCTCTCCTCTACAGGTTCTGAGCTTGTCTTTATCTTTTCAAGGCTTTTGCACATTATTCTTCAAAATCTAGATCTCTCCTAACATTTAACTAATGAGTGAAGCTTTCTTTGTTGTTACAAATGGTTTCCCTCTAATCTGATGCAATATCTTCTTGTATATGAAATAGAATCTCAAGCCTCAAAACAGGGGGATTTCAAGGAATAACCATTAGTGGAGAATATAAGGCTCAGTGACTTTTTAAATTCTAGATTTTTTTATTTAGAATATAATTTTTTTTTGGTATTTTGTAAAATCAAAATTTTGTGCGGATATGCTAAATCCACCCCATGGTGGGTTCCAAAAAAAATTATTGAAATAATTTTTCGAATCATCAAAATAGTGGGTTATCACCAACAGTGTACAAGACTGAGTCCCTCTTCTCGAATGAGGAATCTTCATTTATTGAAAACATGGAAATGAAAATAATATAAACTAATTTTTTTGGTGGTCTAAAGACTAGGGATCTCATAGGAATACTTCCCTAAACCTGTGGTGATTTCTTGTATTCAGTACAAGAGAAGAAAATTACCTAGTGAGGGAGATAGGAAAGAAAACTGAGAAAAGAATTTCAACCAAAAAATAGCATAGAAAAATTTTGTTTCATTAAAATTAGAACATTTCACTTTCCTCAAATAGAAGAAACCATTTTCAAAGAAATAGGAACAATAAAAAACAAACACAAAGTCTTATTGCATAATGTCACATAATTTACAATCTCCTGTAGTACAAGTGGAGATGGAGATAGAACAGTAGTAGATAAAGAATAGAAGAAATGAAGGAACATGCTTCTAGAAAGATAGTGAGGGGTAGTAAACAAGCATTAACCTTCACTTGAAATGAGGGTGTCATTCATATTTATAGTTCTGTGATTGTCCTTTCATCTCCCCCACATGACCTTTCACCTTACTCCATGAATGTTGACCTTTCATGTTCCTATAAAAACCTTTAATACTCCTTCGTCACCTGTGACCTTTCATCATCCTACATCTTCTGATCACAACATATTGAGGTTGCTTAAAATATAATTGATGCATGACACCATTTTTCATGCAACAAAAAATCTTGTATGTTCATGATATCATCTTTCCCATGTGTGACATCTAACTGGGTCACTAAAAACATGCTTTAAAAATGACCTCATTTTCTGTGTCACATAAAAACATCATGACTTTTCTATCACATGCCAGCATTTCACTTCCTTATCACACATCATCATTTCTGTTTTCACTAAAAATCTTATTAACATGCAACATCATTTGTTGTCTCACAAGACGACATCTTGACTTTATTTTTGAATGCTAACATCTTGAATTTCTTTTCGTATGCCAACAACTTGAATTTACTATCACACGTCAGAATCATAAATTTCCTATTGAATGAAAAAATTTCCATTGTCTGGTCAGTTTCTATGTCGCACATCAACACCTTGATCTCCTGCATCAAAAACCTTGTTATCACACATCAAAAACCTTATTGTCACACGTTAAAAACTTGATTTTTTACGTGTCTCAAGTATTCTTGATAGTTGATGATAAAATTCGAGAAATAATAGGATTTTCTTTTGGAATTAACAAGTTTTTTGTGTGTCATCAATTGTTGAGGTGCATCAATAATGGGTTTGTTTTTTGCTAACAACAATTGGAAGTTTCACTACGAACATGTTTTCACCATTTCAAGAAAAAATTTCAACAAAAACAGGTTGTCGAATATATGAATATTCATGGAAAATTAAAATGAATCTAATCCGCATATATAGAAGTCCTGAAAAGGATTTATTTATTATCATTTACCCCTATTTTCACTTTTGCCTCATGGTGTGTACTGATAGACTGAGTTCTGGGAAGATTTTACGATCAACACATACTAACACATCATATTAGTTATGAATAACACTAAATATAATTTCATTTGATATTTGGTTAGGCTCTAAAATCTTCATGAGGCTCCTAAAAAAATTTAGGAAAATTACATCTTATACAAGGACCTTTATGTCGCACTATCAGACAACGTTTGACCTCTCAATGTTCCCAAAACATTTCCTTGATTATTTCAACATGAAGTATGATCTTTTATCTATCCAATTCATGTGGTATGAGCTTATGAATCTTCGCAAGTATCTTGAAATTATTCAAACAAGATGACTATCTTTTTAAGGACGTGCATTTCCCAATACCCGATTTCCAAAGACCCAACTCCACATTACTTATTACTAAACATTGGTTTTATTCCAAACCCTTCCTAAACTTCCTCGGATGATTTCACATTTCTATCACACACTTATTGAAGGCATTATATCTTCTTGGTACATCCCTCGGGGTTCTCTGCTGGTACAAGAAGTCTTAAAATATGCCATTTTAAGGCCTCCAAGAGTAACTCCTTCCACATGAAATCATAATGAACTCCTGAATTGTTTCACACCAAATTACCTACATATGGAAAAAATATTAAAAATCCATTTACAAGATCACTCTCAGTCGTGATGGGGTTCACATATTCATAGATTGGCCAGAGGGTCAGTTTAGAGTACCTGACTCGAGGATTCTTTGAGTGTGGGCTTGATTTTTAGGGTCAAAATTTGAATGTTTTATGTTAGACATTATGATGGCAACACCAAGGAAAAAATATTGTTCTAGATTCAAACATGGTTGTTGTTAGAGCACTTACTTACATGAACCTCACTTTACATGCACTTAAACTACATGAATTTTATTCCCTTCCTAGTCATACTGTCATACATTCTAATAATACAAAAACATTCAAATATATGTAAAAATTCAAATACAAAAGCAAATATCTTAACAGGGTGTATCATTTTGCTCTTCTACTATTTTATTTTTCAGTTTTCTTATCATGTTACTTTTTTTTATTAAAGGTAAAATAGGGTTAATGGGACAGTATCCCATAATATAAATGGAGACAAAGATGTTGCAATGAGGAACAAATGAGACTACTCTAATAGTAGCATAGAGAAAAAAAATAGAGCTTCCAAACCAATAGGACAACTAGACCAAACTCACAAAAAGATAAAAAACCTCATCCCTTTGACCCCTTCCATTGGGATCTTAAGTGCATCTGAAGAGAAGAATTATTCCCTTTTTTTTTCCTTTTCAAAATCATTTAATCCTTTTTAGTATTTGGATTTTCATTTTCATCATTATGGATTGAAATCATGACTTTAAAATGCTCCTTAGAGTTTTGGATCCCTGGTGAAGCAAGAGGAAGGAAAATTGTTTCCTTTTTCAAATCCCCCAAAACCTTAAAAATATAAAGATATTGTTGCAATGGACACTTTGATGTATAATATGATATTTGCCAATATACACACATGCATTCAAATAATTTTAGGTGAACTAGGGATATCTACATTTTATCACACAATGGATGATTCTTGAAATTGTTCTCCACAAATCCTAGTGAGGCTCTTGAGGCATATACCTCTCCTATCTCAGGTGCTATCATTTCCTAATGTACTCTTTTAATTTCTATTTATCTACATACATTGTTACATACTATCAATTATCCTAACATGCTAAATATTACTTAATGTGTATAATTTATCTTATAGGATCACTTCCAACAATGGTTATCTAATTTTCCTATGTCTTATCCTTTATACTTGTTTAGGATTTTTTATTGTTTACTCGATATTCCCTATGATTTATTAATTATTTTATTATATGGATAAGAAGGATTCGAGTGTCTTGTGACATCCTAAGTGGTGACTTATGTATTCCACCATCTACTTGTTTTTTCTTTGCTATGTTACTGCGTGTTTTTCCTAGTTTCTATTCACATTGTGCCATGCTTGATTTTTACTAATAATTTTTCTAGATTTATTACCATTTATTTTCATGTGTCAATGGTTATTAAGATGCGCATTTCCTTTTCCCGTATAGGATTTCTTCTTCATATGTGCACATATAATTTAGATATCCTTGAATGTTTTGTGCTCACACTGATTCATCTCATGTGCACCAAATGAGTGAGGGAAATCATCGGGTGCATATTTCACCATCTTAGTAATGTAGAAAACCATACATAGAATAACACATATAAAATTTTATAAAACATAAGCTAATGAAATGGTTCTGAATCCTAATTAGGCCAAAAACATCATAGGGATATATTCACCTAGATTAGATAAGAATGAAGGGTGATAGTGTCTCGCATAGGGAGGTTTTTCATGGGTGAAAATTTTGTACTTTACATGTTTAAAAAATTCTTATAGACACATTTAATTATAATCTAGTAGAAGATACTCATGTATAATTTACTACTGAGAAAAACAGGAATAAAATTATTCATAATTTTCATACTTTTATTAAGAGAACTAATTATTCCTCTTTATAGATTTACATATTTACAAATAAGGAGTGGAAACTAGGTCGTATATAGGAAAACAACATGTATAGAACCCTGTTTCATCTATGAATAGATTCTATTGTTTTTTTGACCATTTGTAGTGGCACTTACCCATGGGGGTGCATTAATGTGTGGAGGAAAATTCATACAACTCTCCCAACAATCTTCATATACTGAAAGGATGCCTAAATCCTTAAAACATTCATACAACTTTGGAAATTGATGACTCTCAACTCTTCCAACCATGTCTAAGGAAATAAAAACACACAAAATAATTTTATCCTTTCTCTAGTGATAATCAGTTATATTTTATCCTTTATTGTCTTTTTTAATAAACATTTCCCGTCTTACTAATCTAAGTTAAAGGTTTAATTTTATTTATAAAGATAATTGAGTAACTTAATATTACTTTTTAAGTTATCCTTACCTTCAAAAATAGGCAACACAAAAGGAACAAGGAGAAATCAAAAGCACAAAGATCTTAGCTAAAGTCAGTATTCAAGTACAAACACATGTATAATTTTCCACTACACACATATATCACTCGTATGGTTCTTATCCCATGTTAGAATCCACAATACATATCATAAAATCTGAATTTGGCATGCTATCAGTTTATATGTTCATTCATCCTTCCATAAGGTCCTTTGTTAGTATCTAATTTATGCTACCAAATATTAATTCACTAACCTAAAATGGGAGAATAAGTAGACATGAAATTATGTTATTAGTAATATTACATCATGCATATAGTATTTTAGTTATATGCATTATTCCTTTCAAATACAAATAGAAATGTAAAAAAAATACTTTACATTGACATTATTTTCTATTTTCATACTTACATATACTACTTTTCAAAAATTATCACTTTAAATTTAGACATTACACAATCAATTACCCAGATCGATATTTTTTTTTCATGTTAATAGATCCTCAAACACTAATCACCTAGTAAGAGACAAAATAACCCATGCACTATTGTCCCGTTTGGGGTGCTTCTATCCTTTTCCCTTCTTTTCTTATGTTTAAAATGTCACATCAGTGTTTTATCCTTTCTTAATTTCTATTCATAACTTTGGTTCATATTTTATAGTTTTTCAATGAAAAAATTTGAGCAAAGGAATCATATTTACATATTCTAAAGGTGTTAGAGGGAAACTAGGAAATTGGGGGATATTACTTTTTACATACTAGATAGTAAAAAGAAACAATCACTGGCTGAATTAGGGTTACATCATTCCCTACTTAGGAATGGATAATAATTAATTCCATCACATAAATTCATCTCTGGGGGGAAAGTATTTATATCCCACTATGTTGATGCGATTAGCACAAGGGAAACCTAAGATTCGAGGGACATGTTTCTACCACACTTACTGTCGAAGGAATGACAAAGATCTGGAGGGAATCCGTGAGCACCAAAAATGTTGCACTTAACCACAAAATGATGTAGCTTCAAGATCAAAGCAAGAAATCATTCATGGAAGCAATGTGCATGCATTGAGGGGAAAAAAGCTGAAAAAGCCAAAATCTATTCCATTCCCCCATGTGTTGCTCAAGATGAAAGGGTGTACAAATAGTAGTGGCGTGTGTAACTCCCCCACAAATGTAGCCGTCAAGAAGTGGGAGTTACATTCCCGGAATAGCCAGTCAAATGTAACTCCAATGACACTCTATGATGTGTATAAGAAGCCATAATGACACCCTAGGACACCTAAGCATGGTGAATCACCTATGGAGAGCTATTCCATGTATTTAAAATAAACACATGGAAAAAAACCTACACCAACATCCCCCCTAAAGCATAGCTTAGGTGGAGACATAGATGAAAAAAAGGAGAAGTGGGTCCCGGGCAAGAAGCCTGATGAGGTACCCACGTACAAGAAGCTCTTAAAAAGTGGAGTAAAAGGAGAAAACCCAATGGGAAAAACTCCCCTCCAAAAGAGAGACAAGTCCACTCTCTAATCTAAGAAAGATGCCAAGGATGGGTCCCAGCCACAAACGAGCCCGAAAAGGTACTCATGTACAAAGAGGGCAATCTCTCGGAAAGAAGAAGAGGAGAGAAGAAGAGGGAGATGAGAGGGATGCGGAAGATGCCATGGATGGAGTCTGAACTTTGCAACTCTAGGAGGTCTCCCAAAAGAATGTCGATGATGAGATCCTCTACCTCTAGACTGAAGAAGAGCCACCCACACCGAACTATGTGCCTACCTTTAGGAAGGACAAAAATGATGTGCTGGAAGTCTGACTACTCCACAAAGGAAACTAAAGGTAGCAACACAAAAAAACTCTGAGTCTGGTGTATGGAAGTGTGACATAGGTCTAGCAAGTGAGTGCCAAGGAACCGAAGGTAATGACATGTGCGTAGAACCGTATCAGAGTGAAAAAGAGGAACACCCGTAGAAAGGATGTCCAAGTGATGTGAAGGGAACTACACATCTTCAACAACAGAACAAGGGATCCACAGCTGAGGGTGGATCAAAGAAGGTATCTAGAAATGTGGAAGTGACATGATTCCTGAAATGGGCACTCCCAACAAGAGAGATGATGAAATCCTCTAAAAACACCTGTAGATGGATGAGGAACTTGTAGTACATCACAAGTAGTACTCTGCGAAAAGACGACCAAGGTCAGACAGATACTCATCCCAATGAGGGGGCTCAACAAACAGAAGAGTGATGTCATGATAGGTATGAGTCATCTAATGAATGTAGAGGAGTGAAAAGGGCCTCACACAATAGAAGTGGAAAGGAGACGGGTGTGATGACTGGTATGAGACTAAAAAGGGGACTGCTCGATATCTGATGAGATGTGGGGGGTGACAACAATGTCTGGAATAGTGAGAGCAAGAGGAGAAGAGTCCTCTGTAGTACTATCAACATCAAAACTGGATGCACAATCCTCGTCATCAGAAGTAGAACCAAGTGAGCCTGTGTTAGTGGAAATCTCATCACACAAAGAACAAGAGGAGACAACTGAATCAGCATCAGCAACAACTGCGACAGTATGTGAAGGGTCTCCATATAAGGACTGAAGAATGCTCTAGACACGATGAGGTGGATCTGAGTCTGCCATGTGAAACTAGAGAGAATGAGAGACATGCATCATCATGTGACCAAAGACATGGTCACAAGTGTCAAGGAATTCCTCTAGATGACGATGATCAGTGGGTGCAGGAACTGGGCCAAGCAAGAAGGGTAAAAGATCCTTGTGGGCAAAGTAATGTTCCATGGAAGCACGCCAAGTTGAATAGGTCTCTCTCCCGGTGAGAAGTGGTGGAGGCTGTAAGGTGATCCTACAACACTCATGTTTGGGAAGAGCACTCTCCATGATGCAAAATGAAAGATGCACAAAAGCAAGACATCGGACTCGGCCGATAATGCGTCTGCGTGTGTAGGTCCAAGAGTACAAGCAACCCCCCCAGAATGTGGAACTTTATAAAAGTAGTGCATTTACAAAATTGGAAATGCCATCACGTAGTGCATGAAAACCATGCAAATTTTACCAAGGAAGCACTCAAAAATGAGCAGCGAATCAAAAGTTATGGCATAAATACAATTCTCGCAACTGATGGAAAAAGTCAATAAATGCTGCAAACTAATTAAAAAAGTGCTCAAAATGAGTGCAAAGGGTATCATGTGACTACTCGTTGGAAACGACATCAAATTTTAGCAAGGGTTTGTTTTGCTTGCGAGGGGGGATTAGCCTCCTACCAACCCGGGACCTCGCCCTCCATCTTCGAAACACATAGGAAGGGCATATACAAGCAAAATTAGAACCCAGAAATTATTACAATGCCATAAAGAGTGTTTTTATCGTCAAAAAATTAAAAAAATAGATTGTTTTAACCTCTAAACAATGTCTAAAAGGGAGAGGATGGGTCCCACGTTGAGGTGCTAGGTCATGGTGGAGCTGCTGTTGGATTGAGCTGAGCCTGTTAGTAGGCTACCATGTGGATGCACAAAACTTGAGGTGTGCAGGTCACTATAGGAGCTGGAGTTGCAAAGTGATACACCAAGGCTACTAAGTGAATAAAAATCCCAGCGAGATGAAAGTGGATAGGTATATGTGCTCATCCAGAGCTTGTTCCACGTGGTGCAGGGAATCCTTCAGAGCAGTTTGAAGGTGGTGCAGTCTGAGTGTAGTGTCCATGTGGAGGGTGCAGGTCATTTTTTTGTGTCAGTGGTGAATCCAATGAAGAAGACCAATATGGAACCAAGTGTGCATGGGAGGACTCTAATGCAGGTCACAGGGTAGTGAATCTACATGGAGTTAGAGCCACATGTTAACTGCTGAGTGGTGGGCAGGGAATGTGTAGCACCTGATTCGGTGGAGATTCTATGTAGATAATTGTTGAGGAAGGAAGAGTTGTAGGTAACTGTCCAAAAATGTCCCAGTCCATGTTTTGGTAACGACTACAATGTAATGGTGGTGAGTCCAGAGTTACAGGTAACTGTCGAGGAAAGTAATGGCCAAGGTGAACGGAATGCAACCTATGAGCACGAGACTGGAATGCAGGTGCACGTTCAATAATGCATAGGATTGGAGACCACGAGTATGTGGTTACAGAAAATGCCCATGCACAAGTGTTGAGCAAGGTGGCAGAGAAACCAACGGCGCAGGTCTGAATGGAAGATTCCGGATGTAAGGAATGGCATCGAGGCAAGTTGGTTTGCCATGTGAGGAATGCACCAGTGAGCTCGTAGGACGGTGAGAGCAGCAGAGCAAGATGGAACCACCTAAACCAAGGACAAGCTTAAACAACAAGCAATGTGAGCCAAAACTCAACGTAGGCACAAAAATGACCATGCAGGCATGAGTGGCTAAGAGCAATGTAAGCTGGTGTATCAACGAGCCAAACAAAAGTGGAGGGATTAGTGGTAGGTCACAATGCACGAGTCATTTGAAGGATTCATAGCTGGGAACAAACACGAGTGCACGAGTCAATGAACATGGTGAATGCAACTGGCCTATTAGTAAACCCAAGGTAGTAGAAACAACCACAAGCTCAACAGCTAACAGTGCAGATCGGCCCAAACACCCAAGTCAATAAAGAGCACAAGTAGACCAACAACTAAGATGCCTCAAAACCAACTCATGAGAAAACCAAAAAACCTGCACCTTTTGACCTTGCAATTTCTCTCAACATAGAAAACACCAGCATAAAACCAAACACAAGAACCTCCTTTTTTTTATATAAATAAAATGCAAGTAGAGCACAAAACAAGAATGAGAACTTACACAAGAAACTACGAGGTGGAGAGTAGTAAGCAACTGAGGTGAGCAACACGATTCCGATCCCCGAGCTTTGATACCATGTTGGAGGAATGATGAAGATCTGGAGGGAATCCGTGAACACCAAAAATGTTGCACTCAACCGCAAAATGATGTAGCTTCAAGATCAAAGCAAGAAATCATTCATGGAAGCAATGTGCATGCATTGAGGGGAAAAAAGCTAAAAAAGACAAACTCTATTCCATTCCCCATGTCTTTCTCAAGATGAAAGGGTGTACAAATAGTAGTGGGGTGTGTAACTCCCCCACAAATGTAGCCATCAAGAAGTGGGAGTTACATTCCCGGAATAGCCAGTCAAATGTAACTCCAATGACGCTCTATGACGTGTGTAAGAGCCATAATGACACCCTAGGACACCTAAGCATGGTGAATCACCTATGGAGAGCTATTCCATGTATTTAAAATAAACACATGGAAAATAACCTACACCAACACTTACAACATAACTACATTGAGTTTAAAATGTAGTGTAACACTTGAAGAAATTAACATTTGGATTACCACAGAGATCAATACGACTCAAGGATATTTATATTTTACTCAATCAAATATGTTATTGACGCTTGTGCAAGTACATATGTTTTTTTTGTAGGTATAAGTAACATATGAAAACCCTAAAGTGAATTTAGAGACAAAAATTATATTGAAGTTGACATTGGTATACCTTGAAAGAATATGACCTATAGCCATCACCTAGAAAATACTTCAAAACTTTTGACACTTTCTAGCCATTATTGTTAGGATAAAATATTATTATTATCATAATTAATTATGCATTACATATTATTTAGGTTATTTATTAATACTATATGGTTATATTAATTATAACCATCTTATTGTTTGTATTTAAACAATATGGGAGTTGTTATATTTTTTTTACAATACAATTGTTTGGCTGTATTTTTGTGCTTCCTGGATGTAATATTCTAAGTTGTTTTGAGTTTGGTTTTACCTGTGCAACCTATTTCTTTTTCTGCACATGGATGTTCAATTCCTATAATAATTGTAGCACTCCATTGTAATGATGGTTGACTGAGATTAATAAAGTTAATCAGGCTTCCGTCCTGTTTCTCAATTTATATTTGGTACCAGAGTGAGAATCTGGACCTGTGAAGCAGAGAAGGTGTGGAAAGAGAGAGCTTTAGAGAAAGAGGAGTTTTGGAGAAGAATTTGCAGCATATGAGAGACTGTGAAACCTCCTATAACCTCCCAGCACTATCCCCGACTCCTCACATCCTCCTGTTCATTCTAAGTGTTTGGAATGCAAATGTTTTTTGCACTAGTGCACCCAACACCAGGAAAAATTTGCTGCAGGTATTGAAAACTAAAAAAAATAAATATTTATTAATTTTCTCCCCATTAGGGGTTTTTTCTCTAATATTAGAGAAGTATTTAGAACATTTCTACTATCAAATTTGGTTGTGTTTATGCTCGATTCCTGGAAATTTGTTTGGTTTTTGAGAAGCGAGCTTAGGTATAAAAAATAGCCTTTCTTTGTTTTGAGACCAAGCCTCTCCATGGTCGAGTGCGAGCCATCCATTCTACAACCAAGCTAGTTGTGTTTCATCCCTGCCGATCAACAAACATTAGTCTAAGATGAAACGATGAACACTAGCTTGAACCTACATCAAAGGAAAATACATAGAGATCTCCCTACCTCTAAACTGACCTACATCCTCCACCCTCTCAAGCAAGCTCCAATGCACACGACCTGCAAAAAGTGAAATCAAACAAAGAAGGCAGATCAAAGCAAATAAAAATTGTGGAAGGAAATATTTAAAAAAACATGGAGATCAACCATGAACTGCTTCGACCTACTCTCCCTTTCCACGCACCTGCATAAACAATAAAGCGAGTGAAGGCATATAAAAATCAAGGAAAAAGGCATAACAAGGAGATTTTGCAAGGGAAAAAGGCGTAACAATGACCTCCTCATGGCTCCAATGACCTGCACCTGTAAACAATCTACAATGGCATATATCCAGCCTGCAACCACAAAGCGAACACATTAAAAAGTGACTAAAGCAATAAAATATAGTGGAAGTCAAATAATATAAAAGGTGGTTGAATTTTTACAAAGTAGATCTATTTTTTGGGAAAAATAAACCCTAATCCACATTGCCACGCATGCAACTCCAGGTGTAGCCTCAGCCAAGTCGCCATTTTAAAAGGTGAGTCAAATTTATCTTCTTTATATACAAGTTTGTTCATTTTATCTCATAAGTGAACAAGTGGCCAAGGTGGATAGACAAAATGACTTATAAGTGGGAGGTGTGGGGTTCGAATCCGACCCCAACTTGTCTTTTTGAATTTGTCAGAAAATTTAGTGGAACCACTAACTTTAACAAAAAATTCAAATTTAGTTATATCTAGCTAAATTTAGTAGGGAAATCCCTAATTTAGGTTTAAAATATTTTTCCCCCATTCAGCCTATTTTTTCATTCCGAATTTTTTTTGCTAAAGGAGGCCTATCCAAAAATTGGATTTTCAATTATATGTTTGCAATGTTTTTGGCAAAGTAGGTAATTTTGGGCTCCGGAGGCCACCAGGGCTCGCAAAACAAAACAAAATTTGCTTTTCATTCAATTTTTGAATGTAATTTGTATACTTCAATATATTGTAATAATTTGTAGGTTGTCATAGTCAACTGCAAAATTTGTAACTGCTCAAAAAATGGTAAAATTATAATACAAAACAGTAAAAAAATTGGTTCTGAAACACTCATGAGATCCTAGATCTCATTTGCAGCATTCGTTATATACGGTGCCTCTTGGAAGCACTTACGAGTAAAGCCATCATGATTACTACTAGACTTAATGTGTAATATAGCTGCAACAACATCGTCTGGGCATTGACCCTTTAAATTGATGGAGAGTAATAACGTCACAGTGCACACTATGATCCATCCCATCCATCTATGAACAATTGCATGACATAAATCCGAACTAAGAAATTATCCAAGTATATAGAAAATTTATGCGCTCGTATGAGGATATTTGTTTGCGCCAGTGTCAATAATCGCATAGACCCCTCTCAGTACTATCTTGGTACCACGTATTGAATTCTTTCATGTACATTAATGCCTCTTTCACGCATTGTTGGGTATATATAAAGGGAGAGATTCTTCCACGTACCATTGGATATATCGTAAGGGCACATACATAGAAAGGTTCAGTATATCAAACTGATGGTATATAGATTAGGAGACCCTATACCTGGAATGATAAGAGCCAAACCCTGTCATTAATTTCTAAAAAATGGGCACCAATGCCCCCAAATTTTTTCTTCCAGATTCACTACTTAGAGGAAACAACTATGTTGCATGGAAGAAAAAATAATAGACACCACTTGAGTTTGAAGAAATATCACCTGTTGTGACTGGTACTCTGACCAGATCAACAACTAATACAACACAACAATGACAGTTTGATAAAGTAGATCAAAAGGCCAAACTCATCATCTTGTTTGTATTGTCTGATGATGTGCAACCTCACATTTGAGATGCCAAAATAGCCAAAGAAGTGTGGGATAAGTTGAGCACAGTATACAAGGCCAATAACAATAATGTTATACTGAATTTGCAAATTCAGTTAAACACATTGAAGTTCAAATAGAATGAGAAAATCGAAGCTTTCTGAAGAAGAGTTGCATAGTTGAGGGCTTCACTTCTAGCCCTAGGAGAATCGGTATTAGATGATGCTCTTGTTCCCATTGTTCTGAGATCACTCCCCTCTTCTTACCACATTTTTGTTACAACACTAAACATGTTAGATATGACCGTTAGTTTTGACAAATTGGTAAACTTACTGCAACAAGAGGAAGCCATACACAATAAGGATGATGAAGAAGAGAAGGCACTCTCTTCACATCAAAAATGAAAAGGAAAAGGTAAACGAAAACCTAATTCCTATCAAAAATCCCAAAATCAAAATCAAAATCAAGGGGACAGACAACAAAAGAAGCAATGTCCTATCTACAAAAGAGGACATGACCTACAATATTGTTGGTATAATACTTACAAAATGGTTCATCAAACAACTCTGGACCTCCACAACAATATCACAAGGGGCATTCTAACTATAATCAAGGGGAAAAAAGGGGAACTGGAAAAGAAGGCTCCATCAGCAAGGAAATATTGTTGAGCAATAATAACAGTCAGACAATGAAGACTACTTGTTCACTACTCGATCAAGTGAACCATCCACGTCATCTAGTGATGTTTGTTATGTTGATTCGGGTGCCACTCGACACATGACCAGCCAAAGATACTGGTTTATTTCAATGAGGGACACACCATCAAAAAATCATGTTTCGTTGGGAGATGATTCTTCATATATAGTTTAGGGGATTGGGAACATTTCTCTACCCCTTGGTTTATGCAACTGTAGACTTTCAGATGTCTTATATGTCCCTGGGTTGACAAAGAATCTTCTTTGAGTCATTCAACTCCTTGATCACAATCTAAAAATTGACTTTGATAGTCATTCTTGAAAGAAAACATGTTTGATTCGAGATAAATCACGAGGCTAGAAAATAGTTGCAAAAGCCTCTAATGTGGGACGCATGTTCCAGCTTGATTTTGTCCACAGAGATGATCAGGCACTTGTGGCTAAGAACTCTACCTCAGCACAATTATGGCATCGGAGACTTGGTCATGTAAGTTTCAAGTATCTCAAGACACTTTGATAGTGCAATATGGTACATGGGATACCATCTCTTGAGAAGGATACAGACAAGTGTCCTCACTATCTAGCAAGAAAAAAACATAGAGATTCATTCCAGAAGAGTACATTTCGAGCTCATGGAAAACATGACCTGGTTCATACCAATATTTTTGGTCCAATGCAAAACCAAGTTATTTTGGGTTCCAATACTTCATGCTTTGTATTGACGACTATTCAAGAAAAATGTGGATTTTTTGTCTTCACAAGTAAAGTGAAGCTTTTGAAACTTTCAAGAAGTTCAAAGTAGCAGTTGAGAATGAAACTGGTCATCGCATCAGAACTATTTACTCAGATCGAGGGGGGGAATTCACCAGTAATGAGTTCAGAGACTACCTACAAACTCATGGGATTCATCGAAAAATTCCTCCTCCACACACCGCAAAAAAATGGTTTTGTTGAGAGAAGAAATCACACTATCATGGAAATGGTGAGATGCATGATCGATGACTATAGACTTGTTAAGACATTCTAGGAAGAAGTAGCAAAGACAACAATGTATTTGTTGAACAAAGTTCCCACAGTTTCTCTTAACGGAGTAACACCACAAGAAGCATGGTCAAAGTGGAAACCATTTATTGCACACCTTAGAGTATTTGGGTGCAAAGCAAGCATGCACATACCCAAGCATAATAGAAATAAATTTGACATGAAGTCATAGAAACTTGTATTCATTGGGTATAGTGAAGAGACTCTTGGGTATAGATTAATGGATCCTAAGAATAGAAAAGTCTACACCAGCAGAGATGTTGAGGTTTTTGAGAATAAGGAAGCAGATTCTCCTCCTCTAGACTCACCAGATGTATATTTTTCTCTAGTTGTAAAAATTGAAGTTGATGTTCCCTCAGAAGATGAAAGTGACGATGGGGATGATGGTGTTGATCAGATAGAACCACGACCCACAGGAACAGTTCAACATATGCCCAAGTGGTGTACTAACACATTATGAGATGTAAAAATGGATGCTCCACCAAATACATCCACCCCTGGACCACGGACTTGCAGTAAATCAAGAGAAGAAGTTAACTTTTCTCTGATGAGTAGAGTTATTGAGTCTGATAAGCCCTCTACATTTCAAGAAGCCCTATAATCAAAATCTTGAAAATATGCCATGGACTTTGAATATCAATCAGTGATGAAAAATAACAACTGGCAGCTTGTCGATCTTCCCCTAGGGAAGAAGCCCATTAGATGCAGATGGGACAGTGGAAAAGTATAAAGCAAGACTAGTAGCAAAGGGGTATGCACAAAAAGAAGGCATTGACTATGAGGAGACATTTTCTCCCATAACTAAGATCAAAATGATTAGGATGATCTTTTCTCTAGCTGCTTAGTTTAGATGGAAATTCCATCAGATGGATGTAAAAATTTCCTTCCTAAATGGATATTTACAAGAAGAAGTCTACATGACTCAGCCTGAGGGATGTGTAGTACCTGGTCAAGAAGCAAAGGTATGCAGACTCAGGAAATCTTTGTATGGCCTTAAACAGGCATGGTACATCAAGATTGACGAGCATCTCATACAACATGGATTTGTTATAAATCCATATGATCCCAATATTTACCTCAAAAATCAAGGGGGGATCATGATTGTTGTTGTCTATGTCGATGATCTAGTCATCACTAGAATTTCATTGAAGATGATCGACCCAACGAAGAAATATATTAATCAATCATTTGATATGACAAATCTCGAGCTAATGCATTATTGTCTTGGATTGGAAGTATGGAAGAAAGAGATTCACATATTTGTTTCTCAGAAGAAACATACCAAGACAACACTCAAGAAATTCAAGATGATGGATTACACACCAATTTCTACACCTATGGAGAACAGATTGTAGTTATATTGTTCAAATCCATCTCTTGAGGTAAATGCTACTCTCTATTAGTAGTTGATTATGAGTCTCATTTACTTGACTTACACTAGACCAGATATCAGCTTCGCAGTGAGCTATCTATCCAGGTTCATGCAGGAACCCAAATTTTTTTGTTGGAAAGTAGCAAGGCGCATTTTGAGATATCTCAAAGGATTAGTGGATATTGGTTTAGAATACAAGAAGAAGAAGAACTTCTTCTTGACTGGATATTTGGATTTAAATCATGCAGGAACATTGACGATAGAAAATCCACTTCTGGATTTGTATTCTTTATGGGATCTAGACCAATATCATGGGGAAGCAAGAAACAACACTTCATTTCTCTCTCTTCCTCAAAATTTGAGTATCGTTTTGCAGGAGAAGCTTTCTTTGAAGCAATTTGGCTACATCGCATACTAGGACTTGGACTACCATAGGACAAACTAACCACCATGTATGTTGACAATGAAGGTCTTCTCAAATTTGTTCACAATCTAGTATTTCATGAAAGAACAAAGCACATTGAGGTACAAGTTTGTTTCATATGCGAGCATGTGTTAAAGCCCAACATCTAGCTTTGATTTTGTCCAACAGCTGAACAATGAGAAAATATATTCACGAAGTCATTTGCACGTGACAAGTTCGAGTTGTTCAGAGAATTCCTCTTCTCATCCCTTGACACAATGCGCAATTAAGGGGGGAGAATGTTAGGATAAAATATTATTATTATCCTAATTAATTATGCATTACATATTAGTTAGGTTATTTATTAATACTATATGGTTATATTAATTATAACCATCTTATTTTTTGTATGTGAACAATACAGGAGTTGTTATATTCTTTTAACAATATAATTGTTTGGTTGTATTTTTGTGCTTCCCAGATGTAATATTGGAATTTGTTGTGAGTTTGGTTTTACCTGTACAACCTATTTGTTTATCTACACATGGTTTTTCAATTCCTATAAGAATTTTACCACTCCATTGTAATGATGGTTGATTGAGATTAATAAAGTTAATCAGGCTTCTGCCCCTATTTCTCAATTTACAATTATTATCTTATTCTTACTAGTACTATCTAGGCACACTTTCATATAATTATTTTCTAAATGAAGTACATATATATCATATCCCTCTTTTTCCATCACTATTCTATCATATATCCAAAACTGATAATGACTGATTAGATAATTCATTCTTATCCTCTTGTTACTTTAACTTTATTTCCATTGCATGATATATCTTATAGGTTTAAAATATTTATCTAATTCATCCCAGTCCTCTGATTAAGATATAATTATATTATATTACTAGTGTTGAATTCAAACATTAAACTATTACTAAAATTTCAAATGATAAACTTACATGTTATCTTCCCTCTTCTACTACAGATAATGATACAATTCATGGTACTATTATTTCTATATAAATTTGCAATAATGTATCCTTTAAGATACCCTCTCATACCAGTTTAAAAGCAATAATAATTATTCTATTTGTATTTAACATTTTCCTATTTATTTTTTAAATTATACATCTTAATGTGTCCCTACCTTTGATATTATAAAAGATCATTTGTAAAATTCTAGTACTCATTTTCTTATTCTAATGCAATTGACAATGTTATAATTTTTCCTATTAATCTTTGTTCTACTATAAATTATTTCAATTTTATAACATTCATATTATATATTATTTTCACATGCCTATTGACGATGTATCTTTTGGTTCTCAATTCAATGTCCAGCCTTCATTTCCAAATATTACACTTTTTCTTATTGTTAACGTATTATCATCATGATGTTTCATTGTATCCTCCTACTTATCCTAGCTACAAGAGTGTTCATATGGACACTATTAATTTCAAATTTTAATCCCTCAATGATCGTATTACTAATTATTTTATTCATCGTCAAGATGTTATTCCCTTGTTACATGTTTTAAGATTAGTACAACATAGATATGCAATTATTATCTATATAAATAAAAACCTATATTGTTTCCATTAATTCTATTTCTATACATGAAAAGCCACAATACAAAACTTCTAAACCAACAGCACCAAAATACCAAACTCACAAAAGACCGAAACCTCATCGCTTTGTCCCCTTCCCTTGGGATATCAAGTGCATCTAAAGGGGAGAAGTATTCCATTTAGTTTTCCTATTCACAACTGTCGAATCCTTTTTCATATTTATATTTTAAATTTCATTATTATGGATTGGAATCATGAATTCAACATGCTCCTTAGAATATTGGATCCCTGATGAAGAAAGAGAAAGGGAACTTGTTCCCTTTTTCAAATCCCCCAAAACCTTTAAACTGTAAAGATCTCATTACAATTGATACTTTGATTCATAGTATGAAATATCCTTGTACATAAACAAATAAACATTCACATGTTAATTTTAGGTGAATTAGGGATATCTACATGTTATCACCCAATGCATCATGCTTGAAAATATCCTCCACAAATCCCAGTGAGGCTCTTGAGGCATCTACCCATCATATATTTCTATATTCAGGTGCTATCATTTCCAAATGTAGTAATTTAATTTATATTAAGCTACATACATTGTGGCATACTATAAATTATTCTAACATGATAAAAAGTACTTGATGTGTATCATTTATTTTGTAGGATCACTTCCAACCACAGTTATCTAATTTTATTATGTCTTATCCTCTATGGTTGTTTATTTTTTTCATTATTTTCTTGAAACTCCCTATGCTTTATTAATTGTTTTATTATATGGATGTGTAGGCTTTGATTGTGTTGTGACATCTTAAGTGGTGAATTTTTTATTCCACCATCTACTTGTTTTCTCTTTCTTAATGTTACAACGTGTTTTGACTAGATTATTTAACATTGTGCCATGCTTGGTTTTTACTAATATTTTTTCTAGATTTATTCATATTGATTTTCATGTGACATGGTCACTAAGATGCACATTTCATTTCCCCCTTTAGGATTTCTTCTTCATATGTGCACATCTAATTCAGATCTCCTTGTATGGGTTACACTCTCATTTGATTCATCACATGTAGGCCAAATGAGTGAGGGAAATCCTCAGACATCTATATCACCATCTTAGTAATCTAGATCCCATACATAGAATGGTACATATAAAAATATGACAAAAAAATCTAATAAAATATTTTTGAATCATAATTTGGTTAAAATTTTCATAGGGATAAAAGCACCTAGATTAGATAGGAATGATGGGTTATAATGTCTAACATATGGATATTTTTCATGAGTGAAAATGATCTACTTTATAGGTTAAAAAACATCTTAGAGAAACATTTTCTTATAATTCAGTAGAAGACACTCATGTATAATTTACTATTGAGCACAACAGAAACAAAATTAGTCACAATTTTCATAATTTTATAAATGGAACTAATTATTCTTATTTCTAGATTTACATCTTTCCTACTAGTATGAAAAAGGAGTGGAACCTAGGTCATATATAAGACAACAACATGTGTCAAACCTTGTTTCATTTATGAATAGTTTCTATTTTGTTTTTGACCATTTGCAATGACACTTACCCATGGGGAAGCATTAATAGATTGAGGAAAATTCCTACAACTCTCCCAACACTCTTCATTTGTTGAAATTATTCTTAAATCCTTAAAACATTCATACCTGTTTGGGAATTGATCACTATCAACTCTTCCAACCATCTCCAAGGAAAAAAACCCACATAAATTTTTTTATCCTTTGTTGTCAATCAATTATATTTTATCCTTTATTGTTCTTTTTTAATACACATTTCTATTATTACTACTATAAGTTAAATTTTAATTTTATTTATCAAGATCCTTGAGTAAAATTATCTTAATTTGTAGGTTCATCGTTATCTTGAAAAATAGGCAACACAAAAGGAACAAGGAGAAATAAAAATCACAAAGATATAAGCGAAAGGAAATATTCAAGTACAAACGCGTGTATCGTTTCTACTACGCACATAGGTCACAAGTATGGTTTTTATCCGATATTATACTACACAATACACATCATGCAATCTCCATTTGGCATGCTATTGGTTATATGTTCCTTCATCTTTCCAGAAGGTCATCCCTTCCTATCTAATTTATGATATCGAATAATAATTCACCAACATACAATGGGGGAAAAAGTAGATGTCAAATCATGATTTAGTATTATTACGTCACCCCTATAATATTTAATTATATGTATGATTCTTATAAAATAAAACTAGACATTAACAACATTTTTTTTACTTTACATTGACATTATTTTAGATTTTCATACTTACATCTACTACTTCTCTAAAAGTATCCCTTTTACTTTAGATATTACACAATTAATTACCCAGACCGATATGTATTTTTGCATGTTAATAGATCCTAAAACACTATTACCTAGTAAGAATCAAAAGAACCCATGCACTATGATCCCGTTTGGGTGCTTCTGTCCTTTTCCCTTCTTCTCTTATGCTTAAAATGCCACATTAGTTTTTTATCCTTTCTTAACTTCTATTCAACACTTTGGTTCATATTTTGTAGTTTTCAATGAAACAAATTGAGAAAAGGGATCATATATACATATTAGAAAATGGTTGGAGGAAAACTAGAAAATTGGCATATTACTTTTTACATACTTGCTAGAAAAAAGAAACAATCACTGACTGAATTAGGGTTACATAATTCCCATCTTAGGAATGGATAATTATTAATTCTATCACACCCATTCATATTGGGGTTAAAGTAGTTATATATTACTATGTTGATGTGTCTAGCATAAGGTAAACCTAGATTCAATGGACATGATTCTACCACACTTACTCAAAAATTTAATTGAGTCTAAAATGTAGTGCAACAGTTAAAGAAAACAAATAAATAAAATATCTAGTAGAAAAATTAATTAACCGTTACCAAATATCATATTAATTCATATGGTATGCCTCTACCATCCTAGAAAAACTTCATAATAATTATTTTGTAGCTACAAATTCTTAAAATCCCCAATTAGTTCTCTAACATATAATTTATTATAATTCTCCTTTTCTCATATATTTCCAAACTATTTTTCCCACGTTCTTTACAAATTCACTTTTCTTGATCTCTCCTCCAAAAAAAACTTCTAGGACTTCAAAACAATACAAAGTATAAAAAATACATGATTATGAATTAAATTTAAGAATCTTGGAACAAAGCAATTTGCATAAATATTTGACGCTTCGTAAATATCATGTTCTTAATACAACTATGGAATTTTAATTTTATTTTGAATGAAGTGAATTGAATTGGTATGTAAGGTTGGACTCTAACTGCTACTAGCGTATATGGAACTACTAAATTCTACTTTTCATAAAAACTAAAGTAAAATAAAATAAATTAGCGCCCCCTACATGTTAGCGCCCTAAGCAGTTGCCTAGTTTTCATAGGCCTTAATCCCCCTCTAATCTATTGTAGTACTTTTCTCTCACTGTCCTACTAGTGATTTTGGTAGGATTGCAAAATATCTTAGTCGACCATATTATTTCGCTAAATATAAATAGATTACTAAAGGTAATAAATTTATTTTACAATATAATAAAGAAATAATTGATACAAAATATGCATCTATACTCCTTAAATATATAATAATTATTAATAAACTAATAATCAAGAACCGTACATATAAATAAAAGTGCACTCCTTGAAGCCTATAGTGATTAAGTGTCGTCTGTTCAATTATGTCAAATAGTAACTCATATATAATAGCTCAATCATGCTATAGAATTTCCTATAATATAAAGATATCAATTAAAAATAATCATATATGCAAGAGTGGAATTTTAAATTATTTTTTCCTATCAAATCAAAATGTATTGACGGACTAACTCTTCTGAGTGACTACAAATTTAAATTTTCTCTATATTTGGTTTTTATGATTTCTTCATAGAGATTTCTATATTTTCATATATTTATAGAGGACTATTTAAAAAAATATACGGTTTTGTAAATTTTCAGCCTATCATTCTGTATGGATACTAATTTATTTATCGGTACTAAATAGCTAAAATCACAATAAAGGTCCACAACCTGTCAATGTGTGTGTGTGTGTGTGTGTGTGTGTGTGTGTGTGTGTGTGTGTGTGTGTGTGTGTGTGTGTGTGTGTGTGTGTGTGTGTGTGTGTGTGTGTGTATCTATGTATCTATGTATCTATGTATGTAAACATAGACACACACACGCACACAATATACATATATACACATACATATGTGTATACATATACATACACAAACATATGCATATGCATATACATATACATATAAATGTGCATATATATAAATACACATATATACATACATACACATACATGTGTGCAGACACACATACACGTATATATATAATTACATTCATACTTGAGATCATTCTATGAGGGTCAATACAAAAACCCGTGCATATCGAAGATATTGCACTCCAACGGTGATGTGAAAGCTCCAAGTAATTAGCAAGCATAATCGAGAAACAAGGAAATTCATGCATGAAATAATAGGACTAATCATTCCCATAGAATAAAATAAGGGTGCATATGGAACTTTTGCATAACTCATGTGTCTATAAAATTAGTCACTCCATGACGAAAAGATGAGTTATGATTTGAAAAGGGAATGTAACTCCTCTGACACCACTGACACATATGACTGACTAAATCTCCTATGTTTCATATAACTCCTATGACCTATGATATCATCTAAGTGAGATGAATCACCATGTGAGGTGGAAAAGAAGCCAAGTGATGACAAGAAAATTCACACACACCTACACCCCCCTTCATCAAATCTAAGTAAGAGTTCATGAAAATTCAGAAAAAAAGAACTCCGCTAGAAAACTAAGAAATATATGTCAATGGGTCTCAATAACTAAAGGCCTAATAAGTTACTATTGTAAAAATTAAATCTTCCTGGAAAAGAAGAAGAGGAAAAGATGACTAGAAATCCCAAATAAGATGGGTGACTACAAAAGACCTCACCCCAAGAAAAGAGTATAGGTGAAGAAACTTTCCTTCAGTGTAGGGCTTAGGAAATATGTCTGCAACTTGCTTATAATTTTGAAAATAATATAATTTGATGATATCTGCATGAATCATCTCTTGTATGAAGTGAATTTGGATCTCAATATGATTTTTCCACCGATGTTGAGCTATATTTTGGAAAATCAAGATTGTGCTCAAGTTTTTATAGTAAATGATAGTAAGCTACCTAAATTGAATACAAAACTCTGTGAGAACCCCATGTAACTAAAAATATTATGTGGCAGTATCCATTGTTCCCCTATATTCTTCCTTTGAATAATATATTACAATTACATTCTGATTCTTTCTTAAACAACTGATAAGACCCATACCAATAGGAAAATTCTATCCTAAGGTAGATTTATGTTCATCAATATTATCGGGCCAATCAAAATAGGTTAAACCAAAACTTTTAATCTTCTTCCATCAAAATTAATGCGTACAATTAGTGTGAGTGCCACAAACATAGTGAATAATCCACTTTTCTACTTTCCAATTCAACTCATGAGTCTCCTACATAAATATAGACATGATCCCAACATTGTACAAAATATTTGGATGAGTGTGATTCAGATAGACCAAGCTCCCAACCAACTGGTGATAAATTGTACCATCAACTATAGGAGTGGAGAAATCAACAACAAAACTTAACCTAAGAAAGAAAAGGAGTAGGACATGACTTGTAATCAGACATGAGAAATATGGGTAGAAAATCAAGGCATACTTAGGTTGCAAAATTACACTTACCTAGTTAGATTGTAAAATATGTATCCCAAGGAAGTAATGAAGAAAACCTAAGCTGGCCATGGATAACTTATTGGATAAGTAAATCTTCATAGTTTCAATAATCAAGGAAGAGCTTCCTATAATTAAAAAGTTATCAACATATAGAAAACTGATGAGTAAGGATTCATTCTACCATAGAATGTAAACATTAGGGTCAGAGTGACACTGAGTGGACCCTCATGTAAGTATAAAGGATTCTATATTGGCATAACAATCCTAAGGTGCCTATTTGAGGCCATAGAGAGACTTATTTTACTTGTAAGCGAGGTAGGAATCATGGACATAATCCGGGGGTTGTGTCATATAGATATCTTTCTCTAGGTCCCCATGAAGGAAAGCACTCTTAACATCCATCTGGTGGACTTCCCATATGTTCGCTTCAGTGATGGAGAGGGTTATTCTAATGGAAGTCATATTCACAAGGAGAGAAAAGGTCTCTAAATAATCAACCCCCTTTATGTCAGATAAACCCTTTGTTATAAATCAAAGTTTAAACTTTTCATTGTCTCCATCAGAAGTATACTTTTTTCAGTAAATCCACTTACACCAAACTATTTTTCTTCCTTTAAAAAGAGGGGTGATATCCCAAGTATCATTATTAATGACTCAGGAATTCTCCTCATCTTTGTTAGAATCCAATTGGGAAATCCATGAAGCCTATTAGATATAATGAGGGTCGGAAGCATAGGCGAAGAAGGAATGGTGTCAAGTTAACTATGAACGAGTATGTCTCTCATCTGAAGGATGCATAATAAACTCTTCAACACTATGAAAACTATTATAATCCAATATATTACCAAGAGGTGAGTCAGGCTCATAATATGTAGATTCTTCACTCAAGTACGATGGGAGAAATTTATCATCGTCACTATTTTCATAATTGGAATACTCCATGAGAAGAAAGAGGAGTATAACGGGTGAGAAGATCAAGAGGAGGAGGAGAACCGTCTGTGACATTTTCATCATCCAAATATTCAAAGGTAGGGTCAGAGAGAATAAGGACTACAGAGGGTGAAGAAGTGGAATTCAAAGATGACTCGTCGAATTTCACACTTCTCTCAATATAAAAATGATGAGTAATAGGGTTCAACAATCGATATACCTTCACGACATCAAGATACACTACAAAAATAAAAGGTATGGCCTGTGTTTTCGAGGCCTTTCATTTATTTTTAGGAATCCATGAAATATCATTAAATCTGAAGACACAAAATTTCTTGAGATTAGTTTTAAGTCCAAACCAATATTAAAAGGACATCATCCCTCTTGCTTCCCTATGAGTAACACAATTGTGAATGTAACAATAAAAATTCATTTTTTTGGTCTAATAATATGGAGGAAGGGATTTCAAATGAACCATACAAGTTACCATCTCCTTAAGAGTCTTGTTCCTTCTTTCCCCAATTCCATTTTTTTAAGGGTGCTAAGCAACTATATGATGTAAACTAATCTCTATGGAGGTAGAGAAATATTTGAGCCTATATATCACATACTTGCCTCCATTGTCAGTTCAAAAAAACTTAAAAGACCTTTCAACTTGTTTCTCAACAAGATCCTTTAAGTATCAAAAGTTCTTTAAAAATTTAGATTTCTTTTTGAGAAAATACACCCAAGTGTAACACAAAAATTCATTAATGAAGGTATGTGTATATAGAGCTATAGTAAATGAAGGGTATTGGAAGAGGACTAAAATGTCACTATGGACAAGATTCAAAATATGAGTAGCTCTCCAAGATTTTCCTTTTCCAAAACATTATTTGCGGTGTTTCTTGAGGGAACAACCCTCATAAATAACCTTAGAAACTTTGAGGTAGGGTAATCAGTTGACCATTTTTTGGCTTAATTATTCAAGGTAATGATAAATAATATGGCCAAAATTATCATGTGATAGCTTGTTGACTTAATTTGCATGAGTAAGAAAGGTAGTGGGATTTGAATCAAAAGTAAAGTGGGAGAAGGGATACAATTGTAAATAGTGATCTACCTTTCCCTTAACCACGATGGAGTCAGAGTGAATCTCATGTATAATCACTGAGTTAGGACAAAGTTCCACTCACATTACTATTATCTCTCAAAAGTGCATCCTGTAGAGAGATGGCTACAGGTTTTCTAAGCTTGCACAACTGATCTCTCTCTTTCGTAGATACAATGCAAACACCTCAAGTCTGTGGGTATACCTATTTTGAGGTGAGTCTCCGGTATCAAGGCCAGTTCCTTATTGGTGTATCCTAAACTGATTTTTGGGAGTTTGAGAGTAAAAGATGACTGGAAAATAATTAAAACTTAAGGAGATACACCAAATTTGTATGAGGGATTTGACTGAGTATATGCACAACTGATATGGGAAGAATTATTGATGCACGATCCAATAGTTTTCTGCAGAATATCTAAGGGAAAAACACTTGATTGTACTAAGGGAGAATCATGATAGTAATTATAAGTTAACATGCACATTAAAATTAAGCAGAGAAGACTAAATTTGCAGCAGGGTAAGGTGATTGATAAGGGAATTTACATTCACAAGACTAATAGAAACATACACAAAACTACAAAATAACTTGGAAAAGCAAAAAATACTTCACACTCAGAGGGAAAAACTAGCAAAGTTTGCTTCAGTACTCATATATCCAAAAAATCCTCTAGTCCTTCCTTGTGCTTTGCCAAATCACGCACAATATATAGCAAAATTTGATTTCCCACCCTTACTAAAAATAGATTAAGGTTGTACTCGCCCATGCATCCTATTTTTATCCTTTATTTAATAATAGATAAAGGAATAAAATAAAACAAACTAGTACAAGAGGCATTAATAGCCTTTTATTACATCTCAGTCAAACTGAAGTTGACTGTTCTATTTTTAAGAAAATAATGGGTGAATAATTTGCTAATAATAAAATTTGCTTGTTAGGCAAGTCTACTTCTTTCAGTATGCAAATTTGTCTTCTTGCTTGTTATGTCCTCTTGTGAAGGCATGCAAAAATAAACTCCCTGTGAGTGAACAAAAATAATTACAATACTTGCCATCTTTGCAAAATAATTCATCCATTATGAGGACCACTAGGAGCACATATGTAATCATAATCAACTCTTATTTTCTGGAAAGATAAGGTAATTAAGCCTTAAAAAGGTTTATTGCATCTGATGTTGACCTCTGCTCTATTCTTTGTGATCACATGAAAAATGCATTCCAATTCATGTACAATCTATCATCATCAGTGGGGGCCACTAGTGGTTGTGAACTCTCGTCTTCATTGGGTTTGGCCACTCTTGTGGACTTAGCATATTACCATGGTTTGCAACTTATGATTACTATACATGCCATACTATAGTCTCTGTCACCTTTTGATTAATATTTTTGTTGACTTTCCAATTTTGAATAACCCATGGTGACTAAGGTTTGAATTTCACCCTTTTTGGTTATCATTGTAAACATGATTTGGTCGTATTTGCATCATTTGGGAGTTAGACTGTGGTTTAGGACTTATAAAAGTCAATGCAAATGATATCAATGGGGTTGGTCCCCTTCACCATGATGAGTCACCCCTTGGCATGTTTTTTCAGTGGCTCTTCTTTCGAAAATAACCTGAGTGAAATTAGGGTTTTTATGGCTTTGACACGTATGTACGTATTTTTTAACCCTAGTTGGGTCTGGTCAATAAAACATTGAAACCTGACCTAATTCTTCATTTTGTGAGTTCTACTTCGAGCTAGGTCGATTATGCAAATTTTTTTCCTGGCAGCCATGAATGTTGTATCAAGCTCTGCATTTGGTATTCTTCTTACAGGTTTCGCATTGATTCTTATGTTGGCATGGTAGAGACCTATTGAAATTTTGTTCTGAGGCTGAGATTTTGATCTTTCGAACTTGGACAAACTAGAGAAAGCCCTGCTCGAATTGTTCATGGCCATTATTCCTAATTCTGTAAGTTGTTTTGCTATAATGTGGTCATCGTGTTCTTGAGATCTACATTTCCTTCGAAGAGGTCGCTAATTTTGTGGGTTTGAGCTCCGTTAAACGACTTGAGAATGGGGTGTCTCGATACTTGCTGGAACATTTTCTTTTGATAAGGTAAGCACGTTTTTGGACTTGAGCTCTTCCTAGGTAATCCTTTGTCTGCTTTTCTTTGGTTTTTTCAAAAATGACACAAGATCTTCTATATTTACCTTAAATAGAAATGAGCATATTTACTTTTGTTCTTAATGATAAATATGGAGCTTCGTTGTTGAAGTGTTTTTTTTATTTGTGCATATTTTTCCTTAAATTCCAAATCTGGAATTTTTTCGATTTGGGTATAAGTGTTTTGACCAAAGAGATTATGGTCGTCGTTTCTGACTTGTAATTCCTATAGCATATTTCGAATACTAATTTCTTAGGTTTCCTTAAAAAATGGATCATTGTTCTTTTCTACTGAATCCTTCAAGCTCATTCTGGGCTTCAATATGTAGTCATGACTTATGGATTATGTATCTTGATCTCTGAGTATCTGTATTTGAGCTTCATACTTATCCTTTCATGTTGGTGAGGGTTTTGACTGTTTTGTTGCTCTATATTCGTAAATCTCAATAGACTTGGCTCTTTGTACCGAAATTTTATTTTGAGCCTCTTTTTAATGGACGCCTTCAAAAGGTAGGTGACGTGATGTTTTAAATCTTTCATTGCTACCCATCAATGGGTCTCCCTTTCTTCGCTAGGATCTATTTATTTTATAATGTGATTCAAGAGATTATTTCTATCCTTTTACTCAACTTTAAATCACATTTTGTGCTCTTAGTTGGAAGGACGTTTTGATTCTCTATCGTTATTATTTTTGTTTCGTCGAGGATCACCTGATAAAACTATGGCTTATCATGAGTATTTGATCTTTTTTGCAATAACTAGCTGAAAAATGGTTTTCGTACCTTCTTCTTGAGGAGTTCCCTTCTATTATGAATGTTCTTATATTCATGGCCGTTATATCTTCATGGGTTAAAACATGTCTCTGATTCAAAGTTTGTTCTTGGTCAATCTTTGAGCCTTTTGTAAAATCCTAGATATTCTTGACTATTCTTTGCATTCCATCTATTGATGTGTTGATATCGGAAGCATTTGCTTGAGTTGAGCTCATCAAGACCTATAGCTTAATCTAATCTTTTCTTATATGACTGTTATATGATGATCATTCATGTACCTTGTGCTTTCATAGCTGAAATAGAAATGTTCCTTTCTAAGAGCTCTTTTCTAGGATCAAACAACTTGTTCATTTACATTTCTGAACATAACAACATTAGCATGTTGACTCTTCTTGCTGAAATAATCAGAAAATATGCCTTTCTGAAAGTTGTATGAAATAAAAAAATTACTTTTATTTGAGAACCTGAAAGAGTATATTTTTCATGGAATTTCCGTTCACAAAATCCTGCATGTTGAACATTTGAGTTTTGTTGAAATGTTGTAGTTCCATTTCTTTTCTGCATTGTATATTGTATTTCTTTTTATTACAGCTCTGATATGCATGCTAAAAAAGTCGTAAATGTCCATTTTACATGGCGAAGCCTTGTCAAAATTTTCCTAGAATTCTCTTTTCATTCTGTTTCAGCTATAATTTTATCTCGTTTCAGTTGACTTCAACCTCTAGAATTTGATTCTTATGCTTCACCTTTGTTACACTTTTAAATGCATGAATTTATGAAGTTGGAAGTATAATGAGTTAAATTAAACCCTGAGCTCAGTATTGATGATCATTTGTTTCTCATTTTCAGGTACCATGATGCAGTTGCAGTGGATAGCTGGAAAACTGTTCAGAAAGAGAAGAAAACTCCCTTGAGGCAATGACAGGTTTCTTTTACCTCTTTACATTTTTAGCTTCATAAATATATGCATTGTTTTTCCTTTCAGTTATTTCTCATGGCTTGTGTGAGAAAAATATGTACTATTGTTCTTCATGAATAAATAAAAAAATTTTCATGTTATGAGATGTATGTCCTTCCTTTCTGTACTTTCTTTCATTTGTATGGATAATGAATGAACTTATGCAACTCAAAACACTTAAATAATTCACTTAATCATAGAAATAAATAAACAATCAAGTGTTCCTTATTGTCGCTCACTAAAAATGCACACTGCTTATAAGACTGCAAACTATCCTTCAAAACTACCACTTGTCTACAGCTTCAAATCATCATGTCTAATACATGCTACCCTTCCTACTTTCCTCAGGGCCCTGCAATGGTTGCTTATAGTTGTTGCATAGTTCTGACAAGGGTTTCAAATGGAATGGCTGCATCTATGAGGCATAACATCCTTAAACTATACTCAAGTTGTAGTTTTGATTCCAAATGACTTCCAAGTCTGTCTAGAACCAAACAATAAAAAAGTGTATCTTAATCTGAGGTGGCTATCCCAAACATAACCAAATTCGTAACCAACCAATTTGAGAAACTTTAAAAGTTTCGAGTTGACAATTTTTGCACATATACTTCATCAAGGTGATTGATTTGGTAAACATATACGAGATTGGTAGAGATATTAGGAACACTCAACACTTGGTTAAAATTTCAACCTTCCATCTCTACCGATCCACTACCTAAATGTGACACTTTATTATCATCACCCAACGTGATATGGGACATGCCACATGACTCAATGTTGGAGAACTCAACGTGTGAAGTGTACATCTGGTGCAAGTCACAGAAATCAATAATTCACATCGATTAATAAGATACTTTATCTACAAGTATCTTTCCTTTCTTATTGTTAGATTTAGATTCCTTTACTTTATAAGACTCAGACTTCGGAACATTTTATTTGATAGAATCAAGAATACCTATATTATTCTTCTCAAGTAAATGAGTTAGTTGATCAAATTTTTTTCTCATAAATTTATGATTTTCATGTCAAGTATTCTTGCAATAGGAAAATGTACACTTTTCCTTCTTCACTTTAGGCTCTAAAGTTGAAGCGTTTATGTTAGATTTGGTTTGGGATTGGTTTGCCTTGGTTTCCTTATTTGTTTGGTCATTTTTCTCTTTTTTATTCTTTAGGTTTCTTATCCTTTCCACTGCCATTAATTTCTACAAGAGAATGTAACTTAGATTTTAGTTTCCCCATTTGAATGAGTTTTTCCTATTCTAGAATGAGTATGGATGGAAAGCTATCAAATGAGGGCATTTTCCAAGAAATGCATAGATCATTTTTCGTGACATGAAAATTTGAAACACAGATGGAGTACACATAACCTAACTTAGAAAGAATAAAAAAGATCAAGTTTCCATCCTTTTTCTCAAATTTATATTCCTTTAAGAGAAATATAGCGTGGATTAAGTTTGAGAAGAAGGGTAATAGGTTATCAAAGTTAATAGGATTTAAGCATAGGAATTAATTTTCCAACTCATGTACTCTTATGTCATCTATTTTTCAAACATACCATCTACATTTTTCCATGCTCCATCAGTTGTATTGGAAGAATCAATGTGGAAGAGAAATTCATGAGAAAAATATATACAATGAAGACTTAAGGATTCATCACATCAGTTCAACCACTTAGGATTTTTGGATTCATCATTAGGCTTAGTCTCAGCTCACATAGTGATGCAAAATAACCCTATACACCTTATTTTCATTATCATCCTTTATTTATATTTAAAGAAGTTGAACAATGTGAGAAAAGGTACTAAAATAACATCCATCATGAGAGAGAGAGAGAGAAATAACAAATCTTAAAAAAAATATGCACACACACCCTAAAATAATATTTTCATCTCCTTGTTTGCAGAACTTTCTAGGTTAGTGTGTTGATTACATTCATATGTGAATGTGTGTCATGAAATAGTTGGTGAATCACCTTGAAATCAACATAATAACATGAAATTGTGGAGACCAAAATCATGTTTTAGTGATCGTGATAGTTTGACGACGTAAGAAAGCACAAAATGATGTTATGCCAAGAATAAGGGAGAAAAAACCGGTCCTATGTGAGAAATAACATCTCATGTTACAATAGAAACTTCGTTGCCACATGGCTGCGATCGACATGTTCACTATCCCATAAGTAATAAAATGAGTGATAAAATGCAAAAAACCAACTAAGAATGAGTCCAGAGGCCTCTAGGATGTAAGAAAATCTCCCGAAAAGACAAAAAAGGTTCCAAAATGTGTTACACACCTAACAAACGAGTTAGTATTTAGAAACGTCCAATAAAGCTATATTCCATAATTTAATTTTCAAATTAATTTAACTTTAAAAATTTAATGGATTTTTAAAAATTTAAAAAATAACGTTAATAATATAAACCTCTTAATTAATACTAAATGAAACTTTTTTATTAATAAACCTCCTTTTAAAATAATATCTAACCTCTAATTAAAACATCATTCCTTTAATTAATTTTAAAATACCTTACTTAATTATTAAAACCTATGTTTTTTTAAAAATTCTTCGAATGGTTTACAAAAAAACATTAACACAAAGCAAAATTTTAAAAACTTTAAAATGAAGTGCATGCTTTTTAAAGGAATATTGGGTAAAGGCATGGGAAGAGGTGGCCAATGGAGGTTGGGGAGGATCCATGTCAAGTACGACAGGGTCGGCGTTGAGTGAATGAACATTGGGCTTGAGGACTCAGGGAACCCAATGTGGGAATGGTTTAGTTGGTAAGTCAGACGAAGGTGTTAAAAATCTTGGTAGGGGCAGAGACTGACAAGATACTTTAATCAGGTTTCAAAAAATTCAAATAGGTTGGGAAAATAATGTTGGGAGCGATGACCGAGCGGGATGGGAGAGATGATCAAGTATGGCCAAGATACAACCTAAGAAGGGTTACACACAGAACACTTGAGCAACGTCAAGAGTAGCTTAAGAGCACAAGTGGGATGACATGTGAGTAGTAGGGAAAGAGTCATGGTAAGAATTCCATCCAGCAAGTAATGATGCTAAGCATTATCCAAGGTCGCAAGCAGGTGAAGGAGGAGAAACTGAACAGGTCAAGTAAAAACATAAATCCTTGAGCCAAAAGAAAAATTTGCCACGTAAAATCAAAAATAGATCGCAGGGAGGAGAATAAGGAACTTGGCCCAATTTTATGATTTGGACAAACACCTATCCAATTTAAATCTTAACTTTCTTACAAAATAACTAGACCAACACGTAGACAACCAACGCACTAGGAGAGCAAACTCGCTAGTGATCTCGTCGATATAGGAATGAGCTCGGCTGAGATGGGAAGTAGGAGAGTATAGGCATCATCGTAAAAATGAATGCAAGTAAACACAAGAAAGGAAGAGATAGGGCGTTATTTTAGAGAAAAAAATAGTATTTTTAATGAAAAATGTAATGAAACCAATGATATAAATACCTCAAACTTTAGCCTTTCCAACAATTATAGTTGTATATAGCTAAAATTACTAGTAAAAGACCTGAAACTACACATGCAAAAACCCCAAAAACAACAAAAAATCCAAACAAGAAATTATTAAACTAGATTAGCAAGATTCCAAAGATGATTAAAAACTTGCACCATAAACACTAAAAATTACGCTGGAAGTAATTAGCAACCAGAAATTTAAAAAGTGTACATTTATCGAATCAAAATTGTTATCTCTCGAAAGTGCACCCTGTAGAGAGATGGTTACAAGGTGTTCTAAGCTTGCAAAATGGATCTTTCTCTTTCGTCTATACAATGGAAATACCTCAGGTCTATGGGTATACCTATTTTGAGGTGAGTCTCTGGTATCAAGGCCGGTTCCTTATTGATGTATCCTAAACTAATTTTCTGGGGGTTTCAAGGGTAAAAGAATGACTGTAAAAAGATTTAAAACTGAGGTGATACACCAAATTTATATGAGGTCTTTGACTAAGTACATACACAATTGATATGAGAAGAATTCTTGATGCACGAGCCAACAATTTTTCTAAAGATAATTAAGGGTAAATACTTTGATGTATTGAGGGATAAAATCAAAACAATATTGCTAAGTTACACATTCACATTAATATAATGTAGAAATTACTGAATTTGCAAAAGGATAAGATGGTTAATTAGGGAATTCAACATTCACAAGATTAATGGAAACATACACAATACTTCAAATAATTGGAAAGGAAAAAAATAATTCACATTCAAAGGGAAAAAACTAGCAGAAAATTGCTTCAGCACTCCTGTATCTAAAAGTCCTCCTCCATGTGCTTTTCCAAAGCACACAATATATAGAAAAATTATTTCCCACCATTCCTAAAAATAGGCTAGAATTATACTCGCCCATGCATCCTATTTTTATCCTTCATCTATTAATAAATAAAGGAATTAAAAAAAACATGCAAATACAAAGAGGCAATTGGTTACAACTCAGTCAACTACAGTCAATTGTTCTATTTTTAAAAAAAGCATGAGTGATAATTTTCTAAAAATAAGTTTTGCTTGATGAGCAAGTCTTCTTCCTTGTGCATGCATATTCTGTCTTCTTGTTGATTTGTCCTTTTGCTAAAGGTATGTGACCTTATCCATTTGTAGTGATAATATTAGCACTTTCTAACCATGGTTGAATCTGGTGGACTCGGGACTCGAATTAACGGTGCAAGAGTATTGAAAACTTAATTTTTTTTTGGTATTCACATTATTGAGCTCCATTCGAGCTAGCAAAGTTCTGCTAAATTTTCCCCTGGCCACCATCATTTACTGTTCAAGCTTAACTAAAGGTTTCTGTAAAGAAATTTTTCTTTCATCATTTCGAAAAAAAGTTGTTAACGTAGGACAGATTTGAACTGAAAATTAGGCCTGGAAAACTTTCTTTTTCCATTTCTGATAGATATTGTGCATTTTTAAACATTTGGCCCGACCTTTCGCTTCTAATTTGGGATCTACACATGTATTTATCTGATGCCAATAGGGTCGAGTTCAACTTGATCCTCTCTTTCTAAAACAAAGGTTCAAAGTTTCAAAATCAAAAAAAGTTCTGGTGGCCCGCCTTTCTACCTTGGGCTTTTGATGGCATGGGAAGAGTTGCAGGAAATTTCATCATTTTTCTCCCTTTTTATCAAAAAGGGCTCAAAATCTCAAATTGGTAAAGATGCTTCACTTTTGACTTATTGAATATGTGGCCTTGATTCGGTCTTCAAAGGGGTCGCGAGTGACTTTATCACTTTTCTCCTTTTCGAAAAAGGGTTTCAAAATTTCAAATTGACTTGATATATCTGCTTTTGACTTAATTCAATATGATTGAATTTTGATGCTTTAGAGTGGAGTCGTGGGAAATTTTTATGACTTTACTCCCTTTTCAAAAATCTTAAAAGTTTCAAAGGCAAAAAACGTTCCGATGATCCACTCCTCCGCTTTGACTTTTTTTATGTGGGCTCAACATTTGAATTTTTCCCTTGGCATGAGTGGGGCCACGGGTAATTTTACGACTTTACACCCTTTTCCAAAATGCCTCAAAACATAAAAAGGTCCCGCCCCTCCGCATCTAATTAGATTTCATCAGGCCTTCGGGTCAATTTGACACTTTTACAAAATGATAAAAAGATGCTAAGTTCACCAAAAAGACTCTGCCCATTTTAATGTGTCAAGTTGGGGTGTACATCAATTTTGGTGATCAATTGTGAGCATTGATGTCTATACTTTTTATTCCTGGTTGTTGATCTCCAACTCACCCAATGAGTTAAGTTACTTTAGTTTGATGAATAAAACCCTCAAAACCCTAAGTCTTTCATATTTTCTATTCTCGAGCTCTATCCGAGCTAAAGGAACTCTACAAAAAAAATTTCCCTGGATGATGACCATTGGAGATGATCTTTCGAGTTCAGTTTATCTATGTATCTGTAGTTATGTTGATCTTGGATTTCGAACTATCTATTATTTAACGACCATCATTTTGATCACTTCGAGTTCTAGGTTGGCTTATACTGCAAGATTTTATTGATTTGACCAATTGCATTACTTTGTAATTTAATCTTTTATTCAAAATATCTGTGTTATGTGAAGTTCTGTGAAGATTCTATGGCTTCCATTGTTGAGGTTTTTGAGCTCAGTCCTTTCTGTATCATCATTATTTTGAACAAGATGGTATTGGCATTTGTGTCTTTTTTGTAATCTCCTGAATGTATATTGCTCATTTCGATCAATATTGAGTTCGCCATTTTAATTTATCTCTGCTATTTGATCTCTGAAAGATTGATACTCATTTTTCCTTTGCATTTTTAATGTGATTTCTGGAACAACATTGATCTCTAAGTTGAAACTCATTCTAGGTTCTTCTTTTGGCTCTGAATTCGATGAGGGTTTTCTCTACTTCAATTTTAACCTGTGAGTTACTTGATCCTTACTCTGATTTTAGTACCCATTAATGGGTATTTATTGATCAAATCCATGATCTACATTTTCTTCTTAGATCTGCAACTTTATTCGTTCCTTTGAGTTGTATCACAAAAATATGTATATGAACCTTTTACTATCCCACCTAAATGAATTATTTTTCCCAAACTCTATATCTGCACATTGTATTTTTCAAATTGTGGCTTGAAATATTACAACCCAAATTTGGGTATCACTCCTTTCACATGGGTATTCGAACTTCTTTATTACTTCTTGATTCTGTTATCTACACCTACACACTTGAGAAAACAGTTAGAAAATATTTAGGACTTTTTGGCCTCTCTTATGTCCATGGTTTTATTTTCTTCTTTCTCCTTCTTTCTAAGTGAGAAAATCATGTATGCAGTTTTTATCTTCAAGTAATCTATATCTCCTGTTATTAGAGATCCATGTGCACAAAATAGGACATTATAGGAATAAGGATTGTACCATGAGCTCATAAACTGATAGTTTTCTCTTTTATGTTTTCAGGTATAGTGTTCTCAACAATGAAGATGAAGAGGGAACAAAGATGAAGATGAGGATGCATCAACTTTGAAGGAAAAACCTCAAGGAAATGATGGGTTCACTCATACTCCATTTATTTTCTCTTTCATGCATGTGTACCTCGTATTCCAGTAGCTATACTTTACTTTCCAGAACTACATCCCATGGCTTGTGTGGGAACATTTGAAATTCCTTATGAATAAGGCATTGAATTGTGAAAATGAGTTGTGTATTTGAACTTTCTGCATTTTTGGTTTCTACATATTCAGGATTGTATGATGAAATAAACAAAATCAGTAATATAATTGAACGTCTTAAGAACATGAAGGAAAGAACATTAAAGAATACCTGTAACACCCAGTAATGAACTCTGATTTCTACAATATGTAATTATGTTTGTTGTTCCAAAAAGGAGCATTTCATCTATTCTACAACTTCATAGGATGGAATCTTCTATTCCAAGGCAACACAAATGTCCCTTAGGGGGTTATGTGCTCGCTAATCACAAAGATAGTGACTGGCACATTAGAGCACCAAGTGGTCTGTTATATTTACACACACACACACACACACACACACAGATTTCATGTAATCATTACATTAGGTCAAGATGTAGTGCAAGGCTCAGTCTGATAAGAAACTCCATCGATTATGTAGCTGAGGACAGTTTGAACCCTTCATATGCATCTTAGCAAAGTTTTAGGGTTTCCCATGTTTTATCACAAGTGCAAAAATTGTCAACAAGATATCTTCTTGTTACCATGTGATAATGCCCACATTCTGTCAACACCAAAATACAAAATACATTCCCAGCATAAGAGGATGCATTTTTTTTTGGCTAACAATGCTTGATACAAGTAATCATCAAGCATAATTGAGATCCCTTAGGATAATGTATGAATGACAAGAACATGTATACTCATAACTCATGGACCCACATAAGGGTATATACAATAGTGTTGTGTAACACATGATGCAGGATGTAATCATTCCCTCCATGTATAAAAATGACAAGGTATAACAATGAACCATGAAGAGATACAATGTAACTCCTAGGAACTTCCCACAACACATGCATTATTCCATGGTGAAATATTCTATAACTCAATCTTATTTTAGTCATATAACTCCTATGACTATAAGTGATCTAAATAACTTATAACATGAGATGACCCATCATATCCTTTGGACAACTAGGCTGCAAAGTTTTGAGTGTAACATTTCACACTATAGTCAGTTCACTTTAGAATTTGTTCATTTCTCTTATGGAGAATAAAGATTACATACCTTGCATTGATGATTAGGAATGTATATACTATAGTTCCCACTTCCTTTCAACGCCTTTTGTTATTGATTATGACACCGTTGACTATATTTATGGACATTATTGTAACCTTTAAGTCTGGTATGATGACTAGATGTTAGAGATCATGGACTGTTGTTGATTTTGATTCATATATGATACATGATGGATAATTGGAGACAATTTTATACTAGATGTTGTTATGATTGTTGGACATGGCTGACATATGTGTGTGTGTCTGTTGTTGTTAGGACATGTGTTATTTGGATATATTGAGTAGACCTAGAAAATTGAACTAATCTTGATGATCATATAGATCATGTTGATAAATTTTTAAATGATATTATTGTTTGCCTTGGATGATGTTTTGATTCAAATATATAGATGATTTTGGAGTTATATTTATATTTGTTTTGGATCATTCTGATGCGGCCACGAGGCCGAAGGAGTTATTTGTGTTTTGCAGGTTAAAACATGTCACAACAAACATCAAGGGATTGGAGACCAACCACACTGGAATTCTACATGAATTCAACAAGGGTCACCATGGCAACTTGTATTTGTTGTGTGTGTTTGATTGTGTTAGGGATTCCCATGAGGGGGATCACCTTCAAATTTTACCAATGGGTTATGTGTATTCTATTTATTTAGTTTCTTTTGTTTAGTTTTTAGTATGTATTTATTTAGTGATGTATTTCCCCTTCTTTATTTATTTAAATTGTGATCAATATTAGTGATTAATCATGTTGATAAAAGTAATTAATCAAATTGGGTCAAAAGAATGCATTTATTAGATTTTTTGGCTCTTGGACTAAAGTGTTTTAAGAAATTTGCAAGTGATGTGTAAGTAACCTTTCAAGTGTGAAACACTCCACGTTCCTTTTGACATTCAAATCTGTCCTTGGAGGACTGATTTTGGAGGCTTGTGGGACAAGTTAAACTTGTCCCAACACCTCTTAAATTTGTTACACCAACCATAAATATGGGTTGGAGGGTTTAAATCTAGCCCTTCATTATGCATTCTGAGTAAGTACAAGTTGTAAGTTCTTAATTGCACCTTCTTACATGCAAAATTCAATTTTGGTCCTTATGGACTGTGGGCTTGGAATGTAGTGTGTAAGTAAAAGGTAATTTATTCACAAATTTTTTTTAATTATGCTTTGAAGTTTGAAGTTGACTTGTGAGGTGTTAGAGTTAAGGATGTGTGATGTGGCATCCTACATGGATCCACCTCATCCTCATCTCTTCCCTTTTCTATTTAGTCAAATTCCTTAGTTGTTGTTTTGGGTTGTTTCATCTTTTTAGTTACTTCATTTTTGAGTGACTTCATTTTTAGTCACTTCCTTTTGTTTTGAGCTCTTAGTAATTTATGAAGAGAGTTAGATATTGTTGCATGGAATGCTTGTGGATTGATGGAGCTTTTAGACTATTTCACATTGGAGAAAATACTTGTTGTTTTAAACTTAGAGAACAAACTCTACCATGGAGAGGTAGGAGCTTGGCTCTTATAAATGCTCTCCTTTCATTTACTTATGCATATGTGAATGCTTTGAATGTATGAATGTGATGTTTTATGTTGTTAGCTGGTTGGGTAGATTACCTAGGTATGGTGTAGGGGAAGACTATGGGGATCTCTTGTGTGGAGGAATAAGAGTTTTAGGGAGGTATAAGTGTTATTGTGGAGGGAGTTTAGGATTGGGTTCCACCTTGTAAAATAAATAGCTTGCATTTCTTTATTCATTATGGCATGCCATAAGAGTGTCAAGAGGTATAAGATAATGGGAGGTATAAGGGGTACTTGGGGGAGGCATAAGAGCATGTAGGGGCTTTGAAATTATATATATATATATTGGTGGGTTTATCTTAAGGTGGACACCTATTTCCCCATTGCGAGGTATAAGCAACTTCCCCCATAGGTCTTTCTCCTTTGGCTTGTGCATGATGAAGCTTGAGTATTGGTTGTTATTGTTCATGTGGTGGCAAACTACAATATGTATTAGGCTATGTTCTATTTGTGAAGATTGCTTTTGTGTTGTGGAAGCTTGTTTGTTGCCATGAATTGAAAATACATTTCTTCTGTGGTTGGGGCTCGGGGGCCAATGAGGAGGACAACTTCTCCTTTTCATTGGATGTCTTGTTTTGGTGGAGAGCGTTGTCTTTCCCTTGTTATGTTGTGACCAAATTGGAGAATGATGGAAATTCTTACTGCTATTCTGAAGCCAAGAAAGTAGACAGTTTGACAGTCCCTTTTGAGATGTCTATTTGTAAAACCATTTCCCATTTCAAGTGGATGACAATTGTAATATGTTTTGTGCTGAAGAGTTACTATGTTTTGGAAATGAAATCCCATTTGAATGTGAAAGTACATACTCTACAATTTTATTCTGTGAAAGGAAAAGAAAGATTGTATTATGTCTTTATAAATGGAATGGAAAAAGACAAGTTTGACAATCATTGTTGAGATTATTCTCATTGTATCCATTTCCCACTTTTAAGTGGATGACCTTGTACATTATTTGTGATGCAAATATGTTTTGTATTGGCTATGAAAGTTGTAATTCAAAATGTGAAAGAGATATACTCTGTTTTCTGTTTTTGAATGAATGTGAAAGAAATTGTATTTTGTATATTGTAATTGAGGAATGAAAAAGAAGTTGTAAAGGTATCCTTTTTTAATCAATAAAAGATTATATTACTTTTCTCAAATGGCATTATTAGGTATTGAAATCCAATTGTTGAATGTATTTTGAAATTTTGATTGGAAAGATGAAAAAGTGAATACGTATGGAGAAATGTCATAATGCTTTGTTCTTTAGAAATGAATGTTTTAGAAATCAGAATTGTAATTTGGAATTTGAATACCTTGCTTGAATCAAATTAATAGGTTAGAATTTGTTTTGGAATTAATTTTAAAACTTAGAAGATGATAAATGAAAATAGACCCATTCGAATCTGATCTCTCTCAAATAAATTTCAAACTCTACAAATTAATTAGCAAATTGAACAGAATGACCTTGCAAACTATAAAAGAAAAATGAAATATTCAATTAAACTAAATGTGATCAAAATGATCCCAAGTAAACTAAAACACTTAAGGATATTTTTGTTGAACCTTGCAAATCACGCTAAAAAAAAAATCAGTCTTCTTACTGTGTAAAATTGGAAATCTTGAATTACAAATCAATCAACAAATTGACCTTTACTTTCTATCCCAAATTCTTCCAAGTTAAATCCTCCATGTCTATTTGGCATGTCGAGAAATAATTAATGGTAAATTTGAACAAATCATGCAAGTTAAAAATTACCAGTTCACATTTTAAGTGACAGCAAAACCTTTTCTCAAATTTTGACCTTCAAAACTTATCAAAATTAAAATCTTAAGCTCCATGTGCAAAGAGGACTTCGAGAGATTTTCAAAAAGTCCTCGTTTCCCAAAAACTGAGTTCCCAATCAAAAGTTATGGCCTTCTAAAGTTTTTACTTCATTTGGCTTCAAAAATAATCTATCAAATTTAAACGAATAAAATATTCTTAGGCAGACCCGCGGGCTAAAACTTTCCTTTTTCACTTTTTTCCCAAAAATCACAAAGTCATGAAGTTTCCTGCCGCTCCACCGCCTCACCTTTACCTTTTGATAAGTACTTACACGTGCGTGCGGGCCCGCAACCCTTAACATAGCTTTTTAACAAAAAATTAAATTGGAAAAATTACCTAACTTTCCCCGCCAGTCTGCAGCCAATCAATTGCTACCACGTGGCTTCACGAGGCAACGATGGAGGCGTGGAACCATTTAAAACCTTAGCACTTTTGAAAATAAATTTGGAAAATTTTCTCAGCTTCCTTAGCGGCCCCACCGGTCTGCAGCCAATCAGGTGCTGCCATGTGGCTTCACAAGGTGTCAATGGAGGAGTGGATCCTTTTAAACCTTAGCGCTTCGAAAAAAATTTGGGAAAAAATTGCTAAGTTCTCTTGTTGGCCTACCGACCGGCAACCAATTATTGGTTGACACGTGTCTCCACAACGCATCGGCAGAGGAGCGGGCTAAAATGTTTCTTTTCACCCTTTCTAAATTAATTCAAATATATTTTTTTTACCTCCGGTGACCCGATTTCCCACCTATGCATGGATTTTAAACACGTGCCCTTAGCAGACCCCAAGTTCAAAATTTTCCTTTTGGGCACGAAGCGCTGCCGCAGGCACGCAGAAGTGAAATGTTCTTTTTGCCCAAGAGCGCTAAGGGAAAAAATTGTCTCCAAAGCCCGCAGGTCCAAGCTAGGGAAAAATTTCCTCCCTAGGCCTATAGGCCTGCTCTTGGGGAAATTTTTCATCCCTAAGCCCACCGGCTCATATCTTGAAAAATACAAGGAGTTAGGAGGACATCTTTATATCACTGGAAAGGTAAAGAAATTTCCTATCTAATGGGAATTGTTTTAAGAATTTTTGAGTGCATTAAATATGAGAAAAATAAGGTTGAATATTTTAAGAGAGTTCTGGGAGTGGGTAAGCGAGAATTTACCTTGTTAAATTAAATGTGTATTCTTCCCCTTACAATTAGACCTTGTTAATTGTTGAAATCTCATGGAATTAAATACCTAGGTTATTTAATTTCTTTGGCTCTTCTTACCCTCTGAGTTTAATTAAGAATTGATTGGCTTAGTGTTAAACTAATTTTAAATGGTTAGATTATCACCTAAAGGAAATTTAACTGTGCTCGGGATAAATTTCTCTCTTAGTGTTTTGCAAGGTGATTTGATAATTGTTATAATGGACACTTAAAATTTTGTTGTGAACACCTTTAAAAAAAATTATTCCATAATTTTTCTAACTAAACCTAGGTTGTTCTTGGGTCTCAAGTGGGAGTTTTTAGCTGGCATTACAGCCCCTTACACCTATGTATAGATAACTCCTCTTATTCATCATCATTATTACTTGATATTTGTAGATGACCTGGCGAGATTAGAATACCACACTTATCTATTGCACCTAAGGAATTTGATTGCAACCTATAACATCATACCCAGTCTTTTAAATCACCTAACTCTTCTAAGACATTGAATTTTTTTACCTGAACATGGTCATCATTATACATAATAGCTTAAGATTCAACTCTATCCCAAGAGCTAGAACTATTTTTCTATGTATTTATTCAAGACTTTTATATGACCTACTAGAAAAACCTATGCATGCTTTTATTGATAATATATTAGAATGAAAATTCTAAGCATGTTATATTGAAATATCATCTATGTGCTCTAATATCTCTCTTATACCCATATCATTTCGGACATTTTGCATCCTTGTGTTAAGTAAAGCATACATGATAGTCCAAAATGTGTGGCCTATAATTAAAAACACAAAATCACACATTATACAAAAATTACAAATAGTTACAATTATAAATATAAACTAATCGATCAATAATTAAACAAGAAAATATACTTAGATTAAGCTATTTCAGGAATATGGCATAACTACAATCACCCATACTACTACTACCACTACCCCTCCACTTCTTGTAGATGGTAAAGGACTCCCCCACCTCATTAATTAGGTTTTGGTAATCTTAATTCACATCCCTAAATTATTGGTACACCTACACCTCGTTGGTGCATACTTTTAACCTTCTTATAATAACCCTTATACCTTTTGTTCGGTTACCTACAACAGATAGAAAAAATAATACCCAGTGGGTATATATCAACCACTTATAGTATCCTACTATTATGCCATGATTTATAATAAATTATAATATCTGAGATAGACAGTATGTTGCGCATTTGAGGAGCTTCAAGTTTTTTTTTCCTAAAAAACGACTAGAGGGAATTTAAACATAGATTCTTCAAGACTTCATGAGCATCTCAAAACTCTAATTTTGGCTATAAATATATGTAGACATTTAATTTCATTTAAAATTATAGATTTCAACATTTTCTACCATAGGAAAGAAGTGTAAAATTCAAATCTACAACCTCTATAATTCCATTTTAGGATATTGTTACATGCTCACAATAGGAGGACAGACTAAACCTTATATTGTGCATCCACTTGATAAAAGAATGAGTCATTTTACTACAATGTAGGAAGTTCTTGAAATATTGGCGCATGGAATTATTGTACACAATATTTTGTAATGATCATATCAAGTATAATTGATTGGATAATTTATTTGTAGACATTAGGTTACGAATTGGAGAAAATAATCCACATTCTCTAAAAAAAATAGTTTAAGTTGGGCCGAGTTATTTTTCATCAAGAACAACTATAATATGGGTCATTTGGGCCATAAAATCCATTTAATATTTGTAGAACATTTAATTATTTTGAGATTAAATTTAGTTCAATTAACTATTGTAATTAATTGATTATTTATCTATATAAACAAATTAGCATACAACTTGTGATAAGTACTATGATTCTAGATTGTGATTACAAGAGTAATAAATATAAAGATCCATAAATAAGTATAAGAGGGATGAGACCATCTATGAATCAATATAGTGTTGATCTGTGTGCAGGACTATGGGATTTGTGAGTAATTTGTTGTAATGTAGTATGGTACATAATGTGTGCAATACTATATATTTTAAAATCAATGGCAATTTGTTATAATCTTTTTGATGAAATAACTTTTTTGTTAAAAATATATTCTTAAGATTCATGGTGCATTATAAATACAATGTGTAACAAATAATTTATAAATCCTTAATGGTAGTTTCATCAGAAGAATTAAAAAGGAAGAATTTGTATTGATTTGTTAATAATATCATAACTAGTTTTTGTATTGTAGAAAAATTACAATTTAGAAAGAGAAATTTGAAGAATAAAAGATTAAAAAAACATACAAGTTAAAAAGAAACAATTAATTTTACTTCACAACAAATAGAATATGACATGTATTAAAAATATTTTCACCACTCATGCGTGATACATTTTAGACATTGTAAAATGCCACTTTCTCTTATAAATTGAAACAAAGGTGGATTTCTTCCATGTAATCCAATGCAAGATGTTATTCTATCAAAAATTAAACTCCGACTAAACTAATCACAAGACATGGTTTACTCAGGCATTCAAACAAACATTAATTTTTTTGGAAAACCAACAAAAATTTATTTATATACTCATAGATCAAGCCATAAACTCTAATTATTAGAGATATAATACAAAATAAGGAATGCAAGACAAGTAAATCACCATAACAAAATGATTTCTCTTTTATACATTATTTATTTATTTATTTGGAATGAATGGAAAGAAACAACCTGTAATGCCCCCAACCTACCTTGTCTCAGTCAGCAATACCTCCTGCTTGGCGTGGGCTGGAGGGAATCCTTTTTTTTATTGTTGTTAGGGGCCTCATTTGTGCTGACTGACTGCGTGGAGGGTGGAGTTATTAAAACTTGGCGTGTTGGAGTCTTCTGGCTGGTGGATGCACCTCATTTATTACCTTGATTTGCAAATCTTCCTTGTTCTGGTTGACTACCTGCTCTTGTTTCCTTTTTGCTGGCTGCGTGAGTTTTCGGTCCCTTTGTTGGACTGCATGTGGGTGGTTGAAACACCTTGTCTCCCTGGTTGGCGGCGGACAGCTTGAATTTGGTATGTAGTTGCATGAGAGTTGTGGAGTGCACTGTCTTGAAGTTTCAAAACATGGTCAAGGCTCTCTCCTCCAAACTGCGCCTGTCCTCGATGTGATCAGCTGAGGTGAATGTATTAATCCACTTCATTTATCCTATGGCAACGTCTGGTTGAAGGTCTTTATCTCCTTGGCATCAAATCGGAGCAGAGCAGGAAGGAGTCTTCAACTGTGATAGCTAAGAATGATCATTCAAGGTAAAACAGTGGTGATTATGTGATCTCAAATGGGTAAGAACATCCATGGAAGGTGTTGAAGCCGTTCTAAGCAGTCCACAAGCTTCAAAAGGTGAAAAGCAAGTCTCAATACTTCCTCAACCTTGATCAGTGGTCGTTTTCCAGTCTGTACGCTGTAGATTGTATCACATGGAGCAAATAGATGTTTTTCTTGGCGTCTTTCTGTCCTGGTTCCTCCCTGCGCACGCGTTTTTGTTTAGACGGAGCTTCAAGCTAGTGAAGCAGACGTGCTGACTCCCTTTTCTTGAGTGCTGCAAGGTGTGTTCTTGACTGGGATCCGCAGCAACGACCCGCAACAGTTCTTAGCCTGGCAGCAGACCGGTGGCAGAATGGCAGAAGCCTTTGTGAGCGCTCCCAGCAAGCAGGTTGTCCAACTATGTCGCTTCCTGTTCAATATAGAATGCATCCTCAGATTCAGGTCTCTCTCTTGTCACCATTGAGCTCCCTCATGGCTCTTCTTTATATGGCACTGGAGAAGGTAGTGGTTCCCTCGATCGAACAGGCAAGCGTGTCTTTACGTGGAACACTGATGCTTGGGGTTATGGTGATAGTATGACATCTCTATATCAGTCCCACCCATGGGTGTTGGTTGTTTTTCCAAATGGGGAAGCTTATGGGATTCTAGCTGTCACTACGAGGCGGTGTGAGGTGGATTTGCGAAAGGACTCAACTGTTAAATTTTCTGCCCCATTAGTCTATCCAGTTATCACATTTGGCCCATTGACATTGCCAGCAGTAGTACTCACATCCTTGTCTCATGCTATTGTTTTTATGCTAGCCTGTGCGGAGTCTGTACGACCCGTTGAAGCTAGAGAAAAAGGCAAGATATTTCTACACCTTTCTACTGTTATTTTATTTAAAATTATTGTGAAATCGAACCACTTTTCCTTGCATTGAATTGTCAGTTGGATGTCATGATGGGAGATTTCCCCTTTATGCTTGTTTCTTGTTGTTTTAGCTTTTATCATTGACAGTATGTTGGTCGTAAGGATGCGTGTGCCCTTTCCCCTGAATGTTATGTTTCTCTTGCTCGAATGATAGACCTTCGTCTGTTTGTTTATGTATTATTTCTTCTCGGCGTTTGAGTTGCAAGTTATTATGTTGATCAACTAGTATTTTCGATATTATGGAAGTAAGTTTACGATAACTATGAAACCCCCTCCCTAGCACCCAAGGTTGTCTTTTGACGTTTTTGTTAGCTCCTTCGCAAGTCCCTTTGATAACCTTTTGGCATCGAGAAAGAGAGGTTGTAGGATTGTGTGATCAAGGCTTGGGGCTAACTAGCTTGAGTTTCGGTATTAAACTTTTTGAATGAAAAGGTTGTGTGCAGTGTGTTTTTCGTCTCGCAGGTGTAGACTCTTATATTATTTTTCATCTTGTTTCTAGGATTTTAAGGCCATCCTCAGGAAGTACCTTGACCATCCCTGGCAACTTGAACCATAACTAGCCTTACGGATCAACTAAGCTCGAGGTTCTTTGTGCGAATCTAGTACCTCATTGACACTGGAATAGTTTGGTCTAATCCCCCTCTCAGAATTATTGCTGATGGCGCTCTTCTATTTTTTCCTAACTTGCATTATTTTTCTCCCTTGTAATGTTAACGCTATTAATTATTATTGGTCGGTTTTTATGCACGTAATTACCGTAATAGTTTGTGATGGAAATTTCCTTACATATGATTAATCTTCGGGAAAAACTCAGCTTTCATTTGATAATCTTATGGATTCATAGCGGAAGGTTTTGTTTTGATAATGTCACTTAGAAATTATGTTTGTATCTATTTGTGCGATGGTTGATTGTGTTACCCAGGGTTGCCGTAAAATATGGTTGTTTTGGGATATGGGTAAATTATTTTAAATTAACCAAACATTAGTACTGTAGTGGAGGTTTGCAAATCTTTAGTGTTATAAAAATTTGTTGATGAAATTATTGTATACTCTTGTTGGACGGAACCCCCTTCTTCTCTCGCGTGTTTGCTACTAGCCTGTAAGACTTTGACCCTTCCTGGATGATTGGTAAATCTCTTTGTAGTTAATCGTCAAGACTAGTATACTATGCCTTCGCTTCGAAACTTATGTTGTGTGTATACTCTATTTGATTTCCGGTTTGAAACTCATTTATACATGAATTTTTGTGTTAAATTTTGGAACCCGTGTTTCCCCTTTCTTGGGCCGATCAAATTTTGTTCTTTTAGAAATGTATTATTTTAGCCTATGCGTTGGTACCTTTGATAAATTTCTAGATGGTTGGTCTATTCATATCAAATCTCAATCTTGTAATTATTGTTTAATTATTTACTTGATGGGAATTCTGTTTTTGCTAGATTGTTTGTTTTCTCCTTATAGGGCCAAGGGCCATTCTCTTACGATTGCTATACTTTCGTTGTTATATACTCCTAACTGAAGTACAAGGTCTTCTCCTTCTTTGATTGGCATGATGAAGACTTTATTTTAGCTTGATGTGTTAATAGTGTTTAGAGGTTTGAACCAATTCTTGTAATAAAGTGCTTCCTTTTCGTGATATTGTTAGATAATAGTTATGGTGGTTTTGTGTAGCTTTATCTTGCTCAGTTCTCGTGAACTGACTCTTGTAGAAAATTTGCTGCAGATGGATCTTGCGTGTAGATGAGGGATAGATTTGTAGACTTTTGTCATCAACCTCAGTTGAGAAGATCCTTTGCTCGAAACCCTTTTTTTTTATGTTGTTCAACTATTGTTAACGTCCAGTGGGAGGTTTAAACGGGGATTAATGTCTTAGTATAAATTATCGTGGACTTTGTCATCTGAACTTTGGAAACCTTGTATTGTTTGACCATCATTGAAATTATAAGAAAATTTGGTTATTGTTGTTGAGTGACATTGTTGGAGTATCAGTATTTTAAGAATTGATGTAACCTTGTTTGGTTCTTGTAAATGAGTGTTGCTACAACCTTGCCTTGAGAATAAATTTTGAGTTAAACCTTGATATGACTTAGTAATAAAGTGCCATAAGTAAACTAACATGGGATTGTTTAATACTTCTGGAAGTTAAATTAAAAGTTGAATTCAAATAAAGTAACGTAGGGGTCACCAACTTGAGAGCAAGAAATTCTTTAAGTAAACAAGGGCAAGACTATCATTGCAGGTAAACTTTATAACATGCTAACCCTAGCTCCTCTAGTGAACATTATTCCTTTTATGGTGAAATTTGTAAAATGACCTTAAGGTGAAATGAACTGTTAGTTGTTTAAAGACGATAAGATTTAATAAGCCAGAGAAAACAAATTGGAGACCTCACCATCTTTCTCACCGCCATTTGAAAGGTGAATTTTTACTCCTTGTTATTGCTTGTAGCGAAGCCTAAGTAAAGTTGTTGATAATTCTGATTAAGAGCCCTAGCTTCCATTAAATACTGGCAATAACTAATGAGGCCCTAAAGATGTTCCATCTCGACCTTCTCCCTCTAACCCTTTTTCAAGGCACCTTGTATCTCTTCTCTTAAGTGTGTTGAACTCAAAACCATGTTGTCTTGTGGGCAAGAACGAATCTTAGTAGCGTTAGTGGGGAGCAGATGGCCTTGTGGAATTTAAATACGCCTTTTTCTTGATAAACAAATTAAGTAAATAAATGTCATAATAGAGAAGATTTAAAGATAATTACTCAGTGTCAAAGGAATAAACTTGACTTGACAAGTTGAATTATTCGAATCATATCTTGAGCCTCCTTGAAAACGTAAGCTAAGAATTGCAAGATGTCCTTTTAAAATAAATAACCCTCAAGAATATCTCCTTGTGGTTGGCCCTAATTGTAAGTGTGTTCTGTGATTGGACTTCTATGTTGTCTTCTCAAAAAGAAAAGTAAATTGTCCTTGATATGTGTGAACGTTTCCGTGCTGCCTTTATGGCCATCCTTGTATCAAGTTGTTCACAGTGTTAGTTGTATACTTGGTGACGACATGTTGCGTCATGTTATGTGTCAAGCAAGTCAAAAAAAAGTTATCATGTATTTCACTGTGTTGTTCGTGTGTGATTATTTGGGTCGTTACACAACCAAACGATTCTATATCAAATTCCAAAAAAAGAATTTAAATTAAACATCAAAAATCAATACACATTATGTGCATATTAGGGATTGTTGAAGAACTAAAATGGAAAAGAGTCTTAACAACACGACAACATTACTCTAGCATGCTTTAAGCATGATGTAAATACTAAATTTCTTCATGTGGGCTTGATATGTGGTTAGTGAGCTCAGGGCCGAATTAAGGATTCAAAGCGCCCTAGGCAGTACTCGGAGCATACGCCCCCCTCCCAAGACCAGGCATACAAAAAAACCATCAAATTAATAACTCAGTTTAATATTTTAATAATGATTCCTTTCAGAATAGGTTTTCATATGTCCTTCTCTTACACTTAAAATCAATCTATAGAAATTTATTAGTTGTTGAATTGCATAGTTTAAAACATTTCTATACTTATTTATTATTGGTCAAGATTAAGCATTCTTAAGAGATATTGTTCAAATCTATTATTTCTCCCTTCTTCTCTCTCCCCTTCCTCTTTCTTTTCTAAGTCCAAGTATCTAGAACTTTTTTGTTCTGAATGTTCTTGGTCATTTCTCTATGACATCGCCACACTGGTGTTCATGCGTGATGCATCCCCACACTCCTAAGCTATTTAATAGTATCATTTCTTAGTTATTAGCTTATCTGTTTTCACACCAATAGACTTCCTACTTTTACTTTCGATTGAAACTATAATACATAATCATTTTACTAAAATGAAATATGAACACCAGAGATTTCATTATTGAGAAATATTTACAATCATTATATAGAAGATAAACATTTATTTTATTCATGTTAGAGTAGTAATTGAAACAGAAATATTATACACTGCATCACAGTTCTATTTGCATAAATGATGAAGTAATACAATAATTGATTTTTCATTTTATATGCTAACAAAACAGTCAATAAATAATTTACAAAGCGTGCAATTAAAGTACCTGATATTTGAAATTACTAAGGTCATTGTAGAAGATGGCCTCCACGGAACTACGACTGCACCCTTAGTGACGATTTCGGCATTAAAAGCATTTGATCGCAGGAGGTGTTGATGACATTGAAGAAGATAAATCCCTGCTTTGATGAACCTGCAAGCCCTCATAGTTTGTTCTCGGTATGTCTAAACATCACCCAAGTTAACAGTCAATGACAAATTTAATTTTTTGACTTTTGCTTGCTAAAAGTTGCGGTGTTGCAGTTACGGAAGCGTTAAACCTGGAAAGTGGGATTATATTATACATTATACGAAATTATTGTATTACCTTTGTTTATATATATGTGGTGCAGCGTGCAGCATTTAGTAATTTTAATTTTTTTCAACCTGGCAAGTCGACTGACTAGCAGAGCCGACCTATTACAAAAAATTCAAACAATGGCGCCCCTCCCCATTGTGCGCCCTAGGCAACTGCCTAGGTTGCCTAGGGGATAACACGCCTTTGAGTAATCTACGTCCATTTAATTGATATTGCATTATCAGCATATGAAATGAGAGTAGCATATTTGTATATGAAAACCAAATAATAAATATTTTTAATTTAATATTTAATTGAAAAACATACTACATATGTATAGGCATGGTTTTCTCTTATTATTTAGGAGGCTTACTACTAGTAATTGCACACAATGTATGCGATGTGAATGTTGAAGGGGAAGTAGGAGTTGATAGAAGGGCGGAGGGGAGAAAGGAAGGTTTCAAATGTCATGAAGGGAGTGGAGGAGGCTAGAATTGGAAGAGAGAACAATTTGAATAGGTCGCGCGATGTCCAAACACCCATCAAATTTTGCTATTTAAGGTTAATTAAAATGCCTCCAACGTTAAAATATGTATGTCTGCTTACGATGAATTCTAAAGGCTCCTAGAATTGCACGAGAAAGTTTTTTATTTTCCAAACAACTTGGTCAATTCAACCGGCTTTGCAGTGGACAAAACATGGCGCATAAAGGCGCAAAAAGGTACTGAAAGATGCTGAGACATAACTGAATGTATAGAAATTCTTAATGGTAGCCAACAGAGCTGAGGGCCCCGAAGAAAAGGTACATGCGAAAGATTGTGAACCGCGAGATTCCAAGGATCGTGATGCAATACCAATGTATTCAGCACTGTGTACTCAGTGCCGAAATAGTTTGATTTGAGGTCAGAAGTCTGCACTTGCTGCAACTATCCAATTACTGCTAGATTTAGACATTAACTTGTTTTTTAGTGCCAGTCCGACAGGGACCTCTAGAGGGACATGCACAAAAGCCAAGTTGGAGGTCTCCATATTTTTCCTTATACACGCCAAAGGGCCAATTGCGAATAAACAGGACATCACGGGAACTGCGCTAAAAAGAGCTATCACTAATAGTCGACCCAAAACCAGTGCCCTTATTGGTTATGAGCATTTCCTCGTAAACACTTCGGGGGACGGAAGGACGTAAGCTTTTGAAGCAGTTGCTGAATCTAAATGCAGTCGGGCATGACAGGGACGGAGTTGTTCCTCTGTATTCTAAGACTGCAGTGGTTATGATGTTTATGGGAGTGACCAAGTGTCACTCATTCCGAGCATTTGAGCAAAACGGAATGCGAGAATGAGATTGTGATATATTAAAATCTATAGCAAATTATGAATAATGAAGTTATACATTCTCAACAGAGAATCTCAATATTTAGTGACATCGTGTTTAAACAGACATTCAACTAAACCGAAATGTACAAATATATAGATCCAATTCTGAAGAAAAAGTCACAGCCGATATCTTCAGTTTTTCAGAGAGAGACTGAGAACAATTATGTGTTTCCATAGATGTGTTTTATTGAACAGGGGATCCCTTCTCCCTTGTTTTCCTGAACAAAGAACTGACAAATTTCTTTGAAATGTAGGTTTCTAGTTGAGTTGAAACCTCTGCGAGGTCCAGGTCAAGGTTCATCTTGTGGTACATTGCCAACGGACTTGTGAAAGACAAGCTCTTATTTGTTGCTGAATAAGCTTCTCTACCTTGTGTTTGGGATGCAATGGTGGATGTTGAAGAGAATACAGGAAGCAAAAAAGAAGTGTATGAATCAGCCTTGTGTTGTCTTCCCTGACCAAACCGATTTTTGGGTTTGGGAAAGTTTTGGACCAGATGGGGCATGGATTCGAGTTCACCTGCAGCAGGAGGCGTAACATATGAAGCATTAATGGATGGACCACGTTTCCTCTCTTGAGGCATAGACATTAACAATGGTGGTGATGGTTTAAGGTTTATGGTCTCCTCTGGCATACCCCCTCTTTAGTGGTGCTTCTACTACTAGTGTCAGTATTTGTTGCATACCCCACTATGTCAGTCTCTGTCACTGATAGACTGTTGAACATAGTAAGATATTTCTCTAGCCCTCTCTGTTGCTTTCAGTGCTTCATCTTTTTGTTAGTTTTATCAGTATCCAAGAATCTATATTTACATTAGATGGGTTTCGGATTTTAGGAAATTCAGATTTCAAATCATGCTTCAGAGACAAACCTTTCGTCTCTTCACAATTTTCCTGTTCCAGACATTCCAGGACAAATAATATTCTTGTATGTCAATAAACAAGAATCCTTATAAGCAGGTCTAATAACAGAGAAGACATAGAAAAATGCTTACCTAATGCTTGGCGAGGCAACTGAACTTTGCAAAGAAATTTCAATTTTCGTGGTTGTCATCAAAACTTTCTACTGAGGAAGCAGGGGATGATGGAATACTCAGAATGTCAGATTCATCCAAGAAATATTTTGTGTTGCATTCTTGTCTCATGGCTAAAATGTAATTATAGGTTCGAATTCCCTGCAAATTACATATAGAAAGTTGCATTCTTAGAGAATTTGCACACTCTACGAGCTGCTTATATTTCTTTAGCAGAACCATATCTACACTGTCCCTGGGAGTGGAAACTCTCTTTATTGAAGTTACATTGGCATACCTTCTTTATGAGGACTATGTGGAAGAAAAATCGTTGTCCTATGGCTGTAAAGGCATATGCTGAAATTAAAATGAGGAAAAGCTGCACCCAGTTGAAATGCCCAGCTATTAATAAGTTTTAATTTCTTGACCAATTCCTTTATGAACATGGAGATTCATTCAAACTGAGAGGGAAACATGGTTAATAATTTGAGGAGAATTAGAAATATACCACTACAGCTGCAAATACCCATCTTGGGAATTTGTGTCCATACACTCAAGCTCCTGCATTATGCCTCCTTTATTTGCAAAATTTTATTGAAGACCACCAGTCCTGCTCCTCCGTCCAGTAAAAGCTGAAAATGAACACCATATTCATTGGAAAGAATTCTCGTTGAACTGAATTTAAATAAATTGCGTATGAGAAGAATAGAAGCGAATGATGCTATGGAGCCCATATGGTTTAAACAAATAATAATTTTTCAGTTTCCTTCAACATTTTTTTTCCTCGCCAAAATAAAGGGGTCTGATCATATCACAGAAATTACCCAGAAAGGATGTTCAAATCCATCCACACACTTATCACAGCTCTTGCAATGTTTGCTGCGCTTTTTCACCTGCTTGTACAGGAAGTAAAGATAACATATTTCTACACCCAAATGGAAGCTTCCCTTCACTAAACAACCAGCCTAGGGGAAATCCAATCTGATAGTTACGTTCTTGCCACCCTGGGTCCAATCATTGACGTAGGAAAAAACCAAGAGTAAATTCCTATTCAAAATTAAAATTCCAGAAGAGCTTATAGTTGATATCAAAGTTGTATGTGCCTCAACCAAATACCACCAGATTGATTGAGCTTGTGAATGTAGAATTACAATCAAATGTAATATGATTCCGGTTCTTAGCATGTCAACATACAATACCACGAGTATACGACATTTTTTCTCACAAAATTTTAGAAATACAATAATTTTCATTTGCGGACTTGGAAAATTTTGTCCCAAAATCAAAGAGAAACCTATTAAATTCTTGGTTTTGGCAGGGACCACAAAAAATCCATATCCTTTCCTCAAATCAATTGGCCATTTTTATTTGACAGGTACTTCTCTCAGGAATATTCTAACAAATTACGCCCTTACACCAATTGGCCTTTTTTATTTCTAATTTCAAGAGGCACATCCCTCAGTAATATTCTGAATTTGTTGTGTCTGCCATTACAGCTGCTGGGAGATCAACCATTTAGTAATACTGCTCTAAAGGCGGATTCTACCATAGGATATGACTACCAATCTATGTTTTATTCTGGCTCAAAGCATTTTGACACTTTCTCAACCGAACTTGGTTTGGATACTACTCCAGCACAAACACGATTTAATGACCTAATAAACATACTCTGATTTGTGATGAACTTCAGCATTCGGTCCTCGTCTGAAAGAGGATACTTAACAGAAATCAATCCCAGTCCGATTCCATTTGGCAAAGCACATGAAAAGCCTCTCATAAGCAGCTCCTATCGTTTTTTCCGTAAACAAACCCTCAGTCATCCTCCTAAAATTCCTTCCCTTCTCCTCCAAAACCCCCTTCGCGTCCTCTAACACACTCTCCAACCACTTCTTCAACGACTCCAACCTGGGACCGAAAGTATACCCAGAATCCTCACTCACTACCAAACTCTTTACCACACTCGCAAAGTGCGAAAACATAACCACCTTTCCACAAAACACTTCCTCAATGGTTGTGTTATCGAGCCCCTGAGCCCTCAAAGTCGGGTTCAAAAACATCCAGCGCATTATAGAAGTTTCCTAGAAGAGTCATACTGAGCGGCCCAAGAACCTTCACATTCAGCCCTAGTTCTTTATATTTGTCCAACCACGGCCCCTCTCCTTCAATTAAAACAAGAAAATAGGGTTTATAGGATTTGACTCAATTAGGGTTCATGCAGCGCCGCAAAAACCAACGGGTGACCCTTGTACTTCACCATCTGCCTGGCCATGCCGATCACTAAAAGGATTTTTGCCAAGATTCGTCTTGCTTGAAGAGACTTTCGTCGACGACGCTGATGCTTGAATCTCCTCTTGAGATCATGACTTCCAAGCCAAAATGAATTCTACCTAAAAAATTTACAGTCTAGATCTGATTTTTATGGCTTAAAACACAAAAAAACATCCAAACGCTTGTCAAATTTAAGTCCTTAACGTGAACAACAGGGGGCTCTTTCCGATAGGGGAATGCTTTAGGCGTAAAATTAGCACAACACAGAAGAAAAGCAAACGCTAAAAAATATATGGTGAAAACAAGTATGCCACAATTTCATTGTGAGGCCGCATCACTTCTGGTTGGTGAGGGGATGTTGATTGTCCCTCCTTTGTTGCGTCCATCCTTCATTTGAAGATCATTTAGTAGAGGTATTCTTCATCACTTATATTTTCAATGTGTAGTGTTTTCTTCCACTTCATTGTCCTATTCTTCACCATCAGCCATAGCATTATCTTCTAGTATTTTTCTGCAATTTATAGACAAGTGACCAAAGTGTTTGCAATAGTAATAAACAACTTCTTTCTTTGTATCTTTGAATGTGGATTCCTATTTAAAAGAAGATTTGAATCTCCTTTTCGCATATGATCTATCCTGTCTTTCAAATGGTCCACTGGTCAAATGCAACATTAAACTGTCTAATGGTCCACGACGCCTTCCCAAAATGCATGCACGAGCATAAAAGCTCAATTTGCATTTACATCAAAAGAAGAAATAATGGCATGCAAATCTGGATGGATGCGAGGTTAATTTTTCTCCACTGAAAAAATTAAAGAGTCAAAAGAAAATAATATAAATTGTTACTTAGCACTATGGAAATTGTGTTGCTAAAGTGTCTGGTAGATCTCTATAATATAAATCCATGCAACTTCATGACAATTGGCTCATCTTACTCTTTGTTTGCGATTAGTGAGCAACAACCTAAGTGTCATGTACGTTAGTAGTGAATTTTAAATTTAAATGTGTTTTTTTATTTACCAAATAAACGTGTGGCGCAGTGGTAGGCAGTGTTATTAGTTGCGAGCATGTTAATCTCACTTTCAAAATGTGAGGGCAGAATAATTATAGTGTGCCACGTGCTACAAATCTCCTTGATCAACGAACGGCTTCACAAATATGTATACTGGCTTAATATACTACCATAGATAATGACAATCAACTATTTTACACTTCTATACATTCTCATGCAAAACAGAAAATTACTCTCATAGAAAATCATATTTTGATACTAAATAAAATCAAAGTATTATATTCCTATAGAAAAATTAAATTATAAACTTCCTTTATTCATACATATAACATATTTATATAACATATAACTATAACTTATTCTAACCTATTTACATGACTTTAACTCGCAACATTTAACTTAATATAACATTTATAACAGACAATTCCATATATATTATTAACTTGTGAATAATTATTGTAGAGAATATTTAAATTACATTATTAACTCACGAACAAACTTCATGTACATACTAATTTTCCTAACTTATATTATTGTTCTTCCTTGAAAGTGGCTCCAACGTTTAATTACAAAATATATAACCCTCATCTTTGTAAGTGCTATCAGTTTGGAAAGGCGTATACCCACCATTTGAATTGCAAACTCGGTAATAATATGATTGACTATGCACACATATAGAATATTAGTACATTTTACGACTCTGTTCAAAGATTTCTACAAAGAAAGAATATTAAGTGGTCTTAGTTTCAAATAATGTTTATTCATTAGCTCCCTCAAAATTTGAATTGTAATTCCTATTTTCAAAGAAAATTTGATATATTTTATAATAGTTACTGACAAAATTGAAAACAAGAAAAACAGCCAAGTACAACATAACTTGATGCCTCAATTCCTTGGTATTATAATTGACTAAAGTTTAGTGCACAATACAGCTAACATTTTGAATACTACATCTATTAAGAAACTCATTAATTAAAAAAGCACTATTAGAGCATATTGAAAATGACGTGACATTGATAATCTATGGGTTATCTTTGCATGACAGAATATAACTTCAAATATTCTGTCAAGAGTTTAAGTAAACACTTACAGTAGAGTGAATTAGTGGACGATGAAAAACACTGAACTATGCATGGAATTTGAATGACGGAATATTACGCCAATGTTTATGCTATCACGCACAAAAACAGATCGATTACGGTTAATTGTTCTTCGCCTGCAAATAAGTTTGCAGAGCTATCGCACGATTAATGACATTGATGAAGAGGAAGCCTAACATTTTCAGGTCTTCAGATAATATTCAATTTAATTACAATTGCATTTTTAATGGACTCTTTATATCTAATTCTCAATGGCGTGTTTATAAATATATAAACAGTTAGTACTTCTTCTTTTTTCAGTGGACTCCTTGGATACAATCCTAACCGTGTTTTTATACCTGGAAATCGGTAGCAATTTTATTGCTAGATGTTGGCAATGACTAGAATTGATGAAAATTCAGAAAGAAGATATTTGAATTCTTGGGAAAGAGTAGAGTTGACGGTAAATCCTGTCGAAATTTAAGTTGTTGGGAATGGGTAGAATTGGCAATAGGGATGAACATTATAAAGATCCTATTCGAAGTAATTTAATTTCTCCCGATGTCTAACATTATAGAAAAACGGAAGTTTGCCTATTTTCATGACGTTTGTGCTCTATTTTTAAGAAATAAAGTCAAATAAAACAAAAAGAACTCTTGTTTTAACTATGCACAACATGCACTGTTTTTAGAGTCTGTGGTTCTATTTTAGAATACTTTGTTTTCGAGTTGTGTAATTAATGTTAGATGAAGTTTTCTTTTATAGTGCAATCATATTTGTTGTAGATGAATAATAGAGGCATATACAGATGCATACAAAGTGATGTAGATGCACAGATCAAAATATAAAGAGTCGAAGCTCTGACAAAAGTAAATATTTAAATTCAATTTATGCACAACAATAGTGATTTAAGTGTATGCTCTGTTTTTACTTACAATTTCTTTTAAAGTTGTTTTGTCGTTATTATTTAAGATTACTAATTTCTACAAATTGGTATCATAACATTATTTTCAGCAAATTATTAAATTCATAGTCATCTATGGCTTGTATACCCTGTGCATCTTTTTGATATTTGTAGACAACCAAGTCACATTAATAGTTTTGTATGAAATATAATTTTTGTATAGTGGTTGTAACCACTTATGTAGATAGGTTGTGGGAGATATTTATTGGGTGAATAGTTGAGAAAACTCCTTGTTTATAGGAGAAACTTTGAATAAAAATATGTATCATGTTTTCTATGAAATTAGTGTGAAGAATTGTTGTTGTGTTTATTTTTCTCAAATCTACTGCTCTCTGATCATCTGGTATCAGAGAGATCCTAATCCTCTCTCTGTGATGAGTTTTTGAAATGTAGCCAGAGGTAGTTTGTTATCTGCTATTTCCCTGTGTATGAGCTATTATATGTCGTGGATACTTTTTCTGTGTAGATTGTTTTACAGTGTATGTCACATCCAAACATGTATCTATATCCATTGTGATATCTATGTTTGGAATCTGGTGTTGTGTAAATTTTTCTTCAGTCAAGGAGTTTTGGTCATGTTTTATTCTTGTTGTTATCCTAAAGAAAGAAAGCATTTTTTTTTGAGTTGAGATGGGAGCATTTCGTGAAGTTACAAAGACATCTCAGTCAGTAATATTTATTGATAGCACTAAGTTTTTGTATTAAGAATTGAGATTTTTGACAAACTGTTCATCATTTTATTTGTTTATATTATCAAGATCTGCATCGAATTCCAGTTTTCTTTTCATGACAATTTTGTAGGATAATCACGATGTGGGTATTTGGATGGGATTATCAGCTCCATATGATTGAAGCCTTGGCCAATACATGACTATGAAAAACAATAACCTTCATAGATCTGTGATTACTGATGCCAACATTAGATGCATTAATTCTTTCATCAGTGGAAAATCTTGGATCTATGAACATATTGCTAGATTGTAGAATCGACTCAATTTGGATGACTTGGATCACAAAGTGGTATAGCAGATCTACCAAGTAAACATCTCTTATCCTAGGTGGATACAACTTGATGTGGAGACTACAAACCTCGAACTCACCCACCAACCTTTCAGTGAATGTGTGAGACTCGAACTGAGACTCCCATTTCCTGAACTCACCATGTGTTTTGTGTTCTAGATTGCTTGGTATTTGCATTCTCGCCCATGGTCTTAGGTATCATAAAAGTGTATTGTTTTTTCTATTTGCATTATGACATGTACTTTTGCGTCCAATTTCCTCATGCATATTTTTTTTCAAAAATCCTTTCTAAATTCCTGTTAATCACGACTCCATGCTTATATCCGGTACCATCCATGTCATTATAAATACATCAATGTGTAGATCATAACATGTCTTTGTAAGGTTATTAATTTTGTCCCTTTGTCAACCTCGGTACTTTATATGTTAGAAGTTCCGTATACATGTGAATATAGTGTTATTTTTCGTTTAAATAAAATTATTAAGAGTCATGTCGTAATAGTCAATTTGGGTATCAATTAAAGGTTGTCAAAATTTCAAGTTAGTCCTCCAAGTGTCATTAAAAGAGTCAAAAATAAAATTCAAATGTCTTTTATTTTCAAGAGTCGGTCATTGTAAAAGTTTGCAAAAAATAAAAAATAAAAAATTCCTTATGGAATGCATTTTTCAGTGGAATCCAACATTTATTTAAGGCATGTTTTTGAGATTCATGGTCACATTATGTTGAGGTAGCAACATGAAACTGGAGGATAGAGGCAACTCAGGATGGAGGGTGATCAATTCCTCTTATTAGTCAGCAATGACAGGGTTGTATTTTTGTTGTGGTGACATTATTGTGGTGTGAGTATTTTCTTTCAGTTTTTGAAGTGTGTTTATTTTTAGAGTTTCTGTTTTGTGTGGTTTTGGATGTTGGAAAAGGATTTGTGTTGGAGCACAGATGACTGTTCAGTGATCCTCTGACTGACATGATCCTCTGACTATCATAATTCATTGGAAGATGGTCACTTGTGAATACGTTCACTTGTAATGGTGACCATGTGTAGCAAGATCTAACTAGTAAGATCCGAGTCAGTAGTATGTAATTAGATATAGTTTGATTCTCAGTGTTCGTGTGTGGAAATTTCACATTGTAGGGGGGAACATGACACCAATGGTCCATTTCCATTTTTCACCTAAAATGACAAAATTTAAAGGAAGCTTCCAGTGGCAGTGGTAGTTTCCTATGTTTTCCAAGATCGAGTGGCATTGATCAACAATAAGTGGCTGCTAATTAAGAGCATTATCAATTCTTATAGGAAGTAATGTGAAATATCTTTCCTGTATATGTTCTATTGTGAAGTTTTGTAATAAGCCATATGTGATTCCTATATACTTCCCTGATGTACAAGCATAGTGGAGAACAAAAGCACCAAAGTAAGTCAATTCATGGATCTTGAAAGGGTTTGTGGGAGGATCCAGAAAACCACATGAGGTGGAAAATTGATGGGGCTTATTCACGTCAAGGTTTTTGGTAAGCATTGTTTAAAACCATGGAAGGAGAGAGCCTCTCTTTTGATCAAGATAATGAGTCACATAGTAGGACATGTTTCATAGGGGTGATCATACTACAGTTGAGTGTGTGGATGTTTTTCTACCATGTTTGCACTAAGAGGGGGGAATGTTAGGAATATAATTGTTAGTGCTTCACATTAATAGTTTTGAATGAATATAATTTTTTGTATAGTGGTTATAACCACTTACATAGATAGGTTGTGGCAGATATTTATGAGCTGAATAGTTGAGAAAACTCCTTGTTTATAGAAACAACTTTGACTATAAATTTGTATCATGCTTTCTATGAATTTAATGTGAAGAATTGGTGCTTTGTTTATTTTTCTCAAATCTATTGCTCTTTGATCAAAAGCATCCTTCCTAGAGTGGTAATAGCCGGTGAACCAAAAATTGCATGAGACACTCTCAAATTATAGCATCAAGGTACAATTACTTTGAAGAGATTTTGAAAATATTGGAGGTAAACATAGTTTACATAGTAATTATGCAATGTATTTACGTTTTTACCTTAGGTAATTATTATCCCAAATTCATCCCTCAAGGTGAATTGGATAACTTACATGATTCTTCATGCTCAAGCAAGTGGAAATGGTCCAAGGCCCAAAAAATTAGGTTTTGGGATTCCCTTTGGTTTCTCTCTGACTTCCCCATCTAAGGAAAAAATCCAAGAAGTTAAAAAAGTTGAAAAAAATATTTAAAATGAGGTTGCAGGCATATTTTAATGTAATTCAGGTCTGAGAGCTAGGGATGGAACCAAGGTGGATTGTACCAAGGTTCATCATACCAAGTTCAGGGCTGATTTGCAAAGGGAATCAGTCAAGTTGACTTTCTTTTTCCTAGACGACATAGGTACGTGTGGGACAGTTGGGAACCAAAAACCTGATTTTCTTGAAATGGCCGAAAAAAGAAGGAATCAGAGAAGTCGGATCAAAATGTCTCCGCGCGGTCTGCGGGACACTTAGGACATAATTATATGTAGGCCTCGAAAGATTTGAAATTACTGAAATACTAAGGCAGTTAGTGTATTGCGGAAAAATTAGGTAAATTTTGTCCCAGGGGGTCTGCACGGGACAACGAGACAGTTGAGTTCGCTGCAAAACCAAAATCACCGCAAGTCAGTTCATTGCGGGTGGAGGGGAAAATTTTGGCTGGGAAAAACTAGACATGTGGTACGCAGTGGAGATGCAAAAACCCACAATTACCACAATACAACACTGGAGGACAAGCCTTGCAGGTGGAGCAGAGGTCAATGGCCCCGATGGCCGCAGTCAATGATGGGATAGTTGGGACAAGAAAGCCCAAATCGGGAGATGCGGAGCTCAGGACTCGCACTAGGGACCATCTGAGTACGCACGGGACATGAGTTCCCCAAATAGCTGAGATAGCTGTGAATAAAGGAAAATAGTCTAATGATCAGACCCTCCCGAACTTCAAATGGCCATAACGTTTGACCCCGAGCTCAGATTTTCATAATAATTTGACTTTCTAGAACGAGCAGGACATCCTCTATGCCACAAAAACATAATTTTTATGAGTGTAGATATATAAAAATGAAAGAAACATATTCATATCCAGTGAAGTAAATGTTCAGTCTCATTAAATGACAGAAATGTTTGGCAGACCGAAAATAGTTGCATGCACTCAGAAGACCATAAATTTTGCATTTAGCTTAACGAAAACACACAAAATTGGTACCGTTGGAATCGTGATTTCTAAGCCCAACGCAAAAAAATTAAGAAATTCATAATTTGATGAAGAAATAGATGGTGATTTTGTAAGAAAATGTGCCCAGGTTCAGGAACAATGATTTTATTTGGTAGTTGGGATGCATTCAATGAAACATCGCGCTAACATATTCTCACTGTTGCAAGTTATGGGATAGTATGGGGGGATTTTTGCAAGAAACATAACCATCATTTCAATAAATTCATGGACTACCTCTTGAAAGTGGTTGATAGGATATATTTCAGGATTTTCATTTTCCCTCTCTCTATCTCTTTTTTGAAATGCTATAAACTAAGAGTGTTGGGATCATTGTAAAGGGGAGATATTTTTTGAGAAGAAAAACTCTATCAAAATTGTTTTGTGAAGCCAATGTGCTACAAGCCCTTGTAGTGGAATCCTTGCATGGTGATCTAAGCCCTTATTCTATGCAATATATTGAAATGTGCATATCAGTGAAGCAATAGATGCAAGTTTGTGGATACTATCTTCCCCTATGCTATGTTTGTTTACATTCCTCTTGCCCTCTTCAATCTCATTGCATATATATTGTGTCTATCTTATGCTCTTTCTGGGATCCATTATCATTGTGCATGTATATGAAATGTTGTTGTGAATGCATTTTGTTGGAATTGTGGAGAACTGCTGATTACCTCTTCTGGCATGCACTATTGTTTCTGTCCACTTTTCACACATTAGGAATACTACTCCTCATCACCCTCCTTTCCTGGTGTATCGCCACTTTAGTGTAGGATTTGTTTTTCAAGCACTGTCTCTCTCTCTAGTCCCTTGGAATTGTTAGATTAGGATTAGATAGTTTTTCCTGCATTAGAGTAGATTGTGGCAGGTAGTTTAGGACCAAGAATCAGCTTTCTCTGAAGGTCTATCTCAAGTAGCAAGCCCCACAACTTAGAGATAGTACCCATGTTATCTAATCACATTGTGATCTCAAGCACACACACTTGTGAAAACCATAGGGTGTTGTGATTTGGTGATAACATTAATTATTAATTCACTGAGGTAATCAGTTGTTATATACTTGTTATCATGGTTATGTGTTTATAACCATTATATTTAGATTATTGCATAGTTGCAACAATCTATTTGTCTGTATTGTTTCCCAATTGCACCTGTGCAACTTAATTCTTTGTTTGTACTCAGTTGTACAATATCTATAAATATTGCATCCATCTCCATTGTACATAATTTTATTGCATATCAATAAACTTATGAGGCTCCCATCCCTCTTCTAGATTTGGTATCAGAGAAGGATAGGAGAACCTGCTAGGTTGGAGAGAGGTTGCAGAAGGTAGACAAATTTTAGAGAAGAATTATGTGTTCCAAGAGAGCTAGTGCTTCCTCCAGCAGCTTCCCAGAATGCCCCCACATCCCCAAAAACTCTTGTTCATCCTCTAGGTGTTTGAAAAAAAAATCACTGGTGCCCCCTACACCAGGAAATCCATTTTGTTTTTAAAAAAAATAAAATTGGAATGTAGATTAAATTAAAAAAATAAATCCATTTCCTCAAGTAAGGTTTTCTACTCTAAACTTAGAGGAATAGATAGTCTCATATATCTTTAGCTGGATATCCAAATTCCTGCAGACCAAGCTGGTGGGTTGTTGAACCGAGCTAGTTGCTTCGACAATCCAAGTTCATTCTTGTATTGGTGAGTAATCTACTTAGGTTACAATGTTTGTACATCTATCTAAGTTGTTCATTAGATATTTATATCTCCTGACCGACTTGGCATCTCTGTTGACTGGGCTAAGCATCCATAGGCATTCAAATGAGCCATGTAAACATTTGAATAGATTAAATACAAAGGTCAAGCTCCTATTCATCCAGATCATGTAAATCATTGCCGACCGATCTATTTTTGTACAGATCAAGCACCTCTCCAAAAGGGTCGAGTCTCCAGCATCGAAAAGGGGCCAAGAACCCCCCAACATTTAAGCCATGCCCAGTTCAGCGAGTTCACGACGAGCGACCCCTACTCCATGAGTTGTACATTTGATCAAGCTCCAAATGGTGATTGATCTGCACACAATGACCCTGAAACAAAACAAATAATAGTGAAATAAAAACAATGACTCCCCTACAAACACAAATCTGTGGAGAGGAATAAAACAATGATGGCCAACAAAATAATAGAAAATCATTTCAAGCAAATAATAATAATAATAATAGGTTTTTACAGTCCACGATGCCGTGGGGTGGCCTGTTTTTGGGTCTACAAGTGACTTATAGCATATGGGACTACCTCGTACTCACATGTAGGATTTGAACTTGTGACCTCTATTTCAAGAGCACATGTTCTTCACCATTAGGCCAACTCAGGGGTTCTTCCTGACCTGCCTGTCCACTAGTGGCCACGTGTTCTTCCGTTGTGTTCTTGGTGGTTGCCTTCGGCTCCACGTCTCCCTGTTGGTCCCTGACAGCCTTAAATATGGTCTTTATTTGTTGTATGCGGGTTCTTATGTTTTTTCTGCTACCGTATTGCTTGTGTTGCCCCTGCTTCCAACCTTTTCGCACAACGTTCCTAACAGTGTACAGGGTTGTCAACGGCTCTGTTTTCCCTTCCACAAAGTGTGTTCTTGTTTGTTACTGTAGATTTCTGTTTTTACTGTCCGTATTCTAGAGGCCTGGTAATTGTTGTATGGGGGCGGTTTGTATTTGAAAGTTTTTGTTGTAGCATATAATATTTGATAACAGATTACTGCTATCACTGCAAAAATGTAGCTCTCAGTTGCTAAAAAACTAAAATTGGATAGCTACGACCAAATTTACTTCCTGAAATTGTAAGGTTTGACATAAAGATGACCTATAATTTATAATTGAGTCTATCTGCATAATACATATTGTAGCTTAGAAATAACATAAATGGGTGTCCTAAGGCCTATGTCGGGGAGTGTATCTGAGAAGTGCATGCTCTGTTTTTGAGGACGTTCCAAGAGTTGTTAGTCAGTTAAATCCTGGTCATAGTGTCAGTCACAGTTGAGAGTTGTGTAAGTTTGTAGTCTTGTTAGTTATATTTGAAAGGAATTTATAGGCATATCAGAGAAATCTAGAATGAATTACCTGCTTTTACCCCGAAATCTGAGATCAACAAATGTATGTAGGTTGAAGACAGAAAGATGTTATGGTCTGACCTGTAGGAAGGCCTCTACTCCAAAATGAGTGATCAACATCAGTTCCTTGTTTTGTAAGGCAGGCGGCTTCATTACCGTCACAATCCTCACCTCCATTATTATTATTACGGTCCTTCTTGCTTGTGGGTCAGATTTGCGATCTCCTATTCTCCATAGTGAATTTATGCATGCGTACGAGTCCTATCTTGCTTGAGTTGGTGTCAGATAATCACAAAGAGTCCTCTTTTGATTTCTCTCTTCGAATTATTATTTCCCTAATTGCGCAACTATATTTGAAATCGAAGGAAAAGAATACGTGTTTCGAAGACATTTTTAGATCTACCATGGTATTTTTCAAGCCCTTGCGTGATGTAATCTTTCCCTAACATAAAATTCAACACTTAATGAATTCTCTAGAATGATTTCTTGATATCTATGAATGATTTTAATTTTAATATTTTATTCTTAAAAATGCTAGATTTTGATTACATTTTTAAAGGATAGATGTTGTAGGTAAACAGTTCCCAGGCTTTCATCGAAATAGACTTTTACAGTAGGTATTATGTCAAAAAACTTATTTCCAGATTTCTATCCCAAATTGTCATCAGCTGTGGGTGTATGGCCAAGACTAGGCTTCCGGTTGGGGATGGATTTCCAGCAAGTAAAAAAACAGGGGTGGAAGACATATGTCTGGGGATGGATTTCCAGGAAGTACTTCAATATTCTCGACTTCATTAGAGAGCACACCCAACTCTTGTTGCTCCTCACCTTGTATTTGCAATGAACAATGAGCCAGAGTCGTCAAAGTAATATTACAGATTTTCCCTAAGAAATCAAACCATTTTGTGTGTTCATGATCATCATTAAGAGCTTTTAGGCTTGGGTAGTCCGAATTTTGTAAGTGGGAAAGGCTTTTGGGTGAAACCTGCTAGGGAAGGAGTGAAACAATTTTATGTCTTAAAGCCTAGCGTTTTTTTACAAGAACATACTGTAAATAAAAAATGTAGAGAGACAATTCCATTTTGATAAAGATGGAGAGGTACTTTGGTTGTTCATAAATCCCGCTTGAGGCCTGTAAATGAATCGTCATTTAAAGCTTCATATACAACCCTTACATGCTTTGCTTGAGGGCATAAACCATTTTCAAGATCCTTAGTTAAAAACCTCAAAATGATTAACAACACATTTGTAATTGTCTGTTGTTGTAGCTCCAACTACAAGGTTCTACTCTGTTGTGGGGTTGGAATTTGTATGTAGAGCTTCGACACCAGTGTTTCCCTTGTTTCTAGGAGCTTATTAAGAACATTATAAGGAACCCCATAAAATTGCAAGCTCAACCATGTTTACTGTATTCATTACTTGTGCATAACATAACTTAGGTTGATTCTTGTTGCCATTTAAATGAAACATTTTTGAAGGGGAAAAAAGTATCTGTACTGTAACAAAACAAAAACATTCTTTCCCTCTTATGAAATTAAGTTACAGCAGACCCCCTTGAAAATGATATGGTTTTAGAAGAAACAAACATTACTTAAGTATTTAATTGTCTTGTTTAGTTATTGTTGACAGGGTTGGCAGATGCGTGATTTCTACAAGTCTCTATATCTGCTACTTTTCATTTGATGGCATGAAACGGGTGCTTCTTGCCATTTTCCTCTAATCTTATAGGAATCACTTTCAGCTATACCTTAACTACACCTTATAAAAAAATAAAAATTAATAAAACTAGACCTACAATTTAATTGGAAATAAATGTAAAACTAAAGCTTGAGTTAAATTTTAGTAAGCCTTTTGGGCAGATTAGAGTAATCTGATATTTTGAAACTAAACTGTAAACTACTTTAACAAATAATGTCGTTTAAATTGTTGTGTACGTTGTAATTTAATTTTTCCCAGTTATATATGTTCCTTAACTTTACACAATTTCTACAACGTTCACCTGGAATTGGTAGTAGCTGAAAAAAATGGAAAACACTGCTCCAATAGCGCCACTTGGAGGCCAACAACTACTAACAAATTATTTCCATACCATATGGCCTGGATACTGGAAGCGAGAGTGATTCAAAGAAGGAACGATACATGATTATACCAATGCAAAAGGGAAAGGGCAGGTCTTCAATTTCAATGTAATTGACACCCTCAGTGTCGATATGAACGTTACGTGCTTTGGCAAGGCTGCAGCTTATTACCATGAAAAAATCTAGGTAGGCACAATTTACACAATCTCGAAGGGTACCCTCAAATATGTGAAGTGTAGGCTATAGAGACTCCAGCAACCCATGGGAAGTCATTCTAAATATGGATTCTATTCTGGAGATATGTACAGAGCCTACCACCTTGATACCGACAACTGCTTTCCATTTTACATCAATCAGTGCAATCCAACAGATTCCCCTTGGAAACTCCACAGTGGATGTTATTGAGAAACATGGTTACTTTTTGCTCTAGTATCTGCATGACTACCCAAACAGATGAGTTGCACGCAATGCTCTACTGTCATTATAAAGGACCACACCGGATGGGAGTGATTGTGACGAGGCACATATTTTATAGCAAGGGTTAAAATTTGGTGCCCCAAGTAAGGATACATGCAAGGGGAATAACAAAACACTTGGGTCCTATGAAAAGAAATCTTGCACTATGAAACAATACCAAGCAACTCATTGTGGCCCATAGTACAATCATAGTAAGCAAACCAACTTTGTTGATGGAGAAGATCAAATGATCTGCGAGTCACACACAAGCTCAGGAGAGAACTAAAGAGGGCCTTGTACACAACTATTCCTAACACCACTAGTACCAGAAACAAATTCACTCAAAATTTGGTTAACCACAGTAGAAGCATCAACTAGCTCAGAGGAACTCAATACACAGGCATCGATGGAAAAGATAATTGTTGATATGCATGCTTGTAGCAGCCCCAACCCTAGCCACCAAATTGTAATTGTTGTGACTATTATACATCTCAACACTGGAGAACTATTGTTTTCTTGCTTGCTCCCAGATTGTTAATGGTAAACAATGTCGGAAAAAACAAGTTCTACTTTAGACTCTAAAATACCAAATGATCAATCATGAGGGAGAACAGGGTGCCCCCAGTGTAATCTGGCCAAGAAACATGTGATAGATAGGTAGTGCATTGATTGATGGTCGATTAGAGGACTGGGACAATATGGTGTCCAACAACTTTTGCATGATGTGGCATTAGTGCTACTTGGTGTATCTGCTAGTGCTCTTAAAGATCAATCGAGGAGTACAAATGACTTATGGAAGATTATTAAACAAGTATTGTTTCATACATGGGTAAGTGCACCAAGTTCGGGGGCCAAAAGGGGGTCTTAAGTGGACGCATTTTTCTGAAAAAAAAAAAAAAATTCAACTTTTACAAGTTTTTCAAAATAGTTACACTCAAAATTAGAAGATATTGTAGAAATATGAATCGTAGCATTTTGAGTCTAGTTTCTAAGCTACTAAATTTTATTGAAAATGGATAAGTTTAAGTGGGTCAAACAACTAAAATACCAATAGATGATCTTGTTTTTGTTAAAAAACATAATAGAGTGACTTTCGTGCCCCCCCACCATTTTTTGAGCACCATTTAGTATTTTTGAAAAATCTTTGGTAGAAAGATAGCTAGGAGCATCTAGTTTTTAGGCTCCATTTTTTAAAATATTTTTTTAGCGAATATTTTTTTATTTATGATTTTTCTAGTACAAAAATTTTATGTTTTGAAAAATAACGGAGCTCCGACCGTACCCCACCTAACTACCTCAAAAAATATCAAAAATTAGATTTTTTTAATATGTATAGAATTATGCCTAGTTTGGGCTAGTATAATTTTTTTAAAATTTCGATCATCCAAAAAAAATGATACACCATGAAAGATAGACATATTTACACTTCAAAAAATATCTATAAAAAGGCATAGTTAGAAAATAAATAATATGGAAACCTTATATTAGTCAAAAAATTTGAAAAATTATATTTTAAGAAAGAAGAAACTCTACTCTACATTGTGTTATAATTTTTTTAAAATGGATCGATTGTTTTATTTTGATTTCTCATAGAGAAAGTGACATTTTTACATTTTCTTACAAAAACACGTTGTTTGTTGTGTTTGTGACAGGTCCATGCCTCAGGCTTGGGGATCCAAACCGGATCCCAAGCCTTGAGGCATGAATTGGAAAAAGAGAAAATACAAAACGTGTTATGTAACGTACACGTTATAACGTGTACGCGTGTTTCTTTGTTTTATATATCCTGTGGCCCCCCAACGTCCCTTTCATCTCTTACACGGGAATTCTGTAAACATTATGTTTTGTCTGTAATTTTCTCTACATTCTTGCATGATTTTTTAGTAGTTCATTTTGTTCCCTACCCCACTAGTTGATTTTTTCTAATCATGGGCGATAAACATCGAGCTAAGGACAAAAGGAAAGTCAAGAACAAGACACCAGAGCAATTGGTAGAGAAGAGAATAAAGAAATTGAAGAGAATGCAAAAACTTCGAGTAGGGCAAGGTACATTCGCTATATAAAATGTAGCTGATGTATTAGAAAATGGGGATGAAATACATAATGAAAATGTAGAGAATAATGATTTTGCAATGAATAATGATTTTTCAATGAATAATGATATTGAATTGAATGATAATGTTGGTATGGATGAATAAATTGATATAAATCCAATTGTTGAACCCTTACCTGAGAATCCAAATGTTAACCCCGAAATTTGTATGAAAACACTGAATGAAGAAAGTAACCTTCTAAATGAATCTCCACCTCTAAGAACACCTCCTTCCATTTTGCGAAGAAAACCAATTCACTTAATTGAAATTGATGAAAACATTATAAAACCAATGCCTAACAAAATGTATGAAAGAAATGCGAGAAGAAAAGCTAGTGGAATTTGGGATAATTATTTTGAGAATTTAAATGACACACAAAGATGTCAATTATTTGTTTCATTGATGAAATTAATTAAGATGAGACCTATAATGAAGACCCTGGGGTTAAGAACATCTAATCTTGTTGATCAAAATGTGTCAATTGTTGAAAACATACATAAAGCATACCAAACTGTAGGTGGCAAAAGATGCACCAAAGATAGTAATGCTACACGGCATGCACTTACTAATTGTATAGTAAGTGATAAAACAGTTAATAAACGCTTGATTAGAAAAATAAGTAGTGCTTTGAAGCTAAACAGAAAAACACTAATGAAAGCAATAGAGAGACGTAAACGTCTTAAGTTAGTCAATAACACTGACTATTGGGCTTTCTCTAGCAGAATTCCATGAAAAGACAAGAATACATCTGATATTCTAAAAGAATTAATTGTAAAATTCTGGAATGAGAACACAAGGGTGCCATCAAATAGAAGAGTTACAGTAAAAAGAAGAATAAGTTCTCGTAATCGTGAATCGTGTGTAAAATATTTCTTAGATATGACTCAAACAGAAATTGTTCTCTAAGTTTAAGAATGAAAATCCAAAAATTAACATTATACAAAGATTCTTTGAAATGAGCAAACCCTTTTATGTGAAAATCAATCACTCACGTACCACTTGTTGTTGCAGACATCATGTTGAATTATTCAATGCATTATGATGTTTTTTGTCAAATACGTAGTGTTTTGCATACTGACATCATGTTGCAGAAGTGTGGAATATATGTCCCACAAAAATATTTAAGGGAATTTATTCTGACAATATTTTGTGAAAAATCAACAAGACAATTTTTTTATAACAAAGCATGTTTGGATGGAACATGTAATGTATGCGGTGGCTTGCCAAATCTGAAAAGTTGTATCCACGAGGAGAGTACATATTCAATAGGAAAAGAATTGGTTGATTTCACCAAATATAAATTGGTGGCATATCAATTAAAAGATGGAAAAAGAATCTAATAGGTGTAAGCTTGTTAGAAAGCAATTACCTGTATCAGAATATATGGTCAAATTCAAAGAGAAATTTTTTTATGAGTATGAAAGGCACACACATAGAGCTCGATGGTTGGATGAACAATTCAAGTTAAGCAAGGACACATTCCCACTTGGTACTATTGTTTCAATAGTTGACTTCGTAGATAATTACACATTGCAGCCACAAATGGAGGTTCAGTCTCAATAATATAACTTCAGTGCAAGTTTCTATTTTCGTGCATATAATATTCATGCACTCTCCTGAAAGCACTGAGCAAGATCGAAAAAATATTAAGAGAGTATCATTTCTACATCAGTAATGATCAGACACATTCTACAGAATATGTACAAGGGTGTTTCCAGGTGTTTTATGTGAACTTGAATGAGAGGAACATTAGTTTCGATCAACATTACATTTGGTTAGACAACTACACATCACATTTCAAGAATGTACGGATGTTTTATTGGCTAAGTAGGATGCACAAAGAAACAAATGTACAACATATCTAGATTTTTACTAAGGTAGGGCATGGAAAAGGAGAGCATGATGGTGTAGAAGCATGTGTGAAAAGAGCACTTACAAGAGAAGAGTTAAAGTTCAAGGATGGTGCTAAATTTACAGATGCAAAAAGACATTGTTGATTGGTGTGCCAAGAATATGGGCTATGAATCTCAAGAGAGATCAACGATTCGTAGATATTTTTGGTTGATAGAGAAACAACATCTAACAAACTTTGAAGATTGTATGATACAGTTGCAGGATCAAGTGATATGCACTCATTCCGTAGTTCAGATGCAAATGCTTGGACTATTTATACTAGGTGCATGACATGTTTTTGTATATCATGCATTGATTTTGCATGGAATGAATGTGAGTCACAACAGTGGGTGGATGAGTGGACTTGTAGACCTCTAATTCCACTCGACACACATCAAGTTCCACGAGCATTACAACTTGCAGGGTCTTCAGATCAAATGACAACATCACCTGACTTTGACCAAGTCTCTGATTTAGTGCAACAAGGTACATACATATATGTACATGCCATGTTTTAGATTTATAAATTATTAAATGGTCAACTCTTAATGTATTTATAAATTGACTGAACAATTTTACTTTGTGATACATAGGGCACATTTTTGTAGTTATTGCGACAGAATTTAATGAAGAGGGAATAGACTACTTCTTATCTCGTTGTGTAGAGGGGAAAAAAATTGACTTCCACAGTCATTGATGGTGAAGACCTTGAGTATCCCACTGGATCAGTGGTAGTCACTGGAACTTGGATTCGACGATATCCTATCAAAAAATCAAACATTTGGTTGTTTGAAGACTATGAAGTACATCGGAAGATACTTCACTATTCACATTTGGTCCTTGCAACAAATATTAAATTGATCAAATATCGAGGTCGGCCATCAAACAAAAATCTGTGGAAGGTTCGTGAATCAGATCATGAAGCAATTCTTGCTACTGTCAAGAATAGAGTTGATCCTTGTGGTTCATTGGATTGAATTTGCAAAGGTATGTTCTTCATGAATTTAATTTGAATATTTACTTAAATGATTTTGTTTAAATTTTGTATGATTTAAAATTCTATTTAATTGCTTACTAACATGTTTATGTAGGTTAGTGGTGCCAAAAAAGCTTCCACCTTCACGTGGTTGGCACTGTCAGTAGAGAATTTATTATTCTCGAAGCCAAGTGAAGCTAAGAAAAATTAAATATTAGGAAGGAACAACAAACAGAAATTCATTTCACTACATATATTATAAAAATATATTATTAAAATTATCATTTCACCTCCTATATTGTATGAACCACCTATATTATTCAGGTGATTGGCAATGGACAACTTACACTGACTCAGTCTGAATGGAGACCGCGATAGGAGAACCCGATGTGGAGGTCTCACTAAGAGGCTTTCGTAGCCCCGTCAGAGATATGACGGGGTACTCCCTTAAAATATGCACGGATGGGAGCCTGTAGGGATCATAGGTAACCAAAATGAAGCCTCCACTAGCATTCACTGAGGCCACTCCCGACGTGTTGGCATAGTTGGTTTCGGTCCCACGAGCTTCCGTTTGTAAAATACAACATCTGACAGCCCTACACTGACTCAGACTGCACTATTTCTCGCACGTTTACAAACAATAGGACAACGAGAGAACCAGATGGATTCTGGATAAAACCGCGATAGGATTTCATAAAGGGTCCCTGACATGGAGGTCTAGGATCTGACGAGATGTCTCTAGGTGCCACGGAGTCTGAGAAATCACCCGTCGAAGATATGGCGTGTTTGGGCCTCAAGGCTCTTAAGCGACTAAGCCTAGACGGGGTAGCCCAAAAGCACGAGGAGCGTAGGGAACCAAAATGAAGCCTCCACTAGTCATTCACCAGGCCACCCCAATGTGTTGGCCTAGTTGGTTTGGTCCCACGAGCTTCCGTTTGCAAAACTACAACCTCTGGCGAGCCCTACACTGACTCAAACTGCACTATTTCTCGCGTTTACAAACAATAGGACAATGAGAGAACAAGAATGGATACGGAGAAAACCATGAGAGGATTTTTCATATAGGGACCTTGACATGGAGCTCTTGGATCTAACGAGACGTCTCTAGGTGCCATGGAGTCTGAGCAATCACCCCGTCGAAAGATATGCGTGTTTGGGCCTTAGGGCTCTTAAGCGACTACATCCCGGATGATGGTAGCCCGAAAGCACGGGGAGTGTAGGGAACAAAAATGAATCCTCCACTAGCATTCACCAGGCCACCCCCGATGTTTTGGCGTAGTTGGTTCGGTCCCACGAGCTTCCGTTTGTCAAACTACAGCCTCTGACAGCCCTACACTGACTCAGACTGCACTATTTCTCATGTTTGCAAACAATAGGACAACGAGAGAACCAGATGGAGACGGAGAAAACCATGAGAGGATTTCCTAGAGGTCCCCGACATGGATAGCTCGTCATGATCTAACAAGATGTCTCTAGGTGCCATGGAGTTCTGAGAAATCACCCGTCGAAGATATGACATGTTTGGGAACCTTGATGGCTCTTACAGTGACATATGCTTCAGACGGGTGATATCCCGAAAGCCATGGGGAGCGTAGGGACATATCATCAGATCCAAGAGCTCAAAATTAGAGCTTCACTAGGCCATTAGTGATCACGGTGTTCTGTGTATCCATCTGGTTCGGTCCCATTGAGCTATCCGTTTGTAAACTACCGAGCATCTAGTGCAGCCCTACACTGACTCAAACTGCACTAGGGTTCTCACGTTTGCAAACAATAGGAATTAGCAAGAGAACTCGGATGGAGACCAAGATCAACCATGAGAATATTTCATCAGAGTGGCCTAGTGACATGGGGGTATCAGAGGCTTCATGAGATGTCTCAAGGCTGCCACAGAGCTCTGAGAAATCACCTCGTCTGAAGATATGTCGTGTTTAGAGCCTTAAGGCTCTTACACGCGACTACGCTTCAGACGGGTGATAGCTCGAAAGCACGGTGGCAGCGTAGGGACATCTCAAAAAAAATCCTTCAATAGCATTCATATCAAGCCACCTCTATCAACGTGTATGGCGTAGTTGGTTCGGTCTCCATAAGCTTCCGTTTGTAAATTACAGCCTCTGGCAAGCCCTACAATGATTGCAGACTGCACTATTTACTACACGTTTACAAACAATGTAGGAAAACGAGAGAACCAGTATTTTGATACAGAGAAAAGCTCATGAGAGGAAAACCAACTAGAGGGCCTTACACATCGGAGTGGCTCTTGTGAATGCTGATTGGAGACATCTCTTTGGTGCCTACGACCCCCCGTGCTTTTGAAATCACATCCGTCCGAAGATATGGTATTTTTCGAGCCTCAGGGCTCTTACAGCATGATGATCTTCAAGGGGTGATTTCTCAGCACTCCGTGGCACCTAGAGGACAGACATCTCAGTCAGATTTGAGAGCTCCACATGTTGGGGCCCTCTAGGAAATTATCTCACTGTGGTTTTCTCCTATCTCCATCTAGATTCTCTTCGTTGTGCTATTGTTTACAAACGCGAGAAATAGTGCAATCTGAGTCAGTGTAGGGCTGCCAGATGCTGTAGTTTGCAAATGGAATCTCGTGGGACCAAACCATACTATGACCAACACATCAGAGGTGTCCTGGTGAATGACTAGTGGAGGCTTATCTTTTGGTTCCCTACACTCCCCGTGCTTTCGGGCTACCCCATCTAGGCGTAGTCGCTTAAGAGCCCTGAGGCCCAAACATGTCATATCTTTGACGGTGTGATTTCTTAGACTCCGTGGCACCTAAAGACATCTCATTAGATCTGAGACCTCCATTTCGGGGCCCTCTACAAAAGCCTCTCATGGTTTTCACCATCTCCCTCCGGTTCTCTCGCTGTGCTATTGTTTGCAAACGCGAGAAATAGTGCAGTCTAAGTCAGTGTAGGGCTACCCCCGTCCGGGTGTAGTCGCTTAAGATCCCTGAATGACTAGATTGGCTTTAGAATGAATTTGATAGGGGTATGTCTAAGAACACATGAGATTTATCAATCACCTAGTAAATCTTTCTTGTTTAGTTCTTGATGGGAGTCAGCTGGCCTACGGCTTAGTGACCTTTCATTCATTGATAATTTATGTTATGATAAACCCATGGATGCTTTCAAAAGCAACTTAAAAAGGATATGGGTAGTCATCAAGCCTAGTGAAGGGTGTGATGTGATTTCTAAATAACTTGAAATGCCTATAGATTTAAAGGTAGTAACACGAATTGGACAAGATTAGACAATCAAGAATCATTGAGTGTCTAAATCAGAATGTCATTGCATCTGGAGAAATTCTCAAGCATTGGAGTAATGTATATGGAGAGACATTCTCAAAATATCAACAGATGAAAGGCATAAAATTTTGACGACTGTCAGATGTTTTAACAGGGGAGAAGACTATTAAGCATAAAATAATGTAGTAAGTGCATAATAAGATAGGAGTAGTACAAAGAGGACCATGAGCAAGAAGAAGCGCAAGTAAGGTGAATACATATATACACAGTGATAAATTGAATGAATAATTACTCATATTAGGTAACTGATTTATATACATACATTATATAAATATTAATTTCCAAATTTTGATGCATATGATACATTGCAAATTTCTAGTACATGTACATCACCAATAAATGAAAAAATAATCCATAATGTCTTAAATATTGTCAAGTGCACATCATATTAGATTCATGTGAAAACAATCTCAGAAATTTAAGGTCTCATACAAAAATTAACAAGTTCCAAATAGTATTTCAATGTGCATAATAAATACAAAAATTCCCAAATAGGTCATTTACCATCAAGTTCAAATGCCATATAGGCTTACATACAATGCCATGCACATAGGCATACAAAAAAAAATGTCATGTAAGCCATATATATATTCCTACTCATGAAAATATATCCCTCTCTTGGCCTTGCTCGAAGAAGGCCCTCCCTTAAGCGAAAAGATGGAGATCCATGAGATGACTTTGGATCTTCCCAGCCCATGCTTTGAGTCCTCTTCTGCTGAATACTCACCTGTAGATGAGCTTGTAAATGCAAACAATGTTTTTTTTTTGTCAAAAATTAATTTATATATGTTTTTCAACATGTATTTCAGACCATGCTAGAATGAAAGTATTTACATAAATACACAAACTTACTGCAAGTTGGCGATCATGCCGAATTTGTATCTCACACTTAGATGAGGTCATCAGGAGATCATGCAGTATGAACAGGGGTACAAAGATGATGAGGAGGAGGATTCCATGCCATTGAAGTTCAAAATGGAGGGGGTTGAAGTTCCCTACATACACATAAGATTAGAAAATATAACATCAGAATTAGCGATAAATAGAGCTAACTACATGTATCTACATAATGACAATATTTTAACTAATTTTATCAATATAGAACTATTGTTTTTACCCCGCCACGCCTGTGAATCAAATGAATAGGGCTGCGCCCTATCATAGGTAACTCCTGCATACACACAATGAAGGAAATTATTAACATTATTTAATAATTCTACAATGAAAGACATTACTAACATGTAATTTAACAGTAATATGAATTACATAAGAAATTTAACAAAATTTTACGTGTCGTTTGAATACCTCAGTGAGTTGTTGCGCAGATGAAATCGCAGCGGCAACACCTTTATCTACTTATCGCAGAGATGGTGGGGTGTCTAGTGAAGTCAACATCTTTAATCAAACATGTATGTCACATGAGTTAGATGGACATACACGAACATACATATATTTGACTTTAAAACTAATATATACTATATATATATATATATATATATATATATATAGTATACATGCAAATATAGTATATACACACACACATGTATGTGAAAATTTTACATAATTAACATTCTAAATTACCTCTGTGAATGTTCGTGTATGCATGGTGCTCACCGCCTGTGGTCGGGATGAAGATGCACCTCCCGCGCACTATAATATCAATGCATGTACATGTACAAATACAATTATTTGAAAAATTTAACATAAATAAGTAAATCAGGTACTCCAAAAATTTTGTAACACACACAACAAAACATAAAAAATTTACCTGTGAAGGTGACACCGATGAATGTAATCTAGATTTATCACTCAAAATGGACATATGACATAGTGACATTATCGTGTTCATCCCTAGCACCAGGTGCACAAAAAATCAGTACGCATGAAAGTATCATCCTCCTCGGGCCCCAAACATATGCTACCACATGACGAGTAAAAATGTGGCCTCATGCTAGTACCTCCTTGAGGGAATACTCAGTGTGCTTCCGTGAGCATCTGGCTCAGAAATCTCCCTCGTATTTCGAACAAGGGTTGCTAGATATCCCCTGAATCGCGTGGAGTGTATCAATCTCTACTGTCTCCTTCACTACTTGAGGGAGAATCTTAGGGTGAGAGGGCTTCTATGCAGGGAATCTACCCTGTTGAATAGGTGCACGTTGTGCACCTGGTCGATCCTGTGTAGATCCTTTTCCTCGGCCCTGGAAATCTTGAAAATTAAAATAATTTGGGATCTCGTTGAGGATAAACTCGCAATAGATTTTTCTCAGAAAGTATAGTGGCACCTCGTTGTTATTACAAGGTGGAAAATAAAACACCATCCACCATCGGTCCTAAAAATTATTTCTAATCAAATTATTATTACACCAATGGATGGGAAATCATTTACATGTCAACACAACAGTAAGATTAGTGTGAGGGTCCGTGAATAAGGCGCATATGAGTTCTTTTGAAATTTATTTTTTCTTTAAATCCACATATGAAAATTTGTTTTATTAGTAAACCCTACAACCATCTCTGTAAGTTGTCCAATGATCAATTTTCCCCATTTCCGTGTCAATTTGAACAAGTAATTCCTCCAATGTGTTTTCCAGAGAGGCGCGGTGGGGGTTTATAGATTGTGCATCCCTCATTGTTTTGATTAAATCTTCAATTTCAATTTTGTTTTCAACTATTTGGGCTACTAAATATTCTTGACTACTTGAGGGATTTTGATAAATTGTGGGAGTGTCGGAGAGGGATGTCAGGAATAACAGGGTTTAGTTGTGGTTGATTCCCTCGACCTCTAACTGTAACAATAAACAATATGTACTGAATTCAGATTTTAATCTATAATTATCATATTTCAATGCAATTTTGAGAAAAGAAATGTGCTTACCCTCTTCTCTATGGTGCCATTGTCGATTCAAATCTTCCCGGCAATCCAGAAACGATCATTTGAGCTTGAGATCCAACTGAATGGAAAAACGCGAGTGCACGAACAACCTCTGAAACTCACATTTTATGGAGGAAAAATGATAGAGGCTCGGGCCTATTTTTTGTGTTTATAGTCAACCTAATGCGTACGCATTATGATTTGGTGATTCCCAAGCCAAACAAACTAAAACGTGAGCACGTTTGCACAAAACGCATACGCGTTTGGATTTTTTCACATTCTTGTCTACTTTTTGGCCCCCCAATTTCATGCACTTACCCCCAAGGTACAAATCATGAGACAAGACATGCACTAAAGAAAGAGTGTGAAAAAGGTCCAAAAATTAACACTTGGTAACATACTAATCCTATTATACTCATCAAGATCCTGTGTGTGCAGATGGAAATGAATTACCTCTTGAAGGAAAGAGTTGATAGACAATAAGTGAAGACACTAACCAATGGATTGTGGAAGGAGGGCCGTACATTGCTCCTCTGTAAGTCATGTGTCCATAGCCCTGAAAGAGATGCATTTTATTCTAATCAAAACATTTCTCTACTGTCAGTCAGGCATCCATAGCACCGATAGATATTATTGGAAATACCCCAAGAGAGAGTTTTATATCAATTTTCTTTTGATCTTTTAGATTTTGCTTTTTTGATTGATTGATTTTGATTCTTTTGCTTTCTGAAAAATTATTTCATCTCTCTTGTTTGACAAGGGGTTAAGAACCACTGATGGCTTGATGGAAGGATGTGGAAGTTATTGTGATGATGACATTGGATAGTGTCAACAAATACGCCCAAAAGCTCTTCACAACAAGTTTATTAGATGAGAATTTTGATAAGATCTCTAAGAGGTCAGTCATTCTTTAATTTACCAATGTTATGAAAGACCAAGGTCAAACAGATACCATAGATATAAATTTCGTAAAATGTATGTCGAATAAGATAACCATAATGACATCGAAGGGATAAAAAATGGTGGATGACTTGTAGATGAATATGAAAGAAAAGGAAGAAAAGAGAAAATCCATGTGTACGCAATACCTGATTGCAATGTTTGATCTTTGTACCTTTGATTTTTTTTGTAACGTTTTAATGTTTTCTCCTTTTGTTTGTATTTTTGAACTATTTTATGATTTTATTTTTACTTTTTCGAAAGTTAGGACCAAAAATGTGAATCTGTATGATAGGACCCAATCGATGATGTGTGTGAATTCCTTGATAAGGGAGACTATTCACGTTTGTTTATCAAGAGTGATATTATCCCTGATCTCGATGATCATGGTGAGTTCACACTCAATAAATGACTGTGATTTTTCTAAAAACATGGGTTTCATATGTGGGAGTTTGAGTTCCCTATCCATAGGTTTTTACATTTTACATCATACTTGATGGCTACGTGTGTGTGCATTTTGGAATCACGTTTGATTTTGAATTTTATAGTCATTTTATTTGTTGGGAGCTTTGGAGCTCTTCGGATTTTTTTATCTTGGCTTGCTAAAGAACTTGTCTGGGTTTTTTAATAAGCTAATGTGTGACTTTTCTGATCCTGAGAAGTGAGAGAATAATATGGATGTTTAGAATTGATGAGAGGAATGGAAGTGGGCTTGCCATAATATTTGGTAGAAGAATAATGTGATGGATGAAAAGGATATGGTCCAAGGATTAAAGAAGATGGACTACCGTGAGGTGAGCCATAGACAAAAGATGAAGGGCTACTAGGATGTGGCCCAAGAATAGAAGAAGAAGGGATACTAGGACGTGACCTATAGATGTAAGATGATGGGCTACTAGGATAGGGCCCAAGAATAGAAGATGATGGACTACCTGAGGGTGAACCATACATAGAAGACAAGGGGCTAGTTGGACGTGCCTCAAGAATAAGAGATAGTGGACTACTCAAAAATGTCCCATAAATAGTAGAGGAAGGGCTACTAGAAGGTGACCCACACCTAGATGAAGATGAATGGATACTTGGTGTTGACCCCATAAGAGATTGTGATTGACGAATTATGATAGACAAAGAGTTATTGGGTGATGAGAAGATAGGCCATAGATCAATGCAAGACCTAGGAGTTTTCTCACGTAATGAAGAATGTGAAGATGGAAGAATAAGAGGAGGATCAAATTGCATGATCTAAGGCTCTTCCTCCATTTCTTGATAAAAGGAATCAACCTTTTCCTCATAATACTTAGACGCATCAATGTCTAAAGAGAATCCTTTCTCGTAATCTGCTAAAGGAATATCTTCATGTGCCCCTATAAATTTCCTGATTGTTTCTTCATTATGAAAGAGGTCAATTGGTATGAGTTGTTGATCGATCACCAGGGGTTGATTGGAAGAAATAGGTTCACTTGGTGTGGAAGACAAAGAAGATGTTTGATGATGATTGATAGAAGAAGATGACGTGAGAGACGAAGAATATGTGGATCTTGATGTCTCGGGAGTATAATAAGGTGGTGTCACCTACCTATATGATGGCCTATTATTGGTAAACTAGTAGGATTAAGTCCAAAGTTTATAGATTGTGACACATGTGTCAGTTCAGACATTTGACTATAAGGAATTTGAGTCACACGAATCTTCAAAGAAAGAAGACTTCATGGGGTGATTGATGAAGAAGGTTCTGCGAAGAAGGGGAGGACTGTGATTCAAGAATCTCATTGGATGAATAATAAAAAAGGGTCCTACGAAGAAAGAGAGGACCGCGATTCAAGAATTTCATTATATGTTTGATTGGAGGGATTTGGAGTTGTGCATATCTTCAAATGACTAAGATATCATTGAGGCGAAGGATAAAAGGGGTCCTACAAAGAAAGGGAGGACCATGACATAGGAGTTGCATTAGATGAATGATGATGATAATTTTTGGCAACAAAAATATTTAGAGGAGGAGAACATTATGTAGGTGACTGATAATATAGGTCCTGCGAAGAAGGGGAGGACCGTGACTTAGGATTCGAATTAGATGAATCTGAATAGTAGTTTAGATCCAAATCATAGTTTGGATCTGAATCATCAGAAGAGTCAGAGGAAATATTTGGATTGGAATCCTCAGAAGAAGAGGAAATGTTAGGATTAGAATTAGAAGAAGGGTGGGGGGAACTCAAATAATAATTTGGATCAAAATTGTCTAAACCATGCCACCGACTATGAGATTAAGGTGGGGAACGGGGGTACCCGAATGGGTTCTCTAGTGCGAAGAACCAAACGTTTTTTGGTCATGATGGGCATCCTTTTATTTGTACACCAAAAACTTTGATTCCTTATTGTTGTATGCGTATAGGGAACCTTACGATAATCAATCATTTTTGTGCGTGTGTTGGGTTGAAAGGTCTAGACCTAGATTGTATGATCAAAATTCTTCAAAGTGAAGAAGGTTTCATGTTGATTTGGGAAACATAACGAAAACCAACTAGACATTTCGCAAAGATGGGGATGCTTGTGTGATTTTCCAAAAAGGGAAGCTAAGAAAAACATACATTGTGATAATTTAATTTCAACAATCCAACAAGGTTTTGACAACAATTTACGAGTGCAAAGAATAAAAGGCTCGAAAGGATTGTCCTTAGAAATATAAGTCTATAAGGTGAACGATTGCAAAGAACAATCATACAAGCTCAAAACACAACACCACTCAAACTTAAGTGATAAACAATGACCAAATAATAATGAATGATAAAGGATTAATGGATAAAAGTGATTTTCATAAATGGATAAGTCAAAATGAGGAATGAGATGCAATCAAGCAAATTTTGTTTGTAAACCATTTAGTCAAATGGAGTACTTCCTAAGTCTATTTTCGGAAAGGTAGTTGGTGTGTAAGATAATTAACAAAATGTTCCCTACTTATGGCGAGTTAAAAGACATGAACAAGGCATAATTAATAACAATAAGTTAATGTGACCTCTAAACAAGGTATACGAGAAGAAAACCCAAATTTAATCAAGAACTATATTCCAAAAAGTGTCAGTTACGATTGTGAGTGACACAACAATTTCACCAAGATATGTTAACCAAACTTTGCGAGAAAGTCAGGTATTGATATCAAGATGATATTGATATAACATGCACAAGTGGTAACACTCAACACTTTTCAAAATCTAGGTAATAATTGAAATCAAACTAAATCTATAGTATACCTAAGAATTGTTAAAGTGTATATAGCGTAATCTTACAATATAACTATTTAGGTCAAGTTTACAAGAAACAAGATGTAAATACCAAAATTGTAGTGACACGATATAAACAAAATAACCATATAAAGGAGAATCAAATTGATGAACTAAGCCTAACTATGATGACAATCTTGACTTGGGTATCAAGATCAAAAAGGCTACCAATGATATAAAAACGTCTCCACACACTATATATGTTTAACAACCCATCCGCAAATATGGAGTGGCATAAACGGACACAAAAGTGGTGAAAACAATAAATTGATAACGCAAAGGTAGTAACTCTTATTTTGATCAACAAAGTGTCAAAATAAAGTGAAGGAAGCATATCAATTAGGGTTGAAAAATGTTGGCCTCACTTCGGCGGAGTTTCACCTCGCCTTAGGGAAAGTGATAAACTAAGAAAAAGTAACGCTTCACATGTTTCATGATGAACAATAGCTCTTAACTCAAAATTGGCTTTGAAATGGTCAAAGTGGGCTTCTTGGCCAAAGATATCTTCCTAGGTGGCTCTCTCAATTAGCTGTTATAAAGTTGTCTTAAGCAAGCTTGATTTACCCAAAAAGTTCAAAATGACTAATTTGGGAGTATCTCAACTTTACTTTACCCCTTTCAAGCACAGTGGGAAAATATTGCATCCACATGTACTATCACTGGGGTCACCATACGGACAACTGGAAATGCTAACTCACAAGGAACAACTAGTTAAGTAGGTTGTGTGTAGCACTTCCTGTTTCATCCACAAGGTTCCCTCTTACATTGACTACTTTGGGGTTCCTAGGACCACCCCCCATTGTTGCATCTTAAGGCTTATGACAAAGGGATTATGTCCTAGTTTTAAGCAGATGGGACGTACCCTTATCCGAACCTCCAAATACAGTGTTCTGAATGTGGTTTACTTTTTATCTTGTTCAATTTGATGTGGTTTACTTGAACACCTTTTTCCTAACCTGCATGGAAATTGTATTAGTAGTTTGATTTTGTTTTGATTCCACCTTTATTTGACAAGGATTTTTTGGTCCTGCACAACGGATTAGTAATTTTCCATAAAAATACTAAAGAAGATAAAACATCATTTCTAATTCTCAATATCGTCGTAAGACGCAAGAGAAGAGCATATGTGACGTAGAATCCAACTATGGAATAAAAAATGGAAAACACTTAGTTAAAATGAAATATTTTTTTCTTTTTAACAAACTTTGACATTCATTCTTGTAAGAACAATCATTTTTCAAAACAAAAAATATTACATAGAAATCGTTTTTGATTCCCAAGGTCACCTAAAAGTTGGGAGGGAAGAGAATACACAACTCTAATCTCATGATTAAACATGCAATGTTCATTAACCTTTTAAACAAGTCAAATTACCATAAAAAATGTAAAAAACACCCTACAAAACAGAAGTTATATTCAAAATAAAAATTGCAAGGTGTTAGAACATCAAAGACCGAATTTTCCAAAATATTTAGACATGTTTGAAATGAGTAGTTTTATATAAAAATGAAAAAATTAAATTTTTGGTAAGCTAAAAAACTCAAATTTATGTTTTTCTTTGCGTATTTCTCTTCAATACTTTTATAACACAATAACAATGGAGTCGTTTCGAGTTTCGGGAGAAAATTTTATGGCCTCCGAAAGATAGGCTATGTACACAGTTCTATGTGTGCACTCCCTTTTAAGCGTGTGTGCACCTTTGTGTAAAAAACCATAATGAGAAGTATGCTCGCATGCACAGAATGATGTGTGCACTCCCTTCAGTGTGTATGTGAGCCCATTTATGTGTGTGTGTGTACCTGGGAAGCAAAACAGAAGGTACCAAAGTTATGATAGTGTGTGTGCACTACCTGAGAGATGTCTGCGCAAGCATATGGGTACCTGCACTGGTCTAACAAAAAGGTACATTACTATAGTGGTGTGTGTGCCAACATAATGGTGTCTGAACCAAGGTTAGGGTGTATTTGCACCAAGGTTTGGGTGCCTACGCCAAGGTTAGGGTTCCTGCGCCATGGTTTGGGTGCCTGCGCCAAGGTTTGGGTGCTTGTGCTCCCTTTCCTAGGTGACGTCAAAAATGCGTCATTTTAACATAAACATACTTCAAACAGGTCAAATTTTTTATATCTTAGCTCAAAATTGAAAACTCATTAAAATTAAACCCCTAAACAAGACTCAACACATGTAAATTTAGAAAAATCATAAGAAATTTAACATTATTTCACACATGTAATATTATCAAAAGAAGCCAAAAATCTCAAAAAAATCCAAATTTTAGTATGTTAGCTCCAAATTAATGACAACCCATTAGAATTAAAGCTCTAAATGAGATCCTACACATGGAATATTAGCAAAATCCTAAGAAATTTAACATTATTTAACATATGTGTATATCAAGGGTTAGCCAAAAAACTTGAAATAACAATAAAATTTGAGCTATAATTCTAAGGGACTAAGGACCTGACCCACCATGCGTGCCAAATGCATACATGTATTTGTTAGCAATGTCAAAAGAATTACAACTAACACCTAGTAGTCCTAAAACAAAGCCAAATCAAAATCAATGCACCATTATACTTAGAGCTTGAACAAGACTAATCGACCAACATCCCTTCATTAGAACATGCATAAATATTTAAACTAACATGTTAATTCATTAATCTCTATCTCTATTAAATGCTAATCAAATGAAGTGAACCTATTTAGATCCTTAGCAATCAAAGGTTTGATTGTATGTTTGAATCCCAAGGTTTTCAAGAATGAAGTCATGTCAATCCATGGCTACAAGACCATTTGACATATCCCCATATGACTTCAAAACTTGGATGGATGAATACAAGAATTGAAAATATTTAGCTCCTCCAATGAATAATGCTCCAAGATGATAAAATGGCTATAGCTTAGGCTCTATGCTCATCTAGGAATGTAAAGGTGTAAGTTTAAAGGTCAGAGGAGGGCTCTTTATATAGCCGAATGGATAGAAGAATATCTATATCCCTTTGTATGTGGGATAATAGAGATGTTGAGTTAGTTATGGATAAGGGGGGTTTAGAAAGGGTTGAGTCAACTCTAGGAGAGTTTAATTTGTTCTTTAGTGACTCATGGGGATAAAGGGGGTTTATTAATTAACCAAGGTGATTAATTAATAGGTGTGCAAGCTTACAAAATATTTTTAGAGGAATATTATAATGATTTAGACTATAGAAGGGAATGAAATCAACTAAATAATGATTTATTGATTTAATAAAATGGGAAGCTAATTAATTAGTCTAGATAGAAAGGGGGATTAATTAATTAGAAATAATTAATTAATATAGATAGAAAGGGGAGCTTGATTAATTATAAATAATTAATTAGTCTAGATAGATAGGGGATTTGATTAACAAAATGTCGTTAATTGGCATCATTGTTGGATAGAAGGGTTAATTAACTAGCATAATGTAGCTAATTAATGGTTATAGAAGAGAAAGTGTGTTATATTGACGATATGGCATCAACTTGTGGGAAAGAGGATAATTAATGCAACTTAAGTATTTAAATTGCTCAAGTTAAATTATAGGTGTCTACACCATGTACAAGAAATATGATGAAGAGGAGATGGAACTATATTCTCATTAAAAGAAAAAGGAAAATTTAATTATTATTAAAAGTACCAAAAACAACGTCAACATCAGCATGGGGACAAGAAAAACAAGAAGTGTCCTATCTACAACAAAGGACATGATGTAAAAGATTGTTTGTACAATACATATAAGAAAGGTTCATCTAGTAATTATGGACCTCAAAATAAGAAATCTCATATGGGACATTCACACTACAATCAAGGGTAGAAGAAGGTGAACTGGCAAAGAAAACCCCATCAGTAAGGTGATATAGCTGAGAAAGAAGAACATTCAGAAAATTAGGACTTCTTATACACTTCTCATTCCAATGAACCATCCACATCATATAGTGTTGTTCGGTATGTTGATATGGGATCCACTCAACACATGATTAGGCACAGCTATTGGTTTATCACAATGACGAACATACCTTCGAACAACCATGTTTCATTAGGTGATGATTATTGATACACAGTACAAGGGATTGGGAATATTTCTCTACCTCTTGGTTCACACAATTCAAGATTATTCTATGTACTATACGTCCTTGAATTAATAAAGAATATGGTATCTGTGATTCATCCTCTAGATCACAATTTTAAGATTAACTTTGACAGTCATTCTGGTAAGAAAGTGTGTTTGATTCAAGACAAATCAAGAGGCTCTAAAATTGTTACAAAATCCTCCAATGTGGGACGTATGTTCAAGGTTGAATTTTCCACAGAGATGATTAAGAACGTGTGGCTAAGAGTTCTTATTCAGAATAGTTGTGGCATCAGAGACTTGGTCACATTAGTTTCAAGTATCTTAAAACACTTCGCTAGTACAACATGGTGAGAGGCTTTCAATCTCTAAAGAAATATACAAATAAGTGTCCTCACTTCTTAGTAGGTAAACAACACACAAATTCATTCTAGATGAGTAATTGTTGAGATCATGGTAAGCTTGATCTAGTTCATATTGATCTTTGTGGTTTGATGCAAACTAGTCATTATGGATTTCAATACGTCATATTTTTTTTTGGTGATTACTCAAGAAAAAATTTGATATTTTGTCTTCATAAGAAAAGTGAAGCTTTTGAGAACTTCAAAAAGTTCAAAGTGGATGTAGAGAATGAGACTAGTCATCATATCAGATCTCTCCACTCAGATCTAGGGGGATTTCAAGAGTATTGAGTTCAAATCCTACCTACAATCTCACATGATTTGTTGACAAATTCATCCTGTAGACACACCGCAGTAGAATGGTGTGGTTGAGAGAATAAACCGTACTATCATGGAAATGGTACATTGTATGATCGATGATTATGAACTAGAAAGGACATTTTGGGAAGAATTAACAAAGACAATAATTTATTTATTGAACATAGTTCCCATAATTTTTCTTGATGGACTCACACAACATGAAGCTTGATCGAAGCGAAATCCATCCATTGCAAACCTTAGAGTTTTTAGGTGAAAAACTAGCATGCACGTACCCAAATAGAACATAACTAAGTTGGATATGAAGTCAGAAAAACTCATATTCATTGGTTACAGTGGATCCAAAGACCACGAAGAGATGTTGAGTTATTTGAGAAGAAGGAAGTTCAAAATCCTAGGCTCATCATAAGTAAATATTTCACATGTTGTGAAAAAAGAAGCTTATTTTCCCACTTATGATGACAGTGATGATGGGGATGATGGTGATGATCATAAAAGACCACGACCCATGAGATTAGTACAATGTATACCCAAGTGGTATACTAACATGATACGAGATGGAAAATTGGATGCTCCACCAGATACATCCACCACTAGAACACAATATCACAGTAAAGCACGAGAAGGAGTAATTTTTTCTTTGATGAATAGAGTTGTTGAATCTATTGAGCCGTCTACTATCCAAGAAACCCTATAATTGAAAGCTTGGAAAGATTCTATGGATGTTGAGTATTCAGTCAGTAATGAAAAAAAACACTTGGAAACTTTTCAATCTTCCACCAGGGAAGAAACCCAATTTTTGCAGATGTATATTCAAAACAAAGAGCAAAGCAGATGGAATCTTAGACAAGAATAAAGAAATACCAGTAGCAAAGGGGTATACATGAAAGGAAGGAATAAACTATGAGGAGACATTTTATCCCACAGCTAAGATCAAAACGATCAGGATGATCTTTGGTCTAGCTACACAATTTTCTTGAAAATTCCATCAAATGGATGGGAAAATTTCCTTTCTAAATTAAGATGTACATTAAGAATTATACATGACTAAACTTGAGGGTTATGTTGTACCAAGAGAAGAGACAAAGATATGCAAACTCATAAATTATATTTATGTCCTTAAACAGGAACCCCGGACTAGGGACATCAAAATCAATGAGAATATCATTTAGCATGGATTCATTAGAAATCCATATGATCTCAATCTCTACCTCAAAAGCAAGGGGGAGAGCTTATGCTTGTTTTTTTTATTTTTCGATGACCTAGTCATCACTCGAAGTTTAGTGAAGATGATCAATGCAACAAAGAAATATCTTAACTGATCATTTGAAATGAAAGATCTCAGGCTCATGCACTATTTTCGTAGATTGGAAGTAGGACAGAAAGAGAATCACATATTTTTTTCTCAGTTGAGGTATACCATGAAAATTATCAATAAATTTAAGATGATGGATTGTACACCTATTTCTACACCTATGGAGATGAGACTCCAGTTATCTCATTCAGATCCATCTCCTATGGTGGATGCAATTCACTATCGACAGTTGATTGGGAGTATCATTAACCTAACATACATTAGACCAGATATCATCTTTGCACTAAGCTATATTTCCAAGTTCATGCAGGAACCCAAAGTATTTCATTAAAAGGTAGAAAGGTGGATCTTGAGATATGTCAAGGGTACATTGGATCTTGGTATAGAGTACAAGAAGAATAATCAATTCTTCTCTACTGGATATTTGGATTTAGATCATGCACTTAACATTGATGATAGGAAATCCACTTCTGGATTTGTATTATTTTTTGGGATTTGGGCCGATATCATGGGGAAACAAGAAATAAAACTTTTTTTCTCGCTCTTCTATAGAAGCCAAATATCGTGCTACAGGTGGAGTTTTCTTCGAAGCGATATGTCTACGTTGCATACTGAAAGGAAGTGGAATACCACAAGATAAACCTACCACCATGTATGTAGACAATGAATGTGTTCTCAAACTTATTCGTAATCCAATGTTTTACAAAAGAACAAAGCACATCGAGGTACAAACTCATTTCATACGTGACATTTCTTAAAACACAACAGACTAACTCCAGTTTTTTCAACGGCTGATTAACGAGCAAATATATTCACAAAGTCACTTGCACATTATAAGTTTGAGTTGTTCATAGAATGCCTCTCCTCATCCCTTGAGGAATTGCAAAATTAAGGGGGGAATATTAGGTAAACATATTTTACATAGTAATTATGCATTTTATTTACATTTTTACCTTAGGAAATTATTAATTCACTGAGGTAACTATTTGTTATATACTTGTTATATGCTTATGTTTTTATAAACATTATATTTGGATTATTGTAATATCGTATGTGTTTATCATTGGATAGTTGCAACAACCTATTTGTTTTTATTATTTCTCAGTTGCACCTGTACATGATTTTATTTCATATCAATAAAGTAGTGAGGATTTTGTCCCTCTTCTAGAAATATGTTGCTGGTACCTAGATTTAATCTCCTTCAAAGGCCAAGCAACATCATGGATTTGACAAGACACTCAAAGGCAAATAGATGATTATGTATGTCATTTTGTAGCCAGGGAAGCAATCTATCTGACTTTGTAGCACTCAGGCATTTGAAGAAGTGGGTAGCACCTTAAAAGGATGTGATCTTATCCTAACTATTTTAGGTTGTGCCTTTCAACCAAGGTAAGAGAACCTATTTTGTAACCTGTGTTATTGAAGAATACTTGGTAAATCATTATTTTGTACAAATTTTATAGAGAAGACCTTGGGAAAATATGATCAACACACTAAATCTGACTCTCACAAGTTGTCACTTCCAGATTAAGGAGATAGTTTCAATACAAGGCAAAGGTTACTAAAGACATTTGGAATCCTGATTGCTCCTGCATATTTTTGACAGTGGGATTTTGCATTTGTTCATACACAGGATAAAATAGGGGTAGTTCAGGGTAGGATCAATTGTTTTTGAATGATTTTGGTGGGAGATGAATTAGGATAAAGTTGATTATACCGGTTCTTTGGAGGGACTTCACAATAATGAACAACTCCACAATAGAAAGCTTCAGAATAGTAAAAATGTTCCTTCAACCAGAAGGTGTGCTTCAATGGAGGCCCATATCAACAAATTTTCACATAATATTTGAGATTCAAACATGAAGGCTCGAATTGGAAGACTCAACTAACACTAAAGTTTCTGATTAATCGCGCCTAAGGTACACCTGAAGACTTACAAACAATCTTTATCAACAAATGACAGTGAATTGATTTTAAATTTGTTTATCTCATCCAAGATGAAGGCTCTTCTTGAAATGAAATTGAAAATACCATTAGAATGTCATAGGGATGATGATCCTATGTGATTTCACAAAAATTTCAGTGTAAGTTTTCAATAGGAACAAAAGAAACTATTTACAGACATTCTGAACATAAAGCAGACACAAAATTGCTAGAGATTAGACACAAATTAATTCCAAAATTACTTAGATTCATCAGCAAGGGAAAAGCTTCCAAAGTAATCTCAGTGCTTGTTAATAGCTATATAGTTACAACCAACTTGACCTGACAAAAAATCTAACACAGAAGAAAATAATAGGTAATCTTGGCTTTGGCCTCTTGGGAAGACAAATTTCTCAAAAACTTTCTCAAGAATTCATACTCCGACCATTTACAAGAGTATTCTCATTGCATTTATACATTTTTTCTCACTCAATTTCCCTCCAAAAGAGAAGAATATTCAAGGGGCCTTTTCTTGTTACCAATTTGTTTTAGACAACGACATTTAACAAATTCAGATCTGAAATCTACCAGGTGGACCAATTGTGAACTGATCACATATCTTGGGCCCTTGACTAATGACTAGGATGCCATGCCACAAATTTTTAGGAGTCCCTTTAGTTATTATGATTCTATCATGTGATAAATCCCCTTTTTAATCATTTTTCAGAGCCTCTACATAGCTGGACTTGATAGGTCATCCCTTTTTGCTCTCGAGGCAACGCCTTTTTCACCTTTTGTGCCTACACTTTCATCAATTCATCCTTTTTCCCTCCTTTTCCTCTGAAATTTTACTCTGCAACTTATGGATCTAGAATTTTGTGTTATTTCATGAGCCCAAGCAAAAATCCACTTCAAAAGTACTTCAGATTTACAAATTGAGCTCTCAAATTGATTCAATTAAACTTTACAGACCAAAATGACACAAATTTTCCAAAAAATTGATGAAGAATGATGCAAAAAATGCATCTCCAAACACCCTGGAGCTTCAATGGTGGAAAAATCAAATGAAATGCATAGCTACCATTGTTGCTCTTGCCTTTCACCTTTTAATCTGAGCCCTCCACATGGAAAAATGTGATTGGAAATGGGCCTGGGAGCACCTACTGACATTTTATAACTTTTGGAAAAAAAAGTAAAATTTTGTCATTTTTCTCCACCCCTCTACCCTTAGAAAATGAGTTTGACATGTGTCCCAATGTTGGTCCCAGAGGAATCACGGCTTGATTCTTCTATTTTACCTCATTTTTGGAAAAAAGGAAAATTTTCCAAATTTTCCCTGTAGCTCCACCCTTCCACCTTTAGCTTCTGATGTGGGTTCCAGCGGACCTGCACTTCATTTTTTCACTTTATACTTATTTTCCAAAAAGAAAAAAGTTCCACATTTTCCTCATGGGCCCACACCTCCATTTTTGAATATTCAACGTTGGCATTACTTTCCTTGTTGGGGCCACGCTTCAACTTACAATTTTATCCCTTTTTACAAAAGGTAAAAAACCTTAAATAACCCCAAAGCTCCGTTTCTCCATTTCCTCACCTACCACGTGTCTCAATGGCACATTTTGAGATGGTCTAAAAAAGTAGAGACCTCAAAAAAGTGTGGGATCAACACGTGTCTCATTCTGGTAGAGTCTATTAAAAAGTTTGAAGGTTTAACGGAAGGCTGCCATGTGTCTTAGGTCCGAGAAAGTCTCCTTCGGTCATTGAAAAGTCCAAGTAAAAAGGCAGAGTGAGTAGAAACCTCCAAGTGTCCTCCTGATGCTTCTTCAAAATAAAACCCAGGGGTCAGTCCCCAAACATGTGCTGTCCCTCCATGTGTCCTAGGCCTTTTAGGAAGTTTCTTGAAAAGTCTAAGGGAAGGGAAGGCCCGATGGAAACCTCCACGTGTCTTTATGGCACAACTTCAAGATGGTGCCCAAGAATGGAGACCCTATATGTGCGCGGGCTCACCATGTGTCCCAAGCTTCAGAAAATTGCTTTGAAAAATATTAAGTACAAAGTGGAGCCTAGCGGAAGCATCCACCTGTCCCACTGTCGCAATTGTTAAGGTGGGACCCTGAGGTGGATCCTTAAATGAGTGCCATCCCACCACATGTCCATGGTCATCCAAAACCTGTTTAGGCTACATGAAAAAAATTTCTAAGTCCACGAAAAGAAATTAAATCCTCCACGTGTCCCCCCAGTGCAACTCTTTAAGGCCAAACCAAAAGGTGAATTTTCAAACAAGCGTTATTCATCCACGTGGACAAGTTTTGGGTTAAAGAGAGCCATAGAGTTTTAGAGTGCCCCACCAAGCCACATCCAACCAAAAAGGGGCACGTTTCCACTGATGCAGAGATGTAATTTTGATGGGGAAAACTCACCCGTCAAATCGTAAAAATTCAGGAAACCACCATTTAAGCCTGGAGATGATTTTTTCTTCAAGGAAAGAGAATTTGGAGATGTTATAAGTTTCAAACATGATCCTCTGAGATACATCCAATCTTATTTCCTCAAGTATTTGGGACAAAAACTACAAGGAGAACAATACATGATTATATAAAATTGAAGGAAAGGAACAACCCGAGTTTTACGCCCAATTTACAAACTCCTTTAGATGGACAGAGAAATGAAAAACAAATGTTGTGCCTTTAAGTGATCCTTGACGAAGGAAGGGATTGACCCTGGTAACCAAATTGAGGAAAAAGTATTCAAGCACCAACACAGGGAGATATAAAACATGACAGAGGCTGCAAATTAAGGGATTTCAATGAAAAATGGGGGCGAGACTAATTTGAGTAGCACCATTGGCTCCGACTTCAGGGATGGGCACTCCCTATGAGTGCCACAAGAAAAAATACGAGACCAACTACCAAAAACAGACCATTAGGCAACAGATTTGAAGAAAAATCTTGCAGAGCAAAACAACCACAACCATCCTCTAAAAAAAAAGAACCAAGAAACCAACAAAACCAGGTCACCAAGGACCAAAACGAACAAAAAACACAAAAATAGAGAAGAAAAAAGAACTATACACTGTACAAATGGAGTATACCTTGATTATGAGAAATCAATCAAAGAAATGCTTCAAATGCCTGTCATTAACAGGAAATTCAAGTAGTTTCCCATCTAAGTCTTTTAGGTAGAAGGTATTTTCACCAATCTGAATATCAATTGAATAAGGGCCCATCCACAATGCATCAAATTCACCATGCTTTCCCTTATCTTCATGCCTGTTATCCCATAAAAGAACAAGATCACCAATTCTGAAAGCTATGGGTGTCACCTTTTTTTCAAATAGCTTCTTCAACTTTTCTCTGAACTTCACATGGCATTGATGGGATGCTCTTCTCTCTTCATCCAACTCAATAATATGATTGATTTGAGCATCATATGGACTAACTTCTTGGTCTTCAATCTATTGAACAAACTAAAATGAAGACAATTGCAAATGGAGGGGCAACAAATCTTGACACTTCCATATGCCAATTCAAACGAGGATTTTACTAGTAGCTCCTTTGATAGTGATTATGTCAGCCCAAATAGCAAACTTTAAATTTCTCACCCCACTTCCTTTTGTTAAGCTCCACGGTTCTTCTAATTATTTTCAACAAGTTTTTATAACTGGACTCAACTTGTCCATTTCCTTGGGAATTGTAGTTAGAAGCATATTTTAGACACTAAAATTAGGTCACACTCCCCTTTGGTCCCTTGAAAAATAAGCACCCTTCATCACATTCACCTAGCCATGGCCCCTTTCACCCCACTAATATTAATTTAATTAATTTAATTAAATTAATTCATTATCCTCACCATATTTATTATTTAAATATCTTAATTTGGATAATATCCACACATACACCTCACCTAGACACCTCATCAAACCAACTCACCCTAAGACCTATTCTTAGTAAGTTGTCATAACTAACTAAGACTTACCCAAACCCTAGAAATCAATGCCTACATTCCCTCTAACCACATTCCCACATGCTTACAAGAAGCTTTCAGTTTAATATATAGGTTAAAGACACGAGATCCGAGAAAATCAAGAGGATCTCCCTAGTTTAGTAAACCTAGGAAATCCCACCTTGACAGACGCCAGTTACCCCTAACCGTCGTCAGTTAAGCTGAAACCACCGTCTCTCACCTTTTAACCCCCAAAACAACCTTATTTTCAAGGTTGGAAAAGTTTGGCAAAGGTTGGCAAACATTAGCACATCCATAGAGAGATATCACATCTTCTGAGAATGAATTCTAGTGAGAACACACATGTGAGGAAGGAGATCAAGCATTTTCTCCTGCACAGCCATCTAGCACTCACCCCTAGCAAGGATTTGATCCAACCAAGCAAAAGGAATGCACATGCAGCCCATGCAGAAGATCTCCTATAATTGGTGATAATCTACAGTCTTTAACCCCTTATCAGCACCTACATCCCTCACTCACAGGCATCCAGGACTAGAATCTGAGTAAGTAAAATGTTATACTCCTCTGGTTTATTTCATTTCATCATTATATTGTCACCCTTTTGTTCTCTTAGCCACCCAAAGACCTCCATTAATACTCAACCCTCCATATACCCATTAAAACCTTGCTAAATCCCACCCAATCTACCAAATACCTCATTCCGAACAACCAAAATCCTTTGTGTACAATCATAAAGGTGACCCGAAACCCATTTTGTGGCATTCCCAGTTTTCCACAGTAACCGGCACCGATTACACCCAACTACCATTGGTCACCCTTAACCGGCATCGGTCTTTGTATTTATCCATACAACCCAGAACAGTGACCTACGCACCTATTCCCACATAACCCTTAATCACCTGTGATCTATCCTGAGACCTCTGTCAGACCTGAAGAGATTTAGAACTAGTTATTTGACCTTTAGATCCTATTCTAACCTAGCCTATTAGATTAGAGATTTCTTATTGTGTTTTAAGTGAGATACCTAAATCATTTCAAATTACAATAGGATTTACTTCATTTCCTACATTAAATTGTCGTAAACATTGGACTGATAGTCGTCTAGGAAGTATCACACTTCTCGGATCTAGCACATGCTAGGCAATTCACTACACATATTGTTTAATTTTTTCTGGTGGTCTTGCTTTTCATTACAGGTAGTTCCTCCTAGCCAAAAGGAAGCTCTCACAATCATTTGTGGATTCAGAAGCCATACACACGCAATAACCCAACAAGCAGCATTTCAACAGGTATTCCTCCTACGCTTGTTACCCTATCTGTTTCAGCAATACTTCAAAGAAACATCTAAGAATCAGGTGAAACATTTTGGCATGCCCGGTGGGACCCATCTGGGGTTCCTTGCATTTTATTCATTCCTGGGAAAAGTTGTGTGTTTGTTTCCCTTCTGAAAAGCATACACATTAATTTTCTCCCTTGGTAACATACCTTTTCTTTCTATTTTCTCTAAAAGAAACCTTTCTTTTGGTGTAATTAAAAAGAACCATTTCTTCGTGTTTTCTGCATTATAGTGAAAGAGCATCCCTCTTCCTCTTCATCTTTTTGTGTCATCCAACTTCACACTTCTATTTGGGCTTAAAAATAAGTGCATTGCATTTTGATTTATTGCATTAGCTCACATTAATTGAGGGCAACCTATACGTTGGAAGTCATGCCTAGCTGATGGTTGACAAACAAATCATAGAAAGCACGTCTCTCTCTCTCTCTGAGTCATACCAAATTACACAAATTCAAAACAAATACATATTCTGAAACAACATCTTTCCTGGGAACACTGTCAATGATCACACTGATATGAGGATTGGCAGGTACTCCCCAGCTCTTTGCTCTGTCAATTCATACTTCAGAGTGAATCTTCCCCCCACCACAACATACCTGAAACCTCACCTTTTAGATCTCCTTCTTTGTAGGAAGCCATCCTCACCAAAAAAGTCTATTCTACAATACATGAGTCAGTCCTTAAATAGCATAAGCTAAACAAACATAATAGAAAAGGCACTCTTAGGATCACATCTTTCTTAGTGTTTCTGCTTGGCTTGTGTTTTGAGGTGAAAGACCATGTTCTTCATTCTTCTTGTTCATCCTTGCACTCTCCTCATCATAGCTGGTGTATTCCAGATTCATCTGAGTGTACCTGGGCCATATTCTCATCATTCTTAGAATTCTGGGTCTGATTCCACATCATATTTTAATTCACAACCTTTTTCTATCATCACTATTTCAATTTCACAGTGACCGGTGTTGGTCCAACTGACCGTCGTCAGTTATACCCAACCGGTGTCAGTTCCAGGTCCTTTTGTTAACCTACTCAAAGGGACAATTATTCATCTTCATCCTTGTTATTTATTCATTTTCTTCCACTTTTCACAGTCTGTGTCACTACTATCTAAATTCCCATTGATGTTGTAAACCTCATCAGATTTGGCATACCTATGTCAAATTTGACCTTATACCTTGTTTTTCACTCACTATCCATTTTCTACAGTGACTGGCAGTGGTTACCCCTGATTGGCGTTGGTTTACCCTAACCGGCATCGACTAGCCTATTTCACTTTCCAACCAACATTTGGTACCTAATCCACTTTTTACCGCAGATTCACTTGTTCATACTATTTTTCTGTGTCATTTACAGAGAAGCAACCCTACCTGATCAGTACTGGTTCACATGGTGCTGACCCAAAAACAAGCAAGCGCACTCATATTTCATGCCAATTGTCAACCACTCCCACCTAGTCCTTCACCACCCTCCATTTTATCACCAACCATGGATCCCATCCAACATATCACTATCGCTACCGGAGATGAGGAGTTCGCACGACTCCTTGACCAAAACCCTACCGCCTTGCAGTTTTATCTTTCCCACTCATCCACTCGAGATGCCTCAGGTAAGTTGATATACGACATGCCCATATCTATCCCCCTGACTCTCGCTCCCACTCCTGCATTGGCCCCATCTGAGCTCCATGCTACCCGCATATACCTTACCCCCATTCATTTTGCAGCTAGGTCCTATACCCACTATGACTGCCGTGTCTGCCACCTCTGTGGCACCCACCACATCCACTATACCCTTGACAACTACCCAAAACATAACCTCATCCACCCCTAATGTCTCACACATACCCATAGCTACACTACCACCTCCCATGTTGGTGACCCCTACCCCTTTTCAGAACGTGGTCCTTTCCATTCCACAATCATTAGCCCCCATTGCCACTAGGGTTACCATAACCCTTCCACCTCCATTTACATACTATCAACAACCTCCCGTTTCATGCATTATTCACTCTGGGTACGTACCCCCTATTTCACTTCATTCTTCTCAATCAACCTACATGGCAGCACCATACACTGGAGTTCCACCCTCATTATATGCCCAAAATCAACCCTCTCATGCTACAGGAGGCACCCAATCATCGCAACCTACCAACGACCTAATCAAATTAATGTTGGACAAGATGTAGACATTGGAGGCATTGGTTTCTTGCTCCCGTAACACTCTCACCTATGACGAGGTTTGCAATTGAAACCATCCACCCATCCATTCCTATTCATTCATACCCCATGCATTGGGAGATGCCTAAATTCAATCATTTTAATAGCAAGGAAGACCTGCTATAGGATTTGTGGTCATTCAAACATGGGTGTTATCTGATCGCTCACGATGATGCTTTGTCTCTTGAGAACCTTTCCCATGTCTCTGACTGGACCTGCATTAGATTGGTATAGTGGGTTACCTAGGACACTCTATATTCTCATTCAATCAGGTAGCCCAAGCCTTCTTGGATCATTTATCTATCAATATCATCAAGAAGGTTACTATGACCAACCTATACTCCACGCGTCAGTATGAGGATGAATCTATCACAGATTTCATTGCTCACTGGCATAGCCTAATTAATCAACTCACCTTCCAACTACCATAAATAGAACTCATTGAGCTCTTCACATGAGCTTATGCTAGACATATCTCACTGATCCTGTAGGTTCAAACCTTCTGAACATTTGATGAAGCATTCACCATGGCACGAAAGTTAGAGATTCGGGTCATCAAAGAGAAGAAAATCCAATTACACAATAAGAATTTGGCATTCAAGACGAATGATACCTCTTCGTCTTCCAAACCAAAAAATAATTATTCAAAATCTAAGGGCACCACTAACAGAGTGGTAATCAAGGCTGGCCCATCTCATCCATCAAATCAAGCTACTCCCTCATATAATCTCTTGCTCTTCCAGACTTTTCAATTTAGACGAGAATAGTAGAAATACACCCCGATTGGGGAGCCTTACTCTTATGTCTTAGAAAATCTTATCAAAGCTGGAGCCATCACCCTTCCACCTATAAAACCACACACTGGTTTTGACCCTACTCACCCCATGCCTGCATGGTATAAAGAGCATGACTTTGTGGAGTAACTATCATCGAGTAAAGGGTCATAGTGATATGAAATTGTATCACTTTCAAAAAAAAATTCCATGAGATGCTCGAGAAAGGTGAGTTAACCATGGATAATCATAATGCACTTTCCAACCAAAACCTACAAATCTTCAAGAAACCATTTCCCAACCATGCCCCTTCATCTGATCAAACTGGTGAGACCTCAACTCATGATACCCATACCGGGGAGGTTCACACTATCTTTAATGACATGCCTGTCGCTTCCAGTTACCCCCATATTCCTTCCATAGAGGATATTCTAGCCCGAAGTCCTGGATTCTTCATCGGAATCAACCTCCCCTATTCCTTCACCCATAGAGGAACACCTTTCACCTCCTTCCTCACCTATGGAGGAACCTTCCGTTAACATCGAGACCATTTCACCTTTTTCTTCTCCACTTTGAGAACCTTTACCCAAAGTACTTCTTCAGTCCATGGAGGATACTTATTTACCTCCTTCACCAACAGAGGAGCTTCCATCAATGCTCCTCCACCTATAGAGTAGCACCCATCATCTTTGTCCACCCATCATAGAATGTAGTTGAGATACCTTTGAGACTCTCGGTGAGCATTCTCCATGAAGCTACCCAAAATTTAACCAAAGCAGACCTACTTTTGGCTAATCTGACCCACGGAAGCTGAAGCTAGCCAATTTCCCATCTCTAAGACACATTTTATGGGAATTTCCATTAAGTCCCTCATCAACTCCACCCAAAATAGCCTATTTATTCTCATGTTTTGACCATGTGTCACTTAGATTATGTGCATAGGGTATTTACTATGGGGGCACCTTTTGTCTTCCTGTCTCAAATGCAGATGCAGAGGTCACTTGTTGATACCTCCACTATCTACCCAAAAATATTTTCAACCAATCAAACCAAACACAACCAATTACTTATCATAAATCTAGTTCCATGAAACTTGTCATAGCTCAAACCACACCCTTACCCATAACCCAACCTATATCTAAACCCAAATACCACACCTATGGCATCTTCCTCAACTAAACCTATTACCACTTTAGGGGTCACCCCGACCACTAGCCTTACTCATCCACCTATCAAACTGGATTTAGTTGCATCCTCCAAATAATGGGTCACACCTACTCCGACACCTAAACAGAAGAACCAAACCCATTGTAGTTGTGTTGGTCCGAAAATCTGTCGCGTGGACAGATCTATGGATAGACGAGCCAACAGTGTGCAGGGCTTAGCCCCTCTTTGAGACAGCAAAGCGAAACTGGTTTATTGCTACTTCTACTAGCAGGAACCTATGCAAGTCTCACAGATTCTGCCTTCGGGGGTTGGGATCTCATCCCAGTAGAGTGTTCTAGGCTGCGAAGAGAAAGGAATGAAAGAGGGAGAAGAGAAAGAACAGATCCGAAGGAAGAAAAGAAATGAATTCCAAAGCAGAAGGGTCAGAAGATCTATGCTTTTAGTTTGGTAGTAAACAGAGCCAAACCTACTTGCATAAATAAACAAAGCAATACTGATAAACAAATGACGGAAAAGTAGATATGAATTCAACAGATTAAACACATACAGATCTAACGTAAGAAAGATCTAATGCATAACACAGCTATTGAGCACAAAGTCTGAATAATTGTATTACTGTTCTTTTCTGTTACAAGAAAGCTCAAAGTCTTTCTCTCTTCACTTCTATTTCTATCTGAAAAATGTTTTTTTTTTTTTTTTTTGAATACAACAAGTATTCTTGTATTTATAGAAGATGAGAGAGAGAGAGAGGACAAAATGGAGCCAACCACTTATCTACAAGATATTTACAAAATATCTAAAGTCATGTTGACTTTTACATTTTTGAGTGGATGACATCATCCCATGATGCAACATGGATGATGTCATCGTTGGCACCAACATACTTGAGATATTGCGAAAAGAAAGTCGGAGAATAGCGAGAGGAAGAAGAAGAAGAAGAAGAAGAAGAAGCTAGTCATCATCATCGTCCTGCGGCCGAAAAGGGGTCGCCTGCTTCTGATGCTGCTCAGGAGATGAGATGTGGAACTGAGCGCGGTATTCCAAGAACTTGCTGATCATTGACCCGAACTGATCCTGTGATGGATCCTTGTGCCGATCACTGATTACTTCGCAAGTTTCCCGCTCTTCTACAAGCTTTTCGGGAAGTTTGGAATAATCTTTCTCCGCCTCAATCAGGAAACCGATGAAGTCCCTGCAAGCCAGCAGGTTATTGATGGATTCGGTAATCAAACGTGACTTCTGGCCCTGTTCCTTGAGAAGCTAACTCCTTGAAAATCCGGATAGTATCATCAGCCGTTCTTAAGGTGAGGGAAGGAGTGAGCAACCCTGGATTCATGGATAAAACAATTTTCTCCATTTGATACATCGCATCCAGGGCCTCTTCCTTCACCTTATCTATTTTTTCTAACACAAACTCGAGCTGATCTATCCGATAGTCCAGAGTGGACATAGTCTTGTTGAGGGTCCTTGGGTGACCGAATACTCCGAATTTGACCAAATCTTCGACTGAACAGTCGAACATCTGTTGGAAGGCCTCGTGTTGGAGTCTAGCGTTTTCTAACTCTTCTGATATCGGGACTGCTAATGCTTGGAGCTCCTTATTCGCCTTTTCAATGTTCAGAGATAAAGTTGATATATTCGGCGATTACCTTTTCGCTATCTTTGAGAATCTGGCTTCTCCAAGCAGAAACAGCCATGCCCTGCTCACCGATCTTTGAATATTCATTGATCTTGTCCTGACTGAGCAGCTCAGGAGTCTCGGCGGCAGTTGTGGGAGGTGCACTTCCCATCTTCTGTAAGGCCTGAAGCAGGTATTTATTCTGTTCTTTCAGCAGCCTTTTCTCTTCTTTAGCTTCTTGAAGCTTTTCACAAAGTGCATCAATCGCGGAACGAGCTTCCCCCTGGAGACTTTCAGAGGACGTCCCCATCGTGACTTGGGTCACTGTGAAATCTGCTGGAGACAGATCTTCTTTCTCTTTGGTGGGATCGGGGTAAGCTATTTCCAGGACTCTCTCACCTGCAGCGCTCTTTGAGAAGCGTGTAACCGGCTTGTGCTTCTTTGCTCCTTTAGCCGGAATAATTGAAAAGTCCATCGGAGCGATGGGGACTTTCCTCTTTGGCTGGCTCAGCTGCTGAGAGATCCAAGCTGGTCCTATTGAAGAAGGACCAGAGACAGAGGGGGAGGCAGCAACGGTAGAAGAGGGGAAGAACGTGGAGACACGCGGCGGTGGCATTGAAAGAATAGCCGAGGAAGTGTCCACGGGAGGAAGGGAAACCGGGGCTGCAGAAGACAAAGGAAGGGAAGGGAGCCCGGAAAGGAGAGAAGAAATGGAAGGAGACAAATCAGCAAGAGAGGAGAAGATGGATGAAGAGGCAGGGGAAAGGGTAGAAGAAGGGGGAGAGGACACAACCAAAGGAGTGGTTGCTGACACCTGAGGAAGGGGAGGAAGAGAAGAAGAAGGGACAGAAGGAACCTCCGTAGTTGTAGCAACGCCGACATCCTGAGTGGATGGGCCTTCGGGAACATCCTCCATGAACTCCTCTTCCAAAGTTATGACTTGTTCAGGCTCCGAGGGAAGAGGACTTTCAGGGGCTTCCTCCTGACTGGTGCTTGATTCACCTATTGCACCCTTGCCTTTTAGCTGCTTCTTTGATCTTGGAGGCGCATTACCCAATGGAGAAGTTATAAAATCTACGCCGAGGTAGATCAATCCATTCATACGGCACCAGAGCTCCGTTCTCCGCATGGTTTCTTTGACCCTCTCCTCAATTGTCTGAGGAGCCTTGCTTCTATCAATGGCCGGGAAGGGCCAATTGTCCCCATCTGTGTTATTATACACCTTGTCTACTTCATCTTCCGAAGTTTGGAAGCCTTTGGGGACGATGGCCACTCCATACTGAATAATTTCTGCCAATGCTAAGCGGGAGTGATCCAGTCTCCTGAGTGCCACCTCATGGATGACGTCAATGTAAATGTCCTCAATTTGAGGGACATGGATAGGATCAAGCTTAGCCCTTGGCAAGCAGCCTCTTGGGTCGAATGTAGGCCTTGCTGGGAAATCATGCTTTAGATTGAGCAATTCTAGCTCGGCAAACATCTCCTTCGCCTTGTGATAGCTGGAACAAGTGTATCGGCCTACTGTGAGGGGGAAAGGAGTTCCACCCTTCTTTCTCTTCTGGCACTTCTCATGATATGTGACCAGCTGCCTTGACAATTCCAATAGAACCAGCTTTGGTCCAGCATACCTTGGCAACCTAGTGGGCTCGCCCAAGAAGTTAACCGCCCTCAGATAGGTGAATGTGGGAAATTGGGTGAACAAGGCCCCCCACTTTTCCACAGCAGAAACAGTATTCTTAATTGTGCGGCCATGAGTCAACTTTGGTCGCAGCATGCATATAATATGGTAGAAGAAAGCATCATTGATTTTTGAAAAGTGTTGGATGCTATTCTCCAGCTTCAGCTCTGGGTAGTATTCATATATCTTGGCCTGAGGCCAAGTTCCACTTCGGTGCAGCCCTGGATAGTCCCTTTCAGACGCTGCAGCATACACTACGTAGGAGTTCATATGAAACACTCCTGTTGTGGCAAACTGTTGTAGCTGCTCAGAAATGGCGCTGCTTATTATTTCCCCCCAGCAGAAGCGCTGATCGGGCAAATTTTTGTTCATCGTCTCCAGGTACCGCAGCATCCATTTATGGAAGTAGTGGGCGTCTGAAAGCCCGAAGACTCTGCTCAGGAAAGTGATGGTGTCACTGAGTTCTTCGGAGAAGTCGCTTCGGTGGATAGTCTGGGGCCACCGGGTCACTACCTTCTTATTTTTGAGGTAGACTTCATTCATTAATTGCATGCATAGGTCCTCATTGTCCTCCCAGGTCTTGACACATTCTTCTTGGGTAACGGCCACGAAGCTTCGGTGATGAGGGATGCCAAGAATCTTTTCAAAATGGCGAGTGGTGAGGTCAATGACCACTTCCCCCTTACTATTTTCGACACACCTGGTGTCCTTGTTGTAAGATTGGGCAACCACCATTATGAACTCATTATTAATAGCGCTGACTGGAATCCCACCGGCGAAATGTAGAGCACTACCCATCAATTTATCCATCCAGGGGCTTCTTGATACTTTCTGAGTTCTCACCCAGAATTCGTCCATGTCAATGTGGCCCAGTTCAGAATCTCTGACATCCATATTGCATTCCGCCTGAGATTCGGGCATTCTAACCCTTTGGTACTTATACTTCATTTCTTCCTCTGTTAGCTTAGCTTTTCCTCTTGGTTTGGCGGGTCTCTTGCTTGAGGTAGACATGTGTTCTTCAAGGCTTATCTGATGATCTGCACGTAGGAGGAGTGAAACCCAATCCAAGAAGCTTGAATTAGTCATTTGATTTTCAATGGGAACGCTAGCAGAAGAAAGAGTTAGAACTTTTAAGGCTCGGGGCGCAGGGCGCATGGAAAATGTATATAACAGGCTGAATAGACAAGGCGCACAGGAAAAGGACGCAACAGAGGATAAAATTGGCGCCAAAGGCGCATGGCGCATGGATGAAGCAGACTGCATTTTATAGAATGGCGCACAGGAAATGCATGTTACATTGAGGTTTGGTGCGCCCTTTGGCGCATGGGCAGATTGTGCAACATGGAAAAAAGGCGCGCCAAAGGTATATGGCGCGGCGCATGGGGGAGCTACACAACATCATGTACTTGCAACGGAAGGTGCGCCCGCGCCTTGGAGGCTTTACACTTGCACAAATAACTCTTGCGTTGCATGGAAGCTGGGCGCGCCCTTTAGCGCATAGAAGAGGGATGCAACAGAGGTAAAATTGGCGCCAAAGGGATATAAGGAGGCGCGGATTTTTGAGCGTGTGACAGGCCGAAAGGGTGCGCCTAGGGGCGCATGATTAACAACTGCAGCATGCTGGGTAGACGCGCCGAGGGGCGCGACTGATCTAAGGTGCAACATGACGCGGCAACGCGCCATGGGGAATACCAAAAACTCCCTTAAACATTTAAGCATCGGTTCATTCTAAACAGACCAAGCCTAATCAAACCAACTTCCCTTATAAACTGGAAATGAGGGAGGGAGAAAGGAAGAAGTTGGTTTATGCGGGATAGGGGAAGAAACAGTCCAATGCAAAACGACATTTAAAAACGGGCCATCAAACGAAAACCAGACCGAACACACCAAAGCACGAAAATGAAAAAGAGGATGAACCTCTTACCTTCGAATGTATAAAGACGGTTGGAAAGCGGGGCCCACAGAGCAAATGACAACGACAGAGCAGAGCTGACACACCCAGAGCAATCACGTGCTTTGAAAAAAGAACAATGAAAATGACATGGCGCGCACTGTTATATATAACAAAACTTTGTCATAAATGCGCCACCCACTATTTGAAAAGGCGCGCGAAAACGACTGTCGACAGAGGAAAGCATGCGCCCTTTGGCGCATGGAAGTAACTGACAACAGGAGAATGGGTGTGACCTTGGCGCATCAAACGAGTTGTCAACATGAATTTATGTGCGCCCTTTGGCGCACCAAAACGTGGTGTAACAAGGAAAGTACATGCGCCTTTTAGCGCATGGAAAAGAGGCGCGACAAATGATATGTCAACATCGAGGCGCATGCGCCTCGGCGCACGCAAATAAGGCTTAACATGCTTTGGCGCACCAAAAGACGTGTTGACATGGGAAACCATGCGCCAAAGGCTTTTTTAAAGGGGCGCACCAAAATGTGGTGTTACAGTGAAAATCCATGCGCCCAGCCAAAAAGGCTCAAAAAGACTAAGTTCGAAAGCTAGATTTCCCGAGAAGGAATTTTAAATCGTTTCGAACGCGAGGGATCCCTATCGAGGGATCAAGACAAAAAATTTCGGTATGGTTATCAGTAAAATTGCCCTTGTCAATTTTACGGGATAACAGCTGGCTCCTCCTGGGGACTATCCTTGAGTAAACTCAGGGGTAGAGAATCCCAGATCACATGTGCCTATCCATTGGGTACGGAGTCAAAAACAAGGGGGACCGGAGGGAGAACAAAGGAAACACACAACAAACGAAAGCAAACACGCGACGAAAGCAAACACACAACCAAAATAAACTGTACAAAGAAGAGAGCAAGCTCTACTTCCTGAAGATCTTGAGATGTTGCCCGCTGTAAGGAAGCGGGAGTTCAGCTCCATCCAGATACGAGAGATAGAAACTATTCTCTCCATTAAGTTGCTTGATTTTGAAGGGTCCTCTCCATAAGGAGTCAAACTTTCCATGCATACCCTTTGGCTCTCTTCGCTTGTCCCAGAGAAGGACAAGATCTCCCACTTCAAAATCCCTCTGCTTGGCCTTCTTGTCGAAAAGCTTCTTCACTTGATTCTGATGTTCAGTGATCCTGTCGACCACCCTTACTCTCTTTTCTTCAAGTTCCGCAAGGTACATGATTCTCTTTTCTAGAGAACTCTGAAAAGTTTCATCTTCGATTGCTCGTGCCAAGCGTAGAGCAGGAAGTTCCGCGGAAATGGGGAGTTCGGCATCAGTGCCATATAACACTTGAAAAGGTGACATGCCGAGAGACCTCTTGGGAGTAATACGGTCCGCCCACAAAGCGTCGTACAAAGACTTGTGCCACATCCGCTGATTTTCATCTACTAATTTCCGTATAATGGTCACTAGGTTCTTATTGCTGGATTCCGCCTGACCATTTCCTTGCGGGTAGTAATCCGAAGCATGGGCTAAAGTTATTCCATATTCATAACAAAAACTAATAACTTCTCGGGAGGAGAAGTTAGAAGCATTATCAGCAACGATTTTGTTCGGGATGCCGAACCTGACAATGATATTTTCCTTGATAAAACTGCAAACCACCTCAGAAGTGGCATGCTTAACTGGTATGGCTTCCACCCACTTGGTGAAGTAATCAGTTGCTGTAAGGACATAGCTATGTCCGGCACTCGATTGGGGATTGAGTGCGCCAATAAAATCGATTCCCCACTGCTTGAATGGCTCATTGATAATAACCGGCCTTAGGGGAAAGGCAGCCAATTTGGGCTTGCCGACGAATTGCTGACAGGGCTCACATTTTGCCACCCAGGTAGCTGCATCTTGAAAGAGCGTCGGCCAGTAGTACCTGGCTCGAATGATCTTGTGCGCCGTCACGGAAGAGGAAAAATGACCTCCACAGGCTGAATCGTGAAAGCTCTCCAGTAGTCTTACCTGCTGGAGTTTATCAACACATCGCAGGAAGATACCATCTATCCCACGCTTATATAAACCGTCATCCCAGATAACATACTTGGCCGCTCTGAGCTTTATAGTACGCTTCTCCTTTGCATTCAGGTGCACTGGGCATTCGCCGTAGGTGAGGAAGAAAGCGATGTTGGAGTACCACTCATCACTGGTTGCGATAAATAGAACCAGAGGCAGAGAAACAGGCTCCTCTAGAGGGCTTTGCTCTTTGTTGGTACGATTTCCTCTTTCATCAGGATTTTCTGAACCCTTGTTCTCAGCCATTAGCTGACACAGGCCTTTGCCTCTTACCAGCTTGGTGGGTTTGATATCCAGGTCATATTCCTGGACCTTTGCAATCCAATTCCCTCTCAAGCTTCCCAACTCCTGCTGAGTTAGAATTGACTTCACCGCAGTGTCAGGAACTAGCACCACCGTATGCGAGTTCAGAATGTAATACCTGAAACTCTTCACCGCTTTAACGACGGCAAAGGCGTGCTTTTCCAATTGAGTCATTTTCAACTCGTGAGGCTTGAGAGGAGAACTCATGAATGCGATTGGAGATTCAATATCCTCCGAGTTCCTTTGCATCAGGATTGCAGAAACAGTGTGTTCGGATGCATAGCTGTACATAATGAAGTTCTTGGAGAAATCCGGACATACCAGGACCGGTGCATGAGCAACAGAAGTTTTTATCTCTTCAAACGACCTTTTCCCCTCATCACTCCATCTGAAAGTGGGTGACCCTTTCATCATGTTCAGTATGTGGCGGGTCTTCTCAGCAAAATCAGGGACAAAACGCCTAAGAAAGTTCACCTTTCCGAAGAAAGAATGAACACCATTCTTGCTTGTAGGCAGAGTAAGGCTTTGGATAGCCTTAACTCTTTCGGCATCAATCTTGGTTCCTTCTTTGCTAACCACATGGCCTAGCAATTTCCCTTCTGTAACCCCAAAAATAGACTTCTTTGGGTTTAGGGAAATCCCATGTTCTCGACACCTGGCCAATACTTGCTCCAAGTGATCACAATGATCACTTCGTCGTTTGGAGAACACGGTTAAGTCATCTAGATAGACTACAATGACTTTTCCCATCATGCCTTTGAATGCAAAGTCCATGGCCCGCTGAAAAGTGGCACCAGCATTGGTTAGGCCGAAAGGCATCCTGCTATAGGCAAATGTACCCCATGGAGTAGTGAATGCTGTTTTGAATTGATCTTCAGGCGAGACTTCGATCTGATTATAGCCTGAAAAACCATCAAGCATAGACAGCATTTCTGACCCAGTTACTGCTTGCAGAACTTGGTCCATTATGGGAAGAGGGTAGTTGTCTTTCAGCGAAGCTTGATTCAAGTTTCGGAAGTCTACGCAGATGCGTATTTCACCGTTTTTCTTGCGCACCGGCACAATGTTCGCCACCCAAGTGCTGTGATGGATAGGGAAGATGATTCTTGCGTCCAGCATCTTCTGAATTTCGGCCTGAATGGTGCCCGAAATCTTGGGATTATAGTGCCTCTGTTTCTGACGGAAGGCTTTGACATCGTCTTTCAAGGGAATGTCGTGCTGAACGTCTTTTGGCTTGAAGGACTTTAAATCGGCATATGACCAGGCCAATACATCCATATATCTTTTCAGCAACTTGACAAATTTCCGCTTTTCTTCTGGCGTGCAACATTTCCCGATGTTCACGAATTGCGGATGTGCCTCAGAACCTATATTGACCGGTTCTGTCTCTGGAGATGAGCCAGGATCATCCCGCCTCTTCTTTTTTACAAAACGGTCATGCCTGTCAAACAGGCGCTCCAGAGAAACCAGGCCCTTCGGAATTTTATTTCCCTTAAGCTGACAAATGCCATCGTTCTCCTTTGTTTCGTGGTTTTGACTGTTGATTGATTCACGGCATGGAGAGGTGGATCCTTCAAAATACAACTCATCAAAATTTTCTGATTTTTCTAGAAAGGCAATAAGGTGATTATCATCGTTGAATACCTGCCAATGCTGAGAGTTGTCTGGCACGCTTGGGCGGAAAACCACTTCAATGGTGTATTTGTTCGTTTTCAAACCCGGGTGCGGGAGCATGAGAGATGCTGAAACAGCCAACGAATCAGCCATGTCGTTTTGGGCCCTTGGAATGGCCTCTATTGAAAAAGCGTCAAATTCCTCAATGCTGTCCCATACCGAATTACGGTAGTGCCTGAGCCTTTCATTTTTCACTTGGTAAATCCTTTTGACCTGATTTACAACTAGCTCGGCATCACCTTGGACTTTCAGATTTTTTATTCCTCTTTCCTTTGCAGCTTGCATACCGAGTAACAGAGATTCGTACTCAGCAGTATTATTAGTGTTGAAAAACTGCAATTTGAAAGAAAGAGGAATTACCTCCTCCTCGGGAGATATCAGCACAACTCCAGCGCCACATCCACTAGTCGCGCAGCTGCCATCAAATTGCAAGGTCCAGATCTTATTACAATCCTTTTCTTGAACGAAAACTTCCTTTGTATCCGCCTCGGTGGATAAGAAGTAGTTCCCCATCCCTGATGATTCGAAAAGAATTTGGGCTTTGGGGTCTTCAGAGCTAGTGACCAAGTATTTCTTTTGGGATTCCGGTTCCAAAGTTTGCATTACGCCTTTGACTGGGATTCTAGCTTTGGACCAGTCCATGTGAATTTCTCCACCAACTTCGCTGCAAAAACTCCTTCCTAGCAGAATTCCATAGGCTGCTGGGATGTCAGCAACAAGGACTGTCATTTTTACTCTTTTATCCGGGAAGGCTGCGAACGCAAATTGTGCGTCCTTGATTTGGCCAACCAACGGAACTTGCTTGGTCTCCAATGAATAGCATCTGCCGAATGGTTTGGTAAGAGTGAGGCCCAAAGCATGGGCGACTTTTGCCGGCATGACGTTATCAGAGGCTCCGGAATCAATAATGCAATTGCTCAACTTATGGCCATTGATCAGGAGGGAGAGATAGAAAGGTTCTATCTTGCCAGATGCGGATGTCGAAGCGACATTTATGTGGGATTCAGGAGGAGTAGAAAGGATTCCTTTCAGGGAAACCGGTTTAGCTATAACAGCTTGACTTTGGATATACTTAGTCAATCTTACAAGCTGTTCGGGGTTTGACTGAAGATACTCAGCTTCAGACATTTGAATCTTGGTCTTCTTTGCATGATCTATTATATCAAACGCGGCCAAGGGTTGCGTTGGTGAGGGAATGAGTCCTTCACTTCGCGGTGGTGGAATAGGATTACTGATCTTAGTAGGAACTTGAGGGGGCTGACTTGGAGGAGAGATGGGCGGAAAAGACTTCTTAGCAAAAGACTTAACAGGGAATTGAGTAGGAAGAGGATTACCTCTTCTAGCAATGGTTGGAGGTGCGTTTGACGCGACCTTCTCCTTTTGTACGTGGGCAGCGACTTCCGCCTCTTTTCCTTGCGAGCGGGTGAAAACAGCATATGATTGTCCGCTCGCGTAGCCCTGAGTACTCTCTTCTTCGTCAGATTCATCCTCGTCAAATTCCATGTACCCAATAGTAGAGTCGCCAGTCGGTTCACCGACATCTTGATCATCTTCGCCTTGGAGCGAAGGTTCTTCATAAACTGCTCTTCTTCCTCTTCAATTTCGGCCAAAGCATTGACTGGAGGAGCTTCAAGCGCCAACCGTGGAGCAGCTGTAGGCAAGCGCGGCCTTTGTGAAGCGTTGTTAGGAACAAAATTCCTCCGCGGGATATCCCGATACGAGGAACTGGGAGAGGCCTGGGCCAGCTGCTTCTTTAGTGCAAGCAAATCATTTGCCATTTTTTGGAATGCTGGATCAGACGAAGTGATAGGCGAAGGGCCCAAAGACTTAGGCTTAGCTGATTCTTTTCTTAACTCGCCAGATATTATCAAATTGTCTTCTATACGGATGGCAGCAGCCTGAGCGAGAGGCAAAGTAGCTACTCGCTCTTGAAGGAGCAAGAAGCTGACTTTTGAGCTCATGGCGTTTACGAAGAAACACTTCTGATTCTCCGGCGTTGGAAGCATGGCAGTAGGGACACGGTTGATTAGCGCATTGAACCGGGCGACAAAATCGCGCATGGTCTCATTTGCCTCCTTCTTCAGATGAGTGATTCGTGACAATAGAGTAAATGCATCCTCTGAAGGTTTATACCTGTCTTCAAAAGCATCCCGCAAAGTTGCCCAACTAGTGATAGATCCGGCCGGCAAATGCTGAAACCATTCAGCTGCAGGTCCTTGTAGAGTTTCCAGAAAGAGGCGAACTGACACATCTTCGTGGGTTACGTCCAATATACTGCATGACATAATGAAAGCAGAAATGTGGGAATCCGTGCTTTGATTTCCGCTCCCGTCGAATTTAGGAAAATTCTTTCGATTTCCGTGAGGGAGTGCGTGAACTGGATGTGGCAGTGCGAGAGGGCCCATAGCATTTCCCCATGGAACCGCCATTTGAAAAGCTGGAAAAAGCACACGAGCTGGAAGGGTGGTTCCACTGAGCAGCAAAGCACTACAAAGGGATGTAGATGCTTCTGGTAACAGACCTTTTCTTTGTGAAGGTGAGACACTCCTGGATGACCGGCTAGCTGAGCTTAGCGCTGAAAAACGTGCCGGTGTTACGCTGAAATTGTGCCTCTGAAGCAGATCGAAAGTAGGATCAGCTTCTCCTCGGGCTCTCCTGCTGCGCGTAAAAGGTTCACTCGCCAGTGTACCTTTCAGATCTGCAATATTACAGCGCAGATTTAAACTTTATTTTTGGGTGTGCTTGCTGATTTTCTGGTTTTTCTGACAAAAACCAGCAGCATGCACTTTTCTGGATATTAAAAATTATCCTCTTCAGAAACCGATTGCGGTTAAATGACAGATGAAAATGAGGATAAGATGGTGGGGAAGATAGTAAGCTGATTTTCGGATCTGATTTGGACTTTTTCAGAGGGTTTCAAACTTTTTTAGGAAAACAGTCAAAACTCAGATCTACGGAAAAATAATGATTTCTGTAAAAACTCAGCGAACTAAAGATATGTAAAAGGCCCAGATCTATGACTTTCAGAAGAAAAATTTTCGATTCGGGCACTTTTGCAAATTTTTGGATTTTCAACAAAAAGCTCAGATTTGCAAACTGGCAGCAACCTGCTGATTTTTCCTGATTTTTTATCTTACTACCAGCATAGATCTGACAGATCTGTCTGTTCGTTCCCCAGCGGAGTCGCCAAAAACTGTTGGTCCGAAAATCTGTCGCGTGGACAGATCTATGGATAGACGAGCCAACAGTGTGCAGGGCTTAGCCCCTCTTTGAGACAGCAAAGCGAAACTGGTTTATTGCTACTTCTACTAGCAGGAACCTATGCAAGTCTCACAGATTCTGCCTTCGGGGGTTGGGATCTCATCCCAGTAGAGTGTTCTAGGCTGCGAAGAGAAAGGAATGAAAGAGGGAAAAGAGAAAGATCAGATCCGAAGGAAGAAAAGAAATGAATTCCAAAGCAGAAGGGTCAGAAGATCTATGCTTTTAGTTTGGTAGTAAACAGAGCCAAACCTACTTGCATAAATAAACAAAGCAATACTGGTAAACAAATGACGGAAAAGTAGATATGAATTCAACAGATTAAACACATACAGATCTAACGTAAGAAAGATCTAATGCATAACACAGCTATTGAGCACAAAGTCTGAATAATTGTATTACTGTTCTTTTCTGTTACAAGAAAGCTCAAAGTCTTTCTCTCTTCACTTCTATTTCTATCTGAAAAATGTTCACCCCGAATACCACAAGTATCCTTGTATTTATAGAAGATGAGAGAGAGAGAGAAGACAAAAAGGAGCCAACCACTTATCTACAAGATATTTACAAAATATCTAAAGTCATGTTGACTTTTACATTTTTGAGTGGATGACATCATCCCATGATGCAACATGGATGATGTCATCGTTGGCACCAACATACTTGAGATATTGCGAAAAGAAAGTCGGAGAATAGCGAGAGGAAGAAGAAGAAGAGGAAGAAGAAGAAGCTAGTCATCATCATCGTCCTGCGGCCGAAAAGGGGTCGCCTGCTTCTGATGCTGCTCAGGAGATGAGATGTGGAACTGAGCGCGGTATTCCAAGAACTTGTTGATCATTGACCCGAACTGATCCTGTGATGGATCCTTGTGCCGATCACTGATTACTTCGCAAGTTTCCCGCTCTTCTACAAGCTTTTCGGGAAGTTTGGAATAATCTTTCACCGCCTCAATCAGGAAACCGATGAAGTCCCTGCAAGCTAGCAGGTTATTGATGGATTCGGTATCAAACGTGACTTCCGGCCCTGTTCCTTGAGAAGCTAACTCCTTGAAAACCCGGATAGTATCATCAGCCGTTCTTAAGGTGAGGGAAGGAGTGAGCAACCCTGGATTCATGGATAAAACAATTTTCTCCATTTGATACATCGCATCCAGGGCCTCTTCCTTCACCTTATCTATTTTTTCTAACACAAACTCGAGCTGATCTATCCGATAGTCCAAAGTGGACATAGTCTTGTTGAGGGTCCTTGGGTGACCGAATACTCCGAATTTGACCAAATCTTCGACTGAACAGTCGAACATCTGTTGGAAGGCCTCGTGTTGGAGTCTAGCGTTTTCTAACTCTTCTGATATCGGGACTGCTAATGCTTGGAGCTCCTTATTCGCCTTTTCAATGTTCAGAGATAAGTTGATATATTCGGCGATTACCTTTTCGCTATCTTTGAGAATCTGGCTTCTCCAAGCAGAAACAGCCATGCCCTGCTCACCGATCTTTGAATATTCATTGATCTTGTCCTGACTGAGCAGCTCAGGAGTCTCGGCGGCAGTTGTGGGAGGTGCACTTCCCATCTTCTGTAAGGCCTGAAGCAGGTATTTATTCTGTTCTTTCAGCAGCCTTTTCTCTTCTTTAGCTTCTTGAAGCTTTTCACAAAGTGCATCAATCGCGGAACGAGCTTCCCCCTGGAGACTTTCAGAGGACGTCCCCATCGTGACTTGGGTCACTGTGAAATCTGCTGGAGACAGATCTTCTTTCTCTTTGGTGGGATCGGGGTAAGCTATTTCCAGGACTCTCTCACCTGCAGCGCTCTTTGAGAAGCGTGTAACCGGCTTGTGCTTCTTTGCTCCTTTAGCCGGAATAATTGAAAAGTCCATCGGAGCGATGGGGACTTTCCTCTTTGGCTGGCTCAGCTGCTGAGAGATCCAAGCTGGTCCTATTGAAGAAGGACCAGAGACAGAGGGGGAGGCAGCAACGGTAGAAGAGGGGAAGAACGTGGAGACACGCGGCGGTGGCATTGAAAGAATAGCCGAGGAAGTGTCCACGGGAGGAAGGGAAACCGGGGCTGCAGAAGACAAAGGAAGGGAAGGGAGCCCGGAAAGGAGAGAAGAAATGGAAGGAGACAAATCAGCAAGAGAGGAGAAGATGGATGAAGAGGCAGGGGAAAGGGTAGAAGAAGGGGGAGAGGACACAACCAAAGGAGTGGTTGCTGACACCTGAGGAAGGGGAGGAAGAGAAGAAGAAGGGACAGAAGGAACCTCCGTAGTTGTAGCAACGCCGACATCCTGAGTGGATGGGCCTTCGGGAACATCCTCCATGAACTCCTCTTCCAAAGTTATGACTTGTTCAGGCTCCGAGGGAAGAGGACTTTCAGGGGCTTCCTCCTGACTGGTGCTTGATTCACCTATTGCACCCTTGCCTTTTAGCTGCTTCTTTGATCTTGGAGGCGCATTACCCAATGGAGAAGTTATAAAATCTACGCCGAGGTAGATCAATCCATTCATACGGCACCAGAGCTCCGTTCTCCGCATGGTTTCTTTGACCCTCTCCTCAATTGTCTGAGGAGCCTTGCTTCTATCAATGGCCGGGAAGGGCCAATTGTCTCCATCTGTGTTATTATACACCTTGTCTACTTCATCTTCCGAAGTTTGGAAGCCTTTGGGGACGATGGCCACTCCATAATGAATAATTTCTGCCAATGCTAAGCGGGAGTGATCCAGTCTCCTGAGTGCCACCTCATGGATGACGTCAATGTAAATGTCCTCAATTTGAGGGACATGGATAGGATCAAGCTTAGCCCTTGGCAAGCAGCTTCTTGGGTCGAATGTAGGCCTTGCCGGGAAATCATGCTTTAGATTGAGCAATTCTAGCTCGGCAAACATCTCCTTCGCCTTGTGATAGCTGGAACAAGTGTATCGGCCTACTGTGAGGGGGAAAGGAGTTCCACCCTTCTTTCTCTTCTGGCACTTCTCATGATATGTGACCAGCTGCCTTGACAATTCCAATAGAACCAGCTTTGGTCCAGCATACCTTGGCAACCTAGTGGGCTCGCCCAAGAAGTTAACCGCCCTCAGATAGGTGAATGTGGGAAATTGGGTGAACAAGGCCCCCCACTTTTCCACAGCAGAAACAGTATTCTTAATTGTGCGGCCATGAGTCAACTTTGGTCGCAGCATGCATATAATATGGTAGAAGAAAGCATCATTGATTTTTGAAAAGTGTTGGATGCTATTCTCCAGCTTCAGCTCTGGGTAGTATTCATATATCTTGGCCTGAGGCCAAGTTCCACTTCGGTGCAGCCCTGGATAGTCCCTTTCAGACGCTGCAGCATACACTACGTAGGAGTTCATATGAAACACTCCTGTTGTGGCAAACTGTTGTAGCTGCTCAGAAATGGCGCTGCTTATTATTTCCCCCCAGCAGAAGCGCTGATCGGGCAAATTTTTGTTCATCGTCTCCAGGTACCGCAGCATCCATTTATGGAAGTAGTGGGCGTCTGAAAGCCCGAAGACTCTGCTCAGGAAAGTGATGGTGTCACTGAGTTCTTCGGAGAAGTCGCTTCGGTGGATAGTCTGGGGCCACCGGGTCACTACCTTCTTATTTTTGAGGTAGACTTCATTCATTAACTGCATGCATAGGTCCTCATTGTCCTCCCAAGTCTTGATACATTCTTCTTGGGTAACGGCCACGAAGCTTCGGTGATGAGGGATGCCAAGAATCTTTTCAAAATGGCGAGCGGTGAGGTCAATGACCACTTCCCCCTTACTATTTTCGACACACCTGGTGTCCTTGTTGTAAGATTGGGCAACCACCATTATGAACTCATTATTAATAGCGCTGACTGGAATCCCACCGGCGAAATGTAGAGCACTACCCATCAATTTATCCATCCAGGGGCTTCTTGATACTTTCTGAGTTCTCACCCAGAATTCGTCCATGTCAATGTGGCCCAGTTCAGAATCTCTGACATCCATATTGCATTCCGCCTGAGATTCGGGCATTCTAACCCTTTGGTACTTATACTTCATTTCTTCCTCTGTTAGCTTAGCTTTTCCTCTTGGTTTGGCGGGTCTCTTGCTTGAGGTAGACATGTGTTCTTCAAGGCTTATCTGATGATCTGCACGTAGGAGGAGTGAAACCCAATCCAAGAAGCTTGAATTAGTCATTTGATTTTCAATGGGAACGCTAGCAGAAGAAAGAGTTAGAATTTTTAAGGCTCGGGGTGCAGGGCGCATGGAAAATGTATATAACAGGCTGAATAGACAAGGCGCACAGGAAAAGGACGTAACAGAGATAAAATTGGCGCCAAAGGCGCATGGCGCATGGATGAAGCAGACTGCATTTTATAGAATGGCGCACAGGAAATGCATGTTACATTGAGGTTTGGTGCGCCCTTTGGCGCATGGGCAGATTGTGCGACATGGAAAAAAGGCGCGCCAAAGGTATATGGCGCGGCGCATGGGGGAGCGACACAACATCATGTACTTGCAACGGAAGGTGCGCCCGCGCCTTGGAGGCTTTACGCTTGCGCAGATATCTCTCGCTTTGCATGGAAGCTGGGCGCGCCCTTTAGCGCATAGAAGAGGGATGCAACAGGGGTAAAAGATGCGCCAAAGGGATATAAGAAGGCGCGGGTTTTGAGCGCGTTACAGGCCGAAAGGGTGCGCTTAGGGGCGCATGATTCTTGACTGCAGCAGGATGGCAGGGTGCGCCATGGGGCGCGTGATTTAGATTGTTTACAAGGCGCGCCGGTGCGCCTTGTGAAATAAGTTCTCAAACCTCTTTCCCTCTTTCTCTTCCTCTTCAAAATTTACTTGGACAAGTAAGGTTTTACAAAAACTTGTAAACAGACCAAGTCAGCTATAAAACGACCCCTTTTCCAGCAAATCCGGAAAAAGGGAGGGAGAGGAAGAATAACAGAAGATAATGAACAGGACAGCACGGGGGGGGAAAAAAGCTCAAACACATCGAACCACGATGAAAACCGGCCAGCAAGCTGGCACACACACCAAAACTGGACAAAAACAAACCCAAGGAACTGAAAACGTAAAACAGGGAAGGGGAAGAACCTCTTACCTTAAAAATATAGCGAAAGTTCCTGAGCGGGTCCACAATACGATGAAAGTGACAGAGCAGGGGCTGACACACCCAGAGCAATCACGTGCTTTGAAAAAAGAACAATGAAAATGACATGGCGCGCACTGTTATATATAACAAAACTTTGTCATAAATGCGCCACCCACTTTTGAAAAGGCGCGCGAAAACGACTGTCGACAGAGGAAAGCATGCGCCCTTTGGCGCATGGAAGTAACTGACAACAGGAGAATGGGTGCGACCTTGGCGCATCAAACGTGTTGTCGACATGAATTATTGTGCGCCCTTGGGCGCACCAAAACGCGGTGTAACAAGGAAAGCACATGCGCCTTTTAGCGCATGGAAAAGAGGCGCGACAAATGATATGTCAACATCGAGGCGCATGCGCCTCGGCGCACGCAAATAAGGCTTAACATGCTTTGGCGCACCAAAAGACGTGTTGACATGGGAAACCATGCGCCAAAGGCTTTTTGAAGGGGCGCACCAAAATGTGGTGTTACAGTGAAAATCCATGCGCCTAGCCAAAAAGGCTCAAAAAGACTAAGTTCGAAAGCTAGATTTCCTGAGAAGGAATTTTAAATCGTTTCGAACGCGAGGGATCCCTATCGAGGGATCAAGACAAAAATTCTCGGTATGGTTATCAGTAAAATTGCCCTTGTCAATTTTACGGGATAACAACAACAAGGTAATCAAAACAACCACACACCCCTCCTACCAGTTCATCCACCATACCCATACCCAAACAGACACAACCAATTCCCAAGACCACGCCAACACCCAAAATCATGACTTGACCTACTCCTCCTCCTCCAAAGACTATTCCTAAACAATCAACTACACCTACACCCAAACCCACTTTTACTTCCCAATATGATTCACTAGCAGGGTATTATGCCAAAATTTTAACCAACCTCCTTAAGACTTCTGTCATCACATTACTGCCACTCAGAGATTATGATCCTCTCAAACCCAAGCCAAAAGGGTTTGATGATACTAAAATTTTCACCTACCATCGTGTGCTAAGGCATGATGTGGAAAACTGTAAGGCCTTGAAAACCATCCTTATTCAGTTGTGTCCTCCAGAAGTCAACTTTGATGATGACAACCTTCTCGACAAGGACACTACTTCACGGACACCCATTCTCACACTGCTCACTCAATAACCACGACCTCCACCCTCAAAGATCCTAGAGCCAACCCCAATATTTGAAATTAACATGGTTCACATGAGAGAACTTTCTGCGCCATCACCTAAATGTCATTGCGCTCAACTCACTTCATAAGGCTTTTCTCCTCCAGTAGGTTTTTACTTGTCATGTCATTATACCACTCATCCTATACCTTCTCAATTTCACCTCCCCTCAAATCAACATGATACACATCACTACATGTGCTCAGAAGGATAAGGGAAAAGAAAAGGCAACCAAGCCGCCAACTAATCCCATACCCAACATACCATCTGTACCCATGCCTAAAATCACTATCCGTGGCCCCACATATCTTATTTCCAATGGGTTACACATCGCACCATGCTCAAACAACTGCAACAATCCCCCCTCAAAATTTCCTTATATGACCTCATCCAAACCTTGGAATCCCATCGTTAAGCTCTCATGGAGGTTCTTCAATCTATTGAGGTTTTACCCAATGACCCTACACCCATAGCCTCCATTATCACACCCCACCATGTAGCCTCTCTTACCAAATTACCACCTTCATCTTCACCCCACCCTATTCACCAAGTAGCCTCCCTTAGCTTATCAGAGGAAGAGATCACGCCACACCAAAATGATGACCTGGACCCAAATCTCTTCATCTCTGTCCACATCGATGACATATGGGTACACTGTGTGATGATTAATGGGGGCGGTAGCATTAACATCATTTCATCCCATGCATTCACTCAAATGTGCATACCTGATAATTACATGCATAAACATTCGGTCATGTTGTGTTCATTCAATGAAACTATCACCTCTACACTAGGCACCGTCATCCTCCACGTTTGTGTGGGCCCCCACACTGTTCTAGAATTATTTTATGTCTTGGAGGGGGAATTCCAATATAACGTGTTGCTTGGCAGACCCTGGATTCGTGTCATGGGTTATGTTCCTTCCACTTTGCATCGTTCTGTAAAGTTTGAACATGAAGGACACACCTATACCATTCCAACTAACCCATCACCTTATAAAACATGCAACATGCTTTACTAACCCAATGATGTTCTCATACCTATTAAGCCATCTACCTCCACGATCACCACCACTTCACCTACACCTTTGCTTACTAGTATAGTCGCTACCTCAATCACACATACCTCCTCCATTCCTACCACTGCCACAACCTCCATGGCTGACCCATTAGCCTTTTAAGCCATTAACCCCACCTCTGCATCAACCTCTGACACATTGGCTATCCCAGCTACCTACATACCAGTCACCGATCCCTTGGAAGATATTTTTCAAGGCCTCACTCTGGGGGAATACCGCCTATATAGTGTCAACACATTCCTTACTCCACAAGAGTATGAAAGCCTTCACCAACACCCACGTTATGATCACCATATAGGATAACGTCTATTGTATGGTCCTCCTCACCTTCGTACTAGTATCACCTATGGGGGACTTCATACTACCACTTACACACCCAGACCACCATCACAAACCCATCCATTTTCTGCTAACTTCCTATCTCTCACCAATCACCGTTTTACCCATACCTTCCTACACCGATGTTCTTGGAAGGGTTTCAGTTTTGGATTTTACGAGAAAGGCCGCCATACTATCATTCCATGTACTACTCTTAAACATAACGATCGTAGTGGTATCAGATTTTCTGAACCATCTACCAAACAGGCCTGCATTGAACTCATCAAGGACATCATCCCTTCTCCACCTTCTTCATCCGCTCCACCTTCATCACCACCTTCGCCGATGGATTCGATGGATCCTTAATCTATCCCTCCTAACTTTTTTTTTTCATAAACATCGTTTCCTTGGGGCCTTTGACTTATCAATGCAAGGGCGAGACCCCTTCCACTCTTCCCTTCTGTATCCTGAAATGATCGATGACGATATACCTTCAATTAACGTAGTTCAATGTCAGGATGATGAATCTATACTCACCTACCTTGGTACAGAAGACTCATATATTCATCGGTCATTACCTTCTGAGATGCAAACCATGTTGAATGAATCGACTATCGAGATCAACATTCATACTCAGGACGACCCGCACATCCTAAAGATCAGTCAATCTTTAGATGTTGCTGAACATGAAGCCGCCACTTATTTTCTCAAAGATCATAACCACACTTTCTCTTGGTCTTATGCAGACATGCCCAGTATTGACCCCACCATAGTGGTCCATAATATCGTCACTGTTTCCGATGCCAAACCCATAAAATAAAAGCTGAGGAAAATGCACCCTCTCATTACCCTTCTTATCAAAGAAGAACTTTAGAATCTTCTTTCTATTTCCTTCATCTTACCCACTGATTATCCTCATTGGATTTCTAACTTTGTCCCTATCACTAACGTGACAGAGGGACTCCGCATTTGCATAGATTTATGTGACCTCAACCTAGCCTACCTAAAAGACAACTTTCCCTTACCCGGTATTAACCATCCGGTTGACCTTACAGCTAGCCATGAGATGTTATCACTCATGGATGGTTTCTTGGGTTATAAAAAAATCTTTCTCACCCCAGAGGATCAACACAAAACCTAGTTCATCACCCCTTGGGGGACGTTCTGCTATCGAGTCATGCCTTTCAGCCTTAAAAATGCTGGTGCCACATATCAGCGTTCTATGACTTACATCTTCCATGAAATCATGCATTACATACTATAAGATTACGTGGATGATCTCTTGGCCAAATCTAAGCACTGCTTCGAGCACCTTATCATCCTCAAAACCATTTTTGAGCACCTCATTAAATATTGTGTTTTCCTTCAGCCAAAGAAGTGCGTCTTCATAGTCCTCTCAGGAAAACTCTTGGGATTTATCATTTCCCTACGTGGAATAGAAGTTGACCCTACTAAATTTTAGGCAATGCTTGATATTCCTCTACCCACTAACCTTAAACAAATTTGTAGCCTATAAGGTAAGTTGTAGTCTATTCGCCGTTTCATTTCACAAATATCTAATCGGTGCCAACCATTTCATCATCCGCACAAGAAGGATGTTGCCTTTAAGTGGGATGATGAATGTCATAAAGCTTTTGAGGCCCTCAAATAGTACCTTCTCTAACCACCTGTACTCATTCCACCTAAGGATGATCAACCTTTCTACCTATACATCTCAGCTACCAATCACTCCTTGGGAGCCATGCTCACTCATCATGATGAACAACACAGGGAGAAGGAAGTTTATTACATAATGTGTACTCTTTTGGACTATGAAACCTGATACACCCACCCTGAAAAACTTTTCTTAGCATTAGTTTTCGTTGCCACCAAATTCCGTCATTACCTACTCAACCAAAAAACCTATGTTGCGACCAACACCGACCCCTTACACTTCATGTATGCCAAACCTTTTCAAAATCAGCGTTCCGCTCAATGGCTTATGATTTTATCTAACGTAGACCTCGAATTCATTCATCAAAATTCCATCAAGGGTCAAGCTATCGCTGACCAATTGGCCGATGCACCTATTTCTGGGGATCAGCCCTCTAATTTTTACTTTCCAGACGAGTCAATTGCTACCCTTTCTTTAGACGAACCCCCTTTCCAAATGATACTCTTCTTCAATGGTTCAAAGTGTCAGTGTGGGGATGGGGCTGGTATTATCCTCATTATGCTTTATGGTGAGCCCATGCCTTTTTATTTCAAACTCAATTTTGAATGCACAAATAATATCGTCGAATAAAAAGCACTCGTATTAGATCTCCAAGCCACCTATGCCCTCGATGTCAAATCAATCAACACCTTTGGTGATTCTCAATTGGTCATAAACCAAGTCAATGGTATATACAAATGTCGTAACGAGATACTTCAAAAGTATAATCATCATGTAGACATACTTTTGGCCACCTTTGACCGTTACACCCTTCAACCCATCCCACGTTTAACTGACAAATTTACAGATACCATGGCCTACTTGGCTTCCCAAATACCTACTTCACCTACCAATTCTAAAATCTTTATCACCATACAACAACTCCAATCACCTTCTTATTTACCATGTGAGGTTTATTCTATTGGAACCACTACCCCAGACCCGAGTGAACGTTTGGTACAAACAATACTCTGACTATTTTTCTCTCTCCATCTTACCTCCTGATCTCACCCGTAATGGATAATGCACCTTCCTTAAAAAATTCTCTCATTATGTCATCATGGGGGTCCTCCTCTATAAGCATGGCTTTGATGGTATTCTCTTACGATGCCTCACAAGTTCTAAAATTCCTTATACCATTAAAGAAGTTCATGATGGCATATGTGGAGGTCACTTTAGTGGCCTTGCTTTTGCTAAGCGTATTCTTCACCTAGGCTATTATTGGATGACCCTTAACTATAATTGTTATGACTAAGTCAAACATTGTGTAAAATTCCAATAACATGCCAATCTTCATCATACACCCAGTCACGCCTTACAGGTCACACCGTGACCTTTGGCCCTTCTCTAAATGGGGTTTGGATCTTGTCAGAGAAATCAACCCCCATTCTTCCCAACGCCATCAATGGGTCATCATTGCTACCAAATACTATACAAAAATGGGTTGAAGCCATACCACTCATCTCCACGAAAGCTGAGAAAATATGTGAGTTCATCAATCATCACATCATTTTTCTCTTTGGTGTTCCTCATCGCCTCATCACTAACAATGGAAAACAATTCAAAAACAAAACATTGCAAAAACTTTGCGACACCTTTGGCATTCAACTTAGTTTCTCATCACCTTATTACCCACAAACCAATGGCCAACCCAAATCCACTAACAAAATTCTTATGAAAGTGGTTAATGATACTGGGAAGGATTGGCATACACACATTCATTTTTCCCTGTGGGCATACCACACTAGTATTCACACTTCCACTGTAGCCACACCTTTTTCTCTGGTCTACAGTACAGAGGTAGTCTTGCCTCTCAAAGTCTAGATTCCCTCACTCCGTATTTCTCTCCATGACATGCTCAATGATGATAAACTTTTGTCAGGACTATTTAGCATAGCTAGAGTTGTTAGATGAATGCCATCTTAATGCTCTGGATTACCTTCAAGTTTACCAAAAACGTATCAAACGTGCCTATGAAAAATGTGTCCATGCACAAAGCTTCTAAGTTGGTGACCTTGTCCTAAAATAAAAATCAACATGTCACTAAACCAAAAAGAAGAAAATGGGGAAAATTTGCTCCTAATTGGCTTGGACCATACATCGTGACTCATACCTATGGATCAGATGCTTATCGTTTATCTTCACTTGATGGTAAACCCGAACCTGAGCCTCTTAACACCTTGCATCTTCGACCATTCTATTGTTTAATTTTAGTCCTACCTCACCTTTTGTCTCTTTTCATGCTCGTCCCTTAAGAACTATCCACTTCATACACCTCACTAATGATTAAAACAAGAATCATGTGAGTACCCATCACTTGTTATCTTCTCTTGAATATGTGTACCACGGCACTACACATAACATGATTCTCATGGGATACCTTTTTTCTACCTTTAGATGAGATCCCATGGTTGTTTTACCCTACCCTTGTGCACAAGAGTCCTATTCTCCACTTTGGTCTTGTCCATGACTTTAAAGCCCTCACATGGGACACAACTCCTTGAGTCAAACTTATAATAAAATGATGACTCCCATTTCCTATTGCCTCAAGGGACTTCTTAGAACTTAGACATTTGGTGATCATGTGACTAATGTTCACCGTAGAACAATCAATCATGCAATTTCTTTTGGGTCTTACGTTCATCACCTCCTCCAAAGTGTGATCTACTCGATACAATCCTAACCAATCAATTGGCTTTATTGCCCCCTCTTATTTTTTAACCATCTTTGTTGACGTTTTGATTACCTTATACAGGACTTGGTCTTCGATGCTTATCTTTGGGGTACTCTTCTTCTTTCACCACAATTGACCCACCTACATCACTTTACCTATAACCCACCCACACCTAAACAAACCTAAACCCACATCATGCTTAAAAAATACTAACCCATTTTCATACCTCCTCATATTCTTCCCTAGCTCATACGAGAACTACATCGGCCTGAGCTCCCTTTTCACCGAGACTACGTAGGCAGCACTCCGAGAGCATGGGGCAATTAGAGGTTAGCTCAGCCCATTCTCTACCCTAAACAATTCATCTTCCATGTTCCTCACATTACATCACACCTCACTTAGTTTCCCATTTTATACCCAAAATTGGAAATTAAACCACATACATTTATTACGCCTACCATTTCTCTATCATCACTATGCATAGATTATACCACATCTCACATATGACCCATATTATCATTCATTACATAAAATGATGAATCACAACTTCACCTACTTTCTAACTCAACCATACCTATGACTTGACTCAATCCATGCCTAACAAACCTGACTCGATCCATACATAAACCAACCTGACTCAACCATGCCTAAGACTCGACTCAACCATGCCTAAATAGGACCTGACTCCACCTTGCCTAAATCACCTAATTTCCATCCATATCAAAATAACAAATCAAAAATATCATCAATGTACTAATACATCAAAAATCTCATCACCACATCAACAAATCAAAAAAAAAAATCATGTATCTCATCATATAAATAAATGTGTATCTCAATACAATATACATGGCTATCTCCTCATGTCCATCATCTCAAAATCATTAGCACATAGGCCGATACACAATAAAAAATGTCATTGGCATGCAGGTTTGGTCTCATATATACAATAAAATAATGAATCAATACAAAATCTCTTCGGCACACAGGGCGGTATGTGATAAAAAATACAACTATCTCTAGGCACGCATGCTAGTATATATCATAAAAGAGGACTATCATACATCAAAAACCAGGTGCCACATATCAGGCATCTCTGTGGATGTCCTCCATCTCTATATCACCTATACCCTCGGCCTCCTAGGTCCTTGCTAGCACCTCAAATGGAGTTGGTCTCCATGCACTGGTAGTCTCGGAGCTCGCTAAACTGCTATTCTCTCCACACTATGAGTGTGGGATCTCTTCCTCTCACTAGACACCTATTGTGCCCTGTACTTAGCATAGGATTTAAAGTCTATCCTGGCCACCATCAGCTGGTCTTGGTAGTATCTAACCTCATCTTAGGGCATCCTGTAACCTAGATATAGGCACAGTCTGTGGTGGTCCAATAGGTCTCGGCCCCCTATACCTATCTTGTGGGACCTTTCCCCACTCTTTCCTATGAAATGGGACCCATTCCCAGTGCCTGTGGTGGTGCCCCCTACCCCTGTGCATATATCTAGGCATGTAAGGCCCCAATCTGTGCCTGGGTTGTGGCCAACTGGCCCTGTAAACCTACCAACTAAGCCTATAAGGCCGCAACCTAACCATCACCCTCCTCTCCATCTCCATCTCCTCCACCTACCATCTGGGCTTGTAGACTAGCCACCTGTACATGTAGCTCTACTACCTCTACCTCAGAGCTCTATAGCTATGTCTATAGTATACCCAACTGGGTAATCAACGTACCCACCTACCCCGGTCTAGGTGGTATGGCTCATAAGTGAGCCACCCACCACTATTTGTACCTGTCAGTGACCCCGCCATCATCTATCCACCGGTCCACTGCCTACTCCTCCTACCCTGTGGGAACTGTAGGCTATGGTAGAGCTAAGGGCCTCTCTACGTCATCTCTCTAGTACTATGGAAAGGGTGGAGGTATGTCCTGTAAAAGCCTGAACTTTTGCTAGACTCTGTCCACCGAGATCATCTCGTGCTCCCTAGCACAACGACCCTATATCCATCTCACCAGTCGGAGCTCAGCTAGCTCCTCGTGCATATGCCTATATGAGGGGAATCCCACATACGTCCTCCAAATAATGTCCACTCTAGACAACCCCTCAAGTAACTGCCGAAAATAGGCCACATCATGTGTGGGCCTCTCATATCTCTTCTCTCTAATAGCCAGCACCCATCTCCTATACCCCACCCACACAAATATCGGTGGGAATGCATCTACTCAGGGCATCCCTATATGCCACACACAAACTATGTTCTCATAAGCCCAGTAGTGTAGTAAAAATGTACAGCACAAGCTGAACCTGTGCAGCCGCCCATATGCCCACAACTCCCTGTATAGCTGCACCAAGAATGTTGGTGCCTAGGAAAAGTGGGTCTCCTCTGTCATCATATCGTGGAGTACCCTCATCAATGATTAGGGAAAATGTCCACCCTCTACATCTGGCAGTGTAAAGTAGCACACTGCCTCCATCAAAAGAACCACTAGACTCGTCTCCTCCAGACGAGCTAGGTACATCTCTCCATATCGAATGTTGGCACTGTGGAATGTCAACTCAGCCATCCCCTCTCCAAAAATATTCATAATCAGCTCCTATGAGGCCTCAGAGGTGATAAAATAGACCTGTGTAACCAATATGGGTAACTGTATAATCCGGAACACATCCTCCAGCGTGACAGTGATCTCACCCGTCAGCAGGTGGAATGTGTTGGTTGTGGAATCCCATCTATCGATGAGTGTGACTATCAAATTGGGCTTGTAGACTATATGTCGATATCACCAGACTCCACTCAAGCCAACTACCTCAACATGTTGCAGCTCCTCCGGGGTCGCTGCACCATGGACTGTCACGAGCAGGGGTGGAACCCTGTCCCGCATACATAGCTGATTTCTCCCCTGCATCCAATATAAACAAAACATCAATATATATTTACCATACATATACTCACCTACTATCATTTTCCTGTAACCTATTTTCACACTACCCATCTCAACCACCTAGCCCACATCACTTTTTGACCCATGTCCACCAAAACCTGATCAGTGCCGGTTCCCCCTATCCTACCCCGGTCACCCTTCAACTAGCATCAGTCACCTATTTTGTGACCAATACTGGTTCAACCTTACTGATGACATCCACAACTGACCGATGCCGGTCACTGGCACAGTAACAATCCGTGATTCCCCAAACCCCCCTTTTCTAAAAAACATCCCCCCTTACCCTTTTTACCCACCTACAATGACCTAAACTACCATTGCACCTCCACCCACCCCCTATCCCATTTATTACCCTCCCCATTCCTCTTTTTACCCACTTTTCTGTAGAAATTACTTTGATCTAATATAAAGAATCCATGAAATAGCTACACAGACAATAATTTAAATCAACAACTCTATATTATATTTTAATTATTTATTCACTATTTCATTACACTCCATTATATATGAGATGTAAAATAACAATCCTTACAACAACATTTGTCTTCATATACAACCATACATCCATATGGTTTCAACCTCTCACCAATATAATAATAAAACAATACTAATTGTTTTATTATTCTAACTTACTAACTTACCACATACTAACCACATTTTATATTTACTGTTTACATTTACATAGTAAATGTACTTTTACTAATTTACCATAGTAATAATTACACATGTAATTATTATTCACCCATACAAATGGAGAACTAAGATATATTTCCTAACATTCCCTGCCTTAGTGCAAACATGGGGAAAACTTGCCTTTGTACTTGCACTTACTTTCATGATCTGATGATTTTATAGGACGATCATAAACCTAATAGATGGTTTTTCATAGGGTTGACCATAAACTGAAAATGATGGTTTTGCAACTGGTTTACCACAAACCAAAAGGGTGATGGTTTTGCATAGGGTTTTACCAACAACACGAAAATGGTGGTTTTACAAGTGGTGTACCACAAACCAAAAGGGTGATGGTTTTGCATAGGGTTTACCAACAACCGAAAATTGTGGTTTTTACAAGTGGTGTACCACAAACCAAAAATTAAGGTTTTCAAGTGGTTTACCTACAACCACATCATGATATGCCAAGTATTTTTCTTAGCCCTCATCACATCTCACTGTAGGGAATAACATAAGAAATTCTGTTGAAATCTGCTGCTCATATATAGAAAATACTAGAGATATTGAAAACTAGAAATGGAGCATTGAGATCATGTTCCCCCCTCAATGTGAAATTTCCTTTATTCTACAAACCACAATAGGAACACTGCAACCAAACACTCTGCCAGACACACAAAGAAACAACATGAAGACATTGTATAAAAAAAATCACCATAGCTGATACGGCACTGTCGTTGGTGACTGACTGAGAGGTCACTGAATGACCTCCAACCTCCTATGCCTCCTTCCTCCAAGAGATTCACTTAGTATAGGAAATTCTTCATAGTTATAGTCAATTTCATCTGTTATTTGTTCATCTCCTCTAGACTTCCCATTCTACAATTTTGCTTACAATCTGTAGGTGTTTTTTCTTTTCCATCTACTATCCTCCATAGGTTTTTATGCATTAACTGCATCTGGATTTTTACTCTCCATGTATGGAAGTTCAGCCCATTAAAATTTATATAATGGTGTATCCATTTTACTGAATCTAAATATCCAAAAAAAATTGAATGTAGATTTGAATTACCTTTGATTCTCTTATTTCTTCAAAAAAAACAGTAGTGATCAATGTGTTGTATAGTAAATTGCACATTTCTCCCAAGATATGAACAGGGTTTTGCTGAAATGTCTATTGTAGCTTCCTGTATAATAGAATCGTTCCATGAATTTTTTTTTTGGAGAAACCACAGATCGCAAAACAAAAGTTATGAGATCTTCTTCAAGACAGATTTAACCTGCTCTGGTACCAAATGTAGAAATTACTCTAATCTAATACAAAGAATCCATGAAATAGCTACACAGACAATAATTTAAATCAACAACTCTATATTATATTTTAATTATTTATTCACTATTTCATTACACTCCATTATATAGGGGATGTAAAATAAAAATCCTTACAACAAAATTTGTCTTCATATACAACCATACACCCATATGGTTTCAACCTCCTCACCAATGTAATAATAAAACAATACTAATTGTTTTATTATTCTAACTTACTAACATACCACATACTAACCACATTTTAACATTTACTGTTTACATTTACATAGTAAATGTACTTTCACTAATTTACCATAATAATAATTACACATGTAATTATTATTCACCCATACAAATGGAGCACTAAGATATATTCACCCATACTAGTTCAACACTTACCGACGATGGCCACAACTGGACCAATGCCGGTCACTGTCACAGTAACAATCCGTGATTCCCCAAACCCCCCCTTTTCTAAAAGACCTCCCCCCTTGCCCCTTTTACCCACCTATAATGACCTAAACTACCCTTGCACCTCCACCCACCCCCCCTATCCCATTTATTACCCTCCCCATTCCTCTTTTTACCCACTTTCCCCCCCCCATTCCCAAATTTAATCGTTTCCCACCCCACAAAAAAACAAAAACCAAACTAAAACTACAAAAAACCAATTTACTAATCCCCTTATCTATCTAATCAAATACACCTAGAGTAGGGCACTTACCTCGTCGTGATACCATCGTCTCAGTGGCATGTCTAGCCACTGCAACCGATGGCTCACTTGATCCCCTCTCTAGCCTCCGCCATCACCAAATTTCTACCCCACAACCTCTACCCAATCAAATTACTCACATTAATCCTGTGGACCCCACTTCTCACCACCCAATCATCCATCATTCACACCACCTACTCACTGCTCCATTCTGTCCAGACACTTTTCTCTCTTTTCTCTCTTTTTTGCCATTTTCTCACTTAGCTAAATGACAAATGAATAACAAAAAACATGGATTTTTTGTTTTTATAGACAAACTTGACCTAAACCGACATCGGTTACCCTTGACCGGGCATTGGTCGCTTGCCCTACCCTTACCATCGTCAGTTGACCTATTTCAACGCTAGTTATCCTTGACCGGCATCGGTCACCCTCACCTGCACATTGCCCTAAAATTTTTACCCTTTTACCCTACCCCTACCTCCTTTTTTACCTCACACAACCTTCACCCTACTCATCTACCCCCACCCCACCTTTACCCAAACCATTTACCTCACCTTCCTAACCTCATCATTTACTACCTCCCTTTGTGCTCCTTTGGGGACTCATTATTTTCCCCGTATCTTGGCCTTACCCATGCTATGACCTCGATATTATGCACCTGGACCATCGCTAGTGACCTTTGACCTCCTGTGTTCGCTATAACTTGTGGCACTATTACCTTTTTTGACTGACTTAATGACCTTACCTTGCCTCTTTTCATGACCGTTTATCCTGACCTTACCTTTGGTATACCATAATATACCTAAAAATTCCTGCACCTAACCTCCATTGTGTTTCCTAACCATATCCTATTCCTTAGATACTGGAATCACTTTAAACCTCATTTTGATAAACCTACCAACCTTGGATGATGTAGAGTTTTCATGCTCTTCAACCTGGTAGCGTGTTGCAGTTTATATGTGTGTGCACATTTGACTGTTGCTACCTTTGCCTAGAACCCATTACCTAGATTGCCCAAGTATACCTTCAACCTTTTTTTCCCCCATTACCCACCTTTTCCCTTTCTCACATTTACCCTTTTATAAAATCACTCACTGATTCCACCTTCATCCTCGGTCAGTTCTTGGTTTGAGGGAGATCACCTTCACCCACATCTAAGGCAACCACATCTTATTTTTGTTAGCGCCGCTTACCAATACAAGCTACGCAACAAAAAGGGGTAAAATGTAGACACTAAAATTAGGGTCACACTCCCCTTTGGTCCCTCGACAAATAAGCACCCCTCATCACATTCACCTAGCCATGGCCCCCTTCACCCCACTAATATTAATTTAATTAAATTAATTCATTATCATCACCATATTTATTATTTAAATATCTTAATTTGGATAATATCCACACATACACCTCACCTAGACACCTCATCAAACCAACTCACCCTAAGAGCTATTCTTAGTAAGTTTCCATAACTAACTAAGACTTACCCAAACCCTAGAAATCAATGCCTACATTCCCTCTAACCACATCCCCACATGCTTACAAGAAGCTTCCAGTTTAATCCGTGGGTTAACGACATGAGATCTAATAAAATCAAGAGGATCTCCCTAGTTTAGTAAACCTAGGAAATCCTACCTTGACTAACACCGGTTACCCCTAACCGTCACCAGTTAAGCCGGAACCTCCGTCAGTCACCTTTTAACCCCCAAAACAACCTTATTTTCAAGGTTGGAAACGGTTGGTGAACATTAGCACATCCCTGAGAGATATCACATCTTCTGAGAATGAATTCCAGCAAGAACATGCATGTGAGGAAGGAGATCAAGCATTTTCTCCTACACAGTCATCCAACACTCACCCCCAACAAGGATTTGATCCAACCAAGTAAAAGGAATGCACATGCAGCCCATGAAGAAGCTCTCCTATGATTAGTGATCATCTACAGTCTTCAACCCCCTACCAGCACCTCCATCCCTCACTCACACAGGTGTCCAGGACCAGAATTAAGTAGAAAATTATACTTCTCTGGTTCATTTCATTTTGTCATTATATTTTCACCCTTTTGTTCTATCAGCCACCCACAGACCTCCATTAATACTCACCCCCTCCATATACCCATTAAAACCTTGCTAAATCCAACCCAAGCTACCAAATACCTCATTCCAACCAACCAAAATCCTTTGTGTAATCATAAATGTAACCCAAAACCCATTCTGTGGTGTTCCTAGTTTTCCACAGTAATCAGCACTGATTACACCCAACCACCACTGGTCACCCTTAATAGGAATCAGTCTCTGTATTTTCCCATACAACCCAGAACATTGATTTATCCACCTATTCCCACATCACCCTTAATCACCTTTGATCTTCCTGAGACCTCTGTCAAACCTGCAGAGATTCAGAACCAGTTATTTGACCTTCGGATCCTATTCTAACCTAGCCTATTAGATTAGATCTTTCTTATTGTGTTTTAAGTGAGATACCTAAATCATTTCGAATTACAATAGGATTTACTTAATTTCTTGCATTAAATTGTCTTAAACAGTGGACTAACAGTTGTCTAGGAATTATCACACTTCCCGAATCTAGCACACATTAGGTAGTTCATTGCACATATTATTTAACTTTTTCTGGTCATCTTGCTTTTCATTACAGGTAGTTCCTCCTAGCCAAAAGGAAGCTCTCAGAATCAACTGTGGATTTAGAAGTCATACGTGCGCAACAACCCAACAACCAACATTTCAACAGGTATTCTTCCTACACCCGTTACCCTATCTGTTTCATCAATACTTCAAAGAAACATATAAGAATCAAGTGAAACACATATGTTAAATTGATCCCATATTCTTTGCACATTGCCACCAAAGGTTTGGCTCTGAAACTCATGGCATTATCAACAACAATTTTAACAAGCACTCCAAATTTGTAGATGATTTGATTTAGCATGAAGTCCATGATTACTTGGTGTGTTGCCTTCTTGGTGGGGATTTCTTCCACCCACATAGTGAAATAATCAGTGGCTACAAGAATCCATTTATGACCATCACTGGAAGGATAAAAAATTTATCCTATGAAATCCATTCGCCATTGTCTAAATGGGGCTTCAATTGAAACAAGATGCAAAGGAAGGGATCTTGAAGCTTTCATTCTTCCAGAAAAAACACTGGCAAATTTCACATCTCCTCACTAATAGAGTTGTATCCTTGAAGAGATTTTGCCACCAATAACCACCCCTCAAGATTTTAAGTGTTGTAACTCTCCCAACAAAATGTCCCCCACAGACCCCTCCATGGAGATCATCAATTATTTTGGGGGCCTCATTTTCAGTAATGCATCTCAAGAGCACTCCCTTGGGTTTCTTCTAAGCTAACCCAAACTCAGTAATGACATACTTCTGAGAGGCTAAAGTAAAAAATATTTTCTGATTTTTACTTAGATATTCAGGGAAACATAGATGTCTGAGATAAAAGATTATATCTTTGTACCATTCATAACTTACCAAATTTTCAAGGACATCAACCCTTTCTCCTTCTAATTCATTCACCTCAATAGTTTTTAGGTTACTCTCATCTGTAAGCTTAGCTAGGCCCAAACCTCTGACCAATTTCATGGTTTGGATATCCATGTCATACTCCTATAACTTGTTCACCCATCTACATCTTTTTCTTGAGACCTCCATCTCTAATAAGATTTCTTTCACCATGGTGTGGGGAACATAAGAAACAAATTTAGAACTTAATATGTATGGTCTGAAAACCTTTTTTTCTTTCACCAAGGCAAATGCTTGTTTCTCCCTAATGGTGTATTTCAACTCAGCTCCCTACAATGCCTTACTAAAAAAGGCAATTGGTCTCTCAGCCCCTTCATCATCCTTGTGTAACAAAACAAATGCAATGGTGTTTTCTGAAGAAAAATAAAATACTTGAAAAGGATTCATGTAGTTTGGGGCTTCCAAAATAGGGGAATGCTTTAGTGCTTCTTTGATCCCATCAAAATCCTGAATGGCTACTTCTTCCCACTTGATAATCTGGTCTTTCTTCAACATGCAAGTGATGGGGAGAGTCAACTTAGCAAAGTTAGACACAAATTTTGTAATGAAATTGATTTTCCCAAAGAAGGATTGGATTCCCTTCTTGGTTCTTGGAATTGGAACCTTGCTGATAGCATCTTCCCTTTCGGGATCAATCATGACACCAACCTTTGATACAATGTAAACAAGAAACTTGGCCTTTTACATTGTGAAATGGAACTTCTTTAGATTGAGTGAAATGTCATATTGGCACTAAGTTTGCAACCCAAGAATAATACCTTGTTGGCTGAATAATCCCTCCATCCCTTAGCTTCTTCAATTCTTCTTGCATCTTCATGGAGAGGAGTGGATTAATTGGCATCTTATTTTTTTTGAATGGTTTTGCATTTGTTTTGAGAGGAGTTTCATGTAGAAACAAATCCTCTCTATATGCTTTCAGCTCAGAATAAGACCAAGCCAAACAGTCCTATTATTTCTTCAACAATTGGACATAGGACTGTTTTTCTTTCTTACTTAGATTACTTCCCAACCAGATCTTCCTTGGTTTCTCCTTTGTTCCAAGGTCATGCTCTTCAATATCCCTTAAGGCTGTTATATGTCTGTTAATAATGCAATCAACATTATCAATGTTTGACTCAATAGTAACCAGCCCTCTAGGAATGATATTAGTTTTCAATTGGATGATGTCTTTGCCAAAAAAAAGTTTATTTTCCTTTTGTTTCATACACCATTGGCTCCCAATCAATACACTGATCAAAAAATTCCCCTTTGTTCTACAGAAACCATTTCACCTGGGCATCATCATCAAATACTTGCCAATTTTTTACGTTGTCAGGGACAGATGGCCTTGTCAGTACTTTAACATTATATTCACAATTGGGGGATGTTGAACAAACATCAAACCGAGATCCCAAGATTACAAGCTAGTATGAAACAACATTGAACTTTCTATCATGATGCACAATATTAAATGAGTCAAACATTTCAATCAAATCCCAAACTACATGCTTGTATTATTTCATTCTCTGATTTTTAGTAGCATACAATTTTCTAATTTGTTTGAAAATCAGTTCTAAGTCTCCTTTGACAATGATATCTTAATATAGTACCTCAAAGAAGTTATCAAACCTAATAACAATGCTTCTTACTCAACAATGTTATTAGTGCATTCAAAATTAAGTTTGAAATAAAATACAAACTCTTCTTGGCTTGGGGAGATCATAACAATGCCAGCACCATTTCCAAACTTGGAACATGCTCCATCAAATAACAAGGTCCAAGGTAAACCAACTTGTTCAAGACATTTGCACTGATCAATCTTTTTCTCCTTTCCATCAGCAAACCCCACAACGTTATCTACATCTACATCAACATTTAACACTTCATAAGAAGCATTATTCGGATCTTCAATGAGGTGCAACATTTTCTTCTCTCCATACAGATTTACAAGGCTTCCTTCAATTGGAATGGTGGGAAAAGACATATCCATATGAACACTTCCACCAACACTTATAGCCCACTTTCTTGATAACAACATGCCCCATTTAGTAGGGCAATCAATAATGACAACATCAAGTTTCGGGTTCTTACCTGGATAAGCTACAAGTTGTACCACCAACCCTTTCACACATCTAACAATGGGCACCTCTCTAGAGTCCATGGTAGTGCATCTTCCATACGATGTTATCACTTTGATATCCAGCTCATTCATGACCTCAAGAGGCATGACATTGCATGATGCTCCAGAATCAAACATATAATTATGCAGTAGTTTTTCCTTAATGATCAAAGTTGTAAAACATGGATCAACATTTAATTGGGATTCAACCAAATATGTCCCCAAGTAAACCTCAGGTTCTTCTCTAAGCTCTTCTAATGTTGGTGGTGTTTCAAGGTCTGCAATGGTTGGAGGAGGATTTTCTACAATGTTTACATTTATGCATGGGGTACTCTTTTCTTCTTTCAATCCCAAGTACTCAAATTCTCTCTTCTTGTGCTTAGGAATCCTAAGCAACTCAACAATTGGAACACTAACTTTTATTTGACTCAAAACTTAGGCAATGTCATATAGAACATTCTTTGGCAAGGCAGTATTAGAAGGGAGATTAGAAAACTCATTAGATGACATGGGATTCTTGACAGTTTGGGCATGAGGAGAAGTATGAATCTTGTTTGGGACAACAAGGTTTGTGGAAGGTGTTTCTTTCTTAGGAGCCTCTTTATGAATACTAGTAAGTAATGGAGTTTTAGGTTTAGCTTGAGGCCTTACTCCTTTGACAAATCTACTCCTAGTATTATAATCCTTTTCTTGAGCAACAACAACATTCATCAATAACTGCCTATCTTCCTTCGAAGGGATTCCTCCATCATACTTCTTTATCATTAAATCTCTTAAATAATCAAATTTATTATTAGGTATTTCAAAATATTGCACTACATCTACTTCAAAAGTATGAGAAGGATGAAGAAGTGGTACCTAGTGAATGCAATCCCAAAAAGTTGTAGCAGTTCAAGCACTTATCACTTCGATTGAAGTTACTCCTTGTTTTAAGTTTGAAGAGAAACCCATCATGCAAACATCATCATCAGTACCATCATCATTATCAACTTCTTCTTATTGTTGATTTACTTCACATGGAGGATGGGGAAGAAGCACTTCTGACACCAATCAATCTCATTGGCTTCTTTTATCCAAAATAAGCCCCTTGCTTATTTTTGACCTAACTTCCTTTAATTCCTTCCTTCATTGTGCCTCAATTGAATTTTTCCACTATTCAGGCACTCAAAATTTTCTTGGAAATGGATTTATTAGATAGAGAATTTTCTCACCTTTCCAGAAAGGTAAAATTTTCCTTCTAACTCCTTGTATTTTGCAAGTTATGGCTTGACGTAGAGTTTTTGAGGGAAAATTTTCCCTAGGAAAGTCTGCAATCCAATCAAAATGTGCCACATGGCGGAGGAATGGCGGGGGAGTGGAGGTAAGTCACTAAGAAATTTTCAGGGCACAAGGAAGAAAAATGGTTGGCCCAAAGGCCCGTAACGAATGAGGAGATCACCACGTGGCGTCAGAGCTCAGACCGGTGAGGGGCGGAGTTAGAAAATTTTCAAAGAATGGGTGCAAAAGAAAATTTTTTGCCCAGAGCCCCACAACCAATAAAAATGTGCCACGTGTCCATGATGCTCGGCGGAGAGTCGGGGGTGCACGGGGGGAATTTGACAATTTTTTCCAAAGTGTTACAAATGGCACAATGAAAATTTTGAGCCCGAAGGCCCGTGCTAATCAAAATGTAGCCACATGTCCATGTGGCCAGCATAAGTCAAAAGGGTTGGTGGCGTCAAATGGAAAATTTGGATTTCAAGCCCACGCTCAGTGAATTAGGAGGATGACACGTGGCAGTGGAACGACAAGGTCAGTGGAGCAATTTTTGGAAAGTTTTCCAAAATGTTAAAAAGGCGTAAAATGGCCGAATTTGAGCCCATGGACCAATGAAAACATGCACCAGGTGGCATTAAAATGGTGGGGGTGGAGCTTTTTGGGAATTTTTTTACCAAATTCAAAAAAAGGGGAAAATTTTTGGGTTTCGGCCCAACGACCCTGATTTTTGCCCCTGTTTTGCCCTAAATCTTCAGAGGGGCATATCTTTCGATCCAAACCTCAGGTTTTCTTTATTTTTGTGTCATTGGAAAGATATTGAAGTCCTCTACATGATGGAATATTCAATTTTTTTTCAGTGGATTTTAGTGAGAGAAAAAATGAGAAAAACACCTTTGGGCATGGTGAAAAAGAGTAGAACTGACATTTAACCACCATTTTTAATGTAGTATGGCTTCCATTCTTCTCTGGCATGGTCGAAAATCTTGGGGAATGAACTTTTAAGGGTATCCATGCTATTTTGATGGATCTGGTTAGTGGTTGGATGATTCCTTTCAACTTTCCCATGTTTCTCCTTCTTGAGATTAGGTTTTCATTGTTAAAAGCCAGATTTGGCTCATTTGTAAACGGGTTTGGACATTTTTATGATCTGCAGGCTCCCTCCTTCACCCTAGCAAGTGAATTTTGTGGAATATCAAAGCTCTTTCAGGGACTGCAAAATGTTTTCTACCTCCTTTACTATTGTAATGCACTGTATTTAAAACTGGAAATGATAATGCAAGCTTTGTGAATGATTTTTCAATCCTTTCTTGTGTTGTTTGCTCTACCCTGATCCTTCATTACAATTTTAGCAATTTGTGCATGATTTGTGTTGCATTATTATAATCTGTATCAATTTGTAGAAGTAGATGTTCACCACTTCATTGGTGTATCACCTTGTTAGTTTAGTTTTATCTTCTTTTCTCTCTTCCATCCTTGTCTCCTTGGCAGAATTAGAGTAGGATTTTGAGTTAAACCTATGCAAATTTCATGTATACATCTTGATCATAGGAGTAGAGGAAACTAGCCTTTAATCTGGAGATTTTTTTCCCAATTTTTGCAAGTCCCACACTTGGGGGAAAGAGTTTCAATGTTGTGAAATCACACTGGATGATCCAATTATCAAACTAGAAGATCTAACGAAATCATCCAGGGGGTGTTGCTGATTTGCACTAACAATTCCTTTAGGCACTTCTCTTATAATGATGAGTACCTTAGAAGAGATTCCTTCGATCTTCCTCTATAACAAAGTTGATGTGCATTTTTATGACATTAGGGAGAGTACGAGCCTAGAGAGAGAGAGAGCCCTGATTTGCAGATCTGAGAGACTCCAGAGAGAGATAGAGCTAGTGAAGATGTGTAATATGTGATTGTCCAAGTTCTGTAATGAAGTAGTAATAGAGAAGGATGTTAAAGCTCTACTGATGTAATATCTCTATATATAGAGGGACTCTTCCTGATGTATCTATTGGCTAATCCCTAATTTGATGAATGAATATAGATGGGATGGTTATGAACATTTGTGTGATGGATCTTGATCTGTGCATTTTATTTTATTGTTCATGGGTATAATACTGGTGTTCTCACCTGCTAGATCCTTGATTTATCTCTACTTCTATTGTAGTATGATCATGTTATTCTATGTCCTGTTCCATTAAGAATAGGCATTTATCTCTTAACCCTTGATGTCCAACTTCACTGGTAGCACGTTCATTCTCTATTTTTGCAATGCATCAAAACCCTTAGTTCCAGGGAGCAACATTCTCACGAAGCATCACATGAAAGAGGAGCTTGGTGCCTGTGCGCACCTCAAGTGAGCTTCCAGACCACATTTGGTGATGATGTACCAACACATTTGCTAATTTGATTGGTGCAAGCAATGAGGTAAAAAAAGACTACAAATATTGATATGCACGAAGATGTTCAAGTGTTCTGTACATGATACGAATCTAAGGTTTGCTATTTTTTGTAAGTGAGTTCTCATGTTGAAGGCTTCATCCAAAATTGATTAACTAAAATGTGGAATAGCTAGTCCAGTTAATATAGTATACAGACAACATGTAAATACAGTATAAATTTCTATAGAAAATGGCCCAAGAAACTAACAGCTAATGAAAGTAGAAATCCTAATATGCAAGATAAGTGTGGAAGTGACTTAGTCAATTTGATGAACTTGCAAAGGACTATGTCGATAGAATCCCAGTGACTGGAGTAAAGCCAACAGAAGAAGGTGCTTTCTTATGACTATCTCAAAGGCCCTAAAAAGGATGGATATGAGCTATCTATGCTAGATCTAGAACACCTAGAGAGGTGCAAATGAGGTGCCTGTGGGCACTCTAGTCTAGCATAATGGGCACCATTAGGTCTATGAAAAAGGTTCAAAATTGAGTGTCACAGGTCCTAGTAAGTGATATGGAACCTTCTATGTATGTCATATCATGTTCACTTCACTATGTCAAGTGTCACTTGGATAATCCCAAGGTGAATAGTCAAGCACCTGCAAAAGCTCCAAAAGAAGTATCAAAACTCCTATAAAAAAAAGAATACATATGAATAGGTCAAACTTCATCCTCTAGCTGCCATAAAAGTGGGCTTACTAACTAAGTGTTGACACTACATTCTAGACTCAAATGTAGTCCTAGTGTGCTGTGTGACACTCATGAGGTCCCTAACGTGCTCAAAGTGTGAATCACACCTTCTGTGATCAGTAGCAAACGCAGCCTAATTAGATGTGACCCAATGTATCTAGAATAGTGGATGAAATAGAAGTAGAATCCCCTTTTATGCTTATGTGATGTAACAACCTTATCCCTTGTGATGGAGATAAATGAATGCCAATGATCTCCAAATGCCTTTGATACATGCAACCCTAGGTTGATGATAGTAGTGACTAGTGCTTGGTCCCTCATTATGGTCTCATAAATTTAAATTTATAGGGTTCTCTTGATCTAATTTTGTAATTAAACCTAAGATGGTCAACCACCAAAAAGATAAGAAGGTGAAATGGCTAGAAATTTCCCAAAAAGTGGTGGGAAAGTTAAAAAATGATCAAGGCACCTTGGTGGGACAAGGGCACCCATAGACGCCCTAATACTAGCCTGGGAACCTAAGTTAAAGCTAAAATAACACGAAATGACAAAAAAAATTTTGGGCATTTAGGTGGAAAAGGTCGAGAATGATGAATGAAAAAAAAGTAAGATGGCTAAAAGATGGGGGTTAATTAGTACTTTATTCACTCAAAAACCTTCTAAATAGTAGTATGGGACTGAGACTAAATTATAAATGTAGTTCCAAATGTGCATGGACAGCCCAAGCCACCTTCTAGACCAGCTCAAATGCCAGTTGTTGCAACCCATGTACAAGAAAGGAATGTGTAGGCTAAGGGGAAGAAAAGAGATGTTTCATCCCCTTTTAACATCATTGAACAAATGAAGAAGACAAATGTGAATATATCTATGTGGAAATCACTATCCATCCCAGGCCAAAGGGATCTACTACAAGCTGCCATGAAGAATTGGTTAACTTCAAATCAGCAAGCTCATATGCAAGAGAAGGTACTCACAAATGTTGCTTAGCCTGAGGGGAAGCTTGGAGGACAACAAGGTAAAGTTTTGAAGTCCCCTCCATTCTATGTTTCATTTATCATTGGGGATAAACTAGTACACAATTGTATGATTGATTCTGGAGCAAGTAGTTCTGTGATTCCCAAGTAAATAGCTGATCACCTGGGCCTCCAATATGAAGTCATATCCAAAGGGGTGGTGTAACTAGATGGGATAGTACTTATACAATACACACTACTCGATGACACACTTTAGTCCCTCCGTCGATACTTGAATGTTGACGGTTTTGTTTCACGTGATTCTAAAGTGTTTCTTTGAATATTGACGAATCAGATAAGGGTAAAGGGGTAGGAAGAATACCTATTAAAAGGTTGGTTGAAGGTTGTTGCACGCGTATGACTTCTTGATCCACCATTGATCGTGAGAGCTTCATTTTGGCTAGGAGGAACTACCTAAAATAGAAAACAAGACCACCAAATAGAATTTAAATAATATATGCAGTGGATTGCCAAATGTATACTAGATCTAGGAAGTGTGATACTCCTTGGACGGCTGTCAATCCACTGTTTAAAGAAACTCAATGTTAACAATAAGGTAAATCCTGTAACACCCTGAACTATTGTTACTTCCTCCTGGGCATTCAAGTGTTGATATATGATTTCTTCTATAAAAGGATGTGTTCCTTTGATTGTGAAGTCATGCTTGATATAGATTGTATCTTCTTTGCATTTGAAGATCTTTGACTGAGCCAGGATATGCTTGGACTCTTTTATTTCTTTCATTTCGGAATGAATTGTGGATTTACCCATCTATATGACTCATTTGCACCTGAGTTCAATCTGATTTCGGGATGAATTGTGGATTTACCCATCTTTATGACTCAGCCTTGGATCAGTGGCATTGATCAAAGAGATGTTTTAAGTTTATTCTGGATAAACAAAAATTATAGACCTTACGAAGGTTGCAAGGTCTGAATGTGTGGAATGAGCAATTCAGGAGTTAACTCAGGCTGATCTTGTTAAATGAATTGGTTCCCGATATCGTAATATCAAGAAGGTCTTGATCTTGAGCCAGGTAATAAATTCAGAGTACATTTATACTACTAGCTTATTATCAGTGCTGGAATGAATCCTTTTCGTGAATGTATATTTGTTGGTTCTTATACTGAACGATTCTAATTGTTAGACCTAGACTGGATTTATTAAGGTTAATAACCTATGGGTTAGATTAGTGTTAATCTAACCTAGCCCTAAGCTATAAGCTAAATGTTCCTAAGGTTAGCGACCTAGCACTAAGGAAGTTAGACTAAGTATCACCTTATGATCTAACCTATGTTTCTAACCTAACTAATGTTAGTGGAGGAAGGGGACCTATGAAGGGGTGCGAGCCATGGGTGGTAGTTTCTATGGCATTAAATGAAGGGGATAAGCATGAAGGACAAAGGATTTAGTAGAGATTTCAAACGGCCATTGAGACCTGACGTGGCAGAGTCGCCAAATTTGGAAATGGTCTTTGGTTTGTTTTTGTCCATCGCCAACTATGGCGGTCAGTGGCAATGGAGATTGAGTGGGAATCTTCAGAGTTAATGCAATTAAGGAACTCGATTTCCGAGCACGGATCGCTCTGGAAGGCATGCAAAATGGAAAACTGGTTGTTTGTTTGGTTTTCCATGCACTCCGGTTTTCTCTCTGTTTGATCACTGGTTCTTCGAACCAGTCTACTTGGTGTTGCATGGCAACTATGAGAATAACTAGCTCTTTTCTCTATCGAGGAAAGTTTATAAGGCATGGAAATAACAAATTATTGTTGTTGAAACTAACGTGGAAGAAGAGGAGAAGGCTCGAGCTCTTTCAGAGGTCTTCTTCAGATTTTTAAGCAGCATTACCATGCATGTTAGGCGCTAACTTTTAAAAATCCTGCTTTCCTTCAAATGATTTCATTAGAACAACTCTATTCAGATGATTTTTGGTTAAGTTGGTTTTTATGGTAGCATTGTATAAATTAGTTTGCTGTATCTTCTTGCTAGCTCAATTTTTCGGGTGAACCCCTTGCTGGGTGTACATTTTGTTTTGAATGGTTGAATTTATCTTGTTGTGTTTTGCATTTTGATTAGATTTCATAGAAATTATTGCAAGAATAATGTATGAATTCGGCTCTGTGGGAGTCCCATGAATTGTTTTTCTTGTTTGATTCAGACTTTAGTCAAAACCTTGCTGTTTTCACTTGTTGAAAATGATATTATTGGAATTCTTGAAATGTACAGTATATTCGGACTTCTGTATAAGTTTTGTCATGAGTACTATATGTTATTGTTGTTGTTGGACTTCTTGAAATGATAATATGTTTTGGCTTCTGTAGAAGTACTAGCTGTGAATACTATATGTAATTGAATTCTATTGGAATCCTTGATTATATAGTATTTTTGACTTCTGTAGAAGTTTTAAATTGAGAATACTACTTGGGTTTGACTCATTTTGAGTCCTTGAAACGCAGTTAATGTTTCAACTTCGGTAAGAAGTTTTATTGTGAATTTTTGTTGGAATCCTTGAAATGGGTAGTATGTTATGACATCTGCCGAAGCTTGTCGTGGATACTCTTTGATTCTGAGTCTGTAGAAGTTTTTGAAATGTATCTAGTATTTCAAACTTCTGTCTAAGCTTGGATATGAATGTTATCGATTTTGTTAAGAATGCTAAATGTTATTGACTTTGATGGAGATCTTTGAAAGGTAATTTATGTTTTAACTTCTATTGAAGTTTTTTCTATGAATACTTTTAGGACTCTTGAATTGTTGTTATATGAATTCAACTTTGGTTATAAGTACTGATTGGAATTGACACTGTAGGAGTCCATAATATGCTGTGTGTTGGCTCGTTTCTCGAGTTGAGTCTTCGCTGAGCATGCATATCGTTTTGGACTCTTTCTTTATATTGTTGTGTTATACTTTGTAGTAACTCAACTTCAAATGAAACCTTTAGGAAAATTTATTGGTGTGGAACTCGGCTCTTGTGAGGGACCTAGTTATGGTTGTTCTTCTTGAAAACGACTTCTAATTTACACCCATGTTGAATAATTGTAGGGATTTTCTTAGTTGAATGAGGCTGTGCATATTGTGTTTTCGACTCTGCGTGAAATGTCACTGTATTTCATATGGAAACATTAACTGTTTTAATATGATCTTATTTCAAGTTTTGAATGAAAAAAAGAGCTCTTAGCTGTACCATGATAGGTGATAGCATTGGATATTTTTCATGTTGTTGTATAAAATGGAAAGTTTTATTGAGTCTATTGGAGTTGGATTATTTATTAAAGCTTGTTGCGTGAACTCTTGAATCATTTGGTAGCTACAGGTGACTTTTATATTTGGAATTAGATGGAACTGTTTCTCTTCTTGAAATTTCGATTGTATAGTCGCATGTGTAAACGTATATGTATTAATATAAAGGAATCGGTACAGTTCAGAATGTTATTGACTTAGGATTCTGATGGACTCTTTTTCTTCTTTTAAACTGTAATTTATATGTTGATGTATAAATGAGTTGAAGGGAAAATTCTCTCTCTCCTAGTCAGGAAACCTTGTGTGCTTTCTTCTTGCTTCCTATTGCGATCTCTACGGTAGGGGCATAACAAGAATTAAACTGAGGTATTGTATGGAGAAACTGGTATAAATTGTGTGTTGCTATATAAAAGGGTATACTTGTTAATACCATTGAAATGTGTTATGATGATAAAAGAATTAAGACAGTGAGCTTGTTGAATGTTTTAATTGCCTTGAGAAATTGTTAAAAACTATTTTGTAGGAGTTTTATTGTCTTAGATTGGTTGTAATTCTTTTGTTCTTAGTCTTTAAAATATAAGACGAATTGACAGCCTGACTTATGTTTGGAATTTGAATAAATGATTTCAATTAAATAGGTTGTTTAATGAAAACAATTGGTGGATTGAAATTGTTTTAATAATTAGTGCTTATCATGCCTCAGTTCACAGAACTGACCCATGTTGACAATTTTTGTAGATGGTTGCCGTAAGTGGTAAAGGAACGCAGATTTGATATGATGTTTAGATTGTTTAATTTGGTTTTTACGATGAACTTCAATTTGATTATCTAAATGTACTACTTGAAGAAAGATGTTCTTTTGTTGTTGAGTATTGTATCAAATATGTTGAATGAATAAAATGTATTTGATTAGCTTTGAAAGGAATGAAAAGAGGTACTTGTTACTTATGTGTTTGCATTCGTATCTTGATGGTTTGATCTTCTTCAGTTCGAATGATCTTAAGAGCTTTGTTATTATTGTATAACTGGAGACTTTTGTGATTATCTAAGTAAGCTTGCAAGGTTATGTGACTGAATACTTAAGATTGTTTAGTAGTTCTATTATGTTCTATCTAAAGCTAAATTGGAATTTAGATCACTGTCTTTCGGGAAGCTAAGGTTAAAATAAACCTGAGCAGGAAGCTAAACGAGCTGAATAAATTATTACTTCCTAGTCTTGATCTAAGTCAAGACAACGTTTAATTGGATTCTTAATCACTATATCTCGATACTAATAAGTAAGATATAATTTCAGTTATGAGAACTGATATAAACCTAAAAAGGGTTTGGTTAGCAATCTCATGTGAAGATTATGGGTTATTGTCCAGTTTCGTTGATTTAGAATTATGTTTTTCTATGAACTCCTTGATGGGACCTCAATCTTATTAAACTTCTCTTGTGTAATGGGTTTTATTAAGAAAGGTAATTCTAAGGTGAGGAACCCAGGGATTGGGAAAGACTACCCTTAAGCGAGCGTCTTATAGTATAATTTTAACTCAACGTAAGTAACACCTTAAAATTTAGTAGATCTTATCGAGGTGGATTTGAAGGTTGATGGCACAAGTCGATTGCAGGGTTGTACCTTCGAGAAGATTAGGATCTTCTCGAAGATACAACAATGTAGGTGACTTATGGCGACACCCTTTGCATTGATCGTCAAGATTTACTCCTTAAACTTGAACAAGTTTTGACTTCGGGACTGGTTACCGACATGGTCATGTTATGAGGCTGCCCCTGGAGACTCGGGTACCTTGACACACAGGGTTAACTAGGGTTGACCCAGTATGTCAGAGTATCCCTAGTTCTCAAGAGCATCCTTATAATGTTGCCATATTATTAATTCATTTCTGAGTGAATAACTTGGGGCAGGAGAGACTGACAGAAGTCAGTATAAGACATTCTACATAACAAAGGAATGGGGTGATGGATGTATTCCAGATTGACGAGTATGCCGTCAAGGAATACGAGACATAAGCATATGTTTCAAATCTTTGGCCAAAGTATCGCAAGCTACTGATTGCGTAGTCCTATGTCACCTAGTCTAAGGGATGAGATGCCGATGAATAATGGTAACAATTATTCAGATAGGTTCCTTGGACAGAGCATTCTGAATCCCAGATTAGGGAAGAGAACCGTAAGAGTGATGTGTTAAAATAAAAACGCCAACTCTTGATACTCATGAATAGATCGGTAGATTACCGAGTCATGGAATGAATAGATCGGAGGTACTCCGAGTCATTACAGCTGCATATGGTTATCTGTTATAAGAATGGTTGTTTTGATTTGTGAGTTCTAAATTATGTATTTAGAACCAGGAAGCATTTATCAAAAAAAATTTACTTGTTCTAATGTTATAAAAATGAGGATGTTACATCTTGGTATCAGAGTAGAAAGGTTACAGCTCTTGGACTTATTATGTCTATAATATGATAAAAACCTAAATTTTCTTGTAACAGAAAATGGTTAGAACAAGGGGGAATGTTGCGAATAATGCTCCACCTGAAGGAGGGGCAGCAACAACCCAAAAGCTTGATGAGATCCTTGCTGCCCTGTTGGACACAAGAGATCGTTTAGCTGTACTTGAACAACAAGTAATGGGAAATGAGGAGGAAGATGAAGCTGGTAATAACAATCAGCAACCTCCTGAGGACAACCCCGATATGGGTGTTGATATTAATGCTGGAAATGCACCTGTCCAACCAGAAAACAAAAAGGCCAGGTTGGCAGTAGAACTCACTAATGATATAAAAAGGATAAGCCCACCTAAATATGATGGCACCACATTAGGAGATGGAGCTGAGAACTGGCTCAGCGAAATGGAGAAGTACTTTGCAATAAGAAACTTCTCAGAGGAAACCAAAGCTATTTGGGGAGCCTATCAGCTTTCCCACGAAGCATCTTTGTGGTGGGATAGCCGTAAAGCTGAGCTAAATATTGATGAGACCAATATTACTTGGGATCAATTTAAGGGCTATTTTAGGCAACGTTGGCTGCCACAACTTTTCTATGATCATAAAATGACAGAATTCCAGAACTTATCTCAAGGGAAGCTAACGGTAACGGAATACTGGGAGCAGATTTACAAAACTCCTCAAGTATGTACCGCATAGTATCAAACTGACGAGAAGTTCAGAATACGGAAATTCATCATGGGACTGAATCCCATGATAGGGGGGGAGGTCGATGTTCACAGTCCAACCACTATGGAAGGAGTTGTTGAAAAGGCCATAAGACAAGAACAGAAATTAAAGGCTATTTCTGCTCATAAAGAGGAAGTGCGGAAGAAGATTGCAAACCCTTCTTCAACCTCTCTTGCACCCAAAAAGGGACCATGGAAAAAGTTTGGAAACAGAAGTAAGTTTCCAGGGGATAATAGTAAGAAAGCGGTAGCGAATAAGCCTGCTGGGAATGTAAGGGATAATTTTGCCAAAAATTATAACAATGGGCAGAAGCCCTATGGAGGACAACGTGATAATTACAAGGCTGGAGGCAATTTTGAGCCTAAAAAGGGACCTGTAGGAGGATGCTACAATTGTGGCAAAGACCACTATGCAAATCAGTTCCCTTTGAAGAAGGATGATCGTAATCAGCAGCATAAGATACATGCTGCAGTAGCAGACAAGCAAGCTGAAAAGCAGGTGACACCTATAGAAGTTCTGGGTAAGTTATTTGGCATACCTGTCACTATTCTTTTTGATACAGGAGCTACTGAATGTTTTATTTCTAGTAAACTTGCTTCTAAACTTAAAAGAAAAGCTGGAAAAATGGATAAATCTTGGACTGTACAGTATGGTAATAACTCTATTCATACAGTGAGTATGTGTCTTTTTGGGGCAGTCCTTGACTTACCTAACTTTTCCATGGAAGTTGACCTCTATGTTACACCTTTAGGGTCTTACGACATTGTCATTGGTGTCAATTGGTTAGCTGACCATAAGGCAAAAGTAGACTGCTATGAAAATGAATATAAAATGTTTTGATGATCGGCTGGAAACAACAGAGATTCAAGGGGTGAAACGGGAAATTTCAGTTAGAAAAAATGTCAGCTATGCAGCTTAAAAAGGCTAAAAACAAAGGATGTACCCTTTATGCAGTAAAGATATCTAAATTTTCAGAAGAAGATGGTGATTCCATGAAACGATTTCCTCTGCTACAAAGTTTCAAAGATGTTTTTCCGGAGGAATTACCAGGGTTACCACCCAAGAGGGAATTTGACTTCACCATCGAAATCAAACCAGGAACGGAACCTATTTCCAAAGCACCTTATCGGATGACTACTACAAAGTTAGTCAAGCTTAAGGCACAATTGCAAGAACTTTTGTCCAAAGGTTTGATTAGACCAAGTGTTTCACCTTGGGGAGCACCAGTAATATTTGTGAAAAAGAAGGATGGAACACTTAGGTTGTGTATTGATTATCGGATGTTGAATAAAGCAACAATCAAGAACAGATATCCACTTCCAAGGATCGACGATCTATTTGATCAAATGCGTGGGGCAAGTGGTTTATTCTAAGATAGATCTTCGATCTGGTTATCATCAGTTAAGGATTAGAGAAGAAGATATTCATAAAACAGCTTTCCGAACAAGGTACGGACATTATGAATTCATGGTTCTACCTTTTGGATTAACTAATGCACCCGCAACTTTTATGAACTTAATGAATAATATCTTTCAAGAATATTTGGACAAGTTTGTACTTGTATTCTTGGACGATATTCTCATTTATTCTAAAAGTGTTGAGGAGCACAATGAGCATTTGAAGATAGTTTTGGGAATTTTGAGAAAAAGAAAGTTGTATGGTAAGTTATCCAAATGTTCTTTCTTTGATTCAGAAGTTCACTATTTGGGTCATGTCATTAGTAAAGAAGGAATTGCTGTAGATCCTTCAAAAATAGTGGCAATAACTGAGTGGCCTACACCAAAGAATGTGCACGAAGTAAGAAGCTTCATGGGTCTTGCTGGTTACTATAGAAAATTTGTTAAGGATTTTTCTAAAGTGGCTGCACCGATAACTTCATTGCAGAAGAAGGATAAGAAATTTATTTGGAATGATAAGTGCGAAACGGCTTTCAAAAGTCTGAAAAGCCAGTTGACTTCCGCACCTATATTAGGCTATACCAGACCCTAATGGGAGCTTTACTGTTGTAACGGATGCTTCTGGGGAAGGCCTTGGAGGTGTTTTGTTACAAAATGATCAAGTCATAGCATATGAAAGTAGAAAACTTAAGTTACATGAGCTGAATTATGCTCCTCATGATTTGGAGCTTGCTACCATTGTTCATGCGCTTCAAGTCTGGAGACACTATTTACTTGGGAAACCTTTTGAGTTGAAAACTGATCACTTAGGACTGAAATATATTTTCACTCAGCCTAATCTAAATGCCAGATAGAGAAGGTGGTTGGAGTTTTTATCCCAATATGATTTTGATATTAGCTACATCAAAGGGAAAGAGAATAGAGTAGCAGATGCTCTAAGTCATAGGAGGCACATTTCTGCTCTTATAACATTAAGAACTCAGTTTAAGGATGAGGTAAAAAGTGCCTCAGAATCTGATACATACTTTCAGCAAGTAAAAGCAGCGCTTGCTGCAGAACCTAATGATGAAAGGTATAAGGGCTTTCATTTTGATAATGAAGGAATCTTACGTTATGAAAACAGGATATACGTACCTATGCTGAACGATTTGAGAAAGAAGGTTGTTAGTTGAATTTCATAATTCACCTTTCTCTGGACACCCGGGTATCACAAAAATGCTTGCTGATCTGAAACAACAATACTTTTGGAAAGGTATGAAAAAGGATGTCATTGATTTTGTGACTCATTGTCTGGAATGTCAGCGGGTTAAGGCAGAACACATGCACCCTGCTGGACTGTTATATCCTCATAGCATACCATAGTACAAATGGCAAGTAATAAGCATGGATTTTGTACAAGGGTTACCTATGTCCAGGAACAAACATGATGTTATCCTGGTAGTTGTAGATAAACTAACTAAGGTAGCTCATTTCATCGCTGGAAATCTAAAGGATGATTCACCGGTGTTGGCCAAAAGATTCGTGCATGAAATTTTCAGGTTACATGGTGTACCAGAATTGATTATATCTGACAGGGATCCTGAGGATGACGTCAAGATTTTGGCAAATGCTTAATACAGCTCTTGGAACGAAACTAAACTTCAGTTCTACATATCATCCGGAAACGGATGGACAAACTGAGAGAGTAAATCAAGTGTTGGAGGACATGTTGTGAATGTATTGCATGGATCAACAGTATAAATGGGAAGAGTATCTTCCATTAGTTGAATTCGCATACAACAACACTTATCACTCATCTCTTAAAATGGCACCATTTGAAGCACTTTATGGAAGGAAGTGCAGAACCCATGTTAGCTGGGATAGTGTTGAGGATAGAGTGGTAATTGGACCAGAGATCCTCACTGAAATGGAACAGCAAGTTAAGTTGATTCGTGAACGATTAAAGGAAGCAGCAGATAGGTAGAAGAGCTATGCTGACCTTAAGCGGGTTGATCGAAGGTTTGAGCTTGGTGAGAAGGTTTTTCTTCGTGTTAAACCCAGAAAGAGTTCTATAACTTTTGGCAAGGCTGCCAAGTTGTCACCTCGTTTTGTGGGACCTTTCGAAATTGTCGAAATAATCAATCCTGTAGCTTATCGATTAGCATTACCACCTGCTTTGTCTCGCATGCATGATGTTTTCCATATTTCTTTGCTTAAGAAATACGTTTCAGATTTGTCACATGTCTTAAATTGGAATTCCTTGCAGGTCTAAGACCCAGGAATAATCGTGGTTAAACCCACACGAGTGCTGGAAACTTGCCAATTGCATTTGAGAAATCGTGAAATACAGCAATGTAAGGTCCAGTGGGACCAGTTTAGCGAAGAAAGTGCAACTTGGGAAAATCTGGAAGAGATGAAAATTACTTTTCCTTTTCTTTTTCAACAGGATGAAATCTGTTGACAAAACATTTTTTTTTTTTTTATATATGAACTTATCTTTTTCATGATCATATGAAAGCCAGATTGAGGCAAACATTATTCAGGCTGAATAAAATGTATCGTGACATTGATTTCTGAAACTATTCAAGTTGGAAATAGTCACATTGTATTGTGAACTAATAAATTGGTTGACCTGAAGGTAAATCAAATATGTAATCATCGGGATGATGAATCTTTTAGGAGGGAAGCATGTAACACCCTGAACTATTGTTACTTCCTCCTGGGCATTCAAGTGTTGATATATGATTTCTTCTGTAAAAGGATGTGTTCCTTTGATTGTGAAGTCATGCTTGATTTAGATTGTATCTTCTTTGCATTTGAAGATCTTTGACTGAGCCAGGATATGCTTGGACTCTTTTATTTCTTTCATTTTTGCACCTGAGTTTAATCTAATTTCGGAATGTGTGGAATGAGCAATTCAGGAGTTAACTCAGGCTGATCTTGTTAAATGAATTGGTTCCCGATATCGTAATATCAGGAAGGTCTTGATCTTGAGCCAGGTAATAAATTCAGATACATTTATACTACTAGCTTATTATCAGTGCTGGAATGAATCCTTTTCGTGAATGTATATTTGTTGGTTCTTATACTGAACGATTCTAATTGTTAGACCTAGACTGGATTTATTAAGGTTAATAACCTATGGGTTGGATTAGTGTTAATCTAACCTAGCCCTAAGCTATAAGCTAAATGTTCCTAAGGTTAGCGACCTAGCACTAAGGAAGTTAGACTAAGTATCACCTTATGATCTAACCTATGTTTCTAACCTAACTAATGTTAGTGGAGGAAGGGGACCTATGAAGGGGTGCGAGCCATGGGTGGTAGTTTCTATAGCATTAAATGAAGGGGATAAGCATGAAGGACAAAGGATTTAGCGGAGATTTCAAACGGCCATTGAGACCGACGTGGCAGAGTCACCAAATTTGGAAATGGTCTTTGGTTTGTTTTTGTCCATCGCCAACTATGGCGGTCGGTGGCAATGGAGATTGAGCGGGAACTTTGGAGTTAATGCAATTAAGGAACTCGATTTCCGAGCACGGATCACTCGGGAAGGCATGCAAAATGGAAAACTGGTTGTTTGTTTGGTTTTCCATGCGCTCCAGTTTTCTCTCTGTTTGATCACTGGTTCTTTGAACCAGTCTACTTGGTGTTGCATGGCAACTATGAGAATAACTAGCTCTTTTCTCTGTCGAGGAAAGTTTATAAGGCATGGAAATAACAAATTATTGTTGTTGAAACTAACGTGGAAGAAGAGGAGAAGGCTCGAGCTCTTTCAGAGGTCTTCTTCGGATTTTTAAGCGGCATTACCAGGCATGTTAGGCCCTAACTTTTAAAAATCCTGCTTTCCTTCAAATGATTTCATTAGAACAACTCTGTTCAGATGATTTTTGGTTCAGTTGGTTTTTATGGTAGCATTGTATGAATTAGTTTGTTGTATCTTCTTGTTGGCTCGATTTTTCGGTGAACCCTTGCTGGGTGTACATTTTGTTTCGAACGGTTGAATTATTTTGCTGTGTTTTGCATTTCGGTTTGATTTCGTAGAAATGCATGCAAGGATAATGTACGAATTCGGCTCTGTGGGAGTCCATGAATTGTTTTCTTGTTTGATTCAGACTTCAGTCGAAACCTTGCTGTTTTCACTTGTTGAAAATGATACTGTTGGAATTCTTGAAATGTACAGTATATTCCGAACTTCTGTATAAGTTTTGTCGTGAGTACTATATGTTATTGTTGCTGTTGGACTTCTTGAAATGATAATATGTTTTGGCTTCTGTAGAAGTACAGCCGTGAATACTATATGTTATTGAATTCTGTTGGAATCCTTGATTAGATAGTATTTTTGACTTCTGTAGAAGTTTAAATTGAGAATACTACTTGGGTTCGACTCCTTTTGAGTCCTTGAAACGTAGTTAATGTTTCGACTTCGGTAAGAAGTTTTATTGTGAATTTTTGTTGGAATTCTTGGAAATGGGTAGTATGTTATGACATCTGCACAAGCTTGTTGTGGATACTCTTTGATTCTGAGTCTGTAGAAGTCTTTGAAATGTATCTAGTATTTCAAACTTCTGTCTAAGCTTGGTTATGAATGCTGTCGTTTTGTTAAGAATGCTAAATGTTATTGACTTCGATGGGGTCATTGAAAGGTAATTTATGTTTTAACTTCTGTTGAAGTTTTGCTGTGAGTACTTTTAGGACTCTTGAATTGTTGTTGTATGAATTCAACTTTGGTTATAAGTACTGGTTGGAATTGACACTGTAGGAGTCCATAATATGCTGCGTGTTGGCTCGTTTCTCGAGTTGAGTCTTCGCTGAGCATGCATATCGTTTTGGACTCTTTCTTTATATTGTTGTGTTATACTTTGTAGTAACTTGACTTCAAATGAAACCTTTAGGAAAATTTATTGGTGTGGAACTCGGCTCCTGTGAGGACCTGGTTATGGTTGTTCTTCTTGAAAATGACTTCTAATTTACACCCATGTTGAATAATCGTAGGGATTTTCTTAGTTGAATGAGGCTTTGCATATTGTGTTTCGACTCTGCGTGAATGTCACTGTATTTCATATGGAAACGTTAACTGTTTTAATATGATCTTGTTTCAAGTTTGACTGATACAAAGAGCTCTTAGCTGTGCCATGACAGGCGATGGCGTTGGATATTTTTCATGTTGTTGTATAATATGGAAAGTTTTGTTGAGTCTATTGGAGTTGGATTATTTATTAATGCTTGTCGCGTGAACTCTTGTATTGCTTAATAATCTACAGGTGAATTTTATATTGGAATTCTGGTGAAGCTGTAGTATCTTCTTGTGGCCTCGGCTGATTTAGTCATATGCGTATAGTGTAAATGCATTACTCTTGAGAGGACGGTACAGTCATGAACATGATTGGAATGGAATATGAATGTCTCTATTTCTTTCTCCTCTGCTGTTAAGTTATGTTGATATCTATAACTGTATGAATAATAAGTAGTCTCTCCTTGTCTAGAAACTATGAATGTTTTCTTCTCTTGTATCCTTATGTGATCTCTATAGTAAGGGTAAAACAAGAATAGACAGTAGTACTGTATGGAGAGCCTGGCATAAATTGTGTGTTGCTGTATAAGTGGCTATGCTTGCCTGTACCATTAACATAGTGTATGATTGAAAAGGAATTATGTTAGTGAGCTTGCTGGTTATTTTAAACTGCCTTGTGAACTTGGTTGAATCATACTTGTTGAAATACGAGTTGATAGTATATTCTTTTTAGAATGGAATAAATTGATGGATTGATGTTGTCTTGGAGATACAGATGGATGGATGTTTTGGAATTATTTTGTTCTTCTTAGTCTCTAAAATGTACGTTGAGACATCTAAAAATATTTAGGACTAATTGACAGCTATAATAGAGGTTATGCATTATAGTCATGTTAAAATTGTGAAAAGATATTTAGCCTGATTTCATTTAAACAGGTTGTTCAATGAGAGCAATTGGTGGATTGCATTTGTTTTAAGAGTTAGTGCTTATCATGCTCAGTTCACCGAACTGACCCGTGTTGACAATTTTTGCAGATGATTGTCCGTAAGTGGTAAAGGCACGCAGATCTGATATGATGTTCAGATTGTTTAATTTGGTTTTATGATGAATTACAGCTTGATTCTCTAAATGTACTACTTGAAGAAAGATGTTCTTTTGCTGTTGAGTATTGTATCAAATATGCTGAATGCATAAAATGTATTTGATTTGCTTGAAATGAATAAACTGAGGTATTTGTTACTTATGTGTTTGCATTCATATCTTGATGGTTTGATCTTCTTCAGTTCGAATGATCATAAGAGCATTGTTATTATTGTATAACTGGAGACTTTTGTGATTATCTAAGTAAGCTTGCAAGGTTATGTGACTGAATACTTAAGATTGTTTAGTAGTTCTATTATGTTCTATCTAAAGCTAAATTGGAATTTAGATCACTGTCTTTCGGGAAGCTAAGGTTAAAATAAACCTGAGCAGGAAGCTAAACGAGCTGAATAAATTATTACTTCCTAGTCTTGATCTAAGTCAAGACAACGTTTAATTGGATTCTTAATCACTATATCTCGATACTAATAAGTAAGATATAATTTCAGTTATGAGAACTGATATAAACCTAAAAAGGGTTTGGTTAGCAATCTCATGTGAAGATTATGGGTTATTGTCCAGTTTCGTTGATTTAGAATTATGTTTTTCTATGAACTCCTTGATGGGACCTCAATCTTATTAAACTTCTCTTGTGTAATGGGTTTTATTAAGAAAGGTAATTCTAAGGTGAGGAACCCAGGGATTGGGAAAGACTACCCTTAAGGGAGCGTCTTATAGTATAATTTTAACTCAACGTAAGTAACACCTTAAAATTTAGTAGATCTTATCGAGGCGGATTTGAAGGTTGATGGCACAAGTCGATTGCAGGGTTGTACCTTCGAGAAGATTAGGATCTTCTCGAAGATACAACAATGCAGGTGACTTATGGCGACACCCTTTGCATTGATCGTCAAGATTTACTCCTTAAACTCGAACAAGTTTTGACTTCGGGACTAGTTACCGACATGGTCATGTTATGAGGCTGCCCCTGGAGACTCAGGGTACCTTGACACACAGGGTTAACTAGGGTTGACCCAGTATGTCAGAGTATCCCTAGTTCTCAAGAGCATCCTTATAACGTTGCCATATTATTAATCTGTTTCTGAGTGAATAACTTGGGGCAGGAGAGACTGACAGAAGTCAGTATAAGACATTCTACATAACAAAGGAATGGGGTGATGGATGTATTCCAGATTGATGAGTATGCCATCAAGGAATACGAGACATAAGCATATGTTTCAAATCTTTGGCCAAAGTATCGCAAGCTGCTGATTGCGTAGTCCTATGTCACCTAGTCTAAGGGACGAGATGCCAATGAATAATGGTAACAATTATTCAGATAGGTTCCTTGGACAGAGCATTCTGAATCCCAGATTAGGGAAGAGAACCGTAAGAGTGATGTGTTAAAATAAAAAAAAAATGCCAACTCTTGATACTCATGAATAGATCGGTAGATTACCGAGTCATGGAATGAATAGATCGGAGGTACTCCGAGTCATTACAGCTGCATATGGTTATCTGTTATAAGAATGGTTGTTTTGATTTGTGAGTTCTAAATTATGTATTTAGAACCAGGAAGCATTTATCAAAAAAAATAAAAAAATTACTTGTTCTAATGTATAAAAATGAGGATGTTACAGAAGCTGATAGCAAAGTTGGAAGCATCCCATATTTGACTCTTGATGAATGGGCAAGCAAGTTACATGCTTTTTATCCCTACAAGGAAATAGAGGAATCTGAACTAGGATTTTATTACATGTATGAAGAAAATCAACCTATTCCTAGTATCACCAAGCCAGATCATAAAGATGACAATGAGGTATGCCAGCTATTCTTTGATGGATCAAGAAGTAGATAAGGTGCAGGGGGGAGCTATACTTGTTTCACCTCAAGGCATTAAGTATTATTCAGCTTTTAGATTTCAGTTTACATGTTCTAACAACACTACTGAATATGAAGCTTTGATACATAGATTGCATTGGTTAAGAAGAGAGGTATAAAAAACTTACAAGTCTTTGGTGATAATGAGCTGATTGTTAATCAAGTTAAAGGACAACATGCTACCAAAAATGACCTACTCAAGAGTTATAAGAATAGGGTGTGGGACCTCATTGAGGATTTTGAAGGATTTGGCATCAACTCCATCCCTAGGAAAGAAAACCAAGCTACTGATATACTTGCAACAGTTGGAGCAACCTTTGATGTTGTGGAAAGTAATAAGGAAGATAAAGTGCAGCCAAACATTCATGTGATTGTAAGGCCATTAGTTCCATACAATAATGTAAGTTGGCAAGTGTTTGAAAGTGACCAACAAATCATCAGTTTCTTACAAGAAGAAGTTGAGTTCTCAGCCAAAAATCAGGAAAAGTTAGAACAGCAGTATGGTGATCAAGTGGTACAATTGAGAACCAACAAATTGCCAAAAGGACTTGTCACTTTGGAGTCCATCTTTAATCCTAATGATCAATTTAGGAAAGAGAAAGAAAACATCCAAGTCAAGGGATAAGATTCAGTGCCCATCTCAGTGGGAGAAGAAAGTCACTTCAAATTGGTAAAGTAACAACCAAGCAAGAAAGATATGAGTTCATGCAACTTTTCCAAGAGTTCCCAGATATATTTTCTTAGAGATATGAAGGATTGAGAGGTTTCAATCCCAAGCTAGCTCAACACACAATTGAATTGGATCCAAGTGCTAAACCCATCAGGAAAAAACAAAGACCGGTCAATCCATAGATGGAGCCTCTCATGAAGAAGGAATTGAATAAGTTATTAGAGGCAAGTATCATATTTCCCATCAAGCATTCAAGTTGGGTTGAAAATTTGGTTCCAGTTAGAAAGAAGAGTGGAGAAATTTGATTATGTGTAGACTTTAGAGATTTGAATAGACCATCTGTCAAGGATCATTACCCACTTCCTTCTATGGAGTAGATTTTGCAAGTTGTTGTTGGCTCTGAGAGGTTTTTATTGCTAGATGGTTATTCAGGGTATAATCAGATCATGGTAAAGGAGGATGACCAGTTCAAAATAGCCTTCACCACCAAATGGGGAGCTTATGCATATAGGAAAATTCCATTTGGGCTATCTAACGCTGGAGCTACCTTCCAAAGGGAAATGGATACGGCATTCAAGGGATTGATCAACAAAGTAGTGCTGATATACCTAGATGATATTATTGTATTTTCTAAAAGTGCAACAGATCATATCTTTCATTTGAGACAAGTGTTCTAAATATGTAGAAGATTTGGGGTATCCTTGAATCCCAAAAAATGTATTTTCCTAGCTCATGAAGGAAAGCTCCTAGGTCACATTGTTTCCAAAGAGGGATTAACAATTGATCCAGAGAGGGTTGAAGCAATAAAAGCACTGCCATTACCAAGTCACAAGAAGGCCCTTCAAAGTTTCTTGGGAAGAATCAATTTTGTTCAAAGGTTTGTTCTAGGACTTTGCATCCCTTGTCAAGCTAATAACTATGATGTTGAAGAAAAGTATGACTTTCAAATGGACAACTTAAGGTAAGGAAAGTTTTGAGGAAATAAAAGAGGCTATCTCACAAGCTCCAACTCTCATTAACCTAGATTTCTCTAAATATTTTATCCTCTATGCATTTTGTGGTGATGATACCATTTCTACAGTTTAGTACAACAGAACAAAGAAAATACAGAGCAGCCAATTTCCTTATTTAGAAAATGCTTGGATTACTATGAGGTGAGGTATTCCTTCATTGAGAAGCATGTTCTTGCAGTGATTAGGAGCTTGAAGAAATTTAAGCATCTAGTTTCAAACAACAAGGTTCAACTCATTGTTTCCCATGTGGGAGTTAAGGACTTACTCCTTAACAAATACCTAAATGAAAAATGTGCAGGGTGGATTACTTGTGTCATGGAGTATGACATTGAGATCAAAGTCACCAAGCTGGTTTAAGGAAAGGGGTTGTGTGAGCATCTAGTCTTGAGAAAATCAATGGAAGAAAGCAATGGGAAGGATGTTGTTTTGGCGTTGCAAGACAACCAAGAACAAAGAAGCATTCAAGAAGAGAATGGTGGTATGCTCAATCCTTGCTGGACTCAAGACATAATGCACTTCTTACAAACAGGCCTATGCCCTCTAGAGATGAACAAAACCAAGAGAAGGACACTTCAGATGGTAGGATATTCCATATGCACTTGTTGATGGTGTCTTGTTCAAAAAGGATATCAATGGAGTGCTGCTGAGATGCATTGGGAAAAAATCAAATTAATATAATGTTGGAAGAGTTCCATGGTGGATCAGTTGGGGGTCATTTTGTCTCCAAAAGTGATAGCCCTCAAGATTATGAAGGCTAGCTATTATTTGCCCAAGGTGTTTAGTGATTGTTATGCATGGATCAAGAGGTACAAAAATTGTGCATTCTTCACAGGCAAGGAAAGATTAGCAACCCTCCCATTGCACCCAATTTCAGTTGACCAGCCATTCATGCAATGGGGTTTGGACTTCATTGGATTCATTAACCCAAACTCAAGCCAAGGACACAAGTGGATTCTATCAGTAACAGACTACTTCACCAAATGGACTAAGGAAGTGGTACATCAACGAGGAAAATGAATCTAGCATTCTAGACTTCTATGAGGAGATAGTAACCATATTTCGTATACCTACCACTATAATATCAGATAATGCATTGGCATTCATAGGATCAAAGGTAACTGAATGGGATGTTAAGAATGGGATCTATCTGAGCACTTCATCAAATTATTACCCCCAAGGTAATGGCCACGCTAAGTCTACCAATAAGAACCTGTTAAAGATCATCAAGAGGACTCTTGATGAAAATCAGGGGACTTGGCATACTAAACTGAAATCATCCTTTCTGGGATGATAGGATAACTCCCAAGAGATCCACCGGTAGCTCTCCATTCAGACTTGGTTTATGGAAGAGAGGCAATCTTACCTATGTTGCTTGAGTTGCTACCGTTGGAACTCATGAAGCAATTGGAATTATTAGATTTTGAACCCATGGAGTTTAGATATGTAGAATAGATAGTAACTCCAAGAAATCAAAGAGCATGCAGCCCAATCAATGGAGAAGGACTAAGCCTTGATCAAGAGAACCTTTGATAGGAAAGCTAAGGCTAGAACCTTCCAAGTTGGAGATTTAGTGTTGAAATGGGATGCAGACTGAGCAAAGCTAGGAAGGCATTCAAATTTTGATGCCATTTGGAGTGACCCCTACATGGTCACAAAATGTAAGAACAACAATGCCTTCCAATTATCTACATTGGATGGTCAAGAACTGCACATTCCAGTTAATGGAATCCATCTAAAGCAATTGCTGCTAGAAGGGAAACTCCTCACATTGTACATATTAGCTTAGATTTTCATTCCGCCAAATGCTTGTGCACATTTTTTTATTGTAGTTTAGTTTTACATCTCCCTAAGTGTCTTTGGCACAAGCTTTGTTGTCCCAAGGATGCATCTTTGTAGGCCATGTTCCTAGATCAAGTGATGTTCTACTCTCACAATCTTCTTTATAGAAATTTTCTAATGAGTTGAGGGTCACCAATCAGTTAAGTTGATGATTCCATTACCCAATGGATTGCTTCAGGCAGCTAGTCACTTCATCCAGTAGGTATATGAACCCTCTGAGTCGCCAAAATTGTTATCCAAAACAAGCCCCTTGCTTATTTTTTACTAAATGTTCTTTCATTCCTTCCTTCCTTGTGCCTCAATCAATTTTTTTCACTTTTCAGGCACTCAAAATTATCTAGAAATTATTTCATCAGATAGAGGAATTTTCTCACCTTTCCATAAAGGTAAAATTTTCCTTCTAACTCCTTGTATTTTGCAAGTTATGGCTTGACAGAGTTTTTGAGGGAAATTTTCCCTAGGGAAGGCCCGCAACCAATAGGAATGTGCCACATGGCAGTGGAATGGCAGGTCAACGGAGGTGAGTTAGAAAAATTTGCCAAAGGGCTCAGTGGGGGGAAAAAGAAGAAAAAAATTGGCCTGATGGCCCGCAGCGAATCAATAGGAGGCTGCCACGTGTCCATAAGGCCGACGGGATTCAGAACGGTGCGGAGTGATTTTTGGATTTTCACCAAAATAGTAAAAAAGTGCAAGGAAGAGAATTGGCCCATAGGCCCACCAAGGAGGAACGAAAAAATTGGAGCATCCTCCATGGACTAATCAAAGTGTGACACATGTCCTATTCTCGACATTGGAGGTCAGGGGCGCAGGGGGAGAATTGGCAATTTTGCCAAAAGGGTTACAAATGGCACAAGCGAAAAAATTGGCCTACAGGCAAGTTAAGGAGGAAATGAAAAATTTGCACCACAACCCCGCTAGCGAATAGGGGGCTAACCACATGGCGGTGGAATGGTGGGTCAGCAGAGTGAATTTTGGAATTTTTTTCCAAAGTTCAAAAAAATGTAAAAAGGCCATTTGGACCCACTGGATCAAATGGGGAATGCACCATGTGGCAGCGGAGCAGTGGAGTCGTAGAGATTTTTGGGGAATTTTTTCCCCAAATTCAAAAAAGGTGCGAAACTTTTAGGGTTTCAGCCCACCGACCTGATTTTTGCCCCATTTTTTCCCTAAATCTTCAGAGGGGAATATCTTTTGATTCCAGAGCTCATTTTTTCTTGATTTTTGTGTCATTAGAAAGATATTGAAGTCCTGTACATGATGGAATCTTTAATTTTGTTTTAATGGATGAATTTTAGTGAGAGAGAAAATGAGGAAAAACTCCTTTGGGCATGGGGGAAAAGAGAAGAACCAACATTCAACCATAATTTTTAATGCACTATGGCTTCCATTCTTCTCCAGCATGGTCAAAAATCTTGGCGAATGGGATTGTAAGGGTACCCATGCTATTTTGATGGATTTTGTAAGTGGTTGAATCATTCATTTCATCTTTCCCACATTTCTCGTTCCTGAACTTGAGTTTTCATTGTTAAAAGCTAGATTTGGCTCATTTGTAAAGGGTTGGACATTTTTTATGATCCTGTAGGCTCCCTCCTTCACCCTGACAAGTTAATTTGTGGAATATCATAGTTATTTTAGGGATTGTAACATGTTTTCTACCTCTCTTGCTGTTGTAATGGATTGTATTTAAAAAAATGGAAATGACAATGTAAGCTCTGTGAATGAATTTTCAATCCTTTTTTTTATGTTGTTTGCTCTATCCTAATCCTTCATTACAATGTTTATCAATTTTTGCATGATTTGTGTTGCATTTTTAGAATTTGTTTCAATTTTCAGAAATAGATGTTCACCACTCCTTTGGTGTATCACCTTGTTAGGTTTAGTTTTATATTCTTTTCTCTCTTCTATCCTTGTCTCCTTGGCAGAATTAGAGTAGGATTTTGTGTTAAACCTCTACAAATTTCATGCATACATTTGATCAGAGGAGTAGAGGAACTAGCCTTTAATCTGGAGATGTTTTTCCCATTTTTAAAAGTCCCACAATTGGGGGAAAAGATTCCATGTTGTGCAATCACACTGGATGATCCAATTCATCAAACTAGAAATCTGAGAAAAAATCTAGGGGGTGCTGCTGATTTGAACTAATAGCTTCATCCTCTGCAACAACCTGGTGAAGGAAAATGGTCAAGCACCATCCTTACTTTGCACAAGTGCTTGAAAGGAAACCTTGAGAAATTATGATCAGATGCACCATCAGTCATGTCATCTCTTCCATCTGACCTTTGATCACTTCTAAAGAATGCTGATATTTTCTAATATGTCAGGGTTAAGTGCCTTACCGAAGACACTATGTGAACTCCTCCAATTGCTTTCTCTTGCCAGGCTAGTTTTGGCAGTAGAATTTATTTGACATCCCCTGGACCATACAGGGTAAACAACTGGGTAGTTGAGATCCAGGATTCATTGTTTGCTTAAATATTTTTTTGTGGTTTATCATTAAGGAGGACCCTCCCTCTTAGGAGGCTTTCCAGACTACTTTGATGTTGTTCTAAATTCACAGAGCAATTGGAAAAGGCCTGCCTTAAAGTGACAGAATGCTTCATAATAGCTAAAATAGTATGTAGCCTTGTTGTCAGAAGGTGTGCATCTAAATGGAGGCCCTCATCAGACATGGTTTCATCACAATGGCTCTGAGAATTTAACATGAAGGCTCAAGCTAAGGACTCAATTAAACATTAAATACCCCTAGTGATGAAATCATGCACTAAGATACACTCAAAGGCTTAGAGACAATATTTATCAAACTCTGATAAATGACAACAAAGTGTCTATTTTATCATTGTTTATCTACATTACAGAATGAAGGCTCTTATTCATAATGAAATTTCAGGATGCCACTGGAACTATCTGGCAGAGGTGAGATCCTGTGTGATTCAGAGGGATTTTAACACAATATTCTCAGAGTAGGAACAAGATAATTCTATTTGTAGACATTCTTCAAACTAAAGCTATTTCAAAAATCCTACCTTCAAGATTGAACAAAGATTAATTTGAAGCTGATTAGATTCATCAGCAAGGGCATTAGGTTTCATTGAACAATCTAGGCAATTTGTTTCTTACAGCTTGTGGCACAACATTTGGATAGCCAGCCATGCCTCTAAAACTGATGGGACCAAAAGTATTAACGAATAAATGGAGGTTCATGGAAGTGGAGGATGAGCCATATTATTCTCGTAGAAGGTGATATTACAGGAGAAACAACCATGATGAGGAGTGAGGGGTATGCTGTGGTATAGGGATACAATTTTCATCTGAATTACCTTCCCTCCAAAGGTTCTAATCTCTTGGAAAGCTCTATTAGATTTTGAAAATATAGGGGTAGATCGAGAAGCAAATGTTTCAAATACAATGATGGAATTGTCTCCAGATGGAGAATTTAAATTCAATTATTGTTTTAAAGAGGCTACCTGATTCAGAAGAACTTGAGGAAGTAGTGCAATCTTCAATCACAACCTAATCAGTTTCACCAGTGGAGATCTCTTTTCTTGATGCTTGATCTCTAACCTAGCCTTCCAAATTCTTTTGTCTTCTGAAGTGCTCGAGCAATTCCCCGGTTTAGAAATATCAACCTTCTACAGCGTCCTTGTAAAGGAAATATCTTCTTCCTTCAATTGCAATTTTGCAGAGATTAATGAAAGGAATTTAACATTGATAAAAATAATGTTAAGACACTCCAGGCAGGCTTGTAAAAATGGCAAAAAATCAGATGGAATCGCCACTAAGGATTTTCACCTTTCTCAGATGTGCAAAAAATCCATCACTAAAAGATAATCTGTCAAATGTTTGCCTCAGTACTAGAATCTTGCAAGACTTATGGAGATAATGATCTTCACATTTTACCCAAATTTATCAATCAAAATGCAAGCAAAATGCAACAACTACTGGAAACTGGGAAAATTGACAGACATAGCATATTACTTCAAACAAATTTCACAAATCTGTATATAGAATGAAAAATATTAACAATGTATTTTCACACAACATTTGTAAGAAACATTACCAGGGTTTGATATGTATCCAAATATTTCAAATATTTTCAACAAGATCCCTGGTAGCATGCACCAGAAGCATGTTGGTAATTTGTTGAAAAATTCAATCTCCTTCAAAGTTCCAAGTAAACATCATGGATTTTGACAATACACTCAGAGGCATGATAGATGATTATGTATGTATATCGTTTTGTAGCCAGGGAAGCAATCTATTTGAATTTTTAGCACTCAGGATTTGAAGAAGTGGGTGGCACCTTAAAAGGATGTGATCTTATCCTAACTATTTTAGGTTGTGCCTTTCAACCAAGGTAAGAGAACCTATTTTGTAACCTTTGTTATTGAATAATGTTGGTAAATCCTTCTTTTGCACAAATTTTATACAGAAGACCTTGGGAAAATATGATCAACACAGACAAATCTGACTCTCACGAGTTGTCACTTCCAGATTATGGAGATATTTTCAATACAAGGAAAAGGTTACTAAAGACATTATGGAATCCTGATTGCTCCTGCATATTTTTGCCAAGTGGGATTTTTCATTTGTTCATACACAGGAACAAAACATGGGTAGTTTAGGGTAGGATCAATTGTTTTTGAATGATTTTTGTGGGAGATGAAGTAGGATAAAGTTTATTATACCGGATCTTTGGAGGGACTTCACAATAATGAACAACATCCAGTTTTGAAAGAAAGTTTCACAACAGTCAAGACATTCCTTCAACCAGAAGGTGTGCTTCAATGGAGGCCCAGGTAAGCAAATTTTCACATAATCTTTGAGATTCCAACACAAAAGCTCGAATTGGAAGACTCAATTAAACACTAAAGTTTTTGATTAATCATGCCTAAGGTACATCCGAAGACTTACAGACAATCTTTATCAACAAATGACAGTGAATTGATTTTAATTTTTTTTATCTCATCCAAGATGAAGGCTCTTCTTGAAATGAAATTGAAAATACCATTAGATTGTCACATGGATGAGATGCTATGTGATTTCATAAAAAATATCAGTGTAAGATTGCAATAGGAATGAAAGAAACTATTTGTAGACATTCTGAACATAAAGCAGACACAAAAATTGCTAGAGATTAGACACAAATTAATTCCAAAATTGCTTAGATTCATCAGCAGGGGAAAGCTTCCAGAGACAATCTCAGTGCTTGTCAATGGATATATTAGTTGCAACAAACTTGACATGATAGAAAATCTAACACATAAGAAAATAATAGTTAATCTCAGATCTTTTGGCCTCTTGGGAAGATGGTTTTCTCAAAAGAAATTCTCAAGAATTCATACTCCATTGCCATTTGTAAGAGTATTCTCATTGCATTTATACATTTTTTGATTCACTCAATTTTCCCCCCAAAAGAGAATAATATTCGAGGGACATTTTCTTATTACCAATTTTTTTCAGACAACGAATTTTAACAAATTCAAATCCAAAATCTAGAACAAGTGGACCAATTGTGAACTGATCACATTTCTTGGGCCCTCAACTAATGACTAGGATGTCATGCCACAACGTTTCAGGAGTCCCTTTAATCATTCTGATTCTATCATGTGAGAAATCCCCTTTTTTTTAAAATTTTCTCTTAGGAGCCTTTGCATAGCTGGACTTAACAAGTCATCCCTTTTTGCTTTCGAGGCAACACCTTTTTCACCTTTTTCCCTCCACTTTCATAAGTTCATTCTTTTTCCCTCATTTTCATCTGTACGAATTTGACTCATGCAACTCCCATAATATGGCATTTACAAAAAAAAATTACAAGTGCCTCAAAGGGAAAATCCCATCTTCAAAAGTATTTCTAGCATTCATAAATTCACCTGGTCAAGTTGATTCGATTGATCTCTACAGCACCAGCTAATTCCTCCTCTAGTATTCCAAATATGGTCCTTCATGAAGTAAAGATGCAAGGAAATGCATCTAGAAAATCACCCTCGAGCTTCGATATGGTGGAAAAATCACATGATTAATAGTAAAACTATCATTGGTTCATATCCTTTCCAACTTTTTAACCTGAGATATCAACATAGAAAAATGTGATGCTGAGGGACGGAAAGATTAGAAGAACCTTCTAGATCGAATTCGATAGTCAGATTACATCTTAATAAAAGTAAAATATGTTTTCAGATCTCTCCGCCACTCAAACCAGGATATCAAATTAATTCTCCTCTGACATGTGTCGCAATGCAGGTTACACCAGAGAAACCGATAAAAAAACCAAAAAAATATGCTATTTTACCTCAGGAGTTTTGGAGAAAAATTCACGGAAAATTTTCCAGATATAGATGCCCGCAACTACCATTGATCTCTCTTTTGACCTTTGGACCATCCACGTGGGAGATCTGAGTTCCAGACGGGCTTTGGGGTTCCTTTTTTCACTTTTTACTTACCTTTTGGAAAAATGCAAAAAATTCTACATTTTACCCCACGGGCTCACTCCTCTATTTTTGACTATTCAAGACTGGCATTGACACGTGGCCAATGTTGAGGTCCGCAGCTTCAACTTATAATTTTATCCCTGGCTTTACAATTATGCTATTTTACCTTAGTTTTGAACCTCGAAGCTCCGTTTCTCCATTTCCTTGCATGTCACATGTCTCAATAGTGCACATTTTGAGATGGTCCTCAAAAGCTAGAGACCCCAAACAATTGTGGGCTACAACACATGTCTCATTCCGGTAGAGTTTATTAAAAAGTTTGAAGAGCACAGCGGAAGGCGACCATGTGTCCAAGGTTTGAGATAGTTTTCTTTGGTCATTGCAAATTCCAAGAAAAAAGGCAAAGTGAGCAGAATCCTCCAAGTTTCCTCCTAGATGCTTCTTAAAAATAAAACTCTAGGGCCAGGTCCCCAAACATGCACGTGTCCCTCTACGTGTATTAGGCCTTTTAGGAACTTTCTTGAAAAATTATAAGGAAAGGGAAGGCCCGGAGGAAACCTCCACGTGTCCTTTATGGCGCAACTTCAAGATGGTCCCCAAGAGCAAAGACTCTGAATGAGAGTTGGCTCACCACGTGTCCCAGGCTTCAGAAAATTTCTTTGAAAAATATTAAGTACAAAGCGGAGCCAGCGGAAGCATCCACCTGTCCCAATGTCACAATTGTTAAGGTGGGACCCTGAGGTGGATCCTCAAATGAGTGTCATTCCACCATGTGTCCATGGCCAACCAAAACTATACTGGTTACATGAAAAAAAATTCTAAGTATGGGAAAAGTAGTGGAATCCTCCATGTGTCCCCCCAGCACAACTCCAAGGCCAAACCAAAAGGTGAATTTTCAAACAAGTGTCATTCCTCCACGTGGACAAGTTTTGGGTTAAAGCGAGCCATAGATTTTTTAGAGTTCCCCACCAAGCCACATCCAGCCAAAAAGGGCCACGTTTCCACTAATGCAAAGATGTAATTTTGACGGGGAAAAATCACCCATCAAATCGTAAAAATTTAGGAAAACCACCAATTGAGCCCGGAAATGAATTTTTCTTCAAGGACATAATTTGGAGATGTTATAATTTTCAAACATGATCCTCTGAGCTACATCCAATCTTGCTTCCTGAGGTATTTGGGACAACAATACATGATTGCGGAAAATGGAAGGAAAGGAACAACCTGAGTTTTACGCCCAATATATAGACTCCATTAGATGGATAGAGAAACAAAAAACAAATTCTGGACGTTTAAGTGATCCTCGACCAAGGAAGGGACTGACTGTGGCAACCAAATGTAGGACAGAGTCTTTAAGCACCAACACGGGGAGATAGAAAACAAGACAGAGGCTGCAAACTAAGGGATTTTAGTGACAAATGGGGTGAGACTAATTTGAGCACCAACATATGTCAATGAAAGATTTATATTCCTTACAACCATTCTTTACCCATATAGTAATCTTTTTAAATAAAATTACATCCCATAGAGAAACTATTAAATACAGAAGGATTATTGAAATTTTTCTTAAGATTTTTCCTATAAAATTTTATTATTTGGTTGTTGGTATTGAAGAAACAAAGGATCTAAGTCAGTTTTCAATTGATGAGTGACACGTATCACTAATAAATCATGAATAGAAGTTGAATAGATCACATGGAGTTGAGGATGAATATTTTCCATCTTAGACATCAGGAATTCATGGAACAGAAAGGTTCAGCCCTAGAGGCACAAGAAGGAGTTCTTCTAGAGGATGCAACAATGGTTCATCAAACTCAAGTGGAAGAAGTCATACTTAGGGAAAAAAATCATTTTCAGTTTTATTATCAGAGAAAGGATAAGTCTCTTGTGCAATGTGATTATTGTAATAATTATAGGAACTATGCTTATGATTACATGAAAAAGTAATACATGATTAGAATACAAAGAATAAAAATTTTGTTGGAAGCTCTACTCCAAGATCCACGTTTATTACATTCACAAGAATTGCTAAAAAAAATCTTATTTATCTCATATTGAATGCAATCTACCGCAAGAGAGGCCATGTGATGTATGTTATTTAGATTCTAGTGTTTCACCAAATTATTGTAGAAAATGAAATAGATAAGGTAAAAGGCCAAGGAGGAATACATGTTATTACATTGGATGAAGGTTGTGCATGTGTTAATGACTTTCTGATCTAAGATGATTGTGTGAGATTCCTTTCAGCAAGGAGGAACTACATATAATACAAAGAAAGACCAAAAGATAAAGTTAATAGAAAATGTTATTGGACTTCCTAGCATGAGCTAGATCCAGGAAGTGTGATATTTCCTCGAAAGTTATCAATCCACTAATATATAACTCAATATAAAATAAATAAACATGCAAATAAAATAATCTAATTCTATTGTTCTAGTTTCGGTGTCTCAGACTACTATATGTGTTAATCCAATTAAATGCTTGATAACTACATTGGTGAAGGTTCAGGGTCAAGTTGTAGGCTGGGCAGGTGGTTTGAGGGTCACAGAAGGGGTCTGGGTAAGATTTGGTGAAGTTTGGGTAGATTTTGGATGATTAGGAGGCTTTCTGGTCTAAGTTAGTTTTACTAGACACAGAGACTGACATCGCTTAGGGTGACCAATGTCGATACAGGTATGACCAATATCGGTTACTATGGTAAATTGAAGAATGTAAAAAGTGGGTGTCTAGGCTCTCAAAGTGTCTGCAAAAGGAGTTGGGAGGTTCTGATGTGAGGTTGTAGGTGGGGTATTAAGTTTGAGTGAGGTTTTGTGAAGCTTTAGGGAGGTTCTGGTGATATATGGGGAAATATTGGTAAAGTTTGATAGAAGACACAGTGATCGATGTTTTAGTGACTGATTTTGCTACAAAGGGGAGACCGACGATGGTTAAAGTGACTAGCGTCGGTAGGGGAAATTTTGACTTATATGTGATTACACAGAGGATGAAGGGAGGATGGTTGGGTTCATAATAATGCCAAGGAGACTCAGGAATGCATAGAGGTTGGGTATAGACAACCAAAAGGCCATGAGTGGTCGGATGGGTAGATTGGTGAGAAAGTGGGAATGGAGGAATGCAGGACGGAATAAGATGTAATAACAAAAGATAATGAACCTGCACTTTAAGCAAGCACATAGTGATGAAAATCAAGTATACTTACTTGCATTTGCCAATCTGGTTAGTGAAGGAAGGCAATATTTGATCCATGAAAATTAATTTGGTCAGTGCCACAAAAATACTTCCTGAAGTGCTCCTGTGAATATTCTAATGCCTTGGGATGAGCATTAGGTGCTTTCTTGGGCCTATGGTTGAGTATATTCCATTGTCTAGATGTTGAGGAGTCTCTGGTTTGTGCTTGAATGCAATATAATTCTCAAAAATCAAAATTTCCAGCCTGGGTAAAAGGTTTCAAAACTATATATAATGTAACTGATGATGGTTAGGGTGACTGACATTAGTTGAGGGTTAATGGGTGTCGGTTAAGGTGGGAAATCCTAGGTTTTCCAAAATTAGTCAAATCTTTGATATTTTAGGCATGCTCTGATTGTCAATCTGGGTCTTAAGTGAGGTTTAGCATTTAGATAAGCGGGAGTGTTGTTGGAGAAGGAATAGGACTTTTAATTTTAAGGTTTGAAAGAGTCCCAGTTGGTTAAGATAAGTAGAGACTCAGTCTTAGTTAATTAATAGAATAAGAATAAGTCCATGGTGAGGTGTCTGGGTGATGTGGCTAGGTGAGTTGTAAATTAACTTAATTAAATTAATTAATAAAGTGAGGATGAACATTAATTCAATTGTAAATAATTAAATTAATATGAATGTAGGGTAAGGGTTCATGGTTAGGTGAACACATTATGTTGACTGATTAAAGGGGACCAAGGGGGGTGTGACCTAAATTTGGTAGCTTGTATTGATAAGTGATGGTGAAAAAAATAGGAAGTGGTTTCCCCTAATATAGGTGAGAGTGGGGTTGCCCTAGGTAGGGCTGAATTTGATCCCCCTCAAACTAGGATAAATTCGTAAGTGATGAAAATGAGGTTAGGTAGGTTATAGGTAAGGGTATGTGCATTTTCGGTAATGGGTAAGGGTCATATTGGGTAATCGGTAATGGAAATCAAATATGTGCACATGTATAGATCGCAATATGGTACCATGTGGAAGAGCTTGCAAAATCTATGTTTTCTAAAGGGTGAAAGGTTTATCTAAACAAGGTTAAAGTGATTCAGGTATCTGGGGTATAGTATATGGTAATGAAGCACAATGAGGTCCAGTGTAGGAATGGGTAATAGGTTTTATTCCATCACACCAAATGTATGGTCAGGATAAACATCATGTCATTAGGAAAGGTAAGGTTACTAGGCTAAACAACACATGTAACATCATCGCAAGGTATATCAAGTACATGAATTCAAACGTCACAAAAGGTGGTTAAGGTTAGGGTGCGTAGGTCCTGACATAAGTAAGGCTGAGGTATAGGTAAATAACATGTCCCTAAACATAATAAAGGAAATATACAAGTAATTTATGCTTGTGGGTAAGGTATAATAGGTTTTGGTAAGGCCAAAAGGTGTTGGAGAAACACTGTTGCTAAGAAAATGGGTATTGGGTGGGTCAAAAGGTAATTTCTGATGACCAGTGCTAGTTATAGTGTAACTGAAGTCAGTTTTCTAGGGCACAACATGACCGATGTCGGTCATGTCGATTTGGGTCTAAACAAGAAAACTATGTTTTTTACATATTCATTTTGACTTTTTCACTTTTAGAAAATGGCAGAGGATAAAGTGAGGAATGGAAAATGACAGTACGAGGCATTGAGTTGAGTTGGCAAGCCATGTAGCAAGTGATTGGCTTTCGATTGGTGGGTCCATGAGATCGATTCGATTTGTTTGGAGGTGAGGAGTTGATTTTTGGCATGGTAGAGGAGGGAGAGGGATCAGTTGGACCACTAGCACAATGTCCAGATGTGCCACCAAGGATATGGAACTGATTAGAGGTAGGAGATGATATGAATTCCTCATTTGATTGAAAATGGTATTTTTGAAGTTTTTTTTGGTTAAAAATTGTGGGTGGTATTTTAATTCTAAAATTATGGGTAAAAATGAAGGAAATTAGGAGTGGGAAGGTCACACATAGGTCAAATAGGGTTAGGGATGAGGCTATGATAGGTTTGGGTGGGTTAGAGTAGGTTTTTAGTTCAATTATTATGAATTTTTTTAGAATGGGGGATTGGTTTTCATTTGTGATGTCGTGACAAAGACCAACAATGGTCAGGGGTTGGATGATGTCAGTCAGCTTTGGTCAGCATCACTCAAGGCTTATGTGACCAACGCAAGACAAGAAAACTGATGACGGTCAAGGCGACCGGTGACTATTAAGGGTAAGGGTAAATAGGGGAAACAAGGGCTAAGTAAGAAAGTAAATTAGGTGAGGAAGAGGTAGGTGAATATTTATGTAGAGTGAATAGGGTAAAATGTGATTTTGGTGATATGGGATAGGTAAGTAAGTGAAATGAATGAAGATAATGGGTAATAATGACAAGGGTTAATAGGCTTATAGGTGAATAAGATTTAAGGGGGTAGGAATGATTGATGTGGTTTGGTATGGTTTGGTAGGTAATAGGTGATTTGAGGTAGTCAAGTATTGGTAATGTTGTGTTGGATGATGTAGGCAACAGATCAGCTGAGGATGCGGGATAGAGTACCACCCCTATTGGTATAGATGTGGCCTAGTGTGACTACGGAGGAGTTGGAGCACATGCTTGATGTTGGTCTTAGTGCGATCCGACGCTATAGGCGTATAGCCCAAGATCATAGTTTTATGGTCACTCTCATTGATAGATGGGATTCCGCAACTAATACCTTTCACTTACCAATGGGTGAGATGACTGTCACCCTGGACGATGTGTACAGGATCCTGTGGCTTCTTATTATTAGGGAGCCAATATATTCTATTTCGTTAGAGGCATTGGTGGAGCCAATAGTGATTGTATTTTTGTGAGGTGGTGGGCGAGTTAAGGTACCATAGAGTGAGTCTCACTTATTTATATATGTGTGTATCCTATCCACATGAGACCAGGCTATCGGTTCTGACTATGGTGGTAGTGGGATCTTTTGCACTTCCAGATTATGAGGGTGAGAGACTCCCATAAGCATTGATGGGGTGTTAAATGATATTATCGAGGAGCGGATACGCTTTTCTTGGGCACTATTTCACCATTTATTTTAAGGATTCAGAAGAAAAAGATAAGGGTATGGGTCAAGGAGGAATACCAATTGTGAATTTTGGTGTAAAGGTCATTGTGTGTATTCTGACTTCTTGATCCAATTCTGACTATGAGATATTCCTTTTGGCTAGGAGTAACTAGCTAAAATATAAAACAAAACCACAAGAAATAGTTAAGAAATATATATTAGTGGGTTGCCTAGTGTATGCTAGATCTAGGAAATGTGATACTTCCTCGGTGGAAGTCAACTCATTGTTTAATACAATTTAATGCAATAAATGATGTAAATAAAAAAGGTTTCTATTGTAGTTGATATGATTTAGGTATCTCATCCAAATGCAATAAGAAAATCTTAAATAACAGGCTAGACTATGATTAGATCTGAAAATAAGGTAAATAATCAAGGTGTTGGAACAAGTCAGTGTCAAGTTCAAGGTCACTTGGGAAAAGGTTATTGCAATATGCTATTAATAGGATTTCCAAATACAGAGACTGATGTTGGTCTGGTATGAACAATGATGGTTTAGAAAGAACCGATGAAAATTAAGGCAAGCTGATAACAAATCAATAGTTTATGGTTGTGAGGATTTGTCTGAGATTGAATCAAAGATGGTAAGGAGTTGTTTTAGGTCTATAGAGGTGTTGGGAATATCCATAGGTACTCATGAATGGACAGAGGTGATTAAAATGGTTATGAGTGATGGGAATCATCAGGCTCATAGGAAGGAAATAGTGGTGAGATAAAAAATAATAATGGTGGTTGATAAACAAAGGTGAAGAACCCTTATAAACTAAATAGAAATGAAATAGTGTAGGTTAGAAACACACTTACTGCTATACAGATTCAATGGCTGGGTGGTGGTGACGGTTGATCGATGAAATGATGGTCAGTGCCATGGCAAGGCTTCCCAAAATGCTACCATGAATGTAAATACCTTTTGATAAATGGTTGTGTTGGCTATGGTTATCTGTATGTGCGAACGATTTTTGGTTCTTGCTTGCATGCATATCTCCTCTGCTCCCCAAAACTCAAGAATGTGGCCAACCTCTCAAACAATGTTACCAAACTAGTTATATGGTAACCGATGATAATTTAGGGTGATCAGTGTTGGTTTAAGGTTTCCTAAAATAGCAGATATTGGCTATCCTTTTCTAGATTTTTCTCATTGGTACCGGGTATAAGTGGAATGTTTCACTTAGATAAGCGGGAATATAGTTAGAGGAAGAATATGCATGTGCTTTTAGGGTTATACTAAATCTTTCCTCATTAAGGTAGGTAGGGATAAGTATGAGTTAGTTATGGAAACATGTTATAAATAGGTCTATGGTGAGGTGTCTAGGTGAGGTGTGCATCAATTTAATTAAAGTAATAAAATTAATAAATGGAGTGAGGGTGAGTATTGATTTAATTGTGGATAATTAAATTAATGTTAAATATGGGGTGAAAGGGGGCTAATGCCAGGTGATTATATTTAAGTTATTTATTCAAAAGGTGACCAAGGGGAGTGTGACCTAATTTTAGTGTCTACATTTTTCCCTTTTTTTGCGTATCTTGTATTGGTAAGCGATGTTGAAAAAAATAGGAAGTGATTTCCCCATGTGTGGGTGAAGGTGATCCCCCTCAAATAAGGCACTGATGAGTTGAAATACTGAATCAGTGAGTGGTTTGATAAATGTGTAGGTTGGGAAGTTAGGTGAGGAAGGGTTTGAGTATTAAGGGAAAGGGTGATGGTCAACTTAGGTAATGGGTAGTAGGCCATGCTAAAAATCAGGTCATGGGTAATGGCAATCAAATGCACACATACATATAGATTATAACAGGGTACCAAGTTGAAGAGCTTCAATCTCTACATCGTCCAAGGTTGACAAGTTTATCCAAATAAGGGTAAAGTGATTTGGGTATCCAAGGTATAGGATATGGTCAAGAACCAAAACGTAGGTCAAGTGTAGGAATGTTTAGGTATGTTACGGTACACCAAATGTCAGGTCAGGATAAATAACACGGCAATAGGCAAGGTAAGGTCGGTAGGCATAACAACACGAGTAATAGCATTGTAAGTTACAATGAACACAGTGGGTCAAAGGTCACAAAAATGGTTCAGGTTAAGGTATATAGGTAACGGAATAGGTAAGGAAAAGGTGTGGGTAAAATAACAAGTCCCTAAACGTAATTAAGGACAAGTATAGGGCATGCGGGCTTGTAGGTAGGTGGTCATAAGTGTAGGTGAGGGGAAAAGGTGTATTAAGCATGGTGGAGACACGTTGGTGTAGGCATGATTGAGTCAGGTTGTAGGCATGGTTGAGTTAGGTCATTTAGGCATGAGGGAGTCAATTCATAGACATGTTTGAGTTAGGTCATTTAGGCATGGTGGAGTTAGGTGTAGACATGATGGAGTCAGGTCACAGGCATTTTTGAGCTAGGTCATTTAGGCATGGTGGGGTCATATCATAGGCATGTTTGATTTAGGTCATGTTATCCAATTCACCCCCCAGGGTTGAATTGATAACATACATCAGAATTCTCAAGTCCCAGGCAAATGGATGGATTCAGGGCAAAAATCATGTTTCTAGGGTCCCCTCAGAAATTTTTCTAACTCTCCTATCCAGGATGAAAAGAGCAAGCTCTGAGAAAATGTGAAAAAGTTGCAGAAAATAAGCTTGGGCCAAAAAAAATTGTGAAAATCGGCTAAGTCCTACTCCTCGCAACAGTCGGGACATTTGGGACGTCAAGGCGCGGATCGGCCGAAAAGCCTCCAGGTGGCCCGCGAAGCAAAGGGACATCTGGGACAAATGGACGTGAAATGCCCGAATCGGCCAAAAGAAAGAAATTTTTTCCAAGTGCAGCCGAAGGAGAAGAAAACCAGGAACAAGTGGGGCAAGAGTACGTGGTAGACGCGAAATGCCCGAAACCGGGGCGAATCGGAAGAATTTGTCCCAGACAGTCCGGGGGCAAGTGGGACAAAGGAATGCGAAGGACGCGAACTGTCCAGTTTGGCAGGAACGGGAACTTTCACACTGGGACATCTGGGCTGTGAGTGCACAGAGGACGTGAACCGGCCGGTTCACCCAAAACAGAGAAATTTCGTATTGGGACAAAGGGACGCGTGGGACACGGATAGCTGAAAAAGCTGAGAACCAATCAAATCAAGACATGTGTCACAAGGAAAAAAGTCCAAAAAAGACAAAGGGCGAGGTTGCAAGCACTGATCTGAGCCAATCAAAAGAGGACACATGTCCAATGAAGCAAGAGAACCCGCGGGACAGAGAGGAGAGAGAATTACACATCCAATCAATGCATGCCACGTGTCATCCAGGTGGTAGAGCGCGGGAAAAAACTCAAAACGTATTTTCACCTGTTTTGTGCCCTAAATCTTCAGATCGACATATCTTTCGATCCACAGCTCAGATTTGCACGTTCTTTATATCAACCGAAATCTCATGAAATTCTCTACATGATTCTGGGGTTAATCTTGAATTTTGGTGCAGTCTGGAGAGAAAAAATTGAGAAACGGATCTAGCACATGTTCATGGCCAGAAGTGACATTTCAACGACCAGATTTAATGCAGAATGGGTCGCATTCTCCTGTATTTTGGTCAAAATGATAGGGTATGGGTTTGTAAGGTCCCCCAAGCCATTTTAATGCATCTGCAGTCAAGGAGGGATGGGTCTCATGCTTTTGTACGTTTTCTGTCCCTTAGACTCGACCCCTGCACTGTAAAAAGCCAGATTTGGCTCATTTCAAGGGGGGAACATTTTTTGGCATAGAAACTTCTTCTTTCAGCTCCAGGAAGTGACTAAAGCAAGGATCAAACCTCTCCAAAGATTGTAATAGTTTTCTTTTACCTCTCTGAGGGTGTAATGCGTGTTTTTGACACTGAAAAGATAATGCAAGCTCTGTGAATGGGTTTCAGTCCTCTGTTTGTATTATTTGCTTCATTTCAGGTCCTAAATTATACCTTATCAGTCTGTGTATGTTTTATGTTGTGAACTTTGGTCTGTGTTTATTTGCATGATAAATACGTTTCACTACTCCTTTTGGTGCATCACCATCTTTAGTTAGTTTCAATTTTTACATTTCTATCCCTGTCTCCTTGCAGTTTAGAGTAGGATTAGGATCTGAACCTCTGTAGTTTTGCAAAATATAGATCTAAATCAGAGGAGTTTGAGGAACCAGCCTCTAATTTGGAGATTCCTCTCTTAGTTTCACAAGTCCCCACACTTGGAGAGAGATTTCCATGTTGTGCAATCACACTGGATGCTAGAGTGATCAACCTAGAAGCCTGATCTGCATCCAAGGGTGCTGTGATTTTGCACTAATAGTTTTGGCACACCGGGTGGGACTCTAGAGGTCTCATTTTTATTGCAGCAAGGTTGATATGCATTTGCTGCAGTTTTCTTGCTTGAAAAAAGCTATTATTTGCATATCTGGCGACTCCAAAGGGAAGAATCAACTGGTTTCAACAGCAGTCAGGCCTGAAAACTCATGAGAAGAATCAACACAAGGTCAAGAGTTGGAGAAGAAGAAGTACTGTTTGAATACCTGCAATTATCTCCAAGAAGAAGGCAAAGAGGAAGAAGGATTCAAAGGTCTCCATCTCCACCAAAAAGAACTCTCTCAACTCCTCCGCCTGACATGCCTTTCATTCAGTATACAAGGGTTTTAAGACCAATTAGAATGGCTCAGAACAATCCCTACGTCAACTTCACAGGTAGCAGCCCACTTGCTCTCAATGCACAACATCCAGTTCCTATTGCAGCCTTGAAGAACATTCCCTACTTCACTGGAGAAAATCAGACTACTCCAGATGATCATGTTAAAGATATTGCTAACCTTTGTGCAATTCATGAAATCAATGAAATGCAAGTGGCCATCAAGTTACTGGCATCTTCATTCAAGGGTAAAGCATTACAATGGTTCAGGAGCCTTGGAGCTAGTTCTATCACAAACTGGAATCAGCTGTGTATTGCACTTCACGAGCAATTTGGAGATAAGGGAGACAACTTGTCTCTTTTGGAGCAGCTAACAACCATCAAGAGAGCCCCCAACGAGTAGCTGACTGACTTCAACTTCAGATTTCAAAGGTCTTGGGATAGGATTCTAGTGACAGTCAGGCCAACAGCAGAAGGTGCTTTTTCTATATTACCTTAAAGCTTTGAATTCTGATATTTCTATGTTAATTCAATCTATGGGAGGCACAACCTTACCTGCTACTTATAGCATCGCCATTAGAGCCGAAAACTATCTTATTCAAGCTGGTAAACTGGATCCTAGGCATCCCATGCCCTTGTATCCAAACTTAGAAAATCCAAGCACTAGTCAAGCACTCACTTTGGCTCCTGTTCCCACCCCTAGAAACCAAAGTTCAAGTGAAACTTCTACTTCATCCTCTAGTGCTTCAAATGAACTCCAAGAGGTCATGAAACAGTTGCGAAACCTAAGCAATGAGCTGGTTACTCTCAAGAGGCAACAAGCCCAAGGTTTCAGACCTTCTTATCAACCCCAAGCTCAGCCTAATAGGCAGCCATACCAACCACAAAGACCACCTAATCCAGCTGCAAATATGAATCAAAATCAAAGCCAAGTAACGCCTCCCACTAATAGACCATTTCAGCCTTATAACCCCAATGTCGTATCTGCTTCTAAAGCATTAGTGCCAGTCCAAAATAACATGGCCCAAGAATATGATTGGTGCTTTCCATGCAACGAGCCTCATAACCAATCCATGTGCTTCAATGGTGCTCTCAATCAAGCATTGATGGTGACAACTACTGGTGTGGAGGGTGAGGGCAGTCAAGGAAACAGCCAACAACAAGAAACATTCCAACAGCAATCAGCCCCAAATGACACCACATTGGTAAACTGGCAAGCAGAGGATTTCTGTGGCATGAATCAGGTAGTTTCTCAAGGTGTTGTAGCCAACACAAGGTCAAAGAGGAGAAATTTGGGTGAAGAACAGCCATTAACCCCAAGTAATCCACAACCTTCTGTCACAGCTCCACAAATGATTGGCAAGCAAAGTCCAGTTTCAAATGCATGCAAGGGCAGCCAAGAACAGCCCCTAGGCCAACTCAAATGCCAGTTGTTGCTGCCCACGTGCAAGGAGTAATGTGCAAACCAAGGGACATCAGAGGATGCTTCATCCCCATTTAGTATCATTGATCAAATGAAGAAGACAAACATCAACATATCAATGTGGGAATCCCTATCCATCCCAGGCCAAAGAGATCTGCTGAAAGCTGCCATGAAGGATTGGCCAACTTCAAATCAGCAGGTTCAATGCAAGACAAAGTGCTTACAAATGCTGCCCAGCCTGAAGGAAGTCATGGAGGACAACAAGGTAAAATGTTGAAGCCCCCTCCTTTTATGTTTCATTAATCATTGGAGATCAGCTAGTACATAATTGCATGATTGATTCAGGGGCAAGTAGCTCAGTGATGCCCAAGCAAATAGCTAATCAGCTAGGGCTCCAATATGAAGTAATATCTAAAGGGGTAGTGCAATTGGATGGGACAGCAGTAGAAACCGTGGGAGTAATTAAAGGTTTGAATCTTACCTTGCATACATGCCCCAACGTTACCGTTTTACAAGATGTGTTAGTGATAGATTTGCCACCACTCTTTGCCCTATGCTTATCAAGGGACTTCACAGCCAAGATTGGGGGGTATTTGTCTGCTGATTGGTCACACATGCTATTCAGAACAAGATATGGAACTAAGGCCACAATCAGATCTGAACCAATTGCAAACTTTCATATTGAGCCTCATACTCCAAGCCAAATCAATGCCAACTGTTCAGCATTTGATCAAGAAGATCACCCTAGCACTGATGAGGCTGACACCAAGGTTGGAAGTATCCCAGATTTGACTCTTGATGAATGGGCAAGCAAGGTACATGCTTTTGATCCCTACCAAGAAGTAGAAGAATCTAAACTAGGAGTCTATTGCATACATGAAGAAAAGCAACCTATTCCTAGCATCACCAAACCAAACCATAAGGATGACAATGAGGTATGGAAATTATTTTTCGATGGATCAAGGAGTAGGCAAGGTGCAGGAGGAGGAGCTATGCTTGTTTCACCTCAAGGCATCAAATATTATTCAGCTTTTCGTTTCCAGTTTTCTTGTTCAAACAACATAGCTGAGTATGAAGCCTTAATTCATGGACTTGCACTGGGCAATGAAGAAGAGGCATCAAGAACTTGCAAGTGTTCGGGGATAGTGAGCTGATCATCAATCAAGTCAGGGAACAACATGCTACAAAGAATGACCTGCTGAAGAACTACAAGAATAGGGTATGGGACCTCATTGAGGATTTTGAAGCTTTCAACATCGTGTCCATACCCAGGAAGAAAAATGAAGCCGCGGATAGGCTCGTAGCAGTTGGAGCAATGTTTGATGTGGTTGACAACATCAAAAGGGAAAAAACACAGCCACATATCCATGTGATTGTGAGGCCAGCAGTTCCAGATAATAATATAAGCTGGCAGGTGTTTGAGAACGATCAACAGATCGTCAATTTTTTACAAGAAGAGGCTGAATTCTCAGCTAGGAATCAGGACAGACTAGAGCAGCAGTATGGGGATCAAGTAGTGCAGCTGCGGACAAACAAGCTTCCCAAGGGTTTAGTAACGTTGGAGTCTATCTTCAACCCTAACGACCAGTTCCGTAAGGAAAAGGCTAACATACAGGTCAAGAGAGAAGATTCAGAGCCAATTCCGGTTGGGGAAGGCAAAACACTTCAAATTGGTAAAGTGGCCACTGAGCAGGAGAAATCAGATTTCATACAGCTTTGCCAAGAATTTCCAGATGTCTTCGCTTGGAGCTATGAAGACTTGAGAGGATTCAATCTGAATTTGGCACAACATACCATAGAATTGGATCCAGATGCTAAGCCCATCAGGCAGAAGCAGAGACCTGTTAACCCTCACATTGAGCCTCTAATGAAGAAAGAGCTAAATAAGCTAATAGAGGCAAGCATTATATTCCCGATCAAGCACTCAAGCTGGGTTGCTAACTTGGTTCCGGTCAGGAAGAAGAGTGGAGAAATCAGGTTGTGTGTGGACTTCCGAGACCTCAATAGGGCATCTCTCAAAGATCATTACCCGCTTCCTTCAATGGAACAAATATTGCAAGTAGTATCCGGTTCAGAGAGATTCTCTCTCCTAGATGGCTACTCAGGGTATAATCAGGTGATGGTGAAAGAAGATGACCAGTTCAAGACGGCTTTCACCACCAAATGGGGGACCTATGCCTACAAGAAGATGCCATTTGGGCTATCAAATGCTGGGGCCACTTTCCAAAGGGCAATGGATATGGCATTCAAGGGGTTGATCAACAAAATAGTTTTGATATATCTTGATGACATCACTGTATTCTCCAAAAATGCAGTGGATCACCTTTTTCATCTGAGGCAGGTATTTCAGAGGTGTAGAAAATTTGGGGTATCATTGAATCCCAAAAAATGCATATTCCTGGCTCACGAGGGGAAACTTCTAGGCCATATTGTCTCGAAAGAGGGACTGACAATTGATCCAGAGAGAGTTGAAGCCATAAGAGCACTACCATTGCCAAGTCACAAGAAGGCTCTTCAAAGCTTCTTGGGAAGGATCAATTTTGTCCGCAGGTTTGTCCCAGATTTTGCAGCCCTTGTCAAGCCCATCACCAAAATGTTAAAGAAGAGCATGGCTTTTAAGTGGACAGCAGAAGGCAAGGAGAGTTTTGAAGCAATCAAAGAAGCTATCTCTCAGGCACCAACTCTCATCAACCCAGACTTCTCCAAGGATTTCATCCTCTATGCATTTGGAGGTGATGACACTATTTCTGCCATTCTAGTACAGCAGAACAAAGATAATGATGAGCAGCCGATTGCCTTTTTTAGCCAGAGCCTAGATGACTGCGAGGTGAGGTACTCTTTTATTGAAAAGCATGTACTTGCAGTAATCAGAAGCTTGAAGAAATTCAAGCATTTAGTCTCAAACAACAAGGTCCAGTTGCTGGTCTCACATGCTGGAGTTAAGGACTTCCTCCTCAACAAGGATTTGAATGAGAAAAGGGCAGGTTGGATCACCCATGTCATGGAATATGACATTGATATCAAGATCACCAAGTTGGTAAGAGGGAAAGGACTGTGTGAGCAGCTGGTTTTGGGGAAGCAAAAGGAAGTATGCAACGAAGAAGAGGCTGTTTTGACAGTCCAGGACAGCCATGAGCCAAGTGGCAATCAAGAAGAAGACAATGCTTCCCCCACTCCTTGCTGGACCCAAGATATTATGCACTTCCTAGGCACAGGCCTATGCCCTCCAGAGATGAACAAGACCCAAAGGAGACACTTCAGGTTGCAGGCTGTTCCGTATGCCATTGTTGATGGAGTTTTGTTCAAGAAAGATGTGAATGGAGTGCTGCTGAGATGCATTAGCACAGGTCAGATTCAAAGGGTGTTGGAAGAGTTTCATGGTGGACCAGCTGGTGGCCATTTTGCACCAAGAGTGACAGCTCTAAAAATCATGAAGGCTGGTTATTATTGGCCTAAAATCTTCAGTGATTGCTATGCATGGATCAAGAGGTGTAAGAATTGTGCATTCTTCACAGGAAAAGAGAGACTTGCTGCCCTTCCATTGCATCCAATCTCAGTTGACCAGCCATTCATGCAATGGGGTTTGGACTTCATTGGAGTCATTAATCCCAATTCAAGCCAAGGGCACAAATGGATTTTGACAGCCACAGACTACTTCACCAAATGGACAGAAGCAGTAGCACTCAAAGAGGCAAATGAGTCTAACATCTTAGACTTTTATGAGGGGATAACAACCAGATTTGGTGTACCTGCCACAATAATCTCTGATAATGCATTGGCATTCATTGGATCCAAGGTGACTGAGTGGGCTGTCAAGAACGGTATTTACCTAAGCACTTCATCAAACTATTACCCTCAGGGTAATGGCCAGGCCGAGTCTACAAACAAGAACTTGTTGAGGATCATTAGGAGGACTCTTGATGAGAATCAAGAGGTCTTGGCATACCAAACTGAAATCAGCCTTATGGGCTGATAGGATAACTCCCAAAAGATCCACAGGTAACTCTCCATTCAGGCTTGTCTATGGAAGAGAGGCAATCTTGCCCATGTCACTTGAGTTGCCAACATTGGAACTCATGAAGCAGCTGGAGTTACTTGAATTTGAGCCCATGGAGGTGAGGTATGCAGAGTTGATGGAGCTGCAAGAGATCAGAAATCAGGCATCCCAAGCAATGGAAAAGGATCAAGCTTTGATCAAGAAGACCTTTGATAGAAAGGCCAAGGATAGATCTTTTCAAGTTGGAGATCTAGTGTTGAAATGGGATGCGGACAGAGCAAAACCGGGAAGGCATTCAAAATTTGATGCCATTTGGAGTGGCCCATACGTGGTCACAAAGTGCAAGAACAACAATGCTTTCCAATTAGCCTCACTGGAGGGTGAAGAACTGCAGATTCCAGTCAATGGAATCTATCTCAAGCGTTGCTTCTAGAGGGAAGTTCACTACCTCTGTAAATATTAGATTAGATTTTCTTTCCTCCAAGTGCTTGTGCACATTGTTTTGTTGTAGGTTAGTTTTGTTTTCCCTAAGTGCTTTGGCACAGCTTGCTGTCCATGGAGATGTTTTGCAGTCCTTGCTTTCATCAGGTGACATTCCATCTTCCTCCTTGCACATTCTGAGTCAGTTAGGGTTCTAAACAGAATATTTGATGACTCCATGCCCAATGGACTGCTTCAGGCAACTGGTCTTTTCATCTAGCAGGCAGATGACCCCGCTGAGTCGCCAAATTGTTATCCAAATTCACCCCCAGGGTTAATTCGATAACATACATCAGAATTCTCAAGTCCCAGGCAAATTGATTGATCCAGGGCAAAAAATCATGTTTCCAGGGTCCCCTCAGATTTTTTCTAACTTTCCTGTCCAGGAGGAAAAGAGCAAGTTCTGAGGAAAGGTGAAAAAAGTTGCAAAAATAAGCTTGGGACAGGAAAAATCGTGAAAATTGGCTAAGTCCTAGTCCTCGCAACAGTAGGGACATGAGGGACATCGAGACGCGGATCGGCCGAAAAGCCTCCAGGCGGCCCGCGAAGCAAAGGGACATCTGGGACAGAAGGACGCGCAGGGCGCGAGAAGCCCGATCCGGCCGAAGGAGGAAGAAAAATTGACTAACTACTGAGCAAAATAGTTTGGGACATTCGGGCAGAGGATGCGAACCACCCGGATCGGCCGAAACAGAGAACTTTAGCACCGGGACAGTCGGGCCAGAAGTACGTGAAAACTGGCCGAACCGGGTGAATCGGAAGAATTTGTCCCAGACAGTCCGGGAGCAAGTGGGACAAAGGTACGCGAAGGACGCGAACCAGCCAGGTTCAGCCAGAACGGGGAACTTTCACACTGGGACATCTGGGCCGTGAGTGCACGGAGGACGCGAACCGGCCGGTTCACCCGAAACAGAGAAATTTCGTATTGGGACAGTTGGGACAAAGGGACGCGTGGGACGCGGATAGCTGAAAAAGCCGAGAGCCAATCAGATTGCGCCACGTGTCATCGGCAGATAAGGGACAAGGAAGCCCATTTCGGGTGGATCGGAGGATTCTGTCCCAAACAGCACTGAGACATCCGGGACAAAATGACGCGAAGGGCGCGAAAAGCCAGCAGATCCGCGGACCAATCAAATCGCGACACGTGTCACAAGGGAGAAAGTCCAAAAGTCAAAGGGTGAGGTTTCAAGCACTGACCCAAGCCAATAAAAAGAGGACACGTGTCCAATGAAGCAGGAAAACCCACGGGACAGAGAGGAGAGAGAATTACATATCCAATCAGCGCATGCCACGTGTCATCCAGGTGGCAGAGCGCGGGAAAAAACTCAAAACGCATTTTCACCTGTTTTGTGCCCTAAATCTTCAGATCGACATATCTTTCGATCCAGAGCTCGGATTTGCACGTTCTTTATATCAACGGAAAGCTTGTGAAATTCTCTACATGATTTCAGGGTTAATCTTGAGTTTTGGTGTAGTCTGGAGAGATAAAATTGAGAAACGGCTCTGACACGTGTTCATGGCCAGAAGTGACATTTCAGCGACCAGATTTAATGCAGAATGGGTCGCATTCTCCTGTAATTCGGTCAAAATGATAGGGTATGGGTTTGTAAGGTCCCCCATGCCATTTTAATGCACCTGCAGTCAAGGAGGGATGGGCTCTCATGTTTTTGTACATTTTCTGTCCCCTGGGCTCGACCCATGCACTGTAAAAGCCAGATTTGGCTCATTTCTGAAGGGGGGAACATTTTTTGGCATAGCAGACTTCTTCTTTCACCTCCAGCAAGTGATTGATACAAGGATCAGACCTCTCCAAAGGATTGTAACAGTTTTCTTTTACCTCTCTGAGGGTGTAATGCGTGTTTTTGACACTGGAAATGATAATGCAAGCTCTGTGAATGGGTTTCAGTCCTCTGTTTGTATTATTTGCTTCATTTCAGATCCTAAATTATACCTTATCAGTCTGTGTATGTTTTATGTTGTGAACTTTGGTCTGTGTCTATTTGCATGACAAATATGTTTCACCACTCCTTTTGGTGCATCACCACCTTTAGTTAGTTTCAATTTTTACATTTCTATCCCTGTCTCCTTGCAGTTTAGAGTAGGATTAAGATCTGAACCTCTGTAGTTTTGCAAAATATAAATCTAAATCAGAGGAGTTTGAGGAACCAGCCTCTAATCTGGAGATTCCTCTCTCAGTTTCACAAGTCCCCACACTTGGAGAGAGGTTTCCATGTTGTGCAATCACACTGGATGCTAGAGTGATCAACCTAGAAGCCTGATCTACATCTAGGGGTGCTGTGAGTCTGCAACAACAGGTCATTTAGGCATTGTGGAGTCTTGTTTTTAATGTTGATTTAATGGCCAAGTTATTTGTAATGTGGGAAATAAATGATGAGGTATATGCATGTCATGGTTTAAGTTTCCAAATATTTGCTATAGTGGAAATGAATGATGTGATGATGTGATAAAATGTTTATTAATTGGTGCTTGTTTGGTTTAATTTCCAATTGTTGATATAAAATGGAAACTAACTAAGGTAGGATGTGAATAGGAAAATGAAGGGGAAAATAAGTTAGAGTAAAGAGTGGCTAAGCTAACCTCTAAGGGCCTCGTGCCCTAGGTGTGCTGCGTACATAGCCCCGGTGAAAAGGGCCTCAAGCTTATGTAGTTCTCCCATAAGCTAGGGAACAATCTGATGAATTAGAGGAATGGGTTGGTAGACTTTAGGCATGATCGAATATAGGTCATAGGCATGGTTGAGTCATTTTAAATGTAGGTGTCGATGGTCTGTTCCTATATAGGATAATAAATAAGTAATGAGGAAGATGAGTGGTAAGAGGTGGTAAAAGAGCTGCTTAATTGATAAAAACACTAATGAGTCTACCATACCCAAGATGTGCTTATGAATATAAGACCCTAAAGGCATTGCATAATGGACTATTCTAAGGGTGAAGAAAGTCACATGATCACGAAATTTCATAATTGTGACAAGTCCCTTGAGCAGAGAGAAAACTAGGGCGCAAAAGGCAATGAGGTGAAAGTGAATGGTTTAGTGTAACTTAGTGTATGACAACATGTTTACTTAACAAGAAACCCAGGCTCAAAAATAGGCAAGTCCATGACGAAAACCTCATAATTTTCTTCATTTGTTAAATTTTAATAGACCGATCAATGCGGGGAGTCTATATAGGATGATTATCTTATCTCCTTGTCGTCTTCACAAAGCTAATCGATGTGGGAAGCTTATGGATATTTTTTATTGTATTTTTTCAATGACTTTATATAGCTATCCTTCAAGGGAGAAGTCTACTTATAGGGGTGAAATAGATAGAAGAGATGTCCCATTTTGAGGGATTTATCTTTTTCTAAAAGTTTTACTTAAGGAGTTGAATCTCATTTTGTTTTTTAGACAGTTAAGTCATGGACAAGACTATAGAGGAAGATTAGGTTCTTGTTTAGAAGAAAAAACCATAGTACACATGGGTTAACTATGAAAGAGGTGGTTTCAAGTGATGAATGGCCATGTGATTCCATCTTAAAAAAAAGAAGATGAAAAGTATCCATGAGAATCATGTTGTGAGTAGAACTATGGTACTCATATTGAAGATAAGGCTGAAAGGTGACGGGTAATCACATGATTCTTTTTTAGTCATTGATCCTAGAAAAACAAGTAATATGGAAGGTGAACAATGCTCAAGGGATGAGTGATTAGTTGACATAAATTGATATGGGACTTCATGTCAACAATAAAATGGTTGAAGATGTAAGGCATTAAGGGGCTCATGTTCTGGTTTACCTTCGAGTGAAGAAAAATGATAAGCACCTAATCCATAGGCATGAGTAATGATATAGGGTCCAAGCCAATTAGTAGAAAATTTTCCCCATTTACTTTTCTCTTCTTTGGTTACATGTTTATTTTCCTTCAGGATGAGGTCACCAAGCTGGAAGGTGCATTCATGAACATGTTTGTCGTAGGCCCATTTGATACGTTTTTAGTAGATTTGGAGAAGGTCAAGAGCATTGAGACGACGTTCATCTATAACTCAATTTGCTCCAAATGATCCTAGATAAATTCATCATCGTTGACCATGTATTATAGTGAGATGTGAAGGGATGGAATTTGGACTTTGAGAGGCAAGACATCCTCAGTACCATAGACCAGAGAAAAAGGTGTGGTGGTAGTTGAAGTGCAGATACTAGTGAAGTAAGCGCACAAGGTGAAGGGGATGTGCATATGCCAATCCTTCCCAGTATCGTCAACTACTTTCATAAGAATTTTGTTTAAAGTTTTATTAGTTGAATCTACTTGGCCATTGGTTTATGGGTAATAAGGTGATAAGAAATTGAGTTGAATGTCAAAAGCATCACACAACTTTCGTAAAGTCTTTTTTTTGAATTACTTTCCGTTATCATTGATGAGATGGTGAGGAACACCAAAGTGACAGATGATGTGATGATTGATGAATTCACATATTTTCTTGGATTTTGTAGAAATAATGGGAATGGATTCTACCCATTTATGATAATATTTAGTAGCAGTGATAATCCATTGATGGTGTTGTGAAGAATGGGGATTGATCTCGCCGACAAGATCTAAGCCCCATTGAGAAAAGGACCAAAGGTCTCGTGCTACCTGTAAGGCATGACTAGGTGTGTGATGAAGATTAGCATGTTGTTGGGATTTCACACAACATTTGACATAGTCACAACAGTCGCGGTTTATGGTTGGCCAATAATAGCCAAGGTGAAGAATGCATTTAACAACAATTAAACCACTAAAGTGGCTTCCACAAATTCCATCATGAACTTCCTTGATGGTGTAGGGAATTTAAGAACTTGTAAGACATCGTAAGATAATACCATCAAAGCCACGCTTATAAAGGGGACCACCCATGATGACATATCGAGAAAAACTTTTAAGAAAGACACGTTGTCCATTACGAAAGAGATTAGCAGGTATAATGGAAAGGGAAAAATAGTCTGCAAACTGCTTATACCAAAGGTCACATGGGTCAAGTGCAAAGGTTCCAATGGAGTAGACCTCATGAGGTAAATAAGAGTGTGATTGTAACCTTTGTATCATGACAAAGATTTTAGCGTTAGCGGGTATCTAAGAATCCAAGCTAAAAGGAATGATAACTAGATCATGCTAAGCCAAGAACATAGACGCTAATAAAACATCACGATCAATAAGATGAAAGAAATTGACCAGAATAACTTTACATAAACCTTTGCAAACAAATGAGCAACAATATCATATATTATTATGGAACTCAATGAAATACAATGAGAATGGACCTTGATTATATAGGAAAGGAATAACAATCTAAGAACCAATCAAGGTCATAGTTCAAGCCATAAATCATGGAAAGAACTAGTCAAGTCCATAGATTTATGAGAGAACTAGACATCAAGGATCTAGTCAATACCATAGATCTAGGAAAGAACTAGTTAATACCATAGATCAAGGAAAGAACTATACCTAACAATTAGATAATATCTCCTAGTATATAAATAAATAAAAAGAAATATCCACACACATAAGTGGGTGAGGATATATACAATGAAGGTAAATAATGTACCTAGGTGAACATGAGCTAAGGTAAATACCTACTCTAACACCCCCCCTCAAGTGAAGCTAAGGGCCAAAATAGAAGTGGCATGTCCACAGTATGAGTCCCGGTAACTAGGCTTGATGAGGTACTCATGTATAATATATCCATGAAGAAATATCGAACCAAAAGAAGGAAATAATCCTGCTAGAAGGAAAGAGAAAGAAGAAGAAGAAGGAAGATGTTTTCACGAACACCCCCCAAGAACAAATTCCAAAACCCCAAGAATTCCATGCAACTCAAGGTAGTGAGGTGATGCAAAAGGCTTCGTAAAGATGTCTACAACCTGCTTCTAAGTCAGAAGGTACTCCAAGCAAAGAACTCCATCTTGAATATGTTGCCGAATGAATTAGATGTGTATCTCGATATGCTTGGTCCGATGGTGCTCAACTGGGTTGCGAGAAATGTGAATTACACATTGGTTGTCACACCAAATTATAGTCGATGAACCCTGTAGTAATACAAACTCTTTCAATAACTGGCGAAGCCAAAGAATCTACTAACTCGATGTAACTAATGCCCTATACTCTACCTCTAAAGATGAAAGTGCAATAGCCTGTTGCTTTTTACATGCCCAAGCAATTGGAGAAGAACCAAGACAGAAAAGATAGCAAGAAGTGGAACGCCTGTCATCAATAGAACCTGCCCAATCTGAATTTGTATACCCAACCAACTGAGTAGAGCGCATAGTGTAGTGTAGGCCAAAGTGGGAAGTGCCATGCAAATAGTACAAAATCCTTTTAGCAGCTTTCCAGTGACAACTATGAGGATAATGTGCAAACCAAGATACAAGCCCTACTACAAATTAAATATCAAGATGAGTATGGGTCAAGTACATGAAACTCCTAACCAACTTCCTATACAATGTAGGATCACAAAGTGGTGTGGTACATGTGGATGTAAGAGTAACTCCAGACTAAAAAGGAGATGGACTTGTCTTACAATCAGCCATATCAAAGCACCTAAGAAGATCATGGGTGTACTTTTGCTGACTCAAATGAATCCCTGAATCTATCTGAGAAATCTGCAAACCAAGGAAATAATGCAATAGCCCAAGATCTGTCATGTCAAACTGTGTATAAAGAGCCCTCTGAATACTCTGAATGTGGGAAGAAGAGTTGTAAGTAAGTAACAGATCATCAACATACAAGATAAGTATCACAATATCCTCACCGACATACTAGAAATACACTGTATGATCAGAGTGGCAACGAACAAAACCAGTAGATAGAAGAAAAGAATCAATCTTCTCATACCAAGGTTGAGGGGCTTGTTTGAGACCATAGAGAGACCTTCGGAGTTGACAAACAAGAGAAGAATCCTGAACAAATCCAGTCGGCTGCTCCATATATATTTGCTCTTGTAGATCTCCATGTAAGAAGGAAATCTTCATGTCCATCTGGTATACGGGCCACCCCTGTGATGTAGCAATAGTAAGTACAAGGTGTATAAAATCTATCTTGGCAACGGGTACAAAAGTCTCAGAGTAATCAATACCTTCGACTTGTGAAAAACCCTTTGCAACAAGACGAACCTTATACTTGTCAATGAACCCATCAACTGTGTATTTGGTTCGGTATACCCACTTACACCTAACCATCTCTCTTCCTTTAGGAAGAGATACCAAATCCCAAGTATGATTCTTCATCAAAGAAGAATAATCAGCTTCCATCACATCATCCCACTCCAGTATCCCATGATCCTTTGAAAAATATTATGGATCCTCAAAAACTACCTGACACAAAAATTGAGAACCTGTAGAATGTGCGTGATGATGCCTAGTGAGTGGAAGATCCTCTATAAAAGGTGTTGCCTCAGAAACGGTAATATGAGCCCACTTAGGCATAGTGACAACATCAGTGGGAATAGGATCCTCAATGGCATCTATAACCACCTCATCAATCTTTTCAAAGAAATGATCCTCAAGTGAGATGAAGAAGAAGAAGGAATGGAAGAAGAAGAATCATGAGGAGTGAAATGCTCATAAAACTGAACATGTGTTCAAAAAAGAACATCATGTGTATCAGGATCTAAAAGATGATAAGCTCTCATGTTCTCACAATACCCTACAAAGATCAAGGGTTTACTCTTCTTATCCAAAGCTTTACTTTTCTTCTTTAGCACAAATGCTCAAGCATGGCTCCCAAAGACTCAAAAAAATGAGACATCTGGCTTAGTGTTGGACCAAGCTTCTTGTGGAGTCAAATGCTCAAGTTCTCTGTGTGGTGTGTGATTTTGAATATAGTTAGGACAATTAACTACTTCTGCCCAATAGATAAGAGGTATATCTATAGAATGTATCATACAGTTAGCCATTTACTTCAAAGTTCTATTCTTCCTTTCTGCTAATCCATTCTTTTGTGGAGTATGAGGAAAAAAATGCTAGTGAATAATGCCTTGAGTTGCCAAAAATTTAGAAAACTCATTGCTGAAGTACTCCCCCCCATTATCAGTGTGAAGGTTCTTTATGCTACTAGAATATTTTTTCTCAACCAAAGCCTTGAAGACTTTGAAGTGTGAAAAAACATCACTTTTGTACTTGATAAAATAAACCGAAGTACACCTCAAGAAATTATCAATAAATGTAAGTGCATACTTAGCTCCATTGAAAGATGGGGTAGGAAAAACCATCAAGTCACTATGCACAATCTCAAGTGGTGAAGAAGCTCTCTTAGAAAAATTCGTAGGAAAAGGATCTTGGTGTTGTTTCCCTAATGCACAACCATGACAAACTCCCTCAAGACAGGAAACTCTAGGAAGACCATCTACCATACCATGAGTGCTCAACTCCTTCAAATATCTGTAATTGAGATGTCCAAATCTTTCATGCCAAAGTTTACTCTCTGAATCTGAATGAGAAACCAAGCCTGTCCCTAAACAAGAAGTGTCATCAAAACCCTCAAAGTGATATAGTCTAGAACTATGATCAACAATACCCTGAGCAACAAGTGAATAAGGCTCCAACAAAGTTCTTACTTCTGCCCCATGTGGTGTAAAAGTAACTATTTTCCCTAGACCAAAATGACAAATTTGATATACATAAAGCAAATTTGTAGTGATGTTAGGAACATATAGTGCATCTTAGATATTGCCACCATCAAGTTGTATATCACCTTTTCCCTCAACAAAAAAAGGACGAATCTCCAACCTCAATTTTGGAAGTAGAACTCAAACCTAGTGTTTCGCACAGAATTTCATTCCGGAATAGAGTTACTTCTATCCTTTCATTCTCTTGAGAAACAGATAAGGGTTAGGGCTACAAGGAATACCTGTTGAGTGTTGGGAAGTTGTGTGCGTGCCATAGAGAGATCAAATCGATTGTGAAGAACTCCTTTTTGTCTAGGAAGGACTACCTGTAAGTAAGAATACAAGACCACCAGATCTTAGTTAGATAATAAGTGAGGGAACTACCTTGGGCCCAGGAAATATTAGACTTCCTTTTGAAGGTGGTCAGTTCCCCTTTTAATACGAATTAATGCAAATGATAACAAAGAAGCTACTGTGAAATCACGATTTAGGTACCTCGATAAAAAGCAATAGAGACTAAACTACTAATAATAAAATGTCATGATGTTTGTTTGGTCACCGGTTATTGATGCATTTAGATCAATTTACAAGGATAGACCCAGCTGGATATGAGATTATTTGGGGGTAAATAAGGGAAAGGTTGGGTTTGGTATAGGTCACAGTGACCGATGCCGGTCATTGGATAACCGACTGCGGTTATAACACCAATACCGGTAGAAGATAACCGATATCGATAGGGGCAGTGATTTAGGGGTTTCGAAAGGAAGTCAGTTGTAAGGTGGTTATGGTGTTTATATGGTTAATAAATGATTGGGGGGGTAGTAGGGTGATGGAGAAAACTCAGAGAGTGAGAAAACTATCTTTGGGGCAATATCGGGGTTAATGAATGAAAGTTAGCTGTAGAGAGCTGCCGGGTGGTAGATCTAGGAGTGAGCTTATAATTATTATGAATTAAAAGTTCAAGAAATGGTGTTTAGAAACATACAAGATACTACTTACTAGTTCCTGATGAAGATACATGTCTGAGGAATGTGGTGGCGATAATAAGGCTTAGTTGGGATGATCCGGTATTGGAAAGCGAGCTGATAAAGCTATCCTCAGTCTTTTCCAATGCTTGGACGAGTGTGACAGTGATCTAGTTGCTCAGTTACAGTCTTGGGCTCGATCCTCTTCTCTGCAACCTCTTCTACTTGTTTCACTTCTCTCTCTCCTACCAAATGAATTCTGGGATCCTTTCTTTTTGGTTGGGGGAGGTCATTTACAGGGAACCAATGGCAGTTACGTAACCGATGGAGGTTGAGTAGGAACCGATGTCGGTTAGGTCAAAGTGGCTATTTTTAGTAAAATAGCCATCTTTTCCTCCTTTTCTCCTGAGGGATCAGTTGTGGGCTTGGACAAATCATTATTAGGCTCATTTTGGTGCAGGTGAGGGGTGATGAGTCATGGGTGTGGGTCTGGACCAAGTCATAGGTCTTAATTAGGTTGGTTTAGGGTTAGGGCTAGGTCATGATGAGGTGGCAGGGTTAGAGATGTAGATTTATTAATTATAAGGTAATTAATAAATAATTAAGTGTGTAAGGCTTAGGTGGTGAGGTAGGGTTAGGTTGTGGAACGAGATACGGGGTATAGGGTGTCGTAAGACACAAATTTGGTGTCTATATTTTCCCCTTGTTGTCGTGTAGTTTTTGTTGTAAAGATGCACTGAAAATAATAAGAAGTGGTTGCCCTAGTTAAGGGTATAGGTAATCCCCCTCACATCTATCACAGATTGAGGCGGCGTGAAATCATGGATAGGGTTTATAAATGGTGATTGATGATGAGATGATGGTAAGATGGTGGGGTAAGTTCAAGGAAGCCGACGCATGTTAAAATGTAGTAGTGCAACCACGGTACATGGTTTGAAGAGCAAACAAGAAATTCATAGGCAAAGTTTGATAGTTTATCCAAACAAGGCTGATATAATCCTGGTATCCAAGGCATAGGAAGTAGCTCCAGGGGATATAACAAGGAAGGTACTGGAACATTTAGGCATGTTTGGCAGTACCAAATGGTTGGTTTGGTTGAGATAAACATCATGGTCTCGGTCTAAGAAAAGCTGGTTGGCGGATCATTTCAAGTATCCTAGTCATGCTAAAACACTAACAAGTGAGCGCGATTGAACAAATAGCTACATTATGGGTGGATAGAACCGTAAGTTGTGGGCTTTTGTCTAGGTACTTAATTGGTGTGGCTGTGGGTCAGGCTGATTGGTTGGTTGCGGCCTTGGGTTGGGCCAATTAGTTTGTTGCGGCCTTGGCTCGGGCCGAGTGGTTGGTTACGGCCTTGGGTTGGGCCAATTGGTTAGGTGAGGCCTTGGGTCGGGCCGATTGGGTTGTTGCGGCCTTGGGTCAGGCCGATTGGTTAGTTGCAGATTTGGGTCGGGCCGATTGGTTGGTTGTGGCCTTGGGTCGGGCCAATTGGTTGGTTGCGGCCTTGGGTCAGGCCGATTGGTTAGGTGCGGCCTTGGGTCGGGCCGATTGGGTTATTGCAGCCTTGGGTTGGGCCGATGAATTCAAAATAAGGCTATTTAGCAAAGGCCGGGGGTAAGCGATGTGGTGAAAAATAGAGTTCGGTGGAGAAGAGTAGGAGTTAGGGTAAATTAGGTAGGTAACCGATATCAGTTAGTTATGACCAATATAGGTTAGGAGACCAATATCAGTTTGGTAGGGCGCGCCATAACCGATATCGGTTAGAGGTCAAAACCTATAAAAAGAAAAACTACGGCGTGTCATTTTCACATTGTGAATTTTAGTGCCAACCTGTTTCTTGTCTGAGTTTTGAATTGATTGGGTTGGGTATTTGGGCTGAGTTGGCACTAGTTGAGTGGGGGAGTGAGTTATTGGTAGGCCCCAGAGATCAGGAGGAAAACTTTGATTGGTTGAAGACCCTGTTGAGGAGATTTGGAGCCATGGTACATCTTAGAGGAGTAGGAGGTGCTAGAGGAGCTGGACCACCACCACCTACCCCACCACGATGACGTGTAGTCGTACTAGTAGGCTCTGAATCCCTCTTTGTGTGAAGTTGATGAATTTAGCTAGGATGTGGGTTTTGGGGTAGGAATCTAAAATTTGAGAAAATAATGAATAAATGACGGTAAATCATAAAATGGAGCGGGTAGACATGTTAGGTAAGTCAAAACAGCAGGATGGGTAAGTTTTTATGCAATTGGGCTGGGTAGATGGTTAGAAATAGGAAGAAAGGAGATTTGGAGGTTGTTTTTGATCCAGCCCCGAAATCCCACAATGACCGATGTCAGTCACTAAGCGATCGGCATCGGTCACCATGCAAGCTGTATAGATTTGTGGGTTCAAAGACTGGCGTCGGTCATGTGTCGACCGACGACAGTCGTGGGTGACCGGTACTGGTCACCATGGGCAGGAGGGAAGGTTGTGAAAGTAGTTGTGTTGATTTGTTGTAGGTGGGTAGGATCGATTTTTGGGGTGAAGGTAGAGTTGCTAGGAAAGGTTATTGGGGTGGGGGGAATTGGGTGGTGTATGAGTGGGGTAGGTGGTAGGTTTTGGGATAGGTAAAGGGGATATTGTAGGTGTTTGTTGGGTGGGGTTAGTGATATTGGGGTTATTGGGTAGTTGTTTTGTAAAGGGTAGGCCTGATGGAGTGGGTTGTTTTTGTAGGCACGCCAACAGTTGACGATGCGGGATCAGATGTCGCCTCTACTAGGGCGGATGTGGCCACATGTGACTACAGCGCAGTGGGCAGTCATGCGGGAGGTTGGACTTGGCAAAGTCCAGAGGTATAGGGCTGTAGATAGGGACCACAGCCTGATGGTTGCCCTCATTAAGAGATGGGATCTGACAACCAATGTCTTCCATCTCCCGACTGGAGAGATGATAGTCACACTAGAGGATGTGTATTACATCCTGAGACTTTCAATCATAGGTGAGGTGGTGTTCCAAGTGGATGCTGAGACAGTGATGGATAGCATCTTGCAGGTATTCGGGGATGCAGCCCCATTGATTACGTATCATAGTACGAGCATCTGCTATGGTGATATGTATCGCACACATCGACAAGAGACACGGCTTGCCGTGTTGATGATGATTGGTATCACCTACTTTGCCCTCCTGGACTTAGAGGGAGGCCACTTCCCACGGGCCCTGATGGGAGTATTACATGAGATGGTGGAGGAGCACACCTGCTATGCATGGGCACTGGTGTATTTGGTGCAGCTATACAGAGAGCTCTGGGGCTATCACCGTATGAGGTGATTCAGGATATGCTCGACATTCTTGCTACACTGTTGGGCCTACAAGCATATCATATGTTTATGACCAGTAGGGTTACCCCAGCAGCCAGGGCCACAGGCAGTGTATAGGTATGGGTTTCAGAGGTAGTTGGGGGTCGTCGGCCAGCCACAAGCGGTTATTGCAGGGTGAGATGTCGCATATTATAGGTATATGTTAGAGGGCCTGAGCACACTAGATATTATATGGAGGCCATACAGAGGCCATCAGCCCCGTGGAGGAGCCCGAGCATAGCTGTGATGGATCCAGTACCTCTTCTGGATAGCTGGATGGAGACCCGGGGAGCATGAGTGGATTCCCCTCGAGAGGGTACGACGACAGTTGGGCCTACGACAGGATGAGCCACCTCCCTTCCCACAGTATTGGAGGGAGGATGTAGAGGCACCATTGCCTCTTTCACAGCCATTGGACCCAGTCTGGGTCACAGAGAGACCGACTGATGATACGGTGGATGAAGCCGGTGTTACAGGTGCATTTTTGGTTTGGTGGGCAGGGCAAAGGGTAGCCATGAGAGCACAGCCCGCACAACCAAATTTGGCAGATGTTATAGAGGAGAGGGATCGTCTCTTGGGCTAGGTGCAGTTATTACAGGGGCAGCTTGTTGTTGCACAGGCATGGATTGGGGCGCTACAGGGGCAGTTGGCCCAAGAACAAGTACAGGCACAGGTACAGCCTCAGGCACAGGTGCAAGTATAGCCTCAGGCACAGGCATAGGCACAGCCTCAGGCATAGGTGTAGGTACAGCCTCAGGCACAGGGCGTATAGGTAGGTCAGGGTTCACTTCTATTAGGAGCCGGGGGACCAGCCCCACCAGCCATGGTAGCATGGGCCCGATATATGGAGGTGAGAGTGGAGGCCTAATATTATTAGGACATACTAGATGGTACCGAGGCTGACTATCAGCCATATATAGCTCACAGAGCCGAGACATCCCAGAGTCACAGGTCACAGGGGGCCGCAGCCATAACTGGTGGGTCAATGACGGGTAGGAGGCGAGATCCAGCACAGGGGCTAGCTGAGAGACGAGCCGAGGGACGGTGAGAGAGCTGAGTCACCCTAAGAGCAGAGGTGGGAGAGAGTTGATAGAGACACCGGTCTGCGAACCGAGTGTGTATATAGAGGCCTGCGTGCCCTCATAGGATTTATGTATTCATTTTTGTTGTATATACCAGCCTGCGAGCAGAGTACATGTTGTATAGTTGATACCGGCCTGCGAGCCGAGTATATTTTTGACATGAGAGGCTGACCTATGAGCCGAGTTGAGATTTTGACAGAGACAGTGTCCTATGTGCCGACTTTGTATTTTTGATTACAGAGGCCCCATGCAGGGCAAGTTGTATATTGTAACATTGTTTTGATGATATATATAGATGACGAGTTGGATCCATATGGTGTGTATAACGTTTGAGTTGATGGCATATATTATAATGTTATATGTGTTTTGTCGATGGTATTGGAATGTTTGTGATGTATATATAAATGATGTTGATGATGTTTTAATGATATGCATATGTTTTGAAATATTGATGTTTATTATGATGATGGATGTTGATAATGATGTCATTATGCAGGGAAAAGAGGCGGGCGCCTCCAAAATTTTGCAAAAAACAAAGAGAAGGCCTGGATATAATCAAAATAGGTATAGGTTGACCGATATCAGTTAGATAACCGATGTCGGTCACTATAGACCGATACCAGTTACATAACTGACATCGGTTATGTTAAAACAAGCTTTTCTAAAAATAGAAAACTTGGGGAGGAAATTTTAGATTCTTATTGTTAGAGCCATGCAACATGTTAAATACGAGGATGTGAGGATGTTGTCATCCATATAGGGTAGTTGGATGGGAGAATTGAGTGATAAGGAGGAAAGAGACAAGTAAAGTGATCGTAAGCTTGGAGTAAGAAAGCGTAAAGGCAAGTAATAGTGAAGAGGGTGGTGAACATGGCTGAACAAGGAGAAGCATCCAGCGGGTAGAGAGGAGAGGGAAGATAGGTTCCACCTCAAACTACTGCATCCCAGAAGGTATATATGATTTTGGGGTGGAATTAAAATTTTTACATGCATATGACTAGGATGTGGTAAGGTAAATGGGTAGAAAGGTGATAGGCAAGAGGTTGGGATGGGGTGAGTGTTGTAGGGTACATAATAAGGAGTTAGAGATATGTTCGTAGGTACAGAGAGGGAAAAACGAGCGCAGAAGTTATCATAGGTGGTGTTTTTGAGCAGGGTGGTTAGAATTGACAGTGACCGATATCATTTAGGAATAACCGGTATCGGTTAGGTAACCGGTATAGGTTACTGTGTAAAGTTGCAGATTGCGATAAAAAACATGTGGGAAGTTATTTGTTGATTTTTTGTTTGTTGGTTTAATGTGTGTAGGCACAGGCAGGGTTGAGGATGAATGATAGGGTGCTAGCTTTGTTGTCACGGGTCCGAGCGGATGTAACACCACCTGAGTGGGCATTAATAAACTGTGTGGGGTTAAGTGGAATCCATTATTATTCACAGATCGCATGCAATCATGCTATGTTGCAGGTGTTCATTGAGAGATGGAATCCTAAAAAGAATACATTTTATCTGCCAATATGAGAGATGACAGTGACGTTAGAAGATGAGTTCCAAATTTTGAGACTCCCAATTACAGGAAGACCGGTGTATCAGGTAGGGCCTAACGTGGTGCGGGCAGTGATAATGGTAGTATTTGGTCCAGCCACACAAGATTTGACATAACAAGGTTTGACATTCACTTATGGTATAATGTTTGCGGCACACCCTGAGGCAACAAGGTTGGCAGTGGTATTAATGATAGTGGTGGGGTATTATGCATTACCTAGAGTGGATGGGGGAAGATTTCCAAAATCATTGATGTGTATTATTCGTGAGATGATAGAAGGTAGCGTTACTTTCGCATGGGCACCTGCATATCTTGCAGAGCTATACAGGGGTTTATGGGCATACAGGTGAAATCACAGGACTACACTAGATTGTGCATACTTATTACATTGTTGGGCCTATGAGCACATTGTGTGTGTGCGACCAATAGGCCGACCAATCTAGGGAGGAGAGACAGGAGTGCAAAGGTTGGGATTCAAATGATGGGTCCAGACAGAGCAAGAGGCAAGAGCTGAAACCATGATAGATGACGCCGAGTATTATAGGTAGATGTGGGAGATGGTGACGATTGTGGATATCCATTGGAGGCCTTATGGGAACTACATGGTGATGGCAAACATAGCCGAGGATTTGAGGGGTGTAGAGTGATTGAGGTGGATCACGGGACACAGGCCAGGTGAGTACGAGAGGATTCCTCTAGATCGCGTGCGGCGACAATTTGGATTTGTTGAAGATATACCCATGGCTCATAGACCATACAGGAGGATCGACGTTGAGGCACCCTTCTCACCTTCATGACTGAAACTTCCAGAAGGACCAGAAGAGACAGCAGCCGATCGTAGGGTAATGGATGCGGGAGTGACAGAGTCTTATAGATTATGGTGGGTAGCAGAGATGCGAGGTACACGTGAGAGGGCCGATTATCCTGACATAGCTGTGATTACAGTGGAGAGAGACCTCCTGTAGGGTTTAGTTCACCAACTTCAAACATAGGTGAATGAGACAATGGGATTGTTAGAGGTTTCATAGTCACGAGTGGAGAGACTAGAGGCAAGATTCCTCCACGCAACAGGGCGTATTCGTATGTTATAGGAGAGATTGGAAGATCAGTGGGAGGAACCAATAGCAGTGGCCCCTTTGAGGATGGAGAGGCCAGGTGAGCAGCATCGATGATCACCATCACTACCTGGTTCAGGATGAGGCACGGGGCCTACGTGAATTTCATAGGGGTAGAAGAACAAATAAGGATGCCGACCTACGCGTCGATGATAGAGAAGATGTATTTGTTTAACATCTAAATAAAACGGAATATGTATGTTGATTTTGAGTTTATGATAATAATAAGAAATGTTTGTGTTTTGAATGTTTGGATTGATAAAAGGACAAAGGTGAGTGTTATCAATATAAATATGCGAAAACATTTATATTTTTAAGCAAAACACAACACATGATAGGTTATGGTAGGGGATGGTCAAGCTAACCTTGGGAGACCCCATGTCTCCTAAGTGCTACCTACATAGCCCATTACACAAAGCAAGGAGGGGCCTCAGACCGATGTAGTTCTCCCTTAGGACCACGGAGAGGTGAATTCAGGAAATTTGGTTGTGGTTAGGAAATTTGTTGGTTGGGAAAAGCTTGATGTTGGTAGGGTAATGTTGTTGGTGTTCGTAAGGTATTGGCGGTGTTGGTGTGGGTATAGGTGAAGCGAGGGTTAGCTTACCCAAGCATAGGAAACCATGTCCTGATTAAGGTCAACACATAATCCTAGATTTGGGTAAAAGAGGCAAAAATGTCCCATAGTTGGAAAGAGCTAAACAAATCACATATTATCATAGGATGGGCTCGAATCTCTAGGTACCTTGCATATGTGAGAAGTCAATAGGTGGAAAGAGTTGTATAATCACAATATATCAGTTCTACGTCACGTCCCTTGAGTTTTTTTGTTTTGAAAAATGGTGAGGTGAGGTGGATGGTATAGCTGGGGCATAGAGGACTTGTTATAAGGTGATTATTCTGAGGAAATAGATCCAAACCTAAATAGACGAGTCTATGACTCAAAATTTCTTTTGAATACTATTTTTATTTTTCTGGATATAGATTGATCGATGTAGGAAGTCTATATGGGATATGCATTTTGTTGTTTCTTGAGGTCTTCACAAAGCTGATCAATGCGAGAAGCTTCTAATAGAGGCTAACTTTGTATAGCTATCCTTCAAGGGAGCAGTCTACTTATAGTAGCATGATGCGGCTTTGCACATAGCTGTCCTTCGAGGGAGCAGTCTAGTTTATAATAGTAGATGTGGCTTTGCACATAGCTGTCCTTCAAGGGAGTAGTCTAGTTTAGAGCTTAGAGATCTAGATGTCCATTTGGCATGAAGTATCTAGTTTTGCAGGAAGTTTGACTCAAGAATATCCTAGAATCGTATAATTGAGAACTTGTTATTTTGATACTTTTAAGTCATGGACCAGACTAAAAAGGGGAAGGAATCTTTAAGAGGAGGTGATGATCAAACCATGTGAGCTTGATTCTATTTTGAGATGCACAAAACAAGGTGTATGAGGTGGTAAATGAGCTCAAGGGATGAGTGCAAGGTAGATAAGAAGTGATGTAACACTAAATTCAACAGTAGAATGGTCGGAGATGTAAGGAATTAAGGGGTTCAGGCTCAGGTTTACCATTAAGCGAAGCTAAATGATAAGTACCTGATCCGTAGGTGTGAGTGATAATGTAAGGCCCAATCCAATTAGGAGCAAATTTTCCATGTTTGCTCTTTTCTAGTTTGGTTACATGTTGATTCTCTTTAAGGACAAGATCACCAATCTTAAAGGTACGCTCATGAATTCGCTTATCATAAGCATGCTTAATGTGCTTTTGATAAATTTGAAGGTGGTCAAGAGCTGTAAGACGACGCTCATCAAGAATCTCTAATTGGGCTAACCACTCTTGGCGGAAGTCATCATTGGTGAGAATATCTTGAAGAGATATTCTGAGAGAAGGGATTTGTATTTTGAGTGGCAAGACATCCTCAGTACCATACACTAGAGAGAATGGTATGGCATTAGTGGAAGTACGAATGCTGGTATGATAAGCCCAAAGGGAAAGGGGGATGTGATCATGCCAGTTTTTCCTAGAATTGTAACGACTTTCATGAGAATTTTGATTAAGGTTTTGTTAGAAGATTTGGCTTGTCCATTTGCTTGTGGATAGTAGGGTGACAAGAAGCTAAGTTTGATACCAAAGTTGTCACAAAGGTCTTGTAACAACTTATTTTTGAAATATTTTCCATTATCTGTATCAGGTGACGAGGAACACCAAAACGACAGATAATGTGATGATTGATGAACTCAACGATTTTTTCTTTTTTGGTTGAAATGAGTGGAATGGCCTCCACCCATTTAGTGTAATATTCGGTTGTCATGATGATCCAGCAGTGATGCTACGAAGAAGGCGGGTGAATCTCGCTAATAAGGTACTAAACCCCATTGTGAGAAAGGCCAAAGATCTCGTGCGACCTATAACGGGTGGCTAGGAGTATGTTGAAGGGTTGCATGTTGTTGACACATAACACAACACTTAACATATTCACAGCAGTATTTATTGAGAGTAGGCCAATAATATCCTAGGTGAAGGATCCGCTTGGCCATGACGAGGCCACTAAAGTTCCCGCCACAAAGTCCGTCATGGATTTGTTGGGTGGTATGAGTGACTTCAGCGCCGGTTAGACAACGAAGGAGGATACCATCGAAGCCACGTTTATAGAGGAGTCCCCCCATGACGACATAACGAGAAACACTTTTAAGAAAAGCAGGTTTTCCATTACCTAGTAAGGTCAGGTGGTAGAACAGAGAGTTGTAAAGTAGTCGTGAAATTTGGTGATACCAAGTTGCTTGCGAATCAACAGATACATTATGTTACCATACAAACAATCCGGAACTAAGTAAGATGGGGCAAAGAGTTGTTGGACCAAGACAAATATGTCCAGTTAGGTGGTGAGGCCAGAATTTGTGAGGCCAAGCAAGCCATAGTATCTACAAATTTAATTAGTTGAGTGGGGAATGGTTTGGATAGAATAAAGAGAAAAGAAGGTCAAAATTGAATCCACGGAAGTTTTACTTTGAAGTTCCTCATTTTTACACTGGTAGATGCCAGTAACTTGATTTACTACCAATTTGAGTCACCAAAAATATTAATAGACGTCACACCTACAGTGTACGCAACATGGAGACCCAAAACAAGGGCCTCATATTCCGCTGTATGTTAGTGCAGGGGAAATCAAGCCTAAATGAAAGAGGCATATGTTCACCTTCAAGAGGAATGAGAACAACGCATGCCCCTCCACCGCGTGGCATTTAGATCCATCAAAGAAGAGGGTCATTGGATACGACACATCACTGAGTGAAAGAGTTGCGATGAGTTCATCAGGGAAAGTAAATTGGTAATTGTTCCCCAGGTAAAGGGGCTTCCGCGATTTGGTCTGCGATAGTTTGTCCTTGATTGATTTTTGGTGTATAAACTCAAGGTCGAGGTTAGCGAGGAACATAATCCATCAGGTGATGCGTTGTTTTAGATGAGGGTTTGGCGTACATATAATGTATGGGGTCAACGTTGGTGATGAAAAAAATTTTGTGATTCAGGAGGTAATGTTAGAGTTTGGTGGCCACAAATGATAGGGCTAGGCACAACTTTTCTACGTGTGTATACCTAGTCTCGTAATCCACAAGAGTACGGCTTATGTAATAATTGCTTTGTCTCGATGCTCAGAGTCACAATGTGTGAGCATGGGCTCCTACCACTGGTCGGTGGCAGAAAGGGTAAAAGGTAGAAAGGGCGATCGTCCTGAGATGGGATAAGCACAGGTGGATGCAAGAGATAAGCTTTAAGATCCCAAAAGGCTTGGTGGCACTCCTCGCTCCATTAAAAGACAAATGTCTTTTTAAGAGATGATGGAAAGGTTTGATAACTTGATCCGAGAGGTGAAATGAAAGCCAGATAGCTGGAGTTCCCTGCAAAACTACGTAATTATTTGAGGTTCGTGGTGGGGGCCATCTAGGATAGATTTTACTTTTAGTGGGTCGGGACTTCAATGCCAGTGCAACGAGATGATCAAAGCCAAGGAGTGTTCCCGAAAGGATGCCAAAGACACATTTATTTGGTGAAGCCGAACACAATATTGTAACAGTGTGATCGAAAATAATGGTTGAAAAAATCGAGATGTTCACTGCGATGTTGGATTTGCCAGAGATCATCGATAGTTTTATATTTCCTGGGCCTAAGGCAGCTCCCTCATTTATTGTCTAATTAAAATCTGGTGGTCTTGTATTCTTACTTGCAGGTAGTCCTTCCAAGACAAAAAGGAGTTCTTCGCAGTCGATCTGATCTTTCTCTACTACGGTACGTGCACACCATCTCAACATTCAACAGGTATTCCTCCTAGCCCTAACCCTTATCTGTTTCTCAAAGGAATGAAAGGATAGAAGCAAGTCTATTCCACAGAGCCGAAACATTCCGTGCGAAACATTTGGCACGCCCGGTGGGACCCATTTCGGGTTTCTGTTTCTCTTGCTTGCTTGCTTTCATATTTAGGGAGCATACTTGCTGTTTTCTTCTTCTAAAAATATTCTTTTTTGTTATATTTAGTAAAAGAATTTGTCTTGCTTTCCCAGTTTTGCATTAGTGAAAGTCATCTTCTTTGCTTCATCGAATATCATTTTCGATTTGGGTTTAAAACACGTGCATTACATTCTTGCTTGTTGTTTTCAATTCTAGTGAACATAGACTAAGTAACAGGTCGTACACGTGGGGGTGATTTCCACGGTATTGACAGGAAATTAATCTTACTTTCACTGCACAACACATACCGAAATCACTTCATAATTAACACAACAGCTCAAAACATCCCCCCTTTTTCCGCGGTATTCCTCCGCCCGATTGAGGTAACCTTATAAGCCAAAACAAACTTGACATTTCCCCTAAGTCTTTTGTTTAGGATTGACATCATTCTGCGTCTAAAGGCATAAGCCCAAATTGATTAAAATTAACCCTAGGGTTAGTCTGTTATTTTGTGCATTTGTGCATTCTTGCTTGTTTTCAGTTCTGTTTTCTCTGTCATACACTGTTTTCTGTGATCACTACAGAACAGTTTGGTAGGCATATGTAATTACTGTTAACACCAAATCAACAACTTCTTACTGCTTCTTACACCAGTTTATTATACCGACATCGGTTAGCTTACCGACGTCGGCTATAGAAACCGACATCGGTTATCTGACCGATATCGGTTACTGTCTTTTACAGTTCCTGACAAACCAGCAACCTACCAATTTCAAACATTTGAGGCTGTTTTCTGTTCCTGATAGATTGAAACCCTACTGTGTACTCTTGTCCATGGTTGTTATCACTCGAAAGCAAGCCGCCGCCATGGTTTCACATGCTTGCTCTGTGCCTTTTCCTGAATCACCCCCTTCACATTCTGTGGGGAATCCTACGGACACCAGCGAGGTTCCTAAAATTCCTGTAGGAGATAAAGAATTTGCCAAATTTCTGGATGCTAATCCTAGCGCTGTACAATACTATTTGTCTCATGCCCCTGACCGTACACCCGACGGTCAACTCCTTGTTGGCATGCCTATCAGTATAGCTACTCATTTAGCTCCTTCTCCGCCTGATAACTCCGCTTTGCCTTCTGCATCCTTAGTCCCGTCTCCTAACTCAGCAGCTTCAGGGGTTCATACGCACAGATTGGCTTTCCTTTGGTTAATCTTGGGCCCAACATGTCATTACCGCCGACTGCTCTCCTACCTCGTCTCTCTTGCAGACTGTTTTTCATGACTTGCTCTCTGCCACCTATCCACACGAGCTTTCCTTCTCAAGCTCCGCCCACCTTTTCATTTCCACACACATATCCGGTAACTCAACGTCTTATATAGGACATCCCTATTCGGTTGCCTCAACACATTCGTCCTCCATACCTTATCAACATTTAACCCCACCATTGTCTAGCGGTGGCCCTTGGCCCAATTTGCCTCCGTTTACCACAACCACACCATCATCTCATCCAACTACTGATTTAATTAAACAAATGATGGACAAAATGCAAAATCTGGAGGCTTCTGTTTCAGGAAGTCGTAGCGCCTTGACATACGAGCAAGTTTTTCGGGAGCCTATCCACCCTTCAGTCCCCCTTCATTCATATCCTCCTCAATGGGAATTACCAAAATTTACCCGTTTTAATAGTAAGGAGGACCCTCAACAACACTTGCGATCATTTAGACATGCCTGCTATCTGATTGCTCACGACGATGCTTTACTACTCCGCACCTTTCCCATGTCCTTATCAGGACCCGCCTTGGAGTGGTACAGTGCTTTAACCCAGCACTCAATCTTCTCTTTTAACCAGCTAGCCCAATCTTTCTTGGATCATTTCTCCATTAACATTGCCAAGAAAGTATCTATCACCGACCTCTATGCCATCCGACAATTTGAAGATGAATCTATCGCAGATTTCGTTGGACGATGGCGGGGCCTTATCAACCAACTTACGTATGCCTTGCCTCAGGCCGAACTTATCGAACTTTTTACGCGGGCCTGCTAAGCACATCTCTCCTACCCTCCAAATTCAAACTTTCCGTACATTTGACGAGGCCTTTACTATGGCTCGAAAACTAGAGATTCGAGCCTTAGAGGAAGAGAAATTGTGGGTTGCGCAACAAAAACCCCAATTTCCGAACCCAAGATTCCACCAACAAAACCTAACACCACCAATCCTCACCCATCGACTGCTTCGAAATCAAAAGGAGCCGTGCACGCGGTGATGGTCAAATCCCAACCACCGTCTAATACCCGCCAAAAACCACCTATAAGTATAAAGCAGAGCCCATCAACTACACTCCCTTGGGAGAAACATATGGTGTGATATTGGAAAAATTGCTTAAAAGCAGGAGCCATTACCTTACCTCCTGTTAAACCTCACTCCGGGTTTGATTCCACTCGCGCCATACCTTCTTGGTACAAAGAAAATGACTTCTGTAACTTCCACCGCGTGAAGGGACACAGTCATGAAAACTGCAAGATGTTGAAAAACATAGTGCAGGAAATGGTTGATGCAGGGGATATAGCCCTCGATAATCCTAACGCCCCTGCTAACCGAAATTTGAAAATCTTCAACAAACCATTCCCAAATCACTCTTCTAACAGTAACATAAACCAAGATATCTTAGCCGAGGAGAGTGTTCATGAGATCCATGCAGTCTTCGACTCCCAGCCAAAAACCCTCTATCGAACAAAATTTTGAATCAAGCCTCTTCACTAACGCAGGGGCCCCGAACCCCTTCCTCACCATCAAGACAAGGCGAAATCCTTGCCATTCCAAAATCAGTTCCTTTACCATAAAGGAATTAACTGCTAAGAGTCTCTTCTCATAAGATGAGCCTTCTTATGACCCATCCTTGCAAGACTGTGGAGGCAGATGTCATCTAATACTATTTCCCAAACATCTCCTACATAGTAGCTGTACAAGAGTAAGGCTCCCATTCTTTTGTCAACATTACGATGAGAAACCTTTGCACCGAAATCACCAAAACTCTTAATCATGACGATCCGTCTCAAAAACATTCCTACTACCATTAGTTTCCATCGCTAATCTTTCAGCGCGGGTGAAATCTTAAAACCATTGATACAGTGCTCATCTACCCCTTGTATCACACCCACAATGGACCAGAAATCACAAACCCACCGTTCTCCATACAAAAGTTCAATTCACAGTGAGGAAATGTCATTCACAAGAAGATAGAAGGTCATATGGGCACGTTGAGTACGCATAGTCGACTCAAAATGTAGATGACCAACCCAGATGGCCTCTACCATTACCCAAATGTTACAGAAGCTTAAAATGCTATGTTCTCATCTTACCCCCCTCATCTCTACCAAATACCTAATCCACCCTCATTAACCTAACCAAAGCTTCCCCTATGCTTGGACCTCACCAATCCCAGTCTAAACCCCCCACACCCACATAAGTGGCTTGATTTATCTAAAAATAAAGCCATTCATCCTACTTAGGGAGATAGACTCAATCTCCTCAAACCTATGTCTATATTTACAACTAAAAACCATCGTCGTCACACTACCTTCCATATTGGACCGCATCCTCGACCTTTTGCATCATATATATCATTAACTCCTGCGTTCTTTAAACGACCTACGCCTTTTGCACCATATAGCAACAAGGGTACATCAACCACAGGTCCCACCCGCGTATCATATCAACCCTACAACCCTTAAACAAATTTCACATCAAAAGATTTGTTGTGTCACTCCTATTTCTCCGTGGGTTGTTTTTTTGATAACCAGATCATCTGTGGCCTCATCATTCTAACGCGAAACATAGCTTATGACGCCAAAAGAAGCCACGGTTAGTTAAAACCCATCATAAAATCCGTGGCTAAACAACCACCCATTAACAAAAACCAAACCATACCACGTCATCACCAGAATATACCTCGTAAGACCCTCACTTCCTCCGATTTGACACACTCAAAGGGTTTAGCCAAAATCCATTGCTATGTGGTGGAGAATGCGACCATTTCCCTTACCTCCACTTAGACCTTATGATCATCCTAAACATTCATCCGTTCGTTTTCCTCTTGACCTATAGGTTATGATGAGTCTAAAATCTGCACTTACCACCGCAACCGGACATGATTTAGAGGATGAAAAAAGCTTTGAAAAGCATCCTTCACATTCACCTCTCTCAGAAGAAAGGTTTAAGAAAGACAACTTACGAAGGAGAGACCGTTAGCTGCAATTCCCTCTCTATACCACTTGTCCCCGTCCCCACCAAGATCTATCATTATTAAGCCCACCTCTCGAAGACCATGACAATCCCTACCGTATTCCTCCTTAATATTCACGAGATCAATATGATTAGTGTTGCTACTCGAGGGCAGAAAAATAATGAGAGAAAGCACGAAAGAAAAAACAACACTGTGGCATCTCTTTCTCCATCACCATCCCGATCGCACCACCACCTAAAGTGGGTATCATGGACCCGCTCCCCGTCTCTAAGGAATTTCCCACCGACCATGATCAAAAGCTGCACCAATCACTGTAAAATTGACACGTATATCTCATTCAGACTTGCTAATCTCATCGGACAAGCTTAGGTTGAAATCCTTCAAGGGATAGAGTCTACCGAATGAAAACCTTTCCGCGTTACTTCCATCTAACACCCAATCATGTTGTTCTCTCCCAAACAACCTATTTCCACAACCACTTCTGTCTCTGTACAGCAAGCCGCTGCTGTCAGTTTCTCCGAAAGACAAATTATCGACTTTGGTGCTGAAGATCCTGGACCTGCTCTTTCATCTCAGCTTATGTCCAAGACATTCCAGGTGCGATTTGCGTCGTGTTAGATCATCGTGGGGGCGCTAGTCTAAAACATCATCTCTTCAAAATCCTTCCAACAAAGAACATACCTTTAGCTTCGGTGTGCCAACCCCATCATTTGCGGTTCATTCAATGATGCTATTACTTCGACCTTACGGCCCCGTGATTCCGTAACTTTGTGTAGGAACACGTACTTACCCGAACTCTTCTATGTCCTTGGGCGAGTTCCATACAATATGTTGTTAGGTCGCCCTAGATCCGGGCTATGGGATGCGTTCCCTCCACATTACATAGATGCCATAAATTTGAGTACGAGGGAAGTCCTACACCGTAAAAGTTGATCCTCCCAGCTTCAAAAACCTCTACAAGAGTTATACTAACCCTAATGATGTGCTTGTACAAGTAAGACACCCATTTCATCAACCAACATCCACTTCAACCACACCATCAACCAGTACCTCAAACGCACCCACGCCTTCAACCAATGAAACTGACGTCGTAAATACCACTTTCCTGTTCCGCAGATAAATCCCAAACCTCCGACCCCTAGTAGATGTTTTTCAAAACCTTACACTGCGGGGGGGAATAGACGCCTATTAACGTTAGTTTTCATTAACCCCACAGGAGGTCGGACCGTTACATTGTGAATCGTACATACGAATTCGCGTGGGCGGAAGGTAATCCACTACGGACCATCTCATTACCGCACCAAACCTAAGTGTATATGGGCGGTGTCGACGCATACTCCGTTACCCCTGAACTCCTTTGGGGTGGTTCCATTCCAATCTGATTTTCAATAACCTGACAAATCATGTTTGCCCATCACCTTTGGACTCGATGCTTGGAAAGGCTTTGGTTTTGGTATTTAGAAACAAGGCGACATACCCTCATTTCTCGTGACTACCGGCAAAAGACAATGATCATAGTGTCGCGGGTTTTCATGGCGCCCCCATGAAACACTTACACCAGAGAACCAGGGTCAGTTGGATCCCTGGAAGATCGACAATTGTCACCCTACCAAAACCATCATAACCCATTTTGCATATCACCCAACAGAGTCGATAAGAACCTGATTGAATCTATCCTCCTAACTTTTTTTTTCATAAATTCTATCTTAGGTCCTTCACTTTATAAACGAGATTAATGAGACCCATATTATCTTCCACTTCTATATCCTGACCCTGCTGAAGAGGATTCGACTTCGATTAATGTTTTTGGCGTGCCAGAGGATGCGACTTCCATCCTCACTTACCAGTGGGCCAGATGACTCCATATTCCAATGCGCATATTACATCTGAAACTCAAACCCATGTTGAAGAGTTACTCTGAAATTACATCCAACAGAGGAGGATCCTCACATGTGAAGACAGACAATCCCTTAACGGCACAGAAACAAGTCACAAGTTACTACCTTTTTCTCCATACCTGAACAAATTTCGCTTGGTCATACGCTGACATGCCAAGAATTGCTTCTAACATGCTATCCATAAACATCAACCTAAACCCAATTCAAAACGAGGCAACAAAAAAATGCAAAAATGATCAAGGCATTGCCGTCTTGGTCAAAAGAAAGCTTCAATGACTTATTTTTGTTCCTTCATCTTGCCTAATTGACTATCCTCAAATGATTTCGAACATCGTAACCATGTCACTAAGTGAAAGGGAATTATGATATGCACGGATTTCTGAGACCTTAACCTCGCTTTGGCCCCAAGGAGTGACGTCCCCCTCCCAAGTTTGATCCAAATTGTTGATCTCACTGCGGGCCATGAAATTCTTTCTCGCATGGATGGCCTTTCGGGATACAATAAAATTTTGGTAGCCCGGCCGATTCAACATAAAACTACCTCATACTCCTTGGGGAACCTTCTATTATTGTGTCCATATTGTTTGGCCTTAAGAATCTGGTGTGACCTATCAGCTGGCTATGACTTACACCTTTTTCAATAAGACATTATGCACACTATCCTTGGGGAGTATGTCCATATCGTCTTGGAAAATATAAACATCGCAATGACATCTCGATGTTTTAAAAACCATTATTTTCGGTCGCCTGTTACAATATCGTTTCGGCGTTCAACCAAATAAATGTGTCCTTGGTGTTCTTTCGGGAAAACTTCTTTTGGCGTTAATCGTCGCTTTGCGGGGCTTTGAGGTCGATTTTGTGCCATCTAAAGTCAAGCTCTCCTAAAATGCCCCCACCCAAAAACCTCAGACCATTGTGTAGTTTGCAAGGTAAACTTCAATCTATCCGGTGTTTTCATTTCCCAACTCTCGGACGATTTCCCAGCCTTTCCATCCCTTCTTAAAAGGACATTACCTTTCAAGGAGCGAGAGTTGTCAACAAGCCTGAAGCTCTCAAGGGCCATCTTTGAAGCCACTGGTTGCTTTATCCCACCACAGGACGATATCCCTTTCACGTTTACCTTTCGCACCAGACACGCCTCTTAGGAGCCATGCTCACACATCTGACTTGAGAGCATCGAGACACAAGCCGTTTTTATTATAAGTCGTACTCTCGGGATACGGACTAGATATACACATGTAGAAAAAAACTGTGCCTAGCCCATCTTCTAGCCACCCAAACTCCGACCACTACATCATGAATCACAAAAATTCGTCTCACCAACCCAGACCCCATCATTATATATACCAAACTACATCTAAAAAACCAACGCATAGTTGATGGCTTATGCTCCTTGGACTGACCTCGACTTGAATACTTACACTAGAATCAACAAAGGACCAAACATTCGACCAATCGTGATGCCCCTTGACCATGCGGGAACAATTTCCCAATTTTATTTCCTGACGAAAATCATCGCTAACTATTTTCACTCAGGAACAAGAGTCGTATCCAATCACCCTCTTCTTCGATGGAGACCAAAAGGGGAAGAGAGGAGGAAGGGGAAGGGGAGGGGGTTGGGAGAAGTCGCCTCTTAATGCATGAGCATACGGCCTCTTTCATTCCGGATCGATTTCTACTCGTTGCACTATAAATTTATAGCGGAACACGAGGGGCCCCCCTTGTTTTGGGTCTTTCAGGTTTGTGTTACACTAGGTGTCAATCTATTAATATTTTGGACTCTCATTGGTAGGCAATAAGTTTAGGGGCATATACCAATTTTGGTAATGTAAAAAAATGAAGGAACTTCCAAAAGTACAAAACATTCGTGGATTCACTTTTGACATCATTACTGTTATTCTATCAGGACCTTCCCTGCTCCATGAACAAATTGACCAAAGTACTATGGCTTGCTTAGGCTCGCCAAATCCTACATCACCAAACTGACTCTGAAATATTCATCGTGGCCAACAATCTGGGCCCCCCACTCTACTCAGCCCCGATGATTTTGTGCATGATAAATATGTGTCTGATAAATTCACAGGATACCTAGTATCACCAATTTCACGGGACTACCTAAAACCTCCGTTTCTACCACATGACCCTTACTAGTATGGAAAAAGTGCTTTTCTTAAATGTGTTTGGTATCGGTTATGTCATCATGGGGGGAGGACTTCCTTAAAAAGTGGCTTTGATGGCATCCTATCGATGGTCTAACCGGCGCAGATGGCTCACCTATACCATCCAAACAAGTCCAGACAGGAGTATTGGGTGGACATTTTAGCGGACTTGCAGTGGCCAACCGAATCCATTTCGCCTAGGATTATTGGCCTACTCTCAAAAACGACTGTACGAATATGTTAAGCGTTTGTTGGTGTGTTATGTGTCAACAACCTCCAAACCTTCAACTAATCCTAGCCATATGCTACAGGTCGCACGAGGATCTTTGGCCTTAGCACAATGGGGTTAGACCTTATTGGTGAGATTTACCTGCCCTCTTCCGCAAACTTCACCGGGATAATACAACAACAGAGTACTTACACAAAATGGGTGGAGCCCAATTCACATAACTTCACCAAAATAAAAACTTGTAGAGTCGTTAACCAATCACATTATCTGTCATTTGGTATTCCCATGCCTAATAACAGGATAATGTATAAATCTTTCAAAATAGTTGTTTCAGACCTTTTGAAACTTTGATATCAAGCTAGTCTAATCACCATAATATCCAAAGAGCCAATGGTCAGGCTTGAATATTTCTAATAAAACCCTAACCAAAATCCTCATGAAAGTTGTCAATGAGTCTGGAAGAAA